>OX392414.1:0-1408423 GCA_947623395.1 Synanthedon tipuliformis | reverse complement strand
TGCTCGGATTCGATAAGGTAATGTTGAAGGGACAGTCAGCCAGAATCATCGAACCAAGGTTATAACACGAGATTATAACACAAGCAACGTCATATAACAATGCAAGTATGCAGCATAGATGGCGTTTGTAGTGCATAACACCATAGTAATATGGGAGGATAAGGGATATGGAAGAAAATGAGCTGTGACTTCCCTTATTTAGTCACTGAAATACAACACCACTCTAATAGTGTAGTCTTCTATGACAGAGTGGTTACTATCCCCAGACGGGCTGCTCATTTGGCTGCGAAACACATTGTGCCCTGCCACTATTTAAAACATTATTATTAGAATATTGTAAAGTACCGTTGTTACTTGTGTGATTATTCGAAAATCGTCCGGTAAATCCGGAGGCTGTCGCCATCAGAACAGGCTTCGAACGGCGATGGAAGCGTGATGGCCGTAAATAAAACGAATCGCTGTTAAAAGTCACTTGAAGGAAACAGGTGAAACAACGGCGCTTATTGAAAAAGTCGTGATTTCACAAACAATTACAGTTTGTTTGATAACACGGCGAATGGGCAACACAGCTCATAAATATAGATTTTATATTTAGCTATAAAGGGAATCTTGAAATTAACTTCGTAACTGCTTTTGATGGTAATACTAACGGAGAACCGTGACCATGGCCGAGTGCAATGACAACAACATTATATTTCAACTCACTATAAACGTACCGGTGAATATTCAAAGTTCATTATTTTTAAAGGTAAAGTTAGCAGACAGGACGACGGTCTAACTGATAGTAGTAGGGCCTTCGATTATAAACACGAACAGTGTCATAATGATTACGAGGGCGCTGATTATCTTGAAATTTTAACGGATATAGGATAGTGGAATGGGCCACAGATAGTATCTACGGTTTGTAGCAGTCCTGATCCTTTCAATACCTATATATCTCTCTCTTTCCAGTCTGTATCTTAGAACGACTGTTATGTGTTGTTTAATAAATAAATCGTTTAATTAATAAGAAATTGTTTACTTGAGACATAACAGTATTGCAAAAAATAGCGTATTCAACTATGATGATGCTCTGGAATATTTCATATAGATGATAGGGTTAGATGATAGGCGATACGATCGCAAGATGGAGTTGCAAGATCAAATAGCGAAACTAAAACTTAATAATAGTAATAATTTAATAGTGACAGGCACCTTGCGTTTCGTAGTCAATGCTACTTCTTTACTGAAGGCTTTACAAGTAATCATCTAGGTGCTAATTTGGATAATTATAGTCCAATTTATAGACATGTGTAGCAAGCAAGTAGACTTGGACCTATTAGAAAATGACTCAACTTATTTTCCAACTTTATCGGTGTTACGTTGCCCCATAAAACATAAACTTGTATTGTAACATTTCAATCATTATTTGTATAATTAAGGCAAGTTATAGCGGATTCATAAATATTAAACATTTGACAATTTTCCGACTTAAATTGCTGGCCTATAAAATATTATCAATACGATATTATAACGCTCTAAACAGCAATGAAATATTAATAGCCAAGACTAAACACACCATTTGTATGGCCTCAAAAGTAAGCTAATCACTATTAGGCCTGTGTTATGGAATATTAACCATAGAACGTTCGGTGGATGAAAGTTGCACTAAAGCCAACTTTGAAAAGTCCGTTTCCAAGGTTTGCCCTGCCAAGATGGTATTGGTATGGTATAGCAAGCACCTTGACCATAAGAGAAGACAAATGACTAAATACATAATTTGTGTGTATTTTTATGGAATGGCAGATGGTCACCGTTATCTTAGTACATATACAAGAACACTAGAGGGTTAAGGGTGCTCTCACGTATACCTAATATAAATAATAGAATCAGAATAGATAGAGTATAAGAGTTGATTGATTGATTGAGTTGATTGATTGACGATTCATGAAAACACTAAAGATTTTCGTATTGGCTCTCTTCAATCTATTTCAGTATTTTAAGAATTTAGTCACAGAGGTTTCTGAGCTAAGTTGTGATGTAACTAAAACCCTGTTGCATTATTCTTGGGGCAATAACATGAAGTTATATTTTACATTATATTTTGCAAACTCGTATACATAAAGTAAATGTTACAACAGAACTAACGTGAAAGTATCTATGAATTGTATCACACGATTCCCACACGGTATTTGAACACCATGAAACAAATGTAAGTAAGTAAACTTGACATTTTAAGGGCACATCATTGAGACTCTTAGTTCTCAAGTCAAAATTAATTAATTTTTTTAAAGGCTTCCTAAAAGTGGGAGTGTATAAATATAAAAATAAAGATAATTCAGTTTGTTGCTTCAGTCGAACTGTTGTATTCAATGCTGACCCCCTCTGCCTGTTTCTCCTTTTACTTCTTCTAAACAACGCAACTTGGAAAATGTTTTCACTATTGGAAAAGGCGATAAATGAGGAAGGTTTGTGTGTATAAAATTGCATCCATTGCGGAAACGGGGCAGGTCGCTAGTAATTAACATAAAATGTAAAGCCTCGGATCAAAATAAAGAGCTTGAAAATTTGAATTTGAGTTACACTATAATTAATGAATTTAATTTAATTGATTTAGTTGTCATTTTTAAAAGGTAATATTTATTTATTTTTTCAATTTTTTGCAGTATATCTACTGAAACATATAGTCAGTGTCTTAACACTCAAAGAAACAGCATAATACTTGTACTTCTCCAATGTTTGCTTAGTTTAACTACTGCATCTAAACGTGTACCCCTATACTGCGTTCACATGGGGCCTAGTGAAAGCCCAGGTCAAAGTTGTGCAGGAAGTGTGTGCGTTGCCATAGCAACGTAGATAAATAGGTCTGGCTAATTTACGCCGCGCCTGCTGCGCAAATCATTGCTAGAAAGTGATAGTTTAACTGCTTTGTGCTCGCAAACAGTTTATTATACTTGCTTTTGAATATTTGAAATGTTCCAATGATGTAACCATCGCTGCTAACTAACATCTCCATATTACTAAACATTTATTAACTAGAGTTTACTCGTGGCTTTGCTCGCTATGGTAAGAGTGTCGTTGAAATAAATAATTCCATGATTGGTACCAGTACTTTTGTAGATTTATCTCCATTTATTTGAGAGGACACAGTTCTTTTCATGTGATGTTTTAATTTTCATGTTATTTTAAATTATATTTTATATACATACAAAATACAAATATACCTGATATAAGAAAACTCAGCTTAGAATTTAAGTGAAGTGGAATGACCTAGTTATCTATTAACCAGAAACAATAATTATTGAAGTTTTTTCCTACTTAATCCCAACTCCTGATTTTTCTGTGCACTAAAGACGTCAAATTCATACTCACTGCATAGATAGCAACTGCTCTTGGTTCAGGTTAAAGGTTCATCCTGAGCATAGGAAACACTATTTGGCATTTTTTTTTTTTTGGCAGAACTTAGCAATGTCTTTGAAAATTTTAAGTAGCCTAAAAGAGCTTTAATGGTGAACGAGGAAACAAACCACGAGAAGTCTGAAGAAAGTAAAGACGATTAAAGTTAATTTCTGGCTTTCGTGCGAGCCCTTCGTATAGATCTACGTGGGCAGATTAGTTTATTCATAATATTCAATAAATGTTCAGTCAATCTTAGATTCGAAATGACTCTGAAATAGCTCGATAGAAATCTAAATTGGTCAGGCATTTGTGAATGGAGAGCGGGAAACGTTTACACAAGGCGACACTCGTAAGACAAATATCTTCTAATGAAGCTTAATTGGATTTGAAAGTGGAATTTTTGCGTAATATGTTAGTACGTGTATTTACTCTGTGTTTATAATGTGACAACTTTACAAACATACGCTTTCCACTATTAATTAAATAATAATAATCGTAACTCGGGGTGATGATTTATCTGAGAAGTAATAAATTTTTATATTTAAATCTTGATAACTTATCGATTTCTATTCTTACTTTTTAAAACATTTCCCTTTTCTCTCTTTCCAGTCTTCTTCGTATAATTCCTTGTAAAGATTCCTTAATATATTTATAGTAATTTATTCATTAATTAACTCTTATCTGAGGGTGCTGAAGCTATCTTCAGCACAACAGACTACATTCACGCATTGGAACAAGTGATAGAAAAATATAAAGAGTTCAATAAACCTTTATACATAGAATATATAGACTACTGCAAGGCGTTTGACAGCATAAGCCATAGTTCAATATGGGAAGCTCTATCATCTTTCAATATTGATGAAAAATATATAAAAATCATAAAGAACATATACTCCAATAGCGTTAGTACAGTAAAATTAGAAAGCAGAGGAAGCGAGATCAGAATTGAAAGAGGAGTGAGGCAGGGCGACCCTTTATCGTCAAAGTTATTTATAGCTGTTCTAGAGAATATATTTAAAAGATTAAACTGGACACACAAAGGAATAAGGATCTTTGATAGATATTTGAGTCATCTGAGATTTGCGGACGATATTGTCATTTTTGCGGAGAATCCGATTCAATTAGAAAAGATGATATGTGGTTTGAATGAGGAAAGCTCAAAAATTGAACTGGAAATGAATGTTTCAAAAACCAGAATTATGACGAACAGTTTCAAAAAACCTATAAGTGTAAAAGGACAAAATATAGAATATGTTGATAGTTATGTTTATCTTGGTAAACAAGTCTCTTTAACTAGGGCAAGTAACGAAGAAGAAATAGATAGAAGAATAAACATAACCTGGCAGAAATTTTGAGCACTTAAAGACATTTTAAAAGGAAATTATAGTTTGAAATTGAAAAAAAACTGTAATAGAAACATGCATCATACCATGCCTACTGTACGGAAGCCAAACATGGGTCTATACAAGCAAAATTAAATCTAAAATTAATGCTATGGAAAGGAGTATCTTGAATTTGAGGAAAATTTATAAAATTAGAAACAAAGTCATACGACAAAAAACTAAATTAACAGATGCTCTCCAACAGGCATTAAAACTTAAGTGGCAATGGGCAGGTGATATTTCTAGAAGCAAAGACAAAAGATGGACCATAACGACAACGAGATCGAAAGGACCGGAAGGGAGAAGCAGTGTTGGACGTCCAAAGGAAAGGTGGTCACAGTGGTCAAGGAAGTAACAGGGAAAAATTGGTTTAACATTAGTAGTGACAGAAAACAATGGAAAAAAATGGGGGAGGCTTTTACCCAAACAAGGGATCCACAAGCCCACAACTAGTTTATTTAATTTATTTAAGTGTGTCTTTTATTTTGTCAATTGTTTGTGGAAATAAATAAAGCTTTATTATTATTATTATTATTCACACATATTTATTTTTTCTCTTAATCCTAATTTTTTTTACAATATATATTATATAAAAAACAATAAATATTATAAAAAAAATTAAAACTAGATTGCCGCAGATAGCGGGGCAAGGCCCAAGCTACCGGTGGTTAGGGCTGCAGAGTGAGGAACCTCCTGACAATTCGTGCCGTGTCAAGAAGTACCGCCTTCTGTATCTGACCCTTGACCCAGCCATCTAGTGAGAGCCTCTTGAGGTGTTGGTCGAGGCTCTTCGCTATAAGACCGTTCGCCGATACGACTATCGGGACGATGATGGTCGAATCAACATCCCACATGGCGGTTACCTCGTGAGCCAAGTCTAAATATTTACTTAGTTTATCTTTTTCGGCTTTCACGAGGTTTTCGTCATGCGGGATAGTGATGTCAACAAGCATCGTCCGGCGTTGAGATCGATCGATAACCACGATGTCAGGCTTATTGGCGACAATAGTCCTGTCCGTGATTATGGATCGATCCCAATAGATCGTGGCATGACCATTTTCGAGAACGGGCGCAGGCATATATTTGTAATATGGTACCTCAAATTCAACAAGGTGATATTGAAGAGCAAGTTGTTGGTGAATAATCCTGGCTACTTGGTTATGTCTGTGCAAATACTCGCCGTTAGCAAGATGAGAACAACCGGAAATAATATGTTATTATTAATTATTATTAAATTATTATTATTATTATAACTCTTATCCAATCGCTTTGCGCTGCGATACTTTGTAACCTTGACATCTCCTTTCCTCCACATTTTTAGTGTAGTTAGATTGTTATACTTTGCTAAGATTTTTAGTAAGGATGATCGTTCGGATAACGTCATCTTTAAATATTAGTATTTAAACATTTCTGTAGATACCCTGTCTAGCCCCATACTCCTTTTTCATCTAGATTCATATCTTGGTCAATTTTTGTTGGGATCTATTGGCTTTAAAGATCCTTGATCAGTGTCTGTATTCACAAGCAGCAAGAGTTTTCTGTTGTAGAGCACAGTTAACCTAAGCGGTGTTGAACTCTCAGATGGTCACATTTCTTTGGCGACAAAGAAGATCCTGTATCCAAAGATGAGGTAAATTATATCCATTCAACCGGACTTATTGAAAAATTTGCTTGGGCTTCCAATATCCAGAAGTGGATATCCTCCAACTGAAATGATGATGATGGCAAATCTTCAGAAAGATACCCTACGAACATACCTATGCCAATTATGATGCAAGAAACATTATTTCTAACCAATAATTTCTCACGTAGGTATAACAGCTAGTAGAAAGTTGCAGCGAACTGTGTTATTTCGATGGGAGAACTTGATATAGGTTTTGCGGATGGTTTCAAAACGCTTGTATATTCCCTGTTACAACATGAGTTGCCTATAAACAGGTGTGTCTCTAATGTACGACTTCTTTCGCCACAGATCGTGCCGTTACTTGATGAATGACGTTACAACAAGTACTAATTGACTATAAATTATATTTTAACGAACCCGTTCGTAAACTATTAGAATGCGTTATGATCTGTTACTTGTTTGTATGAATTTATAATTGCATTTAAACTGTTTCACTATGTAAATGGATTATTAATATCGATGACGTAATCTCGTTGTAATTTCACACTTTTGCTACTTGAATCTATAATGTTTTCTCACGCTTTATGGACTGGGCGTTGGGTCATTGAACATGACCCAATGACCAGGCATCTAAATATTGACTATCTAAATTTAAAAAAATCTTTTGATGTTGCTACCAAATTGCCCACCATTATTATAAACTATAAAGGAACTACAGGATCCTATGTTTACAAGAACTCTGGCTTTAAGTATCTCTAAAATTAAGTATATTTTAAAATAGGTATTAATAGTAATAAGTTCAATAGAACACACCCGTTCAATTAGTAATTCAAGAACTCAGTATACTAGCTCAACGATTATGTAAATTGTCGATAGACAATATCACTTATGAATACCTCAGATATCAGACCGCCGTTAACTAATAGGTATTAGGTATACTAGCGGAACCCTTTCAAACCCATGCAATAAACTGCGGACACCAACAAAACAGGCTTCGCCTCGCATATCCTTAATTACGCCTTTGATTCCATCATCGTAAAATAAATAATTTTTCTCATGCCTCAACCCTTTCTACTCATCTTAATCTTGATCTCTAATTATACAGTCGTGCACTTAATTTCAATGCCAGATTACTATGTTGAAAGTTACTAATGCGATTGACTTGTTTATGCATTTAATTATTTACATATAAATAGATTTGAAGAATCAACAAAGAGCTTAGTTAGCTTAATGTTAATATATCAAAAATAGCTAATATAGGAAAAAAATAGCTTTTGGAAATAAGCTGGATAGCCCGACACATCAATATTAATAAAATCAATATTGCTGTAGATTTGTCTGCTGTCTTAAAATACCCTCTACTGATTGTAAAATGGTGGGTGTTCTGAAGAAATTTTCTAATTCATGCTTACCTCAAGTTTTTTTTAACTGTGGGCCATAAATGCTGAGTTCAAGTATTTTTGTAACTTTGATAGAAACTTACATCTTACATTTTACCATCAAGGGAACCGTCAGCTTGCCTGCAAAAATACTAATTACTTATACCAATCTGTGTCTATCTATGTCACCTTTGTTGAGATTGTCACCATGGGTGATTTCATTAGAAATCTCGGTAACTTAGATGTCTTTCGACCAATTACCGGATTTGTGCAGTAAACGGTTTTGCATGTCTTGTTCGTTTCCTCGATGAGAGGAGCCACAAGCGGTACTCTTTGAGAAAGTTTGTTTATTGTTTCACATTTGCAAGTTAATGTGTTAAGCGTATAATGAGAGTTGGATGTTAATTTTCTATTTGTAAACGATTAGGAAGAACTAACGCGGCTTAATAGTGCTTCAATTCATCTTTACTATGTATGGTGCTTTAGGTTTGTTAGAAGTTCAGTAGGTACTCATCATACGAAAATGACATACAAAATCCATCTGGTTGGTTACTCCATCGCCTATAAACAGAAGTAACACTTTGTTTGTATGCAAATATCAAAATGTCAAAAATAAAGGCAAAGGAATGAAAAATCGCGAAATAGAAAAAATTATGCCATAAAACTATTACTTTTCCAACAAACACACGACTTTGGCAAGACTATACTTGTTACAATATTATATTATTATTATGACCAATGGTTTTCCTTTGGGTATTATATACCACCGCTGGTTCTAGAACTCCCATGTCTGGGAAGATTGATATACCTACCTACTTCCTCATGATTTTGCCGATAATAATTTATACTTATTATGACCAAATATTGAGTTGAGATTGTTGCTAATATTAGTTTTCCTATACAGAAATCTTTTGTTTAAATATATTAAAATAAAATCGTCTTTGAAATGCTTTCTTTCTAACTTTCTCTCTCTATTAACAAAATCAGGCCAACTTTATTGAAATTAATATAGTTTATAGTGATAGTCATTAACAGTTTCTTGGCATCCTATACAAATTCAGATTTAAACCTACAATTTATATTCAATGACCCACTCATCTTATCTCTTCTATTTATGTGCAACCAAATTGATTAATGTTTATCAATTAACGATTGATTAACAACTTTCATTGCTGATAACTGCATATCTTAACAACGGAATTGCACTTGAATTTTCAGGGCTGCCAATACATTTGACCAATTTAAGAATTTTAAAGTGCATTATTGTGTTTGTTTAATAAAATAAAACAAGTATAAAACTAATGACTCGTTCCCGGCTGGCATAATTATTTTTCTGCAATTTAATTGTAGAAAAATAATCTCTTCGCCGTCTATCGCTCTTTCCATTAGTGAAAACCGTATCAAAATGTGTTCGGTGGTGTAGAAGAAGTTAGCGGAAAAACAGACATAGGCTAAGAACGATAAGGGTTAAAAATATGACTTTAATATTTCGTAACATATTACTCAATATTTTTTAGCAAAACATAGAGTTTTACTATACATTCTTCAATACGCTTTGATTGCTGATGATATTTTAAATGACAGCCCTAACATATATCAACAAGTGGCTATCTATGAAATCCAAATAAATCAAACTGTGGTTACTTGATAAATGTGTATGGTCATTATAGACATTATCGTCTACGTAGCTTGCGTAGACGACGTAGTGATTGCGCAAAAACTAGGATAGTGGATTGACAGTTTTCTCATTTGAAGAAGATTGTAAAGCTTTATAGTAGAATTAAATAAATAAGTATCGTATAGTTTGTTAGTGAATGCACTGCATTACTAAAATTTTATATTCTAATCAATATAAAAAAAGCCATTATCTACGAAGTTTAACAATTCTTATGGCTATCTTAATCTTGGAAGCTGCTGCACGAAATATAGTAGCGAGTGCTCATACTTAACCAATCTGTTAAATTCTTCAACCAGGTCTTTCTCTTGCCTCAACCAATTTTAACCTGTATTTTTTTCTTGCAGCATTAATTGAAGAATATATATATATGGTATTTTTCGCACCTCATTACGGCCCGAAATATTGCAGCTTCTCCTCCTTTATAGCTCTTGGAACTCCACACCGCCGCCTGACATAAGCAACGCCACTGGTTGCTGACCACACCTGTAGTAGGATTAAGGATAAGCGATTTGGAAATGGGCTCTGGGGCCCTAGCTAAGAGCAAACCAATGCAAACGCTCCCTTTGCATACTTACGAAACGAAAGAAATAAAGCCCGGTGATTGGTTGTTGTAACGCCCACATAAAATTTTAACCAATCACAAAGCTTTCTCCCAAGCGAAGCGTAGCGTTTATGACTATACGTTTGATCTTGGTATTCTTTACTCTCTCACCGGAATATAATATCACACATTTTTGACGGTGGCCTTCTGTAAAGTAAAGGGTTGGTTATTGCACCCATATGGCTTGCCAAAATGACTGCGAATCTCAGTATGTCCTGCCACTAATGAATTACTATATAAATTAGGTAATAAGTCTATTTTTTTATTATAAACATTTAAAAAAGTTATTATTTGGTGATTTTTTTTGGATTTAACCTTGTGTGTACCTACTGATCTTTAGGTTTAGTTTTGTACCGGGTTTAACCGGTGTAATGGCTGAAAGGACAGAACAGTGTATAGCAGGTAAGACTATTCGAATTTCATTATCCCTAACAGGTGAAATTTAATGGTGACACTTAAAGATGTGCTCTATCTCTTTACACATTACATTCAATCAAAGCTACGTCTAGCATTAGGAGAGCAACAACAGGGACATGTTAGAAATCGCCGCCGCCTCTAGCTTCGCAGTCAGCCACTTAGCCATTACTTCATTTTATTGTCTAATAAAACGCGAGCTTGACAAGTGAAAATTATATAGGCCGTAGCCTTAAAACAGGTCTATTGAATGTGAGAAATGTGATCAATTGAATCCTTTGTAGGAAATATGTATCTATTTACGTGAAGAGTGAGACCTCTTTCAGTTTTGACCAGGTTTTGGGTCATTTCGACATTCTGTCATTTTTTAATTAAGTGTAATAGTTCTTAGTTTATATTTTAAAGATTACAAAAAGAATAGTATCCTGAGTGTCTTTCGAGGTTTCTTCTCAGGATTGTCATCTTGGCCTTTTTTTCGAAACCCTGGTAAATTTAAATTTATAATGAGGATCATAAGATTTTCTTGTAGAAACCCAATTTTCTTGTAAATAAATATTTTGATTTTGATTTTTGGTCGCATCTTTGTCTGAGCATATTTATAAATTACAACTTAAATTACTCTGACAAATATAAACTATTTTATATTACTGTAAAGTTTCGACAAAATCTGGCCAACGTCCGAAGACACCCAGGCAATCCCCAGAAACAATACCAACCTATGTCGATCCATAGAAATAAAAGGAATTCCTTAATTTAAATATTTTATATACCTACTTACCTACTACTATACCATTTGAAATAATATATTGTATTAAATACAATGTGTCTTATTGCAAGAAGTAGGTCCCGATTTGCGGCAACGACAGTCGATAATGGTCTTAGATTTACACAAATGCAATTTCACTCTATCAAAATACACAGTTTACACTTCTCAATGTCTCGGAGCTATCTTACAACAGTATTGCACATAAACCAGATCGATTTCCTCGCCAATAAGTCTCTTGTTTATAATTATCGCTAAGCAATTACTTGTGTGCAAAGTGCATTCTAAAATTAACAGTAAATTAGCCACTTTCTAAACTGACTGCAAGTGTCTATTAAGAGCCTATCATTTCAATGGTGATAAATGGATGCTGATTTAGACTGAGATGAATGTTGCAATGAAATTATAGTGTTTGAGTATTGTATTGGTATATGGACTGTGACTGGTAAATTTATCTAAGTGCTTATTTATTATCTTGTTTTTATTATTATCATAATACCGAATTAGCCTGGTGTATTACGGATATCCAATTTTTCAAATTTATTCATAATTTGTCTTCATAAAAATATTATTCGAATTTGTCCGAGGCGTGCTCAAGTTTTGCGCTTAGCAACATTTTCAATGTTTATACAGATAGATTTGCTTGCTCACTATAAAAAAATATACATGAAATTTAGCATGAAAAATATTTATTTTAAATATGTATTGTACTGGTAATTATTATCGATAAATAATTGAAAGCTTTTGTTGTAGAGATAATGTTGAAAGTTCAAAGCTTTGCCTCATTTATTCCCACGTTGTATTCTAATAAGTGTGAATAGAGAAGTGAAGTTAATGCACAAATAGATGTTGCCATACTTATAAGAAAATAATAAAACAAGACATTACATATAAGAAAAATCAGTAGTTATTCAAAATTACTCTATTGATAACTGAAAATTGGAAATAATACTTTTATTAATAACGATATAAAAGTATTGTCGAGTATAATTTCGCCAAGCACATTCTTCTAGTAAAGCCAGAATGTGACAATTTCAATTATTTATGTTTTTTCGACAATAATTAAATAAACAATTTGTTTAAATCACTATATATATTTTTCAACACGATATTTTTTTTCATGGCGTTGGTTATGTATACAGTAAACGGTAGCTTCCTATAATCAGTTCCTAAAATAGACAATAATATAAACATAGAGGAAAACACTCATAAAAACATTTCACACAAAATAAAATTATATTTTATAGGACCTAAGTCCTCATAACCTTTTAAACCATTGATTCGTCTATAAGCACCAAGATAGGTCTTGCATAATCATGGTGTTCCCCAATTAGCTCGGTATTCATCGTCCTGCTGCCACCTGACGAGTTTGACCCACATAGCTCGCTTGATTTATAGCATTCGCCAACTATTGCACCGCAACTTTGAATTTTGCTTGTTGATATTTAAACTAATTCTTACACGCGACTTCTCTTGCATATCATACACCAGTTAAAAGAATAAATTGATATACAACTTGTCTATACAAGCGTATATACTTGACTATACAACTATACATTATACATTTGACGACACGTTTGGTCTAGTGGCTAGTAACTTTAGCTGTTAACCAAGCGGTCGCGGGTTCGAATCCCGCTAGGGACAAATGTTTATGTGTTAACATTTACCTTTGTACCTGAGTCATGAATGTTTTGTATTTATAATGTATGTATGTATTTACAAAAAAAAGTAATGTATGTAGTATATATCAACTGTCTAGTATCCATAATACAAGCATTAAGTTACTTACTTTGGAACTAGATGGTGCTGTGTGGAATGTGTGAATATAAAAAAAATACGTTTTCATAAATTTTCAAGTCTATTTTAAAATAAAGGTCTGCAGATAAGCTGACGGTTCACTTTGTGACATTTCTAGTTCAACAAATACTATAAAAAACCGCGTGAATTGTAATTTTATTAAGACTATTTGTCTTTACATACTTAGTTGAAGTTTACGCAACACTTCCCGGCGACTGCGGCAGTCTTCCAACAAGTGTTCCAATGCGGTCATACCTTAACATTTACCTATTTTAGATCTATCAGGCTTCCTTATAAGCACGCAACGACCAATAAAATTATTGTTGCCAACTAAAACGCTAGCTGTGCAACTAATTCGATTTATTAACTTGAAAACTGGATTAATTTATTGCTCACTGCTACAGATGTTAGTGAATTTGTTGCGTTTTATGACTAACATAGTTTGCTAAAGTCAAATTTGGATACGGCTAATGTTAACAATGGTAACTGACAGTAACTAACAAACAGTTTAATATTTATTATTTGTTGATATTAACTGACGTTTACTGTTTAATAGACATTGTCTTGTTGTTAGTAGATAAAAGTGAATGTGCCGATTATAAGTTAATATTAACCTAAAAGTCTTTACTGGGGACAAATCCAATATTAACCAGTTACATGATTAGTTGTTCCTATCGAAAATATATTACACTTATAAACTCTTTTGCAGATTTTTTTTCTATGTTAAGATTGGCAGACAGGCTGACGATCCACTTGATGGTAGGTGGCTAGCGGTGCCTGTAACCAAGCAACGTAGTAGTAGTAGCAGTAATAAGTATTGGGAACGAATTGAGATAGGGGTATGTATGCCAATAGTAAAGTAGTGGTTGAAGAAATTACGGATTATCTTTTAAGTTTATTAAAAAAAGTAATAATTAAAAGTTGGTTGCATACTAAATGACGAAAAATATTCTCTTCGATGCATAGAAAATAATATAATAAATAAAAAAATTAACTTAACTTTTAAGTAAGTATAACTTGAATAAATTTCATTTTAAAAATATGCCACTATACATGAGTGTTTATTGACTTGTTCGAACTTATGGGGAATAAAACATTATAAAGTGTTGATATTCATAATATAACTAAACTAAGTATATTTGCAATCTATTTGCTACAACAAAAAATATACGTAAAGAAGCAGATGCCTCTTTAATTCGCCGCCAAAGTAAAGTCGACATACGAACATCACTATTGCTCCGTCTCCACCTTTCTTGTATCCGTTTTATAACTCCACTGTTATTTTCTCGGACGTCTGTCCATTCCCATTAAAAAGTATAAATTACAACACTAAACAGCACTCGTCCGTCCCTAGCGGTGTCTATCCTACAATTAAATCTAATAAAGTAAGTTCGCTACAGGTGCTGCGGACGTATCGATAACCAGTTATCGATTTAACGGACATCTATCGATAGGTACTGTCTTTTTAATGTTTCATTTTGATTTTCCATTGCTAAACTTCGACTGAAGAGTGTAGGTGTAAGTGTAAGATCTTAGAGATCACTGTCCTATGTCTTTCTAATCTATTATACTACACTAACTGCTGCACGCGACTTCTTCCGCGCTTTATAAAATATAGCCTATGTTACTCGCTGTTAATATAGCTTCCCAAGAGTGAAAGAATTTTTCAAATCGGTCCAGTAGTTTCGGAGCCTATTCAATGCAAACAAACAAACAAATCTATCCTCTTTATAATATTAGTATTAGTATAGATATACATTCGCAGATAAATCATTTTTTTATTTAAAAACCCCTTATCTTTAGTTAAGTTTTAGACTTATCATCATGCTACGACTCTTAAAAGATAAGCAAAAATAAATAAAAACGTCGTACAAAGTGTCCTACGAAAATCGAGCTCTGCCGAAAGAGCGAATCATATATTTTTTAAACAAAATGGCGGGTGAAACCACGGGACGCAGCTAGTGCTCAATATGTGTTTTTGGACATTGTCTGAAAACAGCATAGTTAAATTTTGCACTTTAAATTAACGAAAGTTAAGGAACTTTATGTGCGTATGTGATTGATTTTCTTTATCTTTTTAAAGGAAATTAAGCAAAAAAAACATTTGCTTCCTGTAATTTATGAACAGTTTAAAGCTTTCATATTCAGAACTTATTAAACCAAAAGTAATACCTTCAGCATAACTGTAGCAAGAAAGCCAAGCAAACCTGTTATCAACATTATCTTGTTTACAACTTACTTGATATATTGTATGATTATCCTGTCGCTTTTAATAAATAAATGGGGCTTATGTAAATAGATATTATGTATAACTTTCCGTATAATGTAATATAATGTGTATTTGCAACAATGGTGTCGTAAAAGTTTTTGCGTAAGTACGTTTAAACAGTAAAATTTAGACGAGCCTTTTTCTAAATTATAAATGATCGATGAATAATGAATTTATATACGATACTATCGAACCGCTCACGGCTACACACAGATGTAATATTTTACTGAAAATAATATACACTAATCTTCCTCGTTTATTGCTCTTTTCAAAAGGGAAAACCGTATCAAAATCCGTTCAGTAGTTTTTGAGATTATCATGAACACACAAATAGACAGACGCGGCGGGGGAAATTGCATCCTTGCGAAGCTGGGTGCGGATCACTAATTTGTTTATTATGTACTAATTAATTTGTAATTCAAATATTATATATATATTCAAATATTTATCATTTATCACCCTTTCCATTCAATTAAAACTACAAAGAAACAAATAAAAATATATTAAGAATGTAAATATAGCTGAAGTAAAAATTGAACTACAACTTTACTGCTTCTCAAACTGTTAACAATATTGTATAATATAAGTCAGCAGTCCTGCAGTTCTCAAAGATTTATTAGACTTTAATAATATTTTACACACCAATCGACTTGCACATTGCCATAACTCGTTCAACCTTAGTTAAACGTATCAATCTATGTCAAAACTATCTAAAAGTCACACAGTATAGTTGACTGTGGTATACGCAGATTATTTTGTCACTGTCAATAAATAAAGGTAGATCGGTAGGAACATGAATTATGTAAGATATTGCATGACGTTTCATTTATAATATCCAGTCTACTTTAATAATTTCCTTATTAAATTGTAACTTTGGCAATCGATAAATTCTGGGGAATTTAATGTCGATCAAAGGCGACCTATGTTGAACTTAGACTTTTTAGTTTACATACTTCTTATGATGTTTAGTTCGTCAGGGAAGCTGACGATCCATTGATGATAGATGGTTACCGCCGCCTATCATACAAGAAATGCCATATGATTGTTAAACTGAGCCACAGTGCAACTCTTGTAGTGCGCAAGAACGCCACTATGTAGATAAAAATAGTTGGTATATTCATTTCAAAGTTTTAAGTTTGATTAAATATATCGAAATATGTTTACAGTATTTCACCATTTACATATTTGCACCGAAACTTTTTTGAAGTTAATTTTGATTTGTTTCTTTCAGGTACGTTCATTTGAGATATCCGTTGAATAGCAGCCAGCAACAAACGAGACAATATTGATAAGTAACATCTTAATTACTTTGAAACCTAACTTAGCGTAGGTACTTAATTTCGTAACATTAAATAGTTAATTATTAAGTGAATGGGACGCAAATTTATTTAACAAACGAAGGTTTTATACTTAACAACCTATTCCATTGCAAAATAACCCTAAAGTTTATGTTGATACGGACACTTGTACTTAATAAGTGAAATCAGGACTATCTTTCATTGGTTACTTATACATTAATTAAGTTGAAAAGTTCAAGTGAAGTTGTTAGCTTGAATTTATTACTCGCGTTGGCGCCATTTTGTCAACGTGTGATGCTATCGTAACGGGTGGGACATGTGACATTTTCTTGACACCATTAGCTTGTTGAAATGGCAGTAATTTATTTAGATTAATACATTATTTTCATATGAAACAATTTGATGCATTAATAACACTAATAAATGAGAGTAATAGTTAATTTTCCATTTAACATCAAGTGGAAAAGCTAATAGCAGAGGGTAAAGAAACGGGGGCGCGAAAGCTTGTTGATAAAATAAGAATAAGGAGGGATATGAGAAAGGGCTCTGACATTCTTTATTCACTTTTTTATGTTTAGGTCGACAGACAGGCTGACGATCCACTTGAAGTTAGGTGGCTACCGTTGCCTATAACACAAGAAACGCCGTCACTGCTTAGTCACAACAGTATGGGCGCAAGTGGCGTTTTCATATGTAGGACCGCCTATACATTTCTCACGTTGCGATTTCAATGTTATGACCGGATTTGAATTTAAGTCTAATGTCTAATGTTCCTACTCTGCCCACCCCACTAACAGTTAGGAATTCAACACTCGAAGTTGTGGACGAGTACACGAGTTGTGACGAGCGTGACGAGACTTCTCTAAGGAGGTGTATACTGCCGCCAGAGGGGCTGTCAATCAATTAACATAAATAAAATTTATTGACTAATAGCATGTATTCGAAGGGAAATTTAATTAAAACATATAACTGCCAATGGTTTTCTTCATTAAAAATCTATAAAACACAACATAATGTTCATCAATCAACAGTTTGCACAAACGAGTCGGCATGAATTGCGTTAAATAAATAAAATAAAAAAATAAGAACGCACGTCCTCAATTTGCCCGTCACACTTTTTTATGTACGCTTTCGAAAAAATACAAAAAAAAACTTGGTTGTTGTTATCACCTATTAGCATACAAAGTCCTCGGTCGTGACGAAAAAGAAGTTTCCAGTAAAAAAAACCTTTGGCCACTACGTTCGTACTTAGAAATTTCATGTTTGGCGCCAAATGTATGCAAGATTTGCTATCTGCTAACCAACGCCGTAGAAACGTTGATCCAAGTTTAGTCGTGATGTTGTTTGTAATTCTATTTAAATGTGTTAAAAGCAATAACAATAAATATGTTATTGTCATGAGAACTTCGATTTTAAGGGTTATAAAGGAATTCTATCGCCGCATTTATTGAAAGATAAATCAGCCAACTACGTTATCACTATTTTAGATGTTTGAATTTTTTAATGTTGAAAAAATAATAATATCTGAATTAATAAAAGACTATTTTAGATGTTTGAATTTTTTAATGTTGAAAAAATAATAATATCTGAATTAATAAAAGACTATTTTAGATGTTTGAATTTTTTAATGTTGAAAAAATAATAATATCTGAATTAATAAAAGACTATTTTAGATGTTTGAATTTTTTAATGTTGAAAAAATAATAATATCTGAATTAATAAAAGACTATTTTAGATGTTTGAATTTTTTAATGTCGAAAACATAATAATATCTGAATTAATAAAATAATTTTCTTTCGTTGGATAATCACGCCGAAATTAGCGTTTACAAATAAAGCTTGTGAAACGCAATTCGCTTTTGAATACCGTTTTTAATTAAGGCAAGCAACGGTCTGGACCGTCAGCACGCAAGGGTTTCCACAAACGAAACGGTTTATTGCCGACGTCATTCTATTCAATTGAAAAACGATGTTTACGAAATCTACTGCTCGTAAATCCACTGCTTACAGATTACACCTTACTTAATGTGTTCTTCTAAGAGAAGCAAAATGTAATGAGTTCAATTAAAAAAAAAAAAGATTTTCTTTATCAGATATTTTATAAGACATAACTTCCAGTCATTATTAATTTTTAAAATTACGAACGATTGTTATTAAATACCGCGTAAACTATGAACGGAATAAAAAAATGTGGCCACACAAGTATGTGAATATTATCACAAAAAAGAGTTATAACTTTAATTAATTATTTCAAGATTAATAAAAAGTATATTAAATGCGTATAACCTCCTTTAATTCACGCTAACTAGGAAGCTGACATTTTTTCAGTTGCTAAAGCAAAAGTGTAAACACTAATAAGACAATAAGTAGCATTAAGATCTTAGTTCCTTTCTCCTTCTCCCCTAGTGAAAATTAGGTAGGTATTTGTAAAAAGAAATATGTATAATAGTTCATAATGGCGAAAACGCTTAAGCATGCTCAGCGTATGCGCTGCCTTAAATTCTAGAGGGCGGGACCAAATTGCCGCCTGCTCTTCCTCATCGCTAAATTTCTCGGAAACTCAACTAAAATACACCTTTTAAATATTAACTTTACATTGAACTGAGCATTTAGACCGATCGGTATTAACTTCGACTTTAATTGTTGATTACAATTTAAATTTTTTATTCAAAATTTTTGTTCATAGAACTTTATAAATTCTGAAACTCAATCATGCGGTCAGCTCGTAACTTTGGACAGATGTTCTCTGAAAATCTGTAGGCTTCAGGTTTTATTAACTCTGGTGATACCAGACTTTGAAAAATTGTGTAAATGCCGTCATGAGAATATAAAGTAATAAAGAAATAAATATACCTATTTTTTAAAATATTTATTTAAAAATTAATGTATCTATGGCATCTATACATAGGAAAAATACATACTTAGTATGCATAACTATAAATAACATAAAATATTTTGCTTTTAGCAGTCTATAGGAAGTACAATAAAAATAAATAAATATAATTAGTAAAATTTGGCTTAAATTTTTTTATTAAATTCCTATAGGACTGAGAAGACAATAGCCGGCAACACTACTTATAAACTAACAAACCGTTTTCCAAATCCAAATTAACCTTATGATAGTCTCATTTAGAGTTGAAATTTGTAATGAATGAAATTGTAAAACCAAAACGTGTGGAACACTGTACACGTTTAGGACATTGACGTAACATATTAAAATGTAAAAGTAAGCTGGACAGCCCGTTACCTTTTGACATGCAATTTTCGGGCTCTCATTTATCAAGTCCCTTAATAGATTAGGGATGTGAGTAACGAATCGAACGTTCCCTGTTATCGATGTTAAATTAAGTTACTTATATTTTACCTTTTTCACTTATATTTCTCAATAGCTAATTTAATAAAACATTTTGTTATTTCAAAAATTTTCAGTAGAAAAAATATTTGTAAAGAATCATGAATAATATTAAATGCGTTGGTCTTTTTCGCATATTTATTACATCTTCGGTCCTTTAGTTTTTTGAGTTTATTCATACAAAAATACAAATATTCTCTTTTTATAATATTAATATAGATATGGATAAAGGATACAAGCATATATTATTTTTCGTCAAACTTATTTCTTAAATTATTCATACATAATATGACTTAAAGAATAACAAAACAATTTAAATTTGCATCGTATTTCTGTTTAAAGATTTTAAAATTGTTACAATACCTATATTTACAATTAGTATTCAAGGCATACGTTCTGTTGAAAATATCGATAAGATTTAATCGGAGATGTCCCATGCCTCGTCAAAATGTCGGGTGGGTTTGAAACAATTAATCTTTGTATGCAGGCCCTTGGACTTGAGGTTAAGCTTGAAGGACTGCGAATCAATTTAACAGAAGTACGTGTTGTGGAAGCGATGAGTTAACATGGCTGGCCATTGAATTTGGGTTTAATTTATTTAATAATTATATATACCTACTACTTGCAACATACATACAAATTAGCTCATATAATAATTCAGTCGCTCCTCACCGTCTCATATTCTCTTATATTCTAACGTTTAGTAAGGAAAAAAATCTTATGGTATCAGGCGCAGAATATATTAAATTAAGACTATTAATTTTATTTATAATGTTTCCACTATTATCCAAGACGCACAGTATTTCCAAGACCTATTACAAGATCTTTTATATTATTTTTTAAATTAACTATTCCAATTTTTTCAATTGGTTCTGAACTTGTTATGAATGATTAAAATTTGTGTTGTTTAAAATTATTTTTGGAAAGGTTCGTTTTATTTTTCAGCTTCGAAGTATTTGGCAGTCGAATTGCAAACAGTAGAAAAACAAAAGTAAAGTTTGATGTTCAATCTTTGAAATAAAACGTGCTGAAAATATATTCATGTAGGTAGGGTCGGCATCACACCTGCACCCTCCCTCTGATGTTGCTTTTATTCTTAGGCGACGTTAGCTTCTTTTGCCAAGTAGACCGTCAGCCTTTTAATAATATAAAAACAGTTACCAAATTTATTTTAAAAAATCATGTGTGAAATTTTTACATACAATTTACATTTCGTCTTTGCTTATCTCATAATTGAATGCATACTACCATTCATTGTTGCGAGGTCTCGAGGCAGATTCATGACATCGATATTTGACATAAGTGGTCAGCGACCTCTTGTCGTCATTCACGAAACACAAACACAATCCCATTTTATGTTCAACATTTATTCCCAGGTACTTTATTGGATTGTAGTCGTGTTTTTTTTATTCAACAAATATTTGAATTATTAGTAATTTTTTTAGGACATGTCACACAGAGCCATCTAGCTCGAAACTAAGCGGGGTTTGTACTGTAGGTGTTAGACAACTGATAAATATATACGTAGTACATTCTTTATATTTGCAAATAATATACATGGAATAAGTACATAGAAAAATAAAAAATAAAAAATAAAAAGACATATTCATCCATACAAAATATTGTTTGTCTTGAGCGCTGATCGAAACCGCAACTTCTGGCACAGCAGGCACCAGATAGCTATGTCTATGAACAGCTTAGCAGCATATGGGAAGGTCTATGTCCAGCAGTGGACGTCCTACTGTTGTGATGGTGATGATGACCATTGACGCCTGTTTCAAAGACCTTTTATTCAAAGAACTTTTTTATTTAAAAACATTTGTATGAAGGGATAAAGCCCAAATGGGATAAGAGGAATAGGCTTTGGTAATCCTTACACACGCCATTGCATAAACACAAGTAATGATATTTCACTGTGAGTGGCCCTCTGTAAAAGGGTTACTGCTCAATATTTCCTGCCAGTAACAATCCAAAGGTGTTGTCAGTCACACAAAGAGGTTATATTATCCAGGGTGTTAGTGTTAGATCATCGCATTCCGACTGTCTGTGCTCGGCCTTACTGTCATGTGTGGCAACTGCCAGGGGTAAAGACCGGGTGTCAATGCCCTTGACGGACTAATCAAAGAAACTCACAAAGTATTAATATTTGGCATCTCGCTTACGCATTCACCGAATATAATTTCGCGCCATTTTTTCCGCGCATCAACCGACCGCCATAATGCGATTCCCATCAACATTGTTTTTTTTTCTCAATAATTTCGGAAACAATTTTCTATCCTATATGATTATGGGTCATTTCGTTACAGGCACATAACTATTATTAATATATTACAAGAGATAACATTTCCAGTCATTATTTTTGAGTTAAAATGATCTCGGCGTTTTATTGTTTGACGGAAGCCATCTTGGATTTCACAGTTTGTAATTAAATTGACATTTTCTTCATAGACGCTTTTATAGACAGTTTGTTTGCATAGCTTTAGGCATAGACTAAAAATTGGTCTCGCTTCACTCGACAAGACAAAGCAGTCGTAATTGTCAAACGCGAAAAAAATTATACGCAAAATTTGGCGTACCGGAGCTAGTCATGTTACGTTGAAAATAAATTGAAATAAGATAACGTTATCGGCTATGAATTTATTATTAAAAAACTAAAAAAAAATTGGGCGCCAGCTAACTAAAAATAAAAAAATCAGATGTTAGCACTTAAAATATATATTTAAACAAAATAAATAAAAAAACACAGGGGGTGGTCCATAAGCCCGTACGTTAATATAAATATATATATATATATATATATATGAAATTCAAAATTTGATTCAATAAATCCGGCTAATAAAAATTAAAAACTTAGCTGGATGTGAATAATGGCTGGATGTAATAATAAAGTTTTCCTTCTCGGAAAAATAAAACTCGATGCTCATCAGTGTCACCAAAGAAAAAATGCAGAAGGCTCATCAAAATGTAAAATGCGGATAAAACCCAGGATTCATTAAATATTATTTATATATCTCTAATTAAATCCATGAATGAAAAAAAACCAAAACAAAAAAACCCCATATTATAACCGGGGTTTTTTACATAAATATTTTAAATTGAATACAATAAAATTTTAAAAGAAAATAAAACTGGTAAAAATTGAGGCCAGCAAAAAGCTGAACCTCTCTGTGTGAAGACGGGCAACAAAAGACCCTCTGCTATACTGAAAATTTTGAATATTGAAAAGTCAAATGATGGAATACGTACATTCTATTTATTTTAAAAATAATAAGGTTTAAATACATACTTAGATAAATAAACAAATAAGGTAATATAACTAAATATAATATAATATAATAAAATAAACAAATAATACTACGTTACATATCCCCTCTTCCTACAGAAGAATTTTTTTTTCCGTTATATAGGATAAAAAAAATTCTTTGTGCCCATACACAAATGCTGCCACTTTCATCCTACGTTTAAAAAATAAAACCTTCCATACTATTAACAGTGAGAATTGCAGCACAAGTTATAAAAACTGTGTTGTGGTACTCAAATGTTTCCTATCAAAAAAAAACTAATTCAAGATATTTTCCTGAAGAAGTAACTTGCATAAAATAGGGCAGTAGTATAAAAACTGCTGACCTTAAAGCAGAAGTGTTTAAGGAACAAATGAGGAAGAGTATAAAGAGAAAATAAATTAATAAATAAATAATTATTAACATAACTGAATCCTAACTAGAGGAAACAATTAACACCAAGCGCACAAAACGCCCAGACAACTAAGCATTCAAACAAAGAATACTTAAACAAAATAGATTCCTTAAAAACAAAAAAGGAACTACATTGTTAATAAAACAAACGCCCAGACAAATAACTAGACGATAACTTCAAGGCTTAAATTATTTTATTTAATAATCCGCCCTGCATATGAACTTTAAGGCTTGTTTAAAGAGTTGTAATCCGCTCTGTTTATGAACTTTAGGGCTTATTTAAAGAGTTGTAATCCGCTCTGTTTATGAACTTTAGGGCTTATTTAAAGAGTTGTAATCCGCTCTGTAGGTATATTAAAAACTAATTAGATAAATAATTAAATAATAACTAAATAAATAAATAACTAAATAACGTTATAAACTAAGGAATAAATAATATTAAGTAAATACATAATTAAGAATAATTATATAATAATAATAAGAATTATACATATTCCATATTCGAAATTTTAACCGAAACATGTAGGCAATGTCTTCAATAATTCTGACAATTGCTTTCTTTAATTTGTGTGAAGTTCCTAAAAATTTGAAAAAAAGAACGAGGTCAATGAGGTCAAAAAAGAATATGACAATAAAATGTCAACAACTATCAATGAATTAAACAAAAGAGTTTCCTAACCTCATTATACGTAAACTAGATGAAAATACTAATTCCTTTTTTAAAAAACAACATCTTATTTGTGACGATAGTGACAGAATTAAATCAATAACCTATTTGCCTGTTACAACAAAATAGCGAATGACATCTTAAATATTAATAATTTATTAAAATAAATTAACATGAAAAAAATGAAAATTAAGAAATAATCATTCTGAAATAACAAATTAATTAAAATGTCATTCTGCAAGAAAAAACAGGAAATTGAAGAAATTAATAACTTACAAAAAATAAAATTAACAGAATTAGTGAATCAAATATTGAAAAAAAAAATAAGATAATATATATATATACAATTTCACGTACTTTACAGTAACAACAATATATGTTATCTGTAAAAAAAAAAAAAAAAACAAGTTGGGCGCCAATGAATAATACGCCAAACATGCCGCACGTTAGAAAAATATATATTATCTGTAAACTTAAAAATTAAATTTTAAAAAATTTGTTTGTTTCACTACTTCTGTTAAATAAAATTAAAAAACTTATCTGAGCTGGAAATAATGGATGTCTTCAATAATATTGGAATCATGCTCAGTAGGTAGAATTAAACACGCTCTTTCCTCCACGGGACCAAAGAAAAATGAAGAAGATAGTTCATCAGAATTTAAAAATGCGGATAAAACCCAGGATTCATTAAATATTATTTATATATCTCTAATTAAATCCATGAATGAAAAAAAACCAAAACAAAAAAACCCCATATTATAACCGGGGTTTTTTACATAAATATTTTAAATTGAATACAATAAAATTTTAAAAGAAAATAAAACTGGTAAAAATTGAGGCCAGCAAAAAGCTGAACCTCTCTGTGTGAAGACGGGCAACAAAAGACCCTCTGCTATACTGAAAATTTTGAATATTGAAAAGTCAAATGATGGAATACGTACATTCTATTTATTTTAAAAATAATAAGGTTTAAATACATACTTAGATAAATAAACAAATAAGGTAATATAACTAAATATAATATAATATAATAAAATAAACAAATAATACTACGTTACAGTCACCACCCAGTCACACTGCAAGCTGTCTGTCATGTGTACATGCCGAATGTTTTATTAAATTTTGGGCATAATTCAAACTAAAATGCCGGGGTGCGTAGTGAAACTGTGTAAAAATAATACCACAAAAAATAAGAAGAACACTGGGATCACATACCATCAGTAAGTATCGTATAATTTCGAAATTTCAACATAAAATAATATGAACCCAAAACGCCATTCAGTGTTGCCGCGTATACAAGAATCAATTTCCCCATGTTTGAGATTTTTATAATGTGAATTTATTGTTTTTATTTTATTTTATTATATAACATATTTCATTTATCTAACCTAGTTATTGGGAATTATTTAGAATCGTGTGGGAAGATTTTAGGGTATTTAAAGGTTAAATTAGTTAGAAATGGATGTTAATTTTATAAAAATATAGTTTTTATGGAAAGGAAATGAGTACAATTAATTTAATAATATTTTAGAACATAACCTAAAATTGTTTACAATACAAATAAATATGTAGGTATATACCAGGTTTGTTGCAACTATCAGCATCAGCATCACTTAAAAACATTATTAAAACACACATATTCAGTACAACACATAAATTTTCACTGTTTAAAACTGTTTTCATTTATTTAATTTTGTTGTATCTACTTTTTACATACGTGTTTACTTCAAGTTTAATGTTCAACCACAGAGCCAATGAGCCACAGAGTCATAAACATTACGGAACCTAACCTATTTGTTTTCATCCAGTACAAATGTCTTGTACCTACAACATGTATGTAAATATTGATGTACTATACAAACAATTTGAGGTCATGTTTTAAAATCTATATAAAATTAATTGTTAATGAATTTCCTCACCATAAAAACAATATTTTTATAAAACTAACATCTATTGTTAAATAATCTCACTTCCAAACACTTTATAAGCCTTCTATATTACTGGTATGTACATATTTCTTTGTATTGTAAACAATTTTAGGTTATGTTCTAAAATCTTATTAAATAGGCCAGTGAATATAGACATTTAACTTTGCACTATCCTACCGATTCATTTTTTTTTTCTATATGGTTTAGGATCACTTACTGAATATAAAATCACAAAATGGTGACAGATTCCGGTGACAGCACAGGCGCCATCTTGAAAAAACGTTTCTGGCCGATATCTCGGAAACTGCACTTTAGGGCAAAAGTGATAGAGACCATTATTGTAGAGAATACTATTTCGCATCTTTTATTTGTTACGCATTTTTTTGTAAAACTCACCGCTTACGTTTTATGGCTCATTTAATTAACACATTTTTCTATCTCTGCCGATAACTCTTATAATATTGGATTAATCAATAAAATGCATCAATCCATTTTTAAAGATCAATCTATTCCCCACAATTTTTATTTAAAACTTTTTTTTAATGTCCATAGTTTTCGACCTATAAGACGTTAAATGTTGGACTACCAGGTGCAAGGTTTGAATTTTCAAGGTATGCATAGAGTACAATGGTAAAAATTCAACAAATACATTTGAAAAAATATCCCGAATGTTGATGTACTTAACAATGAAAAGTTCATTTCCTTACCTGAGATAGTAACGAATTTTTTTAATTTTTTTATTATTTTATTATTTTTTATTATATTTAGTGCTTTCATTTAAAACTGGTGTGGTGAGTAATTATTATTGATTATGTTACGTTCAGATGTCATAATAAAATGGAAGAAACGGAAAGGGGACTATTTTTACAAATATTTTCAAAATTTATTGTCAGGAAAACAATAATACAAAAAGAAATTAAAAATTATATCAAAGTTTCGAGCGTTTTGGAGGCGGCGGAAATCCAATTGTATCCGATGGTTCCTCTTCTCGTCGGCATTTCTACATTCAACGTCCGATAGCTTGAAAACTATGGACATTAAAAAAAAAAGTTTCAAATAAAAGTTGTGGGGAATAGATTGATCTTTAAAAATGGATTGATGCATTTTATTGATTAATCCAATATTATAAGAGTTATCGGCCGAGATAGAAAAATGTGTTAATTAAATGAGCCATAAAACGTAAGCGGTGAGTTTTACAAAAAAATGCGTAAGAAATAAAAGATGCGAAATAGTATTCTCTACAATAATGGTCTGTATCACTTTTGCCCTAAAGTGCATAGTTTCCGAGATATCGGCCAGAAACGTTTTTTCAAGATGGCGCCTATGCTGTCACCGGAATCTGTCAGCATTTTGTGATTTTACACTCTGTAAGTGATCCTAAACCTTATAGAAAAAAAAAATTGTATCGGTAGGATAGTGCAAAGTTGACAAAAAAAAACGACTATATTCACTGTACTATAAATTAATTGTAGACTGATTTCCTTTCCATAAAAACTATATTTTTATGAAATTAACATCCATTTCTAACTAATTTAACCTTCCAATACCCTAAAATCTTCCCACACGATTCTAAAGCCAACCCTTATTAACCCTTATTTTTAATAATAACTTGTAAATATTACATGTAAATAAAAAAAAACTATTAAAAATGAGGCCTAATCATAGATATAATACATATTTTCCATTTTTCTATATATAAATATATTTATACATTCCGTTTTAATTTATTGTTCATTTTTAAGTATTTTCTGAGCTATATTTGTAACTTAATTAACTAATAGACCACAGCATAAAATATTTTTCCCATTAACTCGGGTAACAGTTAGCAGCTGGTAACACAATTCTTCACGCACACTAGTACACAATGTCAACTGACAATTGTTGCTTAAACACACTAGAATAAAAAACGGCCGCATTTACGGAGCTGTCGTTGTTGTATAGTCCTCTATCTAGTCGAGCGTAGCGAGCGAGACCAATACAAAATCATTGGCTTTAGGCTATGAATTTTCTAGATATTTGGAATTTATTAAATTTGAATCAAGTTGTAACCTAGATATTTAAATATAATTGTAAAAATTAAATACTGTTCCTTGATTTTCGCTTCTTTTGAGCGCCACAGCGAGTCAGGATAACTTCTGTCTATTTCATAAACACACTTCTGTTATTTCAAGAATCAGATCGAACAGACCAAGGTGAAAATTCAACGTGCATTACCACACCATAAGTGTTTAGGGAGACAATAGAAAATGATCTTGACTGTATCGAATTCCTCCGTCGTCTACACAATGCAATGAGAGATAATTGAATTTTTTTTTATATTCCTAACCCATCTCGTTGTCTACCGTACGGACGAACGGAGATTCTTTTGTTAGCGGTTATAATATTGCCTGCTTTCACCGCGGTACACACGACATTTGAGATCTAAACAGTCATGCTCATATCCACAAAAAGTTAGATATTAATCGGCAGACTAACTGTAACACCGTGGGGGCTTCACATTCCTTTTATTTTGACATGCTAAGGTCATTCGAAACATGATTACGGAATTGGTGGAAAAATCTCATGTTTAACTTCATAGCTGTCATTCGTGGCTTTGCACGATTTTATTTTGGCTTTACTTCGTCTTTTCCCAAGCCGTGTAACAACACACGTTTAATTATTTCCATGTAATGTCATGTAAGAGGCTAATTCTTCCAAACATTTTAGGTAATCTGAATACTAATGTGAAAGCAATCATAAAAAGTTTAATGTTTTAAAATAGCTCCAATTTGAAAGTATTTAATGTTACAAACTTTAAAAAAAATCTACAATTATAAAGTACCTGAATTTCAAAGTCAGCTGACTACGAGAAATGTCTTACTTAAAAGGTCAGTGTGTAGAGATATAGATCGGTAACTAGCGAAATGCTGAGAGTCCATTGAGGTCATTACCTACAGAGAGGGAACTACATGTTCACTCTGAAGCCGCACATAGTGCGCAATTTAGTGATGATCATTCTCATTCCGTTTAAAGTTGTCGATACTTTCATTATATCGATAACACCCCTTTTGTGCATCATATTTCTTTGTATATTTTTAATTTCTGCAATATGCCCAAACCTTCCTCGTTAAGCGATTTGGTTTGGTTGCGAAGCGATTGGTATTCCTGTACGTACAGTTACACTAACTTCCTTGTAACGATTTTTTAAGAAAATTTTTATTTTCTATATTATACGTCTGGGTTTATTTCTCCTTTTCGAAGAACTAAAACTTTCCGTTGAGTTATTTTTTTTTGTTATAACATCGATAAAATCATGAGCATATAAGAATTGCTAAATGCTTCACAATTCAAAGAATAAAATGATTTCGTTGTTGCGTTACATCATTACAAAAAGTTTATTCTTATTATCGACGAAATTACGAAAATTGCTTATTTACACCGTGCTTTACACAAAAAAGTGATAACATAATTTCGTTCGGCCGCAATTTCGTCTGTATAATTTTCATAATGTCCCATCACTAACGCGGCCACCCCGCCGTGTCAATCATAAGCCAACAAATTGTGTATGAGTCGGCAACAATTCACTGCTATTCAATAACCGCTTCGTTCAAAGCAGATGGTATCGAAAGTGCTGCTCGACAATATTACAAGTAACGCTGAAACAGTTTAAAATAAACCTTAATTTGTACGGGGATAACGCGAATCGAGTTAAATGTAGATTGTTGTATTTTAAAGGCGACTGGTCCAACGATTAGTCGGACTTTATTAAAAGAAGGCCCGCTGTGGTGATAGGGATTTAGTATAAAAATATATTCAGTGAGAAAATTAGATGTGTAAAAACAGTTTAACTTTCATGGCTGAACGTTTTTACCGATGATTTTCAATAACCTTAATTCTTGAAATAAAAAACTTTAAATTTTTGAAGAATATGTTTGAAAAGTTATGTATTTACTCAAAATTAAATAACCTGCAAAGATTGCATAAGGCGATTAATGAAATTGTATTAATAATTCTGAATTCCAATTAATACTTCAGCCCAAATAGCTTACTACAAAGTATTAAAAAAAAAACTTTTTAAAAATATAATGGATAAGATGGATAAGATAAGATAAAGATAAAGATGAGATAGAAGTATTATAGAAACTTTATCCCGAAATTCCAATTATTGGGACCTTATTATTATTTATTTGTCTCTAGGTTTATTAATAATATTTAAAACTAAAAAAGTAAAGTAAGTAAGTGAATCTTTTCAGATTCTTCTTAAGTCATTTACCATTTTTTACCATTTAGAAAATATCTGAAAATAAAAATATAAAATGACAATACTACCATCAATATTATGAACTTATGAACCAATTGGTTTGAAAGTCAATTTTAACGTATCTAATATAATATCATACCTTTAAGTTTTATGATTACTTCATAAAAAATATCTGGAATCATTCATACTGGAAATAAATGAATACACCCCCTGTACAGAGCTTATAATACAGTTCGCATTGGAGGCTGGGCGTTAAAACAAAAACTTTTTAAAACTCTCAACGAACACGTTTACCAATTTTGAACCGCATTCCGATTTTAAAAACAACGCGTTCCGAGGCAGCGTGCCGAGTAGTGATGTCCACATTATCGATAACGCTCGCTTTCGGACTCGAGTGCAGTGCCCCAACCGACCTCTCGTAACGGTACGAACCGTCAATCTTCCATCAACCAACTTATACTTGCGGCTATCAAACAACATTTCTAACGTCTGCATCTTAGGCCAAGGTCGAGAGTCATTCGATACACGCCAAAAGGGTTTGGCCGAAGCTTTCTAGGTGTCGGATAGATTGACGTATCGAACTGACTGAGTTTACGTTTGAACTTTGATTTGTTTTCTGTCTCTTGTTTTTAGATGGATCAAAATGTATTACAATTCGTGCATCTATAAATATGCCAAAATAATACTTTAATTTTGACCAGGAAGCATTCTGGTAACTTCCATCCAGGTACAGTGTGGCTTCAAACTTCATCTGACTATAGGACTTACAATACCTATACGAAAGCCTTAAAAATAAACAATTTGACAAATAAAATTCAAAGTAAATTAACGTAGGTAAGTTTCTTATAACCTATCTGTACATATTATAAAATAAAAATCACTGTCCGCCCTATGTCTGATGTTTCTGCGTCAACTCCATAAGGATTTTGATACGGTATTCACTAAAGGCTTGTACCTACTATTATCTATACTGTGTTAATGGAAAGAGCAGTAAGCGAAGAAGGTCCGTGTAGGTATATAATTTGCAGGAAAAAATGCATCCTTGCTAAGCCGTGTGATTTGTGATGTGCTAAATAAATAAGTTTTTTTTATTTTTTTTATTGTATTAGTTGCATTAACTTAATGGTCAACTGAGCCCACAGCCCGCTTTGCCCGCGGGCTTAGTTGACCACTTTATATAGATTGTTTTAATTTTAATTTTATTATAATACTAGCTGACCCGACAAACGTTGTTTTGCCAAAAAATTTAAAAAAAAATTGGGGTGGAACACCCTTAACATTTAGGGATATGAAAAATAGATGTTGGCCGATTCTTAGACCTACCCGATAAGCACACAAAATTTCATCAATATCGGTTCAGCCGTTTCGGAGGAGTTTGGCAACAAACACCGCGACACGAGAATTTTATATATTAGATTATTTTTTATAAAATGTTTGTTCATTTTTGTTTGAGTATAAATCGTCGTTCCCAAGATCACCTACTTATTGAATCCAGAATCTTTGAGATACTGATACAATCTGTTCAGAATATTGTACTCTTTTATGATTAGAAAAACAATTTAACTTAGGTACTATTGTGAAAAGCAATAAATGATTATGATTATTGTCATAGTAGTTAGATCACATAATACAAAAATATTACAATATATCTATATATATATAATAAAAATTTCGTGTCACGTTGTTTGATGCCAGTCGCCCATGAACTCCTAAACTACTGAACCGATTTTGATGAAACTTTGTAGCTTTATGTAATTTGGTCCAACTTAAAAGATAGGATAGTTTTTATTTTGAACCTGGGCGAAGCTTTATAGCTTTATAGAATCTAAAAATATATATTAACACGTTTTGACTGTTTGCTTACAAAATAAGAGTTGTTTGTTACTTTGCAAAATTGTAATAAAAATGACAAGTCATAGATATCAATAGAGAGTATCATTACAATGACAGAACAAGTATGTATTGGTGTACGTAGGTACAGGATGTGCTCAGAATAAGCTATCTCAGCAAGCAATGAGTATTGCTGCTCCCTCCTCTGACAGCCGTCCACACACATATTAACCTCTAGCTCTTCTTATCCAAACATCAGCCCATTGTTTTATTTGTGTCCACAACTAAACACAGCTATCACGTCGTATTTACTTAACGACTTTCTATCTCGTAATTCAAACAAATCGGACCTTGTTATAGAATATCTGAATACCCACAGAATAGCGTCAAAGTGTTGATAATAAAGCACAAATGACCGCTCCGTCCGTCGGTGTACAAGGGACGACAAGAAGTACAACGTCTTCGCCCGCACATCTAGCTAAAGCTCTCTATTGACGATACGATTTCAAGTATGCGAATTATATGTTTTGCGACTTTTCGCATATAAAATGTTTGGAAAATATATTTTAATATCATATAATTTTTTACATACTTTTATTTATGCTACGTTCTTTATATTGTAATGAAATTTAATTACAAATGTATTATAGTTTAAATTTTCTTAATTAATAACTAAGTTCGGAACGGTTACAAAAAATTATACAATAAACATAATCAATCCATCCAATTAAATAAGCGTTATTATTTATAAATCGATAAATAACGGAATAAAATAACACTTACCCAACCCTAAAACACAAAATATATTTTATGACTTCATTTAGTGTTAGCCACAAATCTAACGTAATAAACCAAATATGTAAGCAAAAACCTTTTCGTCGAGTGATAATAATTCATAGTGTCCTACATGGGAAGCGAGTATCTTTAATATTCATTTTGAAAATCATTCTCAATTTACATAGTTTAGGGAAACAATGAAAACATTACTTCGTAGCTAATGAATATGCATGGCGACGTCAAAGTCCCTTCTAAATAGTCGGGCAAACGACAAAGTAATCGCAATCACGATCGCACCGTGAATAGCGCGCTTTCTCCAAGCTTACAGTGTTCCGTGTGGGCCGGCCCTAGCCCAACCAACCGCGTACCGTTAAGTATATTCTCTTAATCTCAAATCGTACAGTTGTTACCGGCCTTAGACAATGTCCGATGAATAATAGCCTTGGCGTTCGCAAATGTCATGCCATGTTATGACGATTGTTCGGGAACATGCTCGCGAAACTAATTTCTGTGATGTACGACATTCGTAGAGGTTGGGGGTCGGATGACTATCGGTTTAGAATGCTAAATTTCAAAATAACGTACAAACCTTATTAGTTACTTTCTATTTCTACATTGTTGTGTCAACACATGACGCTGTACATAATTGTGGATGTTTTTTACTACGGAGTTTGCTTATTTTATTTGTTTGGGTAATCAATCTCTAGAAAGATAACGAATCATCATCATTATGCGCATCTTTTGTGATGCACTATCAAAAATAAAGATTGGCGATGATTTGATGAAAATCCAACGTTTGGAAAAAGTTTAATGTCACGCGTTATTATTATTGCTTTTAATATTTTGTCAGGCGTTTAAATATATTTTATTATTCTACGCGGACGAAGTCGCGGGCACCAGGTAGTAAATTACATAATATGTTTCGTATTATTTATATAATAATATGATACTTAACATTTTGATTTATAAAGATACCACCCAAGTGATAGGTGGTTTGGTTCGTTACCGCAAAATTTTCAATATAGGGACGCACCTGCAAGTAATTATCGATATTTCATAAGGTACAGCCCTTTTCTTGTCGTCGCCTTTCGTTTGGCGCAGCGAAATTGTATATTTATTGCTGAACACATAGTATAAATTGATTCGCACCGTTGCTTACATTGTTCGCTATAGGGCATTCTTATTTCTTGTACATATTTAGCGACCTCCTGTCAACTTTATACGTGAGACAATAAAAAGTTCTATATTATCCCACATTCTATAATTTATAGCTGAGTTTAATGTGTTCACGGAAAGTATATAACCAGCAGAGGAGAAAGTCTAAAAGTCAGAGAGTAGTTTCGCTCTTGTATTCAGTTCCTTCTTAATCAATAAAAACGCCAAGGTAGTAAACCAGCTAGTAGCGAATTCAATATCTGCTGAGTTAACTAGTATTAGCAGCAGATTAGTAGTTAATGAACTTATAATTTTGTGTGTTGGTTTTTTCCAGAGGGGCTTAACGCAGTTCAGACAAACAAACGTTTCTTTTATTTTATTTTCAGCTATCAATATTAGGTACACTCATTCGTCTCTCTCGAACTAATTCCGTCTTTGGATCAAGTGGAACTTCAATGAAAGCCGATCAAGCATTTCCCCTTCATCCAGGAAGTATAATTTTCCGCTTCATTTCGCGACTTTAATTCGATGTTTTAATACATATCGAGCACATTCGAATTCGTAACGCCGGATGAGTTATCATCAATCATGAAATTGTTAATACAGCATTTACATTTCACATCACTAAGCCGATTATATCAAAAGGCGTGTCGTGATGCAATGAAAGCTTTCGTATTTGTTGGAATATTACGTGTACCTTTATTTTTAATAAACTCGCTTGTTGGTGCTCCTAAGAATGCATTTGTAACATTGGATCATCCTTATTTATCGTATTATATTTTTCTGTAATTCTTTAACTGCACACACTGTCAAACAGGAGGTTCTACCTTTAGATTTTCCATTTACATTTTATAGACACACATTATCATGTGACCTAGTACTTTTCTATGTTTGCCGATTACTAAAAGTAACCTTAAACATAAATCAACACCATGAACTGACTTGTAGTACAAGACTCTTGTGGTACATTTTAGCTAATGACACAGGACGAATGTTTCTCATCTCCCAGGAAGGCCTCTAATATTTGTCTGAAACATTGTCTATATTTGCACTAAGGAATCTGAACCCTGTTAAACTGACTGTCTTGCTGCAACCTTAATAATAGACATTAAAACATTATCTGAACAAACAATACATTACTAGAAACCTTATTTTGAAATTACCAAAGTGTACCGTTGTAAATAATATTAACACATCGCGATTGGTACTGGCGTTCGGTATTTGCCGGCATTTACAGAAATGCACGACGACGATATTTCGGTGTTAGGTTGTGTGGCGCCATTGCGAGCGGATTCATTTTAATTGTACTCAAGGTAGCTCAAAGTACTTATTACAGTTTAGGTGGCTGTAACTATCATTAAAGTGTAATCTACTAAAGATAATAAGATATTGATATTATAGTACAAATTGACACAATGTACTAGGCTTAAGTATTTTATTGATACTAATAAAAGTATTTAAGACTTAAAATATATTATGTTTTTTGAATAAAAGATAAAATTACACTTTAGTGAAATATCTACAGAAACAATAATATTTAAAATATATATTTCTGAAAACCGCTGGCACTGTGGCCACACGAAAAGAGTCGAATTATGTTTCTGTTTGATTACAGTTGAAAGAGGGCTGGCATTTCGAATGTTTTGCTGAAATATTAATACGTTGAGACCTCACACGCGAATCAAAACATAACAGTCATTTAATTACGAAATATCCTTTCTAAAAGTGTTTTGCCACAAAATTCACAAGTAATATGTATAAATTGTATATAAGCAATCAAATAGCGTGTGATTTCAGTGAACCAATGTCACGTATTATTGTAGGTTTAACCTATGGTTTAGCATAGCACGTTAGTATTAATGTCGACCTGTAATTTTTAATTTTATATCTAAGTTTTATTTATAGTTAGCAAGTGTTGCATTGTTTATTGTTGATTTGCATAATCATTAATCACTCTGTATTTATTAACTTAATGTACCCAAATAAATAATTAAGTTATTATAAGCAGTTTAAGCTTGTGATAACTAGATCAGTGATGCATATCCAAGGACTGTCCTTATTTTGGAGGATAGAAAAAAACACTATGTTCCTTAATTCTGTTATGAATAGTCCTCAAAACATGTTCTATGGCATATAAGTAAGAGACGATTCTGTGTGTCTATGCGCTTGCTCCGATTGTCGTTGATTCTTTGTACGTGTGCCCTGTTCTGAGAATAAAGTGAACATAATCGCAACAGTTGTACTAATTTATATAAAAACCAATGAATTCCAGCGCAAACAATAATAAATTCACATACATTTTTATCGACGAATCAATATTTCATACAATATTAAAAATATAAATATATAAAATAAATATATAAAATAAATATATAAAGTAAATATATAAAATAAATATATAAAGTAATATATAAAAATATTTAATAAATATATAAAGTAATATATAAAAATATTTAATAAATATATAAAGTACAAGTTATCATGCGCTAAAATAAAGTGGGAAGTAATATTTTTGTTACATTTTCAAGAATAAAATAATCCGCGTTATTATTCTAAGCTCCCAACGCTTAAAATGCAAATTCAATTAATTTCCTGACTCCCAATGTAAAATCGTTGACCGATTGATATAGTTTGACCCGAACAACACGGTTTCGCTACATTAAATTTAAAACTGTTATATAAATGTCAACCCGAGCGGCACTGGTGCCTAAGTCTAGCGAATAATTTAATCTGTCTATACTCATAAATATTAAACACATTCCGTTTGTACTTGTTCTCGTTACGGCACAATTGATAGGATATCGCGATAATAATTATTGTGCAAAATGGTTCTAAATTAATTTTAGACAATTGTATTACACTTCTAGAAACTAATAAATTTACCTGTTGTGCACGATAACGGTAGCATTGTATTTAGACCTAAATAATTAGAATTTACTCCTAACTTAACAATGAATTAATTTAGGCCGTTTCATCTTCTAAATTTTTTGTAGTATAAGTGACGTCGTTGAATTAAAGATATATTACAAATAACGGTTTTGGATTAATTTTTAAGATCTGTAAAATTACTCTAAATAAGTCATCGCATATTTAAACATTGAATATATTATTGAAAATTAAATTCAAATACAAACACACTTTTTGTTTTATTAAAGAAATTATACTAAATATAAATATCTTTTTTATTTCTAAAATAAGAAAAGCTTTCAAGTTTAAATTTTAAAGTTATATTTTATCGCTAGTAAAATCTTAGTGTAATACTGTAAACTTCTAGTGTTTTTGGTAAAACGAAAAAATCGCTTTCCGCTTACATCTTGCGTCGTTAAGATTTAGAGTTGAATTGCAACGAGTGGGCTACACTGCGATGTTCGCAACAATTGGTAACAACAACGTAACCGCTCCACTATTAAATTTTATACATTTACTTGGTTGTTTTTATTGAAGTGAAACTTTTTATGGGACACTATTGAAGTGAAACTTTTTGTCATGAGAGTGAACTCGTCGAGCTAACAAACTGTTAAGTGTTAAACTGTTAAACTCACAGATGTTAAACTCCTTGTCTCTTTCTTATTACCGCCTCTCTCACTCTAGCAGAGTGAGAGAGGCGGAAAGAAAATTGTTGATGTTGACTGACAGTGACACTGTTGACATTGACAGTCTGTGTCGGATAAATTGGATAAATACAGAACAACTAATTAATATTATGGAAAAAATGAGTACTACACAGACATAGTTCATTCTCTATATGCTACGGATTATAGAGTATGATCTTATCATACTATATACAGATGGATGACATTACTGTCATCCATCTGTCTGACGTTTAACTAACAAATCACAAATGACAAAGTTTGGTTTTATGACTACCTGGCGAATCCTGAATTTTATTTTTAATTTAGTGTTGTGTAAAACTTATCTTCTTTAAGATAATACAGTCATGCTTCAAGTGTTCAACGTCCTTATTTTTTAATTATATGTTTATGGAAAATAATTCAATAAAATGGCACTAAAGAAAGTAAAGGGGAACTTCGAAAGAATGTTCGATAAAAATCTCACCGATTTAGTGCGTGGTATAAGGAATAATAAAGATAACGAGGTAGGTACACATCAGAAATTGTTACTATTTACTTAATAAACATGTAAATAAGTTTTGAATGTTATATTTTTTTATATAATATTCGATTTTAGGCCAAGTACATAGCACAATGTATGGAAGAAATTAAAGTGGAACTACGACAAGATAACATAACATAAGAAAGCTAACGCTGTCGCTAAGCTGACATACGTAAGTACTTAGGTCTTAAGTAGATCGAATTTGTAAGTGTAACTGTTGTAATTATTAATTAAATTGACATTTATTTTAGCTTCAAATGTTAGGATATGACATATCATGGGCTATATTCAATATTATTGAGGTGATGAGTTCAAACAAATTCACTTACAAAAGAATCGGGTACTTAGCAGCTAGTCAATCATTCCATGCAGACTCAGAGTTACTTATGCTCACTACAAATATGATAAGGAAAGATTTAAATGCTCAGAATCAATATGAAGCAGGATTAGCACTCAGTGGACTGAGTTGTTTCATATCTCATGATCTAGCAAGAGATTTGGCAAATGATATCATGACATTGGTGAGTTTATTGAAGTGAAACTTTTTATGGGACACTAGCGTTTTGTCATGAGAGTTAACTCGTTAACATAAGTCATATTAATTACTTATATAGTTCTTTTCTTAATGTAGAATGTTTATGTATATGTAATATATATATATATATATATATATATATATATATATATATATATATATATATGTATATGTCTATTAAATTATTTCATATTAAAAAAATCTAGAAAGATCACAAGAATTAAGTGTCGGTGATTTGTGTGCAGTAATATGTACAACTGCAAAACAATTATCTATAATTATTATATCAATATATATTTATCCGAAACAAAAAATTAATGAAATTATCGAGTTTATCTTCAACAAATTATTAATATATACTATACCACATGCATCCGAAGCTAAATCAGAAAAAGATAAGATTCCAATGATCTTAGCTGGAGATTTTAATGTAAATTTTAGTGACAAAAGTTCAGAACCACTTATTTCATTTTTATATGATAAATTACAATTAAAAATAAACAATGACATTCATATTTCAACAACAAGATATGGAACTTGCTTGGATGCTGTTTTTTCAAGACACTTGAATTCATTGAGATCTGAAGTATTTGCATCCTACTTTAGCTATCATAAGCCAATTATTTCTATTTTGCCAAATAAAAATGACAGTGCAGATAAAGATATTTGAATCTGTGATTCATTAACATAAGTCATATTAATTACTTATATAGTTCTTTTCTTAATGTAGAATGTTTATGTATATGTAATATATATATATATATATATATATATATATATATATATATATATATATATATATATGTATATGTTTATTAAATTATTTCATATTAAAAATTTTTTAATATTGTTTTTATTCTCAGTTATTGTCAATGAAGATACAAAAAATGTATGCGTCAGTCCAAAACTAACAGCGTCAAAAGTGAAACTTTTTATGTAATTCAAAAACTGTCAATAAGTGTACAAAAAAATACATTGCAGCAAAGAAAAATTGACTGGAAATTATAATAAAAATGATTTATAATAAAAATCAAGAAAAATCTACAGACTATCCCGAATTAATTACTATGGAAGTTTCACTTGTACGTATGTGTATATAGTTTTATGTATATGTAAATAATAGTACGTACGAGTGAAACTTCCGTAGTAATTAATTCGGGATAGTCTGTAGATTTTTCTTGATTTTTATTATAAATCATTTTTATTATAATTTCCAGTCAATTTTTCTTTGCTGCAATGTATTTTTTTGTACACTTATTGACAGTTTTTGAATTACATAAAAAGTTTCACTTTTGACGCTGTTAGTTTTGGACTGACGCATACATTTTTTTATATTTATGAAAATATTGACTCTGAGAAAACGTACCAACCAACTGTTCGTTTAGCGCTCTTTCAATTTCAACATCCATTCAAACGCTTTGTTAGCTTTGAATATTCTAATTTTTGCAAACGATTTAATGAAAAATATACTTAGATTTTATTTTTTGGGTCTTAGTGGTCATTAATTAACTTATTCTACTGTCATTTATACTTATACATAATAATAATATAATAGGCAGATTATTATTTAAACACTATAAGAAAAAATATAATAGAAAATTTTATGGTAGGTATTCTTATAATGCGTACAAAGGTTATACAAAGCAAAACGCAGGTGAGTCTGTAAAACATAACATTATAAATGCAATAGTAAGTTTGTATGTTTGTTACGTTTTCAAGCCTTAATTACTCAACCGATCGCCATAAAATTCCTAAGAAAAAGGGTACGAACGAAACCAGGGCATAAGCTATTCTGACATAATATCAGTTAACTTAATCCATCTAGCGGTTTTTACTGCATCTAGGACGAACTAGAAACGTGACAGTGATTGTTATGATTTGATGATTTTTTCTTTAATTTTTTTTTTTCAAAATTTTGACCTGAATTTACCCACACAGAAGATCCACAGCGGATACAGACTTTACAGCGTCCTTATTGATACACCCTTTCCGTAACATAGTCTATGTATTATTAATATACACGTTGACGATTCAAAGAGAACCGGCTCGCACTGAACTGGTCAACGCAAAGTTTGTTAGTCACTAGAAATAATTCCCACTGCGAGGTTTCCTTAGCAATATATTTCTTGCACGTCTTACGAGATAAGGATGTCATGAACTGAGGGGATCAAACGGTTGGCGCCTTACGGAGGTTGCATACATATTAACAGTAACATTTTAAACGCTTTAATCCTCTTTCCTGTACTCAAGAAATTCTACTTTCATCTTTAAGCTGTATTAAACAAAGTCAGTTTTTGCAAATCAAAGTTGTGTAGTTAAGAAAATCAAATTTTTCTTAACTACACAACGCATTATTAGGCTTTCTCTGTTTGGAAAATCTCTTCCAATAGTTTTATACCATACCTTAATCTTTAATTAAATTTATAAATATACTGAATTTTTTATATGTTTGAGATAAATCTAAAATTAGAATCTAGAGTAAAATAAATAAATTTAGTGATAATATTTTTTCCACGTGAATTTTGTTTACCTACTTTAAACCGCACATGCCTTCGCATATGTTTTATTACTTCACATACTGAGAATTTTTTTATCTCGTTTATAATCGGTTATTAAGATACTCAGTTAGATGATGACGATGCAGGCGAATAGCGGCATCTTTCTGATTATATTATATTTTTTCGTTAAAAAAACTAAGACGTAAGCTAAAGAAAAGTATTTCGCTGAAAAAGAGCTGAGAAATATACATTTTTTATTATTTAAAAACTTCATGTCCAAATTTCCTCAGTTATATTTTTATTTACTTAATAAATTTAAAAGTTAGTAATACTCAGGTGTTATTAATACTAATAATAAATCTGCAAGGGTTAGTCATGGAGTAATTTACTCTGTTTTCAGAGATATCGTATATACTGAAACTTTTTTTTCTGTGTGTATGTATGTATGTATGTTCCTCCATAACTCTTAAACGAATTAACTGATTTTCATGAAACTTGGTAGATAAACATTTAGACGTACAGGACAGAGGATAGGCTACTTTTTTCTTTTTCAACACGGACGAAGTCGCGGGAAACAGCTAATATATACCTAATATATATTTATTTTTCAATTCTAACTACGTTGCGGGCACCGGTTAGTAATTACATATTTTTAAATTAGATATTATTTTAGGCAAGTTTTAAATAATTAAAAAACAAAATAAAATATTTATGCTTTCACCTCGTGTGTAATATATCATTATTTGAATCAATTAATACATTCATAAACCACTCCGATACACTTTTGGGACCGTGTTTATGAAGATAACGCGTTCGCTTGTTGTAAGGCGGCTTATTAGCTTGGATTGAGACAGCTTTATCTGTTATGTCAATTTTAGAATAGATAATGATATCATCTTGAAGACAGCACCTATTTAAATGTTTCCAGAGTATTTTTCGTATGCATTAGATTTATTTTAACTGAACTTGTTTTTTGTAAATGCATTATTTGGATTGTTATCAATAAGACATTTATAGATTTTTTTTTAAAGAAGTTATGACCGTTATTTCAACTGCAGCAAAAAAGAACCCACAGCGTTGCTACCACATCTATTGTTAAGTTTAAAACTAACATAATTGTATTCTAAAACAATCACCACCAAAAGATCGCCTTTTAGTGTGCGTTTGGGTGTGTGTGCGTCTGCGTGCCGTTATTTAAACTTCACCCCCATTACTGCTACCAGACAGGCTTACATAGTTAGTTTATGACTGCGGTCCGCAGTGTGCCCAATATACTAGCTTCTTTTAAAAATATTATTTTTAAATTATTTTAATGTCAGTTACATTGTCACTACCAATCTAAGTACTGAGTTGATTTGTTTTTTTAGTGCTTTTGTCACTCTGAAAGTTTATTTCCATCTAACAAGACATAATATTGTAATATGTCACACCGCGAAGCGAGACTGACAAGTATTGCGTCACCAATCAGTTCGTTAAAATTCCAATAGTTATTACATATTCTATGTAAAACAGTATCGGAAAAAGATTTCCAACCTTTCTCCATTTTATCTTCCCGCTACGAAGTCTTTACATTGTTATACAGACTTGTGTACAGCGGAGTTTAGTAGGTTTACATTCTAAACAATATCATCCTGCCATTTCACCAAGTAGGTTACAGTATAGTGACTTCATTCACACAATTCGCGGCAGTAAATTGTAGAATAGCTCCATTGTGTCTAGCTTTGAATCGATTTAAACATAATAGAACGAAAGGGCGTATAAAGGTGAGTGCACACGGTTCATAGGCGAAAGCCTATAAGTAAAATATTTGTATTAGAAATCTGAATTCTTACAATTGTAATTTTAGTAATAAAAACATATTCTGAAGATTCTTCTCAGGATCGTCATCTTGGCTTTTTCCGAAACCCTGGTAAATTTAAATGACGATCATAAGAGTTTCTTGTAGAAACCCAATTGATAAATAAATATTTTGATTTGATTTTGATTTCATAAATTTGAAAATTATATTGAACACTTAAAGTTCTTTGAAGATATATGTATATATAAGTAGAGTCGAATTCATTGAAATATTCACAAATTACTAATATTCACAATTATACAATATCATTTAACTGTTAAAACATATTAAGTTAAGATATTCACAATAGAAGTATCGAAAATTAAAGTAGGGTTCTAACTTGCGTTCACATGCGTGAATTTTTTATAAAAGAAACCATCTGTACATTTCGCAGTCAATGTGTACACCCCTTAACTTGCGTAATTCTAATAGAACTATATTATGTTTGCGTGGTTGCAAATATTGCAGGTGTTTGTAAGCTACAATTCCACGTCAGGTGGTTCTGTCGGCATCTGTTTTAAACTTGCAATTTGCATTAAAACTATTTTAAGATCACTAACTTCTGTTGGCGAGTCATTCTGTTCTTCTTGATATATGTTTTAGCATGCTCATATCATTATTTGGATTATTTTAAGAAGACCTTAATTTTTATTTCATTTAACTTAATATAAAAAGCTAACGATCTATTTGTTTTTCACTTACCTATATATACAAGCAACACCATGAGCGATTGATCTGCTGATTAAGGATAAGCGATTAGGGTAAAAAGGTAGAGGTAGATAAATTCTGGTATCACTTAGGGTTAGATACATATATATAGGACCGGTACATTTATTTCATTCGGAAATTTTTGCCGCCCGGCTTTGTCGACACAACTTTATAGTCCGGGAGCCAGCGACACTAATATTTTTTGACAAATTTGCGCATTTTACCATCTGTTTAATTTTTGGGACTTATGCATTATTTTCAACCATATTTAGTTTCAATAGAACAATTAGGATGTTTTATGGAATATAAATTTTAATTTGAAAACACTTTTTGGTTTTCTGAAGAACAAAGTTATAAAACAAACATAGGTAAGTGAAATAAGAAACTTCAAACGTGTGATACTAAAATTTCAGTTTGTTGGTGCTTTATGCTAATAGAAATAAAAGTTCTATTAGAAAAAAGTGGCATAAACTCGTTCGCACGTCGAGTCATATTTTAAAAGGCAATAATTCATCCTTGCGCATGTGAGAATGGTTAAAAAAAACAAAAAAAAAACAAAATGGCATCCACAATTCTATATTTACCTTGTAAATGTGCTTTTTACGAGCACCTTCGCTCCGCTACTGTAGGTTGAGGGTTTGGTAACAAGCGGATGCGGTAGCGGAATCATTAATAGGAACAGCACTACTTAAAATAATACTTATTTTTTATTTTGTTAGACACACCGGCAAAACTGTATGGGTTAAATAAAGCATAAAAGAAAAGTTGAGTAATGATAACTTACATTTCTTAAGTATGGTATTTTATGTTGCACTAAATTGTTACTACCGCAAGAAGGAGTCCTCAGTTTGTGTTGGTATCTTGGCATTGTATTTTAGAAAATAAATAAATAAAATAATTTTACAAAAATAAATTAAGTTTCTATTTAACTTATAGAGGGTATATCAAAATCGCACCTAAAAAAAAAACGCTTCTCTCGTCAATGAAAACACAGATTATAAAGTAACTTATTTGCAATACAGAACGCTAACATAAAAGTTCATAGGCAGTTTATGTATTAATATTGAGTTTATGTTGTTTTAGAATATTTTATTGAAAAGTATAGTATTTCTAAATTTTATATCACTTTGATATAAATTTATTCTACCTTTTTCATTAATTATTTGATATTTTAAGTCAATAGCTTAAAATTTTATATTTTGGAATAATATTAATAAACCTTTCATTTTATCGTCATATCATAAAATCTGTGCTTTCAATCAATTTATGTTTTCTTCAATTTATGTCGTCATAAAATTTTCATAAATAAATACATTCCATACAAGAATATTCGTAGCTAGAATACTATTTCGAAATACTGTTTTAATATTTGAAAAGTTAAGTTTGTTAGCATCACAATATAGTACTAATTATATTGATATATTTTACTTTACTAGAGAAAATTCTTTTGGAATTTTCTTTCATACTTTTTTGCAAATACTGTGATTTTTAAAGGAATGCAAAAAAAAAATAATCGCATGTTAACTTTGTACATAGCGTTGGGAGCGGATTTCACAAAGTGATCAATTAGCATTTGGTTGCTAGAAGGCCTCTTTACAGACAGTGCGCACGACTTTATAACAGTCTAACGAGAAAATACTTAACTCTAACTTGACAGTTCAACTTTACTAATATTCTTCAGCTTTCAGACGTTGCACTTTAGTACTTTAGTAGAATAAGCTGCTAATATTTTTTTTAATATTTTTTGTTGTAAAATGTAAAATAAATAGTTTTAGAATTGTAGAAATAAACAAAAACAAGTAAAAAATAATAAGAAAAAAATAATAACAATTAATTTTTTTTACATCTCTACTAAGTTCTTCCATCTTTTTCTTTTTGATATTCTTTTTAACTAATTATTTCCCACAGGTTCCTTCGTTCTTATTGTAAGGTCTTGTTTTAAATTCTGAATTACATAATAATTTAATACACTTCTATTATGGATTTAATAGAACGTTGTCGTCTCGTCTAAACGGCTTTCCGCGGCGACTGTCTGCCCTTTGAACGTAACTTTTTCCTTTTTCCCATACTCTCCGTCCGCACAACCTGACTTCGAGTTGACAAACGTTTAAAATAACTTGAGGGGCACTCGAATGCGTTATGCTAATATGTTCGCAAATAGATAGGTACTACCACAGTATAAGCATACATCCTCCGACGAGCATGTCCATTTGGATATACCTTCAGATTTTATTTTAATTAAATAAGATGATGCCTTTCCTTGTATAACAATTAATTGTGTATTATTGTGTATTTACTAACATAGTTAATTCTTACTAACCAATATGGATCTGTGTAATCCGAAATAAAAAAAAAATATTTATTAATTTATTTATTATTTATAAATATGCGTATTCAGTGACTGTTTATATTTGATTTGTAATATCTAAAATTATTTTTGACTCTCATAGATTAATCTATCTGTGAATGCATATTATATAAGTTTTATTTCCTTAAAAGTGAATTTTCAGTTTATTGTTTTAAAAGATTTTTTCATTAGATGACTTCATTACACCAGTGTGTACAAGGGCTTAAGAAGCATCTACCCCGCATTCCTTGTTGCAGAATTGTAACAAGATGAAGGCAGAGATTATAACTGGCCAATCAACGCGAAGTATTTATTTAAGGCCGACAGAAAGACAGCCGAAGGGTTATATGAATGCTGGCAACCACAGGGGGGCCTCGAATGGTACCTAGGTTGCAGGTACTTGCAAAATGCTAAGTTTATCTAAGACATAGTGTAATTATCTCTACTCATGTGTATATACAAATCGTATGTTCTTAAGCACGCATATCAAGTGGAACTTGAAACTTGAACTTGCCTGTTTGTAGGAAGCTTGCTGTGTATTACATCAATACACATTATGTAATTATTATTACGTATTATGTGTATTATTATACACATTATTATTGCTGTGTATTTATGTGTATTATCGGCCTGTATATTACAAATTTTAATCGGATCGTCACCATAGCTAACTAAGTACTCTTTTACATGTCTATATTTTTATATTTTTTTGGTGTATTAATACGAACTTGGACAGAGGTATATATATAGGCAAACTTCCGAAGTCTAGATATTTTGTAACTAATTTAATGTCTAAAATAATAATAAAATGATATCCCGTTGTCACTTTATTCGCATGGATTCTTCTTCTTCCATTTCTTCAAATGCACAAACTTTTCTCATTTATCGATCTTTCCTTTAGTGAAAACAGTGCCTAAGTATCTTATAGATAAAATTTAAAAGCATAACAAAATTTCATTGAAACTACTTTTTTTTTTAATTTTAAAATATTTAAAAACTGTTAGAAAGTTGATTAATGTATCCTGTTGTCATATTGTCAACATTAGGGATTTATTCCTGAGAACAGTAATTAGTGTCTCAATAGTTAGGAATTTCGCTGCGGTCACCAATCATCCTGCCAATCTAAGTAAATATTTTAAATAAATAATAAATATCTATGCTGAGAATCGAACCCGCTATCTCGCCCTATGTGACTGGAACTATGCTAATGAGACACAGATACGTGCGGATATCGAATGGTGAAGGTTAAAATAAGCATTTACGTTTATAAATTTAAATACGTGGACATGTTATATTCAACGGATTCCCTGTGTTTATTCAATTATCAACATCTAACTGATTCTAGTGCTCATTTACTTGAATCATGTGTGTTATCTATTTAATAAATGCTACAAAACTAATATGTAAGATGTTCAATCTGGAACTTCGTATATTACCTATATCTGTGTGCAAAGTTTCATCCAAATTGAGTTTAATGTATGTAATTGTTATTACTTTTATATGTGTTATTACTTTTATATGAAATCAAAATACAGTTAGATAAAATTGTTCATTATGTGGAGTGCTCTGAATCTTTAATCATCAATTTATCTGGATGCTCACCTGGCGTCAGTAATTAGTAACCAACCCTCAACAAAAGACCACAGTCAACAACAGTCAGGAAGCGAAACCCTGTCTGTCTGTGACTAGAGCCAACTGAAAAGATCATTTCCAAATTTGACCCTGTCGGCAATCGAACCCGGGATCCCTAAGACAAAGCGCTAAGGCAAGAACCTTAACCACTCGACTAGTGGTTCATTAAATAAATCCCGCGATAATTTATCCCGTGAAACAAACACAAAGCTTCCCAACAAAGCGGAATATCTTTGAATTAAAATATATCTTAAAGCAATATTAAATTGGAAGTTACATTTAACCGTATTTAAAGCGATAACCCGACAAGTGTACATTCATTTAACTATTAGATAAAATCAAGTAAATGTAAATTTATGCGAGCTCTTAATTACTAAATTGTTGGCTGCGTTTGTTTAGTTTCACTTTAATTTAAATTATGGTATATTTCTTTGCATTTAAATTATATTAGATATATAATATAGTATATGTAGAAACTAAATAATTTTTTTTTTCAAAAGCATAGCAAATGCTTTTTTTGTTCATTTATATTTAATTTGCCAACTTGTATACCATCCATATAGGTTTTTCAGTACTAATATAAATATTAAAAAAAAATTTGAATTAATATAAAAAAATCTGTCAGTTAACAGTCATTAATTTAAATTATGGTATTTTTCTTTGCATTTAAATTACCTATACGAGTATTACATAAAATAGTATATGTAGATACTAAATACATTGTTTTTCAAAAGCAAAGCAAATGCTTTTTTTGTTCATTTATATTTAATTTGCCAACTTGTATAGCATCCTTATGGGTTTTTCAGTACTCATCCCAAATGTACTAAATATATGTCAATTAATATAAAAAAATTCAGTCAGTTAATAGTCAACTCAGTCAATTAATATAATTTTTTTTAAATTATTTCATTCACTCAGCCCAAATGTGTTCCTTACTCAGCCCAAGGTAAATAAACAGGATGAAAATGTATCTATAGACCGCATTCATATTGTATGCTTGTCATTCCTCTTAAACTTATAATTAAATAGATGATGATTTTCTATATAGAGATCTCTAGTAACTTAGAGAAGTACATATTGTTATACTTTGTTTAGGTTGATCATTGAATTTGGTAGATATAAGGTTACACACGGCCAGAAAGAATGATAGGTTGTGGTGTATGTGCGCGAATGTTACCAGCACATACCGATCTATTGCTGGGCAGTCGTTAAAGATGACAAGGTTCTATAATATGAGCAATGTCATGCAGCGTCACGACGGTTGTGCTCAGACAAATAATTATTTAATACTATCCATCCGCCCGCGGCTTCGCATGGATGCAATTTTTTTCTGCATGGATGCATTTTACATTATGTATATATTTAGATATAGAAGTTACGTGAATCGTAAAAGTTATTATATATTTTGTATGAATAATCTTTTGGGGTTAGTTGAAAGACAAGCTTGAAGTATCATTTTGAGGCTGACTCAATTTGGGACAATCAAGCACCACTTAAACAGAATTTGATCTGTGAGGAAAAACCAAGTGATATTTTTTTGAAAATTATAAATATTTTGATTTTTTTTTTCAAATTTACTAAGAATATACATAGACCGGGAGATGGTGACACATTTTGATAAGTCATTTCTTACAGTATATCGCTTTCAGGGGGGTTCATATACGTAATAAGTGAGAGGAAAATGATGTTCTTACCGGTGGTGCGCGGGACGCAATTGCAGAATAATTAATTGAAATTGCTCGAAAATCCGGAGGTGTCAAACAATTTCTTTCACAAAATTTCTTCAATTTATCGGTATTTTGACAAAAAAAAACCCGGCGGTCGCTATGTGCCATACTTCTCCGGTGGGTGTTTAGACCCGCCATACTTTTTTGAAAATGTTTTTTTTTTTTTTAATTTATTTCTTACAGGCTGATTTTTTTTTAAACAATTGTTTTTTATTAATCTTGTACGAAAATCACCATGCCATACCATTCCGACGGTCCAAAATACCCAAAAATGCAAAACAATGACTTATCAAATTCCTTTTATTTGTGACACTATGTTATATAGCAAAAAATAATCCTTATGATAAAGCCTTTCGATCGGTATGATAAAGCTACAGGGTATTTTTTTTTCTCATGTAGCGGGTTCGATTCCCGGTTCAACCATGTAATTATTTAAAAATCTATGAATGCAGTTTAAATTGTTTTTTAAAACAAAATAATGTCTTCTTTCAGTAAAATGTTCCATCTACAATATTCAAGGTACTTTCCCTCCATGTGGCATGGTCGTGGGACGCCCTGTATATAATCCTATTATACATTCTACCTACACTTTCTAATATTTCATTTAAAACAATCGTTCTCGTTTCTACCTTTACATAAGTGTATTTTGTTTTTTTTTAAACAAATTATAATTTACGAACATAGAAATAGAATATCACAGAATTAATTTTCTAATTCACATTGTATTCAAAGATAAAAATGAAAAGCACTCAGCGAATGCAGAGCGTTCGAGCCACAGGGTTACATTATCTATCTATTCCGCGGATACTCGTACAATTCAAGATTACAAAGTTGTAACTGGCTCAAAAAATTTTACATTTGCAATACTTTGCTTCGGACCACGAGTAAATATAATTTTATTCGAGCTTTCATTTGCTAAATTGTTGCTTATTTTTAATTAAAATTGATCATTACTTAATGTGTGTATTAATGTTCGCACGAATTTTGTATTTTACTCAAACTTAGCAATGTTATATTTATTTTTTGCTTCGGCTGAATTTATGGTCGTTGCTTAGTCGAGACGAAAGACATTTCGCATTTGGACGATTGAGTAATTACGTGGTCGTCGGCGCTCACTCGGCAATCTTCGGCTTACGCTCGGGCATTTTCGGTCTTCGCGCGCCCTGTTTTTTGCGTCGAGTCCGCGTCGGCGCGGGTAATTTTTAATTAAAATTTAGCGCATTATTAAGAAAACTATGCGCGACGTAATAGCGGTATTCCACTGTTATGGGAAACGCTTTTTTTTGTTTCTCGCATTGTGTGGTGTTGCTGGTATCATTAACATTTTTGTTCTGATTTATGCCGAAATAGCCAAAGTGTTCTTTTATTTAAGGTGATGCGGTTCAATGTGGAAACATTTTAAATATGTAACAAAATGATACTTACAATATAAAAATGGGAAAATATTTTTACAAATTATATTTGCCGGAACGTACAAAAAAGATAAACATTTTTCAATATACAATAGTACCTTGTGATTTTTTTTTCATTATTATGAAAAATAAACATTGAATAAAATATGAATTTATACTTGACTGTAGGTGGTTACCGCCGCCTTAACACAAGCGACATCACGGAGTATGATCAATATGAATTATCATGATAAATAATAATACTTATGTATTCTGTGAATATACTTTCACAACATTAGGTAGGTACATATATACCATTGCATTTTGTTCTCCAAATTTTATATCTTTTAGTTATGTAATAAGCGAAAAGGTTCCTAAATAATTTAAGTTAATTTTATCGCAACAATGTAACTTTAGAGAATCGCTCAGTATATTTTACAATGTGTTCAAAGAAGTATTCTGTTATCCTTGCTTTACTATTCTCAATGTAATTGTAGGTTATTACATCCGCTCACAAGATGGCCGTCTTTATTTAAAGACCATTTAAAAGAAGAACGCGACTTTCTTAGATGCGTTAGCTGTGAACTGCTCTCGGCGGTTATTGTTTAAATTTTTAATTTCCGAACACAACTTTGATTGATCAGCGTTCAAAAACTGAGATAACGCTACACGACCCGCCCGACACCTCGTGTTTTTTTTTGTTTGTTTACTCGGCAATGTCACCGCCCCACGCGGCTTTTATCAAGATTTCTGAACGATATTCTTTTTTTAAAATTTTCCTTTTCGATACAATGTACGCGGGAACGTTTAAGCCAAGTAATTGCTTCGTGGTATTTAAAAATGGAAATTGCTATCATTGCGCTTTATACTCTGAGCTGTAGAGGCTGTATTGCCATAACCAAAATTAATAGAATATTTTTTTAATATTTATATAGGAATGCGAGCATAAGGTCGGACATTCGGAATATTTGTCACATTGTGCACGCAATAGTGTAATTCCATTAATAGGGCGCATTACATACAACGCTCGAATATTTTCTATGGAATTAAAAGCGCAAAAGATAAATTGGCTCAACACACCAGTGCCACCTATCACGAGATCTTTAATTTATTTCTTTTATTTCCAACAAAGATACAGTACAAAAGATATAACATTTCGAAGTAGGTATTAGAGTCATAAGTCTATGTCTAAGTTTATTTCATAATATACTAAAATCAATAGATATACTTAGTCTTAAAATATTTAGCATTTTTTAAATTTCTTATTCAAACGTTGTTTGACAGTAATGTCAAAGAGGAACTTTTAATTTACCACACCTGTTATTATACTAACCGAGCTCTGTCTTCTTATATCAAATAGTCAAAAAATTAAAAAAAATCAGAGATTATCATATAAAACCGCTTTCTCTCGGTGTGTTAATTATATTAATATTAGTACAAAAAAAGGAGGTAAAAAATGCAGATTTTCAAATTTCAGTGTCTTGCTGTAAACAAATAATTTCTGTTCATGTTTCAAGTAAGCATTTTGAAAATTATTAAAGAACATTCAAATGCATTCGATAAACACATTAAATTATTTAAACTTTACATTTTCGTCTTTAAGTGAGCTACATAACTTAATATCGTAAAACATTGTTAATAGAACTTAATATTGTTAATAGAACTTTAAATGGACCCGCAAAATCGCAAAAGACTGGTGCTAGTTTCTCAGCATTAAATGGGTATTTATGATGAGTTATCTTAAGTAACGGCCTTCCCGTTACTGTACTTGCGTCTAGATTATGCGAATAGATACGGCTGGTATGCGTCGACTATTATTTTTGAAACAGAAATTGCTATGCGACCTTGTTTTATTTAAATATTTTTTTAGATTATTTAAAAAACGTCAGAAAATTTTAGAATAAAACCCCCCATGGATTTATATTTTTGGTTTGCAAAAGTTTAAATATATTCAAAATTAACTCTTCATACTTTGTGGAGTAACTAGGTTTTTTTTTAATTAAATTTAAAAATATAATTATTCTTAAATATTCTAGTTTAATTTTTTTTTTAAAAAACTGGTATAAAGCGGAGACCGTAAATAACCGAATAACTAAATATTTTCTAATGTATATTCTTCTTCTTCGGTTTCACTCTTGACAGAGTGGTAGTGGTCATCATTTCAGGTGTAGCTAGCAAGCTTCACAACACGCCGCCATTCCTCTCTGATGGCCGCCTATAGACTAATATTATATAACATAGACTATAATTATAAACTTTTTTATTCATGAAAATTATCCCTCAGAAGATCCAATTCCGCATTTTTTGTGTACTTTTGTTAAAATTTATCTAACACGTCCTTTGAACAGCACAGCCTTATAGGCAAGCAATGAAAGTTAGCCGTAACAAATGAAACAAATTGAAATCGCTACCCTAAGCCTCTTATTAGTATTTATCAAGGCAATTGCGTCTGACATAAACTGTGTTTAAAAGTAACAGGGAATAATGCAGTGGGCAATTCGCGTGCGGCCAATGTTTTTATTCTGTAATCGTCGGCTATTTCTATAAACGACAGTCAAAATGCTCGTTTTGTGCATGATGCATCGGTGTTATCAATAAGCGAGTAAATTGTTTCCTATTTTGTAATTTAAAGGCTATTTTCGCTCGCCAATCATTTACTGTACTTATGCTGTATTCTTTTTATGTAGCGATCGTCAGACAGGCTGACGTTCCTGTCTATAACTAGCTGTTGAACGAAGTCGCGTGCAACAGCTAGTTATATTATTATCATAAATTTATGAAGATGGCTTAAAAAATTAAAAAAATATTATTATTATTATTAAACTTTTTATATTTTATTTCACACGAGTACCTACCCAATAAATGGAGTCTTGCTTAATGATTATAATATTAAATACGTATGTACGTTGTATATAAAATTATTATATATTATTATTATCTTAACTAATTTTAAAAATACAAAAGTAAATTTGTTTGTTTATTTGTTACGCTTTCACGCTGAGAGTTACTCAAACTATTTAAAGACATGAAATTTTGCATACACATAGTTAGAGGGCCACGGAGTGTGTATTTTACCCAAGAAAAGGCTGTTTCTCGATGGACGCGGAAGAATTCGCTAGGAAAAGCTAATGGTATATAAACTTAATGAAAATTTCTTGATATTGTGACCCATGAAACGGTAAAATATGCTTATGTTGTGACGGCTTTTAACCAGACAAAGCCGGTTATATGAGGTTTCATATGCATAATTATTTTCTTATAAAGTAATTGAATGCCGTACCTACATTAGACAAGGGAACATGGGTGGGTTCATTCAAATATGACTTTTATTACAAGTAATTTAAGAGTCAACAGATTAACTCGTCTCCAGCTGCATCTAATAATTGTAAGCTACTCTACAGCTTAGCGGCTACTTTAGAGGAAGTAACTAAGTTGCTTATTTGAATAAATCAAGTACTAGCCTTTGAACTTAAACCAGAAAGTGTAGTGTATATTAAAATTCAAGGAATTTTAATAGTTAAGTGTGAAATCCGTATCCGTACTAATCCGTACTAATATTATAAATGCGAAAGTTTGTATGGATGTATGTATGGATGTTTGTAACTCTTTCACGCAAAAACTACTGAACCGATCACCATGAAATTTTGCATACATTCTTGCATTCTGGTCTGGGACACCAGAAAGGACATAGGGTACCGTTTATCGAGAAAAAAAAGAACTACTCCCGAGGTATTATTAAAATTAAGGAAACTAACTCCTGGCTAAGTATAATAGCAATAACGATGTCAGGCGATATATTGCTTTTTCAACGCGGACGTAGTCGCGGGCACAGGCTAGTATAAAATAATTTCATACATAAAAAAGATGCGAACCTGACAATGGACTAGCGAAAATATAACAATGTCAAAAATATTTTTTAAGGGTTAGCAATATACCTATGTCAGTTGACCATCATAACCATAATGTTAGGACAATTACGGCCTACGCTGTTTATATAACTGGGTTAATAGCATAATCGGTAGGATAATTGCGACGCTAGAACTGGTAATCCTTGTTTATATTTAAATAAGAATATGTACACCGAATGTCTTTGTGCGGTAATGGAACTTATTTATAATACTAGTATTACTAACTTACAAATTGTAGTCAAAAATATTTAAAAAATGTAGGTAGGTACTCCTGACAAAGTGTAAAAGTGTAACAAATAAACAAACAAACTTTTACATTTTTAATATTATTTAAGATACAAATATAATTTTATATGTTTATAAGTTACTAAATGCAAGAATAAAATATAAAATCTTTAATAAATAATAATATTTTTTAATTTTAGAAACCATCTCTTCTTAAATTTATGACAATACTAGCTGTTGCACGCGACTTCGAACGCGATAACTTTCTGTACCGTTTTGAGTTTGTTTATTACAAACATATAAAAATACAAATTTTCTCTCTTTATTATATTAGTATAGTTAATAAAGCTAAAGTGTTTGTTTTTTATTAAAAAAAATCATCATGTATTTGGTAGCCCAATTCTTGAGGATATTTATAGGCTATTCATCATCACTATGACCCTTATAACGCTTGGGCCACAAAACCAACGTCCGAAGCGAATTCGCTCAACGCTGACGCTTGCAGCGCTAAGCGAATTCGCTAACGCTGGTTTCGTGGCCCAAGCATAAAAAGCCGAAACGAATAAAACCGCGGAACACAGCCAGTCTCACCTGTAAAAGTTGAGTGAGCTTACTGTTCCATGTGTAATGTTGTGGTCAAAATTCTATCTATATGTAATCGCGTATTAAAGTTAAACAGCTCATTGAAATGTTCAGACATTAGTGAGTATTGATTTATGATAACGGTAGTACCGTGTTAGGGACGCGTAATTAAAACCGACTGACAAACAAACGCTACTACCTACATGATTTATTGTTGCATTTTGTGTGGGTTTTACATGAAACTCTCAACGCTACGCGGAAAATTGACATTCTCAAGATTAATATCAGTCTCGTATACAGGTTGTCGTGTCGTCCACTAAAAACATAATATATGTAAAAAAGAGGCAATCTCTATTATCTTTTAAAGCTTTATAAATTCCTACTAATATTATTCATATAATCATAGAATTATAATCATAGAACGATTAGTTTAATATCAAAAGACTGGCGAAAATGAAGCACAAATATAATTGATGTGTGCGTAAGCCACACGTAAAATGACGCTCTGCGACACGCACACAAGTATACAAAAAATGTTCGTTCGTTTACCAAGCTGATACGGCTTGGTGTAAAATACATCACTAATAGTGCGTGTACTAGGCTTCTAGGTTAGGTTATAATTCTATGCATATAATTATATATATATCTAATATCATATAGAGAGAAAGATTTGTATTTTTGTATGTTTGTAATGAATAAACTCAACCACTAACTGGACTAACTGGACCGATTTTGAAAATTTATTATCAGCGAGTAACATAGGCTAAAACAATTTAGACTACTTAGAAAAATAAATGAGCAATAAACATTTAATAAATCATGTTAGACCAACAATAATTTAATAAATACTAGATTAAAAATCAATATCAGTATATTTAAATGTTACAATAAATTTTATTCTTCTACATCCAAAAATTCAAATATCTCATCTTAATCTGCGAACACATAATTCTTATACAGATTATAATCCAAACAATATGGTGATTAAATTCCCATACAATGTTACGCTTAATTCAATTGATCAAGATTCACCACTAGGCCTAATTACATTCTGCCATAACTTATGTTTATGACTTGGTAAGCCATTGTACAGCCAATGAGAGCCTGGGATGCTGGGAGCTTACAATGTGAAGTTATTAATTACACTAAATACGATGTTAATATTGCACGGCTCTGTTTCACTAAGTTACTATCCCGAGATGCTATCATCATCACTACTTAGTATAAAACAAAGTCGCTTCCCGCTGTGTCTGTCTGTCTGTCTGTCCTTATGTATGGTTAGATCTTTAAATCTACTCAACGGATTTTAATGCGGTTTTCACTAATGGATAGAGTGGTTCTCAAAGAAGGTTTAAGTATATAATTTACAAAGTTACGCGGGTGAGTCGCGGGCAGCAGTTAGTCTATTTATAAATAAAAAAGGGTGTGTGTGTGTGTGTGTCAGCTCCGACTCACGACTGGAGTTTACTCCATACGAACGATAAATAAATAATGTAATAAATATAATTAAGACATATTAATATAATATGTTATATGTATTATGTTATATTAATACGTATTGAAGCATATTGTAGCCTGTAACGCATAACGTGTGACATGTGATATTTGATTTTACTCCCATAATTTTTCATACCCCGGGCTTATATATGAAATCGATTGTTAAGGAGTAAACTCAAAAAATCGCTAAGTGTAAAGCACAAAACCAATACGGCAATTTTTAAAAAAATATTCGTTGAAGTCCGAGGAAAGTTCTTATGAAGAGAAATATTGGGAAAAATACCCGGAAGAACATAAAAAACCCATTTTTTTCGCATCCAAAGTTGACGTCTGTCAGGTCAGCTTAATACAAAATATAAAACCCAATACCTGCTATCTCTATCTTCCCATCTCTATCGCTGTAGTCCCCTATTTCTCTTTCCCTCTTTAGAGCACCAATATAGCACTACCAACATACAAATTAACATTACTGTATTCTAATTAACTTCCGTTTAGTGTTTAGTTAATTCTCGTGTTGCTTGTCCTGTGAAATATGCCTTCAGATTAAAACGGCCGTCCACGTAAGTAATGGGAGACCAGCTGACTACCGTCTCTGGCCCGCTTTCTACACCTAACATAATGGGCATCAATAAATTATACAATAGAAACTCGGTTGTTAAGAGTACGGGAAGTGAAATAACTATTTATATTCGTAAATTCTAGAAAAAAATTAAAGGAATACGAAATCAGTTCGAACCATCTTAAACATATTCAATTAAGAAGCATTCCGGAATAAAATATATCCAAAAAGTTATAGTATGGTATATATTATATACATTTTAATCATATATGATACATAGTATAGTATGTTTATATACGTATGTTTTAAACTAAATAGTACATTATATTATTTATATATACAGAAAAAGATATTCGCAAGTTGCAATATATTTTCTCCAGTAAGTTATATATTTATTTTTATACTTTAAAAATAAAGATACCTATTCAATAATATCCTGTTATTGCCTCTTAGATGTAGACATTTAAATTTTAAATAGATATAAATCACACAATAAATTACGTAAATACTGTAAGACATTTTGTCGAACATGTAGACTCTGCTTCAATTCTTCTAGTATCATCGGTTTATGCTCTTAGGATTAAATTTGCGCTGCATCCCTCCTAAACCCTTATTATCCTTTATCCTTCCAAGCGAAGATAGCCATTAAAATGGACCGTCTGACTGCCATCAAGCTTTGCTTAAAACATAGTAAAGAAAATCAGCATAAAATTTAAACAAATATCCTACTCCACTGTTATGAATGGACCATAATATTAATTGACTCAGTCTAGTCTCCCGACGTCTTTTTACACGTTTTAAATTAAGCCATAATTCAACATTAATTCGTTTTTTAGTAATAAAATTGATGCTCGCAGACAGCCCTGGCTAAGTCCGCCATATTTGTATGGTAATGAGGTACGGACATTTTTGCTCGTTCGTTTGCATCTAATATTTCACTAGTCGGTGAGCGTCTTGTTTATTCGTTCGCTTGAATAAGACATTCTGTCTGATGAGAGTATGTTTCAGTCACTAATGATGTGGGAGATAGGGCTTTTTTGCCATTCCCAACTAAATGATGGGGACGTGATCTGAGTAGCTAACTTTGAGAACCTACACAATGTGTTATAATCATACGTGGCCATGAATATTTTAAACTTTGATATTTATTCAGAGGAATTTCACTGTTTATTTTTATAATACGAGCGTTGATCGGAGGCTTCGCTTGCCATAAAATTCGTCTTTCAGAAGTCTTAAATACCTACCCCATATATACCCCGACATCTGAAATTTTTAGTTTCTGGCAGTTTTCAACTTTATCATGATTTATGTTTTATACAATTTTATTTCTCAGTTATTTATTGGCACCTCCATAAAAAAAACATATTGCATCTAAAATTCAATTAAGAATACCCCAGTAATTACATAAAACGTGAAGGTATGCCTTTTAATAAACATGTCCAGTCCATTGCCACACACCACAGTAATTTTAAATTACACCCGTGTAAACAAGTTGTTACATGAAAACAAATTCCTTGCAAAATGTTCTAATTAAAACGGTTTAGTAGTAAATCATCGACTTTCCGATTTCAATTAAACATCCCAATGGGTTCAACGCATTAATCATTGTAGTTAATAGAACGACCTAGACTCCGTTCCTGGGTTGCCACCTACAGTTATTTCAACGCACAGATAATAATGTAACTCGACTGGATGTGACATAATATGTTGTGCTAATTACATTTGAGAGAAACCTACAATCATCACTATAATTATATCCGTGATGTATGACTGAAACAAAAGAACCTTTTTTTTGACGAGGAGTAATCCGCTTACAGATTCCCTACCGCTGGCTTAGGATATGTGGGTTACAGACGGTAGGGATATATGGGGGTCGCCCAGCACCTTATCATAGCGGCACTGGGAATACCCACTAAAATTCCCTGTGCCTCCTAGCTCTGTGAGCGGGTTGAACCGGGCTCTGCCTAGGCAACACCCCATGGAAGCAAAGAACCTACCAAACCTTATGCCAAAAAACTTACCTACCTTATCTAGTAGAGACCTCTCTGCTAGATTCTGGGGATAGAAAATTCAGTTTCTGTCACAGAAAATGCATTTTACATGAGTGAAACATAAATTATGACCACATGCTGTAATATTGATAGAAAACAACGCTAATAATATTGGAATATAATTATGAAGTACTGCAAAACGTGTAAGGTTAGCAAAAAGATATAATGGTTGCAGACCTATAGATTTATTTGAGGAAATTAAAATGGAATATGTCTAACAAAGCGATGAAACATCATACATTTTTTTATATCCTAGACTAACTGTCCACTTTATATATACATGAATATATACATGAATATATATACATGAAAAGTTTTACATAAAGTTAACAATAAAATTGTATTGTAATATATTCTAATCTTCTTAAATCTTAAATAAAACTCATCTATTTTTTTTTATATTTTCAGGTAAGCAATGATATGAAAAATCTACAATCGACTAATCAATCTGTAAGTATAATAGTATTAATAAAAAGTGTGGGAGGTCATAACAAATAGTGACTTCACATTCATAGAAAGGTTTGTAATTGATACTATAAGTACATAGTAGTGGTAGGCGTACTGCCTTCGGAAGTTATAAATTTGGCTTTTACGGAAGCCAATAACAGCATGTGAGTGAGTAAGAGATGCCAGAACCAAATTTCCTATCCCTGCTTTTATCTAATAAACGGTGGATTTCGGCTACTTCTAAAAGACCCTTTTGGAAAATTATGGGGGAGGACAATGTCCAGCAGTGGACTTTCTACGACTGAGATGATAAATCCTATTAAATTCGGTACTTGTAGCATGTCTGGCGTTGTTTGTGTTAACAACGGACTCGGGTACAGTAGAATTTGAAAAATAGGTATTTGAAGAAATATTTAGCTTATCGAATAATTTTTACAGAAATATCAAGAAGAACGAAACTTTTTTTTATCTTAAAAATCTTTCAAATTTGTTTCATAGTCGTCTGATTAGTGTGACATAAAAGGGCCATTTATTACGATGTTTGAGAAGTAATATTTTCTTATGTAATTAGTTAGTGGAAAAAAGAAATAATAGGGACATAGCTTTAGCAGACCTAGATTTTATGACAAAAAATTTTTGCTCTAGAAGGATTATCCAGGGAGAAAATAGGGGAATACATTTGTATGGAAAAACGCGGAAATAGGCCTGCCGGAGTGCGGAAATCACTCTGACTCACTGAAGCACAACTGCATACTTGCTGTTATTTCACTGTAGTCTTAGTAAGGGGTTGGATTTATGTCTCATACCTTCACCACCCCTTCAGGTCCAGCCATATCCAGTCAGGTTTCGCTTTAGTGCGATGTTGTATTCATTCGAAAGTTAATTCAATAAACTCATAGTACCTGCCGCTGGCCCTTTACTGATAAACCGGATTTACAATATTACTTTTTGATTAAATTAACTATTCTATGCTATTTACAGTCCTCCATATTCATTGTGCCGTTTCATTATTTTAATAGTAGCAATTGCAAAAAGTTTTAAATCAACAACTAGATATTTTTGTATTTTTATTGTAAAAGGTGACAGGCTGTCTAAACTTGATTGCGTTCGTCGCCTAGGAAAGTAAGCAACAACAAGTGGATGCAGACAAGCGACAATCCTCGGGGTATTTTAGTCCGTCAAAATAGATCGCTTATACCTAACTGCATCGACCAACACACACGAAAGACTTAATTTAGCGCGTACTAAAATAAACGCGGACATCGAGATAGCGGCATATACAAAAGTAGGTACGTGGGAGTCCCCGAAAAAATAGAACTAACGTATACCAAATCGCCTAAACCCACACAGCGGATTTTAGTCCATATTCAGAGCGCTCAAGAGTGACATTCGTATGCGCTTGAAATCGATAGTATAATTTTAATAAACGAATTTTTACACACGTGGGGAATTTTCGTCCTCATGAATGTCCATGAAAATTCAAACTCAAGTCAACATAAAGCACCTATATAAAAAATACATAACAGCCTTTTTGACATCAAACACATATCATCTGTGTTTCACAGTTTCACTTCTGCTCTAAATTTGCATAATCTTGGCTTGAAACTTTATGATCATAGATGTGTACAATTATTTACAATAAAAAAAATCTTACAATCATCAGTATTATCAGAATCATATTTGACAATTAGTGATATAACTTTTAGTAACAATTTGTAAATATGGTATGGCATAGTAATGGCTGATTTCTCTGCCAGGTGTAATGGAAATCTTAAAGTATTTCCGTATCTTCCGACAAGGGAATGGTTTTGCTATAACCTGAGGCTGTAGGATAGAGGTCTGTAGGACGTACCGTGTAATGAATAACTGTTATTAGGTACTTATCTTTAGTGAGGTCACTTCACTTCCATAAATATATTAGAATTATGTTTGTTTCTTAAATTGTTTCATAAATATATAGAATTGTTTCAATGCATTATGTTTCTCTCATTTTCTCTCAATTTCTCTCAGAAAATCTCAATTTTCTTATTCTTATTTATTAAATAAGAATAAGAAAATTGAGATTGCGACATAATATGAAATCTATAAAAAGTATTATAAAAAAACGCTACATACTGTACAGATTTTTATGAAACTATAATATATAATATATGTAGAAATAGCATATTATATCAATATTATATTATAGGTAAGTATAACAATAACTTTTTTTACACAATTTATAAAACCATTAGGAATATTTGCAGTTCAAGATCTGCGTTGTACCTAGTTTTATAAAAACATATTTTCTTGACAATTGATGTTGTGATATAATTATATTCCTTAGCCTTTAATATTAAGCTGTTAAAAGATTTATTACAAAACAGAACATAAGTACAGTGTTCAGAAATCACAACCTGTTTCGCTATTAACGGAAATCTAAACGACATAACATTACACCTTAAGATTAAGACGACAGATAAATCTAGACTTTCACAGATGTATTCATAATTCCCAGATAGGTATTTAATACTTGCTGACGACCTAGATACTGAATCGGTGGCGTTTTAACACCACGCTTGTCGCTCGAGGGAGATTGCAAGTCATTAGGTACAGTCGAGGAAAGTAGTGTAGCGAAGGACTCAGCAATAATTTGTACAGTTTTTTTTATAATAAAATCGGCAGTCAGACTGACGGTCCAATTTATTGTAGGTGACTACTGTTGCCTATTAGGTGCTGCAAGTGTGCTCCCGGACTTAGTGGAATAAAAGATAAAGGATTAACCCTTTAGTCGCCAGCGTCAGATTTATCCGATAATTATTTTCGTGTCAATTTCGCCAGAGCCGGATATATATGACAAATTTCTCTACTTGTATAATTTTTATATTTTAAACGTTGAGTTGCTTTCTCTTAAAAAAAAGTAGGTTATTTACAAAATAAAAAAAAAATAATTAAATTAAAAATTTAATTTAAATTTAAAGTAGGTCTAGAATCCGTCACTGAGACGCCCTGAAATATATTAGTGTTATTTCATAGTACTTAATGTAATGTAATGTACATACATTACTAAATTGAAGACTGTGTGACCTATGTCTGAAAAACTATTACTCGAAGTTTAAAGTACCTATATTTTTTATTTTAAATTTCACTATAGTAGGTGGACTATTTTTTTTTAAATTATTTTGAATACCAATAGTGGCATAAAACTGCTTCGACATTCCCCATGATGAGCTTAAGTGAATGGTTCTGTTAATGGTTCCCAAACACATTTTTATTGCAAGTGGATAAATTTTATGAGGTAAAAATCGCTAACGCGGTCCCCAGTGATCTTTTTCGATAAAAATCTGTGCCACCGTTTACGACCATTTTGGACAAGTGAACGATCGTTATAAAATATACATTACGTGAAAATCTTTTTAAAACAGCCATTCAAGTATGCTTAGCACTCGTATAAAAGTTATTTATACAAATAGAATATTAAGAATGTACTAAAGTTATACTACATATTATAATAAGTAAAAAAAAAAGATTTGTATTTTTGTTTGTAACGAATAAACTCAAAAACTACTGGACCAATTTTAAAAATTCTTTCAACCATTGATAGCTACATTATCAAAGAGTAACATAATCCATATTTTTTAACGCGGACAAAATCGCGTGCAACAGCTAGTATTTTATAAAATTAAAGAAAATTCTGATAAATTTTCACTCGATAGTAAAAAAATCGTTAAAAATTATGGTCTTGACATTTTGAATATTCCTATCTTGGTGGATAACTCGCATCACCATCAAGTTCCCTATCACACAAATATTATTTTACCTTCATTATCATTAATGATTTTCTGTGGCTCAAAAAGGAACTAACCATTGGTAGATCCCTGGTCACCAATAGTTAAAAAATATCCACTCCCAACTTATTCCACGAAGGGAATAAAATTAGCAAACCAAGTCGCAAGCACGAGCTGGTTTCGAATTCAATCAACCGCTCAAACCGCTACATGATCTAAATGCCTATCTCTAATAATAAATTTATTATATTCTATAGCGAAGTGTTATAAGATCTATTGATCAGCGATGACAGTTGAGAAATAGTCTCGACCAGTTGCAGATATTACATTATTACCAATTTATGTGTCAACCTGTTGCCCCGACTTTACCTGTCTTATGGCTTCACGTAAAATGCGCAACTAAGCAATAGTTATTGCAACTTGCAACGTCAACTCTTTGAATTGCTGCTTCAAAGTACTAACTTTAAACTGGTAACTGTAAAATGCTTCCTTGCTTCGTGTATAGTCAAGGGAAATGTACTAAAGTATATTTGCGTTTGCAAATAGGTATAACTCAGTTATTCAAATCAGTTAAATATAAGTTTAATTATATCAATTGACTAAACGTATATTTCAATTAAAAATAAATCAACAGTTTTTCCAATTTGCATATATTTCTATATTTTATTATTCATATACAATTTATTGAATATAAATAATAAATACTTAGTAAAATTCATGAGATTCTGATATTAATTATAACATATATAATATCTATATTTAGTAATTAGTTTAAATTATTGTTGTTAAGAAATAAAATTCAAGTTATTATTCATAAAAAAATTGGCGCAAAATTATAACTTGATACTATTTATGTAGATCGACCTATAAAAATTTAAGGTTTAAAAACACTGTAAAATTTCCGCCTTTCCGATTTAAAATTTATAATTCTCAAAGATTTACAAAAAGACAGAAAAATTACAAGTCTATCCAAAAAAATAATATCCAAAAAAGATATTTTGTATATATATTTTTTTTATATTATAACTCATTAACTTCAGATACTTAAGTACTATTTTCTTATAAACAATACAATATAATCTATATGGTACATAGATCCAGTGTGGTCTGTGAACTGGATATTTGTTTATTAAAATTGTGTTTTATTACTAAAGCGAAGTGCCATGTTGCATATGTTCGCTAAGTTGATAAAAAGTTAATGGGATGCGACTTGCGATTGCGTTAACATAATGATCAAGTGTCGCAACGAATATAACAAAACATAGGCAGGCGTATTTGTAAGGCTTTCATTCATGACGTTAAATCCTAGTGGAACTGGTCTATGCAGGATATCGGTTGAGTCTTTATTCGTAGGTTGAGTCCGCCATTAGCGTCGTCCGTAACATTTCGTCCATAATGACATGTCCGTGAAATGTTTCATCGAGCATATTTTTTATTAACCATTCGTGTGACTTAATAAAGGAAGGCCTTAAGTTCTGTATTAGTCATTTTTTATACATTTCATTTATCCTAAAGCTGAGCTAAATAGCCATAATATAAATGTGGACCGTGATTTTTATTTTTATTTTTTTATTAAGTACGAGTAACACATGTTTAAAAATAAATTATCTACAACTAGCTGGTGCCCGCGACTTCGTCAGCGTTCTGGATGAAAGGTACCCTATGTCCTTTCTGGTGTCCCAGAAAACGTGCATGCAAAATTTCATGGTGATCGGTTCAGTAGTTTTTGCGTGGAAGAGTTACAAATATCCATACATACATCCATCCATACAAACTTTCGCATTTATAATATTAGTACGGATAACATAGTATTTTACGTGTTGTTAGTTTGAATTAAGCTTATTATTTATTACTTAATAGCATAAATTTTTTTATAAGGCTCTATTAAACCACAGTATTTTACATGTGTATGCAAGTATATGATTAATACGCGCCGTTACCTTGTAATCTGTTCCGTCATCAATCATTAATGATTTACTTTGAAGATACTTTGGTTTCCGCGTAATTCATTAGACCTAGATAAGTCCGGCTTACTAATTATAGTGCCTTTAGATGGACTGTGTGAATGGAGATATGAATGCTTGCAGTTTGATTGGAGATGACTGAGCGATGCAATAGTAAGAAATGGTTTGAAAAACTGGGCGCTCGTATATGTACGGTTAAAGCTTACTAGTGAAATCTTTCGGCGTCACCTTTCAAGTTAACTTGTGTTAAAAAACACATACATACTGACATCGCATTAGAAGATACAACGGTTTAAACTTTACAAATATGTACCTATATGTAGATGATTAACTTAAGCCAGGTAACAAACACAAGGTAACTTAAGTACAATAACAAACACAATTTATACCTACAAACATCCTACAACATAGAGTTACAAACATCCATCGATCCATACATACCATGTAAACTCATTACCTACTTAACCATGTAATTTTGTTAAAAATAACGAAATTTATATATTACTATGAGAAGCAGCATTTTCTCTAAAAAATAATTTTAAAAACATCTGTTTCGTTAGATTCAGTATACATCTATATACTTACTACATAATTTATTATCTCTCAGTGTGAACAACTTTGTGTTTAATTGAAAATCTCGAATGATAGCCGACCCTTCCTTCTTATTGACTTCAATGACTAGCGGTTTCTCTCCTGCTTACTTGTTATCTAGAACTTGAATTAATGTCGATTCCGAGATAAAATATATAAAAAAATTAGGTCGTCTATATTGTAGCATTAACGTATTTTAAAACAGAATCTATTGGAAAATTATACTATACAATTATTTCACTATGATTACAATAGAATTAAATAACAAACAAACAATAACAAAAACGTTGAATTATTCATTATTGTTAATCCAAATGCAAAAAAAAAAACGACCGGACTTTTTGACACATTTGCTATAGCGATTTTTTTTTAATTAAAGAGAATCCTATTAATATGTAGTGTATAAAATTATTAATACACTAGTTGGTATGTTAAATAAAAAAAAAAGTTAAATATGTTAAATAAGGTTTAAATTCAAAAGAGCTCGAAGTTGCTTGACCCAGCCATTCTTTCAACTTGACTCATTTGCTCATTTTATTGCATAGACTTTCTCCCCGACTATACACGAGTTTGTCGCTAAATTTACAATCAATGGCCTTTGTAACATTATTATTCATTAGCTGTTATACAAATATTATTGAGAGGTTTTATTGTTAGATCGGCGCTGTAGGCACCCGTTGCCGACGTATGAATAATTCTCTTCGTTGTGCAATCTCCTTTTCACTAATGAGCCGTAGGTGTTAGTTGCCAATAGAACCGCATATCTATCTATCCATATGTGTATGTAAATAAAATTAAAAAACAATTACGAAATGAATTTGCAATTCCTAAACACAATAAGTTAGTAATAAATAAATATATTTATAATAATTATATTCCGTTTATTAATAAAAATTTGCGGGAAATAATCAATATTACAATATGTGTGGTAATTAATATCAGTAAGATAGATTAATAATATATTAATAAGTAATATTAATAAGTATTTGAAATAATAATAATAATACATTTTACTATTTATAATACGCATTGAACATTATTACTTACAGGACATTTCGAGTTTGTAGAGGGCGTGCCATCTCTCATCCCGCGATGTAATGTTTCATTGTGTTCAATCATTAAGTGTTAAGAGTTCTGGATACGGTACTATATTTTTATTATTATCACACTAAAAAAAATACTGAAGATTTAGTTAAGTTTACTTAGTAATTAAAAAGTCTATTGAAAAAAGGCTGTTTTATTAAAGCAAAGTATACACCAAAAAAGTAATTGTATATTCATTTGACTTGACATCTTTATTGGAGTAAATAAAGTGTAAACTAATATTATTTTATCAATTTAATGAAAACTCCATTAAGTTATCAATATCACTCCAACATCTCAATTAAAAGAGATAATTGAACTATATTTTATTAACTCAAATCACACAGAGATTTTCTCTGAAAAATTTTGCAATTATAGTTATTATTTGTAAATCTCATGAAAATTCTATTGTTCATGGAATTTTCACTACCGTAATGTTCCAATAATTAAATCTCACCAACTCCCAGAACAAGTTGGCGAGAGATAAGCAGAATCTGAGTGTGAGTTTAATTAAGAAGCAATACCGTAAATCCACATTACATAACTGTGCTCACGAGAGCGTCTGAGCATAGTTCTTTCTTAACATTGATGCAATACTCGAGCAAGCCCTACTCATTCTAATTAAGCAGCCGCCCGGAGATTTATAAGATATGGAAGCATTAGTGAGATTTATACTTAATACTAAATAATGAGATAACACTAATAGCCCGGCTGTGTCTACTTAGAGGCGGCCCTAGACTGGCTAACTTTAAAAATAACCACGGACAACGAAATATAAATAAGTTGACCGGTGGCTATTTGTTTAGTTATACTCTTTTAAAAGATACATATTTAATAATATTATTAAACTTTTTAAAAAGGGTGAAATGATATTACTAAATTTAAATACGTATGTATGTATACTTAATTCTTTATAACTTCAAACAGAAATAGAACATTGAGAAACTTAGATTTGTAACTTTTTTTGTAAAAGCTGAACTCATAAAGGACAATTTAATGTGACCGAATATTATTTTTTTTCCTTATTATTTTTCATCATTTTCATCATCATCTCATTATAGGATTTTCATTGCTAACTTAGGCCTCTGCTAAATTTCCCAGCAGGACCGATCAGAAACAGCCTGGATCCAATGTTGAGCTGCGGTCCTTATTACTTTGTCAGTCCATTTTGTGGGTGGACTTCCTCCGCTGAGTATGCCGCTACGTAATCTCAACTCAAGAACTTTTTGTCTCCAGAAACCGTCGGTTCACAGTACTCTGTGTCTGATTATTGGCAGTTCAACTTATAAATCCGCCGGGTTGTAGCCCAAGCCACAGAGTAACCTCGTTAAGTTTAGACCACGTTTCAGCAAAACACCGTTTACTGTATACGTCCTCGATCCAAGAATCCAAGAAGATCTTTGACAATTCAATTCCTAACTACATATTTGTGCGTTTTACATCTAAATTATTTACAATAAAATCCGACATTAGGTATGTTAAATAACAATTATGGAACATTACTTAATACCGTATTTATCATTTAAGGGATTATTCCGATCAAGCTTGTGCAAGAGGCCAATGTCTGCACAGAAGCGCGTTCGGATATTTTATACTAATTTTTCATGCTCATACATTACATTTAACATTTTGTGAATTAAATTAATAATCAAATTTCGCATTAAAGTATGTTTTTTTTTTACTATGTTTATCGGACAAACAGACATCCTTTAGATGGAGTGTGTACATATGGAATATTTTGGGAGTCATAGTGATGCCGTTTAGCAATTAAAAAGACAACAAATAAGATAAAAGTAATGGAAAGGGTAAGGATAAGAAAAAATGCCTTAGTATCCCTGTAAAGCCTTTTCGAGGGATGTGTAAACAAATTAAATATCTACAATTAAGTAAATTATTAGCTTCTCTGCTGTCCTGTATTACTACATATCACTACATAGTATAAAACAAAGTCGCTTTTTCTGTCCCTATGTCCCTTTGTATGCTTAGATGTTTAAAACTACGCAACGGATTTTAATGCGGTTTTCACTAATGGGTAGAGTGGTTCTCGAGGAAGGTTTAAGTACATAATTTACTAAGTTACGCGGGCGAAGTCGCGGGCAGCAGCTTTAATTTTATTAACACGTAATTTTATAACATGTAGTGCCATCTGTTAACTTTTAGATGAATTAGAGTACTACATTGCTTCAAACAGAATTCCCTAGATGGCGTTGTAAATTTTGCATACACGTTGTCTGGGACTCCAAAAAGGACATAGGGTACCTTTCATCCAGAACGCGGACGAAGTCGCGGGCACCAGCTAGTTAGATATAAAACCAATTCCTCCGCCGCGTCTGTCTGTCTGTTCGCGATTAACTCAAAAACTACTGCACCGATTTTCATGCTGTTTTCTGCAATAGATAGAGTAGTTCTCGAGGAAGGTTTTAGTATATAATTTACAGAGTTACGTGGGCGAAGTCACGGGCAGCAGCTAGTAGAGAATATATGAATTAATATTCCCAATAATATATAAAGTGAAATTTTAGAAATTTAATCTATGTGTAGATATACTGTCACCCTGTCTTTTGCCCTGTAAATCTTACATAAAGTGTAATACTAGTATGTAATATTCGAACAGACATGCGCAACTTGCAACCAGTTATGAAAATTAAAGGCATGGCGTGGGCCGCGCGTGTCGTCAGCTTGTATCACACGTTAGACCGTCTATACACGAGCATATTACCGCCTACACACCAGATTTTTTTCGCCTTTTTTTCATGTATTGGATTTACTTTCATTCCACAACATCAAAAAAACCAAGTAAATTTTTGGTATTTCAGTATTAGATATTTAGTATAAATCTGTCTGTAGGTAGGTATAACGAGTTATTTCTCTGCTTGATTTCAACCAGTCATTTATTTAACTTAAATTTTCCCAAAATATGACACTAAAAGCTTGTCAAGCTTGTTTAAGTATTAACAAAGCATATATAACAATATAAAAATAATCACTACATATTATAAAACAAAGTCCTCCGCTGCGTGCTGCGTCGGTCTGTCTATCTGTTCGCGATAAACTCAAAACTCAGGTCAGTATGAACCTGATTTGAACATGTTTAAAGTTTATTTGCGAAGAAGTTATATGTCAAATAAACAGATAGGAATCGATGGATTATGCAAAATCTCATTCAAAACCGTTCAACTGTTTTATTAAAATGAACCAATCTATCACTTCCATGAATTGGTCACTCATTTGTTATATTTATATGTTACTATTGTATAACTGTTCTGTTATTTGGACTATGACACTTATTTGGTTGAGATAAAATTAAGGATTGTCTTGTGTCTTACGGTACCAATCAGATAGACAATATTTTTATGCACTAAACATAAAATTATGCATAACAGGAATACTGATATAACATAACAGGAAAGTCTCAAAACAACCTTAAAATGAGAATAGTAATAATAGATCATTTAGACATTTCTGTATAAGCTGAGTCTGACTATTCGATCTCTGGAAAGAAAGAAGATGATGCCTTTGAAATGTGTGGTGCTGGAGACAGATGTTTCGCTTTCCATTGATAGCAGTAATTGTTTGATATATTTTTGATTTTTGTTATTTGTAATATCATTCGAAATTTAAATAACAGCATGATACGAGTTTGTTTGCTTGATTGAACTTAATTTTCATAGAAAAATAATAGTAAAAAAATGTGTGTTATGAAAAAATAATGAAAACGACTACGGTACGACGGGTTAGGGTTATTAATAGACAAATTCTTGAGGGAGGTTATATAGGCTACCGAGAATTACCGATAAGAGCCGACATGTGCATGCCTTTGGCAATTAAAAACAGGTTTATAAAATGGGATTGAGAATTCATAATTTAGAACAGTTACAAAGCATGGGAAAAGTAATATACTGAAGATAGAGAAGTTCTTTTATTTTCTATATAGGTATATGCAGAATAGATAAGGAATTAAATCTTCATTAAGTCACCAACAAAAAGTGTACACGACCACTAACAGAGCAACCAGAAAAAGACAAAAAATAAATCACCTCCAATAGAAAACCAAGAATTTGCATATTTGACCGGTGTTCTTTTTTTAAAAAAAACATGTTCGCACCTTAATTAATAGAGTTCGATGGACTTTGAAAATTTATAATTAACATTTTTTTTAACTTTTTAATCTATGACTATTATGTTTTTCAAGGTTAGAACACTCATGTCTTAACTTTTAAGTAAGGTTATATTGTTTTTAAAAAGCCTTCAAATCCTTACCAATTTGTACATGAGCTGAATTGTTAGATCACTTTTTTTTTTTTTCAATTAATTAAACTTCAATTATTTGTGTCTGAATACATTATAATTTTAAATTTACTTTTTTAGAAATGTTTATGATGAAATATTAATTTGTACAAAAACAGTAGGTACTACCTGAATGGTCAATTTCTATTTGATAGTTACCTTAATTTCTGGCTCGTAATCGTGTACAGTTGGTTGTACCCGCGGCTCCCATAGAACTGGTATAAACCGTAACGCGAATGGTACAATCTCATAAGCGGTAGCGATAAAGATATTTAAAATATTTCTGTATTTCTAATAATAAAATAATTTTGTTATTTTCAAAAGAGAATACCTTCTAATGTTGGTGACTGGGTTGGTCATCTTAATCCTAATCTTAATACGAGTAAATATTATAAATACAAAATTTTGTATTTTTGTTACTGAATAACGCACTAACGGTTGAATGGATTTGGACAAAATTTGGTACACAGATTGTTTATTTCCTGGATTAACTATTAAAAATAAGTAACACACATTTTTTTATTGCGATGGAGAGACGAGAATTATCTTTATCTTAATTTAATTTCTTACAGTCACAAATGCTTTTTGATGTACAGACAGAAGAACCAAATTAATTAATTTTTTTTGTTAATAATAACCATTATAATATATATTTCAAGGTCGTTGTTGTCGAAATAATTTCAAATCTTTTAACTTTATTAGTACTGTTTTTGTAACACGTAATTCGCTGAGTTCTTAAAACTTGTTGCATTTAGTAAATAGTAATTTTAGAAATGTACTTGCGTCAATTAGCAGCGGTATTTGTTGGTCTCATCGCTTTTTGAGATTCATTACTTATGTAATTTTACTATTTGAACTAAGACGCCGCGCATGTGGTATGAATACCGTTAGAGTACATATTTCATATGATTTAACTACACGGTAATATATATTTTTTCATTTAAACTTATAAAAATGCAGTCTTAATCACCACTATAAAAAGCAAATTAATTAAAAAATAATAATAATAATAAAAATTGAAAAATTATGGGGAAGCCTATAATGTCAAGCAGTGAAATGGTATATGTACTTACATACATTTTCGAAGATTCCTAAAAAAAATTATGTAAATCCTGTTTATTTATTACTCGAAATCATTTTTATCTTTGATCTGAAACGAATAAATTCAAGTAAAACTTTACAAGTTCACAGATCAACACCTCCTTAAAAGGTTCGCGAAATCCGATACCCTTTGAGCATGCTCACACCGTAAACATCGAGAACCCTCAATCAACAATTTTACCATGTCCCAACAACGCGGTAAAGAACGGGACAAAATAAACAAATGGACGTCAAATGACATTTCGTTGTCCAAAACATTTTGTGTACGTACCAAACGGTACAGTCGAGGAAATTGAAAGATTTGTCTCAACAATAAAACATCCCTGCCAAAAGCAGTTAAAAATTTGTCGTGTTTTCAACTTAAAACATTTTTTAAGTGATTTTAGGGATAGTATTTATTTAAAACATTATTACTGTATTAACTTTATTCAATTTTTGTGTATTCTTCTCTATCTGCGTAATTTACTCACTAATGGTCAACAGTACCTTTACCGTGAGTTTACAATGACCGCACTCGCTAGCGAGAGCTTAAAACATTTATATGAAAAACTGTCAACTGTCAGCAGCAGATCTATATTTCGTATAGTATTTTACATGAAGTCTCTTTTTAATATTACGGTTTTATCCAAACACTTTCTTGTTATCTTTGTAAGTATCACTTAGATAGATGCGACTTCTTTACCTTTAACTTGTAATGTTGAAAGTACCTTTAATTTGTATGAAAGCATGGCTCAATAGTGGTAATTTTCTGAGCATTATCTGGCGATACGTGATGCCAAAATATGGCAATACCAACATTACAAATAAACAACATTTTGTAAGATTAAACTTTAAAAGAGTTATAGTTTTAACCATTTTCCTCGAGAGTACATTTGTCGACCACAAGCAAAGTATAGTCAACAAATAAAGTGGATAATGCAAATATCCACAAACTGAATTAGTTTTATAGTTTCTTAAATTTAGTTTCTCAAATATAATTATTTTCATTTTTACATAACAATATATTGTGTCAGTTAGTTAATAAAATTATAATGCTTGCCTTAATCATCTGTCTCAGGAGTTCCGGATTCGAATCCCAGCAAGGTAAACTTTGGAAATAAAACTTGCAAAATTCTTAGAAAATCTTGAAATCTCAGAATTTTTTTTAAAAGTCCAAGATTTTTCGGTGGGTCTTTTATTATATAACTTTAGCTTTTCATATCTGGACTACCAAACGGTGATATGTATGTTTTTTTTGACCTGCCTAATAACTGTTTTCATTCAGACAAGTTCTAGAAAGAGAGGGACAAACTTTTATGAGTTGTATTGGGATAAGCTATTAGCAGAAATTTATAAGTAGGTATCCTTGTAGGTGTCAGTAAAGATACCAGGCCGAACTGTCTATCCTCTCAAACTCTGTAAGTTTTAAATAGTTTAAGCATTTTTGTAATAATTCACATGACAACTATTGCATAAATTACATGAGAGATTTTATCTAAAGTCTTCATACATTATCCGAGCATCTGTAAGATTCCGGTAGATGTTATGGAAATTTATATCAAATTATGTCACAGGTCGTATTGGATTTGATTTACGATTGCGTACTCCCTGATTTATTGTGGAATAATATCGTTTCCTTTAAAAATACTGGTTTAATATTAGCGACAACATTTTTCAACATGAAACACACTCAATCTGCTTTTTTAATTTGATTTTTATTAACAGTCTTGCTAAGCTATACAAATTTCTACCTTTAGAATGAAATGACTAACAATGTTTCTTCCTATACTTTTTTTTTTAATTATCATAATAAATTAATTATTACAGGTACAAAATTCACGTTAATCTATCAGTATCATTATATTTCCATTTATTTTTCTAGGCAAAAATAGGCATAATGCTTCCTTCTCTTCCCACCTTTCGTATAATATATGGGGAACGCTGGTGTTGTTACCAGCACAGTAAGTATCTTCTTTATATAGTATAAACCAAAATCGCTTCATCCAACCATGAAATGAACCGTTAGCCTGTTTGATTTACACTTAAAAATCAATGTAATCACTTACATTCAATGTATTAATTCGTCTTCGTGTCGGAGTGTAGGAAACAGCTTCCGTGTACTTAAGACCCAGTTCAAGGTCAAGATCGTACTGCAATCGTCTTGCGGTCACATTATAATTGAAGACGACATTCCCAGTAGCGCGTATTAGAATAAAATATCACATTAGTCTATATTGCGTAATTGTAAATAGAAATGAACCGTAACACCTTGACAGTGAGTTCATATTGTGAATTGGCGAATGCTAAAAGGTTTGTCGCCGATGTATTCTCGCGCTCTCAGATGTCATTTATGTCGAAGAGTAGGCTTTCACGTCTAGATTTATGTTATAAGGATACATAAAAAGGGACACGAGTTTCATATTACTTAAGGATGAATAGACAGGGGAGCGTTGCAAATAAACAATTATAAAATTACAAAAAGTTTGTTATTCTCAACTTTCTTGCGTTGAAACCAAACACACAGAAGTGTATGCGGCTTTGAAAAAAGTTAGTATCCCCACTTCTCTTAGGGCTTCTTTCACCATCTGTCAAGTAGGCTAACCGTCATTTAAAATCACTTGTCACCGGGAATAATTTAGCTGATATACCTTTGTTTGTACGGTAAAAGTCCGAAACATTAAAAAGAAAATAATAAAAAATATTCGCCTATCGAAGTATGCACTAAACCGAGTGCATAATTTAAAAAAACATAAAATTATTTCTAATTGTAACTAATCAACACTTTACTTGTAGTTAGTGAAAGAGGCCCTTATCCTTATAGGGTTGGGGTAACTCATTTGAATAGGCCTTGAATACAAATATTGTCCTTGTTTATTGGCGATGGCAGTCCACTTCTGGCAGTTAAATAATATTTAAAAAGCCTTTAATTGGTTAATTCTCTGGAATTAGCGACTATACAGAATTTTCTATCTATTTCATAAACTTAAGAGCACTGAAGCTTATGTGTGCTATCTTAAAAATACCAATACAATACGTAATCCATTTAATAAAGTTAATTAATTTTAATTATTTCAATTAATTTCTATAAATAAAGTGGCCATTTCAATGTTAGTTTTAATGAACAAAAGACTGTGGATCCCAGTGAAAAGGTCAGAGATCCAGCCGATGTACAATCAATTAAAGAAATACGATACGATATGCACTTTATTTACACTACGTTTCTGTGAACATGCTTCCATAGTCAGAGTTACCGGAGTAATAATTTTAAGGCAAACTAGCCACAATGCTGTATCATTTTTAACAAAATAAACTAAGAGGAGTACTTATTAACTTTTTTAACGAAGTATGATTAACTGGGAATACACCGAAACTTTCAGTTAGTAACTTTTGAATCATTAGAAATGAAAAAAAAAAATTCAATAGAATTAAAAAAATTCAAAATTACAATCTCGGGGTCTTCAAACGTAGGGTAAATGGGCATCTACTAGGTAAGCGTGGTCCACCTTCGGCCGCATCTGCACCTAACATCAAGTGAGATCGCGGCCAAGCGCTGCCTTGACTTATATAAAAAAAAAAAAAAAAAAAAAAAAAAAAAGTTGATGGAATTAATTCATAGGTAATGCTTTTATCTAATATATAAAATTCTCGTGTCGCAATGTTTGTTGCCAAACTCCTCCGAAACGGCTGGACCGATTTTGATGAATTTTTGTATGCTTATCGGGTAGGTCTGAGAATCGGCCAATATATATTTTGCATACCATAAAATGTTAAGGGTGGTCCACCCCAATTTTTTTTTTGGCAAAACAACGTTTGCGGGGTCAGCTAGTAGTAGTATAATACTTGTATTTGAGTTTAATGTATGTCGCACAGACAGTCCGCTCATCATAGGAGATAGTAGCAGTGGCGCAGGTTAGGGAGAAAATAGAACGAAAAGTAGAAATGAAAATGACAAAAATCATCATTTATCTTACAGTGGTCGTCTGCTAGACGAATTCAGCAAGGTCGGCTACCAATTTATAACGTAATTCGACTTGATATCTATCCAAATGTAATTATGACTTGAATCCTAAGTCTGGCTATCACTCAGATAGTGGAATTAATGCTTGAGCCTAAGTTGCTTTAAGTCTTATAGAGCATTATCGCCTATATGCAAACAGTAACCCTTTGAATTATAGAATTAAAAACAGTAAAGAAAATTTGAATTACAAATTCAAGACCTTAAATCTTTTTAAGATGAAATATAGCCAGTGAGACGTAATTAATCCACATAGTTGCACGACAAACAAAGGCCTTACTGATATGAGATCTGTAAACACAGCAGCGAAACACCAAATGAGGTCTCATTAGAGGTATCATCAATTAAAAGCAATTTATAAAGAAAGTGATAGCCTGAGGAATGCAGGTCACATATCCGATACAATTTTTAATTATCCAACAATTTTGTCGAAAACAATTGAAACTCTATTCCTATTCGTTTTAAGTTCCACTTTGGAATGAATAGTCGAGTAAGGTGTACAACTAATGGGTCTACAAATCCTTCTGAGTGCGGCCCTGGTATTGTCCTCTCAGAAGTTTATTTGCTCCTTACACCAGTGTCGCCTCCCTTACCTTTTTCCTTTTAACGCGCGGACAATTTTTAAAAGGCGTATGTTTGATACCATTATTGTGTGCCAATCAGCTTGAATTACAATGTCCTTTACCCACGGCCGAACTGAGAAGGAATCTTTATTATTTTTGTTGCAAAATCATTTATTTATACGTTTTTGTTTCGGGTAAACAAGGCAGCTGTTCGGTTTATTTAGATGAGTCGGCTTGAATGCGGTTTGTGAATTTAAATAAATTCGTATTTGATGCTTTGGATACTTACGTACTATTCTTACATGTGTAAGGATAAGGGATAGCTTCGGAGTATAAATATGTTTCAATTGTTTTCCGTTGATTTATGTCAGCAGACTCCTGTTTGGCAACTTGAGTTTCTCTGACAGTTCAAAGATAAATAACGCTATTTAAAGTTATTTCAGCCAATTTTTTTATGCATTCATGCCAGTTTTGCATAAGAGACACATCCGCGTCTCGTTATGCATGACGGTGTAAGCCATTAAAAGTATTTCATTGGCGTACGAAGATTCCATTTATTTATTCCAAATATCCGCTTTTCAGATTCCCAACGCTCGACATTTTTTTTTGTTTGCTTAACAGACCTCTTTTTAATCTTTTGTCCAGGAACACCATTAAAGTATTAATGCACTGAACGATCTCGGATATAATTGAACAGTTGTTTAAGAAATGACGCATTCGCATGCGGCTTCAAAGCACTATCGAGTCCAAGTCGCTAATTGAGATGTGATGGTCAATTTTAAAGTAACACGTTTAAAAATGCGTGTTAAATACCCCTGTTGTTAGTGAGAGTGTGCAATAAATCTCATTGTGAAGGTTCTTATCTCTCATACTGAGGTAGCCGATATATCCCAAGTCAGCTTGGTTGAAATTTTTAATTTAAAACAACTTAAGTATGTACTTTGTGTTGGCCGCGTTCGTATCACAAATGGTCATATTCTAAAGTGGTCGGTGGCATGACAGAGTTTTAATGTATTATTTTTGCCTTCCATACAATCATTTCTAGTATTCAATGTTTTATGCAATATTTGCTTTGCTCCTTTGATGTTTTGGTCTTTGTGGGCTTAATTTTCTAAGTTCATTTTATGGAATGATACTTACACCTGGACGTGTTAGCTTATTATTTTTTTCTAAATTCATAAGTGAAAATAAATCGTTTTTCAACATTTCTAAGTGCTTACTTCAATAGAATATAACTTATTAAACTATAAACTTTTTATTGCATTAATTACGAGTGATTTTTCTGAAAATTAATTAATTATTAAATTATTTCAAAGGTTTATACAAACCTTCCTTGTTTATCACTCTTTAATTAAGTAAAAACCGTTTAAAAATATGTTGGGTTGTTTAGAAGAAGTTAGCCGAGACAAACAGCGAATTTGTTTTATAATATGTATAGATAATTTATTTAAATAATACTTACGCATCTTTTACCAAGAGTCTCTAACAAACTTTTCAACAAATATTTTTATTAACAAAAATATTTCAATTGGAGCAAAGTGTCACAACGAGTTCTCGAGATAAATCGAATTTGCATTACTAACATCCTTTGCATTATGCTAAATACAGTGACGCCGTGTGTGGCAACGAAACTGGCTTAGTCCTTATCAAAAATCTCTTCATTAAAGCCTAAAATACTGGGCCGTACGAACGGGCCACGGACTTCTTTCCGATCTCACTTTAATAAGGTAGGTACGAGAAATCGTCCCGAACTGCATGCATAAACCCAATGTACTGGCATCAATCAGAGTTAAAAAGGTAGCCCAATAATAATAAAGTAAGCCGAGGATCTGATTCGAGCATTGTTTCAACAAATGTGCTTCTCGGAATAAGACTGCGAGTGCATTTCGCAATCTCTCGGTTCAATTTCATACGAATAAAACGGTTTTGAGAACCGAATTTCGCTCTTGATTTTGCACAAATTAAGAATTTTGCGAAAGGTAGTTATCGTCATGTGCTCAATCGTAACTTTAATAAAGTGTTTATCAATAATGCGTCCAATAAATTTGGAATTTTATTAACGCTTAATAAATGAAACTGAACAAAATTGCGTGATTCGTAATCGATACATTATCATAAGATTATCTACTGGAGAAGAGTGCACTCGAGACGAGCTTTTTGTTGAAAAGCAACCTTATCCTGATCCAGAGTTTTCCAGAATCATCATACAATTCCCAGAACTATCAACTGGTCATTACTACCGTCTAGTCCGTCTAGCTGAACTAGCTAGTCTAGCTAAATTAGCTAAACGGTAGTATTGACTAGAACCTAATCATCAGAAAGATTGGGATGTTCAGAAAAAGTAGCGGAGAATCAGATAGAGGCTTTACGTAATATTATGTAGGTATATATATAATATTATTAATCTAGGTTATTCAATATTTATGAATAACACCTAGAAGTTGAATGTTTAAATATTACGAGTACAAATGAGAAGGATCGCAGAGCTGAGACCTCAGCCAAAAATATCACATATCTATTTTTTTTTGTTCAGCCATATTATAATCTGTATAAATTGTAATATAAATAATATAATATTTATATATTACCTATATATTTTTTTAAATATAACCCTAATAATTTAGCATATTCAATGCAACATTAGTTTTACGTGACCCGCGAACAGTATCTATTCGTAAGTCAATTATATACAAATTGTACATAACATAATTTGCTTACACTTCTTATTTGAATTATCATTTTATGCAAAGAAAAATAGACTCAAACAGCAAACGATTAGTGATCAAAAATGTTTTATTGGAAATTGATAATACGATGTTTGGAATTCAAGTCCCATAAATTTATCTCGGCCACAAGAGCCGAAGCAATTAATCAAGTGGCGTTGTCACATCCGTAATATAAAAGAGATTTAAAGAGGAAAAAATGATTTCGCGCTAATTATCGGGCTGTGTCTCTCTCAAGTTTTTTTGGACACTTAGCAACACCTACCGAGCCAATTATCTGCTTATTTGGTCTTTATTTACCTTTCTTCTAAGAAGCTTTTATGATAAAGGGCGACATGCAGGCTGACGGTCAACTTTAATTATTACATAATAGGTATATATTATATGTATAAAAACTTTAAGCATTCTACTGTCTTAAATAATCTTATTAAGTGGATATTTAATACACTGTGCCTACGTAACAATAATTGTGAGCCTCTGCTATTTAGGTCGACTGAAGTTGAATGAAAAGTTCTCTGTGACGTTGCAAAAAGAGGTGCTCATTCATTCAGATTCATTTGGTGGCATGATAAATGAAAAAGGTTTCGAACAGTTGAACGAACGCGTTCGCGAAAAGAGGTCGTATACACATACTTATTGTAATTCATAAATATCGGTCGGACGATAAAAGTATTTTGACTAAACATAAAGTGGTAATTAATTCGACGACACGTTTGGTCTAGTGGCTAGTAACCCTAGCTGTTAAACAAGGAGTCGCGGGTTCGAATCCCGCTAGGGGCAAATGTTTATGTGTTAACATTTATCTTTGTACCTAGTCATGGATGTTTTGTATTATATAATATAATAAAAAAAGTTATGTATCTAGTATATCAACTGTCTGGTATCCATAATACAAGCATTATGTTGCTTACTTTGGAACTAGATGGTGCTGTGTGGAATGTGTGAATATATTTATTTATTTATATTAATGTACCCGAAGTAGAGAATGCTAACACAATGTTATAATGCAAATAAATTGATCAATAAAACAATTTGAAATAACTACCTACATATTTTTTTTATTTTATAATCAAATAGATTAATTGGCAAATTGCAATTTGAATATCTATTCAAAACATTCATACACAGGAGCTCATCAATAATGTGTTTATAAAGTGAAGGACCCCACAATTCGCTGATCAATTCTCGTTGCCTTTGCATTAAAATAGTATTAATTAATTACGATGGTTATCCGTTAGAGGTAGGCAATTAGTCGTAGACTCTGTGGTAACCCCTTTTGATGCCGGAGAATTGATAGTGCACTTTGTTAGTTTCAAATCTAGGTGCAAAATGGAACCCTAAAGGCGGGTAACGTGACCCTTCGCTTTCAGATTGTTAGTCTTTCTTAACAAAGACATAAAAAGTCTAGATCAAGTTAAGAGAAACACAACGGAATCCGCTACTTAAAATGTGTGAATAATTTTTGTAATTTCGAATTATTGTATTGATAAATAAATATAACACCTAATGAGTAAATGTAACGAGTGACATCTTTATCGTTGTGACGACGGTGGCGCCGCTACAATTTTTTATGATTTTAGGCAATCTCTCGGAAACTTTACATTTTTCCAGGATAAAACATATCCTATTTGTTAATCCTGGTTAACCTATTTGTGTGCCAAATTGCATCCGAATCCCTTCAGCCGTTTTGCGTTATCAAATAACATAATAACAAAAAATCCAAACATACAAACTTTCGCATTTATAATATTATTAGGATTTAATAATATATCTATACTAATATTATAAACCTGAAGAGTTTGTTTGGTTGAACGGGTTAATTTCAGGAACTACTGATTCGAATTTATTAATTCTTTTGTATTGGATAGTCCATTTATCCAGAAAGACTTTAGGCTATATATAACATTTTGAACGCGGACGAAGTCGCATGCAACAGCTAATAATAATATTTTTCTGATAAATTATTTAACATTTTTTTTTTTTTTCATTTCAGATGTCAGCAATCGATCCGGATTGCGGTGTGAACGCGATCGTGAATTACACCTTATCGGAAACTTCTCCGAAACCTCAATTCTCAGTCAAACCTGATACAGGAGAGCTCTGTCTCAATTCTGCCTTGGACCATGAGACTAATAGCGACTTCGAATTTCCCGTCATAGCTACGGATAGAGGTATGTTGAATTTAAATGGAAATCAAATCAAGTTAAGTAAAGTGCTGCCAATCTGCGGTGCGCTGTAGTGGAATATATAACTAAGCTTTTACCTCCTAATATTGAAGAAGCCTTTGCCAAATAGTGGGATAATAAGTATATATGTAGTAGATTCAGACAGATATACTTAGGTACGGCCTAGCATTACATAAAAAGGGATAAATAATGCAAAATCCGATTCGAAGTAGTACGAAATACTAGCGTCTAATTATTTTTTTCAAACACATTGTTATAAATTTATTACAATTTGGTTAGGTTTACAATTTGCCTTGGTCTTATACGAACGGTCTATGTTTTGAAATAATTTTAGACATTCTCGTCCGAGGATAACAAAAAGGGGAAATTAAAGAATCCAACGAAATTGCCTTGTTCACAATTTACACTTAGCACATAGAAATAAACGAAGGGAATTGCTCAGGAGCGGCAGTATAGCAAGTCGCAAAATAAATTCCAAAAATGTTTGCCGGCCGTTGACCGCCTCACTTGATTTATTGGGGGAGAGGCGACCAACTATTACTTCTCTTTTTGTTTCCACCACTCGAAACTTTGTAATGCCGCGTTCGCGAATGGGATTTTAAGGTTTTAAAAAGTACACACCATCGTGCTACTCTCAACTTATTATCGTTTAAAATTGCAAGGTTTTTACTAAAAGTTTACGCAACACAATCATTACTTAAGTAAGTAAATCTGAACGGACGCGTACGCATCTACACACAAAACTGCCTATTTCCTATGGGCAAAGACTGAATTTATCTGAATAAATGTAGATACTCCCTTAAATATCTCATTATATTTATATTATTATAAAAATACGAGTATGCGGAACTGTAAGCAAAATCGTCAATCGAAACGCTCCTAATAATAAGTGTAGCTCAGCTCTTAAGTTAGCCATTTCAGTTAGTCTTTAGTACTTTAAGTACTTTAAACAAAAAAATATTATTCTATATTTGCAAAATAACAGTATACTCGTTATTTAAATAAACTAACAATAAATCAGAACACTATGCACACACAAAATTTTCAGTTATATGAAGGCACACTTCATTCAGCAATAAGCATCGAACACACTATCGTGAGATAACAGCCCTTTGCGTTTCTATAATGGAGTAAGGAATATTGGATCCCATTCCCCTGTGATAAGAATATTTTTCCTTTATCCTCTCAGGCATTACATAACAGCGTATTTGCATCCTTAAGGTGATAAATATACATTCTCTGAGTAATTTTCTTTTCCCTTCGGAAAAAATTGCTAAAAAAATATTAGGATATATAAAAGTTTACTTAATTATTTCTACTAAGTAATACTAAGTAGTTACTAAGTAACTTAATTTATTTTATACTAATTGGCGCCCGCAACTTCGCCAGCGTAAAAAAAGTAGCCTATCTCAATGATATTTGGCCTATCCCGTATCCCGTATTACGTCTAAATGTTTATCTACCAAGTTTCCTGAAAATCATACATACATAATTATATACAATACCTACACTTACAGATTTATAATTAGTATTGATACAAAGAGTATATATACAAAACAAGTATTTATTTAAATATCATGTTGTCAATATCAATCAGTTCTTATACAAATATTTCCTCCAGTTTGTTTGAATATATCAGTATCTTGTCCAAGTAATTCTTCCTAAAAAGGCTCGCGTCCCAACAGATACATGTTAATATCTTCAATGTTTCTTCTTTTATATATTGGAATAGACGATCCTAGACTTAGTAAGGACTCTATTTAAATTTGAATCTGTTTGCAACATTCCGCGAACCGCTTGAACCGTATCGTGTGCAATCCTTTCCCATCAGTTGTATTATTATTAAACTTGTTTCTTACCTGGGGGAAGGGAAGACATGGTCGTTTCTACAATTATTTCACTAAATATAACATAAGTAACTCATAGTTTATATTGTCAATTTAATTTATATTCTTACTGTATTTTTGACAAAGATAGATATATAAAGAATATTTCTGTATAAAATATGAAGTGTTGATTACCTATCCAAGTAACTCCTTGAAGTAATTAAGAGAAAAGTGACTCTATGCAAATCTTGAGTGGATTTATTACTGATAATCTATTAAAATAAAATAATACTTTTATTATTTTATTTTAATAGATTCAGGTTTATAAGTTTTAAATAATTCCACATAGTTAAAGTAATTACAATAAAACACTGTGGCCAATATGCCAGTTTTAATATTCAGTCTAAATTATGTTCAGCTATTTCGTGATATCACAAAGTATTTTTTATTTTAATATCAGAGCATAATACTGAACAAGGCCGAACAATTATAGTTCGCCAACATTGTACCGTGAAAACACTGACATCGGCATAAATCAGGCGGCTGTCAATTAAACATAGCATTACAACTACAATCAAAGCATCAATTATTTATTTATTCGCAGGGGGCCTGACCACGACCGCTATGGTGAAGATCCAAGTCCTTGATATAAATGACAACGTACCATCCTTCACAACTAAAGACTACAATGTATCATTGAAAGAAGGTCGGATATCATCTGTGGAACCGATAGTAGCTGTGTCCGCAGTGGACGCTGACTCTGGGAAATTCGGAACAGTGACCTACAGAATTGTCCACGGCAATGAGAACGAAATATTTAGGGTCGACAGGAGCACCGGAGAGATTTTCGTTGCGAAGCCTTCTTTGGTTCAAGCTAATACCAAGTTCGATTTGGAAGTTAGTGCCAACGATGGCGGTGGATTATCGAGTCCTCAAAATGCAATGGTACATGTCTCTGTGATGCCTGCTGGTGTGGGATCAGCGTTATTCGACAAGCCGAGATATAATTTTCATGTAAGAGAAGATGTCAGACGAGATACAATTGTTGGGAATTTGAAGGCAACAGTCGGTGATAGAGGTAAGATTGTTTTAAATACTAATTCATTGTTTTAGGATTAATTTTTCTAGAGTTTGTTTCAACGTTCTTCCAGAAACTTTTAGTGACAACAACTTTAATGTCTTTTTTTATTGAAAAACAATAATAAAAACATATTTTAGACAGAAAAGTCTGTGTAAAATTTTAATATCAAATATCATATTATGTTTATCTAATTTAATAATTTTGATAATTCTACTACATAAATAATTATTTACTATAATGTACCAATGCAATTAAATTTACACTTCAGTTAACTTCTTACTTTTTTTTATGATCACAAGCGAACTCTTGAATCTGGATGAAAGGTACTCTGTGGTCTTTTCTGTATCCCTGACAATGTGCATGTATAAAATTAGGACGCGAAAGCGTAATAAAAGTAATCGCTTTCGCTTTTATATTATTAGTTAGGATTGTTGTAATCTGATTTTCACTATAACTGCACTACATTTTAGCAGCAGCCCGAAATATTACACTCAAGTTAACCTAAAAAATTTCAACCAACCCTTAATACCGTAACCTAATAATCTATGAATTAGGGTGCAATATTGTACACTTCCAGAGGTATTCGCATGTAAGAGCACAACAGTAGAACATTCTATAGATACCGTAGATTCTTTGGTTGAGCTCGATAAAACTGGCGTTGGTATTTGTAATTAGCATACAGATGTCCCAGAAGCAGTGTCAGAGGATCACGAACACGATAGGTCACGTTAAGTGACGGTAGTCGGTTCCAACAAAGACTCTGATTGAATCTGTACCTAGGCATAGCTGATGTGAGTCAAATAAGCAATCAACATTATCATGGACCTTAGTTTTTGTCGTGATTGTTTTAAAATTTACTCACATACAGTGTTATACTGTACAACACTTGCGGGCACCTACTAGGATATAGACGACGTAGGCACCTATCATCAAGTAGACTGTCATCCTGTCTGACAATCTTAACATAAAAAAAAAACAGTTATCCTGAGTTTGAATAAATAGTTACTTGGGTTGCCTCGCGCTTGCGATACCTATTTTTCTTGTCTATATAAGCAATTTGTAAAGCATTTAAAACCACCATATATTAACTAAGAACAGGTAGCCGAGACAGTGTCGCACAAATCATATGTGAATATGAATTATTAAAACAAATTCTTTCTCTTTCAACTTGATGTATGAATGTGAAGTAAAATTTATTTGTATATTCGAGATGTGTTCTTTTAGCGATCTTATCTTTAAGAATCATGTTTACCTGTTAATTGCTGATTTATGCTAGTTTTTTTTTAATGGGTAAGTAATTATTGAATTTAGATCTGATATCTACTCGTTAGTGATTAATTCATAAAAAAGAGGTACTAAAATAAATCGATTTCGCATTGAAGTACAGTATAAATTAGTTACATTGCAAAGGATCAACATCATTGTAAATGAACTACCGTTGAGTGTTCTTACCTTATAGCTTCATTTCGCTTTAACAAATTTATTGAAATCGTGCCACCAGTTGTATGGTCTAAGTTACCAGAGAGAGAGAGTGTGTGAGAGAGAGAGAGAGAGAGAGAGAGAGAGAGAGATGTTTTAACTAAGTTTTACGTTTTAAATATAAAAAAAAGTAACTAATTTTCTCCGAAGCCAATTTAATATAACTTATTACGTGTTATGTTAATGACTTAATAGAATTAAAAGAAAAAGTCTTGTATATCCGCCAGGTTATACTTGGTTCACATTTGGTGTTAGAATAAATAGCGTCATTGGAGATTACAAAACTGTATCAATTTAGTTTTGTATATTTTTTTAATACAAAAATAGTAGTTTAGATGCCATCAATTCTATCTTTTATTTAAGTTAATATTTTTATTTGAATTTTCAAACTAAATATCACATAATTATTTATTTGACATAACATTTTGATCTACATTAATTTTGAATTATTCTTATTTAATTAGTAATTCGTATTCTACTAAATGTCGCCGCTACATGTTATGAATTAGACCATACACGAAAACATCTCAGATATCTATGCACAAATACGTAATCTCCCATTGTCTTGCCGCGATCACGATCAGGTAATATGTAATCGCTGTTATACGAACCCACATTGGGCTCGCATCTTTTATGACTTCTTAAGATCAGCTCGTAGCACTTGTGCTTCTTGATGTGAGCTTTAGATTTCAGATTATGATGGTATTAAAATGTAACTTAAATTTATGTGAAACATTTTAGTACATATACATACTACGGTGGGTAGAAAACTGCTCTCCTAGAAGTAGCACCTGCAATGCTTAGTCTTTTCAGCTTTACAGTATGAAAACAAATAATAATTACCTCATGTTAATATTATCTAGAGAGCCTAAAATATGTAGAAAAAAGTAAATTCATCTTTTTATAATGAAATAAATAGACTGACATGATTTCAGTACTGTGCAAATACAAATACAATACAAATGATACTTTGATCGGTTCCAACTTAGTTGCATGTTAAGCCTAATACCATTCATTCTAATATTGAGTGTGGCTACAGAACTAAATAGGAATCTATTTAAAAAAATCTAACTTCAGGTAATATATAAAAAATTGTAAAATTGTAATTACAAATTTCACCCTTTTTCATATATTCTTTAAAGAATACAAATTAATATTTCCACCCACTCATCGCAAGCGTTAAAACTGTGTGTACATCAATAAAATCTCACAGATCAATTAAATGGCCGCGGTCAATTTAATTTCTTTCTTTTTACTGTTTGTAATGCCGCTGCCGATATTTTACCGACAGTCACACCGTGACCAAATCTCTCTCAAACGACATTTAACAAGTAAGTTAATTAACGTCGTCACTTATCTAAGAAATAAAAAAAAAAATCAAAAAATAATATTTAGTGCTGTATACAGGGTGTGGCCTGTAATAGGAGCAAAAAATTAAAATGTAGACCCTTTAACTAACCAGTAATTAATTCCGAATGCTCTCAATTAAATAAAATGAAAAACTAATTTACCGTTATTTCCTAACAAAATTAATAGAGCCAGCAATGTACTGCAGACATCATGTGTCTAGCCGGCGTACTTGACAGTGACATTTACTATCGTTTTCACGTATTAGAAAATCTAGTAAATACATCAATATTGCTTATTTAACGTATGCACTTATTAATTAAATAGTCACTTCTTTTAACATTACGTAACAGGTTACAACTTTAATAATGGGCGTGAACTAGCGAAAAATCGAAATGAGTAAAACGCTATAAAGCAACTTCAAACTATTTATTAAACAGTTCCAACAAAAACAGTGCACTAATCATTAATAATAATATTTTTATCTCACGGGTAACCTCTTAAACACTCAACTTGCACTTTAAACAATTTGTATGGATGTTTGTTTAGCAAGAACACGACTACGATCGTACGACCCTGTTCCTTGTTTGACACCACTCCGACACAACACGTACTGAGGACAGAGTCTTGTCGAAACGAACGAAGAATTTCGGTGTTACTCTGACTGAACACCCTCACTCCACAATCAGAACCGCATTGGTGACACCACATTCGTTGTTTTAAGATGACAACAACGGGGCTATTTACCTGCCCGGAAGATAGGTACTCGTTGTTAGTAGTTAACTTAACACAAAGCTCGGTTTACTTTTGCTCTTGTTGTATCATGTACATATTTAACTAATATTAATATTGTAACTTGTTTAATTATTGCAAATTGGAAAATTTTGGTTTACAATATTGACGTAAATTGTCATTATATCAGTGACGGCCATTGATTGTCAAGTCACATTATTGCCAAAGACAAAGTCAAAATAAAATAACAAGATCAGATCAATAAAAAGAGGTTAGAAAGCGTGAATTGTAAATATTGCTTTTGCTGTCAAAATCAAATAAATTTGCTGTCAAAAGCAAACGTGCTAACAAAGAAACACGGAATACCGCTCTCATGATATTTGTAGTTTCTAATGCGTGAGGTTAAGAACTAGTTTCGATTGATGGATTGTTAAGTAGATACTATCTTATTAAGAAACATCGTCCCCCGTACCAAGCAATGTCCAGTACCAAGATAACTAAGGATCGATAACCGACAATTAAGCGATCATGAAATTCATTGATTATGTATTGTAACTTTGAAAGGCCATATCTCTGAGTTTAAAAACTTTATAGCATTAAGATAAGGTCAAGGTAACTACGTATACTCTGTATAATCAGCGTTTAAATTTATTGCCCCTATTACAGGCCACACCCTGTATATGAGGAAAAGTTTAATATTTTTCTTTTTTAATATGTTTTACCATTGCTTCTGTCAGCAAGTAGGGTAATAATTAGGGTAATTAGGGTAATGTCAAGTAAGGTGTGATTATATTAGTAAAACTGTTATGATTGAACGACCAATGGAGAGTATTCTTAATACTATAATCTATTTGCGTGTCCTTAAAAACGTGACATGTGGCATTTGATTTTTACTCCCATTTTTCATTTTTTCTTAATTCTTAAGGAGTAAACTCCAAAAATGTTTACGATTCGGTGTAATAGGAGGTCCACGTAAATGGTACGACCGCGAATGGCCGAAACAATCGCTTCCCTTTATTAACATCTACCGTAAGTCATACGCGTTATGGATCCGCCCAGAGCACCGGGAATTGGCCGCATTATACACTCATACATTATACATCAACCGCGATATATAAAATATGTCGCCCGCTGTATAATAATGTTCGGTTACATTTTAGTAGCTCTCCAAAAATACATACATTCGCGAACCTCTGCAATTCAGTATTACACTAGCTGTTGCACGCGACATCGTCCGCGTAACTTTATGAAATATAGCTTATGTTACTCGCTGATAATATAGCTTCCCAAAAAGTGAAAGAATTTTTCAAATCGGTCCAGTAGTTTCGGAGCCTATTCAATTCAAACAAACAATCAAATCTTTCCTCTTTATGATATTAGTACCTATAGATAACTACCGGTTTCGCTAGTTATCTATAGGCTTCACAGTTTCGCACGGAAGAAATTAGGTTTTATTAAATATATTATTTGAACTTTTTGTGAAAAAATATCTAATTGATGTTAAAAATTGCGTCAAAATTCGTTGCGTAGTTTAGGAGGAGTTAGCGGATATACAGCGGGACAGACGCGGCAACGACTTCAATTTATACTTTGAAAGGTTCAATATGAAGAACAACTGAATACGAATTACATGAAGAAACAAAAATATTCGATTGCATATCACTGCGACCTTCCCCATTTTGAATGGGAGTATTGTGTCTCTTCCGCAATTTTATCATAAAATTCAAGAACTGTTTAAATATTTCGTTAGTTAAAAAACATAGTTCAATAAATTTTATCATCATATTGTTTGAAAAACAATTGTACATTATATTGAAAGTTTTAATTAAATTGCAAAAAGCAATTTAATTAAAAGTTCGTTAGATGTGCAGGTACAAGCCAGCGTCAAATATTTTACCTGATTACCTAGAATTTCTAATAATCCATTTTCATTTGAACAACAAGGTTCGCAACTCAAGCCGTAGCTAATAAAGTACGAGTGCTATCTAACTCGTCGCAACGCACCGAGTTTCACCAATATTTATACAACTGACTTACAAATCGGCTGACTGTCACACCAAATCATTTTTATGGTTACCTCTGCTTTTCAGTTGACAATTTACTGGCATAAATGGTAATTGCTTCAATATTCATGCCTTTGCTTACTGGAGCATTTGTGTGCTTTCTGATGCACAAACTATATTACTGCAAAGTTTAATAAAAATCAGATAAGATTCTTACGGATTGTGCACTTAAATGGATTATATCATGTAAAAAAATGAATACTCTCATTATTATATTTTATTAAAAAACTAGCTGTTGTACGCGACTTCGTCCGCGTAACTTTATAAAATACTAGCTGGCGCCCGCGACTTCGTCCGCGTGAAAAAGTATTCTATCCTGTGTCCCGTACGTCTAAATGTTTATCTACCAAGTTTCATGAAAATCAGTTAATTCGTTTAAGAGTTATGGAGGAACATACAACATACATACAATACTTACAGATCTTTTATTAGTATTGATAACCTATGTTACTCCCTGATAACGTAGCTTTCTATAGGTGAAATATTTTTTCAAATCGGTCCAGTAGTTTCGGAGCCTATTCAATTCAAACAAACAAATCTTTCCTCTTTATAATATTAGTACCTATTATTGATCATAACGACCCACATTTTAAAATGTATCATCGGAGTCACTTCGGTGTAATAGCCATCCACTCAATGCGAGGTCCACGTTTATTCTGTTACAAGTTCGAGCGCTGTAAATCACTGAATTGCACACAGCACCGTTATGGTACCTGCCTATGGGAAATCCATAGCCACTATTGTTAAAGATAGCGGCGTCCAAGATTCATAGTTTGAAGTAATGCGTTTATATGCAACTATTATACCCTCCGTTCCTTCGAACGCATAAAATTTTAAGACAATGATTTTAGATTCCCCTTAATGCTTGCAAAACTGTGATTACGTTCCGTTTTTAATGGTGTTTTTCGTGCCATTCAGTTATTATATGTTAGGAATAAGTTCGTCTTAAGATTGACAAAAAGAAAAGCTATTTTGACTTCAATGAAACATATTATAATGTATGTTGTACTTATGTAATTTAGGCTCTACTTTTAGGCTTTGATTAGATTTTCAATTCTAGTAAAGAAAAATTAGGAATGCTTATTAACTTGTTTTCCTTTAACTCTTAAATCAGAAAAATATTTATGTATTCCACAAAATAGAGTTATTTAGTATTTTTTTTACAATATTTTGAAATTTGAGTAATAAAAAAACATTGCAAAACAATCCTGTGGCTTTTGCCAGTATGAAAATTAGGTATGTAGGTAAGTTTTTCACATTTAAAAAAAAATATCAGTGCGTGTTATGGCATGAAACTTGTTTTTTTGGTGTAGTATCAGTAGTACGGTTGTTTGTTCGGTTGACCGAACTAATGAAACTTTTTAGTATCAGTAGTACGGTTGATAAAAATCACCGAACAAATGACACTTTTAAAGTTGCAGTAGTTCGCATAAAAATTTAATTAAAATTAAAGGAATACTATAGGTAAGCAAGTAACTTATCTTTTTTATATTTAACTAACAACTAAAAACAAGTACGAGTTTTGTTTAAATATTAATTATTACCTACATATGTTATCACCTTTTTAATACATACGAGTATAATACAGGTGACTTTTTATTTTTAAGTAAACAAAGTCGCACTTTCTCACCCGATTGCGACCTTTCCGGAGTAGAAATTCCATTAGTTTTTGCTTATATTTTACCCAACTACGTTAAAAAATGTTTTAGGTGAACAATAACGAAAAAAAAAAAAAACAAGTTTACAAATTCTAATGTAAAAAGAAACCTTCGGGTTTTTCGATTTTTTATCTATACTTTTTATTATTAACTAGCTGCTGACCGCTACTCCGCCCGCGTAACTTTGTAAATTATATACTAAAACCTTCCTCGAGAACTACTCTATCCATTAGTTAAAACAGCATGAAAATCGGTGCAGTAGTTTTTGAGTTTATAGCGAAGGGATCAAAATGGCCAGTTAGGTACACCTAGTACAAACTTATTGTAGGTAATAATTAATATTTAAACAAAACTCGTACTTGTTTTTAGTTGTTAGTTAAATATAAAAAAGATAAGTTACTTACTTACCTATAGTATCCTTTAATTTTAATTAAATTTTTATGCGAACTACTTTAAAAGTGTCATTTGTTCGGTGATTTTTATCAACCGTACTACTGATACTAAAAAGTTTCATTAGTTCGGTCAACCGAACAAACAACCGTACTACTGATACTACACGGTTTTTTTAAATAAATGTCGTGTTTTTTTAAATGCCATACCATTTTTTTTAATTTAAATACTTGCTGTAAACTGACTGGTTAGAAATATGAAATTTTATTGACTTTCTGGCTGAACTAAGCATTACATGCGTTGTTAAGTTTCCTTGTCTCTATTCCATTTGTGAGATCGCTTCATATTTGGTTTAGTTACTTTATAAGATTTCAAATACTCATTTGGGAAGAGAACAAAAGTTTTATTAAGCTAATGCTCTTTTAAACAACCAATTACATTCCCTCGATGCTCCTGCTAGTTGTAATTAGCGAAATTAATAAATTTCCAAGCAATTAACCAGATCTGTGGAGCAATTACAATATCAAAAGGAAAGATATTGCAAATCAAATCTTTAGATTAAAAAGATAGCTTCAAAAATTAACTTACATTGTGTTGTTGGTGTATGGTCCAAGTTAAAAGTTTCGAGAGTAATTATTGAATGTCTGAGAGAATAGTTGAGGAAGCCTGTTTGTGTGAAATTATAACCTATTTTATAATACCTGTATGTACCAATGGACCATCACTTCGCAAACTTTTTAGTATCTTGACACTTAAAAACTGATGCGACCCCTCCTTTAATGCAACTACCTGACCTTGCGACCTCTAATACCAATTACAAGACAATACCTGACATTCATCAAAGTTTACATCTGTTAATTTGTCTATATACGCGTACTTCAGGTTTTGAAATTATTTTAAGTGAAAATCAAAATTAACCTATCGCATTAAATTCTTATTTCAAAAGCTATATTAATTCACAAACTCTCATATTAAAATAATACTAGCTTTTGCCCGCGAATTCGTTCGCACCCCCTTTTTTCTTGGATGTTTAAATATTTATTTAATTTATTTTGTCATTCGTTGATTTTTATATTTATTTTTCGAAGGGATCAAGAACTCTCTCTCTCTCTCTATCTCGTGAAAGTCCTTTTCTTTCTGTATCCCTGACAACGCGTATGTAAGATTTCATAATGTTCGGCTGAGTAGTTAAGGCGTGGAACTCGTGGAAGCGTAATAAACAAAAAAACATATTCACTTTCACATTTAATTAGTTATAATATTAATTAGTTAAGATTAAGATACATTTAACAGACAGGGAAGACATAGTACAATCTATAGAAGACACTAGAATTAAAAAATTACTAGATATACCTATAGTATTCTATTAGTATACCATAGTCATCTAAGACCCAAATGGAAAGGAAAGAATAAGAAATGAAAATAACATTTTCGGTTGTCGCTTATGAGTTACAATGTAGCGTCTTCCGCCCAGCCTTGAGTTTAATTAGAAAGAGCTCCATAACATTTATGTTCAATGTTCAAACGTACGCCCATCCCAGATTTATTGCTAACTCGCCTCGAGATAAACATCCATTAATTAAAAAAATATAATATATTTATATTTGGACTGACATACGAATTTATTTTCATATGTCGAAGCTTACAATAATTAACAGAAACTTCTGTATTTTGTTGACTGCAAAATTAAATTAAATTCTATAAACAAATTCTTTTTATACTAAATATATATATATAAAGTATATTATATATAAATAAATCACCAATAATATAACTGAACCCATGACTCTACTGAAACTGCAGTACATACTACTTTTTGATAGATTTAATTTTTTTACCTAAGTTCTTATTAAGCTAAACAAAGCAGACATCTCCTTAAGTAGTCAGATCTCAGATCAAAGTACACAGTATTTGTCAGCGTTTGATACAAAATTTGTAGTCAATTTCTCGCATTGAAACAATTCTACACGGTGCTGGGGAAGAAATAATGACAGATTTTAAGTCTCGTTTGTAGAATAGCACGAACATCGAGACATTGTTGCAAGGCGAGCTGACTCTAAGAAATCTCACCATAACATCTGTGAACTTTAAACATCAGGAGTCATCGCGACAATGTTGTTTTGTAGAGAAATTAACTTTAGCACTATGAAAACTTTACCAGATTGTTACGAGTGCTATTAATGTTTATATTTAGTACAGTAAAAATCGTTAAACTAGACAACAATAGTTGCACAACTATTTGTTGCTCTGTTTGAGAACCGGTTCTTCGGGTACTGTACTGGCATCTAATGACTAAGAAGGTATATCAGTATTAACGTTATACTTCTCAAAAAAAAAACATAGGCAGGACATTATCTGTATGTTATTCAGTTCACAATTTATTTTTTATTTTTACAAGTATTTAATAAAAAATTGACTGAAAAAATATACTGATCGGCATGCAACGTAAATGTGCAACTAAAAAGTTGCGCGATTGTACGCTTGTATTTATTTGAATATTAAAATTCAATTTTACTAACAGGTACAGGCTATTTTTAGAGGCTTTAATATTTTAATATACATGCATTTTTAACATTTCTACTTATTTTCATTCACTATGGCTTTTATAGCGAAGAAGAACACAACCATTCACCATCTTTATCACAAGAAACTTCACATAAAACTTATTGCAAAGTATTTAATAACAGTTTTAATTACCAAAATAAGGCTTATATACACAGAAAATGTGAAACTTCATCATTGTAATTGTTTGGGCCAAACAGACTATTGGCGATACGTTGAGAGGAAGATAATTTTTTTGTCTCCTTCACTCTTAAGAAATCGAACGTAAACTTGTCTCGCTCACTTTAAGTACCATCTATGAATTCTTTATTTTAGGATGGACCACACACGATTTAGAAATTTATCATAACTGACACTCAACTAATTTGTTAGCTAATGAAGTAGCTGTTAATTTTTAATGGTGTTCTAATAAAATTCACGGACGAGTTGGAACAGAGACACCTGTTAATTAATAAAACTGATCAAACAAATATCGGCACTAAATCGAATAACTAAACTATGAATAAATATTTTTTATTGAATATTTTTAGTACATGTAGTCAAGAAAGATCTACTTACTTACTTAACAAATCGCTTCGTTTTGTAAGAGTTTGTGCCCTTGACTCGTAATTTTTTTTAAGAGAAAACAACGAAATTATTTATAAATAATTTGTCGTATTGTCGGCTCTGCTGAAAGGGACACGAAATAATTGTCGGATATATCCGACTCTGGCGGCTAAAGAATTGATGTAACGTTTACCTATAAGCTATAGCAATCCAAGGGTATTGCTAAGTGCGCCGCTATCCTTAAATGGGATAAACGATGAAACTTAGTAAGGCGTATTCATATATTTTTTTAATGCTTGTATTATCTTTTAAAAGAGTTTTGTAGTATTTCACGGTGGTCTTATGTAAAGGGGGGTTTTGACAACCTTACCCCCTTACAACCCCCTTACAAACCCCCCTTTACATAAGACGTGTGACTGCAATACTCTGTACTAGTGCTCTGCCTGTATTAAAGCTACTATTAAACACGCTAGTGGCAGTATGTACCCTATTTGTTATCTCATTGTATAATCTCTCATTATGAATGGTCTTATCTTATTGAGTAACCTGAACACGTTTACTTTAATTGGGAGAACAACACAGTGTTTTAGTCTATACTAATAATATTATAAAAAGGAATGATTTGATTGTTTGTTTGTTTGAATTGAATAGGCTCCGAAACTATTGGACCGATTTAAAAAATTCTTTCACATATAGAAAGCTACGTTATCAGGGAGTAACATAGGCTATCAATATACTAATAATAAATCTGTAAGTGTAGGTACTGTATGTATGTAAGTTATGCGGACGAGGTTGAGTGCAACAGCTAGTATTAAATAAAGAATAGTACTTAGGGGCGTAGAAAAATTTGTTAACAATTTGAAAATTTTGAACCTGCGCCGCGCGGTGGAACACCCAGTGTAAAAAATTGAAAATAACTGTGCTCGGGGAGTATTTTAAAAAAGCAGTCTAAAATTTTTCGTACAAAAACTGTCGCTTCGGATCGGTACGTTGACCTCGAGGATTTATTCATCTGCGTCCTCGAAGACCCGAGCTGTTTCGCATACAACGATATCTGGTGAATTTAAAACCCTCGGTATTGTAGTGTGTTGAGTTAAAAGCCATAGTTAAAATGTAAAGAAAGAAACTAGCTGGTCCGCAACTTCTTCCGCGTTGAAAAATGAAAAATATATCTGTTGCACGCGACTTCGTGCAAAAAATTAAAAAAATATTTTAGGGTGGGCCATGTATAAAAATAGGAGTTTGGTTTCAAACACTGTGACACGAGAATTTTGTAAATTTTGTAGAGTTAAATGTTCAACCTTTAAATGAATTTCTAAATGGTGCCACTTTATAAAGTATCGCAGCAGATTAATTATTTATAATTTGATCGCTATAGTGAACTTGGTATTTGCACACAATCCTTGGAAAACTTTACAAGTCTTAATTGAACTTAGTTCAGTTCGTGAGTGAGATTATCTCTACTGTTAATGATTTCTATTTAGAAGGGTAACATGCGAATTCGAACCGTATTCGAATTGTATGTGTTTAGACAGTTCATTTGGAAATATTTCTACATTTTCAGTAACATAGATCTGATGTTTTTTACAAAACATCCATTTGTAGCTCAAAACTGTATTTTTTATATATTATACTAGCTGACCCGGCAAACGTTGTTTTGCGAAAAAATAAAAAATAAAAATTTGGGGTGGATCACCCTTAACATTTAGGGGTATAAAAAAATAGATGTTGAGTTAGCGTACCACTGGTCAGTTCCCTTACTCGTCAATTTCACTAATTCACCAGTTTACTCATTAGACAGTTTCGGTAGATTGACAATTTCGCTAGTTAGGCATTTTCGCATCTCTTTTCAAGCGATCATAGAAAGAAAGGTGAAAGAAAGAAAGAATTTTATTCACGCAACACAAAGACACAAACATAATACTTTTGTATACAACAAAACAGAAATTAATACACAGGTAAAAGATGTGTGTGTCCTCGCGGCGGTGAAACGGATACTGGCTCAGCATTGTGCCTAGATGTGGCCTAGATGCTAGCATCTGCAGCGCTGATTTTCAGCCAGCACCGTTTGGGACTCACTACACAAAATCGACGCTAAACAAAAATCATAAAAATTACTATACACGTTGTCAAGGATACAGAAACGGCCAGAATAACCTTAAATTCAAAAAATGTACTGTTCTCGAATCATCTAAAAATAAAACTAAAAGTCTGTCAAAAATGTATGAGCCAATAAATTGAACAAAATGTCAAAAAGCGCGCGGACGAAGTCGCGGTCAAAGTTAGTGCCTAATTAAATATTTTTTGTTTTACTTTAGGTTTTTTTTCTAGAACATGAATTAAGTAGATACATTACATATATTGATATTCTTATGCTATGAACTCATTTGACATTTGAAATTTTGGTCGAAAAATGGTCAGCGAATATTTTTCACTGTTTCTTTATTAGCCTGTAAGTAATCCTTTGCGTTTTTCGGCTTATGATAATTTAACGATCGCCATCGTATTAGAGGCCATGAATTTTGGTTTTCGCAAATTATGAGACAAGAGGTTAACTTTGAGTTTAAATCGAATTAAGTTTCTTAATCCATCTTTATTATTATTATTATTATTATATTGTGTTGTTATTTTTCTGTTTGAAACATAAATTTGTTAAAGAAATCTGTTTAAGAATTTATTATTATAAAACTTATGTGCAATAATAATGAAAAGTAGGAAAGCATTCATTAGTGTTATTATTATTTGACTTATTTAAAGAATTTACGTAACTTTTTTTGTTAAACTGTTGTTAAAAATTATATGCTGGCTTTTTCCCGCAAATTCGTTATAATATGAAATTATCTAACATTATTATTTTTCACGTTTTTTTTTCTCAAAAAACTTATTATTTTTTACTAATAATTAAGTTAATTTTCTTATTACTATAAATTCTTTAAACCTTTAAAAAAAGCTTTAAAACGATCGAGGCAAAGGTTCAAATTAACCGAATGGTAGTTAATGAATAAACGCCTTATTTTGAGATTTTAATTATTTAATTAAGACGTCTTTGTGGTAACGGTCATAGTAAAAGTCAACAGAAATCACTACTGAAAAACAGAACCCCAAAAATAGTTGTATCAAAATAAAACCAGAACCAGTATTAAGAAGGCTATAAAATTCGCAACCGAAAATAACGATTCGGTCGCGTCGCGAGTCTGTATAAAGAGGTTGAAACAAAAGGGCATTGCGGGGTTGAGGTGGGGTTGGGGGGAGTTTGGGGAGAACGGCAAGGGGGGCCAGAGGACAGAGGACCAGTTGCACAAACAAAGACAGTCGGGCTTGTCCGCAATTGTGACTGCGACTGTATATCAATCTCGTTGCGTCAACAACGCCCGTCCAAAACGAAAGGCGAAAAAAGCGTCCGCAAAAAGTGGACGTAAAAAATGTTGACAATGAACCCTTTAAATCGTTGTGGGAACTGCCAATTAAAAATTGATAGATATACCTTTTTCGGTAGGTCGCTTTCTCTTTGAATTTTGGTTGCATATTTAGATTTAATGGTAAATCCCAAAGCAACAATATTCAATCCGATAAGACAGGTACAAAAAAATCAATAATTTATTATGATTCGTTGTAGAAAATTGTTGATTATGTTATGATGTTATATAGATGGTTATGGATTAATATCGAAACAGATCCATTATATTTTGTACGCAAAAAATATCTTAATTGGTAATTGGTCAGTAAAAAAATCATCGTACCAAGCAGTCGGACCACGCGGTCTCAGAGGAATTTTCTTTAGGAAATGTACAACAGCCTAATTATTGAGATCACGTTATTCGTCTTCTCATTAACATATTTTTATTGTTCATAAAAAAGATATGTAAATATAGTACGGCTTACTTATAGTAAATATTACGAATTCACCTCTATTTTTCAAGATCTCCATGCGGAATTGGAAATTCAAAACCACGCCACGTTTCACCCATAACTCATCTCCGTCAGCTATCTAAAGAAGACATAAACGCAACTATCTTCCACGAATACCAGTAACAGAGCAAAGACAATGAGAGGACGTCGAAAGTAAAATGATACCGATACATAAATATTTATGGTTACCATAAATAGTGCAGCGCTCAATTTCGCTCCGGTACCAATCTGGGGAAAATTGAGACGAGTGGGCCCACTCCTATGGCTGACACACGGCTGACAAAAATGATAAACATTTATTGTCTATCTTCATTTATAATAGAAAACGTTGGAAACTGTTAAAATAGTAAAAAAAATAATTTTAAGAATCATTTATTTATGACATTTATAATAACATTATGTAGTATTTAATGTTTTAATTATTCTAATTATTATATAAGTACTGTATTATATTATTATATACATAATAATAAATCTTTATATAGTGTAAAACTAAGTCGTCTGTCCCTGTGTATGTACAGGTACCCGCAGACATTTTAAACTACACAACGGATCTAAATGCGGTTTTTACTAATGACAAAAGCGTTAACGAGGAAGGTTTTTATATTATATGTAATTTGCAATTATTATTTTAAAAAAATACAATAAATACATTGTTATACTTTGCCAAGGAATATTTTGCCTGTGAATTACTTTTTTGGTTATTAATGTATTAAATAAGTTATTTCATAAGTTATTTCAACCTGCTAAATAATTAACTTTCTTACTTTTTACTAGGTATCTTTATTAACATAATAAATGCTTAATAAACACAATGGCAGTATGTCACGAATCAGCACTAAAACACACACAGGGGCGTCTTATAAGCTCCTTTTGTATTGCTCTGAATTTGTATTGTATTTTCTTGGTTTTGTTCATGCTATTACGAATTTAAGTTTAAGTATATTTATCTAGAGAAATATTGTTTTTCAGCTTTATTTATAAGTTGTTTAAAATTAGCAGCCAGATATCACCACTTATAAAATTTAGTCCTCATTTTTTATAAAATTTAGACCCTAAATATCTTTACTAATAGTTTCTATTATTCATCAACAGGTAAACAACCGATTCGCTACAGCATTGTATCCGGGGATCCAGATCATCATTTCACTATAGAACCACTCACCGGTACCATCAGGACTGCAGGACAGTTGGATCGGGAAACCAAAGCCAGTTACTTACTGAACGTACGAGCTGCTAACGGAGTACCTACTAGCTACGATCAGACACAGGTATCCATTTTTTATGTAAAAGTACGTCAGACAGGTTGGCGATTCATTTTGTGTTAAGGCATTTATTAGCAAAAGCACAGCACATCTATTAAAATGACACCTTGATAAAGGATAAGGCATTAAAGGAGATAGTGGAAGGAACTCAGACATCCCTTGTTCAATTACTGAAACACGACGACGAAACGTGGTTACTGCTACCGAACGGACAGTTCAGTTTACTGCGGAATGCAGTGTCCCCCTTGCTACTGTACTTTTCATAACTTTGACTAATAATATTAAAAATTAATTTATTATCAGCCTTTTAATACGACTCACTTGTTAGGAAAACGCCTCTCCTTTTTTGTGAAAAATCCATAAAGTAAATAACAGCGTCTTTCTAGTAAGAGCAAGTGATCTTACTTCTTAACACAGTTAGTTATACAGGCCAGGTTGCACAGTGTACTGCCTGTGCTTAATATACTTTTATTTACTTAATGTATGTCTGTTTCCCAGGTCCAAATAACTCTGGATGATGTCAACGACAATGCTCCTGAATTCGGCACTTCTTCGGTTCGAGTGTCAGTGGCTGAATCTGCTGCTATTGGCTCAGTTTTGTACGCCGCAAGAGCCACGGACGAGGATACTGCTAAGAATAGCCAAGTTACGTACCATCTCGTTTCAGCCACTGGACCACCGAACACTTTCGCTGTCAATGCTCAACATGGTCTAGTAACATTGTTGAGGTAAGTCACTTACAAAAATACTATTCTGAGTGTAGGTCCGTTGTGAGACTTGTGACTGTTTAGTAATGTTGATTTTTTCGATCAATTTAAAAAATTAATTAAAAATAGTGTTAGGAAATAGAATATATTTACTAATTTATTAATATAAATATAAATAAAAACATTAACATTAATTACAAGTATTCCATTTATATTTTTTTTTATTTCTTAACTAATAAATCAATAATATTCTCTGGTGTAATATATTTGTGTTTCTTTTACAGACCCTTGGACTACGAGAACCTCGTCCGTCACACGCTAGTCATATCAGCAAGGGATGGTGGCACTCCACCTCTGAGTTCTAATGTGACTCTCGTTGTGGACGTACAGGATGTGAATGATAATCCTCCAGTCTTCGAACACGATTCATATACAGCTAACGTTATAGAATCAGAACCAGTTAACACTAAGGTAAATAAAAAATTATAAAAGTTTATTTACCCGACATACCTACACTATGCATTATTAGACACATTTTCTTTTTCTTAGAATCTCCAGAAAATAAAAATAGTAAAGTTTAACTAGAGTGGAGCATAAAGTTAATAATGACAGGCAACTGCGATCCGCAGTCTCAGTTCCTTTTCTAATGCATCGCAACCATACTAATAGATAATTTCTTTTACAGATCCTAGAAATACAAGCAGTAGATAGAGACACCGGCAACAATGCAAGGATAACATATCGTATCCTATCCGACAACAGCACCGAAGATCATTTCCAAGTTCAACCAACAACGGGCTGGGTTTACTTAGCCAAGCAACTGGACAGAGAAACAACAGCTAAACACAGAATGACAATTACAGCTTCCGACAATGGTATACCGCCGTTATCAGCGACTGCTACTCTCGTTATAACTGTGATAGACGCTAACGATAACGATCCAGTGTTCTCTAGAACTGCTTATGAGTTTCAAGTGGAAGAAAACAGAGAGGTTGGAGCGGTGGTTGGTAAAATTTCTGCGACGGACGCCGATTTGGGAGAGAATTCTATGATAAGATACAGTTTATTTCCTTCTAACACCAGTTTCAACGTCAACCCTGTTACAGGTAAGCTGTTTTGTTTGTTCTTACAACAGGAAAATTGGTTGCATCAAGTTTCATCCTCATTGTTTTTTCTTTTACTGAAATCGTCTGTTAATAAGTTTACATATTTGTTCCAATAATGCAATTGTACCGTAATCCAACAGACATCGTTCTTATTTGACCAAGGAAGAATCAAACTGCCCACCGGCAAACCACTCCGCCATTGTTTAGTTAGCCGGCGCTTTTGAAAGCTAAAACTCAAAGTGTGTAGTCCCTCAAGTCCCATCGACTGAGTAAACATCATGAGCAAACACAACCACCATAATATCTGAACGGCTTTATAAGGAATAGGGAGCAGTTGGTATTTACTTTTGATCTTCCCATGAATGTTATTACATTTAAAATTTTAAATAGAAAGCTCGTAACATCTTTTGTATTTAACTACTTAATAATTAATTAATTTCTGACGTCATTGTAATATCATTTTAAAGTTATATCTCAACACATTCACACAAACGCTCACATTACAAACGCAAAGGCACAATGTTATAGTTATACACAATATATTATAACTATATAATAAAAATATCACATAGTAGGATTAAATAAATAAAAATCGGACCCATGTGTTTTTTTTTTCTAAGAAAAAATAGAAGATTTTTATAACACTTAGTTTAACCAATGAAAATTTGAAATTTCGATATTGATTTTGAATAAGGTCATGAAATAATCTGTACTCATAAATATTAATAATTATTATTATACACTTACCTATTCCCTATACTCATATTAAAAATGTTTTGAGGTACCTCAATCGAGTTACAGTTTCACCACTGTAGTTCCATCTATCTGAATTCGGTTTATCGGCGATCAGCACGCAAGCTAGTTAGCGGATCTTTGCCATGTCCCCACTTCATATACGGCGAAATTCGTAAATCATTCATGGCGTCTGTATGTAGTCCAATTTGGTGTTGATTGCCGATAGAGGAACCAATTCAATTCTCGTTGTGTCAACACTTCTGCTTGAATGCAACGAGGTCTTCTCAAATGCGACACATAGAGACGCCAATAAATCTTCTAAGGATAGAAAGGTCAAAATCTTAGGACCTCAGCCTCTAAGTTAAACTCTTGAGATTACATCTTTGGTAATATCCATATCCATTAAATAAAAATAATTTAAATAAGAAATCTGAAACAATTTCATAATAAAACTAATCCTTAGGAATTCTCTTAGATTTAGGACTAGCTCTATATCCGCATCCGCAAAAGATTCGCATTGATTTATAGTGTATAGCGGATGTGAATACGAATATCCGCAACAACTTTTGGTACCTACATAGGGCCATGTACCGGGGTTATCCAGCCATTTCATTAAATTTATTCTGCACTGTCACTATTTTTATGAGAATTAGCCCTTTCTACTTTATCTGTCCACTCTGTAGTAGATAAATACTGTACTGTACTGTACTGAAATGTTAAAACTTGGTTCTGCTGATATTTTAGCATTTAAATATATTATGTCTATTTTAAGGTTGTAATAACATCATTGTTACATCGTACGTATGTAGAATATTATAATATGTAATATATATTTTTAATAATTTTTATTTATTAATTAACAAATCTATAAACCCATTTTAAATAATTAATTATTAGGTTGAGTACTAGCGTCTAAACTAGGCCGAGCCTGAACCATAGTTAACTCCAATTCAACAGAACTGTACGGTCGCGTCCATAGATCTCATACAGTACATGTATAACAGATTTACAAGCTTATTAATCAATCTTTTACGGCAATTTTTAGCATAAAGGTCACAGCACTAGTCTGACCACATATCCACTACGGGAGGCAGCGCGCTATGAATTTATGCGCGTCAATTGCAAGTTATAAACGTCGACGCTCGCGCATGCGGCATGACCTGCCATTAACCATTATTAAAATATGGCTATGTAAGAGCCATGCTATTCTCCGCGTGTTTTATTACGGCCGAGATACTGTCAACGAGCGTTTAAAACTCATACGTTACAAATGTACAGAGGTACGGAGTGGGGTCCTCACTTGTTCAGAATAGATACTCAAAAATGACTCATAATAATATTGTGGTCTCGGAATAGGTCTCCGTATTAAATAAAATAATTAAATTAAATTAAATAATATTTTTTTAATTAAGATTAATTAATTTTAAAAATAAAAATAATTTAATTATAATAATATATTAATAAAATTAATATTATTTTATTTTATCAACTGTATTTTTTTAATTTTTGAGTATTTTTTTATGTGAATAAATTTAATCAATTTTAATAACTTAGAATTGTTCATGAATATTCATTGAACATTGAAGATTAAACACATGAAGAACATACAAATAGAATAATAAATCGACATAATATAAGAACATAAAAAACATACAAATATAAAGGTTTTATATGTTTATATTTTAATTATAAAATAAAACATAAAAACTTACTAATTATAAAAACTTATGTGTATACTTACTTCCAGCTTGAAATGTTGACATAGTAGCGTGCAGAAGCTAGAAATTCTTATAAATTTAAAAGATATTTTAGGAGAGGTGATTTTCGCACAGATAAAAATTTAACCATAATAAATTTTATCTTTAAACAAGTTAACATAATTATGTCGAAGTTATATCTATAATACAAACTAAAAATAAGCTTATTTAAAATAAAATATAATCCTAAATTATGTATATATATTTAATGATAAACTAAAAAGCTACAACAATATCAAATTATAACAATCACATAGTTGCTTTAGTCGGTAACGACTTAAACCATTCTCAAATGACGCACTCCCAATCGCGGTAAATCGTTGCCGATCAAATATTTTCAAAAACAACCTCGACCCGGCGCATTCCAGTTTTCGGAAAACTACTTTTTACAGAAATGCGCCCATCAATGTGACACGACAGGCGACAAAATTTAAATGGTTCCTTTCCAGATGGATTTTACACTGAATAAATACGGATTGAAATTTGAAATTATTCACTTTTTATTATTAATTTATGTATTGCAAATTACAAATAAAAAATTAAATCAAATCAAATCATTTATTTGCATAAATGGGTGTAAACCAGATGTCCTAGGTAAATCAGCGTCCTACCATATATTACCACATTTGGTGTGCAAAATTATTATTTTTATTATTATTATTAGGGAAGTCAAATTATTACATAAAATTCTTACATTAATTTTATTATTACATTAAATCATGAGTCAAAATTAGAATTTAAAATGCATCAGAACACTATTCTAGAACGTATCTTTAAAAAAATCATCCAGAGAATAATAATAACAACAGAGCATAATGCAGAGCATAACAGGCTTTGCGTGCTCTAATAATAATTAATTACATCAATAAGATTTTATACTTAGTTTTGAATATTATTGAACAATTATATATTTTTAAATAGACCGGTTCAATGATTTCCTAAAAGCGGTTTGGATATAAAATAATTTATTTCTCATTGGATTCATATAATTCGCATTCTTACATCATTATCATCAAAATGAAACCTGAGACCAGCTTCGATATTTGTGCGCGGGGAAAATAACGATGCACATTTTTTTTTCTAGGGCTCCGCTTCACAGGGCTCATTACAGCGGCTTTGCTACATCTTATTATGTCGAGACATCGCTGTGTCCATATCCCCAAATTTGAACTCCACCGTCACTCGTTTTAGGTTCAATTTAAAGTGGATCAATTGAACAAAATCACGTTTATCGTCCTCCCAAGTTTCTGTCATCATGATTTTTAGGTTCCCGATACGGAGTGGCCCTTCTCATAATCATAGGTATTCTGCCGCTGGCGATCTGTTTTATGAATGCTTAATTTCGGGTTTGAACGTTCGCCTTAAACGGTTTGAAATTGACAAAATTCTCAGTGGTGAACTTATCAATGGGAAATTTGTATAAAACGTGCGCGGTGTCTCGATACAGATTTTTATGGCTTCGTTTTAAATAAGTATTAAATTAATTTCTGTGATTAATGCAGTAATTTTAATTACATCGAAAAATCTTTTTCTTTTTCTCATTAAATTTAATAGTAGTAAGAACTGAAAATAATCGTATGTGTAATGTGGCGAAGTTTTTGGGTTTCTATTGTCGAAGATGATCACTTCCTAATGGGTATACTGCCAGTTTATAGATGAATTAATATGACTATTGGTATATATAAGTGTATAACGGGTGGTAGATAATGTAATAAAAAAAGAGATTAAAAACTAAAATGAAAATATTTTGTTGCAGGATCTATAACAACTAGAGAAGTTCTTGATCGGGAATTTAAATCATCCTATTCCTTATTCGCTGAAGCGAAAGATCAAGGTACTCCTGCGAGGGCTAGTCGTGTGCCTATATTGATAAAAATCACAGACGTAAATGACAATTCTCCAGAAATTGTCGATCCTAGAGAAGATGTAGTCAGCGTCAGAGAAGAGCAACAGCCCGGCGCAGAAGTAGCCCGAGTTAAAGCTATTGATAGAGATAATGGTATCAATTCTTCGGTTACCTATTCAATACTGAATGAGGGAGACTCCGACGGATATGGGGTATTTATTATCGACCCTATTTCTGGAGTAATCAGGACAAGCACAGGTATTTGAATTGTTATATACATAGTTTTTTATTTTTTCAGTTTAGTAACAAAGAATTAATACTTACTTAATTAATTATATTTGTTTCAGTTTTAGACCACGAAGAAAGATCAATATACAGACTGACTGTGGCAGCAACTGATGGAGGTAACCCTCCTAAAGAAACTGTTAGACAATTAAAAGTAGAGGTTTTGGATTTAAATGACAACAGACCAACTTTTACTAGCTCAAGTTTGTCTTTCAAGGTAAATAATATAAAATATACTATTCAGTAAGTCGAAAAAAGCATTGACCCGAATTGCTGAGTATTCTTATTTATACATGTAGATAATAAATATTAATATACTGCTCTAACGGTGAGGAAAACCTCGCAAGGACACCAATGTGTCCTAGAAAACTAGCAATTTTTGAAGATATGTGAAGTCCTCTCAACCTGAAGGTAACTTGGTGGTCTACTGCTTATTCCTACTCATAATTTGAATATTAGCAGTGGAGTATACTAAAATGTGTTATTATCTATTGCTATAGTGTATAATATGTAGGTATAAGCCGATGATGATGATGTCATTTAGTAAAAGTATGTTTTTTCTTAAATAAAATACTTTGCTTTGCAGGTAAAGGAAAATGCAAAAGTTGGTCATATCGTTGGAACTGTAGCTTGCTGCGATAGTGACATAAGAGATAATTTGATCAATGCAGAAGAAAAACAAATTTCATATTTGTTGATGCCTTTAACAAATGATCACAGTCCTGGAACATTTGAAATAGACCGACGAACTGGTTCTTTGGTAGTGGCGAGACAGCTCGATAGAGAAATTCAAGAAGAATACAGACTGGAAGTGAGAGCGTTGGACACTTCAGCGACTAATAACCCCCAAAGTAGTGCTGTTACAGTTAAAATAGATATAGTTGACGTAAATGATAATGCTCCACATTGGCCCCAAGATCCTGTGAATATTGAAGTATCCGAAGCTACACCCATTGGCATAACCATATATAACTTTACTGCTACTGATGCCGATTCTGGGGCGAATGGAGAACTGAATTTTCATATTGTTTCTTCCCTACCTTCAACTAAAAACATGTTTACATTGGATGCACTGACAGGCTCTTTGACTCTTACTTCTATTCTAGATTTCGAGATTTTAAAAGAATATTGGTTAGTTATTGAAGCAACAGATATGGCCACTAATATATCTGAGAGAATGTCAACTTTGGCAACAGTACACATTTCAGTAACAGATTCAAACGATAACTCTCCCATCTTCGTATCAGCTAATAAAGTATCGATTTCTCTAAATACGCAGTCTGGAATTTTGTACCAATCGTTAGCAATTGATGCTGATTCCGGCGATAATGGTAAAATGTCTTATTACATATCAAGTGGAAACGATCATGGATATTTTTCAATGGAATATGATACGGGAAAATTAAGTTTATCCAAGAAGTTTTCCTCTGATACAACACAAATGCGCTCCGGACAGTATCGTCTTAATATCACTGCTTCAGACCGTGGAGTACCATTTCCTCGACAAACTCATATGATTCTGCAGCTAAACTTACAGGAGTCTACAAACACACCTCCTAGATTTACGGAATCATTTTACAGAGCTAACATAAGTGAAGATATCCGTCCAGGGAGTTTTGTTACAAGATTGATGGCTAAATCGTCAAGAGGCAATGCTGGTAAGTTTCACTGTTTTTCTTTTTTTATTAAACTCTTAAATGTTTCAATGGTATTCTAATTTCAATATCTTACCTTTTCAGGAAACTTAACGTACACGATACCGCCTGGTGTAGGGGACGATAAGTTTGAGATAGATGATCGAAGAGGAACAATTACAGTTAAATCTAAAATTGACAGAGAAGAAAAAGACTTTTATATATTTCCAGTTTACGTAACTGACTTTAGCACTTTTCAATCGACAACTAATTTTGATGTTGCAACTGTAGCTGTAAATGTTCTGGATGTAAATGACAATCCACCAAATTTTAAACCCGGTTCGTGTTACCCTCTAGCTATACCAGAGAATAATCAACCAGAAGTCATTCACACTGTCGCAGCTACCGATAAAGATATTGGAGCAAATGGGATCGTAACGTATAGCATTATTTCTGGTAATAATGGCAATAAATTTTCAATCGATTCAACCACCGGACAACTCACTGCTAGAACTCTAGATCGAGAAACACAGTCGAAATATCATCTAACAATAACAGCTTATGACCATGGTTCTCCCGTGGCTTTACAAGGGTCTTGTAATATTACGATAATTGTTGAAGATCAAAATGATAATGATCCGGTATTTGATACTGGTCACTATTCCGCTGCGATACCAGAAGATGCACCTATAGACACTTCAGTTATAAAAGTGCGTGCTACAGACGCCGATCTGGGATTCAATAAGCGCATTATCTATTCATTAGCTAATGAAAGTCAAGGATTATTTCGGATCGATAACAAAACTGGAATAATCTTTACTACTGGGTAAGTAGCGTGACTATTTAAATAAAATCCTTATTATTTTAAAATATTATATAATCTATAAAAAGGTATTTTATATTTTTTTCTTATTACAGAACTTTTGATCGTGAAAAAACGAATATCTACCATTTCGAAGCCGTAGCTACAGACGAAGGAAGATACGTCGCTCGCTCCCAAAGAGTTTCAGTAGAAGTTACAATTAATGATGTCAACGACAATAAACCAATATTCACAAAATATCCTTTTAGAGAACAAGTGGGGACCCTAACTCCACCAGGACAAAGTTTGTTACGCGTCTCCGCCTCTGATAATGACATAGGAACTAATTCGGAAATCCTTTATGAACTTGTAGATTCTAGTCATAAATTTCGCATCAGTCCGACTACTGGAGTACTCACAGCAACACAGAGTTTAGCTAGTGAGAATGGAAAACTTATACACCTTACCGTCATAGCTAAAGATAAAGGAAATCCACCACAGAGTTCAATGGGACTAATAGAGATACGCGTCGGTGATTTCTCCGATCGAACACCCACATTAAATTTCCAAAATTCAACTTACAACGTGACAATCGAAGAAAATATGCCGTACGGAACGGACGTGTTGCAAGTGACGGCTGTGAGGAGCGACGGACGCCGACAAAGGATTGTTTACGAATTCGGTAACGGCAATGATCAATACGCATTCGAAGTCGACTCGAGCACAGGCGTAATAAGAGTTAACAACTCCGCCAATTTGGATTACGAGTCGTACCCGGGGCCCAAGAGACAGCTCGTTGTCGTCGCCCGAACGGAGGGCGCTCCCGTCTTATACGGTTACTGTGAGGTGACAATAAATCTCTTGGACCAAAACGACAACGCGCCGCGATTCACACAACAACAATACATTGCGAACGTTCTCGAAGGGAATACTAAGGGCGAGTTTGTCGTGCAGCTCGCGGCTACTGATGGCGACCGCGGAGTGAACGCTCGTATACTATACCATATTGTGGATGGCAACCACGATAACGCATTCATTATTGAACCCGCTTTCTCCGGATCGGTTAAAACAAACATTGTCCTGGATAGAGAAATTAGAGAGACGTACAAGTTGACGGTGATCGCTACCGACGAAGGTGATCCTCAGATGACGGGCACCGCCACCTTGAGGATCAACGTAGTTGACGTGAACGACAATCAGCCTACGTTTCCACCGCCAAACATCATCTCAGTATCGGAAGGTTTGTTCTCAAGTTTTTGTATTCACGTATTCGGTTTTAAATTGCCGTAGGCCGGCCGTATCGGCATTTCGAAATAAATTGGTAGTACAAAAAGCATTCTACAAAGAGGGAGACATTTTACATAATTTGTATTCTGAATCCGCTTTAGTTCGATTCCAACTCTCAGATTAAACAAAGGGATTTCGTTTGGATCAATATATTATTGTTTCGTACGGTTTTCTTTAGTTTTGTGGAATTCTATTTTGCATACAAACATGTATTAGTATACATATATTGTATCTAATTATTTCCATATTATCCTTTTGAAAATTCAAAGTTTAAAAGGAAATTTATTATTTTTATTTTATACAATACTTAATTTATTTTTTATTTGCATTTTCCAGGAACCATAGTTGGTACTGTGCTAACGTCAGTAACGGCAAACGATGTCGACACCTATCCTGCCATCAAGTATGCAGTAATTCAGGGCGACGATATGTTTTCCATCGATCGGTACAGTGGCAAAGTAGTGCTGAATAAACCACTAGACTTTGAATTTAAGAAACAACATCAAGTGAATATCACCGCATCGGACAATGAGCATCTGGCGAAAACAACGCTAACAATAAAAGTCACTGACATTAATGACAATTCGCCAGTTTTTGATGACATCTCTTACAATCGGATATTGCCTGGTAAGTCCTTATGTATGCATTGTGCTTACGTATATGAGACCTATACGAAACGAAGTATTAATACGTTAAGTACTTTATACCAATAGATTCTTATTATTTTGGCAACAGATTATTTAAATATTAAATTCAATAAACTTCTCTCAAATCTTCACAGTCAAAGTAGTTTATATATGTATAAATAATATATTGTATAATTGGAAAATTATGGGAGAGGCCTATGTACAGCAGTGGACGTCTTACGGCTAAGATGATGATGATGATGATGATGATGATGATGATGATGATGATGATGATGATGATGATGATATTGTCTAATATATGCAAGAAATATATTATTAATGTAGGCTTCTTACGTCAGTCTTTAAATAATTGTATATTTTAATTTTTCAGAAGGGACCGGCGTCTTGGAAATCGGTTCAGTCCACGCAAATGACAAAGATAGTGATGAGAACGGAAAGGTCACTTACTCTATTTTACATTCTGTCAAAGGCTATTATATCGATGGCTCATCGGGAACCATATTTGTCAACTATAGTGCTCTGCCTTCAAATCAAAGGGACACACAGTTAGCTGTGGTTGCCACCGATCACGGAAAGCCTAACAAAAGTGCGATTGCGTCTGTGAGAATCAGCACAGGAGCCTCGTCTGAAATAAAACCTTTTATCGGCCAGGATACTTACAGGTAGATAAATTTATATCGCTGGCTAGTTTACTGATTTCAAATTTAAAGTTTTACTCCTGCTTATTTCCTCAACGATTTAGATTTCCCATGGGTTTAATGACTTTTAAGAAGAAGAAAGAATAGTTTTCATTTGTATTTTTATCTTTGGGCCATTTAAAAAGTAGATTGTTAAATTTATTAAATTCAGTTTATTGCAATTAGATTACACTTCGACATAATAAGCTTTAATGCAAGGCAGTTTATTAAAAAGAACAATTTTTAACTATAAATTACGGCCACATATAAATTATATTATTAAAGTTTTTATATATCAATACAATGTAGTAAATTTAATGTAGTTATTAATATGAAACTTTTTGCTAATTTCAGAATCACTGTCAGTGAAGGTACAGAAAGAGGAACATCACTTCTTCAAATTGGAGGAATTAATGATGTGTTGAAAAAGTACAATTTGCAGTTCCACATCATATCAGGCAACGAAGGAGATATATTCGATATAAATCTAGACGGAGCATTAATTTTAATAAACAAATTGGATAGGGAAACTCAAGACTCTTACGTACTTGGTTTAGCTGCAGTTGAGCAAGGAAAGATGCTTTCACATAATCAAAATAAAACAACAATTACTGTGTTCGTGACGGTCGCTGATGCCAATGACAATGCTCCTGTGTTTTCCACGAACGACTTTGAATTAGCCATAAGTGAAGATGTTAAAGTAGGCTATACACTAGCTCAACTGTCAGCAACTGACGCAGATTTATACGGTACTCCTAATTCAGTCATAACATACAATATAACATCTGGAGACGATGAAAAACTATTTTTTATTCAACCAAATACTGGCGTTCTAACTGTAAATAAAAGTTTAGATTACGACACTGGTAACACTGAATACAAACTTATCATAGTTGCATGTGATCAAGGCGTACCGTCACTATGCAATGCTGTTTACGTTAAAGTCGGCATTATTGACGAGAATGATAATGCCCCAACATTTCCAGTGAATGAATATTTTGAAACCATTGCAGAAAACGAAAGAGCTGGTACTTCCGTGTTTACAGCTAGAGCCACGGACCTTGACAAAGGAAGATATGGAATATTAAATTACACTATAATACCAGTATCACTAAACTACAATAGAAATGATGACTCCTGGAAAATGTTTCAAATAGATTCATCCACAGGATTAGTAAATACAAATGCCGTTTTTGATTACGAACAGAAGAATAAATACGAATTTTCTATTAAGGCTTCGGATTTAGGAGGAAAAAACTCAATTGTTAAAGTTAGAATAGATGTAGAAAGTCGAGACGAATTTTATCCGCAATTTACACAAAAGACTTATAATTTTGGCATACCTAAATCAGGCCCATTACCGGCCGGGTATATTATAGGACAAGCTACAGCTACAGACAGAGACAAAGGCATTGACGGAAGAATTGTTTACCAATTATCTACTTCCCATTCGTTTTTCAAAATAAATAGAACCACTGGTGTTATTATATTAAAGAAAAAAGTCGATTCTATATCTAGTCTTTTTGGATCTGAGAAATCAATAAGTCTTGTTATAACAGCAAGTTCAGGGAGACAAGGTTCATTGACAAATAAGACTGCAGTGGAAATACTGCTGGATTCTTTAGCAGTGGTGTCTGACCTGAGTCAACAGAACGATGCTTCTATAGCTACAGGAGGAGGATTGTCTGACTGGGCGTTGGGCTTGCTTATAGCATTTATTTTTATTATAATTATATTTGCTGCAGCATTTTTATTTTTACACATGAAAAATAAGCGACATAAAAAAGTTAACAAGCCAGGTCTTAATTCTGATGGTGTTGGTGCAGCAAATAGTTACGTAGATCCAAGCGCTTTTGACACAATTCCTATAAGAAACTCTGGTACTTCTGGAAATCAGTTCCCACCTCCAAAGTATGATGAGATTCCTCCTTACGGTCCACATACTACGAGCTCCAATTCAGGCGCAGCTACTACTTCGGAGCTCTCAGGTTCAGAACAATCCGGTTCTAGTGGTAGGGGTTCTGCAGAGGACGGGGAAGATGGAGAGGATGAGGAAATAAGAATGATCAATGAAGGTCCTTTACAAAGAGACTCGGGTATACACAGACAGACTGATGGAGTCGACGACGATAATCTATCAGACGTTTCCGTTCACAATACACAAGAATACTTGGCGAGACTTGGCATTGTTGATACCGGGACCGGTGGAGCATCAACATCTTCAAGAAGATGTTCAGAAAATGTTGTTAATAAAGACACAATGTTACATCATGCGGGCATCGATCCAATGCATATATTTGATGAAGATGGAGCTCATGAAAACGATATTACTAACTTAATTTATGCAAAGTTAAACGAGGTCACTGGAAGTGAAAGGGCTAGTAGTGCAGATGAGGCAAGTGCCGCCGTAGATAGAGCAATGGCTTTAGGAGCTTTTCCCAATGCTCCCGGTGAGAACACTGCGGTACCTACTGCAGGACCCTCTATGACGGGAAGCCTCAGCTCTATAGTACACTCTGAGGAAGAATTAACCGGAAGCTATAACTGGGATTATCTTCTGGATTGGGGACCACAATATCAGCCACTGGCACACGTATTTTCAGAAATAGCACGCTTAAAAGATGACGCTGTTTCGTTACAAAGCGGAAACAGTGGTGCTTCTAGCGCCAAGAGTAAGGGTACATCAATATCTGGTGGTAAAAGCGTGCCACCTCCGCTGTTAACAACAGTAGCTCCGAGAAGTTGTCCTGCGCCATCTTTATCGTGTAGACAACCGCAGCATTTACTGCCTCGGTCTCCGATTAGTCACGATGTACCTGGTGGGTTTTCTGCAGCGGCTGCTATGTCGCCATCATTTTCGCCATCTCTCTCCCCACTAGCTACTAGATCACCGTCTATGTCACCTCTAGTAGGTCCAGGACTACCTCCAGCACCAGCTAATAGAAAAACTCATTCGACAATGAGAATATGATAATCTAGATTATCTTTTAGTATATTTTATATTGTGTAAATAATGATGACTGTTTACCTATAAGTATTCATAGTATTTATTGTCGATGTAATCGGCTTAGTTCTTCTCATTTTGTGCATTTCTTACTAAAAAAACCGTTTACTATTTAGGACCGTTCTATTCCTAGAATTTCTTCATTTTTAAACGAAAACAAAACACAATCTTGATCGCTGTGCGAAATTTTGTTATAATTTATGTTGAAATCTCACGGTCCTATGTAGTTAGCGGAGATCTGTATATGCTCAAAGTGATATTATGTAATAAACATACTTACCGATTTTACGGTAAATGTACATTCGACTCTCGGGTTTTAACTTTATCTTGTATATATATTAGTTTGTATATTTTAGTGCCTTGTATTATATTAAACGAAGACTGCCATGTTAAGTGTATTTTTTTTTATTAACGAGACAGCTTTACTCTAATCAATAAGTTTATTTTGTAGTTTAATTTGTGCGAAATAATTCGACCATTGAATGATTATTGTAAAATAATTATCTTATGAAGTAATGGAAAACACTTACTTAAATAGCATTTCTGTGTTTTAAATTTTACTTTTTATGTCATTCAAAAACGTTTTAAAACTTTAAAATTTTCAAGTGACGTTTTGTGTTACATTTTTGGTTCGCAAAAGAATATTCTGTACGAGTAGATAACTTGTCAATAAAATTCATTTGAAGTCAGATATTTCATTATTATCAGTTTTTTTTATTAAAACTTGAATGTTGACAAAAAAATTATTAAGAAATCGGTGATATTCTTAAGATTGTTAAAGTGGTAACTATTAAATTTGTTAACATAACTGTGCCTTATCTTTTGAAAACATTCTGTGCTCTGTGATGTAAAATTTTTATTTTTTATTTTTTAATATTACTGTCCATATTCATTATAAATTAATTATTGTACTAAAAGTGATAATCAAATAAAAATAAAATGTACATATATTTGTATAAAATGTCGAAGGGTATTTACACACTAGTGATTTATTCAATACAAACCCAATATTTTGTTGACTTGTCAATAGTGTGTTTTTGCCTTATGTATCACTTTCGTGATTGTTTAGATGAAAATAAAAGGTTGAATTGATAAAATGTTTTTTTTTTTTATTTTTGCACCATCGATTGTATCAATGAACAAAGTTTATTATTATAAATGATATATCACAGTTGAATCTAAAACTACTAAACGTGCCCTTAAGATTAAACCTACATAGTAAAACACTTACAAATAATACAAATTTTGATACATATAATAATATATACCTATCTGGTATTATTATTTTTTTCATTGTGTAGACTGATTTAATTAACTTAAGTTTTTTTCTTTATTAATAAAACTTTTTTTTTGCTTTTTTAAAAAAGCAAAAAATCGCGTAGATAAAAGTTAAACCGTAAGTTAAATATCTATTATTATCCAATCACATTATTATTATCTAAATAGTAACTTAAATTGAAGTTAATTGGTTTAAATACTTCAAAATCTGCTTAAAAATTTAATATTAAAAATTTTAAAAGAAAAACTTACGTGTAAGAAGCTATTTTATATATATATATATATATAAACACCTAATATTTTTATATAAGTCACAAAATGGTATCTACCCTTTAAGTAAATGAATCCATCTTGAGTTAATAAAATCAGTCTAGGTCGTATAGAACTTTACACTGTAGTATGATGACCTTAAAAAGCTTAGACAGTGCGTAAATAACAAAATAAAAAAAAACCTTGTGATTTTTAGATTCTTCGCTCTCTCAAAAGCTATGCAATTTTGGATCTTTTTTAAATTATATCAATATTAAAATTATTAAATTTTATAATAGAAAAAAACTGTATAAAATCTAAATTTTTAGATAATATAAAAAAAATTGATTTAATATTTTGTTTTGACACTTGATCTGTAAAATGATAGAGACAATATATTATGCAGAACCCCAACTCTTTCTTTAAACTGTATTTGAGAAATACAGTTATTCACAAAAAGAGAAAAACTACGACAGGAAATCTTCAGACAATTGACGTTTGATATTTTACGTAAGTATACCATCAGCGATATTTAATCAAAAAAATTAAATGAATATATCTAATATAAATATACAAATAAATATATCTAACTTAGGTACTAAGCAATTATGACAATTTAGGTAAATATAACTTACAATAATTATTGACCATAAATTTATATAGGTCTAAGGCCATTCACTAATGTACTAGTTCCCATTGGATAAGTAAGTAAACATTTGAATTTTAAAGAAAATCAGTTATGTTCCATCAAAATATCAATTTGTTGAGTTTCTCGAAGTTGGTCATTGTTTTTCGGTTATTTACTTTGGACATCTTGATTGACTTCACTCAAAAGTTAGACTTCACTTATATTGTTCAGCTAACGGATAATGGCACAATATGATTTAAATCTAAGTACCTACCTAAATTTTATAATTCAATTTAAGCTAACATAGGTATTAGGTATACATCAGTGATTACTTACTGCGCTAATAAATCAAACATATTCTAATTAGGCACAAAAAGCATAATTCTTTTCTTTGTCAAACCAAAGTATGCTTTCGACAAAATTAAGTTTTCCTAAAAATTGATATTTAAAAAAAAAAAATTATTGAAATTAATGGTTGTTATTATACATCGATGTACTACAACTATGGGTTTCGCATCTCATAAAAAACAATACGAAATTTATGGAACTTTTAAAAGTGACTCTTGTCATTTAAAACCAACCAAATATCTGTCATTTAAAGAAAATGAGACTTTATGTCAACACATTGGAGTTTAAAATGAATAGTAGGTACATGGTTGTTACTACCTTTTACCATTGGGAACTTATTATCTTTAAACATGAAAATTCAATAGTTTTGAAATAGCTATAGCCTATTTGCTAAAGGCAGACATAATTTGTCATCACTGGCAACATTATACTGGTCATAGATGAGTACCTATATTATAATATTAAAAATGTATACATGCTTCTAATGAACTCATTTCTGATGAAAACTCAGAGTATGAGTTATGATGAGCCTCCATCTATGATTTTCATACAAAAAATGGAAGCTAAATAAGTTGAAGACTTAATTAATTTTGCGTAACGTAATTACTACTTCTTAAGTTGGGTATATGTTCTATTTTAATAAAGTAGATATACAGCAACTTACATAATTATAGAAATGCCTATAACATGTCTACAGGGGATTTTCTATTTTCTGTGGGTATTCGGCAAACATCTATAGGTAAAACGTATAATATCAAAATGTTTAAGTTTTTTTTTCGAATGTTTAAAAATACTACCAAGGTATGTATATGTATATGTTATGTTTCTAAATTATCCAGATTTCATAATCAATGCCTGCTACACGCATATGTAAGTTTCGGTATCAACAGGATCAAATCGGAATAAGTACTTAGGTACTAGTTTATACACTCTGGTGCAATGAAATCGCACATGTAAACATTTTTTTGAAAAATATGGTGTTATTTTTTTTTTAATTAAAAAGTCACATATTTTTTACAATAGGATGAAAGGTTATTTCAATACCTATTCAATGATACCATATAAGCGGTGATAAGTTTACTTTACTGCCGAAAAGGAAAGCAAAAACAACAAACCCCAAAATTGCTTACTTAGCGCACTGCAGTTTGCGATAGCAATTGCAGGTATAAAAAGGCCTGTTTTGAGTAAAACGTCATCATTTGCATTTCAACGCTCTACGTGAAAGGACGCCTAGTGACTACAGTTGCAACATTCTGAAGAAAATGGATACTACTCCGGAAAAAGCCGCTCAAGTCGTTGCTCTAATTGAAGCAGGCCAGAACCAGAGTGCAGTAGCTAGACAGCTGAATATCAGCCGATATTCAGTTCGTCGTGTATACCAGCGCTATCGGGAGACTGGTGGCTATGAACGGCGACGAGGATCTGGTCGCGCCAGAGCTACAACTCAACGGGACAACCGATTTCTCGTAACGACGTCATTGCGAAATCGACGACTGACTGCCGTTGATCTTGCACAACACCTTCAAGAGGTACGTGAAGTGGAAGTCAGCCGGTGGACAGTTAGAAGAAGACTTGCCGAAGGTGGCCTGACTGCGCGTAGGTCAGTAAATGCTCCTAATCTAACACCAGCTCACCGCCGCGACCGTCTTCAATTTGCACAAGAACATGTGCACTGGACACTCGACCAATGGAGAGCAGTCCTGTTCTCAGATGAGTCCAGGATGTGTCTTCACGGCAATGATGGTCGAGGAAGGGTCTATAGAAGGCCTACAGAGAGATTCTCCCAGTGTTGCATCACAGAACGTGTGGCATACGGCGGTGGTTCGTGTATATTCTGGGGAGGCATTTCACTCGAAGCGAAAACGGAGCTTGTCTTCATCACGGGGGCCAATATCAGGCGACAAACAAGAGGATTGACATCTCAGCGGTACATTGAGGAAGTTCTCCAGGAACATGTCGTACCATTTAGCGGTTTTGTTGGAGAGAACTTTCTCTTTATGCATGACAATGCAAGACCCCATACAGCTGCTATAGTACAACAATACTTGCAAGAGGTAAATATCCCCGTGATGGAGTGGCCAGCTCGAAGCCCGGACCTTAATCCGATCGAGCACTTATGGGACGAGTTAAAAAGAAAAATAAGAGGCAGAAATATTGCTCCAGCCAATCTTCTGGAGCTACAAAATGCGCTAAAGGAGGAATGGGAAGCCATAGCACAAGACTTTGTCAAACACTTAATAGAGTCTATGGAAAACCGGTGTCAAGCGGTTATTCGGGCAAGAGGGGGTAACACTTCTTATTAGTAAATGTTTTTTTCACTACATTTTGTGATTTTTTTTAATAATCCCCAATTTTCGAACTTTTTAGTTAAGCAAAAATCCGCTGATAAAAATGTATTTGTTGTTTTTGCTTCTCTTTTCGGCAGTAAGGTAAACTTATTACCGCTTATATGGTATCATTGAATAGGTATTGAAATAGCCTTTCATCCCACTTAAAATATATATATATGTCTTTTCAAATAAAAAAAATAAACAATACTTTTCAAAAAATCTTTACATGTGCGATTTCATTGCACCAGAGTGTATATTTTTAATAAGACTTGCATTATATAGCAAAATTTATTGTTGCCAGGCTACGAAGAAATTATACTCTCTTCGTAGTGGCTAGGCTTCTGATCTAGCGTTTATCACATTTGGCATGAGGACTAACTAGAAATTTTTCAAATTGAAAATACAAATGAAATTTTTGAAAATAAACGTGTGTAGGTACTAAAAACAATCAAATTTTAGTATAATGATTGGAAACTGATACCATCTTTAGAAAATTCTATTCTATTGTAGGGCAAAGTATGAATGTGTGTAGCGGACATTTCAAAATTCGAACTAATAGGTATAACATATTTTCGATTTATGAAATCTAATTTCATCAATCATACTTCATTCATAATTCATTTTTGGTTTCATATTCGAATTACACATCAATTTTATACTTATAGAAAGTTTATGGTCATATTATGTGTAGATGTTTTGATTTATCTTGACATTAAGTTAATTTCTCGAGAGACAATTGATTGCTGTTTAAATTTTATATCAATTCATCAGTCTCATTAAGATCAATGAACATTTTTTTTCAGTCGAATTAAACCATACATATATACATTTTTGTATTAATGTACAAATATTGGACAAGTAGGTACAACAGCCTAAATATTGAGCAATTACATATATTTAATTATACATTTTTTATAATATTTACTGGTGTTACCAGACCTGTAATAAAACCATAAAACTGACATAGACCAAAAAAATGTCATATACTACATACTTAATTTTCAATGACAAAAACCTAGGTTAAAAATTAGGGTTTTAATTCCACTTAAAAAGTTAGAACTAACATTTCATTGAATAGGTATATATAGAAGAGTATATAGTATAGTACCAGAGATGTTCTTTTATATTTCCACATAGGAAAAATGAACTAAATATTAAATAGATACTTTGGTATTAAAACTATACTCATTCATAATACATAATACAATAAAGCGGTCCTATGGTACTAGGTACTAGAGAGGGAAGGTTTTTAGTGAGTAAAAATCTCACACTGTCGGTCACTTGACCGATGTCTTTTAGAAGTATACAATACTCTAAGGGCTAGTATTTCAGTCTTTACTTAAGTTACACTTAACTAAGCTTCACTTTACCATAAAGCTAAGCTTACTCAGGAAAGATTGTGTTGAGTGAAAGTTGAAAATTTATTCAACTTTCACTCAACACAATCACTCATTAAGGAATAGTAACAGTTGAAATACCGGCCCTAAGTATTCAATTACAATAGAATGTTTTATGTCACTTAAATGTGTCGTCTTGAAAAAAATGAATTAATTTGAATATTTTTTGCAGTAGGTATATTCATTGAAATATCTTTTCATATTTTTGTTAATGTATCAAAATAATTTCGTGATAATTCGTGATTTTTTTTTCTTGGAGAGCTTTCAATATTTTTTTAAAAAATCAAAAATTCACTGTAAATATTATTCAATTACTTATGTACTTATCAACATTAAACGTTTAATTAGTCATTATAAATATAAAAAAAAATGACAAAATCAACTACCAGTTGTAATTTGATAAAATAATCAACTAGGTAGGTACTAAAATGTCAAAAATTGGTGTCACGATTATAACTGATTATTACAATAATAGGAAGCTCTTATTTTATATGTTATATATTTTTTATATAGTTCAGAATACTTCTATATATGTATAATAGTTAAGAGTCCTTCCCTTACTCTACTCATCAACCTTTGTGGTACTTATACGGTTTTTTAATACAAATAATAATTCTCTTAGAATGTTACATTAAATTACTTAATTCAAATAATAATCAGATTTAGAAATGTAATGTAGTTTCTGTGATATACAATTATATTAAATAAAATGCTGAAATTTCATGAACAAACTAATATATTCTTTACGCCAAACATAGATAAATGATTGGTCTCGCTCCGTTCGACTAGATACCGCCGTCGTACTTGTAAAATGCGGCATAAAATAATACGCCGAATTCGGCGTACCCGAGCCATTCATACTGCAAACTGTCTGTGATGCGTACGTGCCGAATGTTTTATTAAATTTTAGGCATAATAAAATACCAGTTTGCATAGTGAAACTGTGTAAAAATATAATAAAACTGGGTAAAAAGTGATTAAAAGTGACGAATTTTTACACACATTACAATAAAAAGTTGCCACATTTTCGGAGCTATTGCTTTTGTATAGCGCTCTATCTAGTTTAGCGCAGCGAGACCAATCAATTATCTTTGCCGCCAAATACTTACATAAAAAATAAGAATTTGCCTGAAATTGCAATCATTCTAAATTAATATGTTGCATTAAGTGAATACTTCATGGAGTTACACAGTATGCTGTTGTCTATGAGCTAAATTCGTTTCACTGGACTGTTATGGTTGCTTTGGTTGTGTAAATGCATATCGATGATGACGTCATCGGATATGACGGTTTTCTTGCCCGGTGTTGCCATACCCGCCTCAACCTCCATATTGGGCGTTAGCAATAAACCATTTGAGACTGGCTCCTGAAAATATTAGTTAATAATCCTGAATAAATTCTTGAAAATTTTCTAAAAAATTTAATTGATTTAAAATTTCTAAGTTTGAGATTATGAAGTTTGGAACATACATAGGTTTATTTATAAGTAAAGGTAAGCATCCGAAAAGAATGAATTTTTGAAAATTTCAACTCCGTACGAAGTCGGAGCGCAGACGCTAGTGTTAACAACTTAAAAGCATGTAGACTAGAAGCTTCTGAAAAAATTCTTCAGGCAATACTTACCACTGACAAGGCATCGCAGGCCATCAGCTCTTTCTTGGAGAGATGTTCCACGACGGCCGCGGCGTAACAATCGCCCAGCATATTGTTCGTCGTACGTATCCGGTCGCTGAATTTTAACATGAAATTATTGTAACAGATTATAATGTATTCTGAACACATACCTATAACCCTAATCTTTTCAAGGTTCGAGTGACTAGGCATCTTCTGGGTGAGCTCGCTCCATCTTAGGCCTCATCCTTGCCGCATGGCTGGTTGTTGGCCAAGAGCTAACCCATCTCTTATAAAAAATAAATGGTGGAAAATAACGTTGAATATAATTATAATAGTTTTTACAACGCTACACGGCTGGATGCAGGCCAAGAGCAAACCCATCTCTAATAAAAAAAACTAAGTAACTCATAATAAGACGACTCATAATAAAATTTGTAAGATTTGAAGAAATGTCATTTTAAAAACTTATTTAAAAAATGCAAAAAATTAGAATAAAAATCTTTTTTTTTGTAAAATTCAAGGTCGCTTATAACACAAGCAAAGTTGTTCTGTAATTGTTAGATAGGGATATTCGCTCTGGACATTCCAACGCAACATAACTATGATCTGTAAGGGGGTACTTAGTTATTGCTGCCTTACGGGCTGTCCAAAATGACTGCGAAATTCAGCGAAAAAATTACATTACATATGTGAAAAAAATTGCAATGAAAATTCGTTCAGGAGTTACTATAAAGAATAGCTCAATGTATCAAGAAATACTTGGAAGTTTTGAATTTATAATATAAAATTTGCAAAAAAATGCACACATGTGAAGGCGCGGGCATATCGCTAGTGATATGTAGATAGAACATCGGTGAGGCCGTTATAGTGTGTTCTAATTTTCGTTTATCATCAGTGTTTCATTAATACCTGAATAAAGCTCAAACAATAATAATGATGTAAATAATGTAAACTACAGTTTAAGGGCGAATGTAAATAATTTATGTCATTCATGGTAGCCACAAGCAATCATAAATATTTGTCTATAATAAAATTTGCATATAGAATCAATTGTTACAATAAAACATATTTGGGAATTTTCACTATATTGTTAGAACGAAGTTAGTTTTAAGAATTCATTTATAATATTAGGTTAAGTGACTTAAATAATAAGCAACTTTTGTAATTTTCTACGGTAGGGCCATTAATAAAGATAGCATTAAGCACTGCAATGTTAGTAGCGAATACTTATTTGTATCGGGGAGAAACCATATAAAAAATATATGTACATAGTTGGTGTCAGAAATTGATGAAGAACAGTACAATACTAACACAAGCCAATCGACAGCGAAGAGTAGCGACACGTCGTGAGCGGGCGCATCGACCGCAGCCAACACAACGAGCAGTAGAACCATAGCCGCAGAAGGCACCGACGCAGACGACACGGAGGCAGCTGTTGACGTCAAGCTGAAACATTTACATACGACATGTTATACTTATTAGTTAAAAGGTAAACTTTTACAGTGGGATTAAAATCCTCCATTTCACTGAAAGAACCAGGACAATAATGCGGCTAGACTACTGAGAAAATTATTCTGCTAAGCAGCGGTACTACCATCTCTAAAGAGTGTCACGTGCTACCAGTAGTACTAGTGATACAACGTTATAGCATTTGTACTACTGTAACAGAGCGGATATTAATATATTTATTATATCTTGTCTTTAAAGAGAGAATATTTGTATTTTTTATTTTTGTTTGTAATGAATAAATTCAAAAAGTAAGGGACCGATTTTAAAAATTCTTTCACCGATATAAAGCTGCTTTATCATAGCGAGTAACATAGTCTATATTTTATACAGACGACGAAGTCGCGTGAAACAACTAGTATCAAAATCCCCTTAAAATAGTAAAAAAAAAATTTAAAAATAAGCTGAAATCAATATTAATTAATAAAATTAATAAATGTACTGTATTAGTCGTATACATACATACATAGATTAAAAAGTGTCAAATAATATGATAACCATAATGTAAACGATGATATGATAAACGAATATTAAAAGAATAACATGCATATTTTCTATCTATAGATTTTATCCATAGATTACTAAATAAAGTCACTGTCTGCCTGTGTTGTTTTTTTCGCTACTTTCTTCAATGGATTTAGATTAGATTTACGAGTAGATATTGTTTTAGATAGCGGCCAACGGATTTAGACACGGTTATCACTAATGAAAATAGCGATAAACAAGGATCTATTTTGCTTATTTTTTTGAGGCTACATAATTTATTTATATATAAGTTATATATAAATAAATTATTTATATATAGTTTATAATACTTATAGAATACTTTTTCTCGACATATTAAATTTTTCGATTAACGTTCCAATGACAATGCGTTTGTGTCTTTAAAACCGTTCAAAATAAAAATCCTGATTTTCTTACGATGGTCAAAGAAAAAAAATCAATGTTCTTTTTATTTATTCTTGTCATCTACCAAGTTTCATGAAAATCAATTAATTCGTTTAAGAGTTATAAAGGAACATACATACATACATACATACAATACTAACACTTACAGATTTATTATTAGTAGGTATTGATGATAAAAACTTGAATAAGTTTATGTTGCACGAGTTCAGTTCATGTATTTTTTTTATGTAAAATACAAAAAAAAACTTACAATATAGTAGCCAACTGTGCGAATCCCAAATGAATGTTATTCATTTGGCAGACGAAGACGCTCGCCGCAGCGAGGAAGAGCGCTGTCCCGTCCATGTTGATGTTGCAACCGATCGGGAGGACGAACCGCGTGATGCGGGTATCTATGCGAAGTGGTCCTTCCATAGCTCGGAATGTCACGGGCAGAGCTGCCGCACTAAAAAATTTTCTCATACTAAGTAAGTACTTACTTATCAAATTATCAGTGAGTGTTCGGTGAGTGGTTTCGGCTTTATTTTTTATATACGGACAACAACCTTTGGCCTATGAGGGGATCGAACTCGCGACCTTCGCGTTCTTAGCACGACGCTCTACCAACTAAGCTATAAGTCACAAAGTTTTACTGCAGACTGTCTTACGCGAATGACTGTACTAGTCTTTGTTGTATTTAATTTATTTTTATTCTTATTACCATTAGTATAGGCAGCTGATTTGCAATCCCATGTTTGATATAGTTTGTTTATAGGTATGCGTTATATAGATTAAAATATGCTATTTATAGATTAAAATAAAAAAAAATTACTTACTTAATTAGATTAGATTACATAAGCAATACAAATGTATGTAAATACATGGCGTCAAATTATAGCATTACATATAGTTTAGATTAGATTTATTTGCTCAAAACATGATAGTAATGTGTTACAAAAACAACATCATGTTTCACCTTTTTACCAAAGGCATGCAAAAATTATCGGCATTCTTTAATTTCTATTTTGTATTTATAAATTATATTGCCTTAGGTTAAAAATTAAAAAAAAAGCTTACGTGGACGCTGTAGCAGAAGCCGTAAGCATAGCGTGAGATAATCCCCAATAGAACTTGTATGGGTTCCGTCTTAGGAACAAGAAATAAATGAGCTGCATCACAACCAGTTGATAAAGGAATACGCCGATAGCCACTGTCGCTATGAACCACGCCAGTTGAGACATTACTTGAGCTGAAAACATCAGATTTTAAAACACATAAGAACACATTGCATTCTGCAAACAGGATTTTTTTTTAACTAATTGCTGCATAGTTACCGAACTTATTATTTATAAGTTTATTTTGTGAAAGTCGTCAGACTGACGGACAATTTGTTAGTAGGTGGCTAACAATCGCCTATAACTCAAGCAACTCGCCAAATGTGCTGTAAGTGCGCTACCGAATTTGGTAGAATCACAGAATAAGTAGCTAGTAGTACTACAAGTAGTAGTAGAATTAAGGATAAGGGATAGGAAAATGTACTCTGGCATCACTTACTCAGTCACAACAGCACATATGCTGTTATTTCACGTTGGTCTTCTGTAATTACTAATTTTGCATCGCACGACGTCGTTACTGGGTGTAAGGAGTCCCAGAACCAAAGTTCTGTTAAGTTCAATGGGAAAACAAAATAACTCACCAACGTTACTGACGCCAAGTATTTTTCCAGCTATCACACTGCTAATGCCAATTGGCGTGAACCACATGACACCTGTCACCATCTTCATGATTACTTCAAAAATCGCCTGAAAGAAGTCAATTACGACCTGTCCCTTTTGACCTAGTGTACCCAAAAGACTTCCGAAGACAAGACAGAAGAAAACAAGACCAAGGGTATTGGTACCAGATCTGTAATGGAGAAATATTCCCTTGAGCACTTGGCTGATTTTATTCAAAGCCTATAAAGTTCATCTATAGGCATACATATCCATACATATATACATATATATACATATCCATTATATATACATATACATATATAATGAATTAAATACAGACGAATTCTTTTGTGTAAATGTTAAAATTGAGAAATTTAAAATAAATATTTTTGACTTATATTATTATTTACCTGTAAGACACAACTCTAACCATAGGCACAGTGTCGTTTTCAGTCAAATTTCTGGCAAAAAGTGACGGAGCTTCAGTATAAACGGTATGCGCTTGCTGGAACGCAGCTTGTACTATGTTGTCTGGGAATATATTTCTGCAATAAAACATTTTGTTCTCGTGAAGAAGAATTTAAAGAACACCTTAATTTTTTTTTTTATTATATTTTACCGAACAACAAACTTACTGACCGGCCAATGTCAAGAATACTGTCCAAAATACTGTGGTCTCTTTTACTCTCGATTGGTGCACCGAAATCCTCCCGTAACTCGGGCTGCCCAGGGTGTATGAGCATTGCCAGTAAAAGCCCCAGAAAAGCGTTAAACATGGATGTTAGAATGAAGTACAACAAAGTCCTTACTGCTATCTTCCCGCTCATCTTGGCGTTAAGACTCGCTGAACCAGCGATCAGGCTGGCGATAATTAGTGGCAAAATCATAAGTTTTAGAAGCCTCATAAATAATTCTCCAGGATATGATATGATCATTAGTGCGTCAGGTCCTAGGTGATAAGGGCGAAGGCCAAATCCTAGAAATTTAACATTATTTGATCATAATTATGGTAGGTATTAACTGTATATATAAAAATCACATGCATTACATAAAATTCTGTGTAATATCTAAAATTCCGTGCATTAGAAATATAAAAATTAACTATTCATTTAATAAAACCACAAAATTTATTATGACACTTATTAAGAATCCAATAATTTACTTAACTGATGGTGTTTAGCAGAAAATAACACTCACCGATGGCGATTCCTGTTAAAACACCGGCTAAAGTGACAACCAGCATAGTGTTGTCTATAAACCATTTCTTGACTCCGGTAGGGTCGACCGGTGCTGATCGGTCTTCCGTGGTCTTGGGACCCCTATCTCCTGGGCCCATCTTCGCGAACAAGTACTCTGAAAACCGTTCACCTTTCTCCATTACAGGTGAAGTTGGAAAGAATCCGGACTTAACGTCCGATTTTGTTTATCCAACCGTTCCCAACCAGAAAAATTTGACCCAATTCTCTATTTAAAAAAATACAAAGATACGAATCTCCTGACGTATGTTTTTAAATTCCCATCTTATAGTATATATGTATGTATGTATATCCAATTTGAACACAGCTGAACACAATTCGACTGGAAACTTTGCTTTTACGAATAGTAACCGAGCGGCAAATCTTCTTTTCACTTTAGCTTCGACAAAAAATTTGCTTTATTTTTTAACGATTAATTCAGAATCAAGTGAATTGCATTGCATTATTTAATTTAGAATATTGGTGCGTGTATCTCTCAGCATATTTAGACGGAAGTCATAGCAACACTACCGCTCCGTTAATATGACTGACCAATAAATGTTTCAGGAAAGATTAACATTCACTACAACACGCTTGCACTTGTTCTAAAAACGTCCACCATATATTGGATTACATCCATTTCGTCAAAGCCACTATCTTTTTTCAGTGAAGGCTCATTAAAGCCGCAATGAATGTGGACACGTATGAAAAATGAAAGGGTAACCCTTCTTGGTGGAACAAGGAAGCCATGCTCCAGTGTTGCGCGCGCATCATCGATTGCTTTCTATTCACCTAGTTGTGTTAAAAAAAATCTAAAAATAGATTATTAAATTGCGAGCATTATGTTTTATAACGATAGTATTTGTCTACTTATTTTGTGACGCAATTAAGAACATAACAATATTACATAAAGGTCATTAAAGACTCTCAAATGACGGTGACATGCGCAGTCAGCTCATTCGACTTCAAAGAAATTGCTTGCTCCATAAACCACGTCGCTTGTATGAAACTGTATACTCTAACATTGCACTATTGGTACCTATTTTACCTTTGGCAGACTTAAAATTAATATTATGATTAGTTAATTAATACATATTAATTAAAAATGCGAAAGTAATTTGCTTTGTTTGTTTCGCTCTAATGCTATAACTACTCAACCGATCTAAATGAAATTTCGCATCCATACATTGTCAGGAATATAGGAAATGCCATGGGGTACATACCTACTTTGATCTAGAAAAAAAGTACTATTCCAAGGGATAATCTAAAAATAATTATAATAAATTCCATTCCTTACAAAAATATATCTACATATTGCATTCTGAGCATTATTGCAGACACGACTGTCTAATAATAAGGCAAGCGTTACTGCTACACAGAGAGCGCTGACCTCTCGTGTAATATAAACTTTTCTTATTTTTCTCTTAATTAATTGTCCTTAGCATGTAATTTAATTGTTTATTATTGTCATTTGTTTTGTTGTGGTCTTTTAATTATGGACTTGAGATATCTAATAAATAAATAAATAAATAATCGCCCTAGTAATACTGTCATAACAAAAGGGTCAGATACAGACTCCTGGCAATAATTGTCAGGAGGTTCCTCACTCTGCAGCCCTTGCCATCGGTAGCTTGGTCCTTGCCCCGCTGCCTGCGGAATTCTAGTTTTAGGTTTTTTACGATTTTTATTGTTTTTTTTTTATTTTAATCTATTTTAATAATATTTATTGTAATAAATTTAGAATTAAGAAAAAAAAATATGTATGATAATAATAAATATCTTCACACATTTCACAGATCACCATCTAGTTCCACCAATTTTTGTAAATACATATATATATATATGTTATAAATAAAAAAATATCCAAAGGAAAAATGTTAACACATAAACATTTGCCCCTAGCGGGATTCGAACCCGAGACCGTTTGGTTAACAGCTAGGCTTATTAGCCACTAGACCAAATATTTTCTCATATTGTGTTAAAATGGACATTGATCTTGAATGCGATACCGGAGTGCACTATAAATAATTTAGCACGTGCCTCTCTATAAATACGTGCCCATTCGTATTCGTATTAGCTTATTCGTTCGAGTGACAGCTCCCGGCAGCGATGCACTTGTGCATAGAGCTCAAATTGTAGGTATGTTGGAGAATCGGTACTGTTCGATTGTCTACTATTTCGGACCTTTTTGGCACGACCAACCAACCATGCCGAGTTGTGGATTGTCAGATGACTCTGACATTCCTTAAAATAAGCAACTAATAATAAAGGTGACTATAGCTTAACTAAGTATAGCATTTCTATGAACTAGTCCACATACAAATGAACCTTATATCTTTTGTAGATATTCCTAATTTACTTACTTTTCCATCACTACATAGTATAAAACAAAGTCGCTTTTTCTGTCCCTATGTCCCTTTGTATGCTTAGATCTTTAAAACTACGCAACGGATTTTAATGCGGTTTTCACTAATGGGTAGAGTGGTTCTCGAGGAAGGTTTAAGTACATAATTTACTAAGTTACGCGGGCGAAGTCGCGGGCAGCAGCTTTAATTTTATTAACACGTAATTTTATAACATGTAGTGCCATCTGTTAACTTTTAGATGAATTAGAGTACTACATTGCTTCAAACAGAATTCCCTAGATGGCGTTGTAAATTTTGCATACACGTTGTCTGGGACTCCAAAAAGGACATAGGGTACCTTTCATCCAGAACGCGGACGAAGTCGCGGGCACCAGCTAGTTTATTTATAAAAGGCACGAGAACAATTTATTATCGTATGAGAATACAATATAATAATTTATTACCGGTATTAAAAGTTCGTATTTTTTAATCTATTTCCTCGCACTAATATTTTAAGATATTCTTTTGTAATTTTTTTTATAATATATTAAAGATGGGTTTGCTCTTGGCCAGCATCTTTACCGTGTAGCAAAGATGAGGCCGATGATGGAGTGAGCTCACCCAGAAGATGCTACTTTCTACATGACGGTTACTGCAAAAGTAAGACTGTCTACATCGTATACATATTCTTGGAACGTCTGGAGATGTCTACAGTTTAATTTTACGTTGTCTAGACTGCAGCACACGAAATGGTAACAATTTAAAATCAATAAATAAAACAATCCCATTAAAATTGACAATATATATCGAGAGAGAACAACAAATGCCAAAAGATAGAGAGAGCGTGCCAAAGAAATATAAAATAATAATACACTTAAAAAGTTCAATAAACTAATTTAAATAACGAATGAATTTCATACATACTTAAGATATGTATGTTTACCGATGCACATACCTACTGGTTTCTTAGTGGCTTATTGGGTAACTAAAATCATAAACAGGCTTATCTCAGTCTTATCATAACTGCTGTATTCTTCAGGAAGACCAGTGAAAATACAGCACACATATATTCGCAAGTTTTTATATTATATTTTTTTATAATTTTAACTATTTTATGGTTAATAATATAATACATGTACAATGATATTATAACACTAAAACCACTGAGGTTTCAAAAACCATTGCCCTTATCTATAATTCTATATAATTACAGAAAAAAAAAATTCTATATATAAAATTCTCGTGTCAAAATGTTTGTAACCAAACTCCGGGTAAGTAATTAGTCTCATTTCTTATATCAGTTCAGTTGCATTCCACTGTGTTTATGTTCCTAAGTTGTGAAAGCCACTTAGTAGGAAGTTAACTATTAGACCGACTACCTTTTTTATGTAGGAAGATTACAAGCTCTTTACGTGTACATATTTAATGATGTCTTAATTCTTTTGAATGTCTATTGAGACTACATAATGAGGAGAGCTTTGGAAGATATGAGATCCGGTGTAGAAGGAGAACGTATCTCAATTCATGATCATTAAAATTGTCTCAGTCAATTGTCCACAACAAGCAAATAATACGTTACTTTGCTTGCTAAATACAAGCTTACTAAGACCATGGATTTTGATACGGTTTTCACTAATTGAAAGAGCGATAAACAAAGAAAAGTGCATATGATTTTCAAAAAAATTGCATTGATCGCTAGCAAATAATAAACCCACTAAAAAGGATAATTTTTGATTTAAAAATATATTATTATTATTATTATTATATTAAATATTGCAATTGATTTTTTTATATTTCAAATATTATGTACACGATACTTAATAATTTAAAATTAACGGTTACTTATATACTATATACTATGACATTTTACATATGAGGTAGGTAAGTATACATACCCTTTATTTGTTTAATTTTGACAGTTTGTAGTGACTCCAAATCAGAGAAATGCGAAGCGCCGGAATCCTGGCATACTTTGCACACACAATATCACACGCACTTCCCATCCAAATTTAAATATAGAACCACAAACGAAACTGGTAAAATCAAATTCAAATTTTAAACATTCTTTTTTTTTTAATAAACGTGACAGAGATTTAATTCCAGACTGCTTAAGGCGTTACATTTGAGTATGTATATATTTTTTTCTGAGCGCAGAGCAGCTATGCCTTCCGTCTGCATCTGGCAACTGTTGCATGTTGATTACGATTTTCTTGGCATCAGTTTAATTAGTCGTCAATGTTGTATTGAAACCGTGTCGTTTATTCAGCAAATAATAATTGATGAAAGTATATTTTACTCGCTCCCCGCAAGTAGGTACTTTGTAATTCCCATGAAACTAAATATACCTAAGTAGTAGGTACATAAATATAATATCTAGTCTTTGTTCATTTCTTCCTAGTTACATAAGAGTCATGGTAGTTTAAATTTTGTGAACCTAAGTTATGAAGTTATATGAAGTTAAGTTATTGAAACTTAACTTCATATGCAAAATTAAAAATAATTTAAAAAAATAACTTATTATGTGTAATCCATCAATCAAAAAATGTATCTGTCTTTATATAACTCTAAACACAAACATATATTTTTGTGTTTTATATATAGTTATATAAATATGATTTTATAACAATACAATCGATTGTACATGGCGAAATATGGCGCTGCATAAGTTTTACTTACTTAGAATTAGTTAGTAATGAATTAATAATATGTAGTTAGTAGTTAGTTAATAATTAGTTTTATTTATTAAGATCGACAGTCAGCCGATCAGCCGAAAGTCCACATAATATGCATGTTGTTACTGTTGTTACTTAATTACTTGTCAGAGTAACTTATAAATAAAGTTATGTGAAGTAATAAATAAATGAAAATGAAATTTCCTGGTTTAAAAAGGTTTTTATTTAACATTTTTGTAATTGCGCTTAAATAAGTTATTTAAAGATAAAACAATAAAGATATCACGAGAACGCTTGAGTCATGTGATTTATTGTTGAAATTAAAGTTTAATATTAATTAAGTATTTAAATATTATAAAAAAAAAACCAATAACTTTCTATATATTTTCAAATACCTAGTACTTGTGGGGCGGATCGAAGGAACACCACATATATTTATGTACACGATATATATTTACAATAACTTTACTATTAATAAAATAATATATAAATACACGCGTCGTATGTACATTTCAGATTTCTGCAGCCGAATGACAGAAATGAATTCTCTGTCTACGTTTTTGCGTTTTTATTTTTAAAGTAAATATTCGAAACAAACCATCTGAACAAGAGTCTCATGAAGGAGGTCGCCACATACTTATTAGGTACACAATAGTCCTTATTAAAACCTAAACTATTGTTGGCTGCATATAAGTGTGATATCTTTGCTAGAGTTTCATAAAAATAAAGAAAAACTTACCATGCGGACGACTTATTACGCTAAACACAGACTCCATTACAAAGCAAATTGAGTGATGTACATCAAATGTCTCAAGATAATATTATAATAATTTATGTAGTCATAATACAAATAAAATATTCTTAGTTCTATCGCTCGCTAAGAACAATGGGATCATGTAAGCCAATAATGATAGTAGAGTATTTGTAAAATGATGTAGGTAATATAAAACTGGTTGTTTCAGGTCTGATCAAACAATATGTGTACAGCGCTTGAATCGCTGACAATTACTGGACGAAATAAGAAATAATTAAACCTTGTGGGCAATGCTAACTCAGACGAACATCTTCATATTTTTATTACTTTAAATGGACAGCGATTGTGAAATCGTTTTTGACCCTTTTTTTATATGCCTTGATCTCTTACTTACAGTCTTTAATAAAAATATTTAATACTAGCTGTTGCACGCGACTTCGCCAGCGTAACTACACACACACACACACGCACACACACACAATTAGTACATAATTAACTTAGGTAATATAATTGTTTTTTTTTTTACGTCTTACACAATAAAGCCCCGTAACTGGCAATGTAGCAGTAATACGGTATCTATTGTATATTATTTTGTTTTGCTGTAGGGTTTATGTCCAGAATAAAAAAAAATAAAAAAAATTTCAAGCACATTTTAATCCACTGAAGAAATTTTTTCGGGAACTCCATTATTTTGCACGGACCGGACTATCGGTGTCCTTGGTTATTACGCGGTACTGCAGTTCGCGGTACGTGTTATTCGATGCAGTTTTTAGCAATCTATTTTTACGTACAAAAAATACTGCTAATTTACTGGTACTAGTAAGTGTGTGCACTTTTACGTACGTGTGCAGTAGTATGTGTATTATACCAGGTCCGAAAATATTCACATGGTAATCATTCTACTTAGTCAATATAACAAGGTCTGTGGTCCGCTCCGTACCAGTCCAATAAACGATCGATGTGCGGACTGGTACGGAGCGGATTCCATAATTATTATCCAGAAATAGCTTTTCTAATAGTAATAATTTTCAAGCATTATTATTAAATTTTGCTAAATGTAACGAATTAATATATATAAATAAATTCATTATTTATTCATAATTTAAATAAAAATATTTAATTATTGATGCCATCTTCAATTATTCATATATTATATTTTATATGCTTAATGAGTCAATATTGTTTCTTTTATTATTTATAATAATAATAATATTTTTTTATGTACGTAATTATAACTTTAATTGCTTAACGAACACACACCACGTTGCAGGATTTTAGTGCACCTATAGATAACAATAGTGAAACTTTAGCACCTATGAAGATTGATTTTTTATGTTATAGGTACCTCCTATCGTTGTTACATGACATAAACTTCAGTTGACATCTAAGTATATTTATATTTGTACTACTACAACCAGTCTGATTCACTTTATGGTTAAGTGGTCGTCCCCTAACACCATTAACGCGTTTGCAGTGCGTTAACGATGCCACAAGTGAAGTTTACAGCTATTTTACTATGGTCTGTTGTAAGGAGCTGTTTACTGATGCACTTTGTGATTGCTGAAAGAAAAACTTACCCCTACTTAAACTTTTTGAAAAAACAACTAAATATGAATTTACTAGGGGTCAATAAAAAAGGGGAGGGTCAATAATTCTCGAGTAGATCAAAAGCATGGACACCGAGGGTAAAAACTTTGATTAAATAAAAACATTTTATCCTACAAAAAAAAACTGTTTTCAATTTTTTTGTATGAAACGGCAATTTCATAATTAACTCTTAATAATATAATATAACTAGCTGCTGCCCGCGACTTCGCACGCGTAACTTTCTAAATTATATACTAATAGCTTCCTCGAGAACCACTCTATCCATTGGTGAAAACAGCATGAAAATCGGTGCAGTAGTTTTTGAGTTTATTGCGAACAGACAGACTGACGCGGCGGAGGACTTTGTTTTATAAATGTATAAGGAAAGAATGTTTTTAAAATTGAAATTAAGGCAATAAATATAACCATAAAGCATCTCCATAGGTAACTACTCCAACATAAATACGAATCACGATAAATGGCTTGTATTGACTGCGTTGACATGTGTTTAACCAATTGACCGATTTATTTCCATCATATATTGCTTAACGACAGTTATTGTAAGGAATGCGATACTTAATAAGTATTCAATCACTCTTGTTTGTGAATATTTAGTTGGCAAAGTACCTACCTATAGCAGAGTGGATCCATTAAAAAAATTACGTGTCACAGGTTTGTGCGCGATGAACTCCTAAACTACTAATCCGATTTTGATAAAACTTCGTAGCTATAGGTATGTATACGCCTGAAAGTTACAAAATTATGTCTTCATTTAAATTTGTAGTCATATTTGGTTACTATAATATATGCCCAAATAAGGTGACTGTAGCGAGTTTATCTACACCATGTTCCAAATTTATGTATACATTAACAAGTAAACGTAAAATTTTGTAACTTTCAGGCGTATACATATATATAAATATTTGTATTCGACTGTACAGCGGCATCTCGTGGTCATTAAACTTTTATCAATTTCAGCGCCATCTGTTAGAAATTTTATGGACTACTAACTATCTCTAAAACTAACAACATAAATGTTGTATATATATTTGACAGGGGGCGCCACGTGTTACACTTAGTTTAAAAAGAATAAGTTTTTTCGCTGAAAAATCATAAAGAACATTATTATTATTATTATTTTACATAATATTTAGCAATTAATATTAAGGGTGTAGGGTCCGTCTTATGAGATCTCTTTTCTTTCCTTTACGGGGCTGAAACCTGGTTCCCGCAACCCCCTAATTCCTAAACCACGTAGATTTAGATACAGTTTTCACCATCATATACCTAGATGATTTTTTACGGAAGGTATATAAAATTAAGTTTTCATGTAACTAATTACAGAAAAAAAACTTTGCAACCAAGTCGCCGAAACTCTGCGCGTCTGTCTGTTTCTTCGCTAACTACTTCTAAACCACCCAAGGGATTTTTTCGGTTTTCACATATGGAAAGAAGAATAAACGGGGAAGGTTTGTAGGATATATAAAAAAATGCATCCCGGGCGAATCCGTGTGCAGATCGCTAGTCTTTACATTTGTAACAGTTCCATTAAAAAACTACTTAAAACGAATTTTCTCGAAGATAAGACCCTGACTGATCGATTTCTAGACCTAAAATACCTGTAACCCCAGATTTTCGTCAAAATCGTTAGAGCCGTTTGATAGATCGTCGTGGCATACACGTTTAGTATTAAAAGATATAATTCTAAGATAAGATATATGTTATATATATAACATATATATAAGATACAATATATATGTTATAATATAAGATATATGTCATAATAATGCCTACACATTGTGCATATCTAAATGCCTATAAATAGGTATATATTAAACTACATTTCAGCGAATAGGGATAGACTTCTATTTTTCGTTTTAAATCCCTTGAAGCAACCTTAGGTTATAACTACACACTGCAATGCCGGTTGTATAACTCGACAGTATTCCAACTGTAATTTCCATACTTTGTTCTAATTTTGCAACTAACATCGAATGCATAGTTATAAGAAAAAAATTTGTAAGTAAGTACTCACGTGAGAAGTTTTACTTCTTTGGCGTCAAAAAAAAGAATTGCTTTACATAAGCTTTATGTTTCGAAATATATAACACTAAATTAAATTGAATAATATTTATTTTATATAGTTTAATAATAAATATAGATAACGAGTTGACCCGGCGAACTTCGTACCGCCCCAAAATCATCATCGCAACAACATGAGACCAATCGATTAAAATATCGAAAAATAAATTGTAATGTAACAATTTTTTTTCGATGTTTTAATGGTTATTCTGCTATTCGGGACGGAGACGAATTCAACAAAAAAAGATAATGAAAATCAGTCCCGCCGTTCTTGCGTTATAATGGTGTAACTAACACAACACGATGTAATCTAATGTAATAAATATAAAATTCTAACCGTAAAGTATCTAATAAAGTATCTAAAAACGTAAAAAGTAAAATTTTGTGTAGTGTACCTCTCTCTCTCTCTCTGTCTGTCTCTCTCTCTCTCTCTGTCTGTCTCTCTCTCTCTCCGCGCGTGTGTATGTTCATGTTTAAATAAGAAAATTATTGACAATTTAGGCACCACTTTACAATCGATCCATCCGTATGTCTCGTTTGATTTCACTCTGTGGATTTCAGCGATTTTCAAGTTGCTGTATTTGTGAAATTTGTGCTTGCCTCGCGAAACGTAAAAAAAACTTCGCTCTCGCTGTAACCGGTGAACGGTTAACGTGATTTGTTCACGTCTCCATGACTACGGGTATTTCTCAAATAGAGCGAGTACATAAATTCTGATGCAACAATTCTTTTATACCAACCACAATTTTTTTTAAATTTGTAAAACAGCTTAAATACAAAATCACGGCTTATGCTCCGCTCGCACGAAGAATCTGGCACGAATAATTTCTGTTGTGTTAAGGTAAAAGGGGATGAGTCTCAAAATCAAACTTTTCAGCAGAGAGAAAAGAATGAAATCACTTAAGTATTTGTTTTTTTTTAGAAATCGGTTATTTATATATTAATAAAAAAACATGCACACAATTTAATGTTAAGAATAACATATTTAAGTAGCAAGCGTTTAATTTCTTTGAATAAATTAACAATAAAACTGTTACTTAATAAAATAATTAACATATCTCTAAATTTACTATTTATATTTTGTTAATTAACTCAATATGTTTTTTAGACATTAAAAGAAAAGTAATAGATTTTATCACTTATCTCCTTCATGCCGTGTTAGATATTGTTATGTTGAGCTGATAGGTGCAAAAAACGCATTTGCCATTTTTATTCCCCTTATTATCCCCTTTTACCTTAACACCACAGATTTATTCCTCTTTGCCACTAAAGAGTATGCTCTACTGCCACGAAACAAAACTTTTTAAAATAATTTCGATATGGTCTTCAAATCAAAATCAAATCATTTATTTGCCTGTTCATGGGTGTATGACCAGACCTTACAAACTTACAAATAATATAATAAAGTCCTTCACAGCATGTATGTACTATCACAATTGTTAGGTTTCTTCTGTTAGAACCTAACAATTGTGTTAGGTTCTAACAGTTACTATCACAGTTTATGCCCTGCCCCAGGAGTTATCAATAATATCTCATTGACGATGATGCTACTTAAAAGTGGCAATAAAAGACAAAAACTTGAAATAACATAACTATAATTTATTGATTTTTAAATGAATGTGTGGCTTACCTTTTCACTTTAAGGAATATAATTCCAAATTCAAATTCACTGACTTTCAAAATGAAATAGATACCAACTTCACCGAACACATAGGTACTGTGCAACAAATTGTAAACAAACACGAGACCATATTGAATGCGATCAGCTCCATAACATAATGCAGCGAGTGAGGAAATTTTTATGGATATTTGGGTTATTCTGAAACTTGTCGCCTATTGTTTTGTATTGTTTTAAATTGAATTTATTTATCGTTTGTAAAAAAATGTGTGAGAAAATTGTCTTATACTACATAATATGTTATTTAAGCAATTTTCATGAAGAAATCGGCAATTTTTTTAACTAATGAAATTTCGATTCTGGCGTGTACTTATGCAGTTGTTTATGTAAATTACTAGCGACCTTCTCCCGGCTTCGCCCAGGACAAAAGTTAAGTAGGTTTTATTTCATAAATATAGGTAAATAGTATGTATTTTTTTATTAATTTTCCCCCGGGAGTTACACAACTCCCGTAAGTCTTATATTTTCTTTTTACAGACATTTACAGACTCTTACTTCTGATTAATTTCTAGTACCTACTAATTAGCTTTTAATAGTATTAAAAGCTAATTTTATAAAAAACAATTTAATATTAAATGTGTTCATAATTACATGAACGCTTTGGTTTTAGAATGAAACCTCAAAAGTGAGGGTCCCCCTTAACCTCGAATGATTGCCATTGCGAAATCGAGGGCTCCCTTCCGAGTCCTTTATAAATATGCATTAAGTATGGACAATGTAATGTAATAACGTTACGGCTAAATAAGTAACTAAACTCAATAAAATTTTATGTTTAGAGACACATTTCCATACTACTTCTTTAATCCCCTATGGCATTACTCCTTACTCCTTTCCTATTATGGTCGACCACGTATTTGCAGCTCCTGTGACATCATAGGTGACGGTAGCCACCACCATCAAGTATACCAGTAGCCTGTCTTACGACTTCAATATAAACAAAAAAAACTTGAATCAAAATGAATTTTCAAGCGGGAGAAATTGCGGACAAGACAATATGGCGAACGAGGGTTCAGATCACTGCCTGGCCAGCACCATTGTTCAGTCACTTTTCAGTTCTCACAAAATGTTGATATACTTATACTTAATTCAAATTCTGGTAGTAAACAATTCTTTTTTGTGTATTTATTTATTACTAGCTAATGCCCGCGACTTCGCCCGCGTAACTTTGTAAATTATATACTAAAACCTTCATCGAGAACCACTCTATCCATTAGTGAAAATCCGGGCGAAACCGGTAGCGTGTAGCTAGTAGCAAACACGAGACACGAATATATAAAAATTTCGTGTCTCGTGTTTGTGCGCGATGGACTCCTAAACTACTGATCCGATTTTTACAAAAATTTCGTAACTAAGTGTAATTTGGTCCAACTTAAAAGATAGAATAAATTGCACCCCGAGCGAAGCCGGGAGCGGGGTCACTTGTTTTAATATAAAACTTTTTGAAGTATTATTCAAAGTATATTCAATTTCTGCACTATAGTCACTGTTACTTATAGAACTGCGTAGCAAAGTGGAAAAGTTTATAGAACACTTGTATTGTGGTTTGCAAGACAAAGTAGTTGTCGAGAAATATAAATTGACCTAGTGATCCAAGTTTAGTAGCATCAGAACAGCATAGGCATCCTTCACCGAATATTGCTTCGCCGATCCAATGCTTCGTTTCATAAGCACTTGATAATGATCGTGCCCGTTAGACTACTTTGTCACACGGTGTCAAGAGTTCTTTGGTTTATATAAGGAACAGCTTAAAATTAAATAGCTAAGCTCTTTTAAAAATATTTAGTTTATAACTCTATTCGATTTTAGTACTTGCAAGGCAAACTGTTTTGCTGACGTGCACTAGGAATCTATCTAGTGGTACAACGATCTTCTTACAGAAGAATGAATTTCTTCACACATTCCACACAGCACCATCTAGTTCCACAATAAGCAACTAATGCTTGTATTATGGATACCAGACGGCTTTTGTTGTAAATACATACATAATATCATAAATCATAAATCATAAGCAACCATGACTCAGGTTCAAAGATAAAATGATAATACAATAAACATTTACTTACCCCTAGCGGGATTCGAATCCGCGACCGTTTGGTTAACAGCTAAGCTAGGGTTACTAACCATTAGACTAGACCACACGTGTCACTTTACTTAAATGCACTTGTACTGCTTTATTTTAATGCGTAAGTAAGGGAAGCATTTGCATCTCCTCTTAGTTGGTAGTGGACAGTTTGGCTGCCTATTACTCTATAAAGTCATATTATCAACAGATATGTATCTCTTCATAAAAAGAGTTTTGTCATGGTACTGACTGACCTACTGAGTGGTCAGTACTGAGGTACTGATACTGACTGTAGCGAAACCCAAAATTAGGATGAAGATTTTTTTACAAAAGAAACAAAATAATTCACTTAGACTCTAAACTCAAAAACGTGATGTGGATAACCTTTGGCAAATTTTTGCTTACAACGTTGTTCAGTAGACAGGGGGCCACATATCAATTGATACGGCTGACACGGTCGGTAGCTACACCCCAGATATGACTGTATTATATCATTCATTGCATTCTAACCGTAATATTAAAACTGAGTAAGTTTTTTTTTTATGATTATTTATGAAAACATCAACAAATTTATAATTAGATTATTGTATGTTTTAAAGGTCAGTGTGGTCCAACTGATAGAGCTCGTAGGTAACCAGGAGATAGGTTGTGTACTACTGCAAATCGTGTGGAGATAGCGGAAAGAGTTCATAGAACTATTGTGTCAATAGAAAGGCAAAGGTACGCAAATTTAATAATTAGCCAGAGTTATGTAATATTTTAAAAAAAAAGTTCGTAGCATTATAAAAAAAATTATAGTGCTACTAGTAACCCGCTTCCGGCTTCGCTCGTTATCTAGTTTTTTAATATACAAAACCTTACGAGTTTATCTTTATTTCCATTAGTGAAAACCGAATTAAAATAGGTTGACAATTTTGGAGTCCATAGAAAACTTACTTGCAATGATATTTATTAATATAAATTAACTTACATAATAAGTAAAATATACTTTGAATTCTAGTGAGTCATGTATATGTGACTCAAATGTTATTTAATATTTTATACCATCAAGTCTTACAGATGAGTCACTGCACAACATTCCAATTGATACATACCTACTAATTGACCAAATATTCCCCCTTTAAAATTATAATAGCTATTACTAGCTGATATAAGGGGTGTTGCTGCCGGTATATGGCAGCGAATAAAATAAGGCAAACCCTGCCAGGATGCTGTCTCTGTTTCAGACCCTCGAACCAACCGTCACTGCCCACCGCCTGAAGACTATCAAAAAAGATTCAAAAAGACAAAAAAAAACTAAAAAAGCAAAGACTATCGGATCAGGTGCGGGCTAAACAACGGTACCAACTGTTGGACCAGTCTACACTTGATCGGCTACGGTAATATCTACAATATTACAAAGATGTATTATAAAAAATCAGAAATAGAATAGAATTTCAGGTTGGACATAAGCTAAATATTCCAATAGGGCCACCAACAACATAATCTAAAAAGAAATATGCAAAACTTGGCAATAGCATAATGTCAGGTGTCAATCTAAGTCAGGCGCTATACCTTTACATTTCTAATATGTTTAAATTTCAACGGAGACGAAGTCGCGGGCACTAGCTAGTTGAATGAATAAGTGTGAATAATAGTTTTATAAACCTTAACGATAAAAATGTATGAGTCGGCGGTGTTCTTTAGTTCAAAAAACATGATTGACCACAATTTGAACGAATACTGAGTCATAAGTAGATAATTACATTGTAAAGGTGAGTACATAATATGCAATTAACTCCATTTCTTAAATTTGAACTAGCTAAAAATATCAAATCAATAAATTACAAATTGAATAATATTATTAATTTGATGATTAATTACTGAAAACATAATAGGTAAAATTAAAATACTAGCTCGTGTCCGCGACTTCGTACGCGTTCTGGATGAAAGGTATGTCCTGTATGTATAACCCTATGTCCTGTCTGGTGTCCCAAATGACGTGTATGCAAAATTTCATGGTGACCGGTTCAGTAGTTTTTGCTTGAAAGAGTTATAAACATCCATACATCCATACAAACTTTCGCATTTATAATATTAGTACGATTATCAACTAGCGAGTCGTCCTCGTCTTACGGATGTCAATATTTTTTCCAATTTATCTCCTTATAAGAAGAATATTTTCTGTTTTCAAGGAAAATTTAAAAATAGACGAATCGGGCCAGTTTTTCTCAAGTTTTGCTATTTGTAAACTACATTACCTTACCTTCGTTTTGTGAAAATTTCATATTTTTAATTTTTTTTTAAATCCACGACTAATTTTGATACAGTTTTCACTAGTGGAAAGAAGTTACATACGAGCGAGGTTTGTATATATAATAAATATATATTATCCAAGTGAAACCGGAGCGAGTCATTAGTAACTATCTATGAGATATTTTTTTTATTTTTAATAATACACTTTTTACACTGAGTTCGTTGTGTGTCGACAACTAAGTGCGGGGGAAGTCAGTTTTTATCGAACGGAAACAGCATTGATAAATGAAATTATTTATAATAAACAAATACAAAATGAAAGAGTAAATAAAATATCAAATTGCCATTGTTACTCTGCCGTCTACTTAAAATATGTATTATAATATAGTTATAAAATATTTATAAAAATATATTTATATTTAAAAATATACAAAATAAAATATATATATATATATATTTATAAACAAACTTACAGTATATTAATTTTATTTTATACTAGCATTATAAAGAGAGAAAAATTTGTATTTTTGTATGTTTGTAAAGAATAAACTCAAAAATTACTAAACCGATTTTGGAAATTCTTACACCTATGGAAAGCTACATTATCAGCGAGTAACATGTATTTTGTAAAGCTATGCGAGCGAAGTTGCGTGCAACAGCTTGTCTAACATAAATTATCTAATACCTACTCAATGAAGAATTTTTCCCTCTACCCACGAAATAACACGATTGAGAAAAATATCTACACAATATGGCTAAGCAACATATAATTTCTTATTGCCGTTCCAGTAACAATTTAAAACAGTTAGGGCCTCGTTCACCATCTGTCTAGTAGTCTAGTAGGCACCGGGAATAATTTAGCTGATATACATTTGTTTGTACAGTAAAAGTCCCAAACATTAAAAATAAAATAATTAAAAAATTCGCCTGTGCACTAAACCGAGTGCATACATAATTTAATAAAATATAAAATTATTTCTAAACGTAACTTATCAACACTTTACTTGTAGTTAGTGAAAGAGGCCCTTATAATATTAAAACGAATTCTCGTTACCTTATCACATAATTATAAAGGACTGTCATTATGACAAATGTATAGTTATACGTTTTGTATTTTAATCAGTATTTGCGCAGACTTTGAAACAAGTACACAACAATAACCAATCGTTTGTCTACAAAGTTAATACAAAGTTGCAATTGTTTATTGTATTATTTTTTTGTGTTGTATTTTATTTTTATTTATTTTTTTTATTAAAAAAAGTGATGTGATTGAACTTTTTAAATTAAAATGACAGTGTCAGTTACAATGCTAGTTATATCTGTAACATTTTTTTTAATTGTCGTATACAGTGTCGAGAGCAGCGACATATATCACGAAAAAACTAAAACGACATTTTACCCCAATGTGGAAGCCAAATATTTTGGGTACACAGTAATTTTGACGGATGATGGGTAAGTTTGATTATTGTAATTAATTAGGTGAAAGGAAAGGAAGGATAGGAATTTTTTTAGGCTTATGGATTTTGCCTTGTTTCATTGTTTCATCATAATTGTCATGTTCATTGTGAACTATATTAGTTTTTTTTTTTGTTTTTTTTTTTATCTTTTTGTGCTGTAATCCCTCCAGCATCATGCGCTGAAGCCTGTTTTAACAATTACTCATTCATACCAGTTCTCGCTCGCTTGCCTCTCGCACTTTGATTCCACATACTTTTATTAGTTCTAGCAAGCGACTTCATTGGCGTAACTTTATGAAATATAGCCTATTTTACTCGCTGTAAATGTAGCTTTCTAAAGATGAAAGAATTTTAAGAAAATAAAATGATGATAAAAATAAGTTCATTATTCATTTCAGGCTTATTGTTGGTGCACCGAAGGCATCGAACCCTAGTAAGGTCTCCATTAAAGCACCTGGTAACGTTTTCAATTGCGATTTGAAAAATTTGGACATCAACAACATAACTTGCTCCACACTCGAAGGTTAATTATTAATAACACATAGTATTTTATTTCTAATATTCTTAGCTTTATTGAAAATTTGACGACACCTTTGGTCTAGTGGCTAGTAACCCTAGCTGTTAATTAAACGCTCGCGGGTTCGAATCCCGCTTGGGGCAAATGTTTATGTGTTTACATTAACCTTTGTACCTGAGTCATGGATGTTTGTATTTATAATATGTTTGTATTTACAAAAAAAGTAATCTGTAGTAAGTAAGTAGCAGAGTTGAAATAGGTACTACTGTATTTCAACGCTGGTATCCATAATACAAGCATTATTTGCTTATATGTAGAACACAGAACTAATATGGTGCTGTGTAGAATAGTAAAGGGCCAAATAGAATGAGCAAAGGGTTTAGTACTAAATGAAGATAAGACAATAAGCCTTAACATCATCTAAACGTACTGGAAAGCCTGTACTGTAAAAAAAGAAAGTGGACAGTTAAATACTGTAGATTGTGGTAGCCGGTAGGTGTCCGGCATAACCCCGCAGCATCCCTTTCACTGAAGGGTAATCATGAGGTTATTTTGGAGAAGATTTTAGGAAGTTGTCGTTGTCACCCTGAGGGAAAAAAGTTATTCTTTCGTACACCTACTACTACATTTATTGCATACATTATATTAAAATTGAGAATTAATTTTTTCATGAGTTAAAAGTCAACTTACTAAACACATTTTGGCAATTTTAAAGGCTCTATTTTATAACTATTTATAACTAATAGCAATTTTATAACTGTTAACTATTTTCATTTGTAGTGTATAAAATGTATGTTTAACAGGTATAGACAGATTTGCGTTTAGAAGGCCAAGTAATTTCTTCAAAGATGATATGTGGTTTGGAGCGTCCATAAGTGTTGTATCTGAGGGAAGATTGCTAGTAGGTCTTTTTATCTTTCCTTATTAACAATACAAATGATTTGACGACTCGTTTGGTCTAGTGGCTAGTAACCCTAGCTGTTAATCAAACGATCGCGGGTTCGAATCCCGCTAGGAGCAAATGTTTATGTGTTAACATTAACCTTTGTACCTGAGTCATGGATGTTTGTATTTATAAATGTGTGTATTTACAAAAAAAAGTAATCTATTTAGTAGGTATATCAACTGTCTGGTATCCATAATACAAGCATTAGCTGCTTACTGTGGAACTAGATCGTACTGTGTGGAATGTTTGAAGATATTTATTATTATTTATTTACAAATACGAACTGATATATTGAAAGTTATTCCAGAATTTAAAAGCAATAAGTTAATGGTTAATTCTAAATATTCAAATTTAATTTCTAAATTTCAAATTTAATTTTACAGATTTGTGCACCAAGATGGACTACAATGTACCAAACTAGATTTAATCTAGCAAATGGAGCTTGCTATTTACGAGGTCCCGACGCAGGAACTGCATTATATCCACTGCAAGAAAGAAGTAAGTTTTCACTAAAATATTATTCAACTTAACTTCAACTTATTGAAATGCAAAATTGAGCTTCGAGGCCCGTATTTAGAAAGCACGTTTCAGCGTCTTACGTAATTAGCAGATCTTTTTTTTTATATATATATGTCAAGGCAGCGCTTGGCCGCGATCTCACTTGATGTTAGGTGCAGATGCGGCCGAAGGTGGACCACGCTTACCTAGTAGATGCCCATTCACCCTACGTTTGAAGACCCCGAGGTTGTAATTTTGGGGAAACACAGACGCAGGCAATGAGTTCCACTAATTAGCAGTTCGCACAAGGAAAGTGGAACCGTAACGCTTCGTGCGTGACCGAAGAACTTGAACCACGAAGGGATCTGTAATTCTTACAGATTTTTGAAGCATCTTTGATATCTGCACTTTCCTTAACTGTGTTAAAATATCTTGTATTTACAGAACTCCAAGCTTGGATATCCGATGGTCACAGGAAAGAGTACGGTGAATACGGTGCTCATCTGAACTTCTTCGCTTACGGTCAAGCGGGAATGTCTGTAAAGGTTACCGAAAACATGAACGTTATAATAGGAGCACCTGGTCTTCTACAATGGACAGGTAATTCTGGATAGCTCGTTTAATGTACTCTAAGGAACTATGTCATGTTTACTCTGCTTAGATTTTATATATTATTACACACAGATTAGTTTGTAGCACATAGCAATGATATTTTCCTGAACTGGCCCACTTACAAAAGTAATATTATCTAGTAATTAGAAAATTCAAAAAAGTAAAGCTTTGTTTTTAATTTTTACTGTTTTTTTTTAATTGTGGTGTCATTATTAAAATTGCATATTTATGTTACAATGAGGTTTACGAATTTTTTCATGCTGGCGCACCTATTTTTAAAAATTTAGCCAAGGTCGTTATTTGTGTGAAAATGTAATGTGTCTAATCTTTAATTGAGTATTGGTTTGTGTTACAGGCGGAATTGTCCAGTACAAAATGTATGTAACAGACTATAAGACAACAATCTTCAAAGAAGAGAAAATTACTAATCTATACCAAACAAACGAATTGGGACCGGATGATTATTTTGGTGAATGATTTTATAAGTATTTTTTTTTACAAAAAAAATAATTTGGTTTGTGTCGTACGCTTCAAAAGTTCGAGAATGGGTGTACCGATTTTAATTCGGTTTTAGCATATTGGGAAAGATTTTTATTTATAAAAATGTCAGCACGCGGGCGAAGCCGGAAGCTGGTCTATTAAAACTGTAGACCACTAGGTGGCGCTGCTACATTTCCATACAAATTCACGTTTACGCGTTCGATGCGTTTGATCGTGTAAAACTCGCACTAGGCACTCAGATATAATTGGAATTCCAATAAATATATTTTCATTCAATTTCATAAAATATATGTTACTCGTAGAATAGAATAAGCCGCCTGCGCCCGAGCCTTCTCCGGCTCTCTCAACTGCGAGAGTAGATCCTCTTTCACTGCTTCATTGAGCGACATGACGCGCTGGAAAAAATATGAGGGCCGAATAATGGAGAGCACCCTGATTCTTTTATAATAATTTAAAAATAAAAACTTTAAATTATAGTAATTTGCTATTGGATGTATTAAGTATTTAAAAAGTGTACCAAATGAGAAAGAACATAAAATGCTAATAAATCATTTGAATATAGTGTTTCGTTAACTTACCTGTCTGTTGTAGGTTATAGTGTCGAGTCCGGTATATTCGAATTGAATGGGACGACCCTTTATGTGGCAGGAGCTCCTCGCTCAAAATCGGGTTATGGACAGGTAATTGCATTTGCGATCACTACCAATAAGTACGAGCAGTAATTTAATAAACATTAAGGGCCTCTTTCACCATCTGTCAAGTAGGCTAACAGTCATTTAAAGTCACCTGTCACCGGGAATAATTTAGCTGATATACCTACCTTTATTTGTACGGTAAAAGTCCCAAACATTAAAAAGAAAATAATAAAAAAAAATCGTCTATGAAGAATGCACTAATAGACCGAGTGCATAATTCAATAAAACATAAAATTATTTCTAAAAGTAACTATTCAACACTTTACTTGTAGTTGGTGAAAGAAGCCCTTAGCATCTTATTAGTCATCATTAGCATCCTTAATTCAACACTTAACGTAGATACACCTACTTATTTATAAAAATAATTTATTATTCTTCTCAACTTTTTTTCTTAGGTTTTAATATTTGATCCACCAATACGTGAAGCAGATCCCTTAAAAATCCGTGCAAAAGTTCACGGTCCCCATCTTGGGTCATATTTCGGAGCAAGCCTATGTTGCACTGACATAAACGGTGATGGAAGAACAGACCTTTTGGTGGGAGCACCTACATTTGTGAGAAGAAATGGAGGCCTGCCTTATGATCAAGGAGCAGTCTATGTATACATGAGTCGAGAAAATGTGAGTAGTTATTGAACTTATATCTAAATCTTAATCTCTTTATCTTTAATCTTGTTATTCTTTCTTCTAAGGGTTCAGTCAAGGGTAACGAAATTTCACCAATATAACATTAAAAGCGCCTACACACGGCCCTAAAATCGGTGGCAATATCTGTGCAGGGATCTAGGGGAAGCCCCTAGATCGCTCCCTTGATCGCCTCATGTGTAGGCAAATAGTAAACATAAATAATTAGAGGCGATCTAGGGGGCTCCCACCACTGCCCCGATATTGCCAATGATTTTAGGGCCGTGTGTAAGTATTTGTTACTTTAACAGGGTTCTTCTTTTATTCTCCAAGAAGCAGAATACGTCACTGGCTTAGATATTAGTGGAGCTCGATTTGGGCATGCTATAGCGGATCTTGGAGACATTGATGGTGATGGATACAGAGGTAACATGGGAAAAATAAAATTAAATATAGCCAGTTGATTTTTTTACGATTCATTACTTTTGACCTTTTATCTTGCAAATAATAAATCTTTGTTTCTCGTTGCATTTGTGAGCGTTAATTTAACAACGCTTCGCGTAACATATAATGGTTGTTTTATTCCAATATTTTGTTTGTTCCAATATTGTTCAAAATTCTGAACGAAGACATGGACAAAGCTAGTATTTACAACAAATTTATGTAATTCACATAAGACGAACTCAGTTAAACTAAATGGAGCACGTAAGACGCAGTTCATACTACTGTAAGTACTTAGTAGGTGTAATGTGCTAATCTAGGTACTAAAGAAGTTATACCAAGTACAAGTTTTGCTCCTTTTTGATAATAGTTTATAACTAAATATGCTGCAGCGCTAAAACATACAAAAGAACATATTTATTTCAACTTCAAGTAGTGACTTTCTGAATTTTATTATTATAGTGTTTTATTTGCTTGTTTAGATATAGCCGTGGGGGCTCCATGGGAGAATGATGGCCTTGGTGCTGTTTATATATACAAGGGTAACAGAAATGGTTTAAACAAGAGGTACATTCAAAGAATCTATGCGGAAAATTCAAGAAGTTTTGGCATGTCTATATCTAAAGGATATGATGTTGATGATAATAAGTGTAATGGTAGGTAATATATTATTCTTATATGCATTTATTTCTTTTCTAAATTTAATTTAATTTACAATAAATATTATTAAAAAAAAACTTAAAACTAGTAAACCGTAGGTAGCGAAGCAAGGCCCAAGCTACCGATGGTTAGGGCTGCAGAGTGAGGAACCTCCTGACAATTAGTGCCGTGTCAAGAAGTACCGCCTTCTGTATCTGTCCCTTGACCCAACCATCTAGTGAGAGCTCTTTAGGTGTTGATCGAGACTCTTCGCTATAATTATTTTTATTATCATATTTAAATATTTAGTTACATTGATGATTATTTAATTAATAAAAAATATTAATATTTTATATAAATATAAATATATAATTTTTACGATTATTAGGCCTATTTGTATATTATATATATATATTTTAATTTATGTCTGTATGTAATCTAAATCTAAATAAATAAATAAAAAAAAAAAAAAAAAAAATTAATAATTCTTCTCCTTCGGTCTCACTCTTGACAGAGTGGTCGCGGTCACCATTTCAGGTGTTGGTGGCAAGCTTAAACTTATTATTTAATTTTAATTATTATTATTTAATAATAAGTCACTGCAATATACCGTGATTCAGTTTTTCCATCCAAATATTTAATTATGTAATCTATTGATTAATATTTAATATATACTCGTATGATTGTGTTAATTGACAAATTCATGTAAGTAACTCCTTATTAGTTTTGAGAACAATATATTCAAGTAATTAATTACAGATTTAGCAGTCGGAGCTATTGATAGTGAAACAGCATACCTATACAGATGTGTACTAACCATGGAGGTACATGCGTCGATTCAAGTACCAGACGCTATGGATTTACCACAAAATTCTACAAATTTTACTGCCATATTTTGTGCTACAGCGCCCCCAAAGAGATCCTGGCTTCACGTTAAAATAAGTATGATATCAATTTAATCTAATATATAAAATTCTCGTGTCGCGGTGTTTGTTGCCAAACTCCTCCGAAACGGCTGGATCGATTTTGATGAAATTTTGTGTGCTTATCGGGTAGGTCTGAGAATCGTCCAACATCTATTTTTTATACCCCTAAATGGTAAGGGTGGTCCACCCCAAAAATTTATTTTTTATTTTTTCGCAAAACAACGTTTGCCGGGTCAGTTAATGGTGTCTTCTATATATTTTATTCTGTTTTACTAAAATAAGTATCTGATATTTTAGATCTAAAAGCAATCATCACAATTGACAGAGAAGGCAATAGAGCTGGAATTTCAGGAGATAACGAATTTTTAATGACAATAAGTCCCGGAAAGAAAGTGTGTGATGAACAAACTGTCGAAGTTAAGGTAAAATATTAATGTTATCATTTCGCACGTTTCGTACGAAATAAAATTTAATGTGTTTTTATTAAGAATTGTCGGTCACATTACTCAAAAGTGAAATTATAAGTGACTCAAGTATACTGAGATAACAAAAGAAATCTGTTTATATATAAAAATGCTAAGTTGGTTAGTGAATATGCTTCAAAAACTCGAGAATGGGTAGACTGATTGAGTTAATGGACAAATCGCCCGAATTTATCTCGCCCGTCGAGGGTCGGGCGAATTGTCATGGTGTTTTTTTAGTCTATAATTTTTATAGACTACTCGCCAGCAACGGTGATTCTGTACAGTTGAACATAAAAACTTCAACAAGTTAGTTGTAATTAATAATAAGTAAGTAATAATACCAAGTTAGTATAAATTACTGTATTAGAAATCAATAACATTTACAATAATTAATTTAATTCAGTTTTCAAATATGGAAAGAGGTATTAACGGGGAGTTTTTTTTTTTTGTAAGAAAAATTGCTCCCAAATCGAAGCCGGGAGCTAGTTATTTATAAAAAAATATAATTTTTTACATATTTTTTTACCAATAATTCTTATTTTAATTTTACTTTACTTAATTTCTATTATTGGTAAAATTTATGTTTATTCACAGCCAAAAGTAGATCTATCAACACCAATCAAAATTAAAATGGAATTGAAGCCGATGGAATTGATGAATGGTAAGTTTGATGAATGGTAAATTTGATGAATGAATGGTAAAAATATAGTATACGTGTATAAATTTATAGTTACGTGTATAAATTATAATTAAATTAATACATACCAAATTGTTTTCCATTAACATTTAAATTAGCATGTAACCGCTTATAGAAAATTCTACAACGTTTTTGATGAATGCTGCTCGACTTTCCGAGGATTCTACTCTACAGTCCTCATTCGACATTCAGTTAACCAGAGATTGTGGTGAAGACCTCACTTGTACACCTTGGCTGGTAGTCACATTAGAAGCCATCGATAAGTAAGTAAAAAATATATAAATTTAAATTTCGTGTCACGTTGTTTGTCCGCGATGAACTCCTGAACTACTGAATCGATTTTAATCAAATTTTGCACACTGTGTGCAGTTTTATCCAACTTGAGAGATATTAGGATAGTTTGTGTAGAACGTTTCTTAGTAAAAGAACACATTTATAGATATTTTTGCGAATATATTAAATAATTGAATTATTATAAGTGGAAAAAAATATCGACATTTTTAATACAATTTCCTGTTCCAAAGTTAACCTCTCACAGTATTGACTAAAGGTAATTCTTTAGTAAAATGAGGCTTTAGGCAATAAAATATTTAATGTACGCCTACGTCGAAATGTTTAGCGTACGCCTACCCACTTGTCGAACTTCTATTATAATTATTTCGAACAATGAAAATGTTTCCAGTTATTTTTTTGATAATAATCGTTAATGGCTACTTAGAGAAAAAAAAAATCGGTTTTGTTATTACCAATTTATACATAAATTTTTATTATAACAATTTCTTGAAATGTATCTAGGGAATTCTAATTAACTTACACCATAGACGTACACACACAATCCAACTATGTTTTTTTTTTTAAATTGATACAGTAGACTTCCATGATTTATTAGCTGTTAAATGAGTATGATAAACTTAAGATCCCTTACCAACTTAAGAACGATATTTATAATCCAGGTTAGTCCTTACATTCCAGGATCAAATAACACTTTAGGTGTCAGAGTAACCGTCTTCAACAAAGATGAACCCGCTTACGACGCCAAAGTCAACTTGGTTCTTCCTTGCCAACCGAAGAGAGTTCCGAGTGCTTGTACTTTGGAAGTTTTAAACATGACATGTAATCTACCACAACCATTGAATAGAGGGGAAACTATAGAATGGGATATAGAAATGGAGTATGAAATGGATGCAACAAATGACATTGATCTAATAGTAAAAGCCAGTTTAGAAGATCATCTGTATAGAAAGAGCGTTGCTGATAAACCTAACGATTTGGTTATTAGAGTAAAACCTATAGCCAGTTTCGGTGTTAGCGGGTATGCATTACTTAATGACTGATGATTTTACCATGTTATAATTGAGATAATATACTAATGTAAGGATTGTAATTATTTGAACAGAAAACCTTTTCCCAACGATACAATAGTTGTGACGAGAGATGTTTTCAATGAAGGTGGACTCGTGAAGTTTTCTCATTACTATCAAGTGAGTGACTATTTTATTTTTTTATAAGAGATAGGTTAGCTCTTGGCCAACAACCAGCCATGTGGCAAGGATGAGGCCTAAGATGGAGCGAGCTCACCTAGAAGATGCCTATTCACTCGAACCTTGAAAAGATTAGGGTTATGTGCTCGGAAATACAGACGCCGCCGGAATTTTATCAAACAAATTCTGATCAATAAGATACGTTTCACTGTTATGAATGCAAAGATGTAAAATGTTTAGTCCGCTCTATAACTTTTTGTTAAAATATCAACGGTTCTACAATAGATGGCTTGATAGTTTAAACATTTAAAGGTACAGTTTTTGACTAACGCATATTCAGTACTACAATTTTAATATATTATATTGAGGTGTATGTCTGATTTGCAGGTAACAAATTATGGTCCATCGGATTGGTCTTATTTGCACAGCTACATCAGCTTTACAGAAGAAAATAATGTGAGTAGATTAAAATTTATTAGTTATAACTTTTTTTATATTTTAATTTTTTTCGAAATATTTAAATACTAGCTGGTGCCCGCGACTTCGTCCGCGTTCTGGATGAAAGGTACCCTATGTCCTTTTTGGAGTCCCAGACAACGTGTATGCAAAATTTACAACGCCATCTAGGGAATTCTGTTTGAAGCAATGTAGTACTCTAATTCATCTAATCTCACTTCGAATAATGGAAAAAGTCTGTTAACAGATGGCACCACATGTTAGTTATAGTTTATAAAATTACGTTACGTGTTAATAAAATTAAAGCTGCTGCCCGCGACTTCGCCCGCGTAACTTAGTAAATTATGTACTTAAACCTTCCTCGAGAACCACTCTACCCATTAGTGAAAACCGCATTAAAATCCGTTGCGTAGTTTTAAAGATCTAAGCATACAAAGGGACATAGGGACAGAAAAAGCGACTTTGTTTTATACTATGTAGTGATATACATTTTTAAGCCTTTAAAATACATTCTCTTAAGCTAGGGGCACTACAATTCATACGGCTCTGGCGAAATGGACACGAAAATAATGGACACGAAGACAACAGCTATTAAATTAATTCAAACTTAGTTACTTTATCACTCTGTTTTCAGGTGACACTAGCTGAAGTTATTCCTGGGTGTGAAATAGACGAAAAGGGATACAGTTGCAAATTGTCCATAGAAGCCAAAAGATTTAAATCGATCATTTTACAATTACATTACAATTTGAGTGAAAATGGTAAGAAAAATTGTACTATGGTTACGTCTGCTTTAAATTTCAAATTCCATTATTAATTTTCATCACTAAGAGCCTCCACTCACCAAGTTTTTGCTGTTTTAAAATAACTTTAATTTTGATTGGATTTATATAATAGATAGTATAATTTCTTAACAAAAACACTTTTAGATAACTTAAAGCTATAAAGAAGTGGTCGATGCCACAATTCTGTCTGATTTTCAATTTGATGTTTTATAAGAAAATAATCTCCTATTAATAATTTTAATTTATAAATTAATTTATTTCAGGACATTATTTAAATGATAAGGGATCAATAAATGTAACAACAAGTTTAAATTTAACAGATTATAATAAGTAAGTGAAATCCAATTATTATTGAACCCAATTTTTGAAAATAAAAAATTGTTATTATTTTTTGTTGATAAAATTTACTTAAATGAGTAAAAAAACTATACAAATGTTTCAACTTATTTTCAATTTTCAGGATACTTTACGTTAATACGAAATTAATATTAGCTCCAGACTCTCGCGTGTGGCCTATGATTATAACAGGTGTGGTTACAGGACTTCTAATATTAGCAGGCATTATTTACACCTTGTATAAAGTAAGTACATACTTACAGTATTATTAAAGTTTACCATTAATACTGTGTATAAATTAGTGTATCCAAATTTTGAAATTTACATGTTTAGAATCGATTTGGATATATTTTTTTATAGCCCGTGATATGAAAACTTATGGGAGTAAAATCAAAATTGTCCCACAAATGCGTTAGTTACTATTTTTTTTGAATATTTTAGAATATCTGAAGTTTCATAGATATTGCGCGATCTACACAATATTATTTTAAAAAAGAACAATGTTGTTCTTTCGGCGTGTTCGAATTGTGAAAATTTAAATTTCATAATCGTTCGCAAGGAGTAAACTCCAGTCGTGTGTCGGAGCTCACACACATTTTTTTAAGATGGGTTTGCTCTTGGCCAACATCTTATAAAAATATCAAATAATATTATAGTAACCGAAAAGCCTTTATCGTATTAAACACAAATTTTTATATTGACTTTGCTTCGAGTGATGTTAATGAATGGAATTCAATTTCGGACGCTCTATTGAAAAATTCAATGAAAGAGATTGTGACGCGCGTTGAATGTCCGTCCGTAGCGTCGTATGGTATCGGACAGGCCTCATACAGAATCGAATATTCAACAATTGGAGCCTATAATGCGATTACGGATGGCGGCCAGTTCTTTTTCGAACTTATTTAAATTTTGATGAAATGTGAACCAATCTGTTTATAGAGAAAATATAAATATCTAATTTTGGAAAGATCTTGGAAGATAGATCTTGGAAATGAATTTTTCAAAGTTGACTTTGGTCTGGGTCTGCAAGTAGTAGCGGGGCACACTGCGTTTCGCAGTCATATATTGAGGAGCTCGTCTCTCCCCTTACAGAAGATCGTGAAATGTGTGTGTGTGTGTGTGTGTGTTGTTGTGTTTCAGTGAGTGAGTAAGGCTTGGGCACATTATCTATAATCCTACGATATCTAATAAGTTTCTTTGCAATTATTTCATTCGCCAATGGAGCAAGAGATCATCTTTTTTAATCCACACGTGACATTAAAAAAATGTATCTGGAGATAGTCGACGCCCTATTCCATTTAGTCAAAGTTACTATGTAAATTATTTTGTTAAGGGTGTCAGAGATGGTTAACGGTCTACTTGATGGTAGATGGCTTCCGTTTCATTTGCGCTCTCGACCATGGTTGCATTAACTTTATTATTATTAGCCATTTATTTATTATTATTATTATTTCTTTTCTTTCATTTTGTATTATATCTTAGTATGTTGTATTATAATTGTGTATAAAAATGTAAAATATGGGTCTAGTTACCTGATAATAAATGAATTTGAAATTAAGAATTAGAAATTGCTAGCAAAATATGAATTGGGATCCCTAATTCACTGACCGAAACACAAAAGCATTATTTATGCTGTAATTTCACGGCATTTTTCTGTAAGGAGGTGTGACTAATATTTTGAACCTTATTGCTGATGATACTCTTTCAGATGTCATGAATGCGCTTAATAAATTTAATTTAAATATCTTTCAGTTTGGCTTCTTCTTACGTAAAAGTCACGAAGAACTGATGCGGCTACAAGAGCAGTCGTCTTTGGAAGGCCCCAGCGTCTCGCTTGACCCATTGATAGATGAAGACTCTCAAACCCAAGAAGTTAACAGTGAATCGAATTGATAATGGAATGTGATATTCTTATAATAAATATATTTAGATAGTATAAAAAATAGTCGCCTTCCCCCGTCTGTATCTCTGTGTGTACGCTTAGATCTTTTAGACTATGCAATGGATTTTAATTTGATTTTAATGCGGTTTTCAATAATGGAAAGAGCGTTAAACAAGGAACCGTGCGAAGTCAGGATCAGGTCGCTAGTAAATTATAAAGGATAAATTTATAATCTACATGTATTAATTATTTTTTATTATAATTTAAAAAATTCATAAATTTAAAAAAATATGATTATCTATAACAGAACTCAGTCTTCAATCTCATTCAGTCTAAACAGACTGAAAGGTTCCATAGTTCCTTGGTGTCTATCAGGAATTGTTATGAAAATTTGTCTTGAGTGACTATGAATTAAAGTATGTAATATAGACAAAAAAAATATAGACAATTGACTAGGTATAAATTTATCCTGCGTAGCGTCCTGCATCACGCGACTGAGAATATTTAAGTAAGTTTAGTTAAATTTATTTATTAATTGTAACACAAAATTTAATTAAATTTTACATAAAACTGACCTGTAGTTTTTTTTTTTGGAGGGCTGTATCAAGAATTAACTGCAGAGCGAGGAACCTCCCGACAATACTTCCCCTGATGACGGTCGAGGCTATTTGCTATAAAAGACCGTTCACCAAGATGATAAAAAAATACTTGGTAGTGTTATCAATGTATGCTTTTTGAAAATGGGAATAGTAGATAGAAATTGGCCCATTTCGTTGCTCCACACTTTTGTAGGCTACGAACACTCTTTGTTATCAGAAGCAGCCCCAGACTATTCCAATAACGTGAGGTAGTTGAAATATATTTATGGTGTCGGGTGATTCAGATGTCACATTTACAGAAATAAAACTAATCCAAACAAATCCAACCAAAAATAAATCTGTCATTTCTTAAATTTCTTTAACAAGTATATTTTGTCACTACGACACTACCTACAAATATTTCATTTTAAATCTTTACCGGTTCACATCGTGGTACGAATATGATTGATTTTATTAGAGTTGTTTCATTTTGGTACATATTTCAAATATAGTGTGCGTATATGATTTTTTTAACCTTTTTTTAAAAATGCCATTGGGGCCATTGTAGGAGGTTTTACTCAGTGTGAATCATTTTCCGTCATAACGAAAGATACCTGTTTTTATAGGTAATGGGTTCCGTCGGTGACTTTTTGGAAATTGGTTAGAATTGCTATTAGTAAAGAAATTGATATATTAAATTAAGTACTAAAGATTAATTTTCATAATCATATAAAGGAGAAAATAATTCATTAAACATTCATTAAATTCGTTACTTTTTTTTTTTTTAATTTGGTTTTAGTTTTTAACACACCACTAAGGCATCTGTACCGTTGCTTGTATTAATAGCTGGCGATAATCACTTACCATTAAGTTTACCGTCAGCCTGGCTGCCAACCTATGTCAGGTGTTAAGCCGCCTAATATTTGCTTTTTCAATGCGGACGAAGTCGCGGGCACAAGTTAGATCTTGTATAAGTCAACTACTTTCATGGCTACTTTAATTCCCTTCGGCCGCCGACCAAACCAATGCTACGTAACCGATTACGTGTCGAGGATTATTTTTCTTGCTACGAAACTAGTTACGTATGAGAAGAGTTTTTTTTTTCTTCCTACGAAACTAGTTACGTACGACCGCCTATTTGCTGCGGCTATTACTCGAGTGGTTATTTTTAGGTAGATAAATATGTACTGATATAATAATTTGAACACTGTATTGATTTTTTGTATCATCAATAATTCTATCAATAGATGTATCTTGATATAAAAAAAATAGATGAATAACATAATTTCCGTTTATATTTAAATATGTAATTATTAATTTATTATAATTAATCAAATAAAGCGAACCGTAGTACTGGTCTCTAAAACGGTGTCGGCGATTAATTCCTAATTCTTATTTTTCAAAATGAGTAATTTTGCAAATTATTATTAGTACGAATTCTTCTTTGTGAAAACTCTTAATTTTACTTATTCTTAATTTTCCGAATGCCTCATTTTCCCAATTATATAAAGTACGAATTCGGTTTTTTTAACAAGAGTACAGTCGTAATATATTTAATTCATAAAGATATTTTTATCTTTTTACACCTTTTTTTTGTCAAAATCTATAACAGAGTAAGTCACATTTAATGTTGTTAACAATGATATAGTGTCTTTTTATGCTTATTTTTGATTTTTTTATTTTTTTTTTAATTTAATTGATTATTATTTATAACGCAATGAGTTTCTAAGCAAATAGGCGATATAGTAAACTTACGTTCTTCATACTAAATGAATTTATTCAATCGCGTATAATTATGAATTTCAAAAATATATCTAACTGTACTTTCTTCTATGAAAAAATAGAATTCATACTAACTATAACATGAAAAATGAAGCATTCGGAAAATTAAGAATTAGTAAAATTAAGAGTTTTCACAAAGAAGAATTCGTACTAATAATAATTTACAAAATTTCGCAGGTGGAAAGTTAAGAATTGGGAACTAATCGTCGACACGTCTAAAACTGTTAGGTTGGTCTCATTGTTGGCTAACTTTTCAGTTGGACATTGTGTTTGTTTTTTACAGACAGACAAGAGAATGAACAATACACAATGAAACTTATTGTTACATTGTATATGAAAATTAATATATTTGTATTTGCTGGTTGCTCATTTATTCTTATTTGTTTTTATTTGTTTATTTTATTGTAGATTGCCATTATTTATTATTTAATTGTAACATTATGGACTTGGTCGGGCGTCCGTGAATCCAAGTATGAGGTTCCCAGCGGAAGATCAGCGCTGTGTGTGACTCGTTACACACACAGCATATGCTGAGTTGGGTGCCTATTTGGGTCAATGCACTGGTGCATGCACTGGCAAATATGACAGTATGGCAAGTATTGCCAATATAATTAACTTTGTTCTGTTTTCTCTTGTTCTTGTGTGCATGTGCTATTTTTATTGGCTCAATAAAATTTCTTTTCTTTCTTATTTCTTTCAAAAAAAAAACAACAATTGAGAGCATACCAATTCAATACAGGTATAATTAACGAGTGAAAATACTTTTAATATAAGCTGAGTATGCAAATCCACGCGAAATTCCGTATAAATATTTGTATGTTAAATTTTAATAAAATAAACTATATATAAAATGGAATTTCGAGGCACCTGCGTCAAATGAGGAAGAGGTCTCATTAAACCCGAGGGTAGATCCCTTGTAATGCAACCTATTTGGTTGAGGGTCGGTAAAACGGTTTAGTTTTAATTAAAAAAAGACTGATTAAATTTTGAAGTAAAGACTTGATTTTTTTCATGTTAAAGGCTGAGTCATTTCTATTATCAACTAAGTGTCGATCGTGATAGGTTAAGAGACAGTTTGAGAGTCTATAATGGTATCATTTTTATTGTAATGTAACTTTTATTTTAAATTTCACCTTACTACAGCAATAATCCTTTATTCTGTTCAGGTCGACAGACAGGCTGACACACCAAATATATATATAGAAAATTACAAAACTTTTGAATTTTTATTTAAGTGTTTTAGGTATTGCGGTATAGAGGTGTGAATTAGTTAGACTCTTAAACAGAATTCTTTATTTAATTTGAGAACATAAAGGAAAATCCTCTAAATCTTTTTTACTCTTCGTGATAAAAAGGACCGCTCAAAAAAATTGTATATATATTTTTACCCTTAACGAGCGAAGGAGCGATAATGACCGTCTAAAGGTAATTTCTTTGATACACCCATGTTTCCACCCTCCAATTATATTAAGGAAAGTGTTTCAACATTTACATGAGATGACAAAGACCTATACGAAGTTTCTTCGCCTTCAATTAGGATTGTATTAGAAAGAGGACGTTTTACTACATCAAGGCATTTCCATTTCTACGACGAGTCAGTTACCTTATTGTCTTCTATATCTGTAGGTGTCTGTCTATTCTATATTATATTTATACATATTATAAAACAAAGTCGTCCGCATCAGCCAATGATCAGGTTGATCGGCTAAATTGTTTTAACGCATTAGCACCTTTTTGGAGTTTAGTCCTTAAGAATTGATTTGCATTATAAAGCTCGTGCTATAAAAATTTATGGGAGTAAAATCAAAATTCATGAATGCGTTATGTACCTCTAAGTATGTGTTAAGCCGCGTATCCACTAGAGGCAGCCTTTTTTTTTTTAAGTTGGGAAATCTTCTTGGATACCCGGCAGTGAAGGGGACACTGCGGGGTTATGCCGGATTTCTACCGGCTAAAACCCAACGACTTTCTATCTATCGCGGCCGTTGATGGGCGGGGTCGTGGGGACGTTGTTACACGACTTCGGTGCCCCGCCACGGCTATCCAACGCGGGGAGGCCTGTGCTCCCTGTCAGAACCTCGGCGTACCCGAAAGTGGAGGTACGCCGGGGTTCGACCTTACGACGGGCGGCAGTCTTCCCCAAGACCACCGCCCAGGTCCCGGTTAGGGTGGAAGGCGGCGGATATAGGCCACCCGAGCCTTCTCCGGCGGATTGGCTGGGAGAGAGGATCCTCTTCCCGCTGCCTTTCCGCCGCTTCCTTGTGCGACATACACTAGAGGCAGCCTCGGGCCGAGCATCTGCCTCGCTTCGAGGCTGCGCAAGTGGAGACGCTGCCTCTAGTGGATACTGGATAGACTCCCTTCTATTTTTTTAATATTTTAGAATATCTGAAGTTTCACAGATATTGCGCCATCTACACAGTATTAATTAAAAAAAAGAACATTGTTGTTCTTTTGGAGTGTTCGAATTGTGAATTTTGGCTTAGCTAATTGCTATAATGCTTATGACCATGTGGTCATACATGTGTATGGTATAATTATGGTACATTACCACCAGATATACCACATGTATGGTATATCATATATGGTACATAAGCCATACCATAATTGGTAATTCCACAAGAACATGACGTTTCATTTTAAAAAAGAATGATAAGTAAATTATGCATAGGTAATAAAATTATAACAGATTAAGTTTCAACAAGAATAAGATAAGTCATGGTTTTCTTAATTAAATTAGCGTCACAGTTCGCTACGCTTCACTTTCATTCGCTTTTAAATTCGTCTTCTTACCATACGATTCGACATATTCTTAATTTTTAGTTTTAAAATAATAATTTAAAATATGGCAACACAGTCACTAGAATGATAAGGAATAAACATGAGTAAAAAATACTAATTAAAACAAACAAAAATCGGTGAATTAGTGGTACAAGTTAGAAGTAAAACTGGTAGTCAGAACAACGTCTTACCAGTAGTACTATTTTAAAAGAATAATATGACAAATAGAATATTTCTTTACTGGTGATTAAGTTAGTATACTGACCACTTGAAATAGAATTCGAAGTAAGCACTTGCCTACTTTAAAATTAAGAGTGCCGCAATATACAATATTAGCTGGTGCCCGCGTCTTCGTCCGCGTTCTGGATGAAAGGTATGTCCTTCTGTATCCCAGACAACGTGTATATAAAATTTCATGGTGATCGGTTCAGTAGTTTTTGCGTGAAAGAGTTTCAAACATTTATAATATTATATATAATATATACAGTGCAAGAACACTACAAATAAATAATACAAAATGAAATAACTAAAAACGGTGAAAGCACGATTAAGGTAATCTAACGACGACATAATAAGAAATTTATTTCTAACAATAAATCGTGTCGTGACTTCTAAGTAAGCCATGACAAGATATGCCAAGCCAGCCAAGCGTTAAATTTGCGATAAGCAGCCAACGGCCTTTGTTAGCCTGACTGCTAACATCTTTGATAAAATAAGCTTATTATACAAATCTCAGAGGAAACCTGCAAAAGGTGGATTTAATAAATTTCTTAATAGTCAAATTAAAATTTATGCGAAAACTTTTTCCACCTATACAAAATAATTCTAGATTTTAACAGGTCGGTATAATGAAAGAATTTAAATTGTTCTTAAGAACTGCATTCAATGTTCTAGATGCTTTTTTTTTAAATAAGATATAGACTGAATAAATATAGACTGAATCCTAATCTTAAATAAAATTAATGCCATTAATTAACCTATATATCTCTATATATATGTATATTAATCCTAACTAATATTAATAGATTAATGCGAAAGTGAGTTTGTTTGTTACGATTTAACGCCTTAATTACTCAACAGATCATCATAAAATTTTGAAGACACGTTCTCATTAGTATAGAAAAGGGCATCATGCATCCTATGCATCCTATGCATATCCAAAAAAAAAGTACTGTTTTCGAGAGATCATCTGAAATCCTGAATCTGAAGTCAAAATTATCCGCTTAAGATCAAATATGACCTTACAAAAAAATAGATCTTAATTGTATTGGAAGAAAAATATAATATTTTCCTAATCAGAAGCCCCCTTAAAGGAAGAAATTCCAAAAATATTTCTTCGTTTAATAGTGAAACGAAAGGGTTATCATAAAAACATATCGCCCATGATACGACGCTATTACGACTCGCAATATGGCTTCAACATACATAATCGTTTAGAAAATGCTTATTTGACTTTACGGAAGCAGCTTACGCAATATGTTTATTTTTATATTAAACTGGAGACTACCTTCTTTTGTAATAATCGATGCTACATTTAAATATATTTTTTCTGAATTATTTATGATAGTCAACATATCAGCCGTAGGCCGTCCACTGGGTCTCATCTATTTTTAGAAAAACGTCTATCACTGACTGAATGATCAATGCACAGCCTCAATTACTGCAAAATGCCAATTTTAGAAAAAAAAATGCATTGAAACAGATGCAGATAAAAAGTCAAAAGAGAAATGGAGAGTTTGACAGATACTCAAATGTTACTCTTAAGTGTTTATTGGTCCTTCGAGCCGGATAAAATCGAATAAAATGAATTTCAAGGAAAAACAGCGTCGAAGCTATTCATCGCAAATAAAGCGGAGTACACAAAAAATCACAAAAAAAAAGTAAACAAATTTATCTTTTCGACGAAATTGCCCGCTTTTCGAGAGTAATCGACGTCTTTAGAAATAAGTCTTCAAATAAATCTGTGCTTAACCGATTTACGAATATCGAATTGGCTCTCCCTTAAAGTGATGATCTAAACTTATTTGTATTAAGCAGTGTTAAGATCATGCAATTGATTGTTTACTTATTTATTACAAAAACCATAAAAAATATATTTTTACTATAAAAACCACAAAAAATATCTTTTTCTTTTTGATTAATAAAAGATATCTATGTACTGCTGATAGCTATCCATGTCAACTATTTGTAACTAACAATTTAGAGAATAAATATGGCAAAATATATTCTGCGGTTATTTGCGTTTATTCGCTGTGACCGCAAATGAATTTCTCTGTGTATATGACGTTTAAATTTTAACACAATGACACGAAAATTAATTTTATATCGCCTTTTTGTTAAATACGAAAAAACAAAACCTGTAATTTTATTAATGTGGAAAACTGAATAATTTAATTATAACTATTATAATGTATTTAATCATAAGAATAAGAGTAAGTATATTTTAAACAAATTGTTTTAGTTTTCTAATAAATATTCAACTTATTCTTTATGAATATCTCATTTAAAGTTTAAATTATAATTACGAATAGACATGCATTATAAATTACGAATATACATGTATTTCAAAATAGAAAACAATTCCAAAACATTCACAATTAATATTAAATTCAATTCACAGTTAATATTTGAAAGGAAAAGTGTGTGTCAGCACGACTGGAGTTTACTCTTTACGAACTATAAATAAATAAATAATTTAATAAATATAATTAAAACAGCAGTATTGAAGCATATTGTAAGCCTGTATCGCGTAACTTGTGACATGTGACATCTGATTTTACTCCCAGCCCCGGGCCCCCGGGCCAGCCGGACTTATATATGAAATCGATTCTTAAGGACTAAACTCCAAAAATGATGATATATTTTTATACACTCAGATGAACATATAAAAGAAGCGTAGGTAATTCAATTAAGGCCGCGTATTCGAGCCAGTGAGTGATATAACAAACACAATGTGGCTGCGAATGTCTGACGAGGGACAAATAATTTCCACCGTGAACAACCGACATACTTGTGTAGTAGTACTCGTATGTTTAATCTATTATCATACCTATTGCAATATCAATGTATATGTATCTATAACATAAACAAATATTACATTACATTTTTATTATATACTAGCTGGCGCCCGCGACTTCGCCCGCATGATAAATATAGCCTATCCTGTGTCCCGTACGTCTAAATGTTTATCTACAAAGCTTCATGAAAATCAGTTAATTCGTTTAAGAGTTATGTATCATGGTAGAATGTAAGCAAGTGTTCTATTACATTTTGTTTTGGTGTTTGGGAGTTACCACATTTATTCAGCTTTTATCCATAGAAAACACTAACGCTGCGCAGTTATGCCGGACTCCTACTGGCTCATTGTGGGTTAGAAAGTCGATGTACCGGATAAAACCCAACGATTTACTAGCGCGGCCGTAGATGGGCGGGTTGCGGGGACGTTATGACACGACATCGATGCCCCGCCACAGCTATCCAGAGCGGGGAGGGCTGCGCTCCCTTTCTTATTCTCACTTCTTTAAGAAGGTTGGCTACTATTATTGCTATCCTGACCTTGGAAGAAGGAGCGACTACTCAATCCAAACCACTATCTTAAATTCTTCAGCCAGGATTTTTCCTGTATTTTTCGCTTCGCTTTCCCTGTATTTTTCCTTGCATCACTAGCTGAAGAATACGGTATCTTTCGCCCCTCATTACGTACCCGAAATATTGCAGCTTCCTCTCCTTTATAATTCTCAGCACCTCCCTTAGCCACAGCTTACCTGGTTACATTCAGAGCACTATAAAATTTCTTTTCTTTTCTTTCTTTCTTTCACTATGCACATTTTTAACTGAAGTATGACAAAAAATATTCCACCTCTAAAGAGACCATTTCAATATTTCTCTTTATATTCACCTAAAAGGTGGTCGCATTGTGCAAAACATGAATCTTGCTTTTTAATTCAGCTTAATTATTACAAATGGAAGAGCCATTAGCGGAGTGGCGGGAACAAAATCGCAATTATTCTCAACGAACACAGACAGTAAAAGGGTTTCTAACCAGAAATCAAGAGGGCTAGTGGCGATTACTTGTCACGACAGAGTACTCGCTTGCCGCACGAAATTTATTCAATTATTTACCTCAGAAATAAGAACCAATTCTAAATGGGCTACAAATTGCGTTACGTGCTCCGGTGGCCTCTTCTAAGATTTCGGTTTCACTCTTATAATGATGAGAATTAGTCTAGATGTCTAAATTGTTGGTTTAGATAGAATTTAACGTTGTTTAACATTCTCAATTGGTCGCATTCTATATAAGACATTTTTCTTGTTAGTCTCAATATTGATTGATATGGATATTCCAATGATTTTGTATTGGTCTCGCTCGCTACGCTCGACTAGATAGAGGACTATACAACAACGACAGCTCCGTAAATGCGGCCGTTTTTTATTCTAGTGTGTTTAAGCAACAATTGTCAGTTGACATTGTGTACTAGTGTGCGTGAAGAATTGTGTTACCAGCTGCTAACTGTTACCCGAGTTAATGGGAAAAATATTTTATGCTGTGGTCTATTAGTTAATTAAGTTATAAATATAGCTCAGAAAATACTTAAAAATGAACAATAAATTAAAACGGAATGTATAAATATATTTATATATAGAAAAATGGAAAATATGTATTATATCAATGATTAGGCCTCATTTTTAATAGTTTTTTTTTATTTACATGTAATATTTACAAGTTATTATTAAAAATAAGGGTTAATAACTTAGAATCGTGTGGGAAGATTTTAGGGTATTGGAAGGTTAAATTAGTTAGAAATGGATGTTAATTTCATAAAAATATAGTTTTTATGGAAAGGAAATCAGTCTACAATTAATTTATAGTACAGTGAATATAGTCGTTTTTTTTGGTCAACTTTGCACTATCCTACCGATCCAATTTTTTTTTTCTATAAGGTTTAGGATCACTTACAGAGTGTAAAATCACAAAATGCTGACAGATTCCGGTGACAGCATAGGCGCCATCTTGAAAAAACGTTTCTGGCCGATATCTCGGAAACTATGCACTTTAGGGCAAAAGTGATAGAGACCATTATTGTAGAGAATACTATTTCGCATCTTTTATTTCTTACGCATTTTTTTGTAAAACTCACCGCTTACGTTTTATGGCTCATTTAATTAACACATTTTTCTATCTCGGCCGATAACTCTTATAATATTGGATTAATCAATAAAATGCATCAATCCATTTTTAAAGATCAATCTATTCCCCACAACTTTTATTTGAAACTTTTTTTTTTTCAAGCTATCGGACGTTGAATGTAGAAATGCCGACGAGAAGAGGAACCATCGGATACAATTGGATTTCCGCCGCCTCCAAAACGCTCGAAACTTTGATATAATTTTTAATTTCTTTTTGTATTATTGTTTTCCTGACAATAAATTTTGAAAATATTTGTAAAAATAGTCCCCTTTCCGTTTCTTCCATTTTATTATGACATCTGAACGTAACATAATCAATAATAATTACTCACCACACCAGTTTTAAATGAAAGCACTAAATATAATAAAAAATAATAAAATAATAAAAAAAATTAAAAAAATTCGTTACTATCTCAGGTAAGGAAATGAACTTTTCATTGTTAAGTACATCAACATTCGGGATATTTTTTCAAATGTATTTGTTGAATTTTTACCATTGTACTCTATGCATACCTTGAAAATTCAAACCTTGCACCTGGTAGTCCAACATTTAACGTCTTATAGCTCGAAAACTATGGACATTAAAAAAAAAAGTTTTAAATAAAAGTTGTGGGGAATAGATTGATCTTTAAAAATGGATTGATGCATTTTATTGATTATCGGCAGAGATAGAAAAATGTGTTAATTAAATGAGCCATAAAACGTAAGCGGTGAGTTTTACAAAAAAATGCGTAACAAATAAAAGATGCGAAATAGTATTCTCTACAATAATAGTCTCTATCACTTTTGCCCTAAAGTGCAGTTTCCGAGATATCGGCCAGAAACGTTTTTTCAAGATGGCGAACAGTGAAAATTTATGTGTTGTACTGAATATGTGTGTTGTAATAATGTTTTTAAGTGATGCTGATGCTGATAGTTGCAACAAACCTGGTATGTACCTACATATTTATTTGTATTGTAAACAATTTTAGGTTATGTTCTAAAATATTATTAAATTAATTGTACTCATTTCCTTTCCATAAAAACTATATTTTTATAAAATTAACATCCATTTCTAACTAATTTAACCTTTAAATACCCTAAAATCTTCCCACACGATTCTAAATAATTCCCAATAACTAGGTTAGATAAATGAAATATGTTATATAATAAAATAAAATAAAAACAATAAATTCACATTATAAAAATCTCAAACATGGGGAAATTGATTCTTGTATACGCGGCAACACTGAATGGCGTTTTGGGTTCATATTATTTTATGTTGAAATTTCGAAATTATACGATACTTACTGATGGTATGTGATCCCAGTGTTCTTCTTATTTTTTGTGGTATTATTTTTACACAGTTTCACTACGCACCCCGGCATTTTAGTTTGAATTATGCCCAAAATTTAATAAAACATTCGGCATGTACACATGACAGACAGCTTGCAGTGTGACTGGGTGGTGACTAGCTCCGGTACGCCAAATTTGGCGTATAATTTTTTTCGCGTTTGACAATTACGACTGCTTTGTCTTGTCGAGTGAAGCGAGACCAATTTTTAGTCTATGGGATATTCATTATTATTGTTGAATTAGATTATATGTTTAGAAGGTACATTACCTTTCATCTAAGCTTACTTACTCCAAATATTCATCAACCTTAAATGATGAATGGGAACTATTAGTTTCACTATCTTCTATTTTTTTATTATTTCTCCCATATCCTCAGTTTTTCTGTCTCATCTAATTAGGTATATTCATTTTTGACAAGAGTGACATGATATATCATTTTTGTGTCATTCCTCTTGTCTAAATTGATTTATTGAAATGTTTTCTTATACTGCAGTTGTTATAATTTAAATAATCAAGATAAATTAAATAAAGCAATTGTTTATTTTTTGCAAGTAAATTTCTTTTTTTTTTTTTTCTTGGAAATAATAATTATATGTGTGTTAGTAGTCCCAACTAATTTATATTCGCATGTCAGACCTTCGTCCGTCTCGGACAGCTGATATTCTATCAGACCCTATTTGAACGGTCCACTACGTTGCCTACTGATTTTGATAAGCCACGACTCGATTACTTTAGTACAATTTTATACATTAATTTACAGGACGAAAATTAAAACATCTCGTAGAACATCTCGTATCTCGTATATTTTGTGTAAAAAATAAAGATTTAGGTACCTTTGTTAACATTTAGAAAAAAAAACCTACCAATTGCATTAAATTATTTTTGTATTGGATAGACCATTTATCGAGGAAGGCTTTAGGCTATATAACATCACGTTGCGACTAATAGGAGCGAAAAAACAGTCGAAAATGTGGAAAAAAACGGGGAAAATTATTCATGTTTGAGGGCTTCCGTTGCGTGCGCTGCGAAAACCGTTCGAGATACCCAAATTATTCCCAAAATAACTATTCCACGCGGACGAAGTCGTGTAAAATACCATACAATTATAAAAAGAATACCCCGTCTAACAGGTCCTCCTGTGGCATGGACCCTATTAGGATGGCAACGTTACCAAATTACATTATTAATTTTGTTATAACATTATTGATAAAGGGCGACCTGATAGACGATGGTTTCAGGCTGCTTCTGACTGGTTCGAAAATTCCAGCAGTGGACGTGCTGCGGCTGAAATGATCTTCTCTAAGTTATTATAGATGTAAGATAGATACAAGCCTGGGCAGTCCATCTGGCAAACGTAACCACATCCCGTCCACCGTAATATATAAACATCAAATGGACAATTTAATTTCAATGTAAAAATATCTTATGTCTCTTCCAGCGTTTTAAGTAGAAAAAGATCAGAATTTAAAATGGCTTCTCAAAAGAATAGTTCCTACTAATCCCCTTGCTTTTATCCGTTCGAATAAAAAACATGCAAATTCCACAGCTTAGGATCCTGTAGGAATACGGATAAAATTTGCATAAACCGCCAAGCTACGCAGCAATGTATAATAAATCTTATTGAGAGGGAACAAGACTGAAATACGCCAGCTTAGGTGTTTGAAAAGATCGTGTAATTTAAGACGAGACTCAGGTGAAAGAAGTTAAATTAAATGTACTTATGTACCTCTACGTCAAACGATTTTATTTAGTTTTATTTTGGAAAAAGTATCATCAGTTTTAAGATCTTCTTGATAATAACTTTGATGTGTTTTTCTATTTGTAATAGATTGAACCTAGGTTAAAATTCTTAAAAAGTTATACGAAAATTTTTGCATAAGTATAGCAAAATCCTTGCAAATTTAAAAGCTTCAATGGACTGACGAAATCAAATAAAATATTTCATATGATCAGATCTGAGGCTTTAGGCTACTTGTTCCCGACAGCTATTAACAATATAAGCGTATATATTCCTGTATCCACCAAAAAGCGGCGGCGCCGTGACAAAGATAATCTCGTCCGCATTTGTGTAAATTATTCAGATCGTAAAATTGGATTATTCTATTACACTCTAATTATAAATTTTATTTCCAAAATTTCTTAGCTTCACGAAATTTGTAAATTGTTCCAAAGTTAGTAACGCCTGGAATATTTTAAATGTTTGCAGTCCAGTAAATAAATTATCTAAGACCATAAAATATTTTATCTTGATGCATTTGTAGACTATGGACAAGGTCTTGATTTGATTGAGACTGTGCAGACGACCAAAAAGATAGGCGAATTTAACATTACAAAGACAATTTAAAATCCACCCTAAATCCACCGTATTAAGCTAATTTGGCTTCGTACGAAATTGGCTATGAAAAGAAATCCTTGCGGTACCATCCCAGTCATCCATTCATAAAAAAAGGATCTAGCTATTTGTCCCTCATGAATGCTTGTACTCGTATAGTTCGCCATTTAAATGGAATTTAAATAACCGCAATCTCTTGAGGTTCATGACAGGCAAGTAAGTCGCAAAAGTTGATGTGGGCTTGTCTAGTCATATTTTTTGGGAGTATATTATAGAAAGGCCTATTATCTATTTATATTTATAGAATCTATATGTCACCATCAGCAGCAAGCGTCACTGATGTTATGTGTATGTTATGAGGTATGTGTATACATACCAACGAAATAGTATATCTCTGCGAGCAAAGGTCGTTGATACATACATACTAATATATATAAACAATCGACAAAATTACATGTAACAGTTACAATATAATACATACATACAATGTATACAAATAATATATACATTTAAAAATATAAGTTGAAATTGTGAATCGCTGGCGTTTTGGAATAACCCAAACATACATTTGTAAGAGTGTCGGGAAGAGCGGATTAGGGATGCCCTTCGAATGAATACTAAACCGATATATGGTTACGTCTTATTACATGAACGCAACCCGTAACATTCGTATTTATTATGTCACTTACATATTTAAACTAGCTAAAGATCGCGGTTTCGACCGTGAAATTAGTTTAAATTAAGTGAAGCGCTGCCTTGACTTAATAAAAAAAAAGTATAAAGTATAACAACAAACACAACACAGCATTTCACTGTGGTCTTCTGCAAGATCGGGCTCCCCAAATGACTTCGAAAAGCAGTATGCACTGCCACTTATTCTTGTTCTCCAACTAGTGAATATTGGCGATCAGACTGGAACAGTCTTCTCTATCTTTTGTTTTTCGAAACAGCTCAATTGCATTAGCTATCCCGGTCCACTCTCTGATGTACTGCAGCCAATGCTTCTTTCTTCGCCCAACTTTTCTCCTTCCAGCGACTTTTCCCATCATCGCCAGCTGAACTAGACCGTATTTCTCACGTCTACACCCAGGCAGCGAAACTTTAGGTGTTTTTACCGTAAGGTTGTATATTTGGCGAATCAGTTGCCCCACTATTTAGGTATTATTAAAATTTAGTATTATTAAAACTTAAAACGATTATTAAAATCTATTAATAAAATTATTGAACATTCTGAGCACATAGTTAGGTATGAAATAAGACCTGCAGCAATGTTACGTAATTTAGTAAAAAAAATTTGACTGACTAATAATAGTCAGTTGTTTTCACAATTATGTAAACATGATAATATTCAAGGTCGTCAAAATGCGTAGTGCTAATTAGGGTTTGGCAAAGAATATATAAAATGGGAAACTGCTAAGATTATCTTGTAACAAACATTTTTTTATATAACTTCTGAAAAAAAAAAATTGGCAGTTGATAGTAGTTGTAAGTAGGTTTCTATGCACCCTAAACCCTATTAATGTTATAAATGGTGATAGTTTGTATGTTTGTTCCTCAATAACGCAAAGTCGGTTGAATGGATTTTTGTGAAATTTGGTACACAGGTAGTTTATTACTTGGATTAACTTTTTATTTTGGAAAAGTATCAGGTTCTTGAGGGATCGTCCGAAAGTATATGTAGTCACAGAGATAAAAATGTCGCGAATTTCTCAGGATATTTCTCATTTTTATTTTTAATCACGGACAAAGTCGTGGGCACCAGCTAGTAAAGAAATAAATATTTTTTTATTAAGATACATGAAAGTGATGTACTAAAAATTGTAATGCATCTAAAATCCAAGATCTGTTACGGTTGACTCAAAGTAACCATTTCTTTCATTAAATATTTCATCTTTACGTTAATATATCTGTCCGTTCTCTGTTTCTCCGCTAAATACTTCTAAACCACCCAACGGATTTTGATACGGTTTTCACTTATGGAAAGAGGGTTTGTGTATATTTAAAAAAAATGCCGGGAAGCCGGTCGCTAGAAATAAATAAAATCAATTATTAAGAATAAACTTTATCTATAAATCAATAATTATAAAGTATAATATACAATCAAAACGACCTTACAATTTAATTAAATAAAACAAATTTATCATGAAGAGGTCAATAATTCCGATAATAAATTTATAATTACTTCACTATCGCTATAAAGCACTTTGCACGTAAGGCGTGCGGTTCTCTTTTGAAACATAAAATAAAATAGGAAAGGGACGAAAGACGTCCTTGTGTACAGTGGGATAAGGACGAATTTTCTATAAGTGTTAACAGAAGAAGAATTATTTACCAAAATAATGTGGCTTAAGATGTTAATGTTTGGTGTTGTTATTAGTTCAATATTAAGCGAAGATAATTTAAACGATGAATACGTTGATCCCATCATCAATTTATTATTAAATAATGAACGCAAGGAAGATTATTATGTATCTGAAGAAGATAGCGATGGTAATTATAAGTATTTTATTCTAAAAACTGGCTGGTGCCCGCGACTTCGTCCGTGTTCTGGATGAAAGGTACCCTATATCCTTTCTGGTGTCATTTCATGATGATCGGTTTAGTAGTTTTTGCGTGAAAGAGTTATAAACATCCATACAAACTTTCGCATTTATAATATTACTACGGATTGTAGGTAAAGAGGTAAGTAAAATAAAAATAAAGAGGTAATAAAAATAAAATAAAATAAAATGTAAATGGTGGCCGCAATTTCATACTATAATCAAAGATCCGAATAGGACAACAACCTTCACTCAAGTATTTTAAATCAAATTTGGTAACTATGTATGTTAAAAAAATATCACAAATGGGTTGACTAAAATATCCTAGCCAAGCTATGATTAATTAATAATTGAAATATACTAGAACATGAGCTAATATAATATAGTTATTTATTTATATATTTATTAACAACAACAATCAATATTTCATCAAGAAAAAAAACCCTCTCAAAATTATAGATTTAATATTCATATTATGACTCCTTTGTAAAATGAAGCTATAAAGACCCTACATGCAACGAAATCTCTGGAATTATATCTCTGGAATTTAGTTGCTAGTTGTTTGAATTTATAATATACCAAAACAATATACATATGAACTTATCTTTTTAAAATTTTGTAAAATCTTCACTATTAACCCTAAGCAACAACTCTTATCAGCATATCGGTTGTTTTTTTTTATATTTTGACAACAAAATATACCTACAGAGATTTTTTTTACTAACATGTATCCGCACTAACCTGTACTCTAAACGTCTGATGCTCGTGACGTCCTACGTCACGAGCAACCTTTTCATATGGCCTCGTGAGGTCAAAGTCGCAAATCAATTAATGTGATTTTAGAAATACCGGTTTTAATGGACGGCATTTGGAGATGCGGTCGGTGTGACAATATAGATGAGAGCAAACCTCTATACATTGAAATTAATGACATCGACACCAACGTCAGAGACGAAACTGAACTTCAAGTGGGTATCCTTGAGTTAAGAACTCAATAATTCATACTAATTCGTAAAACTATGCGAAAACTCATAAATTATTTCTAATCAATAATAAATTGCGCACATCTCGTCTCCTAGAAATTTTTTTTTTGACAAAAATGTTTTTTATGAACAAAATCATTAATAAATATTTACTATTTTTTATTTTTATTGTTATTGTTATGTTATTGTCATTTTTTCGGCACATCAACAGCCTGACATGATAGAATAGATCCTTTCTTTATCAGTCTGAACCGACCTTTACGTAAAAAAGAAAAAAAAAAACTCCCGAATCACAGTGGCATGCCAGTGCCGACAGAAGTGAAAATTACGTGTGTATTTTTTGAATCGTCAGGAAAGTACATACTTAATATACAGAGGTGTCGGTTTCGGTAACAGTGTTGCGAGTTCAATGGCTTTATCACATCTCAAAAAATTATATTTTTAAAATTTAATATCAGCGCCATCTCTTTTCGCATTGATGTATTATTTCAATTCAATTGGTTTTTGCAAGGATGTAATTAGGTAACATTTTGTAGTTTCAGTGGTATTGTGTAGATGGCGCAATATATGAAATATAAAGAGGTGTTGGTTACGTTACAGTAACAGGTCGTGAGTTCAATAGTTATTTCCCATCTAAAAAATGCCAAACGCGCTTAAAGAAGTTTTCATTTCAAAAAAATCAATGGTAGAATTTCTTCTAAAATCGTATGTTTATTTACAGTATGGCGTCTCTGTCGAAGGTATGCGTTGTGTGACATTGAAACCGGACAGACCTGGGATAGTACTCAAGGCATCTGGTTCCTGCAGTGGGGAAAGTGTAACTTTTATCACTTTAGTCATGAACCGATTCACAATACAAGTTTATGGTTGAAAATAATAAAAAATATATTGTATTTTATTATTTCCCAAACAGTAAGACACCACTCAAATATCCACTCAACCAAAACATACGACAATCACAACGTCCGACGATTTATCGAACGATCGGTAATGCGCATCTTCAAATATTGATCACACTTATGGAACCCTCAAATATAGTACATATAGGTACTGTCAAAATTGAAATGATACAAGGAAGTTCCCAACCCTGCCGGGAATCGAATTCGGGAACCCTAGGACGGAAAGTTAAGGCAAACACAACATAGATATACTATTTCGTTGAAACACCCTAGCCACTCATCCAACGGACTTAATTTTTTTTTCTATTCAAACCACGAAGATTATTTATAAATAAAAAATTATTCATTTTAAATTTCTTAGAATTTACAAGAAAATTGACAAAAGCAACATGGTAATGGGTTTTCAATAAAAAAAATGTCATATGTCAAGTTATTTATAATTACACAGACCAACACTGTTTTTCGGAAAAATAGCATGTTAATAGAAGTTTCCTTTTCGAATATTATTATATTGACTACTATTTTCAATATATACATAGTCTCTACATAGTGATTTCCTATGCCGACTGCTTATTAATGCATAAAGTATCGATCAGCAGTACAGCACGCATCCAAAGTACAAAACGATCATAAATAGCTACAATACATAATTAAAAACAGCGTACAGACAAACAGACGAAAATTCTAAAAACCATTTTTTTGACCTCGGTAACATATAAGTGGAAACAACGTGTACAATTTTTTTTATTTTAAATATTTAACACGGCTCGTTTACGATTTTATTATGTAGAAATTTTTAACCGGCCATTTCATGAAGTGATCAATTCTATGATCTGGCCACGACATATAGACAAAGTAGTTGTTCGCATCTGTCTGTTTCTCTGTTAACTTTTTCTAAACACATCGTATAATATTATTTTTACTATAATTATAATTATTAGTACCTATAAATTATTTTAAAAGTTAACTATTTAAATTTGAATTACCTATAGTTTGACTTAAAATTTATAGAAATTAAAAAATTACATAACATCCTATATAATTTCTTATAACAAAAGTTATAGGAGTCCACTTGCAAGTAAAGAAAATTGAAAAATTATATATTATAATAATAATGTGCAAGATACTCTAAACAAAGCCAAAAATATACTACGAACTTCAACTCAATGGCAAAAAAAAATCTAAGAACTGTTTAGCAATTATCACTTGATCGTCAAAACATAAGTATGGAAATGTTGCCATTGACGCATGTTAAGCAAAGCTTTGTTTCGAGTTGAAAGGTGATGTACCAAAGTAATAATCTTCTTTGTTTTATCCTTTTCTAATCCTACTTCCTACTAATCCTACTAATATTATAAATGCGAAAGTTTGTTTGGATGTATGGATGTATGTATGGATGTTTGTAACTCTTTCACGCAAAAACTGCTGAATGGATTCCAATGAAATTTTGCATACACGTTGTCAGGGACACTAGAAAGGACATAGGGTACCTTTCATCCAGAACGCGGACGAAGTCGCGGGCACGAGCTAGTAATTATAGATTTTTGTCTAATTATGACAAAACTAGCTGGTGCCCGCAAATTCGTCCGCGTCCTAGATGAAAGGTACCCTATGTCCTTTCTGGTGTCCCAGACAACGTGTATGCAAAATTTCATGGTCATCGGTTCAGTAGTTTTTGCGTGAAAGAGTTACAAACATCTATACATCCATACAAACTTTCGCATTTATAATATACACACACACAATATTTATTGTAATTTAGATAAACATTAGAAAATAGTCTAATTTTTTCATTTCTTTTTTTTATATAAGAGATGGGTTAGCTTTTGGCCAACAACCAGCCATGTGGCAAGGATGAGGCCTAAGATGGAACGAGCTCACCCAGAAGATGCCTATTCACTCGAACCTTGAAAAGATTAGGGAACCGTATATTTAGACCGAATTGATTCCACGAATCCAACAGACCTTACTTCCTCCGCGTCATTAGTCTTTCAGTGTACATGTGTATGCGTCAGTACCTTCATTGATTTTATGTATCTGCAAAAAGTAGCATTTCCGGAATCACTTATACTTTATTCCCGGTTCCGGAAATATAAGGAAAACTATACTTTTTAAGTATTTGGTATTATTTTTTCGCTTACTCTCGAAGCAATGGACTAACATATTTCTTTCTACAAAGTTTCTGTCCTCGTTTCTCGATCGTTTGTCCAGATATAACAACCTTGGTAAATATAACAGTATTGTTTGCATACTTATTGACTTCTTGCAAATATGGATACAAAATGTTGTACAAACATAATGAATCAATGTAAACTTACGGTAGTTTTCCGCTGAAGAGATGTCGTAAAGGACTTCCCTACTTACACAAAGTTAAGTCATCGTTACGTAACTACTTAACGAGAAATACATGCGGTCTATGAAAAATATATTGCGTAAGAACTTCGAAGGTTGGCATTATATTAAAAGAAATCTAAACGTTAAAAAAATACCTAAGAAAACAGAAAAAATAACCGATGGCCAATCTGCTTGCAACACACTTTTGCTAACTATACGCTCGTACCTACAGCTCTGTGTTAATGGCGATGGTAACCGCTTGATAATAAATAATCAACCGCTTGATAATCAAGTGAAATATATTTATTCTCTGGAGTCAAATTGTCTCGAAATCGTTCAACAAAATCTATTTCTCCATCTAGACATCGAAATATAAGAATGTCATTTTTATTTCCATTTTATAGATCAATATACATAATATATATAGATCAAATAACTATAGATCAATCAGGAAAATTAGTCTCTATTAGGCGCGATTTCACCATACTGAAATTAGAATTTGACATCGCTGTTAAGTCATTTAGCGCTGTCATTCGTATGATGAAAACGTCTGTCAAATACTAACAGAGTATGGTGAAATCGCGCCTCAGGATAATAACGCCAGATACGGAGCTAATAGTTCTAAATCCCATTAAAAAATCTAAATGGTAAAGTCAGGAGTCAAGTAGTTATCTACCACTTCACCGACGACACTCTACTGGCATTACTGCTTATTAGCATTAATAATATTCTTATTAGCATTATTAGTTAATAATATTAATTTATTCCCCATGTTAATGTAATCAAACATGTATCAAAATATATTATATCACAAGAAAGGCTGCCAAGACAACGAAATTCAATACAAAAAATATGTTAATCAGACTACAAGTTCTCGAATCATAGGCACACATATAGAGCAATGACGTCTTTTAATATAATTATACTAATACTATAAAGAGAGAAGGTATGTATGTTGGTAATGAATAAATTCAAAAACTACTAGGCCGATTTTAAAAATTCTTTCCTCTACATATAAACAGCTACATTATACATCAGCGAGTAACATAAGCTATATTTTGTAAAGATACTCGGACGAAGTCGTGTGCAACAGCTAGTTATTAAGTATCGTTTTCATACTAAGACAATTAGAATAACACAACCAAAGCGACGGGAGATCGGAGAGCTGGCGCTTTCCTCGGCCAACGTATTAGTTTGGCCATTCAACGAGGAAATGCTGCCAGCGTCCTCGGTACAATGCCGCGGGGTCCATTTTTGTATTGAATTTTGTTTTTAGATATAATTTATTTAGTTATTAGTTTGTAAATATTGTAAATTCATTTAAACTATTAAATAAAAACGAATTTTTGAACCAAAGTGGTAGTTAGCAAGTATTGCGTTTGGTAGAAGCTCCTGTAAGGGAATAATTACTGCACGGTTTGCCCAGTTCTAGAATGAGGAATATCTTGCTACCACAAAGTATTTTGAATGAATAGGACATTAGTAATCATTTGTAATGCGTAAGCTTTCAATTGACAAAAAATTGTTTTTGCAAATTTACTATTAGAAGTACAAAATTTTCCATTTTTCGTCGATGACGCCTCTCACTCGTATAGCCAAACCACTTAGGAATCAATTATCTCATAAACGAAAAGTTTTTTCCTGGTAAATCTATTTGTTTACGCCTGCCCCTGACACTTCATATTTTAATTGTAAGTACGCTTCTAAGCGCGACTTCATCACAATAATATTTTATTTAACTGTATGCAGTTGCTATGAATATTTTTAAGACCGTGGCATGTGTAATAAAATATTTATGTTTTCTATGGTAATGACTCGCAGACTTGGGATTGGATCTCCAAGGTCCTAAGATAAGGTGTTTCATGCACGAAAAACAAGAGCACATTTATGCTATTCTTTCGCGGTGGCTCACCCTATATACGAACACAGCGTTTTGCTAAAACAATATTAAAACCAAATATTATGACTTCATTATGAACTTAGCAGTTAAAATTATACTCTTACTAGCTGTTGCACGCGACCTCGTCCCCGTAACTTTTATAAAATATACGAGTACGAGTATAAGTATACGAACACAGCGTTTTGCTAAAACAATATTAAAACCAAATATTATGACTTCATTATGAACTTAGCAGTTAAAATTATACTCTCACTAGCTGTTGCACGCGACCTCGTCCCCGTAACTTTTATAAAATATACGAGTACGAGTATAAGTATACGAACACAGCGTTTTGCTAAAACAATATTAAAACCAAATATTATGACTTCATTATGAACTTAGCAGTTAAAATTATACTCTCACTAGCTGTTGCACGCGACCTCGTCCCCGTAACTTTTATAAAATATACGAGTACGAGTATAAGTATACGAACACAGCGTTTTGCTAAAACAATATTAAAACCAAATATTATGACTTCATTATGAACTTAGCAGTTAAAATTATACTCTCACTAGCTGTTGCACGCGACCTCGTCCCCGTAACTTTTATAAAATATACGAGTACGAGTATAAGTATACGAACACAGCGTTTTGCTAAAACAATATTAAAACCAAATATTATGACTTCATTATGAACTTAGCAGTTAAAATTATACTCTCACTAGCTGTTGCACGCGACCTCGTCCCCGTAACTTTTATAAAATATACGAGTACGAGTATAAGTATACGAACACAGCGTTTTGCTAAAACAATATTAAAACCAAATATTATGACTTCATTATGAACTTAGCAGTTAAAATTATACTCTCACTAGCTGTTGCACGCGACCTCGTCCCCGTAACTTTTAGCTGCTGCCCGCGAATTCGCCCGCGTAACTTTGTAAATTATACACTAAAACCTTCCTAGAGAACCACTCTATCAATTAGTGAAAACCGCATTAAAATTCGTTGCGTAGTTTTAAAGATCTAAGCATACATATGGACAGACAGACAGACAAACGCGGCGGAGGTCTTTGTTTTATAATATGTAGTGATGAATCCAATCATCCAAAGCAAAAGAAGAGGTCCTTAGAGTTACATAAATTAATATTCAAACACATTCTAATTTAAATTCAAAGTACGTTGACCTTTATTATGTTTTATATAATATATACACCTCTCTATTTTTAGAGCAGGGCCCTGATTCTGTATGACAACTACTCTTGTCTTGACAAGGCAAGATACGTTAATGTCATTCCTTGGCTTGTCATGAAATTCTTATATCTTATGCCCCAAGACAATTATCTATGGCACGATATGATTTCACAAAAACTGCAGTTTACTATTGTATTTATTTGACTATTCCACTGAAAACACAGATAATATTATGTTATCTCAGCTGGGGGCAAAAGACATAAGAATTTCATGACAAGCCAAGGAATGACATTAACGTATCTTGCCTTGTCAAGACAAGAGTTTTAGCATACAGAATCAGGGCCCAGAGCGGTGTTATATTATGTCGTGGTCAAATCTTAAAATTGATGATTTCACGATGAAGCCAAACATTTCATAAAATAGTTGTATTTCATGATATGGCCAACTAAAACTGGTCATATTATTGTTTTGATAATATGTCCATTATATCAAAGGTTTAATAAAAACTCCAAATAAAGAATCACAGTACTTTTAATTTTCTTTTTAAGCTTCCTATCATAAAACGGACACGGCTACCTAATACAACAGAGGGAGAACTGAGAAACTAAAAATGAGAGGTAACCTATTGGGGGCTTCTCAAACCTCTTCAGGATCCACAAGAATCTATATAATAAATAGTGGTCTCCCCCTACTTATTATTTACTTATTCTTATTTAATTTAAATATATAAATTAATAAACAATTTAAAAAGAAATAGAGTGAAAATTCATTGAGAACGACAAAATATTGCGATGTTAGAAAGGATTAATGAAATTTTTAAGGCTTTATCTCAAAAACTATTGGGTGCAAAGACATAATTCTAGTCTTATATTGTATTAAATTTAGTTTACTTTACGTTCTTAGTAGGTTAGGGTTGAAAAGCGAGTCGTCTAGGGTTCATATCGCCAGAGACTAAAAGTGAATCCAAAATTTTGCGGATTTGCTCGATTTATGACAAGGTTACGTTCGACGCTCGAGGTCTCAAACTTGAACTTTCATTGGACGAATATCATAAACAAATCAGAAAAAAATCAGAACTATCGGATTTGACGCAAGGTCTGTATTATGTGACAAGGTGACTTGTCTAAAGTTAAGTTGTCTAAGTTGTTACCTCAAAACAGTTTTAGTATTATCAATGAGATATTTTCGTTCACAACTCTATTGTGACTTATGTATATGTACATTTACATTTAATCTGTGTTTAAAATCTCGAAAACTGACAATACCAGTAACAGTTCATTCGGCCGTTTTTTTCCTGGCAGTATTTTAAATAGACATTTTAACTCTAGAACTCTAGAATAATAAATAAATAATAAAATTTATCATCTTTATAAAATCATTTCAGAATAGAATGTTCCAGCAATGACCTTTGATGATGTGCCATGATAATTTTTAAATACAGAATTTTTGGATCAAAATAATACTTGTACAGTCGGGGTAAGAAAAGTTTCTTCACCTTAAAGTTGACATTTGCTTGCACCAGATTAATTTATCAGTCATGCCAAAATATTTGTCAAGCAATGTATCGCTGTAATGTCACGTATTTGAATAAAAGGTGAGTTTGGATAAGTTGAAAGAGCCTGATCTTCGAAGTAGTTTATATGAAGTCCTTTCAAACTAATCGGTGGTTCAGAAATAACTTGACTTTGAAGAAATATGCGATGTCCAACCGCTATGAGCGTATGTGGTGAATTTCTCAGAGAATTGTATTAATTTTAAAAAGACATAAAATTTGTAGACTATATAAAAATGCTTTTTTTAAAATATTTTTCTTTTGAAACATTTTAAAATATATTCAAGTAAAACTGTAGATTTAAAGTAAAACGTAAAAGTAATATTACAAAGGAAGGAATAAAGTTTTGTAAGGTTGTTTGCACATAAATATCTGGAGCCACTTACCCTTTATTGAAAAAAAAATGTGACTAAAGAGCTCGTACTCTGCGTTTCTATGTAAATATTCCCGCGATCGGGAATTAAGGTAATAAAAAAAATTGAGATATTCCTATTTGAAATACTAATCGAAGTTTACGTGTCATGTGCCTTAGAAAAAATACCTTCACCTTGGCGGTATTCAGAAATTCTTAATGCGAATATAAATTAATTTAGTTTTTCACAGAAGCCGCTTCTACCTCATACCAATTCAGTCTCATTTTCTTGAGGACGAACTGTATAAGGATATTATTATTACTATAACTTATGGTATGGTATAAAATATTTATCTATTTTTTATATTAATTTATCTATATTAAATAAATAATATTAATATTTTTATAATTAAATAAATATATCATTATTTCGTAATAATTAAATAATCTTTTAAAAAATTTATCTTAATTTTTATTTCTTATTTTTAGTTTTTTTTTTATTGGAAGTTAATGTCACTTTGTTTTAGTCATGTGTTACATCACGAAAGGCACAATCATTGTAGGTTTTTAAATAAATTTCCATTTAAAACAGCTATAGGTCATACAGGAAGTACATATGACTTATTAAGTAAAGGCCACACTATTGGTTTGTTTCAATTGTTTAAGTTAAACATCGTACTTTACAGATGTAATTATACAGTAGAAATGACGCAGTGTCATCTAGTAAATGTGGGAGAAACAAGACATTAGCCTTGTTTTAGTTGGTTGTACTACTTTTTAACAGCAAAGCAACTTCTGACACTTACATCTAAAGGCCACAAGATTTGTTTGTTTATTTGGCGACATTACTATAATAAATTCGAACGCTGCGAAGGTAGCGCCGCAGTTCCATTGCTTCAATTTCTTTTTCCAAATTCAATTTATTTTGTTCCAGTTCCATGTTCAGCTTTTTTTGTTCGAGCGCGTGCTTTTTTTAGTCTTACCGGCTAGGGTTCCTCTGACATGGGTCAGAGACCTTATGTAGCTAGTAGAGTAAACGAACTAAGTTCACTGCTCCTGTTCCAGCTGACGACTGCGCAGCTCTGCCTCTGCGGCAAGCTTGCGTGCGACTATCGTTGTTGATGAACGTTGTGAGCTGCGGGCGCTTCGTAACGAAGCTATTTCACTGCAACTGCAAGGCTCCATGCCATTAACGTGGAATGAAGACGCCGGTGGAGGCGTGTTTTTCGGATGTGGTGCAAGCGAGTCCAGCACCATCTGGGGGCTCTCGGAGGCCTGGGTACCAAATGTTGAGGAGTGGACTGCATTATGAAATGAAAATGAAACACTAACTTAACACACGATTGCAATGGTTCTGCTTCCAACTTACAACTGCTACTGACTTAATATATTTTAAGACTCGTTGTGGCCACCAACCAGCCAGTTGCCAACATGTATATACAAGCAAAAAAAGGCTTGTTTTTAAATATAGATTTGTATTTTACGAAGGATAGTTCATTAATGGCTCGACATGATCACTCGCGATTTATGATTACCTAGATTACGTATTAAAGTTTTTCAACCTTAAGGTCTTAAGGTCAAGGGGTTTTTCTTAATTATCATTTAATAATTGCAAACATGGGCTCTCAACATGTAAACATCGGCCGGGCCGGGTATTTTTTTGCATATTTGTCATAATATAAGATATTAGCCCAGGCGGTATAGACTGCTAAAAATGTCTAAAAATCACTAAGACAGATTTTTTTTAAAATCATTCCAAAAATCCGTAACAAATGATAATTTCACTACGGGTTTGCATAGCTTGCATGAAATCATAGGCTTATCAATACTAATAATAAATCTGTAAGTGTTATTGTGTGTAAAGGTCGCGCGGCGGTTTAAGAATACTCGGCAAAAGAAGAGAGGGCACGCGCAGTATTCAAATTTTAGGTCTGTTTGACGAGCGAGGGAGCGAAAAAGCGGGTGTACAATTTTTACATTTTTTTTTTTCAATTTTCACCTTTATTGCAATAGTAGGTAAAAAAAAATTGAGATAATTGAATCTTTTTATTAAAATCTAATTATTGATAAAATTTAAAGAAAAACTTGTTTTGTTTTTTATTAAAAAAATAAGATCGTTTCATGCGAGCGTAGTTATAATTTCTTGACTTTTTTGAGTGTATAAAACAAAAAAAATCTCTCTTACTCCCAAACTTGCCCACGGAAAACAAATACCGCCTGGGCTATTATTGTCATAACATCTATTGTCACCTTGAATTTTTAAGTTACTGTTTTGACGTCACTTTAACAGTTATCCCACATATAAATGCGAGTCATAATACGATTTGAAAGCATTTGATTTTGCACAACTGTACGAATATTAGTTCATTTTAAACGTCTGTGGTTGTGTTGTGTTAAAATAATTAAAGAAGGTAATTATACGAAAGCTGTCAGTGGAAACGTTTAGGACTTATATTCTTGTAAAAAAAACCATAGTTCATAGTAATGTACATTAGTTAATCTAAGTTTGCTTATGCCATTTTAATTAGTACAAATCGTTAGTTGTCTCAGGAAAGTTGAACTTTTCAAAATTTTAATTTTATTTTATTTTATTTTATTTTCGATCTTTAAATTAAAAATACAAATATTGAACAGATAAGTTTTATTCATGACATCTTTTTCATAGAATACCTACTCCTCTTTAGTTATAGGGCTGTTCAATCTAATTAAAAACGCGAGGGCGTTACGAAAAAAATAGTAAAAGGAGAATTTAAATGGCTTAAATTATAAGATGCTTAAATTTCTTAAAAAATATGTTATATTTATAATAGCTGTAGTGTATGCATCTTAGATTTGTTCACTGGCAACATTACAAAGACAGTCTAAAACGTACCACGTGACGAATGTCAGCAATCCACGGGGATAAGTTAGTGCGTACACAGATATAAAGATATATAGTTGCGTGTGTGTCCGGGAGTGATACGTGAGATAATATATAAGTGACTCTGACTCGTGAGCACTACAATAGCTTTTTAATAAAACACTGTAATTGTGTAATATAGCTTTCTAAATATTTTTTTACAATTAAAAAATTTATAAATTACAAATAAAACCATACAAACATACAAAAAAATATTTTATCTTTACAATATTATAGTAAAATTGATGATAATATGTCGACATAATTATGTGGAGTAAGGACTTAATTATAAATAAATAAATATATAAATATATTCACACATTCCACATCAGAACCATCTAGTTCCAAAGTAAGCAACTTAATGCTTGTATTATGATACCAGACAGTTGATATACTACATACATTACACATTTTTTTGTAAATACATACATATTATAAATACAAAACATCCATGACTTAGGTACAAAGGTAAATGTTAACACATAAACTAAACATGTTAATTATGATATGACAATATGAATTTCTTCTTTAAAATTTATCTTTTTCTTGTTTTGATAATGAATAAATGAAAACAATAAATTTGAAAGCACCATTGCTCACATAGAAATAGAAAATTTTCCAAAACTAAGATTTCAACTTAAGAACTTAAGATTTAGAAACTTTAAGATTTTCTATTTTCTCTTCGCAGTTCTACAATGGCTTCATGTTTCAAAAAAGAAAATACAAAGTACGTTCCAGTGGCAGATTTTTATGTTGGAAAATCAGTGTTTATTACTGGAGGCACTGGATTTCTTGGAAAGGTATTTCTATTATATGTATATGTCGCAGTATAATTGAAAACAACGGATTTTCGCGAAAATCCTAGTAAGATTGCAAAAAACCGGATAATTGGAACAAGTTAGGGGTTTTGCAAAGATCCTTAAAGTACCTAGGAAGATTGCGAAATTCGTTACTAGTTTCCAATTATCCGGTTTTTTGCAATCTTACTAGGATTTTCGCGAAAATCCGTTATTTTCAATTATACTGCGACATATATATTATTTACAACTTTTTTTAGTATCCATAGCCATACAGAAACAGTTTTTAAAGTGATTGTTAAGTTTTACATTACTGAAAAAAATTACATTCTCTACTTAAAATATATCCATATCAGCTGACAGCCAAAAGTTTTGTTACTAAAAATATTGGGAATATTTTGTATACTAAAAAGCATTTACATTTAGAATGATACATTTGTTTATAAAAGTTTCATTAATAAAGTGAAGTTAATATTTAGATACATCCAATTAGGAATAATCCTGTAATGATGTACCATATGTGTTAAATAAATAAATTTAAAAAAAATTACTTTTACTTATACGAATTCGAATATTCGTATAAGAATATACACAATAATATATATTATATAATATTTACTATATTTTAATTAAAAAATGAAAAAATAATTTTCTCAATATTTATACACAAATATCTACTATTCTATGTACAGTATAAATAAATGAATAAGGGTAAAAAAAATCCGGCTTCGCTTGTTTTTCTTTTTTTTTGCTCCTAGTTAAATCAACTGCATATATCAATCAATCATTGTATATTAGATATATGACTCTTGTGTTAAAATGCAATATTGTTTAAAAAATTCAAGTCAATCAGCTAGTTTTCGAGTCTTGTTAACACTAACATACAGAAGATAATATAATTGTTTTATATATCATAGATATCATAGACTTATCGTTTTTTACTTTACTTTATTACTTTTTTAGGTTTATATTGAAAAGTTATTGTACAGTTGTCCTGGTATAGAAAATATTTATGTTTTGATACGTAAGAAGAAAAATTGTAACCCCGAAGTAAGAATACAACAGGTCTTGGACAATCCGGTAAGTTTTGATAAATTATCATTTAGCAAACGCACACATAGACATGCATCATCTTATAGTAAACTTGCTGTCGCACGCAACTTCGTCCGCGTATACCTTTATAAAATACTAGATGGCGCCCGCGAATTCGCGTGAAAAAAGTAGCCTATACCTACAATACCTACACTTACAGATTTATAATTAGTATTGATAATTGACATTATAGTCACACATAGAGTCGAAACAGTACAAAGAGCGTGTGGTGTAGACTTTTGGATTCGTAGAGTGACGAGTCACTGGACGACAAGGCGTTGCCACGCGACGACCGAGTCGCTTCTCGTTTAGATCTCTCTCTTTATTCTCATCTGTGACTGCAATTGTAAAATATTAATATTGACTAAATTTACTAATTAATTAATAATATTAATTCAAAATTAATTAATTAATAATATTAATTCAAAATTAATTAATTAATAATATTAATTCAAAATTAATTAATTAATAATATTAATTCAAAATTAATTAATTAATAATATTAATTCAAAATTAATTAAGTAATAATTAACAAAATAATAACTAATAATTAATTACTTAATTAATAATAATTAACAAAATAATAACTAATAATTAATTACTTCATTAATAATTAATTGACTATACTGTAAAATTGCTTTTTTACTAATTTCTAATTCCTAGATGATTCATCATAAAAAATTTTTTTCATTACTACAATTAGTATATTACAGAAAAGTTCTCAACGGATTTTGTTCTGACTAGTAATGACTAGTAGTAGTAATTTTTGTAAAGAATGCGATTACAATACCAGTTTTAAATGGCCATTTTTGCCGAACTTAAACACCAACTTATACAGCTACCTGAACCTAGTATTATTGTTATAATTATTTATTGGTTTTACTGTTGGTTTAATTTTTTTATATTATTTTCAGCTTTTTCAGCGTATAAAAGAAAAGAATCCCGAAGCTTTCAAGAAAATAATACCAATTGAGGGCGACACGACTGCTCCTAATCTAGGCATTAGCATGCAAAACGAGCAAATTTTAATAGATAAGGTAAATAGTTTTTATGTTAGAAATTATAAAAACTTCTCTAATAAATTGAAAGGATAAAATACTTTTATGATCAAAATACACTCAAAAAAATATTCATTCAAAATTGACTAATTATTTCCAAAAGCTTAATATTCCACATAGAAATATACCAGTATGATATATTATCATTTTATGATCATTAAAAACGATTTAAAATATGTAAAAATAAATATACACACCTACTTTATATTGATATACTAGCTGACCTGGCAAACGTTGTTTTGCTATATAGTTTCTTTTTGGGGTGGCCCCCCCTAACATTTAGGGGTATGAAAAATAGATGTTGGCCGATTCTCAGACCTACCCGATATTAGTGTTCTGTGCAATAAGCACACATAATTTCATCAAAATCGGTCCAGCCGTTTCGGAGGAGTTTGGCAACAAACACACGAGAATTTTATATATTAAATTTGAAAAAGTATTATAGAATGAATATTGAGAAAGCAGAGAATCGCACAATTTTGTATAAAGTACCTACTAGCTTTAGCCCGCGACTTCGCCCGCGCCCCTTTTTCCTTTGCGTGTTAAAACGGTCCATTCCCAGTAGTCCGGTTCACCGTACTTATTAAATCTTTTATATTATAATATATATTTTTGTCAGGCGTATTTTTTATATCAGGCGTCAGGCGTAAATTATCGCACGGGAACAAAGTTTTTTTTTGGATGAAAGGTTCCCTACATATTTTTCAGTATTCTTGAAAATGTGTATTCAAAATTTCGTGACGAGCGGTTGAGTGTGAAGGCGTGAATAAACGGAAAGTCAAATAACCAGTTCACTGAGTTGAACTCTCGGCTGCATACAAAGTGACAGGAATTCGAAGCTCTCCTGGTCTTTATAAATTTGGTTTTATAAATCATTTATAAAATATTTATCTTTCTCTCTAACGGTGTAACTCTAAAGCCGCGTATCCACTAGAGGCAGCCTCGGGTCGAGCAGCCTCAGTGAACTGACTGAGGCATAGCCTCGAGTCACGTTGCGTATCAAGCTGAGGCTCGCGCCAGTTTAAAGCAAACACGCGATGGCACCAGACGCGCGTAGAGTAGCTGCTGCTTTAATTGTCATTAGCATGATTTAAAAAAGAGAAAGCAACCAAAGCTATACAAAAGAGGAAGCATCGATTTAGAACACGGTGACACTCGTATAATTTTATTAATTTTATTGTTAATTCGTTGTCCATTGCGACCTGAGGCATTTACCTTTTTTTTTTACGCTAGGAAATGCGTTACGCATACACACACCGTCTGGGTGGTGTGGTTATGTGGGACTCCCCTCCCCCTGATGAGGGAGTTATACCCACTAAAAGCGGCGGTCTTCCACAGCAGCAGGAGAATCCTGGGCTCGCATTAGCGCCACCAGGGCCCTCCCCTGCTATGCCCCCTATTTTACGGGAGGGCACCTCCCACCCCGACCGCTCGGGGATTTACCTACGTATGTTACTCACATGCATTCGAAAAATGTAAATGAGGACTAACCTCAGACGAAACACAAATTTTACCAAAACGAGCGCAACTTAATCACTTTTGAGTTAAGGTGTAATATTGCACAAATGTTTGGCGTTTCTCGGAGTCAACTGAACTGATTTAAAATTGGAAGATTTTTCTTAAATAAAATGTGAAAAAATAAATAAAAGTTTAGTACTGAATTTAAGTACAAATGTAAAATATATTATATATAGTTGTCGCTAAAAAAATAGTACTGTGACACGAAAGGTATTTTGGGCAATAATTTACAAATTTTTTTCTCAGAAAATATAATTTTTTGTGTGAATCTGCCCGAATCAAAATTCTTTTAAATATAGTCTATTATGTACTGCTGTGTTTTATCTAAGTTTTAATTTCACTAACGCTTGTCTGCTAAGCTCTCGTCTTAAAATTATTTCCAGGTCTCCATAGTATTCCATTCAGCTGCGACCATAAAATTCAATGAGGAACTTAAAGTAGCATTTAACATCAACCTTGGAGGCACAATGAAAGTCATGAATCTTTGTCAACGTATGAAGAATATGCAAGTAAGTTGCACGAAAATAGATTTTTACTTATTTATTTAATTATTACAGTAAAGCATATATTAAATATAGATTTTTTTATAGTATGAAAGATAACGGACCATTAAATGAATCGTCAGCCTGTCTGTAACCTTTTATCGCAAACAAAAGAAAATTATACAGTGTTATGATACGAAAGAGATTACAATCTAACAATGGCTTCTTTTTCGTTTTGTTCAAATGTGCAATTTGTTTTAGGCGTTCATTCATGTGTCTACAGCATTTTCAAATCCAGACAAAAAGTTCATAGAAGAAATTGTCTATCCTCCCCCAATGGAACTCAGTGAAGTCTATAAATATCTAGAACAGGACAGCGAAGCAGATGTAACTAAAATTATTGGTGAGTAGACAGACAGTCAACATGCCTGGCGAACTTCACATGAAATTTAGTCAAATGGGGTGCCCTAAACGAATTCAATAGAAGTTTATTGAAATTAACTTGAATTAAAATAACATTAAGTAAATCAAAATTAACATCTTACTGTAAGTCACGACTTTGAACAGTAAATCAAATGTTATGAAATAAATTTCTTTTGTTAGAATTTTTATATTATAAATTTATACATTTTTTTAGTTAAATAAAATTTTGTATTTTGAGGAGGCTACGAAATTTTTTTCACGTCATTTATTTCCAGGTTTTCATCCTAACACATACACATTTACAAAGGCTCTCGCTGAAACGTATGTGTTGAGAAACCATGGAAATCTACCATCGGCTATTGTCAGACCTTCAATCGGTAAGTGATATGATAAATTTAATTACCACAATATATGCACTGATATAGTGTTTACAAGAAATATACGTAAATATGTATGTAAGTCGTATTTTGTTGGGTAATAAATAGGTTTAAACTGATCGTACAGTTCTTTTCAATGTCATTAAATTTGAATTTAGAAGTTAGCTGTATTTTTTAAACAGTCCGGACGAGTAGAAACTTTATTCTGCGCGCAAATATGGAACAATGTCCCTTCTTAGGTGTTCCCTTCTAGCTACATATGGTACATATACCCCTGGTGTAGCTTGAGTCCTTAGAGACTCCTTAACGACACTGCTTTAACGACGTTAAGCCCCCCTCGACTCCTCTCCAGTGAGCGGAGTCCCTTGATCGAATGTAAACACTTACCATCAAGGGCCTGCCTAAAAAGACTTAGGTTAGGTACAATTTAGGTATTCCGACTTACAACTCAATTTGTCAATTGAATCAATGAAATCGATTTGTCAATTTGCGACCATTTCAGTTTTACCATACAAGGAAGAGCCTCTGCAGGGTTGGTTGGATAACTACAACGGTCCGACTGCTTTCCTTATCGGTGGAGCGAAAGGCTTACTCAGAGTTATGGCTGGAGATGGAAGTAACATAGCTGGAACGATACCAGTTGATTATATTGCTAATTTATCAATAGTAGCCGCTACCAGATGTGAAAGGTACGTCTTTTCGTTATTCTTAAATTCAGATCTGTCAAATTTGTTAATAGCCTAAGTGAATTTCCAGAGTTCGATTTATTTAGTTCTAAGATTTACAAAATAAGATACTTACTATCAAAATCATGGTTTGATGATTCTCGCTCTTCACTGTAGACTTTTTCTTTTTCTTCTTTGCTTTATTTGTTTACTTCTTTTTAAATTTTTTTAATTAAGTTCAAAAATAGCTGTATCTACTCTTTTTTAATCGTAGTTTTTTTTTTTTTTTTCAATTATTGATATTGGTTTGAAACGGTTTTATTTTTTATTTTATATAGATTCAATATGCGGAAACTTGTAAATTTTGTAAAATAATCTGTCATTTAGTTATTAAGTAAATTATTGTATAAATTCTCCTTAAAAATAAATAAATAAATAATGAGTTATAGTCAGTATAGTTAAGTTAATATACCGTCGCCTAATATAGAACAAGCAACGCGACAGGTGCTGGAAGTGTGCGCCGCGTTAAGGAGCGTTAAAGATAACGGATTGGAAAGGGATAGGGAAAGGAGCTCTGGCATTCCTTACTCACTGATCGAAACATAACAGCACACCTACGATTATTTCACGGTAAGGTAAGGTACGGCAGTCTTCTGTAAGGGGGTAGTTACTGCCGCCAGACGGACTATGATTGCGAAATTGCGTGCCTAGTTGTCCCTGCCGATTCAAAATTTGCCTATACAAAATGCGCCTATAAATTTGATGCTTGCTATTTTTTTTATAAACATCAACATGTTTATTATAAATTTAATTTTATATTTAGTATTAGCAGGTCCACTGTGTTCCGCAACTAGACAACTATATGTACTTCCTTATTGCCATCTACCACCAAGTGGATCTCGTCAGCCTGCCCGCCAACCTTTGTACAAATAATAAACGAATATGTTTCAGATCGGAGAGTATTCAAGTTTACAATAGCTGTAGCAGTTCAACAAATCCGATCACCTGGAACGAATTAATAGGCAGTTATTTGAAAGAATGCAAAGCTGCCGGTACCAGTAAGTTACAATTATATTTTTCAAATATTTCAACAAAGTAAGTAGTGGCAGAGAACACTGCATTTCGCAGTTATTTGGGCTACCTGTCTGGCGGCAGAAACCACTCTATTACATAAGACTACCGTGAAATAACAGAATATGTGCTATTTTGTTTCGGTGAATGAGTAAGGGATGCCAGAGCCCATTACCCCATCCCTTCCTTATCCCCCATCCTTCTTTAGCCTATACATCCAGAAAATTAGAACCATGAAGTAGACCGCAAATAAACAGGGTCAGTTAGAAAATCATCAATATCTTCAAAAGTACCTGACCTAGCTTTATGAAATAAAGACTAAATTAAAGCTAAACTAAATAAATTTTATGATTTATTTATTTTTGATGATATTGAAGATTTTCTAACCGACCCTTTTTCTTTGCGGTCCAGTGTATAATAATTATTTGAATACTAACTAACTCGAAAGAGGCTTTAGGTTTTTCAATCTTGTTTGTTACAGGTACATTTTATCCCAAATTATTTTTTCTCAAATCAACATACTTGATTAAAATATTAGTTTATGTTCTCCAAATAATTCCGGCTTACTTATGCGATTTCTGGCGTTTAATGAAGGGAAAGAAGCCAAGGTAAGATTTTCTCAATCAATTTATTATCATTTTTGAATGAAAATTACACTTGATAAAAAATTAAAGTTTTGACTAATCATAACTTTTACTGTGTCTTGAGTGGCCTTGATAACTAAATAATACTCATTATGAAGGGAAACTCTAAAAACACTGTAGAGAGTGGACACTTTATTCAAAAAAAATTATCCAAATAAGTAAAACCGCTGAGATAACAATGTAAGATACATCCCTCAATATGTGATCACCATGCCTGTGCTGAATGCAGAACTTTACAATATTCCTAACAGCTATTAGACCCAGTTGTCATTATTTCTAATCCACACATAAAATCCCGTCCAGACACATAGAAACATAAAGTCCCGTACAGGAATAGAATCTGGATTTTTCAAACTTTTCAAACCATGTTCTAATTGTCTAACGAAAATCATTACCGAGAGAAAGAACAGTTGAGCACAGCGAGTACATAATAAATCAGAATGTCTGAGAAGTCTACGATAGTTTACCATTTCTATGTCGTACTCAACACCGCTATGTTCTACATGTAATGTAAATTTACATTTCGAAAATTTAAACTGCATTCGCTTCTTTTGTAAAGTGCATTTGCTTTTTCAGATACATAAAGTTGCAAAACCGTCTCATTACCGCGACGGAAACAACGCAGTATTTCACATCTCACTCGTGGGTGTTCGACGTGAGTCGTGCAACCGATTTGTGGGAGACTTTATCGCTGAATGACCAAAAAACGTTCAATTACAATCCAAAGGATATTAATTGGAAATTGTTCATGAAGAACTACTGTGAAGGCATAAATAAATATTTATTAACGCACAAAAATGATAGCCATAAATAATTTTGTAACTAGATAATAAATAAATAGATAATATTGATTTTTTTACTTACCTACTTCGTGTTCCCTACTTTAAATGTCTTTGGGTCTTAAATATTCACAGACTGCAAGACACTTTAGCATTTGCAGAGTTCGAGCTCCCTCGTCACTAAACAAGGCATATTTCCATTTATGCCTTATTTTGGCGGTGCCACATTTAAATCAGCAATAGTGCATACAGCAAGTAAGTATATGTAACTTAAATGAAGGTCACACGATTGGTTTGTTTTAATAACAGCACGTGTGCTCTTTTTTTTTTCGATAACACAAGTGCGCCTCCTAACATCAAGTGGAATGTCAGCCTGTCTGCTGACCATTATTAAAAAAAATCAGAAACAGTTCACCAAATAATTCGTATGGATACAAGTCAGATTTATTAGTCAGCTGACATCAATTCATAATATGCTAATAAAATGTTTGTCTGATTTGTCTGAACGCAGTTCTAAGAAAACAAAATGTAATGAATTCTTGACTCACTTTCAATATTGTAAATAATTATGTAGAAGAGATAAAATATGTAAACAAATTCATATACACAATAATGAACAGATTTTGTTATTGCTATTGTTATACTAGCTGTGCTCGCGACTTCGTCCGTGTGGAATAGTTATTTTGGGAATCATTTGGGTATCTCGAACTGTTTTCGCAGCGCATGCAACGGAAGCCCTCAAAGAATTTTCCCCGTTTTTTTCCACATTTTCGACTGTTTCTTCGCTCCTATTAGTCGAAACGTGATGTTATATAGCCTAAAGCCTTCCTCGATAAATGATCTATCCAACACAAAAAGAATTTTTCAATTCGAACCAGTAGTTCCTGAGATTAGCGCGTTCAAACAAACAAATAAACAAACAAACTCTTCAGCTTTATAATATTAGTATAGATTTGTTTGATGAGCAAGTGATTATAAATTGATGATGACGGAATACCATCAAGCTCCCTCACGGCTCCACCAGTGTTCGTCCTATGGCTGATATGATGATAATAAGAGTTTCTCAGTCATTTTGGGCAAGCCCGTCTGGCGGCAGGAACCACCCTCTTACAGAAGATTACCGTTAAATAATAGCACTGTATGTGCTATTGTGTTTCGGTAAGTGAGTAAGGGATGCCAAAGCCCTTTCTTATCCTTTGTCCTTCCTTATCCCTTATCCTTTCTTATCCCTTATCATTCCTTATCCCTTATCCTTCCTTGTCCCTTATCATTCCTTATCCCTTATCCTTCCTTATCCCTTACAATTTCTTATCCCGTATCCTTCCTTATCCCTTACCATTCCTTGTCCCTTATCCCTTATCCTTCCTTATCCCCTATCCTTAATCCTACTGTAGTCGGCAACGCACTTGCAGAACCTATGGCATTGCCTGTATTATAGGCGACGGTAGCCACCTACCATCAAGTGGACCGTCAGCCTGTCTGTCGACCTTAACATAAAACAAATATATATCAAAAGGTCAACGTCCTTTAAATTAATTTTAATTCACACTTCTTTGTCTAACCGTTGTCGCAAAACTTAATTATCATATTATTATATAATAAGCAGAAATATTGTTTCATTTGTTATTTCAACAGCTATCAATTGTATTGATAACAAAATACACTGGATTGCAAAGAAAAATGGTCAGTTAGAAAATATTCAATATCTTCAAAAGAACCTAACCTAGCTATAAATGAAATAAAGACAAATTAAATAATATTTTAATGTGCTTTAGTTTTAAGTTAGTCTTTATTTCATAATCAGGTACTTTTGAGGATATTGAAGATTTTCTAACCGACCCTTTCTCTTTGCGGTCCAGTGTAGATAAAGACGATATAAATGGAATGACTTACTAGATTATTCAGTATACCGCCGAATTGTTACCCGACACGTTACTTTCGATAGTGGAACCGACAAAATATACTCGTAAATTTTACTTTCTTAGTTATACTAAACGGTAAGTAATTTAGTGGTCACTTTTATAGGTATTTGATTTGAAGGTATCGGAGCATCGTAGATTGTTCCGATGTGTTTGATGGGCACCCTTTAGCATCACGTGGACTGGTGTTTCTTTAGTTTTTTTTTTCTATTTTTAAATAAATGTATTAAAAATATATATACTTATACTTATATAACACATGTCTAAAACTTGAAAAGACATGTATTTATTAAGGATTGAAATCCAACATAGGTAACTAAATTTGAGACAGTTGTTTTAGTTTTAAAATAAAAATACAAGTTAATTAATATTTATTGATACGTAATTATTATATTATATATTTATATTTATTAAGTCAAGTATTCATTTAATTAAAAATTTAAAAATAATACTTATAAAGTAATTATTATATTTGTTTCATAAAAATCATTTTATTATTAAAATAATGAATAGAATAGTATAATAAATAGACTATTGTAAGTCACATGATGTTTATCTTCATCTTCTGGAAATAAGAAAATAATGAGTTACGCTCTATAAGAAAGCACTAGATTTACTATTAGGTACTAAAAGGACAAATAATAAGAATTTTACAGTATTTACAAACTAATATCTAGTCTATACAAAAACAAGGTATAAAGTTTATCTATGTACAGTATAAATAGTATTGAAAAAAAATAAAGGTAATAGGTACTAAAAGTAATAGGTGAATGATGAATAAACGAAAATTATAAATTTTAAAGTAAGACATTTACTCAATACTTTGACATTTGTCTTTGCAGTTCTACAATGGCTTCAAGTATCAAAAAAGACAGTACAAAGTACGTTCCAGTCGCAGATTTTTATGTTGGAAAATCAGTGTTTATTACTGGAGGCACTGGATTTCTTGGAAAGGTATTTCTTTATTATTTAAGTCACCTGTTGTGATTCAAAATATCAAATTCTTAATAAAGTTCATATTTAAAGGTATTCAACAGGATTTTTTTAACGAGAGTTTAAAAAGCGTATGAGTACTTACGTTTAATTCGTTCATTCTAGATTTGAATATCCATACATTCAAAATTCTAAATATGCGAAATGGCAAAATTTATATTTTTTTGAAACTGGTGTTATATTGTACTCTTATATAAGTAGTTAAAACATGTAAAAGTACATTTTAAAAAATACCGAGAAAATTCAAGAGTGATTGCGGATATTTTGTAGGTACTCGTACATAATATAATAAAAAACATCCGTTATTTAGAATGAATACATTAATTTTTACCGGTTTCATTAATCATTTATAAATCATATACGTAAATTAATTAAATTAAATATAAATAAATATAAATATATTCACACATTCCAAACAGAGCACCATCTAGTTTCTAATGCTTTCTAAAGCAACTAATGCTTGTATTATGCATACCAGACAGTTGATATACTACGTACATTACTTTTTTTTGTAAATACATAATATTATAAAAACAAAACATCCATGACTCAGGTACAAAGGTAAATGTACAAAGGCAAATGTTTTATGTTAACACATAAACCATTTGCCCCTAGCGGGATTCGAACCCGCGACCGCTTGGTTAACAGCTAGGGTTACTAGCCACCAAACGTGTCGTCAAAATACCAACTTAAACCAACATTTCTTTTAAGGTTTATATTGGAAAAGTTATTGTACAGTTGTCCTGGTATAGAAAATATTTATATTTTGATACGTAAGAAGAAAAATTATGATCACGAAGTAAGAATACAACAGATGTTGAACAATCCGGTAAGTGTCTTTCTATCCATACTTGTCCATACTAATCCATATTAATATTACAAATGTGAAATTAATTCTGTCTGTCTGTCTGTCTGTTACCTTTTCACGCTGTTAAATGTAATAAATATTAATTTAAGAATTTTAGACGGCGCTAGGGGTATTTTGAAATGTTTATTTGAACGGTTGTACAAATGCACCTAGATGTCGCAAATACTGCCGCGGACACACTCATGAAGTGTTTCGTCGATAATAATAAGTTGTAATGTATATAAAATAAATACGTCTCCTACCTAGGCTCGTGGTTTCATTTGAAGAAATAAAACCCGAGTATTCATTCATATTACATTATATGAGTAGGGGTCCTTTACATGGTCCTAATCGAGTCGGATACTTTTATCCATTTTTGTGAAAAATCACTAGTAACCAGTGACGGATTGTCACTGAAAGTGTATCACCGGACGGCAAGACGTTCCGGTTGGTTGTGAGAGGTGCAAAGTGCATCTTCCAGCCGAGAAGAGCAAGGAGCAAAAAGGCAGTGGCCGAGCAGCGCCATCTGTGGACGAGTTTGGAGCAACTAAGGAGTGGAGAGCAGCGCCACCTGTAGGCGAGTTCGGAGAAGGAGGAAGCGGAAGTGCTACCTACATCAGCAAGTTTGTGAAAACCGTGAGTTCGTTCCAATTACCTACAAGTTACAATTCAAGATAGTGAGCAAATTTGAACTTTATTTCTATTAGTTATTTGTCTTTGAAAAATTTATATAAGAAAGTTAATTTTAAAGTAAATTTACACTTAGAATTAAAATCACTAGTTTTAACTTAGAATAGTTTTCGTAAAAGTGATCAGACGGGGAACCTATGCCCGATTTTCGATTTTTTGTTCAAACACTTGTAAAATATTTGGAAATTATTAGGGACTTAGAAAAATTTGTAACATTTTATACTATAACGGAACTTGTGTATTTTCTGAACAATTTGTAAACAAGTGATAAATATTATTTAACTTAAATTTCATTACTTAAGATGTCTTCATACATTACATCACAATATTTCTCTAAATCTCGTATAGAAAAGTCTTATGAGAATTATAAAAAATCACCGAAAGATCGGTTGGCTAAAGAAAGTTACTTAGTTACTAGATTGGAAACACTTGAAAGTCAATGGAAGGTCGTTACAGATATGCATATGAAAATAATTGGTGAAGCCACAGAGGCTTTATTGAATGATAAATATTTTAGTGAAGACATTTATGACAGTATTGAGGAAACTTATTTTAATTACAAATCAGAAATTAAAGAGGCTTTGTCTTTGATAAAACTGTTACGCCTTTTTCCGCTGTGTGTGGCGGACAGGCAGATAACAAAAAAATAAAAAAAGGAAATTAAAAAATAAAATATCTCTTTGAAGTACATACAATAAAATTTATTTAAATAAAATATTCTATATAAAAAATAAAACACACAGTAAAAAAAAAATAAGAATAAATTAAATGTACAAAAAAAAGAGACCAGGGGTTTGTGGAGATGGAACCCGAGACTTACCACCGAAGGAGAGCCGACTGTAGATCTAAATTTAAGCCAATTTGGTATATAATGAAAGAAATAAATCCTACTAGCCGTTGAGCAAATAATCAAAAAAAAATAAGAAAGGCAAACTTTGAACGGTCGCGGTGGGCAGCTCCCAGCTTCCCACAGTCAGAGGTCGTCGAACTAGGGAGGCTTCGCGGGTTTGCTCGCGGAGACTCGAAGCTCGGTGCGACGTCTATGGCTATTACACGCTGGTTTGCTCGCGACGCTCGGCGTTCGCAATTTGCAGTCAAATTCAATGATGAACAAACGAGGAGTAGGTAGGTCGAAGACGCGAAGTCAAAAACCCGAAGACAAGAAAAAACGAAGTCCAGAGATAAAAAAAAAAAAAACCTCCTGAAAAAGATCGAAGGGACGCCTTAGAATATTGTACATTTCCATGCAATTCTTCTAGGGAATCTAATTCGTTTACTTTTTGCAGGAAAAATATAATTAATTAATAGTTCGAACGTAGGTATCCAGAAAAAAGGCAAATTTATGCACACCCCCAAATTGGTATGAAAAATGTAATAATAATGAAAACTACATGGATTATCCGTTGCAATCGATGGCAATCGGCAATAAAAAAAATATTATTAAAGAATGAAAAATAAGACCGATGCCATCGTAGCAAAAAAAAAACGAATACGTACCCAAAATACCAATCAAATGGTGATCACTACATTTAATAATAAAATATTTGCACTTTTTACTCACTGACGTTCGAATTTATAATGAGATATGTGAAATAAAACTGATTAATAAAAAAAATACTAAGGGATGAGACGCCACGCGTCCATCTTGAAGAAATAAAGTATTAAAAAAAAATAGATAAAATTCTCACCGATAATCAACCGGAGGCTTTATTTTGGTGGATGGCTATTACTTTTTAATTAAAATTTCAAAGAAAAATATGCACGATCCCAGATAAAATTTTGAGGTACTTTGAAAAGAAAACTATGAAAAATGGCTTCAGTCGAAAGTAACTTCCTTCAGTTTTTGGCCGGAACAAAAAGGCTGACGACATGGTCTTCTGCCGTTTTATTAGCTCGTCCCCACTTGACAAGGAGTCCTTTGATTGGTTCAATTTGAACCTATGAGCGACGAGAATTAGCAAATTTTGTTGCCTTTATTTAAAATTAGAAAAATAAACAAGACCACAGTGCAATAAACACGCCATAGACAACAATAGTAAATAAGAGTGCTACTGCCGCTTATCAAAGCTATGCCACAGAGTAGCATATGTGTGACGACAGAACACTATATCTATCTAACGGCTGTGCGACTGCGAATGAAAACAATCAGTGGATAGGTACAAAAATATAAATGTAACAAAACAAACAAATATTGTGTCAGATATAGGTTCTTGTACAGTTTCAAAGGATAACTGTAATGTTAAACTACCTAAGATTTCGATACCTATTTTTACGGGAGCATATAACGAATGGACGACCTTCAGAGACTTGTATGTATCGCTGATTCATAATAATTCATCATTGGATAGTGTGCAAAAAATGCATTATCTTAAGGCACACTTATCGGGAGAAGCTGAACTGCTTCTAAGACATGTTCCAATAACAACAGCTAATTATCAGGAATCTTGGTTACTTCTTAATAATAGATACAATAATAAAAAATATCTAGCTAATTGTCTTTTGATGCGTTTTATGAATCAGCCTAACGTCGGAACCGAGTCATGTAGTGCAATAAAGGATGTGTTAAATGTTACCAATGCTACTTTGAATGGATTGAAGAATTTGGGCATTAATGTAGATTCTTGGGATACAATTGTAATTTATATCGTATGTACTAAATTGGATCATCAGACGCGTAAGAATTGGGAATCTATGATAAGCACCAGGGAGGAGCTGCCAACTATTAAGCAACTTATAGAATTTTTAGAATCAAGGTTTCGCTCACTCGAATTTTTGGATAATAATCAAAAGCCAAGACCAAGTTCTTCGATCCACAAGAAGGTGGTACACATGATCGGAACAAGTTCCAATGCTACAGTTGAACATTGCTGTCCCTATTGTGAGAAAAACGGTCACAATCTCGCGCATTGTAAGCAATTCTATAAAGTCGATCACAACACACGGCATAAATTTGTACAAATAGCTGGTAGATGTTTTAATTGCTTAGGTCGTAACCACTCTGCCAGCAGTTGTCGATCGGTAATAAGATGTCGCATTTGCAAATATAAGCACCACTCATTGCTTCACCGAAACTCAGTCAACAATTTATTAAAACCCAATCCTGATTCAGCTATAGGGGTTAACGCAGCAGTTTCTAGCGCAAAAGGGTCGTTGGAAACTCCAAATTCAACTTCAGATGTCACAGTACATTTTTCGAAGAAGGCACCACATCATCAGGTTTTGGTAGCAACCGCTCTTGTCAAGGTTCAGGCAAGAAACGGACGCACGCACGTGCTTAGAGCACTAGTAGACCCGGGTGCGCAGGCTTCATTTGTGACGGAATCAGCAGTACAATTACTTGGTCTCAAGAAGACCTACAGTAGGACTTATTTGACGGGATTACGAGCAGCTAAGAGCATGTTTTCTTCTAAGCACATTGTTACAATGACTATTCAATCTCGTCATGTTCCCGACTTCCAAGTAAAAGTACATCCGCACGTATTAAAAACTATAACTAATTTCATTCCATCAAGGCAGGTACCAGATGTTGAGTGGCCAGAGTTCGCGAATATAACTTTGGCTGATCCTCAGTTCCATTCACCAAGCAAGATAGACCTTCTGCTTGGTTCTGATGTTTATGGTCAACTTATAAGAGAAGGTATAATCCAAGGTCCTAATGGAACACCAACTGCCCAACAGACTGCATTAGGTTGGATCTTGTCAGGTCCTACGCATCAGTCCATGGAAGATAATGTTCTTCCAACACGTTCTCATCATAGCATCATTAGCATGCATTCTAAGATTGAACCTGTTCGATGGTTGCTCGGTAGGGTGGTTACAAGGCATCCTAGTTTAGATCACTCGCGTGGTGAAGTTAAAATGTAGTTGTTCTAATAAGATAAGAAGACAAACATAAACTGTGCATTCTGCCCGTTACCGATTAATGTTTAGTGTTAAAGTTAAGTATTCATGTATGTATATGTTTAGTAACTTTAGTTTTAGCTAATGAAATGGGAAGATGTTCTGTCATGGTGGGCGGAATTGTGAAGAACGCTCAATAGCGTTCTTGGTGGGCGGAATGTTAAATGTAATAAATATTAATTTAAGAATTTTAGACGGCGCTAGGGGTATTTTGAAATGTTTATTTGAACGGTTGTACAAATGCACCTAGATGTCGCAAATACTGCCGCGGACACACTCATGAAGTGTTTCGTCGATAATAATAAGTTGTAATGTATATAAAATAAATACGTCTCCTACCTAGGCTCGTGGTTTCATTTGAAGAAATAAAACCCGAGTATTCATTCATATTACATTATATGAGTAGGGGTCCTTTACACACGCCTTAACTACTCAACCGATTATAATGAAATTTTGCATACACGTTGTCAGGGATACCGAAAAGGACATAGGGTACTTTCATCCAGAAAAGAGTACCTACTGTTCCCAAGGGATAATCTGAAATGTGTCTGAAGTAGAATAAAAAACTAATGCCAGACCAAATTGTTACAGCAACAAGAGGTCAAGTACCTACATTATATTGCTTATATATTTATTTTTCAAAGCAGACGAAGTCACGGGCTCCAGCTAGTATTATTAATGTGAAAGTTCTTTGATAAAACGAAGAATTTCTGAATATTGTTCATGTGTATAATTCATGAATATCTTATTTGTATTTGCTGTGGGCAGATACCTACCTACATGCATACCTACACATATTTTTGTTATGCCAAAATTCAGGCGAAGCCGCAGGAACAGCTGGTCATTTCAAAAAGCTCACCGCTGGTTCTAATTTATTTATTTATTTACCTTTCAGCTTTTTCAACATATAAAAAAAGAGAGACCTGAAGATTTCAAGAAAATAATTCCAATTGAGGGCGATACGACTTCTCCTAATCTAGGCATTAGCGCACAAAACGAAAAAACTTTAATTGATAAGGTAAATAATCAAAAAATCAATTCAGTACATACATACATACATACAAACAACATACACACGTTGCCTTTTATATGTATACATAATGAAAACAATGATATGTGAAAGATTTTATAAGCTTGCTATATCGTCGGGAAATAAATTATAATAGAAAGTACGCCAATAAGGAAAAACAAATGGACAATGATAAAACAGAAAATGGAACAATTTGTATCTAGGTAATATTTCTTCTAATCAGAACGAGAAACTCTCGGTTATCAGCAAGGTGACAGGGCTATCGAAGCCCGTCTGCTCTAATAAGTTTCTAATAAAGAGTGAAAGAGCGCCTTAAATTTAATTTAATAAGTTTTCTAGGTCTCCGTAGTATTCCATACAGCTGCAACCGTAAAATTCAATGAGGAACTTAAAGTGGCACTCGACATCAATCTGGAAGGCACAAAGAAGGTCATGAATCTTTGTCAGCGTATGAAAAATTTGCAAGTGAGTAGCTGTTGGTTGCATGAAAATATATTTTTATTTATATATTATTATTGAATATAAATCAAAGTCAAAATATTTATTTATATTTTTTTATTAATGATCGTCATTATAAATTTAAATTTACCAGGGTTTCGAAAAAAAAGCCAAGATATATTAACAAATATAATATTTATATAGAGGTTTTATAAGAATTTTTTTTTATGTAAAGATGCGGATAGGCTGATAGCTCACTTAGTAAGTGATTAAAGTCACCTAAAAGCACCTTCAGGTTGCAAGCACACTGCGGCCCTGATATGCTACTCGTAAAAGATACAGTACATCATAGGATAATACCAGTAAGTGAACTGTTAGACTGCCTGCTACCTTTTGTCAAAAAGAGAAAATAATTCACATTACTGCTTAATGTGATACGACAGAAATAACAATGACTTATTTTCCACTTTGTTTATATTATGTGTCCTTTTTTAGGCATTCGTTCATGTATCTACAACATTTTCCAATCCAGACAAAAATTTTGTAGAAGAAATTGTCTATCCTCCCCCAATGGAACTTAGCGAAGTCTATAAATATCTTGAACAGGAAAATGAAACAGATGTAACTAAAATTATTGGTGAGTATACGGTTTACAATCAATCGACACTTCAAATTCACTCCAGAGAATTGAAACTAAAAGAATTAATGCGTTGATAAAATAATTAACTAATTTGGAAAACAAACTACCAGGATGTTTTCACATCTAATACCAAATGTGCTAAACAAATTAGACACAAAATAACATAGAATATACATAGAATATAAGTAGATTAGAAATATTATAAATACAATTTCATAAAAAATTGTATTTTGACAAGGTCTTCGTGGCATTCGAAATACTTATTATCTTCTGAAAACAACGTAAGTTATGATTATAATGATAAACTATGATTTATAACTAAATAAAGTATTACTACAATATGTCTCTATGTCTTTATATATTTATGGATATTGTAAAAAAATATGTATAATGACTGTTTGTTTCCTTAAGAAAGAGAAAAAGAATACATAATTTAAATTTTTAATTAATTTCCAGGTCATCATCCTAACACATACACTTTTACCAAGGCTCTGACAGAAACTTATTTGTTAAAAAATCATGGAAATCTACCAACAGCTATTGTCAGACCTTCAATCGGTAGGTAATAATTTTAATATCTACCACATGTGTACCGATATAATATGTAGTATTTGCAACAATTATATACACTGGTACATATATGCAGTACATATAATACCTAAATATTTGGCGCTGGCTCCATATTTTCCTTTCTATGTTTAAATCTTAACTTGATTACACTTTTAATAGTTATAACTTAGCTCTTGGTTGTCACTGACCCAACTGATTATTCAGTATATTAGTCTCACAGTACAAAATTACAACTATTATGCTAATTAAAAAACTAAACGCGACTTTTAAATATATAACAGGGAAAGAATATTGTCTTACCAATATCCACTGACATACTAACCAACCCAATATCATAATCAAATGTATGTAGTCAGATTGTGTTCTAGACAATCCAAGACCAAACCATAAAATGTTAGCTGTATTTTTAAGAAAGTATACATATCTGAATCATCGAAATAATATATCTTTGCAAGCAATCATGTTTATGTTCTAAACACAACTATTGAGACCCAATGTGATTATCTTTTTAGTTTTATCATACAAGGAAGAGCCTATGCAGGGTTGGTTGGATAACTACAATGGTCCGACTGGTTTTCTTGTCGGTGCAGCAACAGGCTTACATAGAGTTATGGCTGGAGATGGAAGTAATATAGAAGGAGCGATACCAGTAGATTATGTCGCTAATTTATCAATAGTTGCCGCTACTAGATGTGAAAGGTGCGTCTATAAGCTATGGTTAAATTAATGATTAGTTTAAGTCAGTATGGTTAAGTTAATCCTTACTAATCCTTACTAATCAGTACTAATATTATAAATGTGAAGTATGGATGTATGGATGTTTGTAACTGGATGTTGTCATATAATTTGCAAAAAATATACATAATTTAGCTTAAAATAAAGTGACATATGCTTTTTTACGCTATTTTCTGATAGGACGACCACAATTTGTAGTATATTTTTAATATTATCAAATACCTAATTTCCAAACCCTATGCTAGCGTCGTATTAATAGGCCACCTACCATCAAGTGGATCTCATCAGCCTGTCTGCTGACCTTTAAATAAAAAATGAACCAATATGTTTCAGATCGGAAAGTGTAAAAGTTTATAACAGCTGTTCTAGTTCAACAAATCCGATCACCTGGGACGAATTGCATGACTCATTTATGGAAGAATGCAAGGTTGTTGGTATACGTAAGTTGCAGTCATATAAACTACAAATAGTTGTGTATATAACTTGCATATAATAACATATAACTTTCGAGGTGCCAAGGTATTTTCGATGGTTTATAACTAAAAATTCATCCTAATTTAAAAATTCATCCTAAACTAAAAATTCATCCTAATCCAGGGGTATACCGCTGGAGCTTTTCAAAAATTACCTTAGCAACAGAAATCAGAGAGTCACTCTAGGTGGATATACAAGTGATGACGCACTGGTTACCTACGGTGTTCCGCAGGGCAGTGTCCTTGGACCTACCTTATTTCTAATTTATATTAATGATCTATGTGACCTAAAACTTAAAAATTGTAAAATATCCACATTTGCTGATGACACTGCGCTTGTTTTCTATGGAAAGTCATGGAATGAGACCAAAATGCATGCAGAGACTGGACTTCAAGAAGCAGCTACCTGGTTAAACAGCAATTTATTAACACTTAACGTATCAAAGACTAAATTTTTAAAATTTGCTAATAATGAACGTACACTACATTGTGAGCCAGAAATAACAATCCAAATACATACGTGTAGTGATAAAGATCAAACTACTTGCTATTCCATCTGCCCATTCATAGACAGGTCAAAAGTAATAAAATACCTTGGTATCCAATTAGATGAAAAATTAACTTGGTGCCCACAAATCAATCATTTAACAGACAAAACAAGAAAATTAATATACATTTTTAAAAAACTACGTCATGTGGCCGAGTATCCTATTCTTAAGACAATTTATTATGCTCTTGTTCAGTCCATCTTATCATATTGCATTACGTCATGGGGAGGAGCACGCAAAACCCATCTTATAAAATTGGAAAGGGCGCAAAGAGCTTTGCTTAAAGTAATGACCTTAAAACCCTTCAGACATCCTACCAGTAAACTATACTCTGAGTGTGACGTTTTGACTATTAGACAACTTTTTATTAAAGAAACCATATTGTCCCAACATCTAAGACTTCCCTACGTAGACAATTTGTCATTAAAAAGGCGTAAAGACAGAGTCTGTCCAGTTACGGCATTCAATACATCTTATATTAATAAATTCCAGTGTTATTTGGGTCCTTTGCTTTATAACAAACTGAATAAAATTCATGAAATATATTCACGCAATAAACTTGATGTTAAAAAGATAATTGTTGACTGGCTCAAAAACAAAACATATGAACAAACAGAAAATCTATTAACAACAATAACATAAGCTAGTACACGGCCACACTTGTTTACACCTATGTTGCACTGTTTGTATGTGTGCATGTATGGATGTATGCATGTATGTATGTATGAGTGTATGTATGTATGTATGTATGTATGTATGTATGTATGTATGTATGTATGTATGTATGTATGTATATATGTATGTATGTATGTATGTGTGTATGTTATTTTAATAGTATACATGTTTATGTTTATGTTTGTTTATTTTTTGGTATATATGTTATTTACTTTATAAATAGAATATTTTTTGTGATAACTGTCAGAAGATTTAAATACGATTTAATACATGTAGAAAACACAAAGTTATATTTTTTAGTTATTGTTCGATTTATATTTTTTAACTTATTTTTATTGTTCTTTTTGTCTTATGTTCATAATTTTAGTGGTTACAACTTGTTTCACAACTCCAGAGGGTATTTCTAACTTTCATACTTATATTACCTAATGTGAGTTTTTGTATATTTTTATTTGTAAGGTTTTAAATTACCCGCTAATTTATGAGTTCGAAAATAGCTTGAAATGTGTCTTAAAATGTCTTAAAATGTCACTGGAAGTAACTAGCGTCTAAGATACAGGCTCGGCCTAGTTTAGACGCTAGTACCCAACCTAATTAAATATTCAAAATGGTACTAAATTCACATGTCTATGAATATGTAAATTGATAAATGAAATGAAATAAATTATTATTAATAAATGAAATGAAATAAATTATTTAAAATATTTACTTGAATATTACCAGATCTTACATTTTTGTAATTTTGTTACAGATGGATTTTATCCCAAATTCTTTTTTCTCCAATCAACTTTCTTGATTACGATATTAGTTTATATTCTCCAAATAATTCCGGCTTACTTGTGTGATTTCTGGCTTTTAATTAAGGGAAAGAAGCTAAGGTAAAGTTTTCTTAATCACAATTCATTATAATATTTTAATTGAAAATATTTCAATTTATTAGAATTTAAATTTATACACTGTGCAAATGTAAACTGTGTTTACTTCTTTTGTAGAGTGCATTTTTGTCTTTTCAGATACATAAAGTTGCAAAACCGTCTCATCGACGCGACGAATATATCGCAGTATATCACATCTCACTCGTGGGTTTTCGACGTAAGTCGTGCAAACGAGTTGTGGGCGACTTTATCGCCGGACGACCAAAAGTTGTTCCCCTATAATCCACGGGATGTCAATTGGAAATCGTACATCAAGAACTACTGTGAAGGCGTAAAGAAATATTTATTAACTCCTAAAAATAATAGTAATAAATAATTTTGTAAATAAATAATAAATAATTACTCATTTTCCTTAGATACCTACTTCGTGTTCCCTACGCGGGCCTCTTTCCCCATCTCTGAGTAACGTAACAAGTAGGCTAACCGCCATTTAAAGTCACAGGTAAGAAAGCGTACGAGTTTCGCCATCTTCGAGTAGCATTACTGAAATTGGGTAATTTCAGTGAAATTGAAACAAGATACTCGTAACATTTACTCGCCAATTCGCGTTACTTTAAAAGTAACTAATCAACACTTTACTTGTAGTTTGTGAAAGAGGTCCTTATAAGAATATTGGTAAAAGAGTAGTAAAGTTAACATCTATTTAGTATACTTAGTTAGTATACTCGAAATTATAAACAATTAATATCTCAACTATTGCGGGATACCTAAATTCGAACTGGTTCTTATACAATAATATTAATTAATGGTTAACTATATCGCCATCACCATCATCATAGGTATCACCATCATCATAGTAGTCGTAGTTCCCATAAGGATCCACTTTTGGACATAAGACTTTTTACTTGAGCGCATTCATACATGAGGTCATCGCTCAAGTGAGCAAAGACTCTCTACTCCAACGCCCGTCAGGATTTCACAAATGGAAAGAGGTATACGAGATAGGTTTGTGTATATAAATAAATAATTAAATAATAAACAAATAATCCTTATTTAAATTTATTTCACAAAAATTACATACGAGGGTGGGTCAAAAAGTTCGCGGAATGAAAGGGTTAGAAAGAGTCAGGAATTTTTTCGTATACATAGGGCCAATTGGTAACTCAACTGTACTATAAATAAAAAGTTGTAGCTAAATCGGGTTACTTATATTTTAGTTATCGCCAAGTCAACAAGTCAATCGGGAAAGAAAATTTTAACTGTACAAAAAATTTAGTTTCGTGCTGTCATAAAGTTCCTCACCAAGCAGGGAAAAACGCCGCATATCATAGTGGAAGAATGTCATCTGCTTACGTGAACTCTTGCCCTGGCAAAACCATGATTTATAAATGGTAAGGCCTATTCAAGCAAGGCAGAGAGTCAATTGAATGTCACAATCGGCTGGAAAGATCATGCCCACGATTTTTTGGGATTCTGAGGGTATTTTATTGGTCGATTACAAAGAAAAAGTCATCAACATCACCGGAAAATACTACGCCAGGTTACGCGAAAAGCTAAAAAATGCCATCAAAGAGAAAAGAAGGGGAAAATGGACTCGAGGTGTGTTGCTTTTTCACGACAACGCGCCAGTTCACAAGAGCCACGTTGCGATGGCTTCCCTACACAAGTGTAGTTTCGTAATTTTAAAAAACCTGCCTTATAATCCAAAATTGGGCCCCGTCAGATTATTATTTGTTTCCAAAAATGAAAAAATAACTTCGTAGACAAAATTTTACAAGAAATGAAAAAGTGAAGTCGGCGATTTCGGTAAATTTTAAAGGCCTCGACAAAACTATTTTTTTTGATGGTTTAAACAAATTATTTGACAGGTCTGAAAAATGCAATACAGTTAAGGGAGATTATATTGTAAATGAAAAATAATTTTGGGCTTAATTTCATTTTCTTTCCTTGCCATTCCGCGAACTTTTTGACCTCCCCTCGTATTATCGTATTATACCTACTCGTACTAAGTATACTGGACCTCACTTTTAAGCTTAAAAAGTAAAAAAAATATAAAAGTATACCTATATAAAAAAATTATAGGTAGAAAAAATTGCATTCACCCGAAGCCGCCGAAGGTACGCCGCTAGTGTTTAACTAACTGAACACAGTAATTTCTCCTTTACTTATTTTACCTTGTCATTACTAGGCATCAATAAGTATTTGTTAATGCCTGCACAGTAGTCCCTGATCAGCGATTTCCAATTTATATTGCGTGGGTTGTACGGGAAAAGCTTTTGGTCTTCTGATGATAATGTTGTCCACAAATCTTGCACGTTCTTATCGTCAAAAAGAAAAGTGCGTGATGTGAAATTTTTTGATATATTGGACGCTAGCATAAGCCGGGACTGGATCTTTACGTATCTGAAGTCATACACATGCTTCGTTAAAAATAAACATAAACAAATACATATTCATCATCTCAGCCGCAGGACGTTCACTGCTGCCTGCCCTCTAATTTTCCAATAGGAGCGGTCAGGTGAAGCCTGGATCCACCGAATAAATGAATACACAAACAAAACATATATTATAGAAAGAAAGAAAGAATGAATGAAATAAATTCCCAATCTCTTATCCTTCTAAGGTCTAGCTAGCTTTTAGGTTGTAGCTTGTGTTGTAGGCGACTTTAGTTACTCAAGTGGATCGTCAGCATGTCTAACGACCTAAGAAAACTTAAGTACTACATACAAATTATGCTAAACGGTAGTTACTACACATTCATAGGAAAGTGCAAAAGTCACGGGATAAAATAGCCAGGAGCAATCAATTAATTGTACCTTGGATTCTTTCCATTTATGTAACGCCAGATATCAAACACATAAGCTGGTATCATTTGAAATATATAAATTATAATCTTCACCAAGAATTCTGATTTCACAAACGTAACTGTTGGGTAAAATCCACCTGTAAATAAAAAAATATTACAAAAAAAAAAATTCAAATTATTTGAGCCGTCAAAGTAGGACTTAACCAAGGTCATCTCAGTTTTTCCGATTTTGTTACATTCCTTACTTTATACAACAAATTTCAAACCTTATCGGAGTAATTTGTGGAGTAATTTAAAGGCTGTATTCAGTTCACTTTACAACTAATATATTCACAAAATAAATCGAAAATAATAAAGCATTTCTACCTACCAATAATTTTGCACTCTTCTAAATATTATTTACAAAAATCACACCAATTAATTGGATTTGTTGAACTTGTACAACTATTGTAGACTTTCACACTGTTCGACCTGAAATAAAATCTTTATTGGAGTTTACTCCTTAACAATCGATTTGCATATACAGTGTGGAAAAATAAGTCGGGCCCTGGAGGGAAATTTCTTCATGATATCTTGTATACGACAGACGAGAGTAAGACCAAATGTTTGTTAGAGAAATTTTATCCTGAATAATAATCCTATCGATTAGTATAATAAAATAGTGAGTGTTAGTTTTTTTTTAAATTATAGTTGATTCGTGTCCCGGGCGATTCAAGCGAGTTTTAGAAAATCTTTAAATGCAGTTTTGTTTATTTTTAAAAATAAAGGAATGTCTCCTGTATGTAAAATGAGCCAACTTAAGGATTTAAGGTAGTTTCCCTCCAGGGCCCGACTCATTTTTCCACACTGTATATATAGATAGATAATAAGCTTGTTGTATGAAAATTTATGTTTCCCATTTGAGCATTAGACTGTATAGCCGATGAGCCGAATTGTACTATAGAGATAAAAAAAAATGACAAATATTGCAGAAACGCTCCCTCGTAGAGACTCGTGTCTCGTACGTAGAGACTTTACTTGACATTTTCCTAGTGAAAATGTGCCACCGTGTTATAAAAATGTTAATATGTTATGTTTAATTTTAATGTTAATTATGTTTAATGTTCAACGTCCCTCAACGAGCTATGGAGAGAGCTATGCTCGGGGTTACACTGCGTGATTGATTCAGAAATGAGGAGTTCCGTAGACGTACGAAAGTAAGGGTTACTATACATATGGTTGGGCCAGCATAGCCGGGCGGTAGAATCGAATATGTGTTCGTTCGACAAATTGCTATACTTATAGCTGTGTCGGCAAAGCCGGGCGATAACATATGTAGATGAACGTTCGGCAGAAAGGCCTCTTGGCTAACCCGCACAGTGTATATATGTACTAAACAAAAGCCGGGTGATTTTGTAGATCGGGTAAGCCGAATGGTAGTCGAACATGTACATTGAAGGTACTTCGGGTCTGCCTTGTTGTTTAACAAAAATTGCCGAATCAAATGTGTCGGCCCGACCATGTTTAAGTATTATATAGACATGAAATTTTTATAGCCTATGTTTGCCTCCCTTTTTTTGTCGAACCAATACCAAACTGATATTACTAATTTAAAATTTAATGACTTTTTCATACCTTTTACATCTCGTAGCTGCAACTATTGCTAAATTAGTGACATAATCCACTGGAATCATTCCTAGTATGTTACTTTTCTGGCCACATATCACCCTGTGTATGCCTTTTGCGACACCAACAAGTAATGGTATCATACCATTAAAGCTATCCAACCATCCTTGCAAAGGTTCTTCTTTATAAGACAACACTGAAAGTTACATTTTTAATACATACAGTATGTCTCATAAATAGTACGAGACATCCTTAGACTATTACGAAAATTCTAAGGTTACACGCTATTGGAGTTATCGAAAGGTCGAAAGATCCTCCAATGGCTTCTTAGAAAAACACTATATTGACCTAATCTCAAGTTATTGGGGTTTTCTGATTTTTTAAAAGATCTCTAACTCTAAGTTCTAAAGTCACAAATTCGTAACAACAATCAATATGGCAAATCTCCTTAACCTTTAAACATTGTGCATATAAAAATATTATATTTTTAAAATACTGATTCAATAACTATAAAATTTTGTTGAAAAAATCCGGTTTCCAATGACGAGATTTTTGGTAAGGTGAAAGTATGGTCAAATTGGTCAAGTCCTTGACCATGACTATTGCCATGCAGACTAAACTTAGAGACAAAAACAATTAATTAATTGGGTGGGTTGCATCATCTTACCTTAACTATAACAAACGTCGCAACTTCAGTTAAAGTAACAGTTAGGCCGAAAATGAGTTGCACCAGTTAACAAATAATCAAATGACGTCATAACTTTGACCGTACCCGTAACCGCACATTCTTCGCTGGTTAAGGGTTCCAATTCCAATTCTAATTTTGTTATTATGGCCCCATCGAATTCTACGATGATTCTGCCAGTGTCAAGGTCAGGCGAGACGGTATTTATGAAATAAAACTTGTTTAGTTCAGCTAATATTAAAAGAGAGAAAAAAAAGGGGGGTTAAGTGATCCGGTGGTGAGAGCAGAGTTAGTGAATAAAAGGAAAAATACAGATACAAAAAAAAACCCCCCAAGTAGATATATTTAGTGATATAGAGGTATTTCAGAGATAGGTCATAAGAATAAAACTAAACTGTGAGAGAGTAGGCATTGGATCTATAGTTAGTTGGTTAAGGGTTATTGTTATTTTTAACTATAACGTCAAGTGTCAAAACTGTCAAATGAAATGAACGCGTCGTAACTTTAACTAAGCTTACGAATATGGCGGTGGAACGCGTTTCGCAGAAACTGTTAAAGTCAGGGTTATTGTTAGTGACAATTTTACGTCAACTTTTACTTTAACCGTGCTACGGTGCAACTCACCCGAGATTTAAGGCAAACTTTAACCATAACCAGAAACATTGGTATGTACTTAATTTAATTATTTACCAACTGACGGCCTCACAATAACTGTTGGTATATCTCCGTGATTTCTTAATATATAATTTTCAGCTAACGCCTTTGTAAATGTGTATATATTTGGATGATTATCTGGAATAAGGAAAAAAAGCATATTAGTTTTTTCCGTTTTTTCCCCTCCTTCGAATTCTGTCCTAAGTGCCACAGTCTGCATCATAAAAGACCGTACGTGTTTCAGAATGTCAGGATTATCATAAATATTTAGTAATATGTTATTCTGTTTTTGTTTTTACTTTTCGTGCTAATAATCAGAATCGCACTTCTCTATACATATATTCAACACTAGCTGGTGCCGGCGATTTCGTCTATGTTGAAAAATAAAAATATAACTGCTGACAAATTATTATAGCCATATTTTATTTAATATAAGCTTTGCCAAGCGTTGGATTTTTATTTCTATACTAATATTTGCCCGCGACTTCGTCCGCGTCCGATAGCTACCAAACTTCACAGGATTACCCGCTGGACTAATCTGAAGGTTTTCTGAAAATTTCATCAAAATCGGACGAAGTCGCGGGAACCAACTAGTACAACATCCATACATCCATACATCCATACAAACTTTCGCATTTATAATATTAGTACGGATACGGACTAGCCGGCTGTATAGTGTACATACAGCCAACTATACATATATAGTTATAGTGTATTATAGCCCAACTTTTTGTTTTATTATTTAGGTCTCAAACTTTGTAACATGTTTCAACATTGTGGACACTAATGTTTTTGATGAATGATTTTCTAAACAGCCTTTATCCAAAAGAGATTCGAGAAATTAAACTTATCCAAAATTTCCAATAATCATAAAGAGGCACTGAGAATAATTAATTTTTTTTTTTGATAATTTTCTTATACTGTTTTTACATAAAATTAAGTAACATAAAATGTCTTTCGATTCATACTCACTTATAAATGTGACTTCATCTTTATCATTCTTACAATCTTGCTCTAAAAATTTGTATACTTCAATGGGTTCTCTTGGAGGCGGATATATTATCTCTTCCACGATTTTTTGCTCTGGATTTGAGAAAGTTGTAGACAGATGAACGTAAGCCTAAAACATATTATCAGTTAAAATCAGGATGAAACCTTCCATCAAATTTTTTTTTCGACGTTCTCTTATCATAAAAATGTTGGATTATAATAATAAAATTTTGGTTCTTTTATTAACTATAGTAAGAGATAAAAAAATTTATGTGCTTAATAATAATTATTATAATTATTTATTTTCAGCCAAATTAGTAAATAGATTAAAATTAACATAAATAAAAATTAAAAACATACATAAAAAATTAAGCCATTGCTTGTAATAAAAAAACATACTTACTTGTAAATTTTTTATACGTTTACATAAATCTATGATTTTCTTTGTGCCTTCTAAATTGATGCTGATTGCTACTTCAAGTTTCTCGTTGAATTTTACAGTTGCAGCTGTGTGGTATACAACGGATACCTGAAAAATAATGTTAAATTATTTATTACTAGCTGTTGCACGCGATTTCTTCCGCGTAACTTTATAATATATAGCTTCTCAACAGTGAAAGAATTTTTCAAATCGGTCCAGTAGTTTCGGAGCCTATTTAATGCAAACAAACAAACAAACAAATCTTACTTATAATATTAGTATAAATATAGATTACGTAATAAAGGGAATTCTTTCATACTTTTGCAGGTGTCATGATTTTTTGGTTTATTTTTCCTCCAGAACGAAGTCGATCTACACTTTACACAAATCCAATAAGCACTAGTTTTGCTTTTTAAATGTGCTTATGTCAGTTTTTATTTTCAAAAACATACTAACGCTCAATGATATTATAATATAAAACGAGGCTAACGCTGAGAAATGTCATTACATTACAGTATCTTTTTTTGTAATTTTGAAATTTTTAGAAATTATGGTCGAAAGCTATATTTCGCCTCGAGCTTCCAAAGTTTAAAAACCTAATTTATAGATATCTAGTCCGCTTCCGGCTTCTAACGCAACTTTTTCTGCAAATTGCACAAACCTTCATTAATCAGACAAAATATGAGAAAAAAAAAAATTCGGCGACTTGGTTGTATTACATAATTATATAATCTAACTGACAAATTACGTTGCGTGATTTAGGAAAAGTTAGCGGATATGCAAACAAACAAGCGCGGACAGCGACTTCAAATTAAGTAAGGATGTTTCTCTTATAAAACTTTTACCTTATCAATTAAAACTTTTTGGTCGTGTGAGCAGATCCCTAAATTGGGAGCAATTATATTTCCCTCGATGGGAATAATTTTCTTCAAATCTGCCGGTCTTTCGTTTTTTAATCGCTGGAATAACTGGAACAAACAGTAAAAATAATTTGACAAAGTCTTTGTTAAAGTCAAATATTTGACAGTCAAGCCTCACAAAGACTTTTATGAGGATTTTAAAAAATTGTTAAAAAAATAAATAAATACGAATACTTACTGGATTGCATAGCAATTCTTGTATTCTTGATTCAGGGTCGTGATTATTTTTTCTACGTATCAATACGTATAGGTTTTCTATACAGGGACAAAAAGTATAAAAGTTTTTCGATATAAACCTGAAAATATATTATACTTATTTTTCAAAATATATTTGTCGCTACAACATTTTTAAACGATAAACTAACATATTATAAAATGTTTAAGTGTTATACACTTTATGGTTTTATACAACATTTTCTAATTAAACATCTAATAAGAGAAAAATATCACAATTCTCAATTTTTCAAAGAATAAACAAACATGATAATATAGGAGTACCTTTCCGAGAAATCCAGTGCCTCCCGTAATAAAGACCGATTTTCCCACGTAAAAGTCTGCTACTGGTTCGTACTTAGTACTGTCCTTTGTGAGATATAAAGACATCGTACACCTGCAAATAGAGATTCTAGATAGGTACTAATATTATAATTATTTTATAGTGGTGCATTTTCAAACGCTTCGTTGGATTTCTTCTATTTGTCACTTCGAAAAATAGGTAAAATTGCGGAAATACATTGGATACGAGATGCATTCAAATTGATAGCCTGATAAAAAAATACAAATGAAATAATATGGAGGTGCAGTTATATTATGTAAACCACAAAACTAATCTCTGTATGGCTCACAAAACCCAATAGATCCAGATTAAGTCTAACTTTGTATTACATATTCGTAGGGTAGGCATATTTTAATAATTTTATTACATACTTGTTTTCTAATCTTTACCTTGAGCATGAGCCTTGAGCCTTGAGCATCCTTTACCTTGACTTTTACTATATTTTTTCACATTTGGCATCCTAAACGGCTATTGTTCATGTTCCTAATTTGCAAACTTAAATACTTTTTAATACTTAATACTAAAAATGACAATTTGCTCTTAAGTAAATACTTCTTTTAGACTTTAGTATTTTATTCCGCTTTTGTTGTAATTTTTGTTTCTTTGTTAATTTTTGCCAAAACTGAGTGTTTTTCCTCATAGTTTTTTCCAAGTATATGTATTTCTTCTTATGTTAGAGTTGGTTTCCATTAACTTGGTATTTTGCGATTATATGTCATTGCCATAGTCTTCGTGAGATTGATTTCTAGCCGTAACTTTGTTACTGGTTTTATATAAAGTGCCAGACACAATTTTAAATGTTTTTCAAATTAGACATTGTCATTTACGTGACCATTAAAACTAGGAAGACAGTTTTTTTTTATTTGTTTTAAAATTCAATGAAGTAAGTAAGAATAGCCGTTTGCTTTGTTATTTATATTATATATCTTTTATATATATATATAGATATAATATTATTTATTTATATTAATTATAGTTTTAGTTCTAAGTTGCCACATATTTTAAAGAATGTTTTATGTTTAAAGAACCAAGCTGCAGAACCGAGCACATAGACGCGAAATCGCATCGTGCTAATATTTAAAAATAAATGTGTGATAATTAGTAGGTAGTAGATAATTTAACTTATCTGAGTAATTCAAACATGAATTATTTGTATTTTAATATTTCATTAGTTGTTAGTTATTCAAGAAAGTCAGGTTTCTTTTCTATATGTTAAGATCAGTAGACAGGCTGACGGTACTTGATGGTGGTGGCTACCTTCGCCTGTAACAAAAGCAACGCCACTGTAGTGCAAGTACGACTACAGTAGGATTAAGGATAAGACATTGGGAAGAGATAGGGAGATGGGTTCTGGCATGCTGATTGGCATGCGCTGGCATTCTGGCATTGGGTTCTGGCATGCTGATTAGCATGCGCTGGCATTCTGGCATTGGGTTCCGTCATGCTGATTGGCATGCGCTGGCATTCTGGCATTATAACTGATGTTAAAACTTGAATAATTACATGTTTATTACAATTATTGATCGCAAGAAATACATGAGAAAATATATGACAATGACACACAATGACAATTAAATAGAACATAATTATTTAACATGAACTTCATACCATTAAAAAGGTTTGATGTTGATATGAAACTAGATTATTATTGGTCAGAGGTGTATACTATATTGATCCTTGTTATCATATATAGTAAGTTTATTTTCATATGCAGTTGTCTGCTTATTGTTCTTTTTTAAGCTATATCTCAGCTATATAAATGCTTACATTACATTCGAGCCACTGCTCGAAATTTGATCATATTCATTTGTTACCCGATTTGATAACAGTTGATAACTTACAGAGATAATGTATTTCTAAATGATATTTTGTGTAAGTAAATATTCGTAACATTGTGTTGTACTATGAAATGTGTATTATATTTGGTTAGTACCGTGACCCTTGGCATAACTGCGGGGTCTGAATTCAATTCGAAGCCGCTACCTACATGCATTAGTAAAATATTTACAAAGATCCAATAGAAGCCGCTTGGAGTAGGCCATTTTAGTACAATATGAAACTTTATGATATAATCCGCCTATGCTCTAGGTCTATATGCTGAATATTTCTTTATATTTTTTAATATAAAGAAATGAAAAGTAACTCTCGATAATTTACTGGTACAGCGTATGGGCCTCATAAAACTTAAGCTTTGGGAAATCCTCATTGATAGGCAGTGATAAAATGGACGCTGCGGGGTTATGCGGTATTCCTACCGGCTGAAAACCATCGACTTCCTAGCGCTTGGGTACGCTATTACACGACATATGTGCCCCGCCGTGGAACAATTACAAATAACTAACACGTGTAATCATAGGCACTTAGCAAAAGATCTATTGTACGTTCATATGATCTTAATTATCGTATTTAACGTGTTAACGTTAAAAGTTAATTATTAGTATTTATCTAATTAAAAAAAAACAGTTAATTAATTAATTAAGCCTAATGTTAAGTGTGTTTAATTTAGAGAAAACTTCAAAGATTTTATTTAACTGCCCACATTTCAACTAGAATGCTTAGCTTATTTCATAGCTCCGTGTAGAAGATTTAAATCAATTTAGTGATTGTACAGCGAATACCCCGTAGAGATTCGTTGACGCCGGCAGTTCCCCAAAATGTACATATTTTATTGTTTGAAAACTCATAACTAGATAAATTTATGGACAGAGAAGGTAATCGCTAAAAGAGATAACTTCGAAATGTTGGAAAAAATAATTCGTTTACCTCAATCATTTGAAAAGTGTCTTTAGATTATTCAAGTGTGAAATGACTCCGTCAAAAGAGGCATTAGGTATTGAAGTTGAGCCGTATGTGTGGACCACGGTCAAATGTAAGTCAGTAAGAAATTGGAGTGTGTCTATTAAAAATAGATAAGTATTTTGCATTTTGTATTTGCTTATAAAATATATACGCACTTACTAGTTGTATCCGTTTTTTTGAAAGTCCAACAAAGAATCTCATATTTTCCTGTATAAAATATATACTAAAATATGTTAATCCAGATAATAAGCTATCTGTGTGACAAATTTCATGCAAATTCATACAACCGTTTTTGCGTGATAGAGTAGGTAATAAACATACAAACTTTCGCATTTATAGATTACTAGCTGGTGCCCGCGACTTCGTCCGCGTTCTAGATGAAAGGTACCCTACGTCCTTTCTGGTGTCCCAGACAACGTGTATGCAAAATTTCATGGTGATCGGTTCAGTAGTTTTTGCAAGAAAGAGTTACAAACATCCATACAAACTTTCGCATTTATAATATTAGTACGAATACTCAATTGGCGATCAAAACAACCAATACGATTTTAGTTTTATTAAAAGAAAATATTTTTTAACAAGAATAAGAAGAAATTCTAGAACTAGTTTAATGGAAAGACTAGCTTTTCAGGTTTATTTAGTAAAGATTCCACGGCAGAGGAAGTAATTACAGGTAACGACCATGAAAAATACGGTCATATATTGCGTTACAAACGGCGGCTGTTATAATTAATTTTTATATAGGTACTTACATATGCTTAGATTTTGTTTTTAGTATATGAACAAGTTTATGTGAAAAACCACTTTATGTGTACATATTGTTCAACATTACACTGATTTTTAGTGATTTTAACTGTAATAAAATATCTTAAATAACAGTACGTATGCTGTTGTTTTTCGTGAGTGAGTAAAGGCCTCTTTCCCAAGCCCTTATCCTTAATCCTACTATGATCGGCAACGCATTTTCAGCACTTGTGGCATTGCTCGTGTTATAGGGCGGTTAGCCACCTATCATAAAGTGAATTGCTAGCCTGTCTGTAAGCCTTTAAACCTGCAACTGACCGAAGAGTAAAGCCCACATCTTCAGTGAAAATTATAGAGACTAAAACGGCTACTAACACAATATTACAACGTATATTTTCAACCAGGTATGGAGCAATTTCAACCGCTTTTATAACAACGGATTGGGGTTAGCTTGTTGCGCGTCTGGTGATGACACGGGATTGGCTCCAATTTGTATTGGAGATGAGTCGGCTGACATTTGAGTGACGCATTATTGTTTCCTAGTTAAACTGTTATACATTTAAAAGTACTTTATTTATGTGGTATTTTTATAAGGCACTCATTTTTAATTCATTTCAGCAGTAAAACGTCCACGCGCTGGACATACAGTTTCATAATTTTTCAGTCAGCCTTGGGGTACCGGCTCCTAATAGTATTCCTCATCTCAACCAGTGAGTTCCCTAAAAATCGGCTAGAGAAAAAACAATGAAAATGTGGGCAAAAGTATATTAAGGTGCGCTCACCAACCCAAATGTCTGGTGGAGTATTGGCAATTTCCCTCCATAATGAAGGCGACCATAGCTACCGTTGTAGTAGCAAGAAAAAAATAATATGTAAAACTGGTAAGAAATGACTAGGAAATTACAGCATTGATTTCACGTCTTTTGTTTGAGACCTCATAAAATATTACTATATTCATTTCTGTTTTTGAAACAAAAACGGCTCTAATTCCGCTTAACCGGGGTGTAATTTTATTTTTGGTGTACCTACGCTTTTTCTAAATTTTTTTCTTGAGCACTGCAACGCCTTAAGTAAAATGCAATTGTATAGCAAGCTTGAACTACTAAGCTAAATGGTTAAAAGCGCTGTCAACTTAGAACCATTATTTCCACTTCTATTCCAATAAGTAACAACCACTCTTTGGTTAGATATACACACAGTATTTGTATTGACAGTAGGTAAGAAGGTTAGATTATAGATAGATGAATACTAGTCCTGTAGGAGTAAATTTTCCTTGGGATATATTTTATATTTAACATTACAGGAAGTAATAATTATTTAGACCCTACTTTCTTTTTTCAATGTTTTATTATGAAATGCATTTTGATATAAAACTTACATATTCATTGTGTACATTTGACTATAATTCTACAGTATTCTATATATTTTCTATATATATATTCTATTTTTTTTTTTCGAAAATATTGTTATATTCTATATTTTTTTTATCATTTCTTTGTTAAAACAATATTTATTATTGTTCGGAATATAATATTTGATGTGACATATTGGTGGCAGTGATTAAACTATAGAAACATATATAGGTATATAATAGCTTTTTCTTACTTATATCACTGCTTACTTCTTTATACTTGCTTACACTACATACTTTAAACTCAACCGAGTCAGTCGTTCCGTAGCTCTCGTAGCCATTGCCTGCTACGCTTTCTACGTTCCGTTCGTTTCGCGCTACGAACTACGCGAAGGGAATAAACTTTGCATTAACCCTGAACTGTAACCAACTTTAATTTGAAAGCTTTCTATTGATTGTACAAATAATTTGTTAAAATGTGAACTTGAGTTTCTAAGTTCGGTAAAAAATGTGAAGTTCCAATAAAGTCCTGTTTTATGTCGGTAAGTTCATTTTAACGTTTTAAGGTTTTGAAATTGAAGTGTTTTTTTAGACATTATTGTTACCTATCTGTTGTATGGATCATTCTAAATTATCAAGCAAAAAAAATCTTTAAATTTTATTTAAAAATATAAATAGAAACGGCCTTTAATAAAAATTAAAAAATAAAGTTTATTTTAACAAAATAATTTTCAAAATACTATAATGGACAGGAGAATTTATTTTAATATAACAAAGAGAATCTCTAACTAGATATTTGTCTCTTTAAAATTTGGAAGATGAATAAAATTGAATAAATATATATTTGTAGCACTGTTTCTATTTTCCATCTTACTAATATACTAATGATATAATAATTATTATTATTTATTTTACCCCCTCCAAAAAATATAAATGCTAGTTAAAAAGGTTTATAATATATGTTTGATATATTATGTTATATCATTCCGTGTGTTCATTTTTTTTAATTGACTGACTGACCTTTATCTCTATGTCTTTGTCTATTTATTTACTGTAATCTGATTTTTTCTGGATATAAGGTACCATATTTCCTACATCCCTAACAACGTGTGTGCAAAATTTTATTTAAATTTTGCGTGAAATTTTGAATTATTTAAGGCATAAAAGCGTAACAAAAGAACAAACTCAATTCCGCATTTATAAAATTAGTTAGGATGGCAGAAAAAGTGCAGTAAACTCAATGAAGACAGACAATAACCCTAATAAGAACAATTAGAAACAGTCGTATGTACTTTTGCACGCCCTCTCAATGGCTGATGTTAAACTTAATTTACATAATAATTTATAACTGAGTGTACGCCGCTCAACACTTGGTTAACTCAATAAAAATCGTGTCGGGACTCTAATACGAAAGCTCCAACTCCAATTACTTCATGCAAATTGATATCCTCCGGAATAATTAGACCCGAAAATTAATATTACAAGTTTTCCATGTCGTGAATCCAATGTTATTAATTTGCAAAAGGAACAACAGGTATTAAAGGAAAGACGAGTCTATCATACGTAGTATGTAAAAATTTTGAATCAGTATTTCTTCTTTTAACGGTGATATCTCCTACCGGAGTTTGTGCATGCAGCCGCTATCCTCTCTATGAAAAGTGCACACTACAGAATGTATCTATCCATTTTCTGTCTATTCCAGGAATTGTACACATTTCCCAGGAATTATATACAATGACGGATTACTTACTTTTCAGTCACTTATATACGTCATATTCTTTGTAGCTCAGCTCACGCCATCTGTTAAGTGAATTCAGGCAATTATAATTTTGCAAATATTGATATTATTTTTTAAACAACCTATAAAAAAAACAAAAACAACTGCATATTTCAGACGAGTTGATTTACTGTTTACTGATCTGATATGTAACTTTTCTTTATAGCTCTAAAATTACTGCGTTCAATAAAAAGCTTAACAAGTTGCCTAATAAATTATTATCCCCTTCTTGACACCAATAGTTTAGAAGCAAACTAAGGTTAAACAATTTACTCAAGAATAACATTTAATTGCTATAACTTCGCAAACTTTCCGTCGGCTGTTTTACTATGTCGTCGTCTTTACTTCGACTTGGGGTTCTTTTTGTTTGTGTTCAGTTCCGATGAGGCATCAGCTTGAGGTTATTTACCCAACTTCTCGAATCAAGACTGGGGGATATTATGTAACAACTCTTTAGTGCTTTGCCTCTCTCTGGGAATTTTTCAAACCAGTTAAGACTTAAGAAACATATTGCACGGTTCTTAGTGCTCACAGTATTCTGATCGCTATTGTTTCTTATTTTATGACTAGCTTTTGCCCGCAAATGCGCCCGAGTCCCATTTTATTCAACTCAATTGTAAGTAACAACAATTCAATTAAGAAATTACCCCTTGTTCCCCTTACATAACCAACTTACATAACTAGTATTGGGAGAGGACAAATAATTCCTACTTCATAACCCGGTTTTGAAGTAGGATATTTTCTTTCCTTGTACAAAATCAGTCATATATTTTTGTCAGACGTTGAATTTTTGTTTTTAGATGATCCTAGTACTTTTTCTAGATATCGTCTTTATCAAGTCAAATATTTTGAAAAGCATAAAATTTAATTTCAGAAAAAGCATTTCATTTGAAACAAATGACTTTACCCAACAAACCAAATTTAACTAAACAGTTTATTTATCACAAGAAAATAAAATGAAATATCTAAGTAAAACTAAACAAAAAGGAGGTCAGAATTTCACATATTGTTTACAAGTAAAACCGTACTCTGTTTTTTTTTATCTAAAGATTTCTTCGAGCGTAACTTCGGCCCCTAAACTTTTATCATTAACACTTTTGTTAGCGACCGTACCCACTGTTTGTACAGTCAAGCACGAAATTGAACCTGTTAAAAATGCATCCGGCTAGTAACGGGCCTTGTATTCTTGTGTTTGCATTGCCAATTACTTGAGAACAAGGCGAACGAAATTATGCCTTCAAAGTGGAACTTTAAATTGAATATTTTGTTATATTTTAAATGGGTTGTTTCTTTCAAGTTTGCACAAATATAATTTTACTTGGTTTAAAGCCAGTGAGAAATAAGATTTACTTTTTATTACAGGAAAATTACAGGAAACTTTTTAAAATATTTACCAGTATATGTGCTCGTAAACACAGACGCCGGCGGGGAGTTCCAAACCCTGGCACCTAAAAGTGCTTACTTTGGAGGCCATTGAATTAGTGTGAATTCTCTTAATTTCTTTAAGAAAAATTGATATTTTTTTTTAAGTAATAAGAACTTAAATGTAGCAATTGCCTATAAATTCAAAATGACAATATAGAATATATAGTTTTTGCCCTGACTTTGTTATGTGCCTACTTTTCATACTTATCTTTAAAATGTTTGAAAGTATTTGAAGAGCACTTAGAAGAGACGTAGTTGTATTTGTTATTTCATTCATCAAATTTGAAGATTATTTCAATAATTATTTTATCTCAAATTAGAAACCTAAGTGGATAAAAAGGTCACTGTCTATTTTTATTGTATTGATTTTTATACGTAGGTACTCATGAAAGACTTATTATAGTTACTACAAATATACCTGTATAAACCTCCCGGAAGGATTTCTCTAACTGCAAACTCAATGAAGCGAGCAAACATACAGACATGGCAACATTAATCCTATTTTGTATGGACTTTTAATACACTTTACTAGTTATTCTTGTTTTGGATGCTTTTTTTAAGTTTCTTAATTACCGCAATCATTAATTAAATCAAAAATTCAGTGCAACGTCGCTGATTGCGATTGTTGATAAGTAAGCTCGTTTCGATCAGCATTGTGCTTACGGAGGCTTGATACAATTATACTTGTCTTTTTCATTGCTCAGTCGGCAGAATGTTTCTTTTTAAAAATTTAAATTTAAATATTCTTTAAATCCTTTTTATAGCATCATAATTTTATTTATCCACTAGCTGGTGGAATTGCTCATATTTCAATTTTGAGCATGGTTGAAGCAAATTTATAACTAGAGTAATCAAAGTGAAATAACACCATAATTATGTGTCTTATCGCTATTGTATGTCTTACTAGCTGGTGCCCGCGACTTCGTCCGAGTTCTGGTTGCAAGGTACCCTATGTTCTTTCTGGTGTGCCAGACAACCGTGTATGCAAAATTTCATGGTGATCGGTTCAGTAGTTTTTGCATGAAAGCGTAACAAACAAACAAACTCACAATCACATTTATAATATTAGTAAGGAATTAAGGATAGCAAATTAGCTAGCCCAACAGGTCGGCATGTTAGCTAACTGACACAAGGTTCTATTCCCAGTTAAGTTACCTTAGTACAGTACCGTAGTACAGTATGAAACTTAGTAAGCTGTGCTTAGTACACTTGTGTAGCTGTAATGTATATTGTATTTGAAAATGGGCTCTGGCACCACTTACTCACTTACCGAAACACAACAGCACAGATGCTGTTATTATTCATTTTCGAACCATAAAATATATAATTTTCATGTGTTAATAAAATGGTATATCCTCGGAAGGCTGTTCATGAAATAGAGGAATTTATTCATGACATCTCCACTCGTAAAGAAAGCTTACGACGTTGATAATTTACGGGTTCGCCCGAACCCAACGGATTTATTATACAAAAATGTTTCACTTTGATAATGGCCGATAGTAAGGGCGGTAAAGCAACAGATATAAAGCAATATAAACATACATTAAATATATAATATTTCGTTATGAAACGAAAACTTGTATACAATACTAGCTGTTGCAAGCGACTTCGTCCGCGTAACTTTATAAAATATAGCCCATGTTGCTAGATGATAATATAGATTTCTATAGGTGATATCCCGTAGACTACTCGATTATGCAGCATCAGGTCAAGGTTAAGATGTCATTAAAATACCACAACATAATAATTTATAAATAGTAAGTTTCATTTTATTGTATATGTTTTATTATTCAAATAGGTTAATTTTAAATTTTTATGTTAATACTAGCTGGTGCCCGCGGCTTCGTCCTCGTTTTGGATGAAAAGTACCCTATCTCCTTTCTGGTGTCCCGCACAACGTGTATGCAAAATTTCATGGTGATCGGTTCAGTAGTTTTTGTGTGGAAAAGTTACAAACATCCATACATACATCCATACATCCATACAAACTTTCGCATTTATAATATTAATAGGAAATAGGATTAATAGGATTAGTACGGATAAATACTTTACTTTTGAAGGATTAATGTATCGAATCTATTAGCAGATTTGAATTCAGGATAAACAACTGTGAGTGGTAGTGGTAAAGTTCAAATAGTGTTGAAGTTGGTCTGTATAAGGGTCTGCCATTATTCAAGTCCCAAACAAACACAGACGAATGTCACAGAGTCGTCTTACTAACGGAACATGAGCTAGCCCTAATACCATTTTGACAGTTGAACAAAAGTATTCCTATTGCGGTCTGTATGTTAGCTTATTTCTATTTCATGACTAGTGACCCGGGCTAGTGACCCTGGCTTCGCCCGGGACGTGATTTTTATATAAAAACATTCCCTGTTTATCTCTCTTTCCATAGGTGAAAACCGCATTAGAATCTATTTAGCCATTCTTGAGTTTTTGCGGGACTATCGCACGATGACTAATTTTTTTATACATAAATAAATTAAAATAAAATTAAAATAAATATATATAACAATGCTTAATTATTAACAAGATATAATTTTCTTAATAATTCTATTTTTATCCTTGAGAACTAAGTTCTTAATGATGCAATTCGGCATCTAGTTCCAAAATTAAAGTCATGGAGATTATTAGCGAATAAAATGTATCCTCAATTGCAATAAGTCCTCAAGATTATAAGCGTGCAAGTAACAACTTACAAAGCTCAAAGTGCAACTAACAAATTTAAATTAGTTTACTTAAACAAAAACATTTACATATTAATTAACTTCCTTCACAGCCAAGTTCCAAAAAATAAGGTAATGTCATCACCAAAAATGATTTTATTTATTTTTCCAGCGTTCTTTATGAAATTTGACAAAATCGTTAAAATTGGCCTCGTGAATACTTCACAAGTGATCGAACTTTTGAGGGGTTGAATCTAAAAATTATAACTTTGCAAAGGAATGTACTGGAAAATTTGCGTTCGTTTTTTGCTGAAATTTTTTTACAGGTTCGCACTGTTTGCTGATGTCACGTAGAAAATTGCAATATCGTGTAACTGACAACTTAATTTTATGGACAATGACATGACAGCAACGCGACTGCATTCTACACGTTCGTCGTCCCTCGACAAAAACCAAAACTATGCGGTTGATTTATTAAAATTCTAGCTGACATTTTAGGTTTCACTAAAGTTTCAGATCAGGCAAATATTGTATATATTTAAATTACTATTTTCAAATCATGTAAGTATAGTAGGTATACTGGATAACTATATTTTGGCCTATATACGTATTTTGATTTTTAGTATGACAAATATGATAGAATGACATGGTGATTGGATCTGAGGTGGATATTGATATATTCGACAGTAGGTTCCCTTTATTTAAATCTAGATTAGGGCTGATATTTAAGTAGGCTAATGTTTTATTTACTTTTGTTAAATAAGTGTTAGTTAGTTGTTAGTTACTTAATTGTTATCATTAGTGTTTAGTTAGAATTAATTTAATCATGATTTGCACACAATGTAGGACTACAATTTAGCTAATTATTACACACATGTATCTTTGTTTTCACGAATTTGATTGTATTCTATCTGTGTGCTTTGTTAAATAAATAAATAAATAAATATGTACACCTACTTAAAAATATTTTATAATTCAATTCATAAAATCTAATCCAAAAATAAATAAATTTAATTTATACCATGATGGTTTAAAGAATTCTAAACAATGCATTATTCCAACCCCAGTAATAATAGCAGAGATTTTAAAATAAGAATACTGAGAAAAATTTCAAAGTGCACAGTTCTCCATAGTACTCGTAACAAACAATAATATTACATTGTTTCTACGAATCATTATTTAATTACTTACATAAAGGCACAGAAACGCTTTAATTAAACTTAAACGAAACGCTTTACGTTTCGTAACTTTTTTGGCTTCCTTACATTTTAGTCTTGCAATTAACAATTCGCACACTAAAAACTACTTTATGAATTAAATGTTAAGTATTAATTTCGCTATTCATTAACCTATTTAAATGGGTCGCTAATAAAATAGGCCAGGAGCTTGAGATCACTCGTGTACTTATAAGAGTACGGCTGGCATCGGCTAAAAGGGAGTGTAGGGCTCTCGAAATTTCTGACGCGAACATTTTTTTCCGACGCAGCAGGGCTTAGCACTCAGAGCAACTCGACGTTCTTATGCCTCGTTGACAATGAACTGAGATCGTGTGAAAATTAGATAAAGTTAGGGTCAAAAGGTTGTGCGGATATTAAGAGTACTTTTGAGTCGTCTCTCCTCTTTTTCAGGCATCACCGTACAAATTCTTTGACAGCATTAGGTTCTGCCAATTAAGGGATTCACAAAGGCGAATGACATTGACGATTTGACCTTCACCGATATGACCTTTAGAATGTTTATATATATCATACTAATTCCACACGAAAAACACAAACGTAATCCACACCTCAATGCAGTCACTGAGACACTGTAGCTCCATATATTTAGAGTTCCGAGGCGGCGGAAACAATTCGACAGGCCTGATAAATGTGGTTTTTTGTACTTTTCATTAAAACTACATTAAAAAAAAAAAAAAAATCAATACATTTTTTTTAAATGATATTGACTTATTATTCGGTGTAGGAATCATTTGCGCGCAATAAACCGTTTTCGCAACAAATTTCAATATAATTCTAATTCTTCTTATGTTCTCACTTTTATTGTGGGGTTTCTACTACTTCGATGGACATTCTAAACAATACAATTTGTTCTTCACATGTTTAAGTAAAACATATATTTTTTTCAAACCAATTGCATTGATAGTTTCTTCTAACATATTTTTTTAAAAATGCAAATTTTTAGGATTGGCGTGTGTTTACACCTTAAGGAATAAAAGGATGTCTAGCGTTTCAATCCTCTTTGACTATTTTTTTAAAGGCTATTTCAAAATTGCTTTACTTTCCTAACTTCGCTTTTGACTTTTTAACAATATACTCAATTCTCATTTTTCTCTATAAATATAAATATTATATCCATATGTACCTAACATTGGAATGTAATATTTTACCAAATGAAAGCCATCCGGAGGAAATTCTCTAAAAATAAGTTATAAACAAACATAATAACATAATAAACTATTCAGTTTTTGGCTTTTGCGATACAAGCTACGTTTAGTGCAAAGGGCCTAAATTAATTCTATCTTAATCTCTAATTAATGAAAAAGTTAAGTAGGTAGTTGATGGTGTATTCATACTATATACTAGCTGGTGCTCGCGACTTCGTCCGCGTTCTGGATGAAAGATACCCTTGTCCTTTCTGGTGTCCCAGACAACGTGTTTGCAAAATTTCATGCTGACCGGTTCAGTACTTTTTGCGTAAAAGAGTTACAAACATCTATACATACATCCATACAAACTTTCGCATTTATAATATTAGTATAGATAGATATAGATATAGATAGAAGTATAGATAATTAAGACTTGAAAGAGTTAATAAGGTACCAAAGCTTTTCATAGTGTTCATACCAAAGCTGTTCAAGTTTTGAGCTTTTTTAATGCCCATTGTAGCAATTCGCTAATTGGAACCAGGAAGGAACAAAACATAATCAAAGTTGTTAATTTGCATAAACGTAGAATGCAATCAACTCTCCAAATAGTCGGCTAACAAGGAAACTTGTAACAGGATTCGCCTATTTATTTTAAGCTTTACTTTATTAAATTTTACAATTTTTATTACCTACCTATTTGTACTTTTATCATGACATTAGGTATTTCTGTCTGAGGTTTTACTTAGGACTCTTTTGGACCAACAGCATTGTTATACTCCGATTGTTAAGTAATGACAGAGTCCATTATCCTTCGTATCTCTCTCGAAGATGATTACTGTTTACATGCATTACGCAGTATGATGCCATCCTTATCACACTTTAAATATAACTCTCAAAATTAAAAAGTGTCACATTTATTGTCCTGCGCCGGCGCGCCCCCTACAACTCTCCTGTATTCGACGCCATTACGTTTTTTCGTGCCATCCGAGTCACACGCACAAAGGTTTATAAAAATCGTTTAGCCCCTTTTTTGTGTATATTTGTGCATCATAGGGTAAAGAAAGTGATCTACAGACGATAAATATGGAAATATAATAAGAAAATTGGAAGAAAAGGTTAAATAACGACGAAGAATTTCATATTCGTCGTCCTCATAGGAGGTAGTAGTGTATTTGCCGCGCGAGTCTGATCGAACTCCGACTCCATTAAATCACGAGATTGACAATTAAGTATATAACAGGTGAGCATTATATTTCATATAAGTACTAGTGATACAGCTTTTCTGTAAATACAATATACATTTTCGTTTTGCATGATGTGTTTGTTGCAACATATAGTATACATTGTTTAGGGTACCTCGAAATCTTGTAACATGACAAAATCTTATGCTGTCGCCAAATGTTCGCACCACGTAAATCGTGTATATACATTTTCGTTTTGCTTGATGTGTTTGTTGCAACATATTGTATACATTGTATAGGGTACCTCGAAAACTTGTAATATTTGGTTGTAACGTGACGACACGTTTGGTCCAGTGGCTAGTAACCCTAGCTGTTAACCAAGCGGTCGCGGGTTCGAATCCCGCTAGGGGAAAAAATGTTTATGTGTTAACATTTACCTTTGTTTGCCGAGTTATGAAAAAATAATAATAATAATAATAATATACCAACTGTTTGGTATCCATAATACAAGCATTAAGTTGCTTACTTTGGAACTAAATGGTGTTGTGTGGAATGTGTGAATATATTTATATTTATGATAAAATCTTATGCTGCCGCCAAATGTTCGCATCACGTAAATCGTGTAGTGCTCACCGAATGCTCGCACCACGTAAATCATTTAGAGCTCGCCGAATGCTCGCACCACGTAAATCGTGTAGTGCATCGTCGAAAGTTCGCACCACGAAAATCGTGCCATGCTCGCACCACGTAAATCGTGTAGTGCTCGCCGAATACTCGCGCCACGTAAATCGTGTAGTGCTCGCCGAATGATCGCGCCACGTAAATCGTGTAGTGCATCGTCGAAAGTTCGCACCACGTAAAACGTGCTGTGCTCACCGAATTCTCGCACCACGTAAATCGTGTAGTGCTCACCGAACGCTCGCACCACGTAAATCGTGTAGTGCTCACCGAACGCTCGCACCACGTAAATCGTGTAGTGCATCGTCGAAAGTTCGCACCACGTAAATCGTGCCGTGCTCGCCGAATGCTCGCACCACGTAAATCGTGCAGTGCTCGCCGAACGGTTGCACTACGTAAATCGTTTTGAGCTCGCTAGACGTTCGCATCATGCATATCATGTTGTGCTCGCTGAACGTTCGCACCAACCACGCGTTTTTATAGTACCTGCATTAATACCCAATAATAATAAACAAATGCCGTATGAAACATTATACACATTCAGTCAATTCATGCAACAAACAGTATTTTTGAAGTTCTTATTGTGTTTATTTTCAGAGTCAATACTTGACTCACAAAATGTTACTGAGGCAAACATGGAGGACAACTCAGAATTAAACCCTGAAATTTTGAAAATACTAGGTGATGATCCTACGACAGAAAAATTGTTTGGCAAAAATTTACACAAAGATATTGCTACTCACTTGAAATTTTATTTACCTGCTGAAAATTGCTTTAATATGCAAGGACCGAAAAGAAATTTGGAGATAAAGGCCGCCCTTACTGAAATGGCCTATAAGAAGGATATGGTGAGTCAAAATAAACAAAACAATTATCAAGTTGTCTGGCTGCAATGGGTAAAGCTTTGAATGTGGTGTTGATGCACAATGAACCCGCTGTGCGCGAGATTATAAAACCACTTAGCGACGCAGGGAGACTACCCTGCGATTTTCATTAATGGGAGTCTCAATCCAGGAGATATTCCATTATAAATATACACCACCAGAGACACAGTCAAGAATACGAAAATCGACGAACTCCTTTTCGGTTCAGGGTTAGCAGAGCACCTGAAATCTTCAAAAGCAATTTCGAAATACGGTTCAGAGTTAAAACAAATTTGCAAACCCAAGCAGCCCAAGCAGGTCGCAGCCCAAACAACAACTTCTAGACGGTGCGCTTTAAACGCGAGGGGGGTGCCGCGGAATCCCGCCGCCGCAGGACCCAGAGCGCGCCAAGCGGCGCCCCGCTCGCAGCCGCTGCTACCGCCGCCGCCGCACCTGGTCCGCCGCATGCGCGACTCGACCATCTACAGGACAGGAGCAACAATTATCAACGCAACCAGAGGACTCGGAAATAATCACATCAGACCCTCAGGTATACACATCCGTTACTGCAGGCAGGTTACGATACTTTCATGACCAATGAAGAAATTTGAGCAGTGATCCAATTATACTATCATGGATGGATAAAAGGGTACAAAATATATACCCTTCAAAGAAACTCCTAGCCAAAACTATATTCCAAAATTAAGTAATACTTATTCAAAAATAGAAATTAATGTGATTGATAATGATATCTGATCTGTGATAAGACACAGATATAATGATATCTGATCACTTAGAGTTAACAAACTCCTGCGTCGTCACAGATGTACGATAAGACATTTCGCAGAATTCCTAGGCCTACTGACATCAGCATGCCCAGCTGTCCGGTATACCAATCCCTACCGAACAGCCGGACATACAAAATTATTGGAAAGAGAAATATTTCTAGCTTTGAATCATTCAAATAATTATAATAATAATAATAATAATAAAAAACATTAATAAATAAATAATTAAATAAATAAATAAAAAAAAAAAAAAAAAAAGATTAAAAAAAAAAAAAAAAAAAAAAAAGATTTTACCCGACCATATAAAATCAGATCTAGAATGGTGGACAAATAACATACAAAAATCGTATTCACCTTTTCGATTTTATGACTATTATTTAGAAATCTTTAACGATGCATCTCGTACAGGCTGGGGTACCTATATCATGTGCCAATGAAGTTGCTAATGGTCATTGGAGTTCATCAGAGCTAGCTTATCACATAAACTATCTCGAACTGAAAAGCAGCTTTTTATGGACTTAAAACATTCGGACATAATCTCAAGAATTGTAATATGTTAATGGATTGACAATATATAAACAGGATGACTGATGTCCAATTCGTTTATTAAAATGACACAACGCGATAGATATGGCAGTGGTGCGAAGATAGAAACATTTTTGTCTGCGTCATATATAAAATCGTCGGATAATGTCGTTGCCGATCGTGAGTCACTTGATCTAAACATTGACACCGAATATAAACTTGCAGACCATGCATTTCAGAAAACAGTTGCCACACTTGGTGATCCAGAATTTGATCTTTTCGCAAGCATACAGAATCACAAATGTGAGAGGTATGCTTCATGGAAGCTCGATCCAAATTCAGAAGTAGTAGATGCTTTCACAATTAGTTGAAAGGATTTAAAATTTTATGCATTTCCTCCCTTTTGTTTAATCACAAAGGTCTTCAAAAAATTGTATGTGACAAAGCGGAGGGCATCTTAGTAGTACCGTGTATTGACCATCACAACCGTGGTATCCCTTATAGCGAAAATTGATGGTATCTACTAAAATTGCATTTAAACTTAAGGGACTGGCCTTTTGGTCTCTCCTTTCAGACGTGTCCACCCTCTTCACAAAGATCTTACCCTAGTGGGGGCGAAATTATCCGGCAAGCCTCAATTACTCGTGGTATGGCTACCGTATGCTTAGATATAGCATTGGCCTCCTTAGCAGAAAATACACTTACTCAATATAATTCAGCCCTAAAGTCCTGGTGGTTATTTTGCCAACATAATAATTAAATCTTAAAGAATTTATTTCCTTCTTGACCAAAAGATATGAAGAAGGCTCGAGTTGCGGTACCTTGAATAGAATAGTACAAGGTCTCCGCTCTCCTTAATAATCGGTTCGGAACTTACTTCTCACGATTGTGTTATTCGTTTCACAAAGGGTGTACTCAGACTTCGACCCCCTAAAGCCAAATATGAAATCACTTGGGACCCTAAGTATAATACAATAATAAGTAATACAATACTTAATACAATACTTAAGTAATAATTTTTCCTATGACAAATGTATGTTTACGTGACTTATCTCTAAAAACGATAAGTTTACTTTCGCTGGCGTCTGCTCAAAGAATGCAGACGTTAAATTTAATTAAAAAAAATAAATAAATAAATAAATAAATAAATAAAAAAAAAAAAAAAAAAAACCATTTTTAGTGAGAATGATATAACTAATAATTAAAATTTATGAGCTTGTTAAGACTTCTAGATCAGGGGTCAAACAACCAATAGTAAGATTACCTTATATTAAGGAAAATCCAAATATATGTATTATTCCTTAAAACATATATAGAAAAAATACAAATCTATCGATCCTCCCATAACAATGATTATCTATTTATTAGTCATAAAAAAAATTGTGCTCACAAACTTTAGCACACTGGGTTAAAGAGAGTTTAGAAAAGAGCGGTATTGACATAAAATATATTTGGGGCCCATAGCACACGGCACGCGTCCACATCTACCGCTCATAGGGCTGGAGTAGTCCGTCCAATACCTTCCTGAAATACTATAAAAGAGACATTATAGGAAATAATGAAAATGATTTCGTCACTGCATTGTTTAATATGGAAATCTAGTTTTTGTTATATCTGACTATATCTTTGTTACTCTAATATGAGTAAATAATACTTATTATAAATTAGTACATTATTATAAGTTACACTGAATTAAACTTCTTATTGATTTCGCAAATGTGGCTATAATTATTTATCAAAAATAATGTTAATCGAATATGTAAATTAAATGAATTTAAATAACATACTTGCCGCATCCTGAATTTCTTGAAGCTTTAAACATCTGCATGTAAACAGTAATCATCTTCGAGAGAGATACGAAGGATAATTGAGAATCAAACGAACTTACCTTGTGTGTGAAGTTTGATTTCTAATTATACGAGTATCTCGAACGAAGATGATTACCTCCCACCCTACCCTAAAAATATATATACTTACCCATTACCTTTCAAGAAATTCCAGATCTCTAAAAATAATGGCGTCGAATACAGGAGAGTTGTAGGGGGCGCGCCGGCGCAGGACAATAAATGTGACACTTTTTAATTTTGAGAGTTATATTTAAAGTGTGATAAGGATGGCATCATACTGCGTAATGCATGTAAACAGTAATCATCTTCGTTCGAGATACTCGTATAATTAGAAATCAAACTTCACACACAAGGTAAGTTCGTTTGATTCTCAATTATATCCCCTCTTTATTTCTTACTAGCCTATTTGTATCCCTTTTAGATGTAGTTTGCATTTTAGGTGATAGCCACCACCTACCTTCAGTGAAGCAGACCTCATGTAACTTTGCCGGTAAAAAATATTGCATGTATAAAGCGCTATTTTTCAGTTACTCCTAGAAATAAATTAAAAAAAAATAAAAGACATGTATTAGTTATTTACAATTATCTCAAAATTTATTTATATTGCTATAAGCATTGAATAAAAATTGTGTCTAGAAAAAATTTCTTACACCAAATCTTAAAAAACACTTTGGGAAAGTAAAAACAAAAATTAAGAACTGGATCCTCCATATTATATTACAATTGGGCCTCCTAAAATAAAAATAACTAGTTACCTTAATTCTTGTTAAAAACCTTTAAAAAACTTATACATACTATTCCGAGATGTTTCATATAACCATAGATAAGAGTAACTCCATCTCGTTACATGTATACGAGTTACATAATATAACCTGCATATAATTGCGTGTTTATTTGACAGTGAATTTTTGTGTGAGAGACCGTAAAGCTTCCGTAGTTCTTTATATAATAATAAACTTCTTCGTGTCAATGATATGTGTGAATATGTCATAATATGTGACAGCTTAATGATACTATTGAAACTATTATAACGAATATAATTTGGAAAGTTCAGATATGATCATAGTATATTCTAAATCTATGGATGTGATATAATATTGTAATACAGACTACCGACAATGTCGCGAATATAAAGAATTGTAAAAGACAATATTTGAGACACATTCACACCAATATTGTACGCAATGGGCCTGAGCGCAGAAATAAATTTACATAAACCATCAAACGGTACGTACATACCAGGTGATGTAGTTAACGGAGTCATAAAATGGAGTAACGATAAAGAAACTCCTTTCAATAAAATCACTATTTCTTTGAAAGGGTACGGGATAGTGGTAGTTAAAGATAAATATAAAAAGAGAGATCAAATGCCCTCCTACCGGAACTGTGAGAAATATGTAGACATAGATAACGTTATCTACGAAACCAACAAAGGATCAATATCTTCTATAAATTCTAACGAGACCGCATTTTCGTTTAACCTACCAATGAATGTTCCCCCTTCGTTCAAATATACAATGTCTAAAATATTTGAATGCACTCGTCCCTTCAGACGAGAGACAACTCTACACATTACTGACATAAAGTGCAAAATATTTTATTATATTCGAATTAAATTCAACAGACCAGGTTTTATGAAATTGTCGAAACACTTTAAAAAAGAAATCAATGTAGTGTCAGGAGTAACGACCAATTTGCCAGCCGAACCTGTAACATATAGTGAACAGAAATCTATGTTTCAATTATTACATTTATTTTCGAGTAAAAAGAATTTAGTTAATTTAAAAGTGCGCATAGAGAATGCTATACTGCCAAGTGGTGGTATTATTGAACTAAATTATGAAGTATTAAATAACAGCAACATTGATGTAAAGGGAGTTGAGACTAAGCTTATGGAAATTCATACTTTCAAGCCTAATACACAGTCAGCTGTAAAAATAAGTACTGAAATTCGCGGGTCTCAATCAAGAACTGATGTTGTGAAATCTGGTGATACTCGAACTACTTCAATCAAAATAAACATACCAACAGATTGCAGTAGCATTGAAAATTCAAATATTGTAACAAGGAAGTATGGAGTTTTTCTTAAAGCTGAACTGCCGTTGGCATATAGCAATATTGAATTAGAAATTCCAATTCAAATAGGTGCGGTTATAGATAATGATGATAATGTTAAGAATGATGACAATTGTTGTGAAGATCGTCCACCATCATATTGGGAAGCAATGGCTGAAGTTAGAGATGAAGACGATGATTGCGAACTTGGTGATGGTGATGCTAAACTCTTGGAATCAAATAATATTCTGAACATAATTTATTTAATATTTAATTATGTTTTGTACTGTGACTTTAATATTTTGTTGTTTTTTTTTTGCGTGTTTACATAATTTTGATATAATTATTATGATTAAAATATTTTGAAGTTATTAAACATCTAATTATATCAAATGTTTATTTGTTAAAGAAAGGCTTTAAGTTTCAATAATTCTCTAATTGCTATACACTCTATAAAATCTAATTAATTATACTTTAATATACACTACATATGCACATACATACACTACATACACATATGTAAACTGTGTATATACACAGTTACTAATAATATACAGTTTATTGCTGTAAATAGTGGCTTAAAAAAATCTCATAGCAGAATCTCATAGTATAAAATCTCAAAAACTCAAAACTATTACGAATAATTACAAACGAAACGAACCATATTAAATTATTTTTTTACAACTTAAAACTTACTCTTATTGTTTTTTTTTTTTATTATTTATTTAAGTATTTAAAAACGGACATTATATTCGTCGGTGAGTTTAAACAATGGAAATTGAACGATTAATTACTTTTATTAATGGATTTTTACAAGTGCCTGTTGTACAAGTTTGTAAGTTAATGTATCCACCTATTTTTTCCTAAGTGTCAGACAAATCTCAAGAAAGCCTTGAAATCAAAGCTAAAAGGTCTGAAGGACACTCGTGTCTTTAGATACATTTTTACACAAAAGCATCTCTCCAGGCCCCAATTTGACCGACATCCGTTAACAAGTTACGTCTTGAGATCAAAGCCAAGTGCGAATTTCCACACTCACAAATGTTCAGTACATATTCGCTTTAACAGGTGAAAGGGGGAAATTTCAGCTCAGTCGTTGCGATCACAAATGCTTATGACTCAAATAAATAATATTGTATACTATGTAGTAGTACCACTTAACAAGTGAGTTATTTATGTTCCTTATTTTATTAAATTAAAGGTGTTTTATGTACATTTAATTGACATGTAATGGGTGTTTAATTAAAAGAAAAAATAGTTAAAACAGTATAGTTAAAAACAAAAAATAAAATGTGATTGGATATGTTATTAGCTTGAAATGGACTATCAAAAATAAATTAGCGTGTATAGGTTTTAAATAATACATTTATTAATTTTTACCTAATTTTAATATTATTTTAATAAACTAAAGAATTTTTTAAATAGAGTTCCTGTAATTTGAAATAAGGTATTGAGAACTATATTCACTGTATAAGGAACCTTTTAAAAATAGTCTTAATATTTTTCTTCAGCCATTACTTCCCAATATGAAGGCGGCTCATCAGACAATTTTACCTCTGAATTATCATCTGGTATTTTTCCAATCACTACAGGTATATCTAAAATTTCATTAATGTGAGGCATTGGAACTTTGGCTGTTACTCTTACATTGTATTTTCTCTGTATCATATTTTGTTCAGTTTGAAAAGTGCAAAGTTCCGAATCAACCGGTACAACTAGCGAAAATTTCGATGATGAATTTCGTGGAATGACATCCGAGGAAACTGTGGAATCCTTTATAATTTTTTCTGAAGATTTGGTCCTGCCACAACTCTCCTTGTAGGTAACACGTTCGTGTATCTCCGATTGAATATTAACATTAACTTTTGTATCATTAGTTACAACAAAATTCAAACTAATATTAGAACCAGAAGCCAAAAGAGAATTATTAATTTCAATTTTCAGATTTATTGCATTGTCTGCGTTAGAAAAAAGCCTTGATAGTTTCTTCTGTAGACCATATATAAGTAGTTGGAGTATTTAACTGAGAAATGTCTAACTCAGAAGTATTAACATTTCCTTCAACAATCAGAGGTTTTTTGTATACTTTGTTCCGTGACAACAAGGATCGCTTATCGAATTTTATTTGAATCAAATAATTTATTGATCCATAATAACCTTTAAAAGATGGCGGTATTTTAGTAGGTAGAGTAAATTGAAATGGTGCTTCATATAGATTGGGTTCAAGAGTGAAATGTTCGTCGGACTCTTTGTTTAAAATATTGATGTGTTGAGATACATATTCTTCGCTTCCATGATAATGCGTTTCTTTGCCAAAACTTTCTTCCTTCCAGCTGCATTGACCTTTACCTAGGAGAGATATGATTATAGTTTTAATCTCTGTGGGTTTATCCACTGCATACTTAATAGTCCCAGAAACTTACTGTCCTGGTTTATAAACAGCAATTGTATTGTCTTTTAAGTTAATTTCGCACATAACACCCATTGCAATAAAGTGATATTTTTATACACAAGCACCTTCGCACGGATGTTCAATTTTTCCAATTTTCTCTTCGTAAGAACCTTCTTCGGGCTTCAGTAAATATTTAAAAAAAAACGAATTGTCCATGCGTTCTCGAGTTGTGTGCTTAGGAACACACTTAGTGATATTTTTTATTTGTATAAATTAACAAAGAACGCATCACCACTCTCTAAGAATCGATAACGTACTAAGCTGACTAGTTGATTTTATCTATGGTGCTGTACACATACCTAAATACTTAAGTATTTTCACTGATAAAAATTTATCGTTAGTGATTTGTGAGTTAGTCAGAGATAAATGTAGCGATAAATTTTATTCACACCTCATTTTTAATAACGTGATAAAAATAAAAAAATTACCTATCAGACACATAAAAATAATATGTGATAAGAACAAAAATCAATCTAATTTTATATCGACATTATGTAAATTATGTAATTTTATTTGTGTATTGACGACTGAACATTCATGATTTTTCAAAAATTATCTAGTTATTAAATAAAAGGGCCCCATGAGCTGATTTCAAAAAATGTTACATTAAATTTTACATATAAATACCACACCCATCGAAATAATATATCTTTGCAATCACACCATCATTTCAGCCAATATTTCGTATGAAGTAGAAAAATATTTTCAGAACACAATGAGTTTGGACTCATTGGATTTTTTTCCGTCCAGTGACATCAGGCATCATGCTTTCATCTCTGGTTTAGCTACAGCGTATTTGATTGTCCACAAAATTTCTTCTCCGAATTTGTAAATCCCGCATACTTAATGTGTGAACGCCCAATTCTTTAAAAATCGCGGCCAATAGATAGCACATCAATATCCTTAGGGACAATTTCTTACTGACGTGACGTGTCTTATGAAGTGATAAAAGTGATAAGTACCAGAGATATACCAGAATACCAGTGCGAGGGAAACGAAACGCTATAGATAAATACACTGATAAGAAAGTAAAATCAATAAAAAATATCGCTATTATCGCTATTTGCATTTAGGTTTTAGCATGTGCATTTGCATTGCAATTTTTTTCGTTTTATTATTACACTAGCAACCCGCTCCCGGCTTCGCACGAGTGCAATTTTTTCTGTCAATTATATATAAAAGCCTTCCTATAACGCTCTCTCCATTATTGAAAACCGCATGAAAATTTGTTCAGTAGTTTTTTGTGAACAGACCCAAAGACAGACAGATGTAACTGGGGACTTTGTTTTATAATAGGTAGGTAAGGATAGTTAAAAAAAATTGTTTTATTTTTTATTACATTTAATTTGATTTAACTGAAAAAATACGAAATAGAGAATTTAATGGCGAAAACGAAAATTATTATATTTTTTGTTGCATATTATTATGAATAAGTTAGTCTACTTTTTCTCATCAATATCATCATCATCTTTCCCATCTCCTTCGTCACCCATCACTTCCCAGTAAGAAGGTGGAGGATCTTCGCAAACATTCTGTCTTTCTTTAAAAACATTACCAATCTGTACGGGGATTCGAAGTACAGCATTAGTGTGAGGTATAGGCAGTCCAGCCGCTAATGTTACAAAATACTCCCTTGATACAAGCTTAGAATGTTCTAGACTGTTATATTCGGATGGTACTTTAATCGCGACTAACATAGACTGAGTGTCGTTACTTTTAACTACGCCTGTCTTTGAATCTGTGCCGGGAACTTCACTGTCCATTTCCACATTTAAGTGACCAATAGCATCGAACGTATAAACTTCTATTAATTTGGCCTCTACACCTTTTATATCGACGTTACTTTCATTCTTCACTTCATAGTTCATTTCAATGTTACCTCCAGTGGGAATTACAGAGTTTTCTATACATGCTTTTATATAAACTATGCTCTTATTGCTTGAAAACAATTTGGTCAGATGAAATAAAGTCTTCTGCTCGCCATATACTGTGGGTTCCATTGGTAATGCAGGTGTTATTCCTGGCAAGATGGTTATTTCTTTTTTGAAGCGCTTTGCAAAAGTAAATAATCCTGGTTTACTGAACTTAATACGTATGTAATAAAATATGCTACAGCGTACTTCGTTATGGATTGTGCGTTTGTAGTATTTGAATGACGGTGGTATATTTTCGGGTAATTTAAATGTAAAATGGATTTCATATGAGTTTACAGGATACGTCGCACCTTTTTCGTCGTTGTGGAATACGTAATCAATGTCAACATAATTTTCGCTTCTGGTGAATCTGTGTTGTTGATCGTCTCTTTTCTTTCTGTGGTCTATTACAATCAATCTTCCGAAACCATTTAAAGATACAGTGATATTTTTGAAAACACTTTCCTCGTCAATAGCCCACTTTAAGACACCAGACACTGTATCTCCAGGTACGTAAGCTCCATTCTCGGGTTTATATAAGTTTATTTCCGCAAATATTCCCATTTCTACACTATTATTATTTTAATGGTATGCGACAATTTCACAATATAAAATGTTTATTTCATTAACACTCAACAACAAAACGTGAGTGATTTCTTTGAGTTTATCAGTTTCAAACTAAACTAACACTATCAGTTTTGTGTTATCTTTGATGGTGATTAATATTACTAGGTACTTATACAAAATATACCTCAAAGTTGTTTTAGAATATTAGAAACTGTGAGCAGTGGTGAACGAATTTATTAGATTTATTAATTTTTTACTGAAATAAAAAAACGACATGTTCAAACGTGGCGATACAAACTTCGATACTAAATATACTTTATCTTTATCTAGTAGAGAGCCTACAGCGATTATTTAAAATTCAAGTTATCTGGATTGACGTAATATCAGATAGGTAATAGCTTGGTAGTGCCACGTCATACTGATTTTGGCAGTCAATTTGGTGGCAGTAACCACCCTCTTACAGGAGACCATCTGTTACAGGCAGAAAGAGAATAATGTACGAATCAAAAATAGTGACAGATTTTTTTCCAACAGATTGAATGTTTGCGGAGATTAACCTCTGAAATAGATTTTTGTATGTACAAAAAGCTTACTATATTCGTATTCTCTCTTTATATGGTACCTACCTACGGATTATTTGGTATAATTTCTCCTTTTTTCTGAAGCCTATTTTCACGCCAATAAATTTTACTAGAAATGATTCAGATATACTCGTAAGTTAGTGTCAGTAATCCTACTTGAGCGAAAAGTATATTCTAGTTGTGTGAACACATTGGGCAAAATGAGAAAGTGCGAAAATTACTACTTTCATTGCTGTTGAACAGGGCCGGATTTAATTTCATATATTTTTTGTATAAATTAATAATTATTCGTATATTTTACTTACTGCATGCCTAGCGCATGTTATATCTTAATATATAAAAGTGTGTGTGTGTATGTTTATTCCCTAATAGACTCCAAAACCGCTGAAACCAATGGAAACAAAAAATGAGTTCAGCTATGGTTCAGCTAGTTATTTATACACAGTTTTGAACCTAATCAAACAATATGAATTTAAAGTCTTACAGATTTACCCTCCCTGGGTACGCCGAGACCTTGTCGCGGTGGGGGGGCTCACCCTTGGCCTTGGGCCGGCCTCGGGTGCTAAGGAGGCGTACAACCGAGCGTTCCGAGCGGGCTCCCGAGCGGGAGTCCGTAGCGGAGCGCTCGCGGGAAGGACCCTCGCGGGTCTCTCAGTTGGAGGTCGGCCGCACTCCTTGAGTGCGGCCTTATGTTATTGTTTGTTCCGCACACGAGGTATGTGTGCGGATTATGATCCGCATTGGTGTCATTGGTGTTCTCCGCACTCGAGTGCTTGCACTTGAGTGCGGACTTTTCTTGAGAGCCTGGCTGTCTGGAGAAGGCTGCAAGGCAAACGCAGCGTCTAAACTCCACCCGCCTACGCAGGTCGCCTCCGCTCCTCGTAGTCGCCCCAGCGAGCGTGGCCACCGCCTAAAAGATAAGAGTGACCCACCTCATTTTTTTTTATTTTTGCAAAACAACGTTTGCCGGGTCAGCTAGTATTTATATATTATTTTTTATTTCCTATTAAGCTGATTTTTTTTATACATAATCCGGTCCTGTAACATACCGTGCCGTCCGCACATTTACACAAGAAATGTCGAGGAAACAAGAGTAGAGTGGGATTTACGATCCGCTGACGTAACAATATTTTGTGTTTCCTTTGTGGACATTCGTTACTAAGGTTTTGACGCCTAATTGTTTCATATTACAGCTTTCTACATCTTTTGGTTACATCAACCACAACGCCAAATAAGTGAAATTGTTCTACTTAAGTATATTTATTATTTCAATATAATTTATGGTCATGCAATAACATGTTTGTTGCTAAACAAATGAAACTAGAAATGACTTACATTATAAAACCGTTGGGTTGGGATACTTGTAGAATATGTGTTAATATTTTTTGTCTTTTTTCTATATATTTTTTTTATTTATGTTTTTCTTTTTTTTATTAATAAAATAAAATAAAAATAAGTATATTAATTAAGTAACAGGCAGGCTGGCGGCCGTATAACCACACCCCCTTTAAGAAGAATACGCATGTATATGTGTATGTATGTATGTATATATGTATGTATGTAAGAATGTGCTATTTGTGTTTCGTTGAGTGAGTAAAGATAAACTCCATTTCCAATTTCCATATCCCATTCTAATTACTTTAACATTAAAATTAAACCCTACTATGATTATTTACACGATAATGAAGTATAGGTACTTTAATATTTTTATTACTTTTTAAATTAAGTACAGATAAAATTGTTATTTTATATTTTAAAGATGACAAAAAGATTAGTATCCTGAGTTTCTTCTCAGGATCATCATCTAGGCTTTTTTTCTGAAACCCCGGTAAATTTAAATTTATAATGACTATCATCATAAGAGTTTCTTGTAGAAACCCAATTGATAAATAAATATTTTGATTTTTGATTTTGATTTTTGTACTTGCGTACTAAGGTTGGTTGCAGCACCTGTGGGATTGCTAGCGACAGTCAGTCTGTCTTAGGACCTTTAAATAAATAAAAATAATAAAAGTGTAAATTTCCTGTAAATAAAATACAAATTTAATAAAATTCACATTTCATTCTGTATAGAAGATCAAAGAAAAATAAAATATTTTCAAGTTTGTTTGTAAAGATTGTCGTCGTTAAGGAAATAAAGTATGGAAAATCAACATACACGTATTCTTTAATGAATAGGATTACTTTTTAATTGGAAAAATCTGTTATAAACTCCTACAAGAAACATCCAGGCGAAGGGCGCATTTTATTATAGATTAACATTTAGGTAATTTTTAATACAGTAATTACTTAATTTATATTTTCCAAAACTTACATTACATTTAATATTTACAGTTTAATAACTTCGCAACCCGTTTTAACCTGTGTCATAATTTAAGATGAACTTTGAATAATGGTTGTATTTCTTGTATGATTAATTAGGCTGGAATTGCTCATATTTAAATTTTGAGCATTAAGGGTAAGCAATACTTAAAACTAAGTAATCAAAGTGAAATAACACCATAATTATGAGTCTTATCGCTATTGTATGTCTTACTAGCTGGTGCCACTTCGTCCGCGTTCTGGACGAAAGTTACTCTATGTCCTTTCTGATGTCCCTGACAACGTGTATGCAAAATTTCATGGTGATCGGTTCAGTAGTTTTTGCGTGAAAGAGTTACAAACATCCATCCATGCATTCATCCATACATCCAGGAAACACCGCGGATTTTTAATGGGTAGAAGTCCCATTCTTCTTCTTTTTCTTCGGTCTCACTCTTGACAGAGTGGTCGTGGTCATCATTTCAGTTGTTGGTGGTAAGCTTAACAGCAAGCCGCCATTCCTCTCTGATGGCTGCCTTCCTCGAGCATTCTTGTAGTGACGATGAGCCATTCCCATATACCCCACCAATCTCTCCATAGCCGGTGAAGATTTGGATCGCAGATTTTCCAACGCAAAAAAAGGACGTCATTATACCGTACAAAGGAATTCCCATATTTTATTCTGATCTTATTAGATCATCAGTCCATTTCGTGAGTAGACCTACTACTCGTACTACGATAGTAACTATTATTTAATCTGTGGTACTACGCTGTGTTTGCCGAAGCGTGGTCTGCACTCGAGAATTTTCCCTCTCTAGTATTCATGTCGTCATAAGTGACGGTAACTAACTAAACTTACCATCAATATACATATAGCACGGCCAGTGACAGCTCAATGAGATGAACCCCGGACAAAATTGCACTTTTGAGTTTTTATGTTTTGTTTAAAACTCAGAATATGTAAGTAGCTCAAACTATGATTAATTATATCATAGTACAACATATATACTCATATATTATTGAAAAATAAATTGAAATTTCCCCCACGCTACTACACATCCAAAACTGTAGGTACTTATGGAATACTTGTGGACTTAGTAAAATAAGTCAGATTTATATTTTTAAAAGTAGACGCCAGACAATTTCGCCAGACCTTGCGTTTCAAGATTATCTTCGCATATAAGTCGCATATCGAACTAGATAACAAGCAAAGTTAAATAAGATAACATAATGTGAGACACTTATTGGAATGTCCATCGGTAATAGACTATCTGCGCCGACAGGGGCCCAATATCGATAGAACTAGGGTTGTCTCACTCTAGGTATTATTTATTTTATTCAAACTTTCGAGGCATTAAGACGCGATAGTTGAATTTCGTAGTCTAAATTCCCGATATAACTTCATGAGATAATGCTTAATAGTTATAGATGATCTAAACACAAAGTTGCAATAAAAAAGTAGGTTTTTAGCTAAAGCTTTATTGCTAATATATATTCTTGTAAGGTTTTTTTTTTTTACTTTTAGATGATCCCCAAGAAACGTATTTATTTTTTTAGGGATGAAAGAAGTGTATGCAAGATTTTGCAATGATCAGTAGAGTAAATAAGGCGGTTAAGCGTAATAAACAAACGAACAAAATCACTTTCGCATTTATAATATTTTAGAATTATGACGAACAATTTCAAGCACTATAAACATAAACATTGATAAACATCGACGTATATTTTCAATTACATGCGAACTTGTTAGACGACTGTGGTGATTGGCTAGACTAAAGTTAAAATGTATAAAAAGTTCGTAGCAAAGCTTTGAAAAAATGTAATGTCACTCAAATTTTGACAACCCTAGATTGGCCGTGTTCGGGGACAACTTTGTTATCGAGTACCGAGATTACATTCGTAGATATAACTAATGCGAACGAGAAAATAATGCAATAATCGTACGCGAGTTAGAAAATATTCTACACTTTTTGATTCTGAAAAGAAAATACTGCGCGGAGGAGTAATTTATTAATAATTTTATTTTTATTTTGACACTTTCATTAATTTTGATGTTTTAAATTAAGCGTACGTGAAATATGGCTAACAAACCCAAAAACTCAATAGGCTGATATGGGTTTCCCTTTCCATATATAATTACGTAATTATTTGTTATGACTGTTTTGTTATACTTTTTGATATAGGTACAGCGAAAATTTGCCATTGAAAATAATATATTTTAATTGTTACTCCCTATACATATATATTAATATTGGTTAACTGTATAAGGTTAGATTTTGCCTTTAGGCCAGAAATTATTCAATAGACCAATGTAGGTTTTTATATTACATGATTATTGAAAATAGCCATAAATATTTTATTAACTTATTTTAATAAATACATTAGGTATATTAATTTTTGTCTTGTATTTGGTTTAATTTTGTTTTTCATATATATTTTTAACTTTTAACATAGTTTATACAAAAAGTTCTATCGCGACGAGCTTTAAAAAGAGACTCAAACGTGAACTTTTAAAATTAAGTTACCAATTTGTTATTTGTTTTGCAAACCCCGAAACCATTCCCTTTATGAATCACGATATTTTCATGTAAAAAATATAAACGCTTTTCTATACATATTAGTATTCTCTCTTGCGATCTAAACATCTAGCGACACGCTGCGGTTCTCCCGGCGTCAAATTTTTATAATAAATAAAAATCTTCCCAGTTTATCCCTCTTTCCTTGTGTAAGTCGAATTAAAATTAGTTTACCAACCTCGAGTTTTTGAAGCGTGCTCAAACCAACTTAACATTTTTATATAAAATAATAATCGTAAAATACACGTGTTAACGAAAAATCGATGTTAGAACTTTATTAAGCACTTTTATTAAGCATTTTCCCTCCCTTATCAGCCACGTCCAAGTTATCTTTCCCTCCCTTATCAGCCACGTCCAAGTCATCTTTCCCACCCTTATCAGCCAGGTCCAAGTCATCTTTCCCTCCCTTATCAGCCAGGTCCAAGTCATCTTTCCCTCCCTTATCAGCCAGGTCAAAGTCATCTTTTCCTCCCTTATCCATCATGGAATTTATATAAGGGATATCAACCTTTATGGAACTGATTATAATAATATGCAATTATGGCCATCTAAAGTAAACCGTCAACCTGTTTTATATCTACACAAAAACTCTATATTGATTTAACCTTATAGTCTTTAGTTGTGATGAACAAACAAACATATTTTATCTAAAGTTTCAATATATAGGTAAGGTCCCAGCAAAAACCTTAGTACATAAAGTAAGATTAAAAAAGTGAAAGACTCGATAAAGTTTCCATAAAGGAATACTTTGAAGTCGACAATCAAATAAGGAAAAGTTGAAATACAAAAGTTAGATATGTTTCGAGAACCCTTTTCCTTCCCAATTTTAATAAAAATAAAAAACGTAAGCGCCACATTTCCTTTATGGAGGCGAAATGAACATTTACACGCGATACGGATCATACATTCGACACACTATTGAACGGAATATTTTTGAAGTGACAACTTCTTTAGGCGCGTTGGGCATTTTTGAGGTGGAAAAACCATCGAACTCGCGACACTGTCATGTCATGTTACGTAATGTAACCGAAATTTAAAAAATAGAACAATTTTTATTACCGACACCTCTGTTGACAATTATAAAAGAACACAGTATAGTAATTTCAAATAAAAATAGAAAAGCTAGTGATATTCCAAAAAGGTGTTCAACATTTTCAGCTTGTCTAGAATTTTCAGTATATAGAGGAGCTACTGAGAGCTTACTCTTTTTACTAGTAGTGGGTAGTATAATTTTTGTAGTGGTAGTTTATAATAACGAATAAAAAAAACGCTTCATTTAAAAGTATTTCCTGCACAACAAAATATTTTCTGACGCTTCAAAAAATAAAGTCGTAATTGTTGAAGTGTTCACTTCTTTCGGCACTCCCGGAGTGCCACTCCGGGTAGTGCCTTTTTTTATTAATTCAATATAATAATATAATAGTTTCATTTAATTTAACATTGATGTAAACACTAAATCATTTATTAACATTAACATAATTAATTAATTTAACATTAGTGTAACATGAAATTCAATTTTACAAAAAAATATATCTATTATTAGTTACCCTTTGACGAACCGTTAAATTCCAAATTTAACAGTTCTAAATATTTCAATTCCAAATTGTCAAAATTTTTTGGGAAATTCTTATTTTATCAGAAAAACGGAAAAGTTCCAATTCCAAACATCACAGCGAATGCTACTGTCGTTTTCAAGGGTATAGGCGAGCTCGATAAACCCTTTCAGAAATTCGATTTTCCCAATTACGCAGTGAATTGGTCTCGAAGGAGGTCTATAATCTAATGCGTTTCGTAGGTCATAACTAAATATTTATCTAAGTTTATGTAAAAAAAAAATACATACTTACTTTAGGAAATTTTATAATTTTTCCGCTTAGACACTAATATTTTGTGCATGGTTTTGTACGGGTAAAAATAACATCTAAATTATGAATTCTATTATTTTTGTTATTATCACAAATACAAGTAAATGAAAATGTTTTGATGCAAGAGTTGTAATTTAATTAATCTTTTTCATTTGTTTCAATCTTTTCATTTGTTAAGACTTAAATTTTAAAAAATAGGCACAAAATCTCATTTAAATATTCATACTGTGTATAAGTAAGATTAAAGTTACATCATAAATGCAATAACAAGAATATAAAAGAAAAGAAAAGAAAGAAATAATCCAATCGAATGTCGACACAGTTGCGTCCTTCAACGTTACAAAAAAGGAAGAATCTAATATCAAAGTTTCTTTTTCCCTTTATTTAACATTTACACAGAACAGTTACAAACGGTTTTGTGCAAATAAATGGACGGGAACGGTTCCTTTTTTAAATCTCTTTAAACATTTACTCATGTGTCCGGATAATTTATATTTTTAAATATATTTCTATTAAGTACATATAACAGATACACGATGAAACAATATGGACTAAGAGCTACTGAACCATCTGACTAACGGTTAGTCAGATGGTCTGGCACCGCGAAATAGGTGCCAGACGCGGGTTAGTCAGATGGTTCAGTAGCTCTTAGAAAGATATCAAACGCACACGTAATTTCTTTCAGTAACGAGCAATGGTGAATATTGAGGTACTATTAGTAACAAAATATTATTAGCGAAACCGTCGTATTATTTTTGAAATTTGTTTATTCTATAACTATAGAATAGGTATTATAAACAATGGTTGCGATTTTCATTAATTTTGTTTATTGGTTATTGACGAACCTTACTTTTATAAGTAAAAATGAAATTGTAAAAAGCTTGGACCAATAATGGCGAACATGATAATATTAACCCACAATAATATATACTCATCCCTTCCTAAACTCTTATCCTTAATCCTTACGTCTAGCTTATTTTATAGGCGAACCTACCATTGAGTGGCCCGTCAGCCTGTCTATCGACCTTAACATTAAAAAAACATGTCATGCCCCTGGAACGCCACTGAAAATAACCTTAAAGAGCCAACATGTTCATGCCTTTGGCTATTTGAATTAAAAGGCGGATGAAAGCTGGGGACGCAGCTAGTTATAAACAATCAGCACGTGTTTGTTAAAATCGCTTCGGCCGCCTACGAAAACAACGCTACGTAACCAGTTACGTACAAAGAATTTGTTTTCTTTCTACGAAACCAGTTACGTACAAAGAATTTTTTTCTTTCTACGAAACTAATACCTTTAAAATTATTCGAGTCCAATCTGTCATACTCTGCAGTAGAACTAGTTAGACTAACCCTTCAAAGTTCAATAGCTAATTTCAGTAAGATTAATAAAGTTTCAGACGGAAAGAAAATTACTTTACAAGCAAAAATACACAAAGTCGTACCTAATTAATGTTCTAATATTAACATAGCGTTGTAACAGATGTCCTCGTTCGGTTCGGATATCACGTGGCTCGGAAGTTGGCCAAGCGGAAGTCCGCTTTGATACCGGCTTACGCTCACCATATCCGGTGAAACATTTTAAAGGCTTCTCGGGAAGCTTTTAGTTTGAGCTAATTTACATTACCTCACCCTTTAATTTCTCTTCGTTATTTTAATAAAGGAATTCAAAAAGCTTTCTGTCTACAGAGGCATTATAAGTCAAGGAAAATTTACCATAAATTCAAAATTTGAGCCCTTTAGGGGGCATTTTTAAAGATAAATTAAGATAAATTTAAGATTAACATAAGATTAATTTAAGATTTTTGCAAAAAAAGAGTATTATTTTTTTCAAAAAAAGTCTATAATTTTTATTGTACCGGAGATTCAAATTTTGATTTGTATTGTTATTTAATACTAAATTATAAAGAGAAAAAAAATGTATTTTAATATTTTTGTAATGAATAAACTCAAACACTACTGGACCAATTTTAAAAATTCTTTCACCTATAAAAAGCTACTTTTTTATTGTTTATTTATTTATTGAGGCAGATATACCAGCGACAAAATCAGTACAGGTACCTACAAAATCAGCGAGTAATATTATATTTTATAAAGTAACGCGGACGAAGAGATATGAGTCTTGCTACGCAATGATGATTGCTACGCGATGCTACGAAGGCTTTATTCCCTGTTCAGTAGATTCAAGTAAACAAAAACTTAAATATTGTATTTTTTCTACAATATTATAGAAATTAAAAATGAAAGATAGAAAAGGTTTCTTGTATTGAGTGACTTATAAAAGGTATATTTTATATACATAAATACTCAATCTTCCTGGTTGAAGGATAAGAATATTGAAATATTAAAAAAAATGCTAAAATTTTAACTAAATTTCTAACTCGAAGGTTTATTTGCCCAATAACTTTATTGCCTACTTAATTTTCTCGGAGGCAATAAATCGAACAATAGCCCGTTCCGATCCCCATCAAGTATATGGTTCGTAATCCATCCGAAAATACAATAAAAGGTTTATGGATGAGGGAACAATATATGTGGTTCAAGTGAAAAGATTAAATCTCGAATATTTTCTTACTTAAAAGTTAAATGTGGTATTTGCATGTTTAGTTTTGTTGATACAGGTTCCTAAAATACATAAGGAAATAATAGTTCAGTGTTTGGAACGCTCGGCTGCCGGGAAAAGTCTAGCATATTCGTGCGCAGTTACTCCCCGATTACGGCAAGGCCATTGACATTGCCGCTCGCGTTGCCGTATTTATTTCCCTAAATATTGCTACGGCAACGTCAAGGGCAATGAGTGTTTACTTACATATGGCCATTGACATGGCCGCTTGCGTTGCAATCCGTTCACGCGTTCGAGAGAGCAGCATGTAAATGATGTAAACACTCTCGCCCTCGCTCTCGCGTTGCCGGCCCTTTGATAGCCAAGCAATGCGAGCGGCAACGGCAAGGAAATCGACCTATTTACATACTCGCGTTGCCCATTTTATTTCCCATGTCCCTGCTCATGGCCGTGGAAACGGACCATATGTAAACTGACTATAAGAATTACGCGCTTCTTCGCCCTGCGCGCACCAGCATCGACCTGAGAAGCCGATATTTAATTCTACGTATCTATTTTTAAATCGATTTTTTCATTCATTTTATTGAATTTTGACTCATGGCTTGAGACACCTTCTTCAGTTTGATCCTCGCTAAATATCCTAGGTAACAGAAAAATTTTGCAATAAAGTTTTTTGTCGCTATCAATTGAATTAAGTCTTTGAATAATTAGTTGAAACATTTAGTTATAGTCTGTGATGAATAACAAAATATTCTTTGCATATTTTTATTAAATCTTGTTTGAATGATGCAAAACACATATGTGTACTGAACTTATATAAAAGGTAGGTACCCACAATTATTTTCTTAGATAGGGTTTCCTACCTCCACAAGAAAACAATAACATAAATTGGTTTCCAGTTAACTTCGCAGTTATAAATGATTCTTCTGAAACTGTACAGGGAGAACTCTAGTGGAATAATTGTTCGCAGGTTGTTGGTTCATTTCATTGTAATTGTAAAGATTCTTTTGTTGTTTCCGAACGCTGCAGCTGTAGCTATTTCAGAACTTTTTTAAACTCGACGCCCGACATAAAAATGAGGTGTTATAAGATTGACGTGTCTATGGCATTGTACCTCCCAAACGGATAAACCGATTTTGATTTGTTTTTTTGTTAGTTTGTAACTTTATATACTACTAGCTGTTGCACGCGACTTCGCCCGCCCAACATTATAAAATATAGCCTATGTGACTCACTGATAATGTAGCTTTCTATATGTGAAAGAATTTTCAAAATCGGTTCAGTAGTTTTTGAGTTTATTCATATAAAGTGAGAATCTTCTCTCTTTATATAGATATAGATTATAACTTGTGGTATTGTGCTTTTCCGCACTGGTGCTATAATGTTGTAAGAAATTTGCTCACTGAGTCTCAGAAGCATGAATAAATATTTACCTCATTTCAATTAAATGAAAATTAGATTGACAAATCAAAAAATGTGAGAGTCGCGACAGATCGTATTGGTTACGTGATGAGATGATTTAATTCAATAAGTAAATATTTTTGTCGTCAACCAGTTCGTGATATGCAGAGTAAGTTAAAAGAGGACAGCGGGTAGAAAAGTTACTTTTGGCCCTACAAAAGAGTCTATAAGTTATACGCACAACTACTTATATTAAAATGCGGAAGTTTGTGAACCGATTTTCACTATCTAAACACAACAATAAATCAACATAAATTATTTTGTTGTGAGGCCCAAAAATATTTATTTCACTCCTAAAATTTTATTTCTTGTATTATTTCAATTGTATAAGACTATTTTTTTTATAATAAAGGGAGCCAACTAAACTAAATGTTCCACTTGATGGTTGCTGGCTACTGTAGTCAAGTTTAATTTTAATTAAATGAAATTGATTTTAATTATTAAAAAATAAAATTCAATTTAGTTTGTTTTATTGAAACAATTTTAATTAATTTAATTTAATTAATTAAATTAGTAAAATTATTGTTTTTTTTTTTTAAATACAATAAAAATTCGGATCGATAGACATGAGTTTTGGATCATCATTGCATTAGGAACCTGTATCAGTACATTTACCTATATAAATAAAAACCCTATCCCTATCCCTATCCCTATCCCCATCCCTATCCTTATCCTTATCCTTATTCTTTCCCCTTATCCTTAATCCTTCTATGGTCAACAGGGATAATATATATATAAACAAACGAACAAACTATCCCTATCCCTATCCCCATCCCCATCCCTATCCCTATCCCCATCCCTATCCCTATCCTTATCCTTATCCTTATTCTTTCCCCTTATCCTTAATCCTTCTATGGTCAACAGGGATAAAATATATATATAAACAAACGAACAAATTATAATTAATTCATTTACGTCATGGTAACGATTTTCGTGACACACATTCTTTCGAATAGACCCCAGAGAAAAGACATATTCATGTCAAAAATCTATTTAATTTTTTTATGTTGTTAGTCTGCTCTTTACTTGTGCCATTACACAGCCGGTAATGATTCCCTACGTCGCGAAGGCTCAAAGGTATGTCAAAGAAAATTACCATCTCAGGAGAGTGACGCGCTATGTCTTGCAAAGTAGGAAACGGATTCTTGAGAGAGCTGATATCAAGGGTTTATTTTTTTGTAAATGTCTGTAAATTGAATGAAAGGTTTTCTATTAGAACTAGAACTTGAAACTACACTAGCGACCCACTCCCTGCTTCGCCCAGGATTCGTTTTTTTTTATATACAAAAACCTTCCTTCTTTATCTCTCTTTCCATAAATGAAAACTGTATTAAAATCAACGATAACAATTACTGTAAAATACTTATTTACTTAACAAGTCGATACTTATATTATAAACTCGTGTTTCATTAACGACTTACAAAACGGAAGTTCAATGTCCTACAACAAAATATAGTACGGTTTTAAAAAAAATACGTGAAAATGCAGAGTCTGATGGATGTCCAGGACAGATAAGTGATGGGACAGAATGACTGCGTACTTTTTCAACGGTGCACGGGGATATTGTTTTTTTTATGTTTTTGGTTTTTACTGTAACATATGTAGCGTTACCGTGTAGCCCGTATGTGAATATACAAATGGCTTTGTATAAATCATGTAAATTCATACGGAAATATGATGAAAGGGTTGACAGTTGGTTGGCAAACAAAGATAACGGGAAAAGCTATTAACGAATCAAATTAGGTTTCGCTGTAAAAATATGATATTAATAGCTGAATGTTGTGAACTCCTTAAATTTTAACTTTTTTAGTTTTTAGTTCATATCATATTATATTTAAATAATTTAAAAACAAATAATTTTGGCTATTGATTGTCAAACAAAATCTCATATAGAAATAGTTGAGGAGTGTCATTTCAAAAGGACTTATTTCCACCTTATCCGATTTTTCAATAAATCGAATTATGTATTGGAATTAAGTCGGTTTGTAGAAGAATCTTTTGTGCCGTAGATGGTGTGAGCAAATTACGTGGAAATAAGCGTATTTGTTCTGGACACGTGAAATGAAAGTCAAATGTAGAGGAATTAAACATTATTGTTACAAATAATTTGGTATAGATGTGCAAACGAATACGAAAAATGGATTCCAATCATTACTTCATTTTTATTCATGAGTGGAAATAAGTCCTTTTGAAATGACACTCCTCAGTTATTTTATTTATTTGGTATTTTCTGTAATTTTGTAAATAGATATTAATAAAATTTAATACAGTCCACTTTGCTTTTATACGACTTCGTATAGGTTGAGAAAAATTAAAATATATGAGTATAAAACGCCTAACATTTTTATTGCTGTGACGAGGGGAATATTTCATATTTTTAGACTATCCCTCGCCAGAACTTAATTTTTCTAGAATAATATATATATATGATAATCCGGGTCAGAAGCTATCTGTGTGCCAAATTTCATACAAATCTGTTCAGCCGTTTTTTGAGGGTTATTGAGGAACAAATATCCAAAACATTACAAACATACAAACTTTATTTATAATATTACTCCCAACTTCGCACGGGTGCAATTTTTTTCTGTAAATTATGTAAAAAAATCGTGAAAATCCATTAGTGAAAACCGCATGAAAATCTATTCGGTAGTTTTTTATACAAATAGCGAAGACAGATAGACGCGGCGGGGGACTTTGTTTTATATAATCTGTGGTTTTATAATATGTAGGTATACTTAGCTTAGGATTTCTAATTACATAATATGAAAAATAGTTTAGTGATAACTTCTTCAGTTCAGTAACTCAGTTGTTTTGGAACTAATAACAGGAACATCAATAAATATGACAAATTTATTAATAAATTTGACTCGTTATTAGAAATTCCTCTTTGATTAAAATGCCTTAGACATAGTTTACCTTTATTTCATCTATTCTATATCTCTTTTATTTTGAACCCGGGCGAAGTCGGGAGCGTGTTGCTAGTGTACTTATATTTATACAGATGTAGTTTTGATCGGTCGAAGTTTGTATTAATTATTCAAATTTCAATCTTAGTCTGATCGCATTAGATGGTTCAAGAACTATTTAGTCAAAAGCCAAAACAAACAGTGCTAATCGGTCTAACTTAGAACTATTAGTAGACTTAACAATTATTTTGAAGTAAAACTTAGTACAACCATTTACTTTGATATAACTTTTCAATGACATAATATTACTTTATGCAATAAAATAATAAATGTATTTTGATGTTGTTTTCACAATCAGTTAGATAAATTTTCACGAAAGGTTTACGAATAATCTTCTTTGCATAGTATAATTTGTTAAATTTATGTTTGCATGTCTTTCTAAAAAAATTTAAATGTAAATCTAAATTTTATATGAATATATATTTTCGACATTCAGATTTTGTATTCCCATACATTATTGACATTTTTGAAATAATAAAAACAGTAGAAAATCATACAGCAACGAATACTACTTGTGATTAATATTTAGTTCAATGAAGTTTTTTCAGTTTCCAAATGGTACCATCATTTAACTTAAGTCAACTCTTGACAAGTCAAGACTAAGGTCGAAAAAATGAAAAATGTTATAATTTATCATTCGTTCATGTCGCCCATTCATGAAAATTACTTAACGACATTTTTGAATGTACTCGAAAGAATAATAGAGCCAAGTTTGCGAAATTTTCTTTGTCACATCAGCAAACATTGTATTCGGGGAAATACCTTATATTTAAATGTCAACTGAGTTGTCTAACGAAACGTAAGTACAATGTCTTGTACAAAATGTGGAATATTTATCGAAGACGCTGTCTTTAAATCATGCAGATAACATTTTTGTAAAAAAAAAAAAAATTGTATGAATTCAATTTTATTTAATTTTTCAATTGTTTTACAACTGAGTTATTAAATATTTTGAATTTTTACTATCTATTTGACAATATTTAATATCATTGAAAGGGTTTTGTCATTGAAATATAGGTACTGTAATTTGTTACTAGGTCTAAGTTAAAGCGCCCTGGTTATTAGCGCTAATGCGAGCCCAGGATCCTCCTGCTGCTGTGGATGACCGCCGCTAGGTTTTAGTTTGTATAACTCCCTCATTAGGGGGAGGGGAGTCCCACATAACCACACCGTCCCCCCAGATGGCGTGCGTATGCGTAACGCATTCCCTAACGTCAACAAAAAAAAACTATAAGGTACACTATAAGATATATGATTAACAATGTAATCAACCGTACAGTGTTGCCAGTTAACATGATACATTTGTCATTATCGGGAAGTACATGTATGTGAGTACTACGTAATTCTCGAGATGAGCGAACATTAGTGTTGCTGATTAAACTTCAAAGGGGAGAGGGGATATTAACATAATAACACTACGTTATGTATTGCAAAACGGGCAAGGTCGACTGCGCTCTATTAGATCTAAAACGAGTAATTAAAGTCGATCTAATCGTACGACTGCATTTAATCCACTTTGCCATTTGGAATAACAAAATAGTCTTGTAAACTCGAAAAATAAAGTGCTTTATCACTGTTGATGACGGTCACCTGTAGGGTTTTTTATATATATAGATAATGTAAAATATAAAATAATGTATGTATTTATATGTATAGAATATAGAATGTAAGTTAAATGTAAGCTACCTGTTTCTTAGAATTTGTATTGAGTTGTTTACCGTCAACTTCGCATTATTGTACCTAATTGTTATTTTTATTTATTAATAAATGAGGGTGGACCGAGATTGCGGGTGGCTACTCGTTTAACTTTTTAAAGCAGTTACCCACGTGCTACCGCGCAATACACATACGGTCAAACCGAGCCGCTCGCATATCTCGGACATCGACGTACTTATTGAATAACTTCTTCTTTTATTTCGCAAACCGCGGCTATTTACGTCACCAACAATCACCCTAAGATTGAACATTGTTTGTATGTTGTAGAATGATAAGGTCTGTTTTCCTTTGAAAATTCAAAGTGACAAATTCTATTGCAATCTTTATTAGCAATGACAAAATATGTCAATCAGTAATCAATACTATACCTATTTCAAATCTAAGCCTTAGCGAATTTTGAAATGAATGGAATTTGTAATCGAAACTGATGTCTGCTTTACAATGAAATATTAAAAAATATAAAAATAATCTTTATATATAAAAAAATTACGTGTCACGTTGTGTCTCCGGGGTGAACTCTTAAACTACTGAACCGATTTTGATAAAATTTCGTAACTATGTGTAATTTGGTGCAACTTAAAAGATAGGATATTTTTTATTTTGATCCCGTGCGAAACCGGAAGCTTAATTTCAGCTGTAATTCTTATTTCTATCACATCGCTGGGAAATCAGCACTAGTTTCCCATACCATTGTTTAAACAGATTTTTTTAATTTTCTATCTTTAAAAACATGAAATAACATTTTTTTTTTGTTTTGTGATTTTTTAAAAAAAAAATTTTTTTACTGATTCTTATTAAACGTTATTATTTCGTAATCGATATTGGTATTATAATATAAACTTTTATTGAACTGTATTTAAATGCTGAAAAAAAAATTAAAATCCAGCAGAGCATTGAGCACCTTTTTACTGTGATTTGCCTTTATCATAAATTCAATTTCTAGTAATTTTGTGAATTTAAACATAAAAGTTACAAAGTCTATAAAAGAAATCTCGCTTTCAGTAATATTAAATTTTCATTTTAAAGGCTTTTCTCAGAGAGATTCGTTCAATTGTTTTCATAAAAGTAATTACGGAAGTGTTTAACTTAAGAAGACGCGCTAATTCAAGATTTTTTCATCATTGCTAAGTTACTCTCCTAAGTAATGAGAGTGAACCAAATCATGTCTATCCAAATTATTTTCTAAATTATCCGTTTTGAATAAAATAACATAAATATATTTTAATTATCAAAATTAAAAAAAGTGTGTTTGATTGGATTTTACGCCTTAGGCCGTCAAACATAAGTTCGCAATTAATTACTCAATAAAAAATTTAAATAATTAATTTTATTATAATTTTCTAATTAGGTTACGCTTTGTTTTTTGTCCTCTCATTTTTTAGAAAAATTGACTGCTGAGTTAATGAAAAACTTTAACATGATAACCATGATATAATTGGTTATTTATGAAAAGAGCATTTTTTTGCCGAGTTCTTCCCCCTAGAAGCAGCATTCCGAACCGGTAGTAGTTTACAATTTTGACGAAGATAATTATTTTGTAAACTACATCGAAAATAAATGATTTATTTTTATTAATTAAAAATAATGGTCTAAACTAGTAAAACTGTTATACAAAATATTAACAATGTATTTGTTTTATTTTCAGGGTAGTCGGCGGTGAAGCCGGCCTGGCATGAATCGCCCGCCGCGCCCCTCTTCACTCCTCTACCTATACGCACCCCTCTACGAAACTACCCTCAAATTACCCTTCATCTTGCCCATTACATTTATACTTTTTCTACCCATCCACACACAAATGGTCATCAACGATACTAAAACTAGCTTCAATAGTACGACTAACAATAATGGAACAGTTGATTTCATTATAAATAACAAAGATTACTCTGAAAATAGTGAAAATAAAGGGAATAACCTACAAAATGACACATTTTTATATAAAGGCAAAGAAATAAGCGAGCTTATTACAAGTACTATTAGTAGTAAAGAATATCAGACGCTTCTGGATAGGTCTAGAAGAAAAAACATTGCTAAGAACGCTAATGCATCAGATTACAGTAATATAGAAACTGAAAATATTTTATTAGAAATCTTTAAAATTAACAATGAAACTTTAAATAACATAAACATTAATAATTTCAATGAATCAAAAGAGCAAGAAACTGATATAGTCATAGATACTCAAATCAAAGAAAATAATACTAGCGAAAAATTTCGAGTAGGTGATAAGACCAGATACAATATATTCCAAGATTTCTTCACAACGGTTAATAAGAAAGTGTTTCAAGCGAATACAGTGTCAATAGAAAATGAGATTTATGCTACAGAAGATAACGTTTCAAGTAGTTCGGAGAATCTTGGGGAGGCTACACGCGGATGGTTCCCTAATGAATCATTAGACTCCCATTCAACTAATGTTACATTCTCTTACGTTCCTTCAATTATGCAAACTGAACGCCCTCAATTTGTGGATGGTAAGTGAATTAAGTTTAAATTTATAGTAATAAATAAATAAATATGTTTTGTTTAGTAAGTGCGTAACCTCACTATCGGCTCTAACGGAAGACCAGTGCAGGTTTTACAATCTGCATTATGCTGAGTAGGAGTAGGAGCTGCATTATGCCGGTTTGTATATAATTACTAGCTGGCGCCCGCGACTTCGTCCTCGTTCTGGATGAAGGGTACCCTATGTTCTTTCTGGTGTTTTGCTTCAGTAGTTTTTGCGTGAGAGCGTAACAAACAAACTCACATTCACATTTATAATATTGAAGTCGCCTTTCGGCTTTATAGTTTATTAATAAGTATGTTACTTATGTATGTTTTTAAATGTCCTTTACTACAAATAAAATATTATTCCATACTATTAATCTATTCTAAAATACCAATAAAATGAAATATAGGATTTTCTTTTTGATTTCTAATTAAGTTTATTAATAATTCTAATATGTGTCTATATATACTAATATTATAAAGACAGAAGATTTGTAGGTTTGTAATGAATAAACTCAAAAACTACTGGACCGATTATAAAATTTCTTTCATATATAGAAAGATACATTATCAGCGAGTAACATAGGCTATATTTTATAAAGTTACGCGGACTAAGTCGCGTGCAAAAGCTAGTAATATAAATAATCTACTTACAGCATGAAATTAACAAGCAGTGGGGAGAACTTACAACTCGAACCTTTTAATTCCAAGTGCTACGAGACGTAGAACCTGTAGTTGTAGCGTCCCGCTATGACGTCATAGCTGTACAACTTAGGCTACGCGTTACCTGTACATGTACTTATCTTACAGTTACTTAGTAACTTAGAATGGAAAATTGTGAGAGCTAACTTTATGCAAAAGAAAATGGAAATAGTTTTAGCAAGACAGACTCCATTTACTTATTCAACTAGTGAATTGATTTACTTTGACAGAAATATTTCGGATTCGATTATTAACTAGCGATCTGCTTCTAGCCGAGTTGAAACAAAGGAAGAGTGATAAAATGGTACATTGTTAACTTTTGACTTTATATTTGCTTAACAAACGTCTTAAAAGTTCTGAGCTGTTTTTGGAAGTTGTAAACAATGTTAATAATACAAATCCCGTATTATTAACTTGTTTTGTGTGGAAGTTGTAAGTACAAAATTAATAATATACGAGTAAATAACATACACAAGTTTTAAAGTTATTAAATGTTCAGTCGAGGTACGAAAACTGGTCAGTTTTCAAATTCATTCCTTCGTAGACTTTTAGTACTTTTTGAAACTAAAGCACTAAAAAGAGAACTGAAAGAAGTTGTACCTTTTCTTCTACCGACTGGCAGCAAAATTTAAATAAAAAATGTTAAAAAAATTAATAGATTCAAATTCATAGTTTTTCCACATATAAATAAAAACTGTATCGTTACGAAAAATCAATACAAGTCATTACTATTTATACTTTAATGAGCAATTTAACCAGAAAAAAAGACATTCTAAATTCGGAATTCAAAATTAGAGTTAACAGTCATTGTAAGGAGTATGTGTATGTACCTACGAGAAGCCGAGTATAACCTTTGACCTTTTCTCAGTGAAACAAGGGCGATGCCTCTCGACTTCGAGTGCTGACGGATATTGGATCCATGTGGTACACTTATTGAGTTTATCTTTCTTTTAAAGGAGTATTGTACAAAAATATATATCAACGTTTAATATTCATTTCGAAACAAATAACTATTAGGAGTTATTTGAATATTCGGTATGTATGTGTTAAATAATGTATGTATTATATGTATGTATGTGTTGAATAATGGCTAAATAAGAGACTTTATAGCAATATTTATTTATTTTTTATAAAGATTTTTTTTTGTGAATTTAAGATATACAAATCTTCCTCGTTTATCGCCATTTCCATTAGTGAAAACCGTATCAAAATTCGTTTTGAAGAAGTTAGTGCTTTTGAAAAACGTAGCCGAGAATCGTTTAGACGCAGATGGACTATTTTGTAATGTGTATAGATATATAAATATAGAAGATACAGATACTATTGTTTTGGGAAATGGTCTTGACTTTCGTTTACTCCTTATAGTGTGAGTAAACTAAATTTTAAACTAATCGCCTACTCTTATCTAATGCTCTAGTTAAGATTAATACAATTTATATAAAATTCAGAATCGAATCTAACGCGGAGTGCTGCCATTCGTACGTACTGTGAGGGATTACTGGATTTGTGTCAAGCCAGAAGATCCCCGGGGATAATCTGTTACGATCGAAACAAATTTAGTTCTAGATGGAAAAATATGTACCAATAAAACAATAAATTGAAAGTACTTACATCATTTCAGGCTTTATTGAAGTTTCAATAATAAGTATTTTTCAAGTTATAGAACTTCAGGCTCTCGGTTTACTTGATGTTAGGGGCATGTAGGGGGAAAACTTAGAAGAAAAGCATTATTTTCGTTACCTAATTTGACTTCTTAATATTAAAAATTAGTTAAAAATACAGTGCATAATATACTTATTTGTTTAAAAAAATTTAATCATTTTTTTAACTAAAGTTAAATCTTAATATGTAAATGTATTACTGTCATGTCACAGTAATACATTTTTTTTTAAATTACGTTCATACGTAACCAGGAAACGAACCCGGTTCGAAAAATCTCTTTAGAAAATGGCAATTATTTTATTATTACCATGGTTTAAGTACTCCCAAATATACTTATATAGTCTTTGGGTTTAAGCATTTCAATATAAAATAATTGGAGGCGTGTGCAACGGACTACCTTGTATGCAAAATTTCATAATGCTCGGTTGAGTATTTAAGGCGTGAAAGTTCAACAAACAAACGTTTTCGCATTTATATTATTATTTAGTTTAAACCTAGTGTAAACCGAACATTAAATTTAACATTAGATTGAAAGCGAGTAGATTAACGATTTATGTCAAATCGATTATCGCAAAGTGGACGAGTTATATCGTAACTGCTCTTTGGGGCTCGTGGCCTATGCTGTGGTGATATTGGTGCGTGATAAAGGTAGAGTCTCAATAACAGCGGGAAAACTTAAACATAACAATTAATTAGAAATAGTTGTTATGAAATTAATTACAATTATTTGCAAATTGCTATTATTTGCAAAATGAAGCTCAATTGTATAATCTACTAGCTGTTGCACGCGACTTCGTTCGCGTAACTTTATATAATATAGCCTATGTTACTCGCTGATAATGTAGCTTTCTATTGTGAAAGAATTTTCAAAATCGGTCCAGTAGTTTTAAGTTTATTCATTACAAACATACAAATCTTCTTGTTATATAATATTAGTAAGTATAAATGTATAGATTTTTGAAAAATCCTTTCTTAGCGGATGCTTGTAAATAAACCTATAGGTAATATAATGTATAAAATAAACCTATGTTCCAAATTTCAGATTTCTAAATCTAGTAGTTTTAGCTGTGCGTTGACGATTTTGTCTTGACAAACGATTTTATAAGATGAATTTCAAATATTATGCCAAGTGGAGAACCTACAGATTATCCATACTGCTTACAATACGGTATTGAAAGGATGAGTAACGTATGAGAAGTAGCTGGAATCCCATGTCTCTTTCTGTATAAATGTACCCGCTTCAACATTGACCCTACCTTTAGGTGTGATCAGATTTGTGACACATACATATACAGAGTAACTCTGGATATTAATTAAAGTAGCTGTAGGGGGCCCTTTCATATCGTTGATTGGTGGCTGAATGGCCACATGTAGGTTTGGTTTAAAAGCGTATGTTACTAATATTCTTGACATTAGTTTTATTTAAATAAAACAAACTTAAACGACGAGCACACATTTTTAATTACTTCATTCATTAAAAAAATTTAAAAAAATAGAAAAGAGACAAATAGTCAGTTTTTTTAACCAATACTTAACTAAAACTAAACTACTAGGAATATCCTGCGTACTGCCATACTTAAATGTCATAATTATTGTTATCATTATCACGATCTGTCTAGCTAGACAAACCTATAATAATCATCTTGTGCATAAATACGTGTTTAATAATGAATAAATAAATAACTAAATAAACAACAGAAAGGCGCCAATTAGTCACATAGTCCTTGTCTGACTAGCTACATCCTGCATCTATACAGAAAGTTTTCCTACGATTATTACTATGTCGTCATTTTTTCGTCTTACGAGTGTTGTAATATTATAGAAAAATTACACAATCTCAAGAACATCATCTCACGTGACAATACAATATGGCCGGCTGACACTGAAACGCATCACTGATTCGCAACTTCCAACCTTACGACCTAATAAACAAAGTTACATTTAGTCAGAAGAAGTGAAAATGAAACAAAAGTGCCACATTCTCTTGGACCTTGCAAGTGATATATTATCATAGTACGAGTTAGACTGCATAACACTTGAACCTAAGTCTTTTTTATGTTAAAGTCGACAGACTGGCTGACGGTCCACTTTTTTATGTGGGGGGGGGGGAGAAATCACAGTTACCCCTCGCGTAAGCAAGGGACCTTGTTCATCAATTGTTTTATAATTTCTCACTAGTCTTTTTATTTAATCGACCTAATCGACACGAACGGTCCACTTCATAGTAGGCAGTTACCTTCACCTATAACACAAGGGATTACAGTAGGATTAAGGATAAGGGTTTGGAAGGAGTAAGGCTCTTTCTTTCCTTACTCACTCACCGAAACACTCACCGGTTTTCTGTAAGGAAGTGATTACTGCAGTTAGACTGCCACTACTTTCCAGATCCATGCAGGTGGCTTATCTCATCCGAGAATAGGGACAGTCGACGAGAACAGGGACAGTCGACGAAGGATAGTGCGTAAATGACATTTCCCCTCCTCAACAAAAAAAAGGTGGCTTATCTCGTCTAAGATTATAGTACCAACACCACATTGGATACAATGGAATCGCTCTGCTAATACTACAGAAACTTAGTTATGATTTAGAGAAACTAGATATTCGCTAAGTTCTAAGTGTGCTAGGTCTAACTGTTCCTCTCTAACAATTTCCCAGAGTGATGAGAGCACGCGCTAACATCATTAACTACGCGAGTATTTAATAAAAGACATTTACTTATATTACGTGTCGCCCTGTCTCATGTTGCGTTTTTCACGTCTCGAGACATATAGGCCTGAAGAAATTTTTTTTCATGGAAACTTAATATGTTTTTTTATAAAAAAAAACCCATTCGTTGCATTCAAAAGTCTGTAGACTGCTTACTATTTATTAAGAAATTCAAAATGAAAGGAGTTTATATTCTATAAATATTTTTTTCATTTCTCACACGTAGTTTACTGACCCAAAGTCATTTTAATGATCGTAGAAGGCTTTCAACACGTCCAACCCCACACTCCCTGTCAAACTAACAAATTGTTACACGAATTTTGTATTAGCATTACAATTTCTTTCAGTGCGGCCCATTTTTCTTGCTGAATTATGTGAAAGAATATTACTAGCATATAGCACTTGCTAGATATTGTCATATTGTTCTTCGTTTAAATTTGTTTTTGGAGTTGACTCCTTTTCATAATATACTAGCCCGGGGTATGAAAATTTATGGGAGTAAAATCAAAATTGTCACACGGTATGCGTTTCGTTCTATGTTCCATGTGTAGTCTAGTATTAATATAGATATAGATTTCTTTAACTAATATTTGAAGATAGAATGACCACTGTATGAAAGTACTAGACAAAATTAAATAAAACGTATCACCGAGTCATTAAAGTAATTTTAGTTCAAAGAAAATATTTGACGCTTAGATTTATTAAAAATATTGTACACTTAAGCGAAACTTTTAAGAAGAAAGAAAAATCGGAGCACTTTGTTAAAACTGAAGAGGCCCTCAAACTTGGTTTTAGTAGAGAATTTTATGTATGGAGGGTGTAATTTTTAAACTTGTTTTTTTTTAGATAAAAATCTCGCTTATTTATAAAGTTTAGAAAATTAGAATTCCCGTGTCTAAAAACACGTTTGTATTTTTTTATATTATTATCCTCTCTATAATATTATTATAAAATAAATGCGAAAACATACTTTTCATACAAAATTGGTATTTTTCCGTGGACGCCATGAGGTCGCGAGCAAAATCTATGTAATTTTATGAAGATTTAAAGTTTATAATTTAGTATAAGAGATTCAATCATTAATTTCGGAGAGTCCATTGGACTAGGGGACTACAGCTACCATTTACCATTTAGGCTACCAAGTGCGCTTACGACCATAGCAGGATGGAGGATAAAGGATGGGTTCTGGTATCACTTACTCACTCACTCACCGAAACCCAACATCACACATGCTTTCACGGTGATCTTCTGTGAAGTGTGGTTACTGCAGCTAGACGACCCCTTACAGAAGACCACTGTGAAATATGGTTACTGCAGCTGGACTGCCCCTTTCAGAAGACTACTGTGAAATAACAGTATGTGTGCTTTTGTGTTTCGGTTAGCGAGTGAGGGATATTAGAGTCCATTTCCCTATGTAAATTAGGCTCTTGCATCACTTATTCGTCCAGTGCAGTCACGAACGCTATTTGATCACGTATGTTTACAAATCAGGAACAACCACTAGCGTTAATTCTAATTTTACGGACGTACACAACATTAATTTGCACTGGCTTTGTGAGCGAAATATTATCCAATATGGAGTATAAACGAGCTGTTATCGCGGTTGATCGAAGTGAGGGTAGGTCATGATTACGGATTGAAGCCAGTGTGGAAATTTCCAAACTACCCTCATTGGAAATTCTTAGTGTGTTTATCCTGCGTACGCAAAACTATTTCATTGATCAAATCCACATGAATAATTTAAATTTGCGTCACATTCAATTAATGGTTCGCATATTAATGGTTTCAATAGATTGTTATAGTTCAACCTTAATACAAAAAATATATATATATAAATTGAAGTCGTTTTGCGCGTCTGTTTGTCTCTATATCCGCTAAATCCTCATAAACCACGCAATGGATTTTGATGTAGTTTTCTCTATTTAAAAGAGCGATAAACGAGGAAGGTTTGTGTCTAGAATTTGCAAAAAAAAATGCATCCGTGCAAAGCCCGAGGCGGGTTGCTAGTTTTAGATAAATAAGTAGAAATTGTTAGTTTATACCGATGAAGATGAACTTTAAAACAGCCAGTTAAAGCACATTCAGTTTTGTCAGTGAACCGAACGTTAACGATTCAGTGCATATGCGTTCAAGTGTATAATCTGAACGGATTATTATTATTATTATTATGTAATATATACTAAAATAATGAAATCTACCCCAACAAAACATTAAATGATTTTAAGGATTTTAAATAATTATTCACACATTTATACTAATATTATAAAGAGAGAAGGTTTGTATGTTTATAATCATATGTAATTAATAAACTAAAAAACTACTGGACCGATTTTGAAAATTCTTCCACCTATAAAAGGCTACATTATCAACGAATGGGTAACATAGGCCATATTTTATAAAGTTACGGGAGCGAAGTCGCGTGCAACAGCTAGTACAAAAAATTATGAGAAAATTTGCTAAAATTTTAAAAAAATAACATATATTGATTATATATGTTATTTTTTTTAGTATATTGATGTTCGGAAAAATAGGTGGGTGTCGGACATTGTATAATTCTACTACAGAAATACTGTAATTCAGTTACTGTAATTACTAACTGTGGTCGAGCGTTATATTGCAGTAATATTAGCTTATATCAATTAACCAAACGGGGCTGTTTAATGACAAGTTTTTCATCATAATATATCTTCTACATGTTAACAGTAAACAGACTTTAGCAGATGTTATTAAGTTATAACTTTAAATTTCCAAACGAATATACCAAACACTTATGACTAATTTGCGTTTTTTTTAGAGTGTGATGAAACTCAGGTGGTTCAGATAAGATTTTTATTTTATTTTATTTTACATAAAACCTTCTGTAAGACAAGGGCATAACTTGCAAAAATTTGTAAAATTATTTAAATATGCAGAATCGTCTTAAAAACATTATTAAAGTAAAAAAATAGTTACAAAAGCATGGGGCTTATTTGAAGCACATTGTTTCAAAGGAGTATAAGCAGAAGAATACGATACTGAATGCAAAAAAAAACATTAAAATGACTCTTCTGTAAAGTTACAAAAAGTGCAGTTATGTTCTTGTCTTGCCGAAGGTGTGAATTATGTCTTCTTTACATAGTATAATTTGAAGACGCTTTCCACTTCTGAATGTATGGCCACGATCTCTTCCTAAATCACGCAATAAATTTTGTTGCATATTTCACCATTAGTTAGATAATTTTTCATATATTTTTTTATATCCATACTAATATTACAAATGTGAAAGTAACTCTGTCTGTCTGTTTCCTTTTCAAGCCTTAAATATTCAACCGATCGCTACTAAAATCTATATCTATCTATATCCTTGTATACCATAATTTAAAATCGCTTTCCGCATCTGTTTTCACCATCGGTTACATAATTTTCAACTATTAAACTTTGCAATCAAGTAATACTATTTTTATGAAAAAAAATACCGGAGAGGCAGACTGCTAATAAGGTTAAACGTTTTCTATAGGCAACACAACAAGCACTAAAATAGACATCCAGACTTTAGTATGGTGGTCGCGTTATTAATTAAATATTTTTGTCATTTATTTTACACCAAATAGGTATTTAAAGAAGACAATTAAATAAATCCAAATCTTTACAAAATTCAGATAATATTTTAACATAATGTATATTAATTACTTTATTAATAACGTCTCTGTTTAATATGCTAATTTGATTTTGAGCCTTTTAATGCGAGGTCTTAAATTTTAATTAAGTACTTTTTTAATATGTATCGTTAATATTTATACACCGCTGTTCGCAACGTGCACACGCAAAGCCTCGGGTCATCTGGTTAACAAACTGTCACGACCTTTGCTCTGTGACCTGACCTATAACGTCAAGCCACTGTTTTCCAACAACCCGTTATATTTACACACTTCGTCTTGTCGCGAGTTAATTGCGAAACGCGTCTTTGTCAAATAGACACGGGGTGGCAGCACTGTGCTTGATGAGTTTTTCTACTGTGTTTCATTGGGACATATTGTCAACAGACTTTGTAGATTAACTTACTTCTTAGTGTTAAGTAGTCAGGTCTGCTTAGGCCGAGTGGCTTCTTCAATTTTTATTATTGAACTATCGGATCCGACAATCGTTGTCCTGTTAATTTCATATAAAAATACCATAAAAATATCCCACTAATTAAGTTAATAATTATTAATAATAATAATAAATTAATAAAAATACTATACAAATTTTCACCTTTCCTGTAGATTTTCTGAAAAATTCCTGTCACACAAACCTTGTCCTGACAATTACAAACACAAAAAAAATGTTAAAATCTCTCAGGCTGTTCTTAAGTTAACTTAAGTTAGACTCCGTTAACATGTGGCAATTGATTTTTATTTATCTTATACATATATAAAATTCTCGTGTGACAATATTTGTAATAAAACTCCTCCGAAACCGCTTCACCGATTTTTTGTATTTTTTTTTGTATATTTGATGGTAGGTCTGAGAATAGGTTGTAAACTATTTTTTATAACCCATTTTTTTTTTTCAAACAACGTTCGCAGGAACAGCTAGTTAAGATATAAATTTTTAAGGCATTGAATTTTATTTTATATCAAGGAAGAGATAGTATTGTAACTAAATTGTAACAAATTAATAAACTCACCATAATAATAAGTACCTATTACATAAGGATTTAAAAAGTTATCTTCTTTACAGCAATACACAATATTAACGCCAATCCTTTTTGATTAAACGATTAAGCCTAAATCACTTTATTCGTCTAAAAAACTTAATTTGGAAATCGATCTCTTATCAGACTACATTCATAATAAAGTGCCACTTTCACTGAAAGATGGAATTCGTATTAAGTTTACAATTAAGAAAATTAACATTTTAAGAGGGTTAATAAAATCTCGGTGCCGTTTCAATAATGCCCCATAAAACGGCCAGAGGACAAAATTAAAATTGCCAACGCTTTCGAATTATCCAATAAAAATGCAATTAACCACGTTTTTATTATCTCTATCATCATCGTTAATACTATCACAAGTACATACTTACGTACATTCTAGGTAATATTATTTTATAATATATACAGCGCGTCCCACGACTATGCCACATGGAGGGAAAATACCTTGAATATTGTAGATGGAACATTTTACTGAAAGAAGACATTATTTTAATTTAAAAAACAATTTAAACTGCATTCATAGATTTTTAAATAATTACATGGTTGAACCGGGAATCGAACCCGCTACACGAGAAAAAAAATTAGCCTGTAGCTTTATCATACCGATCGAAAGGCTTCATCGTAAGGATTATTTTTTGCTAAATAACATAGTGTCAGAAATAAAAGGAAGACCATGAATTTTAACATTTGTAATACAAAAACTCATTGGCGACGACTCCCTTGTGGAATCTCAACTTCAAAGCCTACAGCATCGCCGAAAAGTAGCATGTCTATCAATTTTCTATCGTCTGCACCATGGAGAATGTGCGTCCATTCTCTTCGATTTGATCCAACCGGATCCGTTCCACTTGCGAAACACGAGACGCGGGCGGGGGTTTCATCCCTTCGTGGTTGAAGTTCCTCGGTCACGCACGAAGCGTTACAGTTCCACCTTCCTTGTCCGAACTGCTAAGGAGTGGAACTCACTGCCTGCGTCTGTGTTTCCCCAAAATTACAATCTCGGGGTCTTCAAACGTAGGGTAAATGGGCATCTACTAGGTAAGCGTGGTCCACCTTCGGCCGCATCTGCACCTAACATCAAGTGAGATTGCGGCCAAGCGCTGCCTTGACTTATATAAAAAAAAAAAAAAAAAAACATAATTAATCAATTTATCAAATACTCAAAATGAGTCCCATACTGTTGAATACAAAGTCGCACTCTTTTGATTATTTCACTCTAACCTTAGATTAGATTAGTTAGATTTTTTATGGGGTTATGTAAAAAAAATAGTTTAAAAGAACCAGTATGAAAGTGTCCATGAGCTACAAACAGAACTTAGACGTATTATTCTAAATATCCACCACAACAAGATCAAAAAATCGACAGTGCGACTTTGTATTCAACAGCATGGGACTCATTTTGAGCATTTGATAAATTGATTAATTTTGTATTAAAAAAGTTAAAATTCATGGTCTTCCTTTTATTTCTGACACTGTTATTTAGCAAAAAATAATCCTTAAGGTGCTAAATTAGTATCATTACTATCGTGACGCTTTACTCACAGCACAGCTTTTGAAAGCAAGAGAAAAACCGATACTTAAAATCCTTGCATATTGTTTAATTATATTAGTTTTTCACTTTTTGTGCATAAAATAAGCTTCAGCTAGTTAAAAAAAGTTAAATATTCCTCTTTTTGTGCAGTTAGTTCAGCTTCAGCTAGTTTATAATTATTCCTTTACAAAGCCCACATGATAATTTCTCATAGACCGTGTAACGAACACCCAGGAAAGACAATTAATTTTTCGTTTACACTGCTCCGTATCAGCGTAGGCCCCTATAATAATGCCAGTTTAATTAAAAGGGACAGCTCTAGAAATTGGTACAAATGATTCTATCGACGAGTCTAATGGAACAAAAGCGTACAACATTTACCGACGAATTTTCCTTACAGGAAATATTCTTTGTTTAAATTTTTCTAGTGAGTTAAATGAAAAATTTTATTTTTGTTTTTACAATATTCGGTTGTTATTACTTTTTGTAGGCACATGAAAATTTGACAGTAAGAATATTTTTGTATATGTCGAAAACATTTCGTATTTCTTTTTTCAAATATATTTTCTCTAGTCAAATTTAAATGGCTAAGCCAATCCGTATTTCTTTTTTTTTTTTTCAAATATTCGTTAAATTCCTAGTCAGATTTTTATGAAAAAAAAATAGAAATATCACTACGAAGCTGGGGAGGGTCGCTAGTAAACAATATTTGTCTATCTATATCTGGAGTAATCCATGAACAAGGATAGGGATAATTAATTTAATGTATAATCCGTGTAATACATTCCGAGCCTCTGTATATCCATTGTTTGCTTTGTATAACATATTCGCGGTGTCGTTTGTCATCACGCCTCGCTAGCCATATGTCCTTTTGGGTTTTATATTACCTATGTTGTTTATTAAATATTTATTCATGTAATTCCAGTTTTCTGATCTGCTGCTGACATTGAAAGTGTGGTGACCTCCTTCATCAAACTCTTTTGTTGTTTGCAATGTATTTACTTTAAAAATAAGAAACGGAAAAACAGAGACAGATAATACACATCGGTCATTCTAATGCAGAAATCTCGTAAATACATACTGCACGTGTAATTATCTATATTTTTGCAATTGTAAATTTTGTTTGTAAATATAATTCGCCCCATATATAATGGTGACCCGCGACAAGCCCTTTATCTCATCCAATTTAAAAAATCTTCAAGTTGTTTTAAGACCTTAGTCTTCAGGTTTCAGGTTGGACATGGGCTAAAATTCCAATAGGGCACCAGCTATCTTAAAACAAAGATCCAACGCTTGGCAAAAGTATAATTTTATTGCTTTACATAATATTTTGTCAGTTGTATTTTTTATTTTTTCAAAAAGTGAAATTTGGATACAAAAAAGCAATAAATTTATTACAATAATATTACTGAAACTTTACATAATAATACAGCTATTCAAACGACATTATGCCCCATTCAGACTACAACAACCTCTAAAAAGCTTAATGTTAACGTAGATGGGTCGTAAAATGTTTAATACGAACCCAAATGCACAAAACGAAACTCACGTTAAGTCGTAACGACCGCTCATATATCATATATCTGTTCAAGTGTTGCCCACGTATACGCCATTTAACAATATAGAAATTGTTGCCACTTTAAAAATATAATAATTCATACTAATCTAAAACTCCTAAACTACTGAACCGATTTTAATAAAACTTCGTAACTATGTGTACTTTAGTGCTACTTAAAAGATAGCATAGTTTTATTTTAAACCCGGGCGAAGCCGGGAGCGTTAAGCTAATAACATTATAAATATCCATACTAACATATAATACTAATCTATACTTAAAAAGTCGTTTGTCCTGACTGAGTATAAACGCTCAGCCAAAACTACAAAGATTAGAAAAATGGTTTTTAGATTTTGTTGTCTGTTTGTCTGTGCATGCCAATTTATTTTATTTTATTTTATTTGGGAGAACAAACAATTACACCATAAATAGTAAATTTGTAAAAAGAGAACGGATTTGGATGAAATTTTGCACACATATAGTTCATTACTTGGATTAACATGTAGGATACTTTTTATCTTGTTAAAATATTAGGTTGCTGTGTGATTTTCAAAAAATGAACTACAGTCACGGGCACTAGCAGCTGTCTTAAAATAAATCAGTTAACTAGTGTCATCTATTCACAGATCTGCCGAAGACTACGAGCAACAGAATAGTCTCAATCCTCGGTCTCTTCGAGCTGTCCGTTGGGGACTCTCCTAGAGTCGATGGATTATCAGAACTGGCTGCTGCGAGATTGGCCGTGGCACATGTAAACAGGAGAAACCTCTTACCTGGATACAAGCTTCATCTCATCACCAACGACACTAAGGTAAGGACATTTTGAACTCAGGCATTGCAAGCCAGGCGAGCTGCTTAAATAACTTTAAAGTTACTATTGTGAACGTTATGTACAAAAGTATATTTTTTCTAACATATTAAACAGTTTAAATTATATATATATTTTACTTTATTTATATATTTTACTTTAACACTGTGATGTAGTCATAATCCATGTTTTGAGGTTATAAATTTGGTAACACAAAATCGTTTGCTCAAATGATTAGAGTGCCACGTTCATAGATACCTAATTGTTATCCAAATAATATTGCATAGTATTTTTTCAATAAATAAAAAACAGTTAATTAACAGTGCTTAATTAACATTTGACTATTAAATTCAGAAAGACATTCGAAATGAACACCGAAAATTGGCTACAACTTTTAATTAACTTGCGACAAAACTTAATTGGAGTTTATTATAAAACAAATGTCTAAAAACAATTTATAAAGTAGGTTTTATGCTATACTAGCTGGTGCCCGCAACTTCGTCCGCGTTCTGGATGAAAGGATTGGATGAATCGTATGCAAAATTTCATGCTGATAGGTTCAGTAGTTTTTGCGTGAAAGAGTTACAAACATTCATACATACATCCATACAAACTTTCGCATTTATAATATTATATAGTACGGATATTACTTTCCGCCGTATGTCTTTCTTTATGTACGCTTAGATCTTTAAAAATATGCAACAGATTTTAATGCGGTTTTCACTAATGGAAAGCGAAGACCAAATAAGAACTATAGTTATGTAGGAAGAAACATGAAAATTTTCGCATTTGTAATATTATTAGGATTAGTAGCAGGTTTTATTTAGAGTACATATTTAATTAATAAAAAAATTAATTGATAGAATTTAAAAACTAAGTACTTTAAACGCGGAATTTAAGGCGAAACTGGCAGCCATTACCGTAATCTAAAAGGTTTCCAGTTAACAAATTCCTTAATAATGCCTCTCGATTTTCTGAACCCTTCCTTATTGAGGAAACTGGATTTTCCCTTGTAAAAAAAATTTACACTAATAAATAAATCAATTTCTCCATTGGAGCTGTTAATTGCCAACAATGAAGTTGTTAATTGCTTTTTCCTTTTGTTAATACGGTAGGACCTTCTCTTGGTTTAATAAAGTCCTCTTTTCTAGTTCTATGCTATATAATTAGTTCTTTTAAGAGCTCATTTTCCAACTCCAAATCTTACCAATTCCGTGATTACTCTTTAGTTATTGGTCATAGCAATACATAAAAAAAACACGATAATTCTGGGATATTTAAGATAAGGTTTCTGAGATAAGGATATAGATCTATAGATGGAAACAAAATAGTGAAATAAAGGATAATAGCTATCATCTATAAAGGTTTTTTATTATTAATATTAAATAGACAGTTTTTGATAATAGTAAAAAGAGTCTCCGCTCAAATGTTTTATGCCTCTATTAAAGCGCTGTAAAGATTTTTTTAGCGCACTTGATCACCATATTATTATGTAGCTTTTGTCCCTAGACTAAGTCACTAAGTCACTTAAGGGCACCGAAGTCGTGTGTCATAACATCTCCGCGACTCCGCCCATCAAAGCCGCGCTAGAAAGTTGTTGGGTTTCCTCTAGTAGCAGTTTTAGGCGGTACGAATCCGGCATAACTCCGCAGTGTACCCTACATTGACACGTCATTGTCTGTCACCTTCTATTTAAAAAAAAATAGATTACACTAAATCTTTAAATGTTTTTTAGTGTGATCCAGGAGTGGGAGTGGACCGATTCTTCCACGCGCTATACACGGAGAAGGAATCAAGAATGGTGATGTTGCTTGGAACAGCTTGTTCGGAAGTAACTGAAAGTATCGCAAAAATTGTGCCCTATTGGAATATTGTTCAGGTATGTGCATATGTGATCTTTTTTCTGCTTTGTCATTATACTTTCAAAACATGATTTCTTCAAATCATAGTCCATAGTCCATTCCTGGACATAGGCCTCCTCCAAGTCAAGAGATCTTAGTTATTCCTAATTAGGACCTAGAGAATAATGCGGTGCGATGGTTCAGGCGTTGTTTAAATACCGATTATTTGGCTGATCACATCCTATGGACATAAATAACAATGCATTAGTATAAACTTTTTGATGTTAATGTAGGCAATCCAAATAAATTGTCCTTGAAATTTACTCACATAATATAGCCGGTCGGTCGCACACATCAAGGGTGCCGAGATGGGAAGGTGCCGAGATAGGAATAAACCGCAATTTTTTGCAATGTTCAAATTGTGAAAATTTAAATTTTATAATCATTCGTAAGGATTAAACTCCAGTCGTGTGTCGATGCTGACACACACATTTTTTTTCTGCAAATTTCAAATGCAAATTGCAAATCGTTTATCGCTTTTTCCATCTCCATCTCCAGTGAAAACCGTATTAATTCAACGGAGAAATAGGCAGATGCGGACAGCGACTTCAATTTATAATAATACTAGAGCTCTATGTTACTCGCTGATAATGTAGCTTTCTATAGATTAAAAAATTTTCAATATCGGTCCAGTAGTTTTTGAGTTTATTCATTACAAACATACAAATGTTCTCTCTTTATAATATTAGTATAGGTATAATAATATTATAATGATATGTAGAAATCTGAAAATCTCATTATACGAAATTATGCTAGATCCATATTGACTAGACCGCACCATTGCTACAGTAGGGACTCTATCAAGCAAACTTTGACATCTTCGCAACGGGTAGTATAGTAGGTACGATTGGGAACAGCTGACGCCAAATTTGTAATAAACCAATTTCCCTCTTATTGAATTGGTGTCAGAGTGCAATTTGCTGTGCATCCACTAGCTCTTAAATGTAGGTAGTGATGGGAACATAATTAGGTTTCGAACGTTCAAACACCAACATTTCCGCTAATTATGCTTTGATACAAATTCCATTTGCCATTTATAAATTACTTAGTCAGATTTTATACAAAATCTCCTCAATCTCTTTATAGATACGTAATGGTAATATCAATACGTAATGGTCAAGATACTAAGTTAGCTACTACCTATGGCTACTACTTACTTGCTACCTTACTAATACTGAGGTAAACTTACATGAGTAAATTGGGTTTTTAACCCTTGGATCGCAAACACTAAGTGATTATTAGGGAAGACACGTACATACTTTTGAAAATCTTCTTAATTTAATGCTTGGGTAGATTGTTCGCCTGGTTGTAGGTGGCTAGATTCGCCTATTGACACAAGAAACATCACAGACGCCACAAATACGCTGGCATACCCTACTCACTCACCAAAACGCAATAGCACACATACTGGTAATATAGGGTGGTCTTCTGGAAAGAGACTGACCAATTTATGATTGCGAAACGCAGTGACCTCAGCATCTACTAGAACACCCGATCAGATCCAACTCTGAAAAATTTTGAAGACCAGAGGCCCTAGCCAAGAGCAAACCAATGCTCCCTTTGCGTACTTACAAAACGAAAGAAATAAAGCCCGGTGACTGGTTGTTGTAACGCCCACATAAAATTTTGCCTAATCACAAAGCTTTCTCCCAAGCGTAGCGTAGCCTGAGCGTAGCGTTTATGACTGTACGTTTCCTCTTGGCTAGGGCCCCATGTCTCCTGAGTTAGAGCACTAAAACACCTTTAATCACTAGACCAATGGGCTTATGAGAAAATAAATTATTAGGTACATAATTAGAAATGTTATTTTGGTGGCTCTTTGTTAAAACAAGTTCTATTGTAACTATGCATCATTTTCCTCATTGGTACTTCACTATTAGGAATCAGGGCGAGCACGAGGCACTCGACGTTAGCACGTACGGCCGATGTTTGGCTACGGTACGTTTGTTTTGCACGCCAAATCGAGTTAGCATTGCAAGGCTGTACGGTATTAAGGCAAATGTAAGGTACTACCACAGCATACTTATTGTGGTACTACTTACCATGGATTTAATCAAACTTAAATTCATGGTCATTACAGGTGAAAAATTACAGGTGAGGTAGGTGAAAAAAAAAATGGGGTGTGGCAAAGAAATATTTTCTTTATGCGTATTATAATATATTATGTTATCCAACAAAGTTATGCGTAGATATAAGTAAGTAGAAGTATCTAAACGCAGACGAAGTCGCGGGCAGCAACTAATACTACATAAAATTACTAGTTAATATTTGTGATACATCTCTCTATATACATATATAAAAATGTTTGTTGAGTTTGTTGTATAAAAATGTTGTCACATGTTTGAGGCCAATGGACTCCTAAACTACTGAACCGATTTTGATAAAACTTCATAACTATGTGTAAATTGGTTGAACTTAAAAGATAGGATAGTTTTTATTTTGAACCCGGGCGAAGCCGGGAGCGTATAGCTAGTATACTTATATAGAAAATTCAAAACAAAAGCTGTCGATAGATAAGGCTTTGTGTTGTACATTCTATCTGTACCCACAGTACGTGCCAAGGGATTAGTCTATACATATTAGATTTGGAATCAATAGAATTTGTGGTATATGCACACACATTGATATTCTATAGACATTAGCGAATGTGTGTTTAGTCTACACTCACTATTATTGCACTAGCTTTTACCCGCGACTTCTTTCGCCCCGACTCTATTTTGAGATTTTTAAGAAAATTAAATTTCCTATCTGTTTAATTAAGCAATAGGGGTTAGGATAGAGAAATTCAGCACATAGTATGTTGTTATATCACAGTTGGTCTTCTAGGGGGTGGGTGGCAAATGACTGTTAAACGCTATGTGCTCTGCCACTACTTATTAGATCCAGAGCCAACTATACATTTCCAAAGTTGGCCCAGCCGGGAATCGAACCCGAAACCCCTGAAATAAACCAAGCACCTTAACCACTCGACCAAGGGTTCGTTAAGAAATAAAGTGACAGACTACGCTGCATCTGGCCGCTATACCCTTTCTGTAATAAATGTCTGGATAGATTTAAGAGTTATGATTTTTTTAATTTATAGGTATCCTTCGGGTCTACATCACCTGCCTTAAGCGATCGCTCCGAGTTCCCTTTGTTCTGTCGTACAGTCGCACCTGACTCATCGCATAATACTGCCCGAATCGCTTTCATCAGGTAATCACTTATTACAATATTAATATACGATTTAACCCTGAGAACAATCCAAAATGTATCGCCTCCTCAAGCCGAAAGGAAGCTACTGAGATTTCTAATTACATCTAAGGAAACTTTTGCGTTGTGTTTATCTTCTAAGCGGTATAACATAGCAATTCAATTGACACAGAGAGAAGATAAACAGTGCGGTCAGCAGGCTGATGGTCAGCTACATTCATCAATGTTACGGCCCGTGGGGGTTACCCCACCCCCACGGGCCGTATATTTCAATTTTACAATTTTATAAGACACTAAATGACATATCTTATTGTTAAAGGGGTCGAGGGGGTCACACGTTCCAGGTGGAATAGTAAGGGTGTGTAAGTATCTCTTATTCATGCATCGAAACACAACAAGACATGGTTTTACATATCTAAGCGATGGTTATTGCCGGACGGCCTACCTAGTGCAGGACTGCATAGGTACTCAATATGCCGTACAACTACTAAATATTTGAATGCAAAAATTATTGAATAAATAGCTTTCGCTTTTCTTTTTGTGATATGTGGGTGTACAAAGTGGGTAACCTACGCTGCGCTTGCCGGTCCCTTATATTAGGGAAAAGTCTGGTAATAAAAATTTAAAAATATGGTTAAGGAACTAGATGTATAAGAACTTGTTTTATTCCTATGTAGACAGTTCGGATGGGACACTGTGACAGCATTCTCTCAGAATGAAGAGGTGTACTCCTTGGCTGTAAACGAACTTGTAACTCAACTGGAAGCTGCCAACATTACGTGCACAGCCTCAATAACGTTTGCAGAGTCTGACTTCAAAGAACAGCTGCAGCAATTGAAGGTAAACCTATAGTGCAATAACTAAATAAGAGATGCAGCCTCTCTTTGTGCCTTTTACGGCTGTACAATAGTGAATTCTCCGATGAGTTGTTTCTAGTGATGTACCGATCGTTAAAAATGTATATCACCGGATACGGCTACGGATACGGATCTTAACTATCTTACTCAATAACTGATGTGTATGTGCGTGACCTTGAAACGATAGTTGACGCTCGCCACTTGACGCTTGCATTATAAAGCTGCCAAATGTTTTATTTTAATACATAAAAATCTATTCACTTAGGTATATATAGAATTTCATCTATGAATTAAAAATTATTAAGGCAAAAAATCCGTAAAAAGATCCGCCTAAAAATAACGGATACGCATACGGGTCATTCTTCTCCGTCGGATATCCGGGGATACGGATACGCATATCCGGAACATCACTAGTTATTTCTCTTCACCTTAAAAAATAACACTATGTATTTTTATGAAAGATATTTTAATGCTGACAAATTTAAAAGCGGGCGATGACATGGTATATAGCTAGTAATAAATATAAACAAGAGCAATTAAATTATGCTATTATCTTCAATTTGCATTATAATTTCAAAACCACAAATTATTATAATTTCGTAACTAATTTCAATTTTAATAACTTTTCTAATTTGATCGGGCTATAATTAAATAAGTACTAACTATAATGACTACCGTCTGAAATTTATTCAATGTTCTCTTACCTATATTGTTTTAATCTCAACTCTTCAGACTACTTTATCTAAAACCTAATATAAAAATTCATTTTGCCAGATGGAATCCCAAGAGATTTTTACCTATCAGCATAAAATATTCATACTTGAGCCATATTTTATGTAACTTTATTCTGTTGATACAGTATCCTTATTGGAATATTTCACTGTGGAAATATTATTAAAAAACGCAGACAGAAAAATAAAACTTAAGTTAATAACTAATAAATTAATTAATCTCTTCTCATTAATGTGTTGATTAATTCCTTTTGTGATTATGTTTTTGTTTTTGTGATAAATATTTTATACAGTATTATATTATTATACCTATTTACTGGGGCAACAAATATTTGCTGTGATTACACAAGAAAAGCATAACAAATAGATTCACTGCGAAGCAAAATTATCGCTCAGATGATTCCATTTACTTAGTTCCTAAAACTATCAAGAGATGGCGCAGTCTCATTTTCTTCATAATTCATATGTAGGTATGCGGTAAGGGTTGATGTGTAAACGTAATACAAGAAATAATACAGTCATTTATAGACGTGTAAATCAAAATTACATTTAAAAAAAACCATAAGTCGCCTCTAAAATTTATAAAAAATATCCGAGAACGACGTTTTTCCCTGCCTTTGTAATATTTCATGAGGAAAATTTAAACTCCTCGACACTATTTAAGTAGATTTATTATCTATGAAATTTCATAGTTCATTTTGTGCGAAACTTATAAATTCAGTGTAGATAAGAAAACGGAGCCGCTCTCCGCCTTGTCAAGTGCATTGTGTAAGTTTTCCTTTGTTTCAAACTTTTCAGTCAGAAGAATTGCTATTGTTGGAGCCTTTGTTAAATACCTACGCAATTTATTCATGTTTACCCGCTACGATCTACAAGTTAGCAATCACTACGCCCATTTAGCTTGGGCGCTGCGTAACCCATGCGCAACCGTCACTGACCAGCTAGCCAAGAGCAAACCAATGCAAACGCTCCCTTTGCGTACTTACGAAACGAAAGAAATAAAGCCTGGTGATTTGTTGTTGTAACGCCCACCTGAAATTTTGACCAATCACAAGGCTTTCTCCAAGCGTAGCGTAGCATGAGCGTAGCGTTTACGACTGTACGTTTGCTCTTGGCTAGGGCCCCCTGTAATATATACCAATGGACAGGCTGTCCCATACTAATGACAGCTAATTTTATGTGCCATTGTAAAACACCGCTATAACCGTATTTTTATTCCATATGGACAAAACACACGATCAGTCCATCGCGTTAAATGGAGTAACGTGAAGCCAAAATTTGATCGTGAATGGTAAAATACGTTGGCATATATGTATAACACTAATTTTAGTTCCATGAACACTCGTTCATGGAACAGCATGGCCTACAGCGCCAAAATGGCGCGTGAAATAATAGCATGTGTGTTCGGTTGATTCGGTGAGTGCCTATGCCTTCATAATCCCTATCCTTAATCCTACTATAGCCGGCAGTCCCCGTGGGGGTTAAAGACCAAAACCCTTCAGCAAATGTTAAAAAGACAACTAACAGAATAAAACAACAGCAACATACTCTCAAAATAGGAACATTCAATGTGAGATCTCTGGCAACAACAAAACGATTTATAGAACTAACATACCTGCTACAAAAAATAAAAATTGATATACTCGGCCTGGCAGAGGTTAGAAGAATGGGCTGTGCAATTGAAGAACATGAAAACTACATATTTTGTTACAAGGGTGAAACACCCGGTCTATATGGAGTTGGCTTTTTAATAAAAAAAGAACATAAAAATAAAATAGTAAATTTTTCTGCGTTTTCGGATAGAGTTGCATTATTGAGAATGAAGTACGACAACCAAACGATTACTATAATACAAGTATACGCACCAACTGAAAAGGCTACAGACGAAGAAATCGACTCGTTCTATGAAACTCTACGGATAGCTCAGGACCAAGCAGGAGAAAATGCGCTTCTTATCGGTGATTTCAATGCAAAAATTGGCCAAACAAAAACAGAAGACAATCAAAGCTTTGTTTTGGGAAAATTTGGATACGGAAACAGAAACAAAAGAGGAGAGAAACTAATTCAATACGCATTGGAACATAAATTGTCAATTATGAACACTTTTTTCAAAGCACGAGAAAACCGCAAATGGACTTGGCTCTCCCCTTGCGGTAACATAAAAAACGAAATCGATTTTATCCTGTCGAAGGACTCTAAGAGGGTAAGAAGAGTAGAAGTATTACATGGCTTAGGATTCAGATCTGACCATCGCTTGGTTAGAGCTACTTACACACTAGATCAAATTAAAAGAAGTAGAACATCGTTCAAAACACAACCTAACCCTCTAAAGACGGAAGAAGATGTATCGTCATACTTGATAAACCTCGAGACCAACATCGGTCAACTAAAAACACAAAACGAAGAGGAAGATGTTCAAACTTTGTACAATAAATTGGTGAACATTATCAATACCAGCCTCGCATATCGATCGAACAATAAAGAAGTAAGAACCATCGATAAAGTACTCGCTGAATCTACTCGAGCTCTTATTGCAAGACGAACCGAACTCTTGAAAACAAAACAGAAAACTAAAGAAATGAAGGAAGAATTGAGCAGATTATTTAAACTAACAAGTAGGGCAATTGATAGGGACTACAAACACCACAGGAACAAAGTAATTGAGGCTAATTTAAGGGAATACAGAAGCACTAAAAAAGCATATAAGAAATTGAACACGCACAAAAATTGGATTCAAAACTTAAAAGAAAAATCAGGGGAAACCAGGACCAGACAGGACATCATGAACTGCGCCACAAATTTTTACAAACAATTATATGAAGGAACATCAGACCCAATTTATTGCACCACTACAACCGATAAAACAATAGAAAATTCTGAAGACACGAAAAACCTACGACCAGTGGATGACATGGAAGTAACCAAACACATTCAGAAACTCAAAGCAGACAAAAGCCCTGGTCCTGACGGCATACAAAATGAAACCCTTAAAATTGGTGCTGCCCTACTAGCACGACCACTAACGTACCTGTTCAACAGGGCTCTCAACACAGGCCAGGTGCCGGAACAGTGGAAAAGATCCGACATAATCCTACTTTACAAAAAGGGAGACCCTCGAGATATCGCTAATTATCGCCCTATAAGCCTGCTCTCAAGTGTTTATAAACTATTTTCATCAATCCTGCAAACACGATTAAGTCCAGAAATCGATAAACTTCAATCGGTGGAACAGGCGGGGTTCCGTTCCGGATTTTCTACAACGGACCACATGCAAGTAATACAACAAGTAATTGAAAAATACAAGGAGTTCAACAGGCCACTATATATTGCTTTCATCGATTACGCCAAAGCGTTTGACACAATTTCTCACGATGCTATTTGGGAAGCTCTGAATAAATGCCACATAAACGAAAAATATATAAGAGTACTGAAAAACATCTACAAGGGCAGCGTAAGTCAAGTCAAACTAGAGACTCGAGGGTCTGATATATCGATCTGCAGAGGAGTGAGACAAGGAGACCCCCTCTCACCCAAGTTATTCATAACAGTACTACAACACATTTTTGATAGCCTCAACTGGAAGTCGGAAGGGATCAGAGTCAACCGAGATCGTCTTACTCACCTCAGATTCGCAGATGATATCGTTTTATTTGCTGAAACGGCGGATGGGCTGGAGGAAATGATAAATACTTTAAATATAGAAAGCGAAAAAGTGGGCCTCAAAATGAACGAGAACAAAACAAGGGTGATGACAAACAGCCATGCAAACACGATAAACCTGAATGGTAAGCCTCTTGAATATGTGAAGAACTACATTTACTTAGGAAAGCAAATATCGTTTGAAGATAAAAATGATGAACAAGAGGTCGACCGCCGTATTAACATGAGTTGGAAAAAGTTTTGGTCCCTGAAGGAAGTCCTAAAAGGCGAATATCCCCTTCACCTAAAAAAAACCGTCCTGGATACATGTGTTCTGCCTACCCTCACGTACGGATGCCAAACGTGGACATATAATACAAAAATAAAATCTAAAATCGTAACATGCCAGAAAGCAATGGAAAGGAGCGTATTAAAGATAAGAAGAATACAGAAAGTAAAAAGTGAACAGATAAGACGAAAAACGAAAGCTATAGATGCCTTACACTTTGCTCTAAAACAAAAGTGGCGGTGGACGGGACATATGGCAAGATGTACAGACAGGAGATGGACAATGGAGACGACTATATGGGAAGGACCAACAGGAAAAAGGAGTAGAGGGCGTCCTAATAAGAGATGGGCTGAGGATATAAAGGCGATAGCGGGAAGAGAATGGACAAAGAGAGCATTGGACAGAGAGGACTGGAACAAGCTGGAGGAGGCCTATACCCAAGAAGGGGTTCCGATCAATGGCAACGAAAGTGATAGTGATTAAAACAAATAAATTTTATTTTTTAACATTTTATTATATTAAAAATTAAATTATTGCAACATTGTTATATAATTGATTGATATATCTAATTAATTTAAATGCATGTAATTTGTGGTTATTGGAAATAAAAAGGCTTTATTATTATTATTATTATATGGACAAAACACACGATCAGTCCATCGCGTTAAATGGAGTAACGTGAAGCCAAAATTTGATCGTGAATGGTAAAATACGTTGGCATATATGTATAACACTAATTTTAGTTCCATGAACACTCGTTCATGGAACAGCATGGCCTACAGCGCCAAAATGGCGCGTGAAATAATAGCATGTGTGTTCGGTTGATTCGGTGAGTGCCTATGCCTTCATAATCCCTATCCTTAATCCTACTATAGCCGGCAGTGCACCGGGATAGGAAAGGGATAGGAAAATAGGCTCTGGCATCCCTTACTCACTCACTGAAACACAACAGCACACGTGTTGTTATTTCCCAAATTATTGCTAAACGCAATGCGACCTGCCACTATACTTCAAAAAATAAATATAACAACTTAGAATTAATATCTGAACCGATTTCAATGTAATAGATTAAATTACAATTTTCAATTAATTAGTGAATTCATTATTCTATGAATAAAACTCAATATTGAAGGATATCATCAAAGGAGGAGTAATTATATTTGTTAATTTTTCGCCCAAATGAATTAAATAAATTGGATTGGATTTATTAGATCAAAAGTAATATTGAGGTCATCGGATCACTGGCTTAACTATACATTTATTGAAATTTATATTAATTACCTACGTAATAAAATCGGCCTTGTCTTAAATTTCTTATTGATTTTTTCTCGCGCTTTTTTACTGGTCTTATTTAATTATTAATTAATTAGTATTAATTAATGATTAATTATTTAATCATATTTAATTACTAGTAAGTTAAAAGAGAATTTAAGAGTAGATACATGTATGAAGTAGCTTTTTATGAATTCTTATACTAACTTCTTTTTAAGCTTGTTGTATTTTTATTATTATTCATACATATATTTATTTTCTTTCTTAATCCTAATTTTTTTTATAATATACCTAATTATATACAAAAACAATAAGTGCCTTTTTCACCAACTACGAGTAAAGTGGGGATTAGTTACTTTTAGAAATAATTTTATGTTTTATTAAAGTATACACTTGGTTTAGCGCATCCTTCGATAGGCGAATTTTTTTATTATTTTCTTTTTAATGTTTGGATTTTTACCGCACAAACAAAGGTATATCAGTTAAATTATTCCAGGTGACTTTAAATGACGGTTAGCCTACTTGACAGATGGTGAAAGAGGCTTTAAGTAAATATAATATTTATTTTTTATTTATTATTATTTTATTTATGGCCTTTGTATAGGTATATTTTATCTACTTTTCAATTCTACTTTCTTTTTTGGCTGTTTTTTTGAATTTGCTCTAAATCCTAGTGCGCTGGTTCTCCTCCTAGTCATGTTAAATGTTGTTGTAAACTGTTTTAATTTTTATTTTTGATAATTCCTCGTGAGCAATACTTTTTTTCTGATTTAAAGGTATACCTTTAAATCAGAAAAAAAGTATAGGTATATAGGATACCTTTTCTGTATCCCTGACAACGTTAAGGCGTGAAAATGTAACGAACAGACTCACTTCTACGTTTATAATATTTAGTTATAGACATTTATATCTTTCATTTTGTTTATAGAAGCTTAAGTAAGCGTTGAGCTGTCATTAAAATTAATTGTCATTAAACACCACTAACTGAAGCATTAACTGTCTCATTCAATTGATGCATTTTAACTAAAGAGTCGCTAAGTAATCATTAAAACGACTTTGAGTACGGCTGTAAAACCTTTTTTACAATAACTATAGCTGTTGCAAGCGACCTCGCCTGCGTCTTATTAACTTTTTTTATCGAAATTTTCAATTTATCAAAGTACTACCTGATAACATATAGCTTTCTAAAGGTGAAAGAATTTTTAATATCGGTCCACAAATTTTCTAACTTTATAACATTACTAGCTGACCCGGCAAACGTTTTGCGAAAAAATAAAAAATAAATTTTTGTGGTGGACCGGACCACCCTTAACACTTAGGGGTATAAAAAATAGATGTTGGTCAATTCTCAGACCTACCCGATAAGCACACAAAATTTCATCAAAATCGGTCCGGCCGTTTCGGAGGAGTTTGGCAACAAACACAACGACACGAGAATTTTATATATTAGATAGTAATAGTATTATAGTATAGATAAAAGTATCAGTAAAGTATTTTTACTAAAAATCAAATAAATGGAATGAAATCTCTATTGAAGATTAATAAAATGGAAATGCCAAAGCGAAGCATATCCCAATTTGAAAGTGCGAACGATTTCCACGCAACAGCAAATAAACCGAGAATGTTATCAAATATGCATCCAACAGATGGAAATACGCTATCCGCTATTAAATAAATTTTCACGGGAAAATTTTAGTCCGACCACATTCAGCTTCAAATTGCGTTTTATATAAAGGCGAAATACTTATAAAATCGATGAATCAAAAAATAAAAATAAATCACAATAAAAATTAATTTCTTTTTCACAATTTTTTTTTTTTTAAATAATGTTTATTCTGATTCTGAGTCTGAATTGAGCTAAAGCATATGGACATCAAACAGCTTGTAATGCTTTTTATAGTAAACTAACGACCCGTTCCTGGCTTCGCACGGGTGCTACTTTTTTCTGCAAATCTTATCTAATTACATACTTTGGATATGTCGCTGTTTTTAACAAAATAATTTGGATATTTCCATTAAAAGTTAATATAAGAAATTAATTTCTATCGCCACTGTTATTTAAAAACAGATTTCAGTTTCGTCTTTTATAACCTACTTAGTACCTACTAGGTACTGATTAGATTATACCTATTTAGTAGTAAATCCAAAAGGAAATTTGTTTGCAGGCACTAGACACTCGCATCATCATAGGCAGCTTTTCTCAAGAGATGATACCGAAAATATTTTGCGAGGTGAGTTGCTTTCGAGTGCATCCTCTTATATTATTTCCTATTGAATATTTCCTATTTTTATTTTATTCGTTGTCATATTTTATTTAATTCTGGGCTCATAATAGCGGTAATTCATTTAAATGCAAATCAAATCATTTAAATGCAAATCCATTTAATTTTCAGTGCAAGTAATAACTACAATATTTAGAATATTCACTAAAAATTTTATCTTTAAAAAAATCGTCATAATATAATATTTGCATACAAATATGTCAAAAAAAAAAAACAAAAAACAATTAATATTGACTGTTATAGCCTATGTATGTATGTATGCTCATTATAAACTTATGCAGCCTATATGAGATTTTTTACAAAATTCCAAACTTTGTATGAATGAACCCATACAATATGTGTTTATGTAGAATGACTAAAGCTACCTTAAGGCCCCGCTCCCTAAACATTATGATTGTTTGCCGTAAAACTGTAAGTAAACCAAATATCACATCAATGTAAAACTTAAATAATATTATATTTTAAATCTTTTTCTAGTCATTGTCAAGACAGAAACACAATTAGTGGAAATTGACTCGACACTTTTATTTTTTAAAATTGAGTCATTTATTCGATATTTTTTCTTTTATCTCAGAAGCAACTTTAGTTACATATGCAAAATAAATACTCGTAGAAAGAAAATGGGGTTTATTAGTTATTCTCAAGACAAAATTTACCTAGAACGATTATTATTCTCATAATAAATTAAATTTGATTTGAGACTTACGTCCTTTAGTTCTATGCAAGAAAAACAGAGAAATGGATCATTCGATATTCAACCTTATTCGAACCGTATTTGTGTTTGAAAGGGAATGCATGCGAGTGTTCCTCAGTACCGCGCTGTGCGCCCACAGAGAGCGTTTTGGGAGCGTCACCTTAACTTATCATTCGAGCGAAGTCGCAGGCAAAAGCTAGTTAGATTATAAGCAACAAAAACGTTTGAGAGCGCAGGCGTTCAAGCTGGGTATGTTTGGCGCGGAGTACGCATGGGTGATAGCCGGCGCGCCGCCTCGTATCCGCGGTGCATCTCCATGCGCGCGCGCACATCTCGCGCGCGCCCTCGAAGGACTCATATCGGTCACTGCGCATAGAGGCATCGTTGGCAACATCGTCTCTTATTCAGGACTGGTGAGTGACTGAAAATAAAGCTAAAATTGCATGCCCAGCACTTTTATTATTTATTAGCTGTGTTGTTGACTTTGGTACGCATGGTTTTCGGTATATTGCGTAACTTTTTTGTACCATCAAGTCCTGCCGAGATTTAAATTACAATGGAAAACATCTCACAAAACACTGTCCCATATCATGATTGAAAAATACATAATTACTTATCCTAAATAAATTTTTGTAGATGCCTTTTATGTGGCACCTTTCTTCCTTAGTAAAATGTACTTTTGCTTTTAGATATTCAACCCATTCTTCTTTTAGCTGTGCGTGGAATCCAAACAGTTGTTTGATAAGGAAGACATTAGATTTTACTGTAGTGGAAACAACGTGCAGTAAATTTTAACTACACGGCACGACTGCACGATTATCTTTAGTAACCGAAGCGTAACGACACAAAAAAAGGTTGGCAATAAATCTCAACTCCTGTTTCGCATTCTCGTTGTGTTTAACTTGTTTTGTCCCAACTTCTTTTACGCAGTTTTCTTAGGACGTGTGGAACTGTCGATCCGTGATTTATAATTGTAAACATGAAAATTTAGGAAACCCCCTAATTAGGAATTCTAGTTATATTAATTATATTTAGGAACACTGTAATTGGTAATGTAGTTAGTAATACTGTATATATCTATTGTATGTTATTTTGTTTTGCTGTATGTAGGGTTTATGTTGAAAATAAAATAAATAAATAAACCCTACTCTACCCTACTGTTACTGTAAGGCCCACAGGTCGACACTAGATCTAGACTGTTGTAGACACTTGTTTAAATACAAATATAAATAAATGTACAAGACAATTAATTACATAAGACTATTAAATTTCTATACTAAGAAGTTTGAGGTTGATTGCGAAAAGGATCAAGCTTTTGAACAATAAAGCCTTTCATGAAAGTGCTACTTAAGACCATAAGGAGCTTTAGTATTATCAAAAGCCTTAATAGTTGCTGGGCAGGTAGGTACTACCGAATAGTAGTACTCCCTAGAGGCAGTTCATTCGTTTCAACTTTGAAGCTTAAAAAAGCCTATTCTTATTTCGCGCAACAGTTGAAAGGTTGCAACCTTTATTGTTTATTTAAATAACAATAGATCTAAAATAGTATTCGTATGTTTTATTCATGATTTCTCTTATTCTGTTGGACTTGTGAGGTGTAAAGTCACTGTTTCTAGGTATAACTGTTATTGAATGATCATTAAAATAGCTTTTCAAGTGTACGCTTGAAACTTACCTAACTGAGTATATAGTGAACGTCAACTGTGTACCATTTATTGTTATTATTGTGTGTAAATAAATTTAAAAAAAAGGGATGAAAGTTTTCGTACCATCGATAGTAAATAATGTATGCACGTAACAAATGCCTTGAATTTTTTTTATGCTCTGATTCGAAACGCAGACGATTTGCCTCGTCTTATAAAGGCAGTACCAATCGAACAACAAATAGATATTTTGGCAATAAAAAAGCGCAAACACAAAGAAAGAATTGTACAATCTTATATATAAATATAACAGAAAAAAATTTACAGAGAAAAATCGAAAATAAAGTACTAAAATAACTTAATTTTTAACTATGTAACTTATCTAAGACTTAATATTTGTAAGTGTTTTAACAAAATTTTAAATACGAGACTTTATGTTCTATCAAAGGATACAGTTGTATTTGTTTATTCCAGACAAACGATATGTTCCAACAAGCCATGGACGAAATTGGTGTGGCTGTCTCCCCATACGCACCGCAGACGTATGACGCCGTGTGGGCAATAGCTTTAGCTCTAAGCAAGGCCGAGCTAATGTGGAGAAATCTAGAAATGTCAGATCACAACGGCACATTGCTCAAGGGAGGTGCTAAATTGGGTTTGGGACATTTCGATTACGACAGGAAAGACATGGCCGTGGAGTTCTTGAACCAAATGGCTGGTTTAAGTTTCTTGGGAGTTTCGGTATGTGATTTTTTTTTGTCATATTTTTCCACTTTCTACGCTCTGCCTATATTTATGTGTTATTCCAACTTTTTTGCTTCTTATCAAAATATTTTAAACTATAATTATTTTAAAAAATTGTCCTTAAAATTTAAAATTATTTCAGGATTTTAAATGCAAAAATTATCCTGAAAACACAAAACGATTTCATTAATACAAAAAATAATATTCAAACGTTATCATCTCTCTATATCTATGTTATAGATTATAGATCCTAATCATATCATAAATGCTAAAAGTTAGATGATTATGTTTTTAACTCAATCACGCAAAAACAGCTAAATGGATTTCGATGCAATTTGGTACACAAATAGTTAACATATAGGACTAAAATACTTTAAATTCTAAAAAAAAAGTTAGAGGTTCCTGTGTGATTTTCAAAAAACGATTTTATAAAATCACTAGCTCACCCCGCAAACGTTGTTTTGCAAAAAACATATTGGGGGTATAAAAAATAGTTTACGGCCTATTCTCAGACCTATCGAATATACACAAAAAAAAATCTCTGCTGAATGGAAAGAGCGCTAAATGAGGAAGGCTCGTGTACATAATTTGCAGAAAAATACTTCGCACGAGCGAAGCCGGTTTCGGGTAGCTAGTTAAATGTAAAGATTAAGTAGGTACCTTTAGGTTTAACATACCTACTGTTTCGCTCAGAGAATTGCCTATCGTCAAGCAACCCACATTTCTTATTCTCGACTATTTCTCTTTTGAGTATGGTAAGGTAATATCTTTTTGTTGCGTTTTTATGTTTACCAAGTCAAAGTACGTACTTCAGTTGCTATACATTTTTCTTATCCGTCTTGTGTTTACGTCCGCACCGAGGGCGCATTCGTTACACACGCCTCTTCTAAAGGAGTACTAACTTTGGATTTTATTCTATTTTCATTTCGCTCTCAGAGCGCTCCTAATGGGATTACTAAATTTACATAAACCATTAAAATCTCCCTTTATATAATGCTATTGTACCGCAATTTTATAGTATTACCACAGCATGCTTATTTCATAAATAAGTAAGCTGTGGTATTACTAGCTGGTGCCCTAGACTTCGTCCGCGTTCTGGATGAAAGGTGCCCTATGTTCTTTCCTGTATCCCTAACAACGTTGACAATATTATGCAAAATTTCGTTATGATCGGTTGAGCAGTTAAGGCGTGAAAGGGTAACAGACAGACAAAATTACTTTTACTTTATAAATATACTAGCTGCTGCCCGTGACTTCGCCCGCGTAACTTTGTAAATTATATACTAAAACCTTCCTCGTAAACCACTCTATCCATTGGTGAAAACAGCATGAAAATCGGTGCAGTAGTTTTTGAGTGTATCGCGAACAGACAGGCAGACGCGGCGGAGTATTAGTATGGCAGTATATACAGGGCGATAGTATTAGCAGTATTAGTATGGATTAGCGACTCTCTCCCGGCTTCGCACTGGTGCAATTTTATTCTGCAATTTTTTTTTCTGCAAACATAATGAAACCTTCCCCATTTAACGCTCTTTCCATTAGTGAAAAACGTATAAAAATCTGTTCAGTAATTTTTGAGATTATCGCGAACATAACAAAAAGACAAACGCGGCGGGAGACTTTTAGTTTTATAATGCTGATCTTTTTCTTGCGGTGTCTCTCCAACTTGTCAATAATACGGATGTTCTTATATAATATTTTAATAAAACAAAAGTGACTCCTTATATTATCAGCTAAATGCCAGTTACTTAAGTTAATTTTTGACTGATTGATTAAATATTGTTTCCAGGGTCCAGTCTCTTTTAATGGAGCGGATAGGATTGGCACATCAGCATTCTACCAAATACAAGGTAGGTAAGCTCTTCCCATAACTTCGTACGCGCGGTTTTCATACTCTTGGTATTTCGATTTTTACAGGTACAAAAAAAAAATTTTTTTCACAAGTAGGTACTAAATGTTACGGGAAGCTTGCTTAAATACATCAGTGAAAACCGCATTCAAATCGGTTAAGCCGCTTCTGAGATATTTGGCTTTTATCTCATCGTATGTTTCAGGAGGCCGTCCAAAGACGGTGGCCCTTTATGCCCATGGCAAGAAAGTCAGGTGTAGTGAATGCACCCGGCCGCAGTGGGGTGCTAGTGGGAGCGCCCCGGCCGCTAGAAGGGTGCTTGTTTTAAGGGTGGAATCGGTCTGGGCGCCAGCCAGGCTTATTGTGGCTGTACTTGCAGCAGCCGGAGTCGCTTTGGCTATTGGCTTTTTGGCATTCAACTTACACTACAGCAAACGGAGGTTAGTACGAATGTTTATCTACCAAGTTTCATAAAAACGAATAGTTTATTAAAATGTTTACATTGTAGGTCAATAAAACTGTCTTCTCCCCGCTTGAACAACATGACACTGATTGGTTGCGTCTTGGTGTATACTGCGGTAGCCCTACTGGGCCTCGACCACGCCACCCTTCCGGCTTCTGTGCCCTTCTCGGCTATGTGTACTGTGAGTATTACAATATTATGCCACACACTATTAACTCATTGAGGCATTTTTGAAATGGGTAAAAAAACATTGTACTCGCGACACTGTTAGTGTTACCGACACCTCTGTTGACAATTATAAAAGAACACAGTAATTTCAAATAAAAATAGAAAACGGCTAGTAAGTGATATTCCAAAAAGGTTTTCAACATTTTCAGTATAGAGGAGCTACCGAGAGCTTACACTTTTTACTAGTAGTGGGTAGTATAAACACTAATAATAAAATAATAAAACAGTTATAAAAACACTTCATTTAAAAGTATTTCCTACACAATAAAATATTTCCTGACGATTCAAATTAGTGAGGAAAAAAATCTATGAACAAATTCTTAGATAAGGAATAAGGGACGTGGACGAAAACGCAGTCAAAGCCGGTCTACAATAAATCTAAACGAGTAATAATGAAGAAATTCACATTTTTTATAATAAATATATACACTTTTTTAAGTTAAAAAAATGCCACACTAATTGATGGTCCATATAATTGTGAGATTTGTGGTCCATACTCACAAATCTCACAATGGCTACCATCATTGTGAGATTTGTGAGTAGCGTAATTGGAGTCACAAGTACGCTGCCGAAGTGCGACTCCAATACGAGAGGTACGAGTACTATAGAGGGTCAAGATGAAAATCTGGAAATAGGTTTCAGAATTTCGCATTGAAATACAACAGCTTACGTGTCCTCGGTAATCTTCACTGCCGCCAAACATTTTTCATAATTTAACTAACTTTTTAATTTTTCTACTTATATTTATGTCTGTCTTTCTTTATATTTACTATATTATATTGTGTAATTGTTTATTTTCCTAAATAAAAAAAAAATAAAAAAACTTTTGCCGCGACTTCATCCGCATCCAATTTCCTTAGGTGTTCCAATTTTAATTCAGTCTAGCTGTTGCACGCGACTTCGTCCGCGTAACTTTATAAAATATAGCCTATGTTACTCGCTGATAATATAGCTTCCCAATAGTAAAAGAATTTTTCAAATCGGTCCAATAGTTTCGGAGCCAATTCAATTCAAACAAACAAACAATCAAATCTACCTCTTTATAATATTAGTATAGATATATTTTAGCAATAGCAAATAATCAAATTTTGTTTTAATTCATATGGAAAACCTGATACAAAATTACAAAAAAAAGTTCTGTTTATCCGATCGTAACCTGACTTCCACCAGATTGCCTAAAACTTAAATTTTTTATGCATTATATAATTTTTTTTAAATATAATTTTTATATAATATCATTCAAATTTGTTCATTATAACTAGATTCCTAGGTAAAACCTAATTGCACTCGATTATAATCGTAGTATTTTTGTTAAAATTTTACGAAGTTTTTGGCTACAGAGTAAACTTAGTAAAGACTTTTTTAATTTATTTGTACTTAATTAAATCAATTTTCATTAAATTTTTAAATATTGCTTTGAGGTTTCCGCATTCTCATTGCGCAAACAAAAGCTATAAAGCTTTATTACCTAAAATATTAGATGTATGCAAATATTTTAGGTAATAAAGCTTTATAACATAAAATGTTTTTTTTATGTCCATCAGTAAATATATAAAGAATAATGTTTTTTTTTTATATTAACATCTTTGGTCACCGCAACGAATCCAGCGAACTTTTTGGGCGTTGATATTCGTTATAAGTGACACTATAATTTACTGCAAAAAATACTCGCTGCCAAACAGCAATTACTTAATTAAAATCTACTAATTACTTACGTAACATAACCTATTTAATTTATTTAAATTCAAACAAAGTGAAATAAAAATAATATTTTTCTCTGTCGTAACGACTGAAATATAGCATCGTTCATACTACAAGACTATTATAATATTACTATAATAATAATATTATTATATAATTATATATATATATATTATTATAATATATATTATAATATATATTATATATTATAATAATATTATTGCTTATATAATTATATAAGCAAGTTTTGTTTTTCAGGGCAGGGTGTACATATTGTCGGCCGGTTTCTCGCTGGCTTTCGGTTCAATGTTCGCGAAGACTTATCGAGTTCATCGGATATTCATAAGGTACGAGTAGGTCACAACCGTAATATATTTCTTCAAACTGATTTAGAACTTCCTGTTGATTTAAGTAATGATTGAATTGAAAGTTTTCACAACACGAAAGTTCTCCCAAAAGTTAAAATTAATATAAATACTAGCTGACCCGACAAACGTTGTTTTGCGAAAAAATAAAAAATAAATTTTTGGGGTGGACCACCCTTAACATTTAGGGGTTGGCCGATTCTCAGACCTACCCGATAAGCACACAAAATTTCATCAAAATCCGTCCAACCGTTTCGGAGGAGATTGGCAACAAACACCGCGACACGAGAATTTTATATATTAGATATTTTTTACTATAATTTTAATATAGATGACATATCCTTCAGGGAAAAGCCTCGTAATAAAGTTAAAAGAGGTATAATATCTAAGTATACCTAAGTATAATTTGAAGTAACATTACTCTTAAGCAATAAATTAATTAGCTTAATTGCCTGCAATTGCGTATCAGATACACGATTATACGGTTGATTACTTAGCTAATACAAACTACCATAAAAGTTACATTTTTGCTAATGAATATAGTAAATATTAAAAAATAAAGAAATTGTGCGAATAAAAACAAGGCAGCGTACATTCGTTACTAATTTGCTATTGGATGTATTAAGTATTTAAAAAGTGTACCAAATGAGAAAGTACATAAAATGCTAATAAATCATACATAGGTACCATTGTAGAACCAATTTACAATTAAAATTAAAATTAAATTATAAATGTAAAATTCTTATTTGCCTATTGGGTATGTTTTTGTTTTTGTCTATAAATGTTATTTTGAGTGCTGTGGATTTTGAGATAAATAAATTAATAAATTAATTAATTAATTAAAATAAAATAATTAATATTATTAAATAAATTAATTAATTAAAATAAAATAAATAATATTATTAAATAAATTAATCAAAAAAATGCTCACTCTTCGGTATCTGTCCTCAGTAACCGTAGTGGCGTTTGCAAGACTAAACTGCTGCAAGACACGCCACTGATCGCATTGGTGTGCGCTCTATTGGTGTTGGACGGAGCCGTAGTCACGCTTTGGGCGGCGCTAGATCCCATGGAACGCCACCTTAAGAATCTCACCATACATATGACCACCGCCGACAGAAGCGTTGTCTACCAACCGCAGGTAAAATTGCTTTTCATGTCGTGTGAGAACACAAAATTTACAAGTTAAGTCCACTACTTACAAACAAAACTTACAAATTAAGTGGAAATTAAAGTATTATTCATTTAATGAATTCCTGATATGATGAGACTATAATATAAGCTATGTCTTACATAAATATAGCATAAAATTAATTACAATTATTATTTAATTATATTGAAAGAATTAATGTTTGCTTTTAGATGCTTGTCGGTTGAATGTGTGGATTTATCTACAACTTAATTAATTATTGTAATTAACTTAATTAATTGTATATAACTTAATTAATAACTTATCTACAAATTAATTATTTTGAATTTTGAATTGAACTACTAAATGAGTAAACTTTGGGGTAAATGTAAAATTTATATGTTACAAGTTTATCGAAAAGTAATATTCGTCACAGTTATGGGTATATAGCAAAGCTCGTGTATGTATAGTATCTATACTTGTAAGGAAGATAGTTAAGCCCAGTACGAAAACTCATCAGTGACTTCCACGTAAACTAATCTCAACTTTGGCCTATCAATTTACAGATAGTATTAAACCGATTAAAAGTTTGTAGGTACAGATTGCAGTGGGTAAGTGGTAACTAGGTTCCCTCTTTCAGATAGAGGTGTGCAAATCCCAAAACACAACGGGTTGGTTGTCGGCCCTCTATGTTTACAAAGGATTGCTGCTCGTCGTTGGCGTTTATATGGCCTGGGAGACCAGAAATGTGAAGATATCCGCCCTCAACGACTCCAAGTATATCGGCATCAGCGTCTATTCAGTGGTCATCACAAGCACCAGTGTGGTGGTCATCGGAACCATAATATCGGAACGGACTACGCTCGTTTACGTAACCGTCACCAGTTTGATCCTTATAACTACCACCTCGACGCTTTGTTTGCTGTTCTTGCCGAAGATTATCGCCATCAGGAGGAACAGTAAGTCTTCTCTCCCCTTCACGTTTCCGCGAACCCTTTTGTCTTTAAAATCATGATTTGGTATGGTACCGTGTAGTGGGCAGACACCTTAATCCATAAACATTGACTTGTAATTTTGGTTTTAATGCATAATCACCTTGTATAAATTAACACTCCACATCCATAACTCGCAATGCGATTTAACTCCTCAGAGCACTGGTTATTTTACAGCCGGTATAACACAATATGAAGACAGGCTACATCTCTTCTCACATTGCTAAAGAGTTTAAACCGCTGTTATGTTAGCTAGCAATAAATAAGTGATTTTTGCATTATATATAACCTCACCATCGGCTCTAACGGAAGACCAGCGCAGGTTTCTACAACCTGCATTATACTGAGTTGGAGCCGATTTTTTGTCAAAAGCTTTTTTTGTATCTATGTCCTTTTTTGCAAATAAAATTTTATTCTATTCTATTCTATTCAATATATCGTCGACAATTCGATGCCGTAATAAATTTAATAAAATAAACGTGTTTTAAATCTAGTAAAATTATAGACATTTCATTGTATATTGTTGTTTAGGAAAAATTCGCGCAGAGGTAACTCAAATAAATCGCTTCAAATAAAATTATTTTTCAGCCGAAGAGGACCCCGTGATACAAAGCATGGGACTGAGGTTGGAGTGCAACACGCGTAGGTTCGTAACCGACGATAAACAAGAGTTGCACTTTAGAATAGAGATTCAGAACAAAGTATACAAGAGAGAAGTGGCAGCGCTTGACAAAGAGATCGGCAGATTGGAGAAGCTGTTGGCGGAACCATTGGAGTCCACCACTAGTTCCAGTGTTTCAATTGCTTTAAATAAACGTGTAAGTTGATATTTTTAAATTATTTAAAGTTAAATTTAGGACATGAAATAGACATAGAAAATGTCTAAATCATCCCACATCCTACCAATATTTGTCCTAAATCCCAAAATACTAAAAATAAATAAATAATAAACTAATTTTTCTGACTTAAAATATTTACCCATTTAGTTACTTCTTTTTTTTTGGACAAGTTATCTATTTTTAGATAAGTGTGTAGATAATACGAGTATTTTTATACTTACCTATAAAATTTTTTTAATCGACTCATTTAAGTAATATAATAAGTTAATAACTTAAATTTACTTAAAATTTTAAAGAATTTTCTTAACAAAAAGTAAATATTTTCATTAGTAATTATCACCTTTTAAGTAATTAATTTAATTGTTTTTATTTAAATAAATAAATATGTAATTTTATTTAATTTGGCGTAGGGCTCAACAAATGTGTAACGACATACATCTGTATATAGGACTACTTACTGCATATAAAATGGTAACAATAAAATTAGTGATATAAAGTAGATGAGTGCGGTTTGTGTGTGTGTGTGTGTGTGTGTGTGTGCGTGTATTTCTAAGTAAAGGTTTGCTAAATTTCATTAATCTCGTTAAATAAGCTAATCATAGTAGGTACCAACGCTAATAAATATATAGAACTAGCTGGTGCCCGCAACTTCGTCCGCGTTCTGGATGAAAGGTACTCTATGTCCTTTCTGGTGTCTCAGACAACGTGTATGCAAAATTTCATGGTGATCGGTTCAGTAGTTTTTGCGTGAAAGAGTTACAAACATCCATACAAACTTTCGCATTTATAATATTAGTACGGAAGTACGGATATCTGCGTGGACAACCGAAACGGGGCGACAACTCGTCGATAGCATATAGTTACGTACTCTTAACATATTTAACTAATAGCTGTATGTAAAATGTGTGAATTTATGATAATATCTAAGTAAAATAATTAGATCTGGATGAATTTAGTAGATTTTGTGGCATTTATCAATTTTTCATTCTAGTTCATTAGATGTAGTTCGTTGATTTACAGTTTACCTAGTTAGTGATAAAAGAAGCAGTCAAATTGCTTACTTTTTAATTAATTATAAATAAACTAAGGAAAAAATATCTTTATAGAAAAGTTTAAATGTTTTAATCTACTTAGCTATTTTCCAGCGTAGATATCATTCTTATAATAGATATTATGTAATCAGCACCTAATAGTTGTTTTAGATTAATTTGACACCTGAATACCAAATATAGGCACAAAGTTTGAATTTTAATAATAATAATACGATACCTTATTTTTATAGATAAACGTCACACCCGAATTCATCTTAAAAAGATCACTATCGTCCGTCCTGAGTTCGAACTATATCTTCATTCAGACTTAAAATTTCATCAAAACAGTTGATGGATTTACAATTATTATCTACCTATACTTTTCAGGCGGAATTAAATACAGTGGATGAGGAGAGAGCATCGAAGGACACAGACAAACGCACACCTAGTATCAGTGGAGGCCTGCCAATGCTGCTTCTGTCGGTACTTCCCCCGGTTATTCCCCGCGCTTCTTGGCCTTCAGCGGAAGCATACCGGGGCCGAAACTCAGTCAGTTTTAGTTCCCAACCCAAACTTAACTACAGGAAATCACAACCAGCCATAGACCTTTATAGTTTGTGTTTGCACAAGCGAGAAGAGCACCCCGGACTACTCAGTAGATTGAAAAGTTTCTTCGGCAGTAGACCTACAAGCAGAAAAGCGTCGACTATGTCTATAGCAGATCCAACAGGGCAGAGCATAGCTTCCGCTCTTAAAATGCATGTGGGAATGATCGCAGGTCTCATGCCCGGGAATAGGAAACATTCAATGGTATTGTCTTGCAACACATTGAACGTACCTAACCCAGAATTGATATTGAGGCGAGAGTCTTACGCGAAGAGTGGTCCGATCATCAGAATCACAGACGATGTCGACGAACCTTCCTGCTCTAATTACGCATCAGAGAAAAGTTTGTCATCGGGAGCTCAAAAATATGTCGTAGAACCTGAGACGAGGGTGAATTTCGTACTTCCGGAGACCCATAAAAGAAGTATTTCCCATCAGAACTCCTGTGAAAGGTTCAAAGGCTCGCCGAGGTTCCCGCACAGGATTTCTCCGGCTGCGTCTAGTTTGACAACATTGGACAACAGAAGAAAAACCAGCGCCGACAGTGTCTACAGTATATCAGGAAGGACATTCGATGAGCAAAGAAGGTTTAGCCATCAGAATGTCTCAAATCAGGAAGCTAAAGGAAAAACAGTATTGGAAAGCAGATGGAAATCGACAGAGGACGCGAGGCCTGGGCCCTCTTCGAGGCAATAAGTGAAAATGGTGCCAAAATTGACATGTGTTATAATCAGACTTCCAGTCACCGAGAGTGCCAATATTTGCGCTGTTTTCACACCGTTCCAAAAAAAGTCACAAATCTAAAGTACGTTGGGCCTATTTTATTACTTTATGTGTGACTTTCTCAATATTAAATTATAGCCATCAAATTTGTGTGTGTTAGAAATAAATAATTATGTAGAATGGAATTTATCTAAGTATTATATACTTTTATTATGGAGTTTTTAGAAAAGAATCGCATAATTTTTAAACTCTTGTATATTATATTAGCATTTTTTTTGTCGCGTTTTTGTCGCGTCCAAAGGTCATAACTCATAACTATCACAGATTACTTCATATGTTAGATAATCTTCTGCTCAATATGCGACATCAAATAATATAATAATTTGTTTGACTCATTGAAGATTTACCCAAATATATGATAATATAATATAATATAAAATTTCTAATAATATAATTGTATGATTGTAAATGAGTAGATATTTTTGTAATCTTTTATGAATACACAAAAAGCTGAGCTTTGTTCTGTTTTGGTCTTTTCTAAATATACAGTGTTTCTCAACCTATGGGTCAGCGACTGAGGATTACAATGTAGTAGGACATATAGGAGGGCTACGACTACCCTTCATGGAGCAGTAATTAGTTTTTTATTTAATATATTAAATAAATACTGGAATTTTCCCTAAAAAATTTGAATTCCCGCAACACATCCGATTATGGTCTGGTGACCGATCGTAATTTTTGGTCGCATTTTCAAGAAGGTTGAAAACCACTGACTTAGTGTAACTAATAACTATATAAAAAATTGTAAACAAATTTAAACAAGGAATATTGACACCAAAAAGTAGGCGTTAGATCTCTATTTTAATTTTTTTAATGTAACAATTATTCCGCTACGTAGACTGTATGTAAAATGTGTGAATTTATGATAATATCTAAGTAAAATAATTAGATCTGGATGAATTTAGTAGATTTTGTGGCATTTATCAATTTTTCATTCTAGTTCATTAGATGTAGTTCGTTGATTTACAGTTTACCTAGTTAGTGATAAAAGAAGCAGTCAAATTGCTTACTTTTTAATTAATTATAAATAAACTAAGGAAAAAATATCTTTATAGAAAAGTTTAAATGTTTTAATCTACTTAGCTATTTTCCAGCGTAGATATCATTCTTATAATAGATATTATGTAATCAGCACCTAATAGTTGTTTTAGATTAATTTGACACCTGAATACCAAATATAGGCACAAAGTTTGAATTTTAATAATAATAATACGATACCTTATTTTTATAGATAAACGTCACACCCGAATTCATCTTAAAAAGATCACTATCGTCCGTCCTGAGTTCGAACTATATCTTCATTCAGACTTAAAATTTCATCAAAACAGTTGATGGATTTACAATTATTATCTACCTATACTTTTCAGGCGGAATTAAATACAGTGGATGAGGAGAGAGCATCGAAGGACACAGACAAACGCACACCTAGTATCAGTGGAGGCCTGCCAATGCTGCTTCTGTCGGTACTTCCCCCGGTTATTCCCCGCGCTTCTTGGCCTTCAGCGGAAGCATACCGGGGCCGAAACTCAGTCAGTTTTAGTTCCCAACCCAAACTTAACTACAGGAAATCACAACCAGCCATAGACCTTTATAGTTTGTGTTTGCACAAGCGAGAAGAGCACCCCGGACTACTCAGTAGATTGAAAAGTTTCTTCGGCAGTAGACCTACAAGCAGAAAAGCGTCGACTATGTCTATAGCAGATCCAACAGGGCAGAGCATAGCTTCCGCTCTTAAAATGCATGTGGGAATGATCGCAGGTCTCATGCCCGGGAATAGGAAACATTCAATGGTATTGTCTTGCAACACATTGAACGTACCTAACCCAGAATTGATATTGAGGCGAGAGTCTTACGCGAAGAGTGGTCCGATCATCAGAATCACAGACGATGTCGACGAACCTTCCTGCTCTAATTACGCATCAGAGAAAAGTTTGTCATCGGGAGCTCAAAAATATGTCGTAGAACCTGAGACGAGGGTGAATTTCGTACTTCCGGAGACCCATAAAAGAAGTATTTCCCATCAGAACTCCTGTGAAAGGTTCAAAGGCTCGCCGAGGTTCCCGCACAGGATTTCTCCGGCTGCGTCTAGTTTGACAACATTGGACAACAGAAGAAAAACCAGCGCCGACAGTGTCTACAGTATATCAGGAAGGACATTCGATGAGCAAAGAAGGTTTAGCCATCAGAATGTCTCAAATCAGGAAGCTAAAGGAAAAACAGTATTGGAAAGCAGATGGAAATCGACAGAGGACGCGAGGCCTGGGCCCTCTTCGAGGCAATAAGTGAAAATGGTGCCAAAATTGACATGTGTTATAATCAGACTTCCAGTCACCGAGAGTGCCAATATTTGCGCTGTTTTCACACCGTTCCAAAAAAAGTCACAAATCTAAAGTACGTTGGGCCTATTTTATTACTTTATGTGTGACTTTCTCAATATTAAATTATAGCCATCAAATTTGTGTGTGTTAGAAATAAATAATTATGTAGAATGGAATTTATCTAAGTATTATATACTTTTATTATGGAGTTTTTAGAAAAGAATCGCATAATTTTTAAACTCTTGTATATTATATTAGCATTTTTTTTGTCGCGTTTTTGTCGCGTCCAAAGGTCATAACTCATAACTATCACAGATTACTTCATATGTTAGATAATCTTCTGCTCAATATGCGACATCAAATAATATAATAATTTGTTTGACTCATTGAAGATTTACCCAAATATATGATAATATAATATAATATAAAATTTCTAATAATATAATTGTATGATTGTAAATGAGTAGATATTTTTGTAATCTTTTATGAATACACAAAAAGCTGAGCTTTGTTCTGTTTTGGTCTTTTCTAAATATACAGTGTTTCTCAACCTATGGGTCAGCGACTGAGGATTACAATGTAGTAGGACATATAGGAGGGCTACGACTACCCTTCATGGAGCAGTAATTAGTTTTTTATTTAATATATTAAATAAATACTGGAATTTTCCCTAAAAAATTTGAATTCCCGCAACACATCCGATTATGGTCTGGTGACCGATCGTAATTTTTGGTCGCATTTTCAAGAAGGTTGAAAACCACTGACTTAGTGTAACTAATAACTATATAAAAAATTGTAAACAAATTTAAACAAGGAATATTGACACCAAAAAGTAGGCGTTAGATCTCTATTTTAATTTTTTTAATGTAACAATTATTCCGCTACGTAGACTGTATGTAAAATGTGTGAATTTATGATAATATCTAAGTAAAATAATTAGATCTGGATGAATTTAGTAGATTTTGTGGCATTTATCAATTTTTCATTCTAGTTCATTAGATGTAGTTCGTTGATTTACAGTTTACCTAGTTAGTGATAAAAGAAGCAGTCAAATTGCTTACTTTTTAATTAATTATAAATAAACTAAGGAAAAAATATCTTTATAGAAAAGTTTAAATGTTTTAATCTACTTAGCTATTTTCCAGCGTAGATATCATTCTTATAATAGATATTATGTAATCAGCACCTAATAGTTGTTTTAGATTAATTTGACACCTGAATACCAAATATAGGCACAAAGTTTGAATTTTAATAATAATAATACGATACCTTATTTTTATAGATAAACGTCACACCCGAATTCATCTTAAAAAGATCACTATCGTCCGTCCTGAGTTCGAACTATATCTTCATTCAGACTTAAAATTTCATCAAAACAGTTGATGGATTTACAATTATTATCTACCTATACTTTTCAGGCGGAATTAAATACAGTGGATGAGGAGAGAGCATCGAAGGACACAGACAAACGCACACCTAGTATCAGTGGAGGCCTGCCAATGCTGCTTCTGTCGGTACTTCCCCCGGTTATTCCCCGCGCTTCTTGGCCTTCAGCGGAAGCATACCGGGGCCGAAACTCAGTCAGTTTTAGTTCCCAACCCAAACTTAACTACAGGAAATCACAACCAGCCATAGACCTTTATAGTTTGTGTTTGCACAAGCGAGAAGAGCACCCCGGACTACTCAGTAGATTGAAAAGTTTCTTCGGCAGTAGACCTACAAGCAGAAAAGCGTCGACTATGTCTATAGCAGATCCAACAGGGCAGAGCATAGCTTCCGCTCTTAAAATGCATGTGGGAATGATCGCAGGTCTCATGCCCGGGAATAGGAAACATTCAATGGTATTGTCTTGCAACACATTGAACGTACCTAACCCAGAATTGATATTGAGGCGAGAGTCTTACGCGAAGAGTGGTCCGATCATCAGAATCACAGACGATGTCGACGAACCTTCCTGCTCTAATTACGCATCAGAGAAAAGTTTGTCATCGGGAGCTCAAAAATATGTCGTAGAACCTGAGACGAGGGTGAATTTCGTACTTCCGGAGACCCATAAAAGAAGTATTTCCCATCAGAACTCCTGTGAAAGGTTCAAAGGCTCGCCGAGGTTCCCGCACAGGATTTCTCCGGCTGCGTCTAGTTTGACAACATTGGACAACAGAAGAAAAACCAGCGCCGACAGTGTCTACAGTATATCAGGAAGGACATTCGATGAGCAAAGAAGGTTTAGCCATCAGAATGTCTCAAATCAGGAAGCTAAAGGAAAAACAGTATTGGAAAGCAGATGGAAATCGACAGAGGACGCGAGGCCTGGGCCCTCTTCGAGGCAATAAGTGAAAATGGTGCCAAAATTGACATGTGTTATAATCAGACTTCCAGTCACCGAGAGTGCCAATATTTGCGCTGTTTTCACACCGTTCCAAAAAAAGTCACAAATCTAAAGTACGTTGGGCCTATTTTATTACTTTATGTGTGACTTTCTCAATATTAAATTATAGCCATCAAATTTGTGTGTGTTAGAAATAAATAATTATGTAGAATGGAATTTATCTAAGTATTATATACTTTTATTATGGAGTTTTTAGAAAAGAATCGCATAATTTTTAAACTCTTGTATATTATATTAGCATTTTTTTTGTCGCGTTTTTGTCGCGTCCAAAGGTCATAACTCATAACTATCACAGATTACTTCATATGTTAGATAATCTTCTGCTCAATATGCGACATCAAATAATATAATAATTTGTTTGACTCATTGAAGATTTACCCAAATATATGATAATATAATATAATATAAAATTTCTAATAATATAATTGTATGATTGTAAATGAGTAGATATTTTTGTAATCTTTTATGAATACACAAAAAGCTGAGCTTTGTTCTGTTTTGGTCTTTTCTAAATATACAGTGTTTCTCAACCTATGGGTCAGCGACTGAGGATTACAATGTAGTAGGACATATAGGAGGGCTACGACTACCCTTCATGGAGCAGTAATTAGTTTTTTATTTAATATATTAAATAAATACTGGAATTTTCCCTAAAAAATTTGAATTCCCGCAACACATCCGATTATGGTCTGGTGACCGATCGTAATTTTTGGTCGCATTTTCAAGAAGGTTGAAAACCACTGACTTAGTGTAACTAATAACTATATAAAAAATTGTAAACAAATTTAAACAAGGAATATTGACACCAAAAAGTAGGCGTTAGATCTCTATTTTAATTTTTTTAATGTAACAATTATTCCGCTACGTAGACTATTTGTTGTTAAAAATAACACTAGTAGGTATAGACTAGTTATTTTTTTATTAAATCAATTTTGCAGTATTTTATGTATGACAGTATTTTTTGAACCACTAAAATTTATGTATACTATCTTATGTTTTTATAATGATGTAAATGTAGAGAAAATTAAGATTTGTACCTATTTAAATTTAATATTATGAAAAATAAATTAGCAATAACTATTATTATGGACTTAGATGTAAGTTTTAAAACGCATTATAAATTTTTTAAGATGTAATAATATTATTTTTAGAAAAAAGAAATGTAATTATATAAACATGAACTCACCCTTGAACGTTAAGAGTGGTCCTAGACAAGTGTTCAAATTTTATATTTATTAAAAAATAAAAATCAGTATTATTTTAACAACTAGTCAATTTAGAGGATTGTGTGAAACATAATTATGACAAATATACATTTTTTAGATGTCTCCTCTTTTATTTATTTCAAAGGATAATATAAATATAAACTATTGATGTGGCTGATCACCGTACCCCTAAAATTCATACTAAACTATTGTTGGGGTCAATGGCGCTAGCATAAATTCAAATGTATGCGCTCTAGAAGCAAGCTTTGTTCTATCATAGAGTAAATAGTATCAGAGGCGTCTCTAGCCCACAGTGCCCGTGTGCAATCATCACCCTAGCGCACCAAATAATTTTATATTTTATTAAATTATGCACTCGGTTTAGTTTCCTTCGATAGGTGAATAATTTTTTTTATTATTTTCATTTTAATGTTTGGGACTTTTACCGTACAATCAAAGGTATATCAGCTAAATTATTTCCGGTAACAGTTGACTTTAAATGACGGTTAGCCTAAGTGAAATAGTACTTACTATTTACTCTATGGTTCTATCTATAAAATTAATTCCAGGAAGTCCGTATTGACGTCATTTGACGGCAATACGGACTTCCTGGCGGCAGTAACCACCTTTTTACAGGTCACCGTGAAATAATCATATTTGTATTATTATTTAATATATAAAAATATATATTAGAATATTATAAATAAAGCAAGTTAATTAGCCCTTTAGCCGACAGATTTCGTGTCGTGTCCATTTCGCCAGAGTTGGATATATACGTCAAATTCCTCTACTTATAATATAATGTATAATTTTTGTCTTATATACTGTATAATCTATATTTTTAAATCAAGTTTCTTTCTCTTAAAAAAAATTAAAAAAATTACCAGTCAGGCGCTAGGGGCACGATAACTCCTACAAAACTGATTAATTAAACACCTTGAATGTTTCTATAAACAATTTATTTCAAAACTATTCTTAAACATTGCATAACAAGATCTTACAATTAAGAAATACAGCTAACCATTATGACGCACTTTTTAAGAGATTTATATCCATTTTGGCTATTCTGTCTTCGATGATCCTTCTTATGTTGGCATTGACGCTTGGCAACTCCGACCCTTTTCTAAAACTCAACTCCATTTTCTGCACCAACTGTATCTCTCTGGGCCAAGCCACGAAATTGGTCACTGTGCAATTGGTCGGCGAACCTATTCGACCAGTTCGACCACATCTGTGGATATAGTCCGCTGTGTACATGGGGAAGTCGTAGTTTATTATGTGCTGGGTCTGAAATTTTAAAAGTACAGTTCAAAACACGCCTTATTTCATCAATACGGACACATTTGGTCTAGTGGCTAGTAACCCTAGCTGTTGACCAAACGGTCGCGGGTTCGAATCCCGCTAGGGGCAAATGTTTATGTGTTAACATTTTACCTATGTTCCTGAGTCATGGATGTTTTGTAATTATAATAATATGTATGTATTTACAAAAAAAAAGTAATCTATGTAGTATATCAACTGTCTGGTATCTGGTATCCATAATACAAGCATTAGTTGCTTACTTTGGAACTAGATGGTGCTGTGTAAAAAATTTACTATATATCTATTTTTTTATTCAAGTAACACTCGACAATAGAAAACTTAACAACTGTTTAAAAAATTGAAGGGACATTAAAATAGATTTTTTTTTTAAAAGCAAATTGGCAGTTGGTCCCATCTTTTATGAGAATAAAATTTGATGTTTATTAACATTTCTTACTATAGTTATTTTTTTTCCATTAGTCAGTTGAAAAATAGGAATTAAATTAAAAAAAAATCTCACCCTAGTCGTGTCCAAGCCTCTCGATGCAATATCAGTACACGATAATACATTAACCTTTCCAGTGATATATTTCTCAAACAAGCCAGCCTTCAAGGGCACCGCCATTCGTCCATTAATATTGACACATTCTATATTGTTCTCATTCAGAAACATTGAGACAAAGTCACAAGTGGACGTCCGATTGGAGAATATCATCACTGGACGTTTCATGTTCACGTCGGCCTGAACCAACTTCAGCAGCTCTGTGGGTTTTTGAGCTTTACCGAGTCGTAGAAACCTAGAAATTTTATTCAATCCTATTAATATATATGAAGGTAATTCTTTTTACAGCCTCTGGGAGCAAGGGAGCAATTTTTTTTTTTTTTTTTAAAAGAGAAAAATTCTATTTTTGTATATAATGAGTAAACTCAAAAATAACTGGACCAGACCAATTTCAAAAATCCTTTCACCTATAGAAAGCTACATTATCAGCGAGTAGCCGAGTAACATAGGCTACATTTTATAAAGGTACGCGGATGAAGTCGCGTGCAACAGCTAATATAGTATGTTATATTTTGAATAAAATATGTATTTAATATTTATACTTATTGTTTAAAGAGGTAAAGGCTGAGTTTTAAATACATAGCCTAAAACAAAAACTAACCTCTGATCTCCTAACCTAAATCATAATCTCACTGGTGAAAAAAACACTAAACAAAAAAAGATAAAATTAAAAACTACAGTAGTTCTACAACAGATATATGTACATACTTTTGAGGTACATGTGGTAAAATCCTGTGTATGTTGGACGTGGTAACAATCTTCAGTGAGTCGGAGGCGACAAAAGACTCAACAGCCTCCGGAAGCTCATGGGGCATGGTCGCACTGACCAGGGTCAACTGACACCCCTTTGGCGGAGTTTGTATATTGACTTTATATTCAATCTGTAAATGTGGAATTGTAATTATTAAGAACTCACAAAGCAACATCTTTTCCTTTATAATTCAAAAAAAAGTTTTTATTTTATTTTATTAGAAAAAAATGCAGCATTGCAGTAATGTACAGTAATAGTTAGTGTAAATTATAATTTATGAAAATTTATGAAAATTCAATCCAAAAAAGTAGTAGACAGAAAACACAACCTTATTGAACCTTAATTGGCAAATAAGCTAGAGTACTTCAAGATGAATAAATAACATAAAGCATTGGAAAAAATGTATTAACATCACAAAAACTATTTACAAAAAGTGATTTGGCCATTAAATCACTCACGATTTCAACTATAAGTAAACTATCTTTGGTCATCTTCGGAAACACAAAATGAGCCGATACCAGTTATTTACTTAAAATGTTATATTAAAATTTATGGACTACTTAATATATATCAGCCTAGTTCAATATGTGCCGAGTTGAAGGAAGTACAAAGCTATTCTCTATAGTAATGTAACTTACTGAGAATTTCTTCAATAAATATGCTACTTTATCCATGAAACTGTCATCGAGCAATGTGTCAGCTTCGTCCAACACTATGTGATGCACTTTATTGATCTTGTAAATGCCAGTTGTTACTAGTTTGCTGAACGCTCCCAAAGACGTCACCAACACGTCACAATACTCTACCGGCGGATCTAGCATTTTCTTCTTGGTCTTTCCACCGACTAATGTAGTAATGTTTATATTCAAATTTTCAGATATACTTTGGGCCACTTCACCTATTTGTGTTGCTGAAAAAACCATCACATGCTTTTGTCACCAAAGCAAAAATAAATAAGTAGACAATCTAGGTAGATATTTTAAACTTATCAGATTTATAGTTATTACATTTTATTTATTAATAATTTGCCTGGACCTCATTTTAAGAAATGAATATATTATAATTTTCTAAAAAACTAATATTTTAAACGTTTTAAACTAAACAATATAAAATGTGTAGGTAAATAATAGACTAAGGGTATGGCTGTCATTTGGTTCTTCAACAACCAGAGTTAAGCAAAATTCAACTCTTATTATTAAGAGTTTTTTAATTTATCCATTAGAAACAAACACAAAAATAAATTGAATCTTTCATCTGTGTGTCATGTTTAGCCTTATCAATCCATAGATTCTATTCTAACTATTGGTGAAAGATTTTTTTTAAGTCGAGTAATTTTAAAGATTCGAAGATACAAACATACAAACTTTACCTTATTATAATATTAGTATTATATTAAGTAAAGCTTTGCTTTAAAATTCTTACCCAATTCTCTGCTGGGTGTTATAATGACTGCCATTGGACTATTGAATTCTTCATTTTCTACCTTTTTCCACTCCAATATGTGTTGTAAAATAGGCAAAAGATACGCCAATGTCTTCCCGCAGCCTGTCTCTGCAGTTATTACCGTATTGTGGCCTTGTAGAATTGAAGGAATCGCCTTCGCTTGAATCGCGGTCGGCAATGAAAATTTCTTTTCGGACATAACCTCTACCAATGTTTCACATACACCAACTTCTTGGAAACTCTTTTTATAAACGTTCCTCTCTTCCGATTTTGTGGCATTTCCATATATTAAAAAGTAATCGCCTTTTGATTTTGGTGAATTCCAACCTTTAGAAGCCAATTTTATGCCATCGAACTTGGCATAACTTTGGCCGGCATAATGATTGAATTCTGGTCGTTTGCACGAAATAATCGGTACTTTCTTCTTGGTTTGTTGTGCACAGTAATGCCGGCAACACGTTTTATTCACCTTAAGTAATAATTGGTGTAATTTTGACATTGTATTGTAATACAATTATTAAGTGAGTATATAATTAAAATCATATGTAATAAAATAAAAACCTAATAAAACCACTTTGTTATTGTGTTTTTTGGTTTAACAAACATGTGTCAATTTCTAGTTTGAGGCTAGTCAGTCATATGTCAATGTCAGCTTTGATATTGACATAAGATTATAAGTAAAGACTATAAAATAAAATAAGAATAATCTTATTTGGTCTGGGTATGTATAGATTATATTATATTCATAAATTTAGTAATTTAGCCGTCGTACTCAACCTTTTTTTATAGGGGCCACAAACACGTTTCAGTCATGGTGTCGAAGTCCGCAAACAAAAAATATTTAGATCTTTAAACGTAATCCCAAGTTACCGGTGTATTTACTTTATTTACTTTATTATTGAAAAAAAGAAGTTTTAACAAAAAAGTTCATGTTTTTGTTTACCGCATATGGCCCACGGGTCGCACGTTGAGTATAGCTACGTTAGATTATATTAAAACAAAACTGTCTCTTACATTTTAACGCCTTTACTACTCAACCGTGTGTAGTGCGTTTTTTACTCGATCAAACTACACGTTAGTTAGCCACTAAGTAATGCTGCTTCATTCCCATACAAATTCAAGTTTACGCATAGATATAAACTTTAACAATACTAAATCTATGGGTTTACGCGTTCGATGAGATTGATGGAGTATAACTCTCTCGCACTACACACTCCGATCGTCGTGAAATTTTGCATACACGTTGTCAGGGATACAGGTACAGGAAAGACCGTAGGATACCTCTCACCCAGAAAAAGGTCTGTTCCCAAGGGATCATCTAGTGATACTGGTGACCCCGCTCCTGGCTTCGACTATAAAATTATATATCCTAAAATTAATTATTATAGGATGAAATTTATATATCCTATCTTTTAAGTTGGACCAAATTACACATAGTTGCCAAATTTTATCAAAATCGGTTCAGTAGTTTAGGAGTTCATTGCGAACAAACATGTAACACGTTATATAGGATTATTTATTTTTCAACGCGGAAGTCGCTGGCTATTTTTAAAAAATAGGAGAGAATGTACACAAATGAATAAACCATTTTTAATTAAACTGCTTATAATCAAATAAGATATCCTTAACCAAATACAATTTCCATTAATTATCTCACACTCAGATCTCACATCACATTGACTCCATTTTCCATTACACTTCATTGCAAACAAATGCAATATGAATAAAATCTAACAATTCCTCGACTCAAATTAAATTAATATTAAACATCAATACTTACTTAGCTCTACTTTACAAGAAATAGTTATATTATAAACATTTATCGACAACAATCACAGAACATTATGTTGATGAATCGATAAGGAATCATTTTTTCTAACAAGTTATTTGAGAACATACATATGTGTTATACAGTGTTTAGTAATTATTTTTAGTACCGGCTGTCATCTCGAGTAAAACAGACTTTTAAAAATGATAACTTATCAATCAACCGCAGAATAAAAAAAAAACAACATGAATGTATTGTTTTTTTTAACAATCGAGGCAGCATCGAGTTACAAATTTCTGAGACAATAATTGGCTGAAAGGGTAAACTGCGCAGAAGTACAGAATAAATAGTAGTAGGTACTACAAGTAAGTAGTAGCAAAAGCCAAATTTAAGATCTCTTTATAATGAGTGATATAATTTGAGATTGAAGATCTGATCTGATCTGACCTAATCTGAGATTGAATGCTTTTTAAAAATTATGTTGAATTTCAATTAATATTAATTGTAATTTATGGTGTTTTTTAAACAAATTTCTTCTTGATTTATTACCAATCACTGACATAGACGACTTCGTTTCACAAATTCTTACTTGTCTCATAGTCAAAAAAAGTATATAATTTCCTAAACCATACGGCAATTACTGTTTCCCAAAATTCTCCACCTACATAGATGTTTATAAAAAAAAATCCAGCCAAATAGACAAAACCAAAGCAAATGAAGCCAAAACATTAGAAAAGCAAGCCGGTCAAGCTTTAATACTAAGTGCTACGTGGCCCCAGACTTACCCCATTTTGTAATGGCTGGTATTTCAGGTATGAAAGCTGTTTTATATTGTACTTATAAGTTATAAACGTATGGGTATTGGCTAGTTTCGGTAGGCGGCCAATACTCAGGTATTAGGTGGCAAAGGTATAAAAAAGTCGTACCCTAAATTGGAATGGCCGATTTTTATATATTTTATATAAAATAGTGTTCGAGGCCCGTAGCTTTCTTTTCACGATCATTAAATGCTGGCGAATTAAATCATTCTTCAGTGGAAAAAGAGGCGTACGCGATTGTTGAATCTTTGAAAAAGTGGCGACATTTTCTTATAGGAAAGCCCTTTACGGTTGTCACTGATCAAAAGTCAGATTCATTCATGTTCCACACAAAGCACTCGAATAAGATCAAAAATGAAAAAATCCAGATGGAGACTCGAATTAGCACCGTTCAAGTACGACATAAGTGTATCGACCAGGCAAAGATAATCGAGCTGCAGACGCCTTAGGGCGCGTTTATATGACACGGACGGAAAGTCACAACGCGGCGAGTTGTTCACAAAGAATTTCAACTTTATGGCCCAGTTAATAATACATAAATTTGCTATGAGTGAACAGTTAGTACGCGTTCACATCGCGGGAGCCGCGTCGTCTAACTGCAGCCTTATCACGCGTATGCTCATGCGCTACAACGATAACAACGAACACAAATCTAAGCTTAAATCGTTCCATACAGCACTTTGCCAACCAGGAGGTACAGGAATGTATCACTGAGTCACTGAGTATATCACTCTCTCAACGAGATTAAAAGAATGACTCCTAACTCCCAAATTTGTGCTAAAATTGGGCCAAGGTATTTTAAAGGACCAGTGCCATTGAGTAGGTACCAACAACCGTTAAATTCCTACGGTGATAGATGTATCGACAACATCAGTCCTTTTTTTTTACGAGGAGTAGATTCCCTACCGCCGGCTAGGCGATAGAGATATGTTCTAAGACTGTCATCAATTTAAACAATTTGTTCATTATGTTTGGAATGCCAGCATAATTGTGTTTATTTGGATAGAGGGACTCAATTTCTCTCTTCAGAAGTTAAAGAGTTTCTTAAGGCTTGTCCTTCCAGAAAATTAAATTTTTGCAACATTTTGTAACAGTTTTATTTATTAAATATACGCCTTTTCATCATCGAAGAAAATATATGTTTATCAACAAAATATGAGGAATGATTTGTTGGGATTATTTTTTTTATTTTATTGAAATTAATTCAGGAAGAAATTTCCAGTCACCCCTTTTTTTTCAGTTATAACACTCTCACTTCTACAATATTTATCAAAAGATTATGAAATTTTGTACACGTATGAAGATAACAATGTAGCATGATTTGTTGGAAGCAGTTTTTGAAAATTCGTAAAATTGAATTTTTTTATTTATTTTTATCGAAAATATTTCCCCACTTACTTAGCGCTACCCCGTTTTCGTCCATAATATCAGTGCGGGGCGAGTAGTGATGCTAGATGGACCTGTGCCGCGTTGCGTCATTTCAAAAATATTTATCGTTACATAATAAACAAAGAATAAATATTTTAGTGGCAGAACAGCCAGTGCAGACACGTCGGCAGTTTTTATAAACTATTAGAAAGAAACGACAAGTATTTCAAAATTGCTATGGCCAGTAATATCGTTTCAGTATCAATAGACAGGCTGAAGCCTACGTTTATCCTTGCAGATGAATCATGTAGTCCTAAGCCATTGCCCGTTCCGGTTGTTGTAACAACGCCAGTAGTAGCTCTGTGGTAGTAGTTCCTGCTGTTCCTGTTCCTCCTATCGTTGAGCCTAGAACGACCCGTTCTGGTCGTCAGGTATTTTTACCTAAACGTTATCGGCACTAAAGGGAGGCTGGTGTAGCGAACGCAAAGAGAGATATAGATACTCGTTTGTTGTAAACTCTGCGCGCGGGTTTTAAAAAGATGATGAGTGTCAGACATAACATACCTACTATGTATTGGCTATTATGGCTACTATGGCTTGGATTTTCTCATAGAATGTTCATTTTAGAGTTGTATACAGATTAATTTATTAATCTTAATTTTTTTAAATCAATATTAAGATTAATATTAATTTATATATACCTGTTATCTAAATTGAATAAAGATGGGAAGTAAGCAAAGGAGGCAAAAGCGTAATATATCAAAAATAAACCAAAAGAGGAAGGAAAATTTTCATAAGTAAGTATTTTTCATGAATTTTAATTATTTATATAAGTAATTGAATTCCTATACCTAGAAATACATATCCATGCTGCAGACCGTTGTTGAGGAGATTCCTCGTCGGGAACCGACCGACGGAATACCTACAAATAGTTCTCTTATCGAATGCCAATCCTACATCTAAATCAGGCAGGTCATGCCTATGGAAATCCGGAAATGGATCAAATTTAGTTTGAGACACGTAGGTAAAACTAAATAAATGCTAAGCTAAAATAATAACAGTAAAGACTCAATCACGCTTCAACCACTGAACGGATCGGGATGAAACTTGGAACACGTATAGCAGTCCAATCAACGAAGTCTGCGAAAAATCGGCATATATATTGAAAAAGTTGCAAATGAAGTGACATTCAATAAATTCGCAGAGATTAAAAGGTTTCTGAATTTTTTTGACAACACAAAATAACTAAAACCAAATGACCCGCAGTTTGATACGCTTCAGAAAATACGCCCACTTATGAAAATCCTTCGCGATAGGCTGCTGAAAGTGCCAAAAGAGGAATTTTTGTCAATCGACGAACAGATGATCCCCATTAAGGCCCGAACTTCAGGATTCAGACAGTACAATGCGGAAAACTGTCCCGATCTTGGAGTGCCAGGAAATGTGGTACAAATATTATTGGAGACTGTCTCAGACCATTTCAATCGAAAGATTTTTGTAGACACAGTTGTCTACAAAAATCTTTCAATTAGCTGCAGTTTGCCATTAGCTGCAAACTTGTGTACCAGTGTACACAAGTTTGCAGCTAATGGCAAACTTGCACAAAAGAGGTCTTCTGCCATTAGGCACAATACAACTAAGAAGAGCACCAGATATAAATATAACCAAAAAAAAATTAGAAAAGAAAGAACGTGGTTATTGCTCCGAAAGAAGTGGAGCTATAACCACGTAATCTGCTCCGACAGATTTTAATAGTGCATTTGATAAGGTGAATCACTCGATTCTCAGCATAAAACTGGAGGCCTACGACTTTCACGAATCGTTGCTCTGTTGGCTAACTGTTATCTCAGGAATCGAACTCAAACTGTAGCTGTAAAAGGATATGAGTCAAATAAATATTCGAGCGGATCCGGTGTGCCGCAGGGTTCTCATCTAGGGCCAGTCTTATTTCTTCTCTTTATAAATGATATATCTTCAGTGATACTCCATAGTAAGTTTTCCTTGTTCGCTGATGACTTAAAAATATAGAGAACTACTGACCCCATTGAAGACGTCGAACACCTTCAAAGTGATATCGAAAGAATTAACGAGTGGTGTGACGTAAATTATATGGACCTTAACATTAAGAAATGTATTTATATCCAATTTTCACGAAAAATTCGAATGTGTTTGTAAATATAATGGTAAACATTTATTGAAACTTAAGTATGTATAAGAATTTTCCATAATGTCAAGGGTCGATAATGATTTGAAATGTGTCATTGGAATTCACATCAGACCAGGACTGAGTGTAAAATTGTATTATTGTGTTGTATTGTTGTGTCTTCTGTTGGTGTACCTTATAAATAAATAAATAAATAACTCAATGATTTAAAAATTAACATTATACAAAGAGAGGAATTTGTCGTATATATCCGGCTCTGGCGAAATGGACACGAAAATAATTGTCGGATATATGCGACTCTGGCGGCTAAAGAATTAATTTGTTGACATATACATCCATTATCTTCACACACGTATAAAGAAGTAGCCTTACTAACATACAATTATATTCCTATACATTTATACAGAGAAACTAACCATAACAATATAAAATAATTCAGTCTTTCAAAACGTCAAAGTTCCTTTATTTATATATTAACAAAATAACAACTGTAACGCGATATTGTAGCTCGCCGAGTAATTTTCCATTCCTCAGTATGACGTGACGTTAGCCGGGCCGCACACCAGGCATACATTTGTAACTCGATAATTGTAGCGCCACATTTGAAACGCGACACATTTAACGCCCCCATACATTTGTACGTGAGCACGCACACCGAGGAAACATTTGTGGCGGGCGCACTTTGTAGCGACGTAGCGAGACGTTGTCCGCGCTACACGAATTCAAGATCGAACACGTTCGTTTTTTGTGTCGCGTTGGTTTGCAAAAATGAAAGACAACATTGAATTTTACGTTGAGTTTATTGCAGAGGTTGAAAAAAACCCTGTATTATACAATCACACGCTCAATGATTATAGTAACAGACGGATTACAGAAATTATTTGGACTAAGATTGGCGAAAAATTCAATGAAAAGAGTAAGTACCTACCTTTCTTTGTACTTTTAAAATCGTGCTACACTGTGTAATTATTTTGCCATGACACCAGCCCGTATGGTTTTAAGAAGTAATTACACAAATAATTTCGATTTTCGATTGGTCTTCGTACTGAGCTGATTTTGATCTACCGTTTAGCCCCGCCTACTTCGTCTACGGTTAAACAAAGGAAATGTATGGAACCAACGACGGGGAGAGGGGTAGCTCCCCCCCCCCCCCCGACCCCGCTGTAAGCGCGGGTCGCCTCTCGCACACGTCTGCTAACCAGTCGACACCGAGCAGCTGCGGTGAGAGCCTGCGCAGCTCGCCTAAAGATATACCGTTAAACGGAGGCTCCGTAGCCTCTCGTCGCGGGTGCTCTAATAACTAGGGTGGTGTCTGGTCCGCAAGCAGACCACCAGCCCGCCCTCAGGGACGTAGAGCCATATTTCTTTGTTCTTTGTAATACTAATACAAAGAAGTGATTGTAATCCTATGCATAGTAAAGTTCGCTGTGAACTATAACTGTGTGTGTTGTATATTTGTGTTAACTATACGAGTGATTAAAATACTGTAATTGACTCTGAACGTACTTTGATTTAAACGCGTGTGATAGGTGTGTCTCTAACCATTATAGGCCCTATACACGAGATACATATGGCGCTCCAACGTAGCGGCTTCGGACAGCCGCACAATAACCAACGCTCATCGCGGATCTGATGGGCAGAGCCGCATACCTTAGTGGCTACAACAGAAGGTGATAAGGAATCAGCCCTTACACTGCCGTCGCAACGCGAGAGGGCTTTAAATACCTTTTACAACTGACGTCCCACCGAGGGGCTTCTTTAATATCTATTACAGCTTAATATTTCTTACACAACCTAATATTATAAAGAGAGAAGATTTGTATGTTTGTAATGAACAAACTCAAAAACTACTGAACCGATTTTAAATATTCTTTCACTTATAGAAAACTACGTTAACAGCGAAACAATGTAGGATTGTAGGCTATATTTTATAATAAAAATACGCGGGCGAAGTCGCGTACAACAGCTAGTAAAATTATTTAATAAACAAACTATCTGTGTGCCAAACTTCATCCAAATCGGTTAAGCCGTTTTTGCGTGAAAGAGTTTTTTTTTTAAAGGTTATTTCACAAAACGGTATTAGAACACTTAACAAAATAAAGGAACTTCAAACGAATTTTTAAACTCCTTAAAATAAGGGTACATTACATACACATATTTGTACAAATTTTGGACTAGAGATGTGTGTGTACAGTTGCGGTCAAAGTGTGTTTGCGTTTACATTTATTTACACGGTTTAATTCTTACTTAATTAAAGTAAGAAATAAATTAAAATTTAATATTTAAAACTGAAAATCCCGTCGTGAGAAGATAGAATTTATGTAAAAAAAACTATCGGAGGATGTTTGCAACATTTTTACATCTACTTTAATAATATTATAATTTAATAAATAAATATCTTCACACATTCCACACAGCGCCATCTAGTTTCAAAGTAAGCAATTAAATGCTTGTATTGTATTATGGATACCAGACAGTTGATATACTACATAGACTACTTTTTTTTTTGTAAATACATACATATTAGAAATACAAAACTCAAAACATCCATGACTCAGGTGCAAAGGTAAAATGTTAACAATTAAAAATTTGCCTCTACCAAAAAAAAATTTTTTATTAAATACCAAAAATGGGACAATAATAATGACATTAAAAATACAATTGGAAACATTTTAAGTTTTTTTTTTTTATTTGTAATATTAAGCTTTTATATATTAAAGAAAAACATTAGTTACTGCATTTTATCTTATGAAATATAACTAAAAATATTAATTCATCTCCCTAAGGGCCTCTTTCACCGTCTGTCAAGTAGGCTAACCGTCATTTAAAGTCACCGGTCACCGGTAAAAGTCCCAAACATTAAAGAGAAAATAATAATAAAAATCGCCTATCGAAGGATGGACTAAACCGACTGCATATAACTAATCAACACTTTACTTGTATGTGGTGAAAGAGGCCCTTTGTAAATTATAACTAAGTACCTAAGTACATATATAATTTTTCTTGTAATTTTTTTTTGTATTTTTGGGAATACAAAAAAAATGGAATACATGGGAAAAAAAATAATAAATATTTATTATTCTAACCAACTTATTTCCGAAATGAACGACAAGAATCGATCAATCAATTTGTTTTTTGTTTTTTTTCAAATAGAAATCTCATTTAAACAAAATTCATAAATATACATTTGGACATTAGACACTTTCGAACGCAACTGTACATGATGCGCGACTGTACAATTAATTAATTAATGATATTTACACAAGGGAAGACGGTTAATTAATTAACTTTATTCTTACATGCGTGGAGGCCCTCCAACAGCTGAGTGAACTTCATACACGCTTCTTGAAGCATTTCCCTGAAACATTCGAAACCAAATTTTTTTTGTGTAATATACACAAAAAAAATTGTACACTGTTTAGGTGTAATATAAACTTAATGTAACTTAAACTGTCGCCGGAAGAAACGGTTCGAAATTATAGTGCAGTAACGGTCGAAAATTATGTATGTCTAATTAAAAAAAAAAAAAAAAAAAAAAATGCCCTTGTGACCCTGGATTCTTTTCTCGTGGGAACTAGGGTACATCGGCATATTTGACAACGGCTTACAAAAATTATGTCCTTATAAGTAAACACTGTTTTTAAGCGTCGCAAATAATAGTGGCGAAGAATTTTACTGTTACGAGGAAAAAAATATATATAAACTTAATTAAGTTTCTACCGTACACAAAAATAACAAAAAGATATTCAAAATTAGTACGCCCTATCCTATTCAAAAGTTCGTTTGTTTTATTTCTCCGACCGTGCAATTTCTTTTCTTCATCAATTACTGTAGTACACAGCATTGCAAATACAAATTATTGTATTACCTGCGAGTGAAACAGAACTCTTCCAAGTCTTTGAGGTCGACGTGTCGATGGTGACCGTCGATGTTGACAACGGCGAGGCTGTCTATTAACGCCTTTTGCAAAGCCTTCGTGTTGGCTTCCGTTGAACTGTCCATTAGTGGTCTGGAAGTTACAAATTTTGAAGGATTAACAGTTTTAATTAATATTTTTTACTATAATATACTGTATGAAAAATCACAAAAGACGGCACTGACTGTTTAATGGCTTCAGTTAGTTTGTTGACGTGTTCGATGAAGATGTCCAGGCGTGCCCTTGTGTCCTCTCTGCTGCCCATTCCGGTCGGCTCACTTGCTGATGACACGTTTTCACTGGAAATCATCAATGTCTAATCAATCAACCAATCAATGGCACTTTTTCCACTGGAAATTATCAATGGCCAATCAATCAATCAATGACCCGTTTTTACTGGAAATCGTCAATGACCAATCAATCAATCAATCAATCAATGGCACTTTTCCACTGGAAATCATCAATGTCTAATCAATCAACCAATCAATGGCACTTTTTCCACTGTAAATCATCAATGGCCCATCAATCAATGACACGTTTTCACTTGAACTCATCAATGGCCTATCAATCAATCAATTAATGACACGTTTTCACTGGAAATCATCAATGGCCAATCAATGCTCGATCTTATTGAGTAAAGCCAAGAAGTCAACGCAAACAATGTAAACCAACTCTGTCCGTTTCCCGCAAAAGTTCCTATCTATCCTATCTATTTCCTATCTGTTTCATTCATGATAAAGGAAGCCATCTCGACAACCCTACAGTTTGTTTACATTCTTTGCGTTGTGGCCTTGCTTTATTTAGTATTTATCTGACAAAAAACAGAAAAAGACAAAAAAAAATACTTACTAGAAAATACTTAGTTAGAACAGACACTAAACATCCATCAAGACAAAAAAGAACAAAAATTTTAACAGACATAAGAAAAATAAATAAATATTTAAGATTGTAATAATGTAAAGCATAATTATGATGCTATAATATAATAATAATTATATTTGCTTACCAATAACTCGAAAAAGCTGTCCAGAGTGTTTCAAAGATGTTGATAACAGAGGTTACCCCCTGAAGGGACGTACTCTGCTCCCCGTGCTGCGAAGGCAGCTCTTCCTCCGGCCCCAGGGTGATCTTCTCGACGGTGTTCTTCGCCAAGTCCAAATACTCCGGTATTATTTGACACTTCTTCGCTACCTCCAGACAGAGCTCCTTGAAACTTCTCACCTCCGACTCGAACAGTGAGCTCGGGTCTGTATTTGGACATAAGGAAACTTCCGTGTTAAATAAAAAGTTATGTGTTAAACTTAATTGTTGAGTGGTTAGGGTGCTTGCCTAAGGCTCCGAGGGTGTCGAGTTCGATTCCCAGCTGAGAAATTATCTTATCAAAGTTGATAATATTATAATTTTGTAAGAGACAAGAAGAAAAAGATAAAATGATCATTGGTCACCCTTTTCGTCGAGTGCGGAGAGGCGGTTGCGCATGTCGATGAAGAGATGGTGTATCCTGGGGAAGACTTCGCTGAAGACGGCCGTCCAGTGCTTGTGGAGGGCCATCAGCACGTCGTCCAAAGACCAAGGCGGCCGCAGCACCACCACGCTCTCCCACAACTTGTTGTACATCGCCCGCATCTCGTTCTGGAACACCGACACTCTGCGCTCAGACCAACTTTTAAGTAAGGACCACAGCATACTTATTTCCTACAGTAGGCCGACGTCTTTGATGTTGGGCGATACCGCCGCCTGTGTAGGTATTTAAAAATTACGGAAGGGTTGACACAAATTAAGTATGTAATATAAAATGTGCTTAAGTACTTTTCTTCAACGTGCGGAAATTGATGAAAGCTTAGTTCTTTATTTATGCGAGATAAATATTTGCACGCACTTACAGCACATGCCGTATGCACCATTTTGATTTATATAATAAATTAAAATCTGAAAGACGCGATAGCCCTAGAATATTTATCCCATGCTACTAAGAACGACGAAGTATGCAGCTTGGGCACGTCCCACTCGCGCCTCACCCCTCACGCCCCGCACGATTGCCCTGTCTAGACGTCTCCGTCGGCCTACTGTACGAAATAAGTATGCTGTGGTAAGGACAATATGGTAGGGGAGTGAAACAGTAAATTCGACACCGACACTATTACCTCACACGGGTTTAAAGAGGAAAAAATAGGATCTTGTACGAAAAGTATAGTTCGCTTTGAGGAACGAAACCAGTTATAACCTGCCAACGTCGACGAAAAAATAAACTAAATAATTATTATATGTTAACGTCGACAGACACGTTGACGCCGATTAGTCCAAAACTCCGGTGTCGGTTTTGACGTCTCTGAACCTGAAGGATTATACTAAGTTCGAAAAAAAATTGTTAAAATTGTTGAATTTCAAAGCTGCAACAGTTTGATAGAACATTCTGAAAATAATATAGAAATATCTAAAAAAGATGGCAACATTTTATTAAGGTCTATACAGATGCGGCAACAACAACTCACCTCCAATATATTGGCCAATAAACTGTGCATAGCGCTCTTGTAATGCACCAGTTTCCCGTACAGATTACTCTTGGAGTCTTCGTTGTTGTTGTTGTTGCCATTTTTCACCAATAACTCCTTCAGTTCCACCATGCCAACACACTTCACCCCATTCACAAACGCCTTGTTGCATAGATTCTTGTCGTTGGACAACAGAACCTGGAAAAGAGAACTCGGAAATGATAATCCAGCTGAATTTTCATGGAGGTATTTTGATGCTGTAAACGAAGCCTTAGGGTAAAAAGCTATTTTACACTTCCATTCTCTTTCCCATTTGATGCAAAACATTTGTTACCTTCTGTATGCATGATATGCCAAGCTTACATTTATTACTCACAAGTTCAATCCTATCCATACTAATATTATAAATGCGAAAGTTCGTATGGATGTTTGTAACTCTTTCACGCAAAAAGTACTGAACCGATCACCATGAAATTTTGCATACATGTTGTCTGGGACACCAGAAAGGACATAGGGTACTTTTCATTCAGAACGCGGACGAAGTCGCGGGCACCAGTTAGTAATAATATAATATAATATAATAATAATTAATTTATTGATTACATGAACAGATAATAGGTATTTTAATTAATATATTTATATGACCTACCATTATAAATTACACTAATAATAAATATCATTAATGACATAATAATAAGCTACAACTTACCACAGATTTGCCCCTGTCCAGTTGCTGAAGACAACAGTTGAGTATCTCATCATCGGGCAACTCACAAGGGTAAATGTGAGAGTTGGAGTCGCGCAAAGACTGACCTAATAACAATCATTGCATACATTCATTTAACATAAACAAAGAGTAAAGTGCTGTACACGATTGGATGAAAATTTATGTTTATTTTATGTTGACCTACTGATACTTTATGTTCCTCATTAATCTAAGATTAACACTATTGATTTCGCACGCCATACAAAACACTACGAACTTTATGGAACATTTAAAAGTGACATAATCAACTCTGTCCTCTTGTCATTAAAGGAAAATGTGACTTTACGTCAACACGTTGGAGTTTAAAATCAATAATAGTTGAACTTGGTTGTTACTACCTTTTACCATTGACTCTGTCATGATTCATTTTTAGGCGTACTTTTTATGTGCCACGCTTTGGCATTTGTGATGCAAATTCCATACTTGTAGTACTTTGATGGTAGCAGCAGCAGCTCTTCAGTGAGTGGGGTGGTTACCACTCAGTAAGTACCGTGAAGCCGTTGCCTTTCCCTATCTATGTTGGATAATGTTGTAAATTGAGACCTTTGATCCTGTTGTCCTCGGGCAATGAGGTGTAGAGGTAGTCCATGGCGGCCCTGGCCCGCTTGCAGAGCACCCCGTTACCATTGTTGTTGTCCTTGAGCCGGTCCAGCTCGTTGATCACCCGCCACGGGACCAGCAGGTGGGGCTGACCGCTGTACCCTGATCAAACGAATGGAAACTTATAAAGGTGTTTCCGCCTAAGGTATTCTCTATCTTGCGTGTGTGGACTGTGGAACTAACACTTTTCATACAAAAAGTGTAAATTTTTGGTGTATTCTGTCTGTCTGTTCCTAAACCTTATGAAAGATCTTGTGTTTTTCTCTCGTCTTCAGTTGATTTCGAATGTTTTTTAACAACGGTGATTATCTGGAGATTATCCGGTTATTCAATAAAATCCCCAGAGAATATCCGGAGACGAAAATTGCCTCCGGTATACACCTCTAGTCTGCGTTCAAATGAAAATTATAATAACACCTAAATTACTGGCACAACTGTGACAGTGGTGCTCAATCTGTACTAATATTATAAAGAGAGAATTTGTATGTTTGTAACGAATACTTACCAATATTATAAATGTGAATGTGAGTTTGTTTGTTGTTACACATTGTCTGGGACACCAGAATCGACATAGAGTACCTTTCAACCAGAACGCGGAAGAAGAAGGACGAATCGCGGGCACCAGCTAGTATTTTATAAAGTTGTATATTTTACTTGCAACGGCTAGTGTAGTATAAATACACAACGTGACAATGCTAAATAACTAAACAAGCATTAATTATTATGCTACAAAATACCTTTTATGTGTGAATTGATGACATTCTTAATTTCACCTAGATTGTGTATAAAAATATTTGTATCCACAACTAATACGGGATCATCTTTGTTAACTGATTTATCTATCCCCCTCGTATTTTCGGTCCTAGGAAAATTCTGTAAAAAAAAAAACACACACAATAAAACTTAAAATTCAACCATCTCTTGAAAGCTTAAAATTTTCAATTCTAAATCGGCCCAGCCCTTGTCTTCATAGGGAATTGATATTTTCAAAAATCCTCTCTTAGCGGATAATTATTTTACAAAAATAAGCCTATGTTCCAAATTTTAGCTGTGCCTTGATACCTTGCCTTGCACTTAGAGCACCTGTGGCGACTGTAGCCACCTCACCTACTACCATCAAGTGAACCGCCAGCCTTTCTGACTAGCTTAACATAAAAGAAAAGACAAAGTCTTACCTCTGTGATGGAATCAATTTCCATATTTTCTATTTGCTGACCTCCATCATTTTGTACATTTTTAACAGAATGTACTTCATTATTTGTGCTGTCTCCCAAGTCGGCGCTTAGCCTATTCCTAAAGGCAGCCATACGATCTTTTGCTGACGTGTAAACCGCCTCACTGCCCCTATAAGTCAGTTTCGACTTAATGGCAGTCATCAATTTAGTTGCTTCCGAAAACTGCGGAGGCGTTGATGGATGTTTAACAGAATATTCAGCGTTTTGATTACATATGCCTTGTTCTATATCAGCGTATGAATCTTTCGGTTTTAATTTATTCGTATGTTCTTCTGGCAACTGAGCCTTCATTGAGGATATTATTTTGTTGGCTGCAAAGAACTGAGACTCCGTCAGCGATGGTGTGAAATGTACGCTATCATTGTTGGTCGGCAATGAACAATTGGTTTCTGTGCAAGACGTCTTCTGTTCTCTATTTCTTCTGGTTTCTGTCTGAGTAGTATTTGGACTTTTCTTCTGTCTACAATTCTTATCACTATTCATTGCTTCTTCTCTAACTTCAGCATCGAGTTGAGCCCTCAACTTCATCAGTCTAGCGCTAGCAATGTTTTTAGATGGTTTGCGTTTTTCTATGTGCCCATTTAAAGTCTGTCGCGATGAACTTTCGTAACGTGTGCTGGGTTTGTTCCGTGCAAATTTCTCTTGTTTTGATTTGCTTGATATAGGTTTTGAGGTAGGTTTCTGTGGTGTACTTATTTTTGGAGGTATCGGATTCGGATTTTCTGTAATATATCAAATAGCCTCTTTAGATTCATGTTAGAGATTAAATTATAATTTGTTTAAGTATATTATATTTATGTCAATAGTATAAAAAGTCCTATTATTTGGGACTTGCTCTATAGTCTAAGATAATCATAAAAGAATTTGCTTATACAAATTCGTTTTCGTACCCCAACTGTACATAAAATAAACCAACTAGTTGGTCTGCGAGTTGGTCTGTATGTCATAAGTCTAAGATATAAAAGTAACATTAATGATAACAAAATGTCACCTTTTTTTGCTTTCTTCTCCACATTGCTTTCTTCAGATTGAGTACTCTTCCTTTTCAAAACCTTTTTCGACTGCTCCTGCGTATTTTGATGGTCCAATTTATTTCGTTCATTCTCTACTTTAGCTGTAACTTTTTCCACCTTGAAAAAAAAAGGATTCTGAATGGTTATTTTGATGTACATATATGACAGAAATTAACTAATAAAACCTTATAGAATTTCAGGACTAAATGAACGTATTTTAAGCAAAGTATGAAACGAGTTGAAATAAATAAATACAATTAAGGAACACTTACTTGCGGACGAGTCCATGAAGATTTTCCATTTTTTTTATTGAAATAATATATTCTTCCCGACGTCGACTTCGATTTACACAATATCCATCCATCAGGTAAACATTCAGCATTAGCTTTATCATCTTTCGAATCCATATCGAATTTATCAAAATAATGTGTAGGTATTTCAATACTACAAAATACTAATCACAACAAACCAAGAAATTTAGCCATATTTATTTGCATTTTGCAATACATTTTTACACCACAGACCATGAAATATTTTAATATTTACACAGAACCACAGAACACTCTGAAGGAGAATTTAGGTGTGTAGCGAAATTTATATACAAGGAACATAAAAACTCTCTAGCAATCAGTATCTACTATTTAAGCGTCTATTACACTATTCAATTTAAGGGATTCAATTTAAGCAGCTATTACACTATTAAATTTAAGGGATTCAATTTAGGAAATCGAATAGTGTGATCGCAGTTAGAAACAGATCGGATTCGATTTGGAGAAATTGAAGGTCCTTCAAATTTGATTTCTAAATACTACGGTTTAGAAATCAAATTGAAACGTGTGTAGTTGCGTCTCTCTCTACCATGGTCTCTAAATCGTATTCCTTAAATTGAATAGTGTAATAAGCGCTATAGAGACCTTGGTAGAGAGCTCGACGTTAAAATTTGATTTCTAAATCTTAGTGTTTAGAAATCAAATTGAAGATCCTTCAAATCGATCCTTCAATTTCTCCAAATCGAATCCGATCTGTTTCTAACTGCGATCACACTATCCGATTTCCTAGATTGGACTGTAAGAAATCGGATAATGTAATCGAAGCATTAGTTTGTGCTCTCTACCAAGGAACATAAATAATAAAGTATTTTACCGGTTGGCTCTGTGATCTGCTCATGTCACACTTTGGTTTGGTAACACTTTACATACCCGGTGCCCGTATCTTCTATGTAGTTTGACTGCACTGTATTACCACTGCTGTCTGTGGATTTGGATGTTTTCAAAGAAATTGAACTAAAGCAAAGTTAATTATACGTCCGTGACTAAAGCATGTTTTTATCACATTCAAATCGCAGAATTCAAATATCATTTTATTTTTATGGTGAAAGATTTGTGGTTATCATTGCAGAATGATTTTCTTTTCTTGATTTAATGACAATTGTATTTAATAAGTATATTAATAAGGCGAATATCACTAACAGTTTGTGATATTAGGCATCTATTAATCAACAGAAACTATGGAGAAAATTATAAAATTTAGTAAGACTGTACGAAATAATTGGAAGAAATCTGTTGTTGGTGTCTTCGCTTTATATTACGGGGTGTCTACAGCGAAAGAGAAATACGAGTAAGTATTTTAACATTTTTTTGTTGCACTAAGTTACCCTAAATTTCATCAAAATCTGTTCAGTTTGTTAGTTTTTGTGTATAAGGCTGCAAACTTTCTCATTATTAGTTATATTATTCATCTAGTATTGAAATGTGGAAAGTGAAAAGGAAAGTATAGCTTATAGACCTTGGAAATGAATGAGAAATGATTCCAAAAGTTGTAAATACTTTATTAATCTCCATATTTATTTATGATCAATTAAAAAATGTACAATGAATATTTAAATGTTTATTTTTCATACAGAATAAATGTATTGATGCGAGCGGCGTGTCATGAGGCTGCTAAATATGGGGACTCCTTAATTCCCATGGACCGGAATCCGACAATGGTTACTGTTATTCTTAACCCCGTTGCAAATAAAAGAAATGCGAAGAAGGAATTTGAGAAATACTGTGAACCGCTTCTACATTTGGCGGGACTGCAAGTTGATGTAATACAGACTACATCAGAAGGCAACGCTAAGGAGATTGTTGAAACTTTGAGGGGGACCGAAGCCATTATTGTGGCGGGTGGAGATGGTACATTGTCAGAAACCATTACAGGTATCAAATAATTAAAGACCACAGGATCTGCTTGTGTGCTGCCGACAATAGTAGGATTTAGGGATAGAATGGGCTTTGGCATCATTTAGTCATTGAAATACAACAGCACTCCTGCTTTTATTCCTTCCGGGTGGTTAGGTCTGAATGTCAAAATGTACTGATCTACATAACGTACTTACTTCAAAAAGAACTTTTCCCGAAATGACTGATTTTCTATAGGTCTTCATTATTAAATGTCGGAAATCCATAAAGTCTGGCACAAAAGGTACACTCAGCTTTATTATCTGGTGAGATTTTTGTATAAAATAAAAAAGAGACGAAATATCAAGACACCAGAATTATAAATTCATTGTTTAGTGGTGCACGACGGCGTGATATTTTATTTGACAAGAGCTATAAAAAACAGTTCAATAAGTTGCAACCCCCTGAAATCCAATTTTTTGAAAATATCACTAAGTACTTTAAAGTGGTTTACACTAACTAGCATCACATTAGTTTAAGGATAATGTAGGATTCGTGTTTTTGTTTCGTTTGCCTATTATAGAATGTGATTTTATTTTAAGGGATACATGGGTTTCGCAGCTTCAAACAAATCGTTTTTTTTTATTGTCTTATTAATTTCTACAACATCTCGAGAATATTATCCTAAATTTTCAAGTCGATCCGAATAAAAGTTTCGGAGATACAGCCTTGGGAAGGTGCGGCTCAAACTCAAGTAGGCTATCTATGAAGATCTCAGTAAGGATGAGCTTCTGAAGCGGTGTGTTGGTGGTTTCACACAAAATAATATACCTATTTAAAAATAATTATAAAAATAAAAATATTAATATCTTAAAAATAAAGGAGTGACTGTACATACATTTGACAGTTTCATTTCCGACATTTAATAATGAAGACCTATAGAAAATCAGTCATTTCGGGAAAAGTTCTTTTTGAAGTAAGTACGTTATGTAGATCAGTACATTTTGATATTCAGACCTGACCACCCGGAAGGCTTTTATTTCACAGTGATCTTCTGTAAGGGCTATTACTGCTGCCAGACAAACTGTCTAATGCAGTGTGCCCAGCCACTACTAAATAATACACATGCAATTGCATTGCTTATCATCCCACCTTATTTAGTGTGAAATTCATAGATATAAGTATAAACGGTAGCAATACTAAATCTATGGTGAAATTATTATCTATAGCCATTAAGTGTGACTTCTCATTAAGCCAGTCCAGTATATCATCATCATCATCCTCTCAGCCATAAAACGTCCACTGCTGGACATAGGCCCATAATTTTTCAATAGAACCAGTCTAGATCTACCATCAACTTGCAGCATAGCCCTCTTCATAGCTCATTAAGCATGCTTACTAATTGATAATTCAATATTTATTTATTTTTCAGGTTTACTAAGAAGAAATGATGATGCAAACCAATTTCCACTCGGTGTATTGCCCCTTGGCCGTACAAATACTATAGGAAACACACTGTTTCCCGGGGGCGAGGGTGTTGAGAAAGTTAAACAACTAATAGATGCCTCCATGGCTATAATAAAGGGAAACACTATATGGAAAGATGCAATGAAAATTGAGCAAATACTTACGGATGATGAGGAAATTAACAAACCGATCTATGCCATGTCTTCGATTGAATGGGGAGCTTTCAGAGATACAATGGCGAAGAGAGACAAATACTGGTTCTACGGGTCCCTAAGAGAGTATGCTGCGTTCGTTTTCAACGGTTACAAGGAAAGCCTGAATTGGAATTGCCTAGGCACAGTTAGGTACACTAAGCCTTGTGCTGGATGCACAAATTGCTCAAGAAAACAGCCTGAGGTTAAAAGGAAATGGGCCTTCTTTATGCCAAACGCTCACGCGTCTGCTCAGTTAGAACAAACGAGGGTAGTCAATCCGGAATGTGCGTTAACTGAGGAACTATGTTTTAAAACTTGCGATTTTAAAATAAGAACGCCAAATATTGAACACAGGGAAGGGTTACCGGCTTTGAGTGTTGTTTTAGGGAAAAGTAGTTACACTTATACAGATTTTGTTTCCGAAGGTTGGAACCGTTTGAAGGGTAAAAGTGAAGTGTCTAAAGTGATACCCGTCAGGACATTGGAGCTTTTGCCAAAGCAAACGGAGAAGGAGGTCATCATTGAAATAGATAAGGAAGAATTTGAAGTTAAACCGATAAAGATTACATTGCTTCCAAAGATTGTTAAATTGTTTTATAATCCAAAATTAAACTATCAAAACGATGGTTAGAAATTGTCTTATTAATTAATTTTTTAAACTCTTTACTGTAAGCATCTAGAGTAAATAGTACTTAAACATAAGTACTATTTACTTAAACAGAAGTACTATTTACTCTATGCTGTAAAAACAACTATTTGTACTAATAGTTACTTACTGCAATACCAATATTTAAGCAGATTCTAAGCCATTTTCAAATTTAACAAAATTGACTGTATTATTGACAAATATTATTTTGCACGAAGTCATTATAGTAATCAGAGATGTGAATTATATGGATCATATATCCTCCGATTTAGTTATCACTAGTTTTCTTAGGCTGGGTTGCACCATCTTACTTTAACTATAACCAACGTCGCAACTTCAGTTAATTCGTACTCATTTTCGGCCGAAAATGAGTTTTAGGCCGAAAATGAGTTGCACCAATTAACCAGTTATGATTATTTGTTAACTGGTGCAACTCATTTTCGGCCTAACCGTTATTTTAACTGAAGTTGCGGCGTTGGTTATAGTTAAAGTAAGATGGTGCAACCCAGTCTTAATTGTCACAATTGCAATTGCATATAGCCTGTAGCAGGTGTGCAGTCTTGTTATCAACAAGGATGCACTTATGCGAGCTGGCTGCATGTTAGAGTGGGACAAGCGGGCGCGTTGTGTTGCGTTGGTTAGAGGTATTGTTTGTATGTATTTCTGTGTTAGGTTTTTAATTCTTGTACCAACTTTTCTTCATTGTAGACAACTCAGGTGTACGCTAGAAACTCAACTGAGTTTATAGTGCACCTCAACTGTGTACCATAATGTATTGTTATTCTTGTGTAAATAAATAAATAAAAAAATATATTTAAAGATGTATTTACGGAAAATACAATTAATATTTTACTATTTTTGAAAACATATTATATCAAACCCTCTGCCACCAAACTTATTTAATCACAATACTACCTTTTTTTTAACGTCAGCCATCGACTCCTTACATATTTTTAGGTTTAAATTAAATATTACCATAATTTAAAATAAAAACATCTGTCACATGTCTTTTAATTTTTATTTATACAATAAAAATATTTAACAAAATTAAATATTATTTATTACAAAATAAAATAACAGGATGTTCGCTTCAATGTCTCAGAGTTAAACTTAAAAATATATATATTATTTTGATGTCTTAAAGTAACGACGACGATTACTTGCGAGCATCTTACAATATCTCATCACATCACTTATAGCGAAATCTGGAAAACCTCACAATATTTAGCTTTTAGCTCTTTTTCCTAGCATTCAAAATATTTTACTGTAAGTAAATAAAGCACGTTTCTCTTACCCCACGTGACCTTAAAATTTACACTGTACACTAGCGCAACCCTTATTTAAACTCCTTTCAACGGACTCTTTTGGATACACAGAGATTGTGCTCCTTTATCTATCCTCCTTGGTGACTAGAGTAAATGTTGCCTGGTGTACTCCCAAACAAAGATGGCCGCCGTGACGTGCACGTTGAGAGAGCGGACGAAGCCTTGCTGGGGAATCTCGACGCAGTGGTCCATTAGAGGCAACAAGTCGCAAGGGACACCATCTTTCTCGTGACTGAAATTTACACCACCAATTTTTTTTTATAATAAAAATTGTTGCCCGATTGAAACGCCATCTACGCTGTCCAAGCTGCTACCCATGACATTAAATGACAGGAGGGCCTAGTGTGAGTTTTACTCTATCAAACGCGTCGGACGCGTAAATGTCAATATGTATAGGAATGAAGCAGCGCCACCTGGTGGCTAATGTGTAACACCGCTTCAGCCGCATACAAATTGTCGTTTACTCGTTCGATAAGTTTGATAGAGTAAAACTCGCAGTAGGCCTTAGGCCCCTTTCGAAGATATGCCTCAAAGCCTATCGAAAGGGTTGCCAGCGAACAGGGGGAGGTTTTAGTCCGTAGGTCACTGGACACACACATTTTCCAGTGGAGTCGGGCCAATTTCCTCCTCCTACTACATAAAAAAAAACCTGCTACTCATGGAGAATTGAAGTAAGGAGGACAATCGACCACCATTAAATAGGAGGCGCTGTAGTAGCATTTTATTTGCGGTGGTTTCATGAACAACGATACCAACAAAAAATATCAATTCACCATTGCTACACAAGCGCCGCCTAATTGACCGTATTCGACGGACACTTTTTCATGAACAACCCAACATAAATAACAAAATTTATGTTAAATGTGTCAATAAAGTAACTTACAGCGCCATCTGTTAGAAACTTGTGGAACTTTACACCCTTTGTTCTACAAAAGTAAAACATATAATCGAAATAAAAACTATCCTACCTTTAATTTAATCAAATTAGGTTCAGTAGTTTCCGAGTATATCCCGAACAAACATAAATATAGATATATGTACTTTGATACACTTACCCGAGTAACAATATTGTCTTTCTTGGAAACTTGAAGGTTTGCAGTTGACAGCTGGTAGACGTTTGCTCCGCTGCCACCACAGTGTACCCTTCGGTCTTCATTCTCAGAAGGAATTCTTTAAGTGGAGGTCCCGGACGAACTTCTTGTATGTCCACCCACCGTTCAGCTGAAACACTGAGATATTTAATTTAATATATAGCATTTTTCTGAATTCACACCAAAAAAAGAATGGAATTGCTCAGAAATATCAGAGAATCAAACACTGGCAACAAATAGACAAGGAAATGTTTAATTGCCAATTTTCAATAATGAAGTAGTAATGAAAGAAGATGCTGAGGTTTTACAGCAAAAGAGAAATTAAATGAACATAAGGTATTGAAATACACGATTGTGAGTGCTATAATACTTTTGGTAGGATAAACTCTACTAAATAATCTGATGCTAACCTCAATCCTTGAAACTGTTTATCCTGCAAATGTCTGAGGCTATCTACGATGTAGGTCTTGACACCAAACACTTCGCTGGTCCGAGCCATTCCACCCAAATTTGGTAATTTATCTATCAGCGAAGCGACTAATATTAATTCGCTTGCACTTACTTTCTGAAAAGGAAACAAATTATACAATCAGAAAATGTAAGAGTAACAATAAAGTAAAATAACATTGCAGCACGAGTGCTGTAATGTTTCAGTACGTGAATGAGATACGTTATGAAATTCTCTTCTACTCTTCTCTCGAATAAAAAGTTTTTTTTTAATGTTAGGTCGACGGACAGGCTGACGGTCCACTTGATGGTAGGTGGCTACAGTCGCCAGACCATAGAAGAATTAGGGATAAGGAAGGGATCGGCTTTATGGCATCGCTTACTCACTCACCGAAACAACAGCCCATTTGCCTTAAGAGGGTGGTTACTGTTGCCAGTCGGACTGTCCAAATGACTGCATAACGCAGTGTACCCTACTACTTTTCAAATCCGGACAAAGGTCAATTTTGAAAAGTTAATTTTCAAAGTTGACCCCTTCGGGAATCGAACCTGGGGCCGCTGAGACGTTAGGCGAGCATATACTTACCACTCATCCAAGGGGCTCGTCGCTTCTAATATATTTATATTAATCTAGGTAATAAACTATATGTAAGTATGCCGAATTTATTCTAAATCTGTTCCGTAGATTTTACTTTACAAACATACATACATCCTCACAAACTTTCGTATTTATAATATTAGTAGTATTTCATAATAATGTCTTACCTTTTTGTTTGCTTCATACGCGTCTATATCGGTCATATTCTTCCAAGGTATATATTTCTTCTGTATGATACCTGTAGCATCTATACTTTCTATACAACTGGACGCTTCATTGATTCTAAATTTCAAATTGAGAACATCTTTTTTGGACAAATGACAGTTTAACCATTCTTTTTTCAAATCTGTACAATCTTCACTTGATAATTCTTCGTTGAAAAAATCCCATGCATTCATCACATCATCTTCGTACAAACTTGAATCGAAATATTTTGGTAGAAAGTAATAAACAAAGGAGGGCACTAAATGACTTAAAATATCGAATTCATTAATAAAATAATCTTCAGTAATTTTAACGAAATTCTTGTCATCTGCGCCTTCGTCGAATGTCTTTTCGATTATTTCCATAGTGTATGAATATTTGTTCGAGTGTTTGTTGATTTGGTACAATTTTAAACTTAAATACTGTGCATTAAGTCTCAAATTGAATGTTGGACCCATGGAGTGAGACAAAAGAGTGTTCATTACGAAATCGTACTCCTCAATATCAATTGTTCCATACAAAATTTTATGTTTAGTTATCCAGTAGAATATTTGAAACACAGATGTCACTGGTACATTTGATGATTTCAAATCGTGCAGTAAATCAGAGTTTAGTTTTAATTTCTGAAAAGATATCAATCAAACATTAGTTATTGTATTACAAGAGAGGACAGAATGATTATTTAATTTTAAGACATTATTAGTTAAGAAGTTATTTCAAGTTTTCATAGAATCGAACTGTCTTCATGATCCATCAGTATATAGGTTCATCATTATAGCTCTTTTCGAATTTGAAAATTAATATAATACATATAATTAATACAGTAAAATTTGACAATGTTCATGTTCAAAATTTGTAATAACTGAAAAATCGTTTTTGTTTTTGCCGCTAAAACCTTGTCTCTAAACTTACAACAACCTTTTCTTACAAGACCTATAGATCAACGGCGCTCTACAAGATATGGTAAGAGCTTTTATGCTCAGTTACTCTGTAAGATCGAATAATTAACCATCATAACCTGGTAAGTTAATGAGCTGAAAAGTTGGATTATGATAGTGAGATGATGGATTTTGATGTTGAGATGTTGCATTATGATGGTGAGTGATGGATTATGATGGTGAGATGTTGGATACGATGATGAGATGATGGATTATGATGGTGAGATGATGGGTTGTGATGGTGAGATGGTGGATTATGATGGTGAGATGATGGATTTTGATGGTGAGATGTTGGATTATGATGATGAGATGGTGGATTATGATGGTGAGATAATAGATTTTAATGGTGAAATGACAGATGACTTTAAATATATATTTAAAGTCTTTATAAAACGTATGAAACAAATTTTAAAAAATCTTACATTTGAATAAATATACAGCGAGATGTACCACTCCAGGGCAATTTTAATCGTGTTCTGATGTGGCAACTTCCCAAGAAAACTGGAGCACCACTTGAAACAAGATTCTTGTATATTTTTCGACTTCAACATTACAATTGTAAGCATACACTGCAATGCTGACATGAGTATTCTATGTGGTGAAGAATTACCGCAATATCTTTTTTTATTTTTAAATAAGTCATCTATTTTCCTCGTGATTATTCCTTCGATGGCTTCCAGTGTTTCTGTTTGAGTTATCTTGCATAGCTTTGAAATTGACGCATACTGTATTTCGTAGTTGAAAATGATGTCATTACTGAAATACAACAATTAAAAATTTAAATTTTTCAAATGGTGTAAGTATAAATAGACTATTTTTCTAAAGGTGTGCAAATATGCCTTTGTGAATCCAATGATCAATAATATTCATTACTAGCTGTTGTATGCGACTTCATCTTTATCATACTAGCGTACCTCAGAATAATAACTAAAGCATAGAAGTAAGGCTAAAATAAAAACCAATACTTATAGTGTGTTGCTTCTTACACCAATGCATTGAAGCCGTAAGTCAAAAAGAGACAAACATACAAACTTTGTTCTTATTTTTGATCAGCGTACCTAGTAAAAACGTCAAACTTGGTTCCTTTCGTAGTTTGGTGCCATTTTATGATGCCGATTTAAAGAGGCTGGCTAACGTTAACAAAATGATGGCGCAATGTGTCAACTTTACTTATCTGTCTGTACCTATGTGAGTGACACGAGTGACAACGTATTTGTTTTGATTTCTGTTTCTGTATCAAAATATAATAAATCTAGCATCAAATCAATTATAATACTAATTAGATATCTGTGAATTCTTTGATTACCTATAACAATGTCTTGTTCAGTCCCAGGATGTAAATCTAATGCGTCCAGAAAACAAAACGAGGATATGTTTATAAGTTACCATCGGTAAGTGATTTTGTTTGTTTGTATAATCAGTCATGCAGTAAATATACTGAGAGCTTGTTTGTATAATAAATACCACTAATAAATTCTGTTTCTTGAATGTACGTACCTAATATTTTAAAAAAAAGATAAAAACAGTATAGGTTATGTAAGTGTTGTGCCGAATATCGTCTTATATATATGGATAATTTGTATAGGTCACTCTGGTACGGAACAGCCAGACGAACATCTAGTGACAGTATATTTGTCTCTCTTTAGTTTATGGCTTCAGTGCATTGGTGTAAGAAGCAACACACTATAAGTATTGGTTTTTATTTTAGCCTTACTTCTATGCTTTAGTTATTATTCTGAGTAGCGTACCCAGCATAATATTACCCGATTGAAACGCCATCTATATTGTCCAACCTGCTACCCAACATAAATAACAAAACATTTTAATGTTATGTCAATAAACTAACTTACACCGCCATCTGTTAGAAACTTGTGGAACTTCACACCCTTTGTTCTATAAAAAAAATTAAGTACAGATAGTTACGAATTTTATTCAAAATCGGTTCAGTAGTTTCGAAGTTTATTCCGAACATATAGCGTGACACGAGATTTTTATATATGTACCTATGTATTATTATATAAAATATTAAAGATATGCAGACGTGTCTTTGTACAATATAATAAAGGAAATTATTATAGTTAAACTAACCTGTTTACAGTTTGAGAACCACTATGGTTGGGATCCTTAATTATAGCCATCACCAAGCTTTCTACGATTCTGAAAATTAAAAAAAAAACATCAATAATAAATAAAATTATACTTGATTGTAACTTTGATTGTACTTAAATTTTTCACTCAAAAGAAAAACAGATTTCCTTATAATGTTAAAAAATATATAATTATTGAAGTCATGAAAACTTGACTAAAACCCAATAACAAAACTGTTGCATACTAAGTATGAAATTCCAAAAAAAAATCTCACCTTTGATCTTTTCTCAAAACCGGAGAAAACAATAATATCTCACATAAAATATGTATAATATGAGCATAATTCTCTATGGATTTCCCCTTCCATTCATTTACAAGGTAAAATAAAGGAGAGTTTCTCATTTGCCCCAAATCTACAATCCTATTGCAGTATGTTAGAAAAATATTATTGTAATTTGGATCATTCAACAGCTTGTCCTGATTAATGAGTCGAACAAACTCCTTCATGCAATCTCCATATTTATTATTAGATTTTAACTCCTCAATTTCTTTCCACAGTCTCTCAATAAACTGTGTTATATTGAAATCATTGTGTTTCTCTATGAGAGGCACTATTTTATTTACAATTCTCATAATCCATTTGAGACAACCGTAGCCCCCAATTTCAATAACATTTTCTATGTAACTTATTATTTTTCTCAATTGACTTTTTATCACATCGTTTTCATAATCCAGATAAATACTCAATAATTCACAATTGCTCTCGTAAAATAAATTTTTCAACTTTCCATCGCTTTCGTCGTTTTTTATATCGAGCTTACAAGAACTTAAAAGTTTCAAGAGTCGATTTAAATCGAGCATTTCATGTTTGCAGTGTTTTATCAAAATTTTATTATATGACAAGTTTTTTATTAACAGCGAACTATAAATCTTTCTATTAATATCGGTTTGATCGTCCTTCAACAGTAAAATAGATGTCTTGTATAATTGCAATAAGAAATCTAAATCTGAATCATCTGAAGAATCAAAGAAAAACATTAAATCTTTTGTAAGCAATTTCATATCATCTAAACAAATTATTTTTTCATTTGCAAACAGAACCAATAAATATTGCAACAAAACTTTAGCATCATTTTTAATAACTCCAACTACACAATCTTTAAGATGTTTTTCCGATTGGTTAACCTTTTTTAGTATTTGAATTAGAAAAACGACATCTGGTAAACATAGAAGTTTATCACAATATTGTCTATTTATAACTGATGTTATATTTTTTATCTTTCTACTGATGATGTCAGTAAGCATATGAATATTTTCCTTTTTATTCTCAAAGTATATTAAACCAATGTCTATATTCACGTGAGTTTGTACAACTTCATTTATAAATGCTGTTTCTTCGTCAGTTTTTATGACTAAATTATCTTTTAAAAGTTTGTGAGTTATGCTATTTCGAGTTCTATCTATCTGAAAGAAAGGAAATATATACAAAATATCTCTCCATTCGATCTTTTTTATTATTGTCTTTAAAATGTTTAAATGAACCACTTTTCTTATGGGTACAACATTGCAGGATATTAATAAAATTTCTTTGATGATTTCTAAGTTTTTGCACAAATGAGCATTATTGAATGCTTCTTTGGAGTCTGATAAAATTCGAGACAGTATATCGCTTATGTGAAAAAATGGCACAGGCGACCACTTTACTAGGGAAATTGATCTCAATATGTAAAGAAATGGTGTACATTTAAATAAACTCAAAATATTTTCTTTAATATTCTCATAATGCATTGATATATCATATAGATTTATGTCATTTAATGCATCAAGTAAAGTTAGGGTTTCTGATTCATTTTTTATTTTTACAGTACACCTATATTTAATGCATTTAATTTTTACTTGAGTGTTGTCATGCTTTAAACCAATGTTAAGAGCGGAATTTAACCAAATATCTCCAATATCTGGGACAGTTTCAAACAACTGTAGGCATGGCAACACTATGTTACTCTGTTTTTCTTCTAAACTCTCTAAAAGAATAAAGAAGTTACTCCATTGTTTGTGAAGACTGTTTTTGCATTGTTGATCCCAATAAAATAGCATTTGATTTTCTTTTTTTATGTCTATTTTAATACCCATATTCATTGCACAATCAATGGCTCTTTTTGCAAGATAAATTGCCAATTTTCTGACAAATGGATCATCCGACATCAGTCCAAATAGAACTAAGTCCCAAAAATCAAACTGTAATATCATATTAGACTCAACCCTCACATCATCTGTATTGACATTCGGCAAATAGTAGTCCGATAAAGTGCTTACAATTTTAAGGCCTGCAATTCTTTCTTGGCCCTTTAAAAGTTTTACATAATTCCAAATATTATCTAGCACATTATATGCAATAACTCCTTTGAATAATCTAGGTACTGTGTGTGTCAAAAAATGAGTTTTCAGGGTAACACTTGAACTGTTGAAAATTTCCTTAAGAGGTAGCTCTAAACAATATATAGCCAATTTCTCATTATTTTGTAACACAGCATCAAGAATACTGTCGCAAATGCTCAAGTAATGCAATGTTTCCAATGATTTAGTGTCGGTTGTGGAGTTTTCTACACTTAAATCGATTGACGACAAGATTTGTTGTAACAAATGCTCCGACTTAGAAGCTATTGTGCTCGGGTTAAGATTTAACACAATATTTATAATTGTACACAACTGATCAATGTTTTCACTTTGAATATTTCCTAGAAGCTTTGTGGCGAATTCAAATTCTTCATTGTTGTCGCATTCCATATCATCTTGTGAATTTATTAGTATTTTGTATTTTAGTAAGTTAATTGCATTGTTATAATGAGTGCGAGTGAGCGTTTGCTTAGACATTACACACTTTAAGCGTGTATCTATAATTTCTTCATCTAAATCCAACAAGTCCATAAAAGACACCAAATCGTTTGTACTCATGGTGCTGGCCCGCAAAATACTATAAAATAAAACTGCTAAATTATATGTGTGTGTTACCACTAGGTTACCACCAAACCACAAACGATATTTAAATTACTTATATCACACATTTCAATAAAATGGGTACGTACAGTAAATAGTAACTGTTAAAACATTATTTTTGAATTAATTACATATTTAAATAATAAATTAACCACAAAAAAACTGAACTGAATATGTACTGCCAGAAACAAAACAAATCCATCAACAACAACGCGGGAACGAAATGTCAATGAAATCAAATAACAATGACATATATTGTCAAATATGATAAATGACAAAAAGCTCATAGCACAAAAAAGTCAACCAAATGAGAAGTATCTGCCGTAAGTTCTTTCATAAATTATATCCGTATCCCTTTTGCGGGTGCGGATAGCTACGATATAATGCAAAATTTATATACAAAGGCGTGAAAACTGAAAAGGTAACCCGTAACAGGGAGGCAGACAGAGTTACTTTCACATTTATAATACTAAAACGGAACGGTAGTTTATGAAATCTAATAGATACTAGTATGGATTATAAAACAAGTATCTAATATAAGGAATCTAAATAAAATAATTATAATTATCTTTATATTATATTATTATTATTTGCATTACCTTACTTACATACCATTCGGTACAATTTTTAAATAATAAAATTGTGAAATTATTGAATAATAAACAACGAAATCATAAAACATCATTCTTCTATCTTTGTTTTTGTTTACTATTTTCTAACATGGCAATTAATCTTATCATATGTCTATTGTCAACAACGAAAGAAAAAAAAACATGGCAATGTCCGTCGTGTGATGATACACTGCCAAATTTAAGAAAATAATATCTTCCATCTTATTTTCACAAACCTAATCGTGAACTTTAATTAGATTTTAAATTTAATTGAACACGGTATAAGATCTTAATATCACATCAGAAGAATTCTAAAAATAGTTGTTTTTCTTTCTGCTACTACAATGGAAGATAACGCATCAAGCGATGACGAAATTAAAAATCAAACTGCTAGTCCAAAACTGGAAAAAAGAGTAAAATTAAACGATGGAAGCTCTCAAGAGAAAGGTATCTTATAATATTCTGTTACATAGACTTTCAAAACTACTTTTAATTATTGTTTTTCCTCAGTAACGAGTTGTGACGTAAATTTTTTTTCAGCTTCGTCTAGCAAATCTGAAGAAGAAAATGTCGATAGCGGTGTGTCCGAAGACTCAGCCGGAAAATCTGAAAGTACCGTAAATACGGAGAACGCATCGAGCTTAACATCAACAGAAGTTCTAAACCACGTCGTCAATGCCCCAGCTCCATCTTGTAGTGCCATTATGTGGAACATAAGAGTGCCAAGAAACACACGAAACTATAGGAAAAGGAAAACCCCAGATAGGGGTGGTGGCGATAGTAATGATTCGTCTAGAGATTCTGATGATGATTCTGCGGAAGACAGTGCCCAAGCCGGAGGCTCTGGGGACAGTGGAACAGACGAAGATCATTTCGATATTCAAAGATTTATATCCACACTAAGAAATGAATCATGTAGTGGGTAAGTTGTTTTTATTGCATTTCAACAGTATTAGTCAGTAAAATAATGTTCATCCGCTGCTAACCTTAACTGACCTTTATTTAATAATCTATAGGGACAATATTTTAAGTAAATTACAGGTATTGACAACCTAAAGACATCTTGTTTTATCACGTTTTAATGTTTTAATTAATCAATGCAAAATAAAGAAATAATATTGCCACATCACTAGGGGTTAGCATTTGCAAAAACTAGTATGTCTTTATCTTTCTCTCGAAATGGGATAAGGGATTAAATCAAATATTAAGGTCCATAGTTCCATTTGGTGTAAAAATTGTAAAAATCTAAGTTAATGTTCAAGATTCAGTCATTTAAGTTATACTAGCCAAGTTCCATGGTTTCAACCATTTTAATTTAATTTTAATTTTTACCATTTTAATTTAAATTGACACATGTATTCACATTTTGCCCCGTGTATTGTTTGTTTCTAGTCAGCAGTCTAGTCTAGTTCTAGTCAGCTTTGACATCTGGATGTAAGCCCTGACTCAGCCCTCAAATTTGCAGTTTGTTCTATAACATTGTTTTCACTTGGTGTTCTTCCTGACTTTTTTTTTGTTTTCCTAGGGGTCATAGCAGATGATAAATATTATCCTAGGGGTCATAGCCTATAGCTTTAAATTTATAGCCTTATATTCCTCAAGAAGTAGGTTATCAAATGCAAATTCAGTAGTAGTAGAGTTCAAAACTTTCAAGCTCAGATTTACTATACTTAGATAAACTGTTATGTTAACTTCTAATTATGTGAACCTGAAATTGGTCATTTGCTAACTAGTAACTGGGATAGATTCAAGAAATGCATATAATTTATTTAGCCAATTTTTCCAATAGTAAATTAAGTTTATGTTTCAATCTGACTAGTAATACCAGGAATAAGGAAATATCTGAATTCCTGGTGATGAACTACCCACATAAAAAACTAATCTGGCTCTTCCAGGGTTCATCTTGTTCTATCTGTCCAGTATTTATTATATTCACGGTATATTTGATAGTTAAGTACTACTATAAATACTATTCCCATGATAACTATTATGATTTAAACTGTTTGCTTCTGATATAATAAAAAATACATGGTGATGGTACTAATATTGAAAATTTGCTTATGTAAACAACACAAAAAGTGATAACTTAACTTTACTTCTTATTAACAGGTCAAACAGCAGTGATAGTAGCTCGGAGTGTGATAATGATAGTCATGAGAGTGATGACTTAGTCAATGAACAATCTGGCGACACAGACACTGATGATGATGATTTTCTCTGGTCTAAAGATAATGATGATGATAACAAGGATGAGAGTAAGAAGATTACACCAGAGGTTTTGAACATACCCAAACCTCAACATTCATTCATAATAGCAAAAGGTTAGTATTGCTATATTTATAACTTTAGTTTTGTGTCTAGATTTGTCTAGTCTAGTTTTGTCTTTAGATTTGTGAAATGCTTTAAATAGGGTAGTATATAATCCCACATCAGAAATATTTTTTTTTAAACATTACTTGTTTTCTACAAAAAATTCCAATTACACAGCAATATCATATTAGACGTATATTACTTGGCATATGTTTTCATTTATTGTGAGACACATTGCCGTCTTGTGTTTAAAAAAAACTTGGCAACAGATGTACTTTTCTAAATGGAAAGTAGTTTTGCATGGAATACTTCTAGCGTGCTTATCTTTACCTAGTAGTAGACTAGTAGTAGTGCTATCTTTCGACATATTATTATGATACAATCTAATTGATACAAAGTCCCATAGGAAACTTAGGTGATATGATAACTTTAACAGTTGGTAAATGCCTTAACTGTCCGCATGTTATTGTGTTTTAGTATATGACTCTAGGATGCGGGAGCCTTCTCCCTCATTCCAATATATTGTCATTATACCCCTATACCTTTTTTGTGTTATTTTTTTTGTCCTTTATATCTTTTTTTAAATGTAAAGGATGTCAAACTATCGTAACGATCAACTTGACCATCACATATAACTGCTAACATTAGTAGGATTAAAGCATAGGGATATTGAATCTGACATCCCTTACTCACTCAATGAAACACAACAGCACATGTGCTGTTACCTCCCGGTGAGGTTCTGTAAGGGGGTGTTTACTGCCGTCATACAAGATGTTCCAATAGCTGAAAAAACATTTTTAACAAAATTGCATTGTATATATTGATTGCATTTCAGAAATATTAAACCGTGAATTGGGATTGACCATACAATGCGGCAGAGCCTCTAAACAAGAAACCCTATTTGAACACAAATTCTACGGATCTCTACATGTTGCGACTCGACTTAAAAAATTGCACAACTTACTCAAGCACAAGGGTTGCGTCAATTCTATTAATTTTCACCCCGAAGGTTAGTATTGGTAGAGAATGTTTAGTGAATATTTAGTGTATGTATTGATGGCAAGTTTAAATATTTTGAGACAACTTGATAAGTAGTAAGTTGATAAGTTCAAATTATCATAACTAATTAACTATGTGATAAATGAGTAAATTCGTTAAAATGTTAATATTTTGAACTTTAGAATTTGATCTAAATTTGTCTTCACGTGAGCTGACAGACACATACAGCTTAAGTATACAACTTATATTGAAAAGTCCCAGACTTTTGGTCTGGTGTCCCAGACAATGTGTATGCAAAATTTCATGCTGTTCAGTAGTTTTTCCGTTAAAGCGTAACAAACAAGCAAACAAACTCACATTCACATTTATAATATTAGTAAGGATTGTGGTTTGATTGCAGGTGATCTATTGGCGACCGGTTCGGACGATACCCAAGTGATCGTTTGGGATTGGGCTCGTCGCAAGGTGGTGCAGGCCATCAAGTCGGGCCACAAGTCCAACGTGTTCCAGAGCAAGTTTATGTACTTGAACGCCAGGAGCCAACTCAATATAGCCACTTGTGCTAGAGACGGACAGGTAGCATTCTTTTTTTTTACCCATCTCTGTTAGGTACGATAGGTTTGTGAATCTAATAATACACGATCCGAAGCGAGGTCGTCCTTCACCGAAACAACCAAAGTGTTATCCTTAATAAAAAAAAGAAACCTTCACTCGTAGGACAGCACGTCAGAATTGAAACCAATGGAACATTCATTACCACTATGGCTTTCGAACACTTTATCGCCATCTGTTAACATCGTAATTAGCTATAAACTATGCTGCTAATCATAAGGAGGACTCGAACAAAAGGCAATTAAATAGTAATGATGTCGGATGGTGTTTTGCAGGTGCGGCTGCTGCAGTGCCCGCCCAGCGGTGGGTCGCCGACGGCACGGCAGCGGCTGGCGTCGCACACGCGCGCCGCACACAAGCTGCACGTGACGCCGCTGGAGCCGCACATGGTGGTGTCGGCGGGCGAGGACGCGCAGCTGCTGGAGGCGGACGTGCGCACGGCGGTGGCCAACAAGGTGGCCACGGCCAAGGACGGCGACACGCCAATCCCGCTCTACAGCGTGTGCGGCCACCCGCTCGAGCCGCGCGACCTGCTCGTGGCCGGCCGCGACCGCTTCGTGCGCGTCTACGACCGCCGGAAGCCCACCGAGCCCAAGGCGCTCTACTGCCCCTCCAGCATCCTCGACAAGACGGTACCAAACTTGAACTGAACGCTTTTGGAGTGCACAGAAGACAAATAAATACAATCACCCCCTTGTTTATTAATTTCAGTCGGACAAGAAGAAGAGGTCGCACATGCACCTGACCTGCGCCGTGTACAACCACGACGGCAGCGAGATCCTGGCGTCTTACAACGACGAGGACATCTACCTCTTCGACGCGCAGCGAGATGCGTACAACGCCGACGAAGACCACGTGCCCGGCTACCGGCAGCGCTACAGCGGCCATCGCAACAGCGCCACCTTCAAGGGCGTGTCGTTCTGGGGCCCGCGCGGGGAGTTCGTGGCGTCGGGGTCGGACTGCGCGCACGTGTACGTGTGGCACCGCAAGTCGGGCGCGCTTGTGCAGTGGCTGCTGGCGGACGCGGGCGGCGTCGTCAACTGCGTGGAGGCCCACCCCAGCGCCCCCATCATGGCCACCAGCGGCCTCGACCGCGACGTCAAGCTTTGGGCCCCGCTCGCTCAGCGCGACCCCGTCTTCGTCGGCCTCGAGAAGGTCAGCGAGCATTCCTTTATTTATTAGTGCTGTTGAGCATAGCTTATTACATTAATTACAGTTAGAAATTCGCTTGCGTGCGCGGTGTACGTAAACAGTGCTTGTCTTCAGTTTTAATTCGAAATCTAAGTTAAATTTTTATATATTAGTGTATAAGTCACATAAATAAATACAAGAGTGAATCACTGAATAAGTGCAGTATAAATCAAGTGTCAATATACAGTACTTTGAAAATTATATCAAGTTTATTTTGCAAACTGGACAAATAAGGTGATAAATAACTCAAACTGTCATTTCAAAAAAGTGAAAACTCGGGGGTACCTATAAAATAAGGGCCAGACAATGCAACGTCTACCATTATAACAGTTTTTATTAAACAAAGTAAACCGTTGCGTTCAATATTTTCGCCGTTATACTTACAGCTGTATTTGCTCAGTGGTATAGACCTCGGCTTTGATTCTGTTATACGCCGGATCGAAACCACACGGACACAGATCGATTTTTCTTTTTCTACTTTTTAATACAAAGCATAACACTATAGACGGTCAAAATGTCTTGTTGTTCTGCCTGTTATAAAAGCATAGATTCAGATAAGTATTTGGAATGCTCAATCTGTCATACCAAACATCACACAGAATGCTTAAATATGAAAAGTAAACAATTCTATAAACTGACTGCGGAGTATATATCGAAATGGATTTGCCCGTCATGTAATAACATTACAACTAGGCGACCGAGGTCTAACGTAAACACTCCTATAAGAAGCCACCAAGTACCTTTGCTCGATGATCCTGTGAATATGTCACTCGATAACTTGGAATTCCCTAAACCACAGTCACCTAATATGTTAAACGCGCCAAAACCTAGCGTTGAAAGCGATGTAGTGACTATGGATAAAATTAGTGCTTTACTGGACCATAAGCTAACGAGTACACTGTCTATTTTCATGGAAGAATTTCGGTCAAAGTTGAAAGAAGATGTTAAAATTTTGGTACATGCTGAAATTAATTCTGTTATTCAAGAAGTCAAGGATGAATTTTCGGCGACAACCGACTTTATATGTAGTGAACAATCATGCTTAAAAAGAGATATTGAAAATGAGTCGCTGAAAATTAAAAATTTGGAGCAGGAGAGCTTGCGCTTTCAAAAGGAGTTAAGCACATTAAACTCTCGTCTGTGCTCGATAGAACGGATGACCCGAAACCAGAATTTAGAGATACAAGCGGTGCCTGAAACTAAAAACGATAATCCTATAGCCATATTTCAGAACTTGTGCAAGACTATAAATGTACGACTAGACGAAAATAACGTACACTCCTGTCGCCGGGTAGCTAAAATCAATCCTTCCACGGATCGTCCGCGAAATATTTTGGTCACTCACCAACCCTCGATTGCGTGACCACATCCTTTCGGCATGTCACCGTTACAACAAAACTTACAAGGACGACACCCTGAACTCAAGTCACCTGGGGCTTACCACTCACAAACAAAAAGTGTACATCACCGAACATCTCTCGCCTGAGTGCAAAGCTCTTCACGCTGCTGCCAGAAAAACTGCCAGGGATAAAAACTACAAATACGTGTGGGTGAAGTTTGGTCGTGTTTACATGCGCAAAGAAGACGCTGCAGCTTGCATTCACGTCAAAGACATGGACATATTAAACAGGCTGGTGTGATATGTTGTAGTTAATATAAATTGTAGATATTTCTTTGTTACTTGTATATGGTCTTTAAAAATCTCTTAATGCTTATAGTATATTACCAAAACGTTAATCGTATTAGATCTAAAACTAAAGATTTCTACCTAAATGTATTGAACTGTAATTATGATATTATCTGCTTGACTGAAACAAACTTGGATAGCGGTGTTTTCGACGCTGAACTGTTTGATCCCCGTTACAATGTAGTGAGACGCGATAGATACCAAACTGGTTCGCGCAAAGTAGAGGGAGGTGGCGTCCTTATCGCTTTAAAAAAGCACATAGGTTTTGTTCGTCAATTATCTTGGGATTCTATGGCGGAAGACCTATGGATAAGTGTCCTACCTAAGGGTAATAATGAAAAAGTCTTAAATGTATGTGTTTGTTATCTTCCACCTGATTTACCACTTAGTTTTGTTCGCATGTTTTATGACAATTGTCAAAAGGTAATGACACAATATAGTACTATGGCGGAATTTTTATATATTGGAGATTTTAATACGCCCGATATTCATTGGAGTATGTCAAATGACACCAAAGCAATGTTACCTAGCCAACACCATGGGCAAAAAGCCGACCTTCTACTGGAAACTTTAATCTTGTGCAACCTAACTCAATTTAATAACATACCCAATATAAACAACAGATATTTGGACTTAATTCTCTATACTTCTAGTACTATCAGAGTGTATGAGGTTCAGGCTATAAGTCGTCTAGATAATCATCATCCTGCACTTGTAGCAGATATTGATAACATAAATACAATTGTTAAAAACTTTAAAGCTAATGGAGTGAGTCGCTTAAATTACAATAAATGTGATTTTTCCAAAGTATCTAAAGATATTGAGTTATCCGACTGGCCCAAAATTTTGCAGTCTGACGATGTAGATGCGATGTTGACCAACTTTTATAATGAGTTAAGAATAATTATATCAAAATATACCCCGCTTACTAGAGCTCACAGTAGTGAGCATCCCATATGGTTTAGCCCTGCTCTAATACGTACGCTAAAAGAGAAACGGAAATATCACAGACATTATAAATTGTTTAAAAATCCCCGTGATTATGACACTTTCTCATTATTAAGATCTAGATGTAAAAAAATGATTGATCATGATTATAAGGCTTTCACCACATCTGTAGAATCATCGTTAAACGGTAACATTAAGTACTTTTGGCGCTTCATAAATGGCAAAAAGGCTTCGCAATCTCTTCCACAAACTATGAAGTATGGAAACCGGATCTCATCTGATCGTAAGGATATATGCAATATGTTCTCTAACTATTTTTCTTCTGTCTTTGCGCAATCACTGTCACTGCCACCCTGTAATTCTAATATTTTTTTACAGAATCAAAACAATAATTCATTATGTACTATAAAAATCACTCCAGCAGATATCGTAACCAAAATCTCTAAATTAGATACTAATAAGGGCGCTGGATCGGACGGTATACCCTCATTGTTGATTAAGAGGTGCGGTAAAGAATTAAGCATACCATTATGCATACTTTATAATAAATCGCTTCAAGCTGGTGTCTTCCCGTCAGAGTGGAAGACAGCTCACATTATCCCTATATTCAAGACTGGTGACCGTTCTAAATGCGAGAACTACCGGCCCATTAGTATACTACCTTGTCTGGGTAAACTTTTCGAATCCTTAATTTATGACTCTCTTTACCATCACATTGAACCTTTTTTATCTCCTAGACAACACGGTTTCGTTAGACACAGATCCACAATGTCTAACCTATTAGAATATAAACACTTTCTTTGCTGTGCCTTTGCAAAAAGACACCAGGTCGATGCCATCTACACAGATTTTTCGAAAGCTTTCGACATGGTCAACCACGAAATACTTTGTAATAAATTGGCATCATATTATGGTATTCATGGTAGTTTGCTGCGTTGGATCGAGTCATATCTTAGCAATAGAAGTCAACTTGTAACTATAAAGGGCTTTGTTTCGTTACCTGCTGCGACTACTTCTGGCGTGCCGCAGGGCTCACATCTGGGTCCCTTATTTTTTATCGTTTTCATCAACGACTTAATAGAACGATTGTCTTGTTCTTGTCTATTATACGCTGATGACTTAAAATTATACTCTGTTATAAACAGTCCTACAGACGCATATTTGCTCCAGTTAGACCTGGAGCGTATTGATCGTTGGTGTATTGAAAACAGAATGCTTCTGAATGTAAAAAAATGCTTCACTGTTTCTTTTTCTAGGAAAGCCCAGATAATCCTATATAATTATAAACTTAAGGGACAGAATTTAGAAAAAAGGTCATCTGTAAGGGACCTAGGAGTTCTTTTCGATGATAGGTTGACTTTCCGTGACCACTATGATAGTATCATCAGTAGAAGTACTAGAACATTGGGTTTTTTGACTAGAGCTACCAAAGATTTTAGGAACCCTAAAACATTTTTGTATCTATATAATACGTTAGTCCGCAGTGTTCTTGAATATAATTCCTGTGTTTGGTCCCCTTACTACGCGATTCATTGTGGCCGTATTGAAAGTGTGCAGAAAAAGTGCTTGAGCATTCTTAGTCACAGATATGGCTTTTACCGGAGTATTCCCTTATATCGTGATAGGCTAACAAAATTTAATATGACTACACTCGAGGACCGCCGTAATTGTCATAACCTCTTGTGTCTTTTCAAAATTATTCATTCCCGCATAGACTCACCTTATCTTTTGTCGCTTATTAATTTCAATATAAAACTTAGAAAGCGAAATCCTTTTGTCAATACCTTTTCTTTACAGGTACACACTAATAATACATCTTTTTACAACCCCCTCGTTAGGATGTGTCGACAATACAATGACCTCCTGCTTAACCATGGTGATAAAGTCGACATATTCCAAAATAGTATAACTAAATTTAAGAAGCATATCGCGGCCATTATGGCTGCGAGTGTACTTAAATAACTTAAATAAATATATGTATATGTTTGTGTGTGTATGTGTATGTATACGTGTGTATATACGTATATGTGCACACATGTATCTTGTTTTTTTCTTATGTTTCGACTTGGAATCATGTATGAAACACTGTTTTGATCATGCTGTGTACACATAGTTTAGGCCGCTGTCTAGCACACTTCTTTGTAATTGTATATATTCTATGTATTTATTGTCAGTGTCCTGTTTTGTGTATCTTATTAAATAAAAAAAAAAAAAAAAAAAAAAAATTACGAAAGTAGTTATGTCAAAAAAATTATAACACATAAATTTTCTTATTGGATATATTATTTTTTTAACAGACAATCCGCGAGAACAAGGAGCCGCACATGCGGAGGCCGCTATTCAACGATTTCTTGCCGTCGCTTTACGGGTCGTGGCCGGAGCAGTCGTCCCTTCCTCACTATGCGGCCAACATCGAGTTCGAGGGGAACGCTTGTACCGCCTTTTAGCACCCCCGTTACCCGTAACCACCTTGGGTACCTGCCCGAGGTACCCCCGTAACCTTACGGTCTCCTATTAACGCCACATAATATGTCATAACGCCCAGCATAGCATCAGCGGTCAGTGCATATCTCAGTAGCAGTAGTCAACAAACAGTGCACTGCCTGCCTCTTCGAAACTTAGACCAAAAAAGCGTTAGAACGCAGCCTACGATGGCCAAACACCGACGCGTGAATATATTTGTATTTATTTTTTTGGGATTTCATGGCTTGGTAACTAGACCTTTAAGCCAAGTTTTTATTTTATTAATATATTAGTATAGTAGGCATTGTGACGTGACGTTATAAGCGGCCGATTGCGTAAATAGGAGACCTTTACCTGTATCTGAATATTATGTGCCTATTTATTCCCAATACACGTCGCGATCAGTTTCAAATCGACACAAAGAGAATCCAGTATGGCGTCGGTAACACATTTGTCTATTCTGATTAACGATTATTATTTGTTGTAATTAAATATTGATCACCAATGTTATTTTTTTGTACTAATACCTTAGAACATCCCAGAAATATTCCAACAGATATGAAATCTTTTGTGTCATTTGTATGAAACAGTCTCCAAGAGTAAAAAAATTAAATATTACAGCCATAAATAATACCCCACTAAAAATTGTACAACATTAATTTAAAAAAATTACATATACATTATAAATGAAGGTGCCTGTGATCAAGACTTCTTTGAATTTGAATGTTCTCATTATTTGTAGGTTAGGACTTAACTGACTTGTTTTTGGAAAAAATGTTTCTGAATCTGCTACTGAGTGTAACTTCGAATGACAGTCTTTTTTTAACAAAAACAGGTCAAAGTGGCATAGGATATCTGCGTAAGTGTGCTTTCTAAACCAATAGGAACCGTTCTTAACCAATTCTGAATATTCTTAACCAATAGGAGCTGTAGTGCATTTGGCTGGACACATTTCAGCCAATGAACGCACATTTTGTCTTTGGCACATTAAATTTAACTAAAAATCAAAGAGAACTAACTCTATACATGAAAAATTGTCCGTCTGCCACAAATAAATAGGAGCATTTTATCAATAGATTGAGAATAAACCGAGCAATAGCCACATGAAATAGACTACTCTCTAGAAAGAGAGAAAACGAACGTGCGGCCAACACCTACCTCATTCCTCTCCTTCCTGTAGGTCTAGAAAAAACTATTGGCCGCACGATCGCTTCATCTCTCTCGCACTCTCTGGCCGTAAATACATCTCTCTCGTGTTTATTCATTTTATTTACCTTTGCTTCATCAACTACACAACGAACCAATCATTTCTATGCCATTCTGGTCAATAAATGGTTTAGCTTGTCAGTTTAACACTCACGTAAGTTAGTCCTCTACCTAAATTCTCTATATTAAAAATAAAATGCTATGAAAATTTAGAGATGTGCTAGATAATGGCAGATGATATGGATAATCTTTTTAAATTACTTTTGAGAGAGATAATTTATTTCTCGCGGTTGAACCGCCGTTGAATTTAAAAGTAATTTGATTTTATTATTATTATTAGATTTCTTTCCGACATTATCTTATTTTAAGTATACCTAGGCACTTTATAGGTTATACTTTATGCGTGAAATTATTGGGATAGCCAACAAAATTCATCGTTCATGGAATGTGTTTATGGGATATGGGATTTCACACACGTAAACTTTAAATGAAATCCTATAAAGGGTAAATAAAACTAGATTTTTTACATCATATTTGTTAATAACATAAATTATGTCAATGATTCTTATTAGGATTGTAGTTGTTTTTGCTTACTTAGTGTCAGAATGGTTAATATTTTATTAATTAGCTTTAGATTTTATGACCGTTGGATCTAAACTTAGGTACATCCTTTTTTTGTATTTATTCATTATTGTTATTTTTAAATTAAGGTCGCTTCGCGAGAGAATGTAAATTTATTTGTAATCTTTGTCTAACATAGGCTAAAAAAATTGTATATTTGGTTTATATTCTCAAATTGACAAGGTCCAAATGTTTTTAATAGAAAATATAAGAACAGGTTGACCGCTAAAAGATCCGTAACTTTTTTTTTATTTAAGCCGAATCTTTATTTAACTTTGTGTCAAAGGCAATTAGTTAATTGAAAGTTAAATGAGACATATTTGACAATAAATGACAATTCGTCAACATTAAATTCGATATTATTAGTGACATTTCTGAAAATTTTTATTGTCAACGTGGTTTTTAATTTAATTTTAGTTTTGTAAAATTTTGCTTTGCACATCTAAAATTTTTGTGGGACGCCCTTTCAGTAGAATTGGACAAATATATTTAACCAACAAATTGTATACTTATCTATAGTGTTTTCGAATGGTATACCTACCAAATGGTTACAGTCAGTTTACAGTCAGTCAATAAATATATATATCAATTGCTTTACAAAACTGTATAGATTGTAAGTTTTGCTAATTTTGCATGTATCAAATACCTACTGTAAACTGACTGGAATTAAGAGTGATCTCAGTTATCGAAAACTGTATATAATCTTGTAATATCACTTTCGTAAAATAAAAAAAAAAATGGTGTTTAATCTAAGTAAATAGCCTTTTCTAAAAAAAAATAATAATTTGACTGTTATTGTACCGTACTGTTAGCATTAGAATAATTTGTTTATTGTTATGCACTAGTGATTTTTTTTCTTTGTTTTAATGAATATTTTAATTTTAATCTAAAAATATCTATTTAGAAAAGAATGGAAACTTGAGATAAATTTAAGAATCTGTACAGACCGTTTATACAGTAGATAAAGAGAATAGACTGAACGTTCTCTAGCCACAAATACTATATAAATTATAGCAAACACTATAACTTAGTTTATATAAGGTAGTATTTGCTATCCATCTGTAAAGTAAATACGGGCAGAAGAGTGTGAGAGAGACGAAGCGATCGTGCGGCCAATAGATGTCTTTTTCTAGAATGATAATTAGTCCTTCAAGTTACTACAGATCTACACGAAAGAGATAGGTATTGGCCCCACGATCGCTTTCTCTCTTTCTAGACAGTGGCCAATGTTATGCGGGTATTGCTCAGTCTCATTCTCTTTGTCTATGTTCATGATCGTACTATAATAATAATGGAGTAGGGTAGAGGTAAGGAGGACAAATATCCATGAGAAAGTGTCGGATAACATTAAACAGGAGGAGCCTTAGTACTAGTAGGTTTTATTTACTTACGTTGGTTTCATCAACTACGCAAACAAGCAATCATTTCAAACACCAATGCTACACAAGCGCCACTCTGGCCAATTTATGAACCACCAACGGTTGTAGGTCGGTTTGTTACTCGAGTCAAACTCAAGTCGGTCCTCCTTCCCTATACCACAGCATACTTATTTTTTACGAAATAAGTAAGTATGCTGTGCATATACCGTTCATGTATAATATAATTATATAGTCTGGTCTCACTACACGGAAATATTAGGTCGTCGTAAATATGAAAGGTAAAAATATTAAACGTAAAATTCAATGATTATTTTTTACACAATTTCGTGTAATTTTGCCATTTTTGAGGTAATATAATATTGATCCCACTTTTATAAAATTATAAATTACGAATTTCAATAAAGTTACGAAAGTCACCATGGTCTGCAATCTGCATTCAGTTCAGGGAATTAAATATTATAGATAATATTTTATTGAACCTTCACCGAACACATTGGTAATATTGAGAGAAAGAAGAATAAGAAAAAAAATTGTGTTATTTAAAATTGGAATGTTGTAGCTCGAAAGTGTATGTCAATATAAACAAAATGGCGTGTATTTGTTTTTTTCTTCTTTAATGCAACTTGAATGTAACCTTTCATACATCACGACCTAATACATAGGTCCCTTGACCTGTGATATTATAATGTAAATAATTAATATCTCTGGTGTATATAATATATAAATAAATAAAGATAAATGTCTAAGGATGTTATTATTATTAATGACAAAGTTTGCTCTGTGCTTGCGCAGGTCGAGGAAGCTGTGTACATTTAATTATTTTAATTTAATATTAATTTGTTTAAATTATATCTATAGTAACCCAACCATAGAATCTGACAAAAACATTGATTATTTAATGAAAAAAAACCCTTAAAAATAAAACCATTTTTACTTGCTATCATCTCTTCGTCGATGATCTGTATTGGCTGGAATAATGACGTCACAACGCGCTAATTTCGCGTGCCTTGGTGTTGCAATTTTTAAAAATATATTTAGCCATAATATGGCTAAAGACAGCGACATTCTAACCCAATGTTAGATGTCGATGTCGTTGGGTTAGAATGTCGCTGGCTAAAGAGCTTCGGGGACTGTTTTATACTGTTTATTTTAATATACGCTTTTTCTTTCAAAGGAATGCATCAAATCGTTAAAAAAAATATCGTCGGACTCGCCAGATGCTACTAAATAACCTGATTAGGTCTGATACCAATCGAATATCCTCTTTATATTCAAAGCTTAATGAAACAAACTTATAAATCATAAACACAAATTGCAAAAAAATAAAAAAGTTAATGGTGCCCAAGCAAGTGAAGATCATTTATTCATTGTCAACGTAATTTATTTAGGCTGAGCTCATAATGTAAGTATGTTTTTAAATGCATTCTTTTTCATATTTATTTATGGCCCATTGTAAAAAAGATAGCGCGCTGATTGATTAGCGCCATCTATTGTAGATTTATTGTAAATCGGCAAATGATTTTAGCATCAACTTTGAAGGGTACAATATGTCACAGATAACTAGTACTTGGCTGCAGTGGCGTAGCTAGCATGGGTGGCACCCGGGGCGGATATTGTAGGTGTCACCCCAAAAATGAATCAAAACTTAAACTTAATATTTTAATAATAAAAAAGTAATAATAATTTATGTTTTATCAAATTCACTAAACACAACAATTAAAGGATAAAAAAAAAATTCAAATTTTTTAGGTGATTTTCAACAGGCTGTTACTTTGAAGAAAATGGTCATACAGTGCTCATTAAAAAAGAAATGTGTAGCTTTAAGTTTCTAGTTTTTGAATCCGAGCTTCAAATATTTTTGTCATTAGCGATTTATGAGTAATCGTCAAAAAACAAACGAAATTTTTTTTTAAATTTTTGCTCGTCTTGAAATTGCTGTAAAAACAGTAATATTTTTTTTGTAATGGCACTATAAAACTCTTTTAGAGAATTTAATTCCGTACAATTACACTCATCGTGAGCACTGTACGATGATTAGTCACTGAGTTATCGTCGAACAAAGCGAAAAAGTCATTTTTTACTTTGATAATTGATTACTCGGGCCAAATATCCTGAAATTTGCAGATTTTCATTTTTTTTTACCAACATTTTCGGTTTGAAAATTTTTTTTTATTAAAATTCAGTTTAAGCAGCTTGTAGGGAATGTTTTGCAGTTTAAAAACCCCTACTTTAATTTTCTATACGACCATTATTGCCCGAGTAATTAATTATCAAAATTAAATGTGACTTTTTTTGCTTTGTTCGACGATAACTCAGTGAAAAATCGTACAGAGCTCATGAGGGGGTCAAATTATAAGAAATTAAATTCTCTAAAAGAGCTATATAGTGTCATTACAAAAAAATATTTTTACGGTTTTTACAGCAATTTCAAGACGAGCGAAAAATTTTGAATTTTTTTTTTGTTGGTTTTCTAACGATTACTCATAAACCAATAAAGAGAAAAATATTTAAAGCTCGGATTCAAAAACTAGAGACTTGAAACTACAATTGCCTTTTTTAATGAGCACTCTATGACCGTTTTCTTCGAAGTTACAGCCTGTTGAAAATCACCTAAAAATTTGGAACTTTCTTTGTATCCTATAATTGTTGCGTTTAGTATATTTTATTAGTGGCGGTTATGCAATCTGCCACAATTTACGAATTTTTAAATGTGGTACTACTGATGTTCACGGTCGAGTGTCACCCCTAAGCGGGTGACACCCGGGGCGGACCGCCCCCACCGCCCCCCCCCCCCCTAGCTACGCCACTGCTTGGCTGTATATACTGCGTGGCCAACTTATTTGAAAAGGTTGAACTTTGAACGTATATTTCTTGAAGTTTGGTCAAATCGCAGAACACCAAAAAAAAAACCACGACCCATCTCAGGAATTGCACGAAATCGAGAAAATTCGGTTTTCACATAGGGAAAGACGGATAAACTGGGAAGTTTTTTATAAATATATAAATTTTGCACCGCGGGACAAGCCGGGAGCGGATTACTAGTTGTTACTATAATACCGAATTACCGATCAACAATGACTGCACGCCTACTGTGATTGAAGCGGATCATAGTTGTTACTATAATACCAAACAATGACTGCACGCCTACTGTGATTGATTTCTTTTCTAGTAAAATGTATAAAACTCATAATTATAACGTTACTTATCGTCATATTGAAATTTTTACTCAGATAAAGTTTGTTATGCAATAATGAATAATGATAAAATTAAGAAATCACAGAAATCACTACACTGTCAACAATCTCAAGTCTATTTAAACTTTCCCGCCAATTTGAATTAACAGACTAGACAAGAATGTCAAGTTGACGGGAGCATTTCGTTTTACTATACAAAATTTAAATATTTTTGAAATTGCTTAATTTAATTTATAAATTTTGTATTAATACTTACTAATTGTAAAAAATGTAATTACAAAATAATAGTGAATAGTTTTCAAAGGGAGAGTTTGAAGTTCAAAATTGACGTTCGGTTCGCTTCGTGCTCCGTATTGGCTGGTCCGTTGACCAATCAGAGGCGCGGTACACGGAAGGTACGCGCTTCTACAACCTACAACAACCGGAGTCGACATCTTCATGGTGTTGCCACGTTAGACCTTTCGGGGCTAGATCTAGCTCATTTTATGATTCTATTTCTCCAGATTTCACTATTTAGCTCTAAAAGGGCAATTTAACGCTTTTCATACAGAATAACATTTACACTATGCTTATTGAGTTAATTAAAATATGAAAATTATGACGGCAATATTACAAAACATATCTGCGGTGAGGCTTAAATAAAACACTTAAAATAGTTTTGTTTTGAAATTGTGATAATAAAACATAGTGGAAGTAAAATCAAATAAACATATAAATTGATTACAATCGGCCATCAGTTTCTGCTTCAGGGCTTCAGCAAATGCAATATTGGAATATTCGACGAATTAATCATTTACCTCATAATTTTCAACGTGAACCAAATCTCTTTGTACATCTGTGTTTTGTTTATTTTGATTGTTCATAAGTAATTTATTTTAAACAAAAAGTATTAATTGCTTTTGCTCAAAATAAAAATTGACATACTTTTGTTGCTGTTTGTCATTGGTTTTCCATTTTTATTGTATAAGGTTATTCAATTATTTATAATTGAATTAAGTTAATTATGATAATTTTATTTCAAACAAAAGTATTTCTTTTTAGTCCCACTTTTTAAGACTGAATTTGTAAAATCTTGCCATATTTTTGGTGCCTGCTAGCTACTTTTCAAAAATCATGGTGGCAACACTGATCAAACTCGCTCGCTCCAATCCATTGCTTGCCGGTCAGCAACTCGAACACAACTCAACTCAATTCAGTCGCGTGTCGGAGCCCGGGAGCAGTGCAAGTTAACGAGTTCTTATTAGTATAAATAATTAACACCAAAATCAGAACAATCATGAGCACCAACGACAAAAAAAGTGAAGTGGCCGTGGACAAGGTTGGCGATGAGAAGACTGGAGATGCAAAAAGTGACCTAAAAGGGACGAAAAGAGCAGCAGAGGTGAGGGCACATGTCACAAATGTATTCATTCATATAATCGCGCGCCATTTTATCGAACGCTGTATTATGAAGCACGTTTCGTTAATTCTCCTAACCGCATAGTTTTTAGAAATCCACGTGGTCATGATAGAATTGTGAATTTACGACACGCCTTTGAAACTAAACCAACTCGAACCGGCTTATTTTTGGACGTGTACTTAGAAGTCATGCACTTCACCATGCGTGAGGTAATCGATGAGTCAGTATGATCATTTCCCCCCATGAATTTAGAATCATCTATTTATCTCTGGACCCGTAGCGTCTATGTATTTATGTAGCTTTGTTTACTCGTTTTCGATACGAAGCATGACCTTGGCGGAAAAAACATGGCGCGGGAGCGGTCGTTGAAGTCCTCGTTGATATTATAATTAATACAAAAGCACTACGTATATATGAGTCGAGTGTTACAATAATGGTGATTTTTGATGCATGAGCTATTTTAAACTTTCTCACCGCTAAGTTCAAGATAGCATGACGCTAGACGTAACATAACATGGCCGGCGATCGTCTGTCAGTTCCTTGACTGTCACACTCGCCGCGTAAATTGTTTGATGTTGGAATTACCATAGTTTGCTTTGTTATATATAATATTATACATAAGACAATAACATGAAGAATAATACAATCTGTATGTACACATAAACAAAAATACTATTATTATACATAGGTTTTATATTGGTAGTTTGATACCTACGGAAACTAGTCAATGACCCGGCATTATTTGCATGCTAGTAGAGACTGATTTGTATAGGTAATATTACGGTTTCTTTGTCTATTGTAATACATGTTTCTTATAATGCATTATTATTCTTTGCATCTTTTAATAATAACAATGTTTAACGTAATAGTAAAAATTGTAGCTATTCTGTGAAGTGTGACAATGATATTGTTTGTCTCTGTCGCGCGAGGTAACCTATTTAATGGGTTACTACAAATACACCATCGAGCGTCTAATAAATAATACAGTTTTACGAAATGTGTATATCTGTATTCTGTCTCGTATCTATTTAGTTGATTTTATTTAATAATTAGGGCATTGAGCATGTGTGTATATTTTTGTTAAAATTCTAACCGATCTGTATAAATGCATACAACGCTTAAACTACGAAACGAACGCTTAAAAATGCGCGGTGACCGCGTTCCGTGAAACTTTGCCACGGCAATATCGGCCGTATGACGCCGGCCCCGCGCTGCCGTCCCCCTACACAACTAATAACCCACGCTTCTTTATCGTTTCGAATCTTTGTCACCTGCGCTACTCATTATCTTACACGGAACGCGTCTTTTTGTCCAAAACTCATCCACTTTACACAGTTTAACACATCGAAATATTCAAATTCGCTTGGCTGATGGCCAGTTATATTATTTGCTAAATGATTATTTCGATCTTGACACGTCAATCCGCTTGAGTAAATGTCATATGCGATACGTGAATAATTGAGAAATCCTTTGCAATTTTAGGAAAAAGTGACAGAAGCGAAAAAGGCGCGAAAGGAAGAAAACGGCGGCGGCGGGGAGGACGAGCCTCACAGCGACGAGGAAGACTTCGAAGGAGAGGGCGAGGGCGAGGAAGATGACGACGAGGAAGTTGAGGGTGAAGAGGGAGAGGAAGACGAGGAGGAGTTAGACGAGGGAGAGGATGACGATATAGAAGGTGAGGGTTAGTAGCGCTTTAAAAGTGATCTGTGTTCAGCTTGCGAATCCACAGAGCAATGAAACGAGTGTTTGTTTTGTTACAGAAGAGGAAGTAGAAGAGTTATTAGGCGACGAGGAGGAGGATGACGCGTAATACGTACGCGTCAGACTAATGGACAATGTCACAGTGAAGTGTTTAGTGCTCGTGACGCCTCGGACTGGCGCGGCCTCGCCTCGCCTCAACTGTCTCCATCTAGAGCTAAATCCTTCGTTCACAAGTTATCAAACAGTTGGGAACACGCGGGGCCGACAATCGCACCCACCTAAAACGGGCGCACTTTTATTTAAAATGACACAATAATGTAAAGTTATGAAATTGATGAAACAAATCATTTTTTTTTTATATTTTAGGTTGGATACTGAAACTGTATCATTATTTTTCAAAACGGCTCGCTGGCTAATGTATTTTGTAAGACATAGTAGATTGCTGTTGAATTTTTGTCATGAAATGTACAAATGTGTAATTCGAAGTAAACTTTATTCTAAGCGAAACCCAATTCTGTATTCTAGGTTTCATACCTTAGCCCGTTCAATGGTGAAGTTGTGATATTTTTCTTTACAATAGGGACCTGCCAGTAACTTAAACAATAAAATAAGCCTTCGCGGCACTCGTAATAATAGTTAATAAGCAAATGTAGTCACAAAGCTCAATTTGCTTCGTTATCTTGTCAATGAGAGTTTGTGTGTACATAATATTTAGAATAAGTGAAAACTGTGATTTTTGTAATCCGGTAAATGTAACATAGTGTGATCGTTTCATTCAGATATGTTTCGCGTCCTCGCCGCGCCCTTGTAACTTATTTGCAACACTATGAACTTCGCAAAAAGTACTCTGAATAAATCGCGATCGAGTTTACGTGGTAGCGCCGTACTATTCAATTTATAAGGAACTCATCATAGAGGAGAAGTGTAATTTCACACGAGTTGGTAGAAAAAGATCACAATTTTACCATTATCTTGCATGCCTATTGCCTAGCGCGGCCGGCCGGCCGCTCTCCGCGAACGACTGATAAAGAGAGCGCGACGGCCGGTCGCACTGCGATAATACTGAAATTATTAGAATTCACACACAATAGAGACAACTGGCCTCTAATTATTTCTGTCCACATTGTTAATTAGGATTAGCTCCGTTTCAGTTCTGTATTCCAGTTTTTCGAAGTGTAGAGTACGAGATTTTTAGGTTAGAGTGATTTTAGTAGTAGAAGGTGTTTTTTATGAAAGGGCGCTAAGGGGGCCCGGCGTGGGCCGGGGTGTGGGGGGCTGGGGTGCGCGTCATCGAGCCCCCTCCGCCCGCGGCGTGGCCTCGTTCGATTTGCCGCGCGGATGGCGTGGGTCCCCCCCGGGAGCCCCCGCTCTCCGCTGGCGTCTGCCGCGCCTGCCCCGCACCACGTCGTGGCAACGCGTCGCGTCGCGTGGAAAATGACCCGTCGCGCGCTCTACATCGCTGGCTCGGTTGGCGAACTGGGATCGTGGCGGTGGGCGAACAGCGATGTACAACGTGCGACGGCCCGTGCTAATGTACGCCGCAGGGCGTCCGGTCGACTTGGTAGAGACGTCTATATCACGAGTGTTTTTGATACTTCTCGTTCAATCCATTTTCACTCAGCCACAGATAGTTCGCGTTCGCAGTCTTTTGCAATGTGCCCCCTTGAATAAAGAGAACTAACACAGAGGCGATTGTTTTACTTTAAAAAGCCATAATTGCAAAATACTGAAGAACGTTCGAATGGAAGCATTTAGTTTTAAATGTTCCGTTGGCGTTTCGTAAACCAAAGGGAACAAAAACTTGTTTTGATTAGTAACAATTTTTAACAATAAAATGAATAAATTTATCATACAATTAAATCTTATGGTCCCGCCTTTTCATTTTGTGGTAGTTAAGTATGAGAGATGTCGTGTACTGTGTGCGACTTTGTAGGTACGTCTTGAATACATTTTTAGTACGATTTTATTTATTTGTGATGTTAATTAAAACACAATATGATTTTTCTACAATGGACGTAAAATGTAAATACAACCGATTTTAAGTAAAAAGTTATTTTGTTTTTAAGCTTTTAATTCATCCCAAGTATAGGCTCACATCTTGCTAAGTATAAGTAAGTATAAGTATAAGTGTTAAGTACCCCTTTAACACTGAAAAAGCCGTACTTACTGAAATACCTTCTGAAAATGATTGCAGTGCAAATACATAATATGCCGGAAAGTATCGTAACAGCAAATGGTTTTATTACAAATACCATTATTATTGTAACTGCATACTAAGGTTCTAGTCTATCTGAAGGGTCGTTTGAGAAATGAGAATCGCCAACCCCACCCTAAAATTAAGTTTACAAGGGGCTGCTATGCGATACTAATATGGGTGTACTTGTCACTTCTATAAAATGCAAGTAAAAGTAATAATAATGCCGGGCACGTTTTTTTCTGTATGACATGACGATGCATCCGTCCCGAGTTATAACGGTAAAATTGGATTTACCTACCTATATAATGGGCACGCGGACCTTTTCAAGCAGGTGTGGTACTACTGGCGCCATCTTCCAGACTTAAATAAAGCGGACGTCATATAATAATTCTTAAAGCTTCTCATAGATGGCGCTTACAGTTTAAAATATAAAAATTAGTAGCGGCAGTTTTTAAAATTTGATTTTAGATACTTCATTGTATTCTAAAAACACTTGAAAGTTTTAAATAATTTCCGCAATTACTTATGTGTTTGATAATAATATAAATGACGGTTCACTTAGGTGAAATGATTGTAGGTGCTGCAGATTACAGGGTGGAACTATTTACATATGTATTTGAAATTTGGCTCGGAGTTAGATAAGTAGAACCCTGTGGTTTTTACTTATTTTAACATGCAGACGAAACAACTTGCGATAACATAGTATCTACCTACATTTATGCCACATCAATATTATTTGTTTATTACAAACTGTTATGATACAAAGTGTTTACTGTTTTCATATAACAAATTCAAATCGCGTCATTGATACCTATAATTAGCTTTATTGGAAGTGGAAAGATAATTTATTATTTTTATGACAAATAAAAAATAAATCATGGAGGACAGCACCGAGCATAGCTCTTTCTCTAGCACGCTTAGTAACTCAATCTTCTTACTTATCTTAATAATAAGTCAATCCTGACACTACACTGAAAAGATTTCAAATTTAAGGGCTGTGAAGCTGTGATGCTTCGTAATTTCTCGAAAGCTGCCCAGCCGCTAGGTATAATCTAGCCTAGCTGTAATCACCACTACTGTGTTGGAAAATATTTTCATCCGTGTTAATTTTGAGACCCACCAGGATGCTGTACTTGGCTCCCTGACCTAAGTATACTAAGGTCATTTGTAATTCTGCCATCACTACAACTTACCCATATCATTTGAAAAACCAAGGCTAGTGAGATATTTAACATTATTGTTATTTTAAGCCTAGAATCTTAATAAAATATGCGTGTTTAAAAGTAAGTAGATAGGTACGTCTTTTTATTTTAGCCCTCATCCAGCACCTTCTGTTTCTGGTTTGACTGATGTTTTAACTGGACTATCTTGGTGAGTCTGTTTTACGAATATTCGGACGGATGTGTCGAAACGTCACCTCTGAATTCGTTGCGTCTGAAGCAGCAGGACTTGATTGTATCGAAGGCCTTTTCATAGTCCACAAACGTCAGATGGATTCGGGCTTCTTATTATCTCTGCCCTTTTGATAATAATATCTGCTTAGTTCTGTATGAAATGGAAAAGAAAGAAAATATATGTTAAGAATCTGAAAATTCTTAGTATCTTACTTTACTTCAGAATAAGCAACAAAGTACCAGACTTAACACTAAGAAGACTATAACAGAAATGGGCGCATGTCAGTCTGTAGATGTAGGTCATATCTGTAGGCTTGAATACCTATAATGAGATAATATAGACCAAAAGGGATGGATCGCAACCAGAGATTTAAATCTTCGGTCGCAAGACTCCCAAGAGACGGTAAAAAATCTAAGGAATGTAGAAGGAAAGATGTAGAGATTTTAAGAGAAATATATACCTACTTAGAACTTTTAGGTACAGAAGAGATTTGAAATGCGAGACCAAGGGAAAAGGAGAGGAACTTAGGGAGAAAAGAGGTTCTATAAAAATAAAATAGTTCCTTAAGTATTGTCAGATTTAGTAAGTAATAAGTAAGTTACAAGTAAGTTTGTATATAATTAACACCGAAACCATGCCTGTTCGAAAGGCTGAAAGTCTTCTAGCTTCATGACGAATCATTCAATTACCTAATTATTCAAACAAAAGAAAATGTAGTGTAAATTTATTATGACTAATAATTCCACTAATGTGATTCCTAATTTAGTCGGTTAATAATATACACGGCTCGCGGTTAGCTGGAATCTAGAGTTCATGTCATGAAGTTTCCATTCACATCAACAACTCGCTCGCTTTTTATTTAGTTCTGCTTAAACTGTGCTTGGATATAAACGTTTTTTCGCTGACGACCGCACTACGTAAACAAAAACTAATCAAATTGACCTCCAATTAAAGGGTTGACGGAGACAAAAATAGGGTTCAAAAGTGTCTTTTTTTTATTCTCAAACAGTCAAATATTAGGACAAAATGTAACGCGATCTTTGTGTTAAGAAGAAAATATCAGTTGAACTGGACAATAAACTCTTTTATTATTTGAACACCGCAAAAAAATCTGGTGAGTATTTACCTAGTCAAAAAATTATTTATAATTATAATTATTTATTGGACATGCAAGAATAATAAATACGTTAAAAACTAAATGCTTGGATTTTTCCAGTAAAGTTGACTGGAATTTGATAACGTAAACAATCTCAGAAAAGAAAATTATGTTTAAAAAAACATTTTTTTTTATATTTCATATCTTAACAAATTTGTTTAAAAAATCTTTTATTAGGTTTTTTTTTAAATTGAACAGACAATGAAAAATGCAGGTAGGCACATGAACCTTATTATTTTTCAAATGGTTTCATTAAAAGTGTCTACTAGACTAGACGATGGAATAATGTAATTTTTCGGTCATTTGGTTACATTTTTTTTTTACTGCAAACAACAAAGTTTTTATTTAATATTTTCACTTAAATAAGCTGTAGGTACTTAAATATATATTTTTTGTCGACTATCAAATAAATGCTTTCTTTTATACGAAAGAAGGTATTGGTAATTTATGGACCGAAGATCCATCTCCTATTCTCCCGCAGTATTCATTTTTTTACTTCTTCATGTTTGACCGAAGTTTAGCTTAGAATTCGATTTATAATTTAACCGGCTTGGACACTGAAGAATGAACCACGGAAAAGTTATAATGTCATAAAAATCTACCTATGTTTTTATCCAAATCATTATTAGCAAAATACGCTCATACACCCAATTATTTCGGTAGTCACAGAAGAGTTTTCGCAGAGTGAGAGCCTAGGCGTAAGTATACGGAGACGAAGAAATAGGTCACGCAGTTCAGGCAGTGTCTGTCTGCATGTTGCCAATGTCTGCGCATACGTAGATACAGACATACAGTCTGCATACAGTATATTTTTGTGAACAGACGTATAAAAATAAGCTCGTTTGATTCTGACTGACTAACTTTTTCTATTAATGCCTTCATGTAGGTATATAATTTGATAAATATAATATAATTTGTAAGTCATGTCGACCGTCTGCAAGTCGACGCAGGCAAATGTCTGCGCCGCACGCACCTGTGTCGTATGTATACCTACGCTCGTAAAACACATTGTTTACAAAATCCTGCTACACAGCTGTGCAGAACTGTGTCCTGCATCTCCGTATACGCCTAGCTAGGCTAAGGGGTGCCAGAGCCCATTTTCCTTAGTAGGTATATACATAAGCAAGTAGGTACATAGGCCCTAGAGCTTATGTATACCTACTCTAGGGCCTAGGCCATTTCCCCTATCTTTTCTACTATGCTCGGCATTTGCGACAGGACTTGGGGCACTTTGCGTTGCTCGTGTTGTAGGCGACGGTAGCTACTTACCATCAAGTTTTAGTAAGCCGTCAAGCCTGTCTGTCCACCTTAACGTAAATAAATAAATTAAAAATACGCATTTGGTATTTTAAGATTTTAGGTCACTGATTTCAGGTATTAAAAATGGCCTAACATTTTAACATCGTATATCTGATTTGTTTCTTTTTTGTGACGATATTTCTTTGTTTTTAGTTTGTGTGTAGATATATATTTTATATATATTTTATCGGTCATCAATATTTTACTATCAGATATCGTCAACTTTGTATATAGTAGGTACCTATTTACAGATAATGTATAAGGACCTTAATTGAGAACTATTTGAATTAATGTCTATGGTACAATTATTCATGGCAAGTTGCTTTGTCTATTCAGGAAGCAAGTTTACGCTTTTATGACGCATATAAAAAAACTGTCGACAAAGAATTTATGTCTCGATTTACTTGTAAAATCTGTAATTACTAGATTTACTGTAGTTATTTTTGTAACTGTAACTGTTGCAAATTAAAGCACTTCTCTTACAGCTGACATTTTTGATAGGTGCCTTAGGTATTTTTTTCTGTATAAATACGAAATTATTAGGTACCTACTATAAACCTAAGCATTCAATAAATATGTTAAAAATACTTACTACAAAATAAACAGTGTATTTTAACATAGGATTTAACATAACTTATACCTAAGTATGTATAAAATATTTCCTCACTCGTTTAAAAATTCGGTTAAAGTTCATGGGTGTTTAGCGGCTTATGCTTAAAAAAAAATGTTGCAACAGATTAGGCATTTGAAATTATTGTTTCTGTCAACCTCTGTGGCAAGGCTTTATGGACTGGTCTGTCTTTGCCACATTTGCGTTTTCATTTTAATAAAAAAAAACATGCTTTAAACTGCGAACAAAATTAATGTGTATTTTTTTCCATTTTCCTTGAATTTCAGCAAGTGTGACGAGTTATTTATGCAAGATTAGATGCACTGAGTTTACAATTGATTGCGTATGAAGCGTTTAATTAAAATTAACAATCTGTAGTTAAAAATTACACACTACTTTTTTATTATGAAATAAAAAAAAACAGATTAGATGCCATAACGTATACCTACAAGTATTTTTATTACGACTTGTAAAACCTATTCCTATCCGAATCTTACTATTGGTCGGCAGCGCATTTAGCTTAGGTAAGTATATTAGGTATTATAAAATAGTTATAGCTATTTGTACCTATATGAAATAGAAAATATACCATTGTTGAATTTAATAAAATAAAATTAAGAGTGCGAACGAATGACGTGACACGTATCAAGGTCAGGTCACGGCAACAAAAATAAACATGGTGTGGCCCATCGAATTATGTGTGGCCATTGACTTCAATCACAACTGGGTTAATATGAGGTTAATCGTGTTGTTATTTGTTATTTTATAGATTTTAATTGTTTTTAATTGGAATAAAGATAACTTAATCTGTATAGAACTGCGTAGTACAAGCAGAGGACTATTATTCCGTCTATGGATTCCGTATCTAATATAACTTTATGTAAAGGGACACTTTTATGTCCCTTCGTCCGTAAGTCAGGACCTTTTTTCTCGGAAATATTTGTAGTGGTAGGACACACCGTGTTAGGCAGAACGAATAGGGGGATCTCTCCTACAGAATAGGATAGAGGAATAATAAGTAATACGTGTTCTTTTGTGTTTAGGTAAGTATTTCATCCCTTAGGATAAGGGATAAATTCTATGCAAATTTATTATTATTCTTTATATTATTCATGTTTTATAGTATCCACCTACCTACCATCATTTGTACCGCAAGCCTATCTGCCAACCTTTAATTATCTTGTAAAATGGAGCTATGGATTATTTAAGTTTGTATATGGAACTGTTCCTTTTAATAAGAAGGAAGTCCCTATCTAAAAACCGTCATCTATAAACACAAACGTCACCATGAGGTTGAAAATTAAAGGTTAACGGAAATATGGACAACTGGTAATAGAGGAAAGCTTTTGACAGTGACACCGCTTAATCGCTTAAGATTATAGTTATTACACTATTCAATTTGTAGGAAACCAATTTAGGAAATCGGAAGGTGTAATCGCAGTTAGAACAGATTGGATCCAATTTAGATTTTGGATTCTATTATCTATTTTTCGACTCTATATCTTCGACTTAGAAATCAATATAGTGTAGTGTGATCACTAAGTTCGCTACTTAGGCTCCTAAATTGGTTTCTTACAAATAACAACTAACTGTTAACGACTGTTAACAAATAACTGCTAACGAAACACAACAGTCAACGTATTGTTGTCACTGTGGTGCTCCGTAAGGGGTGTGATTACTGATATCAGACGGGCTGCCATGTTTACGAATGTCCAGTTTAGTCTTAATATAAACTAAGTACCTACTTACCTAATACAATAATATGGTACCTACATACCTATTTATCAATAGGGTATCATCCAGCGAACTTGAATAGGCTTCATTTTATTTCAATTATTTCGATGGCATCATCAGTCAATTGGTCCCTCGGTCACAATAACAAAATTATAATTTATTATGAATCATATTTACTCATGAAACCATCTTTGTTTACACGACTTTAAAAAAATAAAAAAGTATATGTTAAATATTATACGTAGTAATTTATCTAATATTATTCCCATTCCAATATTCTTTATAATTATAGACAACTAAAGTTACTGTTCACATTAATTATCCAAAACACCCTACGTTTTCGAATTTCTCTGAGGGTACGTGTAAAATGTCCGTCAGTTTAGTATGTTGATTAATTTAACTTTTGAATTGAGTACAGTTTCTTTATTTGGGTTAATCAGGTTGTCATCATAATCTTTTTTTATTTTTTTTATATATAAGTCAAGGCAGCGCTTGGCCGCGATCTCACTTGATGTTAGGTGCAGATGCGGCCGAAGGTGGACCACGCTTACATAGTAGATGCCCATTTACCCTATGTTTGAAGACCCCGAGGTTTTTTTTTTTTTTTTTTTTTTTTTTTTTTTTATAAGAGATGGGTTAGCTCTTGACCAACAACCAGCCATGTGGCCTAAGTTGTAATTCTTTGACATATATGATATATGTCAAAGACTATAAGTATGATTGGGAGTAGTACAGATTAGTACATAAACTTTCTTCGTTTTCTGATCTTTCCATTAGTGGAGACGTTGGGTGGTTTAGATGACGTTAGCACGGGAACAAATTGAATTGCCAATTATTGCAACATGTATGATGGAGCATCACTTGAGTAGGTACCTACTTGAGACTAATTTCGTTGATTTTTTTGTTATGTTCGTATGAAATGTTTTTTTGTTATTGTTAGGTTTGTATGAAAGAATCGAGAATACTCGGTGTTATTTTTATAATATGAACTCTCAGGTCAATGTCACTAAACAAAGTAATATAACATTGATGCAGGTCAATGTATTCGGGTACGAGCAGAACAAAGTCTTCTGAGTCCGCTAGTAATAAATTTTTGTTTTTGTCACGCAAAAATAGCTGACCAGATTTGGACGAAATTTAACACAAATATAGTTTATTACCTGTACTAGCTGTTGCACGCGACTTCGTCCACGTAAGTTTATAAAATATAGCCTATGTTTCTGATAATATAGCTTCCCAACAGTGAAAGAATTTTTTAAAACGGTCCATAATTTCAGAGCCTATTTAATGCAAACAAACAAACAACAAAACAATCAAATTTTTCCTCTTTACAATATTAGTAATAGTAATTATAGATTAACATATGGGATACTTTTCATCATAGAATTTTATTTAGTTTCCTTTGGAATTTTCATAAAACGAACTAAATACAACGCGTACGAAGTCGTACGAACTAGTAGAATATTTAAGTACTTATTTAATTTATTAACTCCAATTTTTTGAATGTTCACATGTTTTGTCTTTAACTGTTTTTTAAGCATAGTATTTCCGTAATTCGAAGGACAGTCCGTGCGGACAAAATAAACTTATTTTCTGATACAAATCACGTTCTGCGGAAGAGTATTCGATGACATTGCTACTGTGCGTGCGCGGTTGTTTAGATCGCGACACGTATTGCTTATACATGCATAAACTAATTATAACTTTATTTGACAGTGCAATCATATAAAGAAAGTTAAGTTAAGTCTTATACTTCTTCATGTCAATTTTCCAGTCGCTAGTTCAACAATATCATCGGCCATCGCAAACCTTTGGTGTTTTTGCAAATTTGCAGAATAATATTGTCTAAAAACCTATTTAAACAAATATGTCTATATTCATGTATCTGTGCAATATTATAAATTAAATGGTGGTTTAGCAGATTTGATACGTTTGGATACGGTTTTTATTAATAAAAGGAGGGATAAGCGAAGAAGGTTTGTGTACCTATTAGAATTTGCAGAAAAAAATGCATATTTTATTTGTAATATACCTATATTATTCCCATCTCGGCACCCTTATATTACTTATTTGAATGTAATAACATATTAAAATGACCATGAATTTGAATTTTGAATAGCTTTAAATACCCAAAAAAAGATTGATTTTGAATCGATACCTACTAAAATTTGATTTTCAATGACAGTTGTAAACCTCTTGAGAAAGAATACCTAATTCTGTTTGTCTCCATTGTTTACCTAAAGTTTCAATTGCCGATGGCCAATTTCTTACCAATGTAAAGACCTTCTTTGTAATTTGCTTAAAATATTGTCCATAGTAATAACAGGTATATTCTATTTTATACAAAGAAACACATATCTTATTTATTACATTTGAATTTAAGGGATGCCAGAGCCCATTTCCCTTTCCTTTCCTAAATGTTGGCGTCGGTTGCCACCTATCATCAAGTGGACCATCAGACTGTCTAAAAAAATCACCGTTGAAAAGAGGATCTTAACTCCTAAACACATTTTCAGGTTTCTTCTATAATAGTTTCACTAGCTAATTTTATTAACTAAACCGCCTCTCTCGCTTCCAGGTGCAATGCTCTGCGTCACATGGTTGTTGATCGGATGCGCGTGCGCAGCGCGATCGCTGCGAGTGGGAGTCGGCATCGCTGACGTCACTGGCCCTCCCGCCGAGATCGGATTTGTGAGTCACGATTTATTATTAACTTATGGCTAGGTAAATATTAATGTCACGTCGGGATCACAATTTTTGTTCGAGCTAATCCCGAAAAGGATAACACCACAACACTGCGTTTGGGCAGTGATTTACAGAAGACTGTGAAATAAAGGCATGTCATTGTGTGCAGTTGTGTTTCGGTAAATGAGTAAGGGATGTTACCCTTACCCTTTGTCCTACTAAAGTCGGCAGCGCTCCCTACCTGATGACCGTATGCCTACCTGGTGACCTTTGCATAAAAAAAATGAAAATTGACTGGCAAATATGACAGTAATGGCAAGTATTGCCAATATGATTAAGTTTATTCTGTTTTTTCTTATTCTTATTGTGTGCATGTGCTATTTGTATTGGCTCAATAGAATTTCTTTTCTTTTTCTTTTTTCTTTAAAATGATATTATAAACAGCCGTATTAGTAGGTATTACAATACAAAGTAACAGAAATGGTCAGGGTTTCTTTAAATTGCCTTTCAATCCTTTTTCAATCAATTGCATATATGCAAATCCGAATTATAAAACTATAAAACTTCATCGAAATAGATTCAGTGGTTTAATTGTGAAATATATGGAATCATAATAGGTATTCCTATTCTCGTGTAGGTATGTCGTGTTGCTCAAAAAGTTTTTGGACATATAGTTATTTACGAGTAAATTGTAGACGCTCAGTCGTCGTTGGTCAAGTAAAACATTGCAAGTTATAATAATTTTGGCATTGAGAAGAGAAGTAGGTATAACCGGTATAATATGTTTTTCGTAATACGCAAACTTGCGAGTTGCATATTTGCTTGCACGGTGAAGTGGGTCACTTACAACGATACCCGGCAGTAAACAGGGTTGCCAGATAATTGTAAAAAAAAATTATTTTTTCTTATCTATTACAAATTACAATATACAAACTTACAATATTTAAAGAGGTAAATTTGTGGGTGTATGAAGATTACCTAATTTTTGAAATTTCTCATCCGATTTAAAAAATCTTTCGCCAATAATAGAATTTCAGGTTGATAGATTAGATATTCCATGCGGGCTAAGCCGCGGGCACCAGCTATTCAAAAATATTTCAAAATACAACGCTTAAAAGTTTAACTTAAAATATACAATTCAATAAAAAATATATTACCTAAGTACTTCCACTGTGTTTTGTAATAAAAAATTGTTCTAATTTTTTACACTCTGCTTTAGTGTTGGTTGTTTCCTGGGATCGTTATCGTAATATTAGATATCATCATCAGACCATAAGAGTCAACTGTCCACTAGGATAATTTTATTGTTTATAATTAGCATCTGACCCCACTATATTAAACCCATAAATTCCTCGACCTCATATTCTATCAAAGACACAAGTTTTCAATTCTGAACTGTTTGCTCTATATTGACTTCCGCCGTTGTCGTCCATTCATACTTTGGTTCGTATGCACCTAATGAAGAGAGTATTGTAGTCAGTGGCGTAACTATACTGTTATATCAGGCAATTCGCGTGACAAATTCTTCGGATGTAGCCCTCCTTTAACGTAAACAGTTTTGGCGTTGTAGTTTAATTTTTATAAATTACAAGTAAAGTTGATCCGATAAAAAGAAAACTATTAACACTATATTGAACGATAAAGGCACTTAGTCCTACGATAAACGCACTCAGTCCTATGATAACCGCACTTAGTCTTACGATAAACGCACTCAATCCTATGATAACCGCACTTAGTCTTACGATAAACGCACTCAATCCTATAATAACCGCACTTAGTCTTACGATAAACGCACTTAGTCCTACGATAAATACACAAGGTCAGAGAGGCACTTTCATAGGGCGCGACTCCTGGCTGGCTGCAGTAAAAATAAATAAATACATATGCAGATTTCAATAAAATAAAATCATAAAATACTGTTCAAGTTATTATGTCTAATAATAATATAAATTTGTAATTCCCTATAATATCATAAGTTACCTTTATCGTTTAGAATATCTTTTCACCACCCAACGTATGTTAGACAGGCGTTGTCTTTCTTGCAAACTATCTTTCGAACCACGATCGGATTTCGTAAGCAAACATTCTTTTGCGATAAAATACCTACTTTAATGTTTACGAACGCTCCAAATATGCGAATAAAATGCAATAGTCTTGCATTTTATTGGACATACTTATAGGAATTTGCACAAATTTTTGTTTATACTTAAACAAAAATTTAAGTATTTTTGGTAAACAAATAAACAATCGCAGTGACCATTATGTTTGACATTGACATCGCCCGACCATATCTGAACACTTGACCGTGGTGAGAATGGTTCAAATTACCTCGCGCGAGTACACTAATGTATTATCCAACTTATATTACGAATAACTGCGAAAACACTACCTCCAAACAAAATTAAAAAAATCCATCGGTCATGTTAATACAATAACATGTTTTGCATTAGTTATGTTAATTAATACAATAACAAGTTTTGTTATTGAATTAATATTAGTCATTTTTCTCATCTATATCTATCACATTTTTTATATCTAATATAAATATTGCTATTATAGCATAGCAACAGAAGGCAGTATGTACAATTTGGTGGAATTTCAATCTGAATTTTTTTTTTTTTTTTATGACTATTTCAAGTCCATTTTTAAGACAAGCTGACAGCAGTGACAGCAGTCGAGCGCAGAGGGACCAATCATTTATCTATGTTTGCAATGATTAAACTCAAAAACCACTGGACTCATTTTGAAAATTCTTTCAGCTATAGAATGGTACATTATCAGGCAGTATCATAGGCAATTTTTATAAAGTTACGCGGGCGAAGTCGCGTGCAAAGCTAGTACACAATATTAACTTATTCCCATACTATACTTTCGCAAAGAAAGGAAAGTTGCGGTAAGACTATTCTAGACACGACATCACTTTTTTGAAACTTGATTCTCTTAAAAGGGGTTTATTATGCGACGTGCTTTAATTTCCTGTCGACAAGTAAAGGTGAAATTGTATTTCTTAGTAAAGTACATTTTTGATAATCGATTCATTTTCTTACAGATGGGCTACGCACACTTTCAACAAATAGGACAAGGCATCCACCTCAGACAGTTCTCGAGAGCATTCGTTCTAGAAGATGAGACGAATTCGCGAAGGTTCGTCTTTGTGTCTGTCGATGCAGCCATGATAGGACACGGCATTAGGAGAGAGGTACGTCAATTTCGTAAATTATCTATCAATCAACTGCGATTTCCTAAACAATTAAGGAGAGGCGGTAAAATACAGTAACACTCACAGTACTGGTGAATCCATGTGGTTCAGATACTATGACAAATCCTGGCAAAATTCAGTGAGCTAGCTACTTCTTCACCCATTAGAGGAGAAAGGCTTGAATATTGGCGGTATCTTCTTGGAAGAATAAGAGTCGGCCGGTGCACGTTGGAGGACGCCGGAGTATTTAATTATTTTTTTTATAGTTATATAATTCAAATTTCATTGAAATGAGGGCGTTCGAGTGTCGTAATTTTTGAAAAAATATATATGTTTTTTTTAAACTACGTACAAAAACTATGAAAAAATTTTCAAAACTTTAAAATGCCTTTAAATTTACGCAGGTCCAAAGTGTTCTAAAAATCTGCAATGTTAGACTCTTTGTCAAACTTACGTAAGTACACTACATGTATAAATAAATATAGATATTAATAATGTCTTTGCAATACATTACAGGTAATAAAACGTCTCCAAAAACGTTACGGCGAAATATATAATGAAAACAATATAATTATCAGCGGAACGCACACTCACTCCACTCCGGGAGGGTTCCTCATGGACTTCCTCTTCGACCTCCCGATCTTGGGCTTCGTTAAGGAAACCTTCAATGCGTACATTATGGGCATTTATAAGGTAAGGGAATTCTTGCCTTACCATTTTTTTAAAAATATTTATTTAAGCATTTAATTTACTTGGCAAAAGGTATTGGTTGTTAATTTAATTGATTTAAATGCAAAAATTTGTATTTTTGAGGACTGTAAATTACCTTACATTGTTCATACAAGTTTAGAAGCAATTTATGCCTACACAGACAAGTTAATTAATTTTAAATATGAACAACAAAATCAGACTGGCGGCGCGCTATCTTAATAAGAGAATGAATTAAGTATTTAAATAAACACTAATCATATTTTCCAAATGTTTTGTATGTATTTACCTACATTATACATACAACAGAGGTATTTTAAAAATATTTTAATTCAACAACTACATTATCACGTTTCAGAGTATAGTGATTGCCCATAGTAAGATGCAGAAGGCTCGCATAGAATACAATGAGGGCGAGTTGCTTGACGCTAATATCAACAGATCGCCTACCTCCTACCTACGGAATCCTCCGGAGGAAAGAGCCAAGTGAGTTCTCCTAACCTACCTTACTCTAATCTAGCTGTCAATGGTAAAAAAGGGGAGCCCAAGAGGCGATTTTGGGATTTACTCGAGCGCGTAAGATATTGCCAATGTATAATCTCCGATAACGGATATGTATTAATCTGATGGTTTGGTTGGTGTGGTAAAAATTTAAATACAACTCGAGTGCGTCAGATTTTCAGAGGGGATATTACACAGTATTAAGTGAACCCAAACTAAGCTCCCATTTAAAATAGGTATTTTCACGCAAAAACTACTGAACCGATCACCAGAAATTTTGCATACACGTTGTCTTAGACACCAGAAAGGACATAGGGTACCTATCATCCAGAACGCGGACGAAGTCGCGGGCACCAGCTAGTTAACAATATTTCCCAGAAATTATTTAGGAGGCTTTCGAGATTAACTTGAAAGAACGTGTAATGTTCATACATAAATAGTCCAGGGTATTCTACAAAGAAAAATTGTTTTGATGAATTTTCAGATATCAGTACGACGTTGACAAAAACCTAGCCCAAGTCCGTTTTCTATCTTCGGAAAATAAAGTTCTGGGGGTGATTAACTGGTTCGCTGTCCATCCGACCAGTATGAACAATACCAACCGTCTCATCTCTTCCGATAATGTTGGTTACGCGTCGATTCTAATGGAAAAAGCCTTAAATGGAAACACCACTCTTCCGGGTAAGGTAAGAACTTGGATAACCCTTTTTTTATTTATCAGTGGCATTTACCAACAATCAATTGCTTTGCATGTGATAGCTATTTTTTTTTGAGTTACTTAACTTCTACGAGAAAGTATATTATCTATATATTAATTTAACGACACATTTGGTCTAGTGGCTAGTAACCTTAGCTGTTAACCAAGCGGTCGCGGGTTCGAATCCCGCTAGGGGCAAATGTTTATGTGTTAACATTTACCTTTGTACCTGAGTCATGGATGTTTTGTATTTATAATATGTATGTATTTACAAAAAAAAGTAATTTATGTAGTGTCTGGTATCAACTGTCTGGTATCCACAATACAAGCATTAAGTTGCTTACTTTGAAACTAAATGTTGCTGTGTGGAATGTGTGAATATTTATATTTATGTAAAGTTTATTAATCATTAAACCTTAAAGTAATAGATTAAATGGGTATTTTTATTTTTTTCCAGGGTAACATTGTTTGTGCTTTCGCCTCAACTAATTTGGGTGATGTTTCACCAAACACAAGTGGTCCAAAGTGTGAGTTTTCTGGTAAAGTTTGTGACCAGGAAACGCAACTGTGTGGTCACAACGAAAGGTGTTTCGCTTCTGGTCCAGGCAGAGACATGTTTGAGAGCACCAAGATCATTGCCACCAAACTTTTCCAGACAGCCATGGTAAGTTTTCGGTAATTTATGCTGCTTTATTTTGCTACAATGAAAAATATATGTATAAAGTTTAAATTTATAATATAATATATTGTTTTTGTTTCAATGGTTCTTCAAATAACTACTTGCAATTTTAGGAAGTTGTAGTTGTCAATAGAAATATATAAGTATGACAAATTAGGTTGAAATATTGCATTGAAACTTTCAGAAAGTGTTGAACGAACCTGGCGAAGACGTGACTGGTCCCGTGTCCATAGTTCATCAGTTCGTTGAGATGCCGAAACAAGTGGTTTCGCCTTACGATCCCGTCACGCAGACATTTAATACTGTAAGCCAAACTCAGAAAATCGCCTTATTTAGACTAATCTTACATTCCAAATTCCAATTGAGTATTGACCTTATTGGACTGTAATTTAATAATGAAACTAGTTTGTTTCTCGGATAGATATCTGTATTTCGAATCAAATATTACACAGAAAGGCCAAGCATTTGCTTTGCCTTTTGATAACTGAGTTAGCAGTTCATCGCACGTCATTTAAAAACTATAATACACTAAGTGACCCGCTCCCGGCTTCGCACGGGTGTCATTTTTTACTCCCGATAAATTACCTTACATTAATTAGAATCTTATGGAACTCACAGGATATTTACTCAAACCAGCCCATAAATTATAACTTATAATTATCTGTGAGTTCCATAGGAATCTAACGGATGGCGGTCTAATCTAACATTATAATTTATAAGTATTTCTCATATAATAAACAAATATTTTGCAATAAAAAAATATTGCGACTAAATAAATTGAGATAAAAACTATCTTATCTTTTAAGTTGCACCGAATTTTATCAAAATCGGAGTTCATCCCGGAGAATTTTTATTATATTATATTTCTACTATCTGGTGCCTGCGACTTCGTTCGCGTTGTGAATGAAAGGTACCCTATGTCCTTTCTGGTGTCCCAGACAACGTGTATGCAAAATTTCATGGTGATCAGTTCAGTAATTTTTGGCATGAAAGAGTTACAAACATCTATACATCCATCCTTACATACATCCATATAAACTTTCGCATTTATAATATTAGTACTGAAGCACTGATTAAATAATAATTAGGTACTATCGTAACTTGAAGTACTAATAAATATAATACATATTGTAGAGTGTAAAAGTAACCGGTTGTCTGCCGGCCATGGGATACAGCTTCGCAGCGGGCACAACGGACGGACCGGGAGCCTTCAATTTCACACAGGGGACAACCTCCTCTAACCCTCTCTGGAACGCTGTCAGGGATTTCATTGCTGAGCCAACCGAAGACGACATCAAATGCCACGCGCCCAAACCTATTCTGCTGGCCACTGGAAGGGTAAGAAAACGATACTTATCCCATTTTACTTTAGCAGGTTTAAGACGGAATAGCTGATTGAATACCATAAACACACTCAACTCAGTCAAGTTGCTATACAAATAATGCAGAGGTTCTAGCGAATGATACTGAATGTTTTGGTCTATCTAATTTGTATCTAATAAATATATATATATATAAAAATGTTGTGTTGGTTTGTGTATTACTCAAAAACTCGAAAACTACCTTCTTTGACTTGAAATTTTTACATAATACACACAATCAAGGATTGGTCATATCTATTTTTCGTGTAATAATATAATGTTGATCGAGAGAAATTGATTTTTTTACGGCGCCATCTGCCGAAAGCGAGGAGAACTAACGCCAAAGAGAACAGCTGTCACATTTAAAGTGGAAGTTAGCCGTTGTTATGGCATCCGACTTAATATAAGACTGAGCCATAGAGAAGCGTGCAAGGGTTCAGCTAGTAACTAAAAAAAATAATTAAAGATTCTAAATGTCCTTAGTATCTAATAAAATATACTAATTCTAAACTTAATTCCTTGTGTAACAAAAAATCCGGAATCTTTTTTTTAGGCAAAAGTGCTTGTAACGTGTGTTGATATTTCAGGCGAAATTTCCATACGAGTGGCAACCCAAAGTAGTGTCTTGTACTGTGGCCCGCATTGGGAAGCTTGTCATGGCAGCAGTTCCCGGGGAGTTCACCACGATGTCGGGACGACGTTTGCGCGCAGTCGTCGCGGACACGTCACGAGTCCGTCACGTTATTTTGGCCGGACTTTCGAACGTTTACTCCGATTACATCGCCACGCCCGAAGAATATCAGGTCAGGACATCATAATACGAACTTTATAAATAAATATTTTTTTTTAAGGTTTTTAGTTTTAGGTAGGTTATATGTAAATATATACACATAGGTATGTAATATTAAATAATTAAATAAATAATAAAATTCTTCACACATTCCACACAGCACCATCTATTTAGTTTCACATTAACAACTAATGCTTGTATTATGAATACCAGACAGTTGATATACTTTTTTTGTAAATACATACATATTATAAATACAAACGTCCATGACTTAGGTACAAAGGTAAAATGTTAACATATAAGCATTTGCCCCTAGCGGGATTCGAACCCGCGACCGTTTGGTTAACAGCTAGGGTTACTAGTCACTACACTTTGGATTGAGGGATGAATGATTCCCTTTATCTTATAGTTTTCACCTGACTGATAGATGATCTAAAAATTGCTGCTATGCCTTGGATTCCCATAATAAATCCCATATTATGGGATCCCCATCATCTTTAAAAGTCATAGCCGTGTTTAAACTTAACTTAACTTTAACAGTAATTCTTTACTCCAATCAATTATTAGCCACAACAAGAAACAAGAAAACCTAAACATATTCTTTGATTACGAGTGTATAACATGTGAATAATCTTATTAAAAACCGATAAACAGATCCTTTCACGGGTTGCTTGTATTCTTAGGTAACGGCAGCCATTTGCCACCAAGTAAAATGTCGAACTGTCTGCAACCCTTGCTAATAAAAGAAATATTGGTCCTTCGATCCGAAGATTGTCTTTAACTATGTGATATATATGCTTTCCAGGCGCAACGATATGAGGCAGCATCCACGATATATGGGCCCCACACGCTCGACATTTATTTAAATATTTACAAAAATCTAACAGAAGCCATGATGAAGGTAATTTATTTTTGTGTATTTTAAATATAGGAGTAATATTTAAAAATGGTAATGATGTTTAATATTTAAGGAACATAATCCTTACGATTCGTGAAATATTTCCTATAAGAATAACCGTAATCCTAACCGAACGATAGGCTTGCATACACGTCGGAAAACTAATTGCGAAGAATGCTCTCCAAAGTAAGATAAAGATAAAGATAAAGATAAAATGGGTTAAAAAAAATAACAAAAAGGGCCTCTTTCACCATCTTTCAAGTAGGCTAATCGTCATTTAAAGTCACCTATCACCGGGAATAATTTAGCTGATATACCTACCTTTGTTTGTACGGTAAAAAATCCAAAAATTAAAAAGAAAATAATAAAAAAAATTCGCCTACCGAAGGATGCACTAAACCGAGTGCATAATTTAATAAAACATAAAATTATTTCTAAAAGTAACTAATCAACACTACTTGTGGTTGGTGAAAGAGGCCCTAAAGGTTCTTCCAGTGATGCATAGTATATACAGGGCGTCCCACGACCATGCCACATGGAGGGAAAGTACCTTGAATATTGTAGATGGAACATTTTACTGAAAGAAGACATTATTTTAATTTTAAAAACAATTTAAACTGCATTCATAGATTTTTAAATAATTACATGGTTGAACCGGGAATCGAACCCGCTACACGAGAAAAAAAAATACCCTGTAACTTTATCATACCGATCGAAAGGGTTCATCATAAGGATTATTTTTTGCTAAATAACATAGTGTCAGAAATAAAAGGAAGACCATGAATTTTAACATTTAATGTGAAATTTTGTTCCGAAAAATGAAAAGCTGACATTGCCGTAAGGCGGTAAGGACTGTTGAATACAAAGTCGCACTCTTTTGATTATTTCACTCCCTGTCGATTTTTTTATCTTATTGTGGTGGATATTTAGAATAATATGTCTAAGTTCTGTTTGTAGCTCGTGAACAAGTTCATACTGGTTCTTATAAACTAAATTTTTTACATAACCCCATACATTCAACAGTATGGGACTCATTTTGAGCATTTGATAAATTGATTAATTTTGTATTAAAATGTTAAAATTCATGGTCTTCCTTTTATTTCTGACACTATGTTATTTAGCAAAAAATAATCCTTATGATGAAGCCTTTCGATCGGTATGATAAAGCTACAGGGTAATTTTTTTTTCTCGTGTAGCGGGTTCGATTCCCGGTTCAACCATGTAAGTATTTAAAATCTATGAATGCAGTTTAAATTGTTTTTTAAATTAAAATAATGTCTTCTTTCAGTAAAATGTTCCATCTACAATATTTAAGGTACTTTCCCTCCATGTGGCATCGTCGTGGGACACCCTGTATAGTGGTAATTAGATAAACTCGAAAAATAAAGTGCTTTATCACACTAAGAATGAACATTCTTTGTATGTTGTAGAATGATAAGGTCTGTTTTCCTTTGAAAATTCAAAGTGACAATTTCCATTGCAATCTTTATTAGCGATGACAAAATATGTCAATCAGTAAACAATGCTTATTTCAAATCTAAGCCTTAGCGAATTTTGAAATGAATGAAATTTGTAATCGAAACTAATAAAGCACTTTTCTAGTTTGCTTTACATAGGTGTTTCAGACTGTGACGCTATAAATTTTCAAATGCTAACAATTTTCCATTTCCAGGACGAAGTTCCCGAAAGAGGTCCTCAGCCGCCTGACTTCAGCGATCAGCTGATCACTCTGATACCGCCCGTGTTGTGGGACTCGGCTCCTTGGGGAAAGGAGTTCGGGGACTGCGTGAGCCAACCCCAAAAGCACTACAGCTACGGAGACATCGTCACTGCTACATTCGTAAGCCTCTTTCTATACAAACCTCTTCGAATGGGTTATGCGCGTAATATTATATTCGCAAAACATTACATTCGCAAAATATTACATTTGGGACAATCGTGATTAAAAATGTTTAATTAAATGGCTTATTGTATTCTCAAAATATTATACTCAAAATTTTAAAGGGTGCACTCAAATGAAAATTAAGTTGTCTTCACACATTCCACACAGCACCATCTATATAGTTCCACAGTAAGCAACTAATGCTTGTAATATGGATACTAGACAGTTGATATACTACATACATTACTTTTTTGTAAATACATACATATTATAAATACAAAACATCCATAACTCAGGTACAAAGGTAAAATGTTAACACATAAACATTTAAGTACCCCTAGCAAACCAATGCAAACGCTCCCTTTGCGTACTTACGAAACGAAAGAAATAAAGCCCGGTGACAGGCCGCTAGTTACTCATGTATTTTCTTTTTCAACGCAGACGAAGTCGCGAGCACCAGCTAGTTTTTTTTAAATAAAACAGCACCATCTAGTACCACAGTAAGCAACTAATGCTTGTATTATGGATACCAGACAGTTGATTGATATACTACATAGATTACTTTTTTTTTGTAAATACATACATATTATAAATACAATAATATATATAATTATAGCTAGTTTCTAATAAAATTTACAATGATTATAGAATGAATTGAAAGTTAGAAATGTTGATGAGGTATTAATGGGGTTTTAGGTGTCCGGTCACCCTCGAAACAGCATTCGCCATGGGAGAACATTCGCGACGGTAGAAAGGCTCGAGTCAGAAGAAGACGAGGCTTGGACGACTGTCGCCACTGATGGAGACTGGGAGCTCAAGTAAGTTCACAATATATATTACCATTTTTTTATATGTTAAAATTGACAGGCAGACCGACGGCCCACTTGATGGTACAGGCGACGGTCACCACTTACCATCAAGTGAACCGTCATTTCGACTACCCTACCTTAATCATGAGAACGATAATGAAATGTCTCGAAATAACATCACGTCAATCGATTTTTTTATATATTGGATAATTTTTATATAATCTAAATAAAACAATCACAATTTTTCAAAATTACAGAATAAACATTTTATTCTTTACAGAATAAGTCTTTGAATTCCTCTTCAGTTGAGTTAAAAGTTTTGAGGAACTTAGGGCCTCTTTCACCAACTACAAGTGAAATGTTGATTAGTTACTTTTAGATATAATTTTATGTTTTATTAAATTATACACTCGGTTTAGTGCATCCTTCGATAGGCGAATATTTTTTTTTTTAATTTTCTTTTTAATCCAAAAAGAAAATAATAAAAAAAATCGCCTATCCGCACTAAACCGTAGGCATAATTTAATAAAACATGAAATTATTTCTAAAAGTAACTAATCAACACTTTACTTGCAGTTGGTGAAAGAGGCCCTTAGAATGTAAAAGTTTTTAGGATTATACTTTAATAAAATCAATTTTTTTAGGTATATTTGGCGACGCAACTCCAAAATTTTGGGCACTTCCCACGCGGTGATCGAATGGGAAATACCAGTCGGTACCCCAAAGGGTATTTACCGTTTACACCATTACGGTAACTACAAATATATATTGGGCGGTATTTACCCTTACCACGGATTCTCTGATAGCTTCGAAGTTAACTAGTATTAAAATTTTTTATTATTGTATGGATTAAAAATTAAGTTATTATTTTTAAAATCAAATATTTTTGATGTTGTATCCGTGTTGATGTAATTTTTAAAAATATTTAAATATATTTGTATGCAGCATTTTTTCAAAGGCTGTTTTGAGAGTTGGTGATTATTGATGCTATTGATATACTTTTGCTATACTTAAATATTTTTTATAGGATAAAAATCTTGGTGTTTTTACTCATTCAAATAATATAATATATCAATGCATATTATATTTAAGTTCATGTGGAAAAATAGCTAAAAACCTGATAGCAAAACCTCACAAGTTACGTTTTTTCACCCATATATTAAAACGCACACATTGAAAAAACATTGAAAAAATAATGAAAACCTATCAGCTTCAAGAAAATTAGTAAGAAAAGTAAATATTAAAAAGACCCCTGCAAAAAGACAAAATGTGAATATATTTTATTTTAATTATGTTTATAGTAATAGAAATATATGACTATGTTATATTTTTATTCCTTTAGCTAAGTAACCAAATAATTATTAGGATTTTTTTATAATATCAGCTAAAATTTTATAAAAGTCCAGAGAATGCATATGAATAAGTATTCTGTTTCTAAGTCAGCAAATAAATTTATCATTATTTACCAAAATTCATAATGTTAGTCTATAATAATAAGTAAGTCTTTATACTTATACTTTACTTCAAATATATATTTATTTAACCTTTAATTTTAACTAGTCATGAGCTGATTTGTAGTAATATTGCATTACTAGCTGGTGCCCGCGACTTCGTCCGCTTTCTGGGTGAAAGGTAACCCTATCTTCTTTCTGGTGTCCCAGACAACATGTATGCAAAATTTCATGGTGATCGGTTCATTAGTTTTTGTGTGAAAGAGTTACAAACATCCATACATCCATACAAACTTTCGCATTTATAATATTAGTACGGATGTAATATATTTATATTTATTTATTTATTATACACAAAAAGTAATGTTAATAATATTGATTATATTATATATAAAAAATCTATTTTTTTCTTTATTAATTACATTATCTAATTAAATCAATCATACAATCTAAAAATAAGCTTATTTACAATAAAATCTCATTCTAAATTATGTATTATAAATGTATTAGAATTTACACATTATATATTATAAAGCATTGTTGTTAACCATTCTTCTATCGAGTAGACACATAAATCTCTATATATATAAATTTTTTTTGAACCCGGGAGTGTGAAGCTAGTAATTTGTATAATTATTTTTCGAAATTGTTTAAAACAATATTAACTGTAATTAAAATAAATTACAATATTTTATTAAATTCAAAAATCTATTAGATTTATAGAAATCTAAAATATGTGTAGTACATTTTTTTTTAATAAATTAAGATTTTTTTTTTATTGGAATTATATTTTTTGAAGCTTACCAATAATAATAAGTGTATTATTGTATGTCTATATAGAGTACAAATTATTCAAGTAATCAAAGATCTAAATCGATTTAAATCTTTGCAAATAATTTATACTTAGGTAAGTATTATAAAAATTTAAATAGCTGTACAGAAGTTTTTAAATAAATCTCGTGTTTGTCAGCATTATTGTTTGAGAATGCTATTTGAATTATTTTTTAAAGGGGCATTTACTCAGGTTATATGAAATATGTAAAAAAAGTGACTAAACTATGAAGGCTGTAATGGCAAAAAAAAAAATAAAAAAAAAATTGGATACCAAAGGGAGATAGATATTATATATTGAATAAGTGCCAACAATTTGTAATTATTTATATAATTATTTAATATAATATTTAAGTAAAAATTTTGGTTTTATTTGCACACCTATTAAATTGAAACAGCGTTTCAATAAAATTTGATATTTTGAAATGAACGTTGGTAATTTTACATCAATTTGTATTTGCATGGAAATGGTGGGATACAAGTCGAAAGCCCACTTGCAGTATAACCACTTGGTTTTGTAGGTTTTTAGGAGTTGTCGTGCCCCTAGCGCCTGACACGTAATTTTTTTTTGTATTTTTTTTTAAGAGAAAGCTACAATGATTTAAATATAAACAATTATACAAGTAGAGGAATTTGTCATATATATCCGGCTCTTGCAAAATGGACACGAAAATAATTGTCGGATAAATCCGACTCTGGCGGCACAAGGGGGTGACGGTACCATCAGGTGGACCGTCATGTAATTCACAACGGTTGACCCATTTGATAATAGTAAGTATGTCACTTTACCAACTATTTTCTTGTTCCAATGCATCAAGTATGGAGTAACATATTTCTTATCTTCGTTATGTAAGTAAGTAACAATCTTTTTCATCCGCGTTAAAAATCAATACTAAATAGCTACTAGGAATTAATGTACTGTACCTATCTATAAAGCATTTATTATTTTAGCTTACGCCTTTATCTAATAAAATCAATTGTTAAGCCACGATTAGTAGATAAATGTTTTTTGTTATTATTACTAGATAAAAGGTCCCAAGTCGCTAGCACCGTTGTAATTTTTGACTTCGAGTGGCTTTTCATTTAAGAGGGTATGTTGTGGCCTTCTTTAGAGATTGCCACTAATTTTCTTTTTCAAATAATCTTTAATGCATTTCTAGTCTTTCTTCAAGGTTCAAACTATCTTTTTACAAAAATTTCAATAAAATGGGGTCCAGTGACATGTCCAGTAAGGTCGCAATGAAATTTAATCTTGATCAAAGTTTAAATTTCATCAATACTAAAGTTCGTCATCCTTACTACAGTCCCGTATCCTCGCCTTCTTTGGCCACGTCTGCCGCCGGGGGGAGGTGGCTATTGAACAATCAAATTTATAACAAAAAAATCGCTAAACACAAACAGACAAACAAAGACACTTTCGCATTCCACCCATTCAATTAGTTACCACTTACATCGGTGATAAGAAGATTATTAATTTTTTATCATCTGATTGATTTGTCTTTATACTAATTAAATTATTTTCACATATCTATGTTGGAGTACAAACGTAGTGTTTTAAAATTAGGTATTAGACGAAAATATTACAAGTGATGATAATATTTTAGGTGTTTAATAAATTTATGTAACAATGGCTATCTCATTAGTGGGTAAAATAGTGATACTGGTTGTGGTACTTGCGGTTGCTGCAGGATTGACGGCAACTATAGTTTTGCTTGTCAACGAAAATGAAGACGAAGTTGTTGTTACAACTACCCCTGATCCCGATGAAGAGACGACCGACTATCCAGGTCTTGACGAGACACAAATCGGTGTCGGTGTTGGTATAGCGGACATGACAGGACCTTGTACTGAAATTACGTTTGTGAGTACTATTATTATCTCTCCTTGTGCCTTTTCAGTCCTGAAGGTTAGCCGTCAACTTCCTGAATCGGTCCCTGTCAAGAGCCAACTGGAATAGCTGCTCTACCGAGGCAATCCCAGTCCACTCTCGGATATTTCTGAGTCACGACTTTCTCCTTCGCCCAGCGCGTCTCTTCCCTTCTTCCTTATCCATCATAATTAATTGTAGCGGAGATCTATCGGGCCTCAGCACGTGGCCAATATATTCAATCTTGCGTTTTTTGATGGTTTTCATCATCTTTCGGGGCATTTTGACGCGTTGTATTATCATCAAGTACTATTATATAAGATCTTTTATTGATTTATTGAACTACTTGACATACTTTTCTGGGACTACTTACTTCAAAACTTCGACTTTCGAATGTCTTCATTGCAACGGTAAAATATCTGAAGTTCTGACCAATGGATGTGACAGAACTGTTTCCATCTTGGGGGACTTTTACCGTACAAACAAAGGTATATCAGCTAAATTATTCCCGGTGACAGGTGACTTTAAATGACGGTTAGCCTACTTGACAGATTGTGAAAGAGACCCTAATACGTATTATTACGGCCTCTTTCACCAACTACAAGTAAAGTGTTGATTAGTTACTTTTAGAAATAATTTCATGTTTTATTAAATTATGCACTCGGTTTAGTGCATCCTTCGATAGGCGATTTTTTTTAATGTTTGGAACTTTTACCGTACAAACAAAGGTATATTAGTTAGCTAAATTATTCCCGGTGGCAGGTGACTTTAAATGACGGTTAGCCTACTCGACAGATGGAGAAAGAGGCCCTTATTGTATTACATTACAGATGGGTTATGCCGAACTTGGACAATCCGGGGAAGGTATTCACCTACGGCAGTTCTCCAGGGCGTTCATCTTCGTCAAGGGAGAATCGAGAGTTGTATTGGTCTCAGCTGAAGTTCAAGCAGTCGGGATTGCAGTTAGACGAGAGGTAAATAAGTTTACCTCTGGTAATCAAGGTAATACCTTGAAGCGACGTAAACAAGTAAAAATCCTGCTCAAAATAATTATCCGCAGTTAAATCCATTCCGATTAGGAAATGCGAGATTACATCAAGATATAGCAAGGCAGATTAATTATAATTTAACATTAATTCTGATAAATAATTTAATTATATTATTTAATTTAATTATTTAATTAAAAATTAAAGAATATAAAATAATACATAATATAATATAAATTCACACATTCCACACAGTACTATCTTGTTCCAAAGTAAGCAACTTAATGCTTGTATTATGGATACCAGACAGTTGATATAATACATACCTACCTACAATACTTTTTTTTGTAAATACATACCTATTATAAATACAAAACATCCATGACTCAGGTACAAAGGTAAATGTTAACACATAAACATTTGCCTCTAGCGGGATTCGAACCCGCGACCGCTTGGATAACAGCTAGGGTTACTAGCCACTAGACCAAACGTGTCGTCTAACAAAAACGTAAACGTAAACGTGTGTCTAAAGAAAATATACATAGGTATATGTATATGTAACTATAATCCGTCACCTAGCTCATCAAACTATGCGGTCAAGCTATTTCCATTAGCAAGTTTAATTAAATCGGTTCCGTGAAAAGGTTATAAGAAAATTAAATACAGAATTACTTACTTCTAATTTATAATATTAAACCATGGATTCTTTCAGGTAGTCAAGAATCTCCAAGAACTCTACGGCGATATGTATTCTTTACGTAACGTGATATTGACTGGAACTCACACACATAGCGCACCTGGTGGCCACTTGGTTGATTTCTTATTAGATATAAGTATATTGGGTTTCTCGAGTGAATCGTACAATGCATACGTAAATGGCATTACAAGGGTAAGTTCTATCTTGCTTTCTTTCTTTCTCTTTTCTTGCACCCCCATATTAGCGCTCTTGTAGGATACAGCCCATATGTACCTACACACTTATACTTATTTACATCTAAACAAAGCTTAATAATATAATAACTCAGTATTTTTTGTTTTATTTTTCAGAGCATAGTACGAGCTCATGAAAATATAGTCCCAGCACGCTTATTCTTCGGTCAGACTACAGTTACGAATGCACATATGAATAGGTCACCGTATTCTTATGAATACAATCCACCAGAAGAAAGAGCTAGGTAAATTTATTGTAATAAGTGTTATATATTTATATGGTTTATAGATAATAAGTGTTTATTTATACATATTAATATGGCTTAAATTTTATGAATATATATATATAGGTTATGGAAAGTTATGCCCAAGGTTATAGAAAGTTTTGCCTATTTTTGGGGATTTACCATTGAATTGTCAAATAATAACTGCAGGTTTTCTATTTCCAGTAAAGGGCCATAGACATCTCTGCTTCTACCGAAACTCTTTCAATACTCTAGAGTTATGTAGCTGTCTGACTATGAACAATACTGATCACCTTTAAAATAATCTGAAATAATTAGATATGATAAAATCATAAAGCCTATCGCTTTAGTTAACCCTAGTTAATATTTCATAAGTTTCACTGCAAGGAGCTTAACAAGTGTGAGAGAGAGAGTGAGTGAGTGAGTGAGAGAGAAAAAGAGAGAGAGAGAGATCACCTGTGTAATACCTACCCTCAACCTACCCTACATATTAAAGAAATATGATATGTAATGAACAGCTACAACCATTACAATTATGTTCATTTGTAGGTACGAAACAGACACTGACGACGTATTAACTCAACTCCGCATAGTGAAGATGGATGGAAGCCTCCATGGTGTGCTTAACTGGTTCTCAATCCATACCACTAGCATGAACATGACCAACAAGCTCATATCATCTGACAATTTAGGATACGCCGCTTTGCGACTGGAGAAGACGCTGAACCCTGACAGCCCAACTGGAAAGGTACGAAACTCATTATTTGCTGTAATTTGGATGGATATAGGTCTTTTAATTGAGAACCACTACACTAGATCCTCAGTCGTCCGCATTCATCCAGTGTTAGCTTGTTTCTTGAGCCCATCGGTTCAACAAGTGGCAGGTTCCAATCTAAGGCTCGTCTACTCCAATGCCCATACATTGCACGACAGGTATGTCGTTCCTACTTCAGCTGTCTAATTCTTTGGGCTATGTCGACCACCATACGAGGGATACGGATCTTCGGATTATTCTTCAGCTTAGCTCGCTGAGCGACTTGTGTTTTCGTCAGTGATCACATCACAGTACCTACTATACGCGACTTCGTCTGCCTAACTTTATAAAATATAAGTAGCCTATGTTACTCGCTGATAATATAGCTTCCCAATTCAATTCAAACAAACATACAAAAAAAACAAATCTTTCCTCTTTATAATATTAGTAAAGTAATATTAGATAGTATAGATGTTGTGGCCGACTTGGATAGGTAGTTGACATGTTACGTTTTCGCACCATTTCTTATTATATGCCACGACCTAAGGTTTTCATGATTTATATTGCCCTTCAACTGCAAATTTCATTAGGAACTGAATTCAAAACAGTTTAAAAATTATGTCAGAATTAAGATACGTTAGTAGGTAGGTATAACAATGCTATCTCTCCTGCAAGTTCTGCTAGACCTGTCCACGGAGTGATACAGTAGTTCAAAATTGTGTAAAAACTAACTGTTGAATTTATGAGTTTTAAAAATTAATTCCGATCCTAATATTTTTCAGCCAGACATAGTGGCGGGTTTCTTCGCGTCGAATCTAGGCGACGTATCACCAAACATTCGAGGGGCGCGTTGTGAATTCAGTGGCGAGGAATGTGACAATCATTTCCTCTTGTGCGAAGCACAGGAGAGATGTTACTCCTTGGGACCTGGAGACGACATGTTTGAAAGCACACGAATTATTGGAGAAACAGTTTATGAAGGAGCCTTAGTAAGTACTTAACAAATATGTTTTTGTATAAGAAGGGATTAAGTAGAATTTAGATTTGATGTAAGTAGGCATGTGTGCACAGACATAGATATGATGTATGTGTATGTGTGAATTACTTATTTAGAAAAAATAATATTAGGCCGAAGAGAGACATCATTACGACAATTTTTGACAGGCAATTAATTAATGAATTATAAAGCAAGAACCAATATAAGTACCTGGCAGTAAAATATATTTTAAAAGTGCAAATGTAATTCCAGGAAGTACTAAACAGTCCGGGAGAGGAGCTGACAGGCAACATAGCGGTTGTCCACCAGTTCGTGGAGATGTCAGAGGAAGTAGTTTCCAAATACGATCCGATTACCAGAACATTCGATTCTGTAAGTAACAAATTATTGATTTTAAATTAAATATTAATTAACTATTGTATGTTATGAAGGATTAGTTAGATTCAGCAGTAAAAATAGTAAAATTATACGAGACTAGCTTTTGCCCGCGCTAAACAATACCTTCCTAATGCTGTTATCAAAGATAATTGTTTGGTCTCGCTGCGCTCGACTAGATAGAGCGCTATACAAAAGCAATAGCTCCGAAAATGTGGAAACTTTTTATTGTAGTGTGTAAAACTACGCAAACTGGTATTTTATTATGCCTAAAATTAAATTTAAAATTTAATAAAACATTCAGCACGTACACATCACAGACAGTTTGCATTGTGACTGGCTCGGGTACGCCGAATTCGGCGTACTATTTTATGCCGCATTTTACAAGTACGACGGCGGTTAGTCGAGCGCAGCGAGACCAATCATTTATCTATGGCTGTTATGATAAAAATAACAATTAAAAATTTCCAAAAAATTTCAAATTTCGTAGAACCAGCCAGTCTCCGGATGTGTACCAGCAATGGGATATAGTTTCGCATCAGGAACTATTGATGGCGCCAATGCCCTTAATATTACTCAGGTAAACATAATATGCTACGTTTTTTAACGAAAATAAATATTTTATACTTAATAAGAATTTGGACACAAATAACTAGCAGTCTTCTGCGGTTTCACCCGTCTAGGTTTCTAAGGGCCATGGCGTGATGATAGACAGCCTAAAATATATATTATTATTTTTGGAATAAAATCTGAATGTTCTGCATATTCAGACTGTTCGGTTATTCATAATTATCTGCTAGTCGTGAATATGTAAAATCGTCATTGTTTGCAAAAATACAGACAATTCTTATAAAATGTATTCCAGGGCACAATTGTTGGTAATCCTCTCCTGGATTCCATCAGTGGCTTTATTATCGCACAGCCAACCCCCGAAGACATAGAATGCCATCTTCCCAAGCCTATTCTGTTGGCTACTGGAAGGGTAAGTATACTGGAGTTATATATGTGTCTTAGTATCTGATAACTATAGTCCTTTTGCTATTAGGTCATTCTAATATATTATATTAGTATATTCTAATATAATATATACTTAGTATGAATGAATGACTAGGTAGCAAAAGGACTAATTATGATCTGGTCATATTTAAAATCAGAACCAGTCTGCCGAATTTTGCAGATCTAGTCATTATGAGCCCTATGAAGAATAAAATACAACAAAATCCATTCTTTATCCTTATCAAGTAATGAATTTTTTTCTCTATTTAAAAGTAGTATCAATGTGCATGATGGCAGTTATATATTACTAGCAACCCGCCCCGGCTTCGAACGTTTATCCCATTTTCCATTAGTGAAAACCGTAAAAAAATTGTTGGTTGTTTTAGAAGATAACAGAGAAACAGACAGATGCGGACAGCAAATTTACCCTATACATATATGTACTAATATCGTCTGTACATTAAATATTTTAAAAAAATGTACACTGTTTTGTTTTATTAATGGCCTACAATCACGAGTTAAATAATTCGTTCCATTTATTCTGCAGGCGAATTTCCCCCTTCCCTGGCATCCCCACGTGGTATCGATTTCTCTCCTATGGCTGGGAGACCTTGTCGTGGCTGGAGTGCCTGGTGAACCAACCACTATGTCTGGAAGAAGAATTATGGACGTTGTAGGAAATGTGATGGAAAATCACGGGATTGAACCGAGGGTAGTTGTTTCAGGATTGACCAACGAATACATACATTATGTGGCGACATTTGAGGAGTACCAGGTTAGTTTAACCATAGTAACTTATTATTAATCTGTGGTTTAACCACAGATTGACCCAAATAAAGGAACTCATTTCGCATTTATAATTAAGTTTCTAAGGTGCATTTTATATTTTTGATTTTGGCTAATAAGATGTTTGCCTAAACTCATGGTTATAATGATAATACACTCATGGTAAAGAGCACCATTCTTTAGTTGTTGATCCACAAAAATAATAATACTGATATTTAATATTACTGATTAACTGATTTTAAATAATTAAATTAAATTTTTGTGCACTGTTTTAGGTTCAACGTTACGAGGCTGCTTCAACTATTTACGGTCCGAATACTCTGGACATATTTTTGAATAAATTCGCTGAATTCACTACAATTGCATACGAGGTATTTAAATTAGATTTTTTAAAGATCTGGAGTTTAATCCTTAAGAATCGATTTGCATATATATATAAGTATAAGTCCGTGGTATGAAAATTTATGGGAGTAAAATCAGAATTGTCACACGGATGCGTTATGCGTTATAGTTAAGTTCTATTTTTTTTTTAATATTTTAGAATATTACTGAAGTTTCAGAGATATTGCGCCATCTACACAATATTATTTAAAAAAGAACAATGTTGTTCTTTTGAACAACATGTTGTGAAAATTAATTTTTTTTAATTATTTGTAAGGAGTCGTGTGTGTGTCAGAGCTGACAAACAGCACAACTTTTTTCCTGGTATACCAAGTTCTGATATATTCTGATTGTAATGTTTCAGGGAGGTGACGTGGTCCCGGGCCCTGAACCAGAGGATAACCGGAATCGCACTCTCTCCTTGAACCTTCCGGTTTTGTTCGACGCGTCGCCTATCGGCCGTAGTTTCGGTGAAGTATACGATCAACCTCCGTCTGAAGCAGTCAGAGGAGAAACCGTCAGCGTTGTCTTCGTGAGTTTATATTAATTTGATTTCTTTAATTTATTTTCAAATAAGAAGATAAACAACATATACACACTATACATTGGCAGTAGTATATCCTTTATTTAAATGACAATGAAACCTGGATTTAAGCGATTCGGAGCTCATAGGTATTGTGTTGTATTGTATGTATACTTTAATATTATTATTATTATTTACACATATTTATTATTATTATTATTTTTAAATTGATTGTAGTATACATAGTTGTTATTTTATATTTTAGATGACAAAAAGATTAGTATCCTGAGTTACTTCTCAGGATCGTCATCTTGACTTTTTTTCGAAACCCTGGTAAATTTAAATTTATAATGACGATCATAAGAGTTTCTTGTAGAAACCCAATTGATAAATAAATATTTTGATTTTGATTTTGATAATAGCAGGTATGAGTATAGATTCATTACAATCAATTAAATATTTATTATCATCACAAATCTATGTATTACAAACCTAATAACCAAAATAAAATAGTAAGCATAAAAAAATAATTTTGGAAGATTTTGATGTTTTGTGTCTGTTAGGTTTTGGAGTATAATTCGTTAGATTTGAATTTATTTTTGTAGAAATACTTAGCTTAAATTTTTATGTAACAAAAAACATGAAAATGATATCTTAACAAAGTTTGAACTCAATAAAATACGCTTATAATTATAAGATCTTGAAATATAAATAGAAGTATTGCCTTTAGGTAGGAGCCAGTCCTCGTAATGATTTGAGGCAAGAGGGAACTCATCTTCATGTCGAAAGGTTACAGTCCGGCCAGTGGGAAGTCGTGGCCACTGACTCCGATTGGGACACTGTGTGAGTTTTATAATGTACTTAGCACTTATTTTATTATGTTCTAAATAGATATTGATATCCTTAATTTCTTAAAACCGCCGTCAACGACTTGCAGTTCAGTTAATGAACGGGCACATTTTGATTAATATTTTATTAACATTACAACATAAAATTATAAGATTACTAGCTGGTGCCCGCGACTTCGTCCGCGTTCTGGATGAAAGGTACCCTATGTCCTTTTTGGAGTCCCAGACAACGTGTATGCAAAATTTACAACGCCATCTAGGGAATTCTGTTTGAAGCAATGTAGTACTCTAATTCATCTAAAAGTTAACAGATGGCACTACATGTTATAAAATTACGTGTTAATAAAATTAAAGCTGCTGCCCGCGACTTCGCCCGCGTAACTTAGTAAATTATGTACTTAAACCTTCCTCGAGAACCACTCTACCCATTAGTGAAAACCGCATTAAAATCCGTTACGTAGTTTTAAAGATCTAAGCATACAAAGGGACATAGGGACAGAAAAAGCGACTTTGTTTTATACTATGTAGTGATGATGATATGTATGTGTAATGTGTATTGAGATATTGTTTGTTTCCCAAATATAAATAAAATAAAAATAAAAACTTTGACAATTCTTTAAATTTCTAAAACGTTGTTAATATTTTAAAAAATAAAAAATACTTTTAAATTTAAATTTACTTTAATTTAAAATTAATTTTAATTACTTTTAATTTAAAATTTTTATTTTTATAATTAATTATAAACTTTAAAATAACAGGTTCAAGTGGGTGCGTCAGTCAACGTTGACTGGAACCAGTCGAGCCATAGTGGAATGGACCATCCCGGAGGACGCGGTCAGCGGAACTTACCGCTTGGTCTACTACGGCGCTTCAAGATCCATTCTCGGCGCAATAACTCAGTTTCAGGGAATATCCGATACGATTACTGTTGAATAAATAGTTTTAAATTCAATTTTTGGTGTATCATTTGACTCCCAACATTATTATCAAAGAAATAAGTAAGTTTAAAAATATCAGTTCAACTTAATCTATATATATTTATAAAAAAATAATGTTGTGTTGGGTTGTGTATCTCTCATAAACACGAAAACTAGCCGACGGATTGACTTAAAATTTAATATTATTATTTTTACCGTAAAAATATATATATATTAATTTTTACAATTTAATATAATATATATATATATTTTTACGGCGCCATCTGCCGAAAGCGAGGAGAACTAAATCGCCAACATTAACGGCTGTCACATTTAAAGTGGAAGTTAGCCATTGTCATGGCAGTCGCTGACCGTTGAACGTCAAAGAAAACCACAGCGAAGCGTGGTCGGGCTCGGCTAGTTTTTTTATTATATTTATTATCGGAAAATTAACAATTATTATAATAAATAATAATATCCTGCCACAAAATATAGGCGACGGTTGCCAACTACCATCAAGTGAACTGTCAGCCTGTCTGTCGATATTAACATAAAAAAGAAACTTGTACCTAGCCTCTAACATATCACTGCCTAGCCTAACTAAATATTTTTATCTTCACTCCTAAATTTAATATTGTTTATCTGTCTATAAATAAGTAGTGGTCCCCTTGTACGGCGTTGGCTCGAATGCAATAAATTGTATCTACTTTTTCAAATGTCTTAAAGCCACATGCGTTACAAGCTAATTCAACTTTTATTAACTAGATATTAAAGTTGATTTTGAATTGTTATAAATAGATGTACGTATTTCAAGTAATTGAACTATTCATTGAATGAATAAACATCTAAAGACCCTTTCACATATAAATGAAAGAAATTCATGCATTACATTCAAAACACCTTATTACTAAGTAATATTCCTATTACTTTTTATTATGCCTAAAATTTAATAAAACATTCGGCACGTACACATCACAGACAGTTTGCAGTGTGACTGGCTCGGGTACGCCGAATTCGGCGTAGTATTTTTTGCCGCATTTTACAAGTACGACGGCGGTATCTAGTCGAGCGCAGCGAGACCAATCATTTATCTATGCCTACATACAATACCTACACTAACAGATTTATTATTAGTATTGGTGATTGATGATAGTAGGTACCTACCTATTAGCATTTTTTGATATCTAGTGATTCATCGGTGAAAGTAACCAAGGTGCATATTTAGAGATTGCTCAAGTAAAAATATTATTGACGGTACTTCTATATTTATAATATTGTTTTGACACCTGTGACAAAAATAAAAACAAATGTAATTACCAAATGTGTTATCGCCTTTACAAAATGGCCTTTATCGACACCAGTAGTAGGTAGGTTTTTGCTAATCTCTATCGTTTGGTTACTCACTCAATGTGTTATTGTTGAAATATTTTATAATAGGAGATATTACGAGCAGATAATTATAAAGGTTCAACACCGCAGGTCGTAAACTTTGCCTTATAGAGTGATAAATAATTTTACAAGTTATATAACGTTATGTTTCTTACGGAATATATTTTGTGTTAGTTGTGTTTTTAAAGTGATTATTGAAGTTTATTGAGGTAAGTTAAAAAAATATATGTATTACTAGGTATATGGTGTTCGTATATTACTATAATATGGTAGAACGCAGAGCTAGAGAACTCATAGGCGCAAGTACTCTTTTAAAATCTAAGATTCAGAACCTTGCACACAGACGCACAATTGCAAGATGTACTTCGGAGAGTGTGCTCAGGAGCCTCATGAGCTCATACCGCCTTCCCCTTTCTTCCATCGGACATACAGACGTACGGCTGGTTACCATCCTCATCTTGTCGAAATCCCTTCTTTACGGACCAAGCGCTTTGAAACATCCTCTATAAATGCGCTCTGCCAAGGTTTGGAACTCCCTGCCGGCGTCTGTATTTCCGAGCTCATATAACCCTTATCTTTTCAAAGTTCGAGTCTGTGGTTCGAGTGAAGCATCTCCTGGTTGAGCTCGCTCCATCATAGGCCTCTTCTATGCTTCATAGCCAAGAGCAAACCCATCTCTAATTCTCATCAAAAATAATTATTTAATGATTATTTATTTACACTTTACACAAAGATGATTCGGTACATTAGGCATGTGTAAAGTAAAGTAAGTACCAAAATAAATGTGTAAATGTTTCACAGAGAAACAAGATGTCTTGCAAACAAGTAACAAAGAAGATAATAAACTGTCCGGAAACCTGTGTGGACGACAACCTCAGAGGCGTGATTGCTAATTTTCCTTCACTGCATTTGCATCCCAAACATAGAGTTATCACAGTTAGACACGAGGTTAGTATGTTTTAATTGAATTATCCATATAGCTACAGAAAATTAAAATGGTTATGAAAAATTGTGAAAATGGAAGAATAATTATTAATAACTAGTTATGAAACAGTGAAGGAAATTTCCGTTTTCGTAGCTGGTTATGAAATTGGAAGAAAGAAGTTATAGTCTTTGCATTTCACGAAGGCGAGTGAGCTTTGCTTGTGATTGAACGTGTACACGCACATTGCGATAGTGTGCGTGTCTGACGGAGCGGTAAGTTGCGAGCGAGCGTTGTAGGATTTTTTTTTATATTATACTAAACATGCCCTCTTTCGATCTCACGCACACTGTGACACATATACAGACAAGTGTTTACTACAAGTAAATCCCGCTCGCCTTCGTGAAATGCAAGAACTATACCTAACACCCTACTGATTATTATCACAGAGCAAAGAATACTGTCTTCGTTACAGTTAAGTTAGACCTCTAAAATTGTACCTACATACCTACTACATAGTATTTTTCAGAAAGATTCTGGTCGAGTTGCAATAATAGGGGGAGGCGGCTCCGGACATGAACCTTTTGCTTCAGGTAATTTTATTTATTTCACAAACTACAAGTAAAGTGTTGATTAGTTACTTTTAGAAATAATTTTGTTTTATTTAATTATGCACTCGGTTTAGTGCATCCTTCGATAGGCGATTTTTTTAAAGTTTGAGACTGTCTTGTGACTATCCTATTCTTTCTATTTTCTATTCTTCTTGGGACTTTCTATTCTTCGAAGTCGAAAGAAAAATCTATTTCTTATGTAAAGTAAGATAGTTCAGAGAGGAATAAGATGGGAATAGAAAATGGTTACAAGTATAAAAATAATTAGATAATACATATAAAACTCTGGTGCAATGAAATCGCACATGTAAATTTTTTTTTGAAAAATACGGTGTTATTTTTTTTATTTAAAAAAGCACATATATACTTTTTACAATGGGTATAATTTTTCAGGTTTCATTGGAGCCGGGATGTTGGATGGTGCCATAGCTGGAGGCGTGTTTGCATCACCCCCGACCGGCCACGTCTTATATGCGATAGCTCATTCCTATAAATACAATTCGGGTATGTATATCACAAAGAAGTATGTGAACAATTTTTATAAACAGATAAAATTTAGTACCTATGTAGTAGTAGTAGGTTATCTTCGATACTACTAGTTAGATTTATATTTTTTTTTGCCAATAGAGTAGAATTTCAGGATGCAATATAATATTCTATGCCGGCAAAACCGCGGGCAACAGCTATCTAAAAATAAAGATCATACGCTTCGCCAAAGTATAAGGTCAGGCGTCAATGTTAGTTAGACGTTATATTGCTTTGCATATTTTGTCAGGCATGATATCTTTTATTTTTCAACGCGGACAAAGTAGCAGGCACTAACTAGTTATATAATGTAATATATTTATTATCAATGAACAATTTGAGAATAAATTATCCATATTTGTCTACAGGAGGTGTTATTGTGATTCTTGGAAATTATACTGGCGATAGATTGAATTTCGGAAAAGCTATCGAGAAAGCCAAGATAGCCGGCATAAAGGTGAGATTTATTTTCTGAGTACATATCGCTCCTTAAAAACTAAAGGGCCATAAACAAAAAAAAATTCAAAAATGTTTTTATTGCAAAAATACAATCACAATCCTTCATATTGTATGTTGCAAAAAGACTTATGGTTGTTTTATTCCATATTTACTATATTTTTATCATTTTTTATACATTCAAAAGTAATTTGTAGGCTTTAAATCTCTTGGCTGTTTATGCTCCTAATGCTGAAAATGTCGTACCTATTTCTTTAACAGGTGGAAGGCCTTATAGTTAATGAGGACGTAGCTTCGAGACATAATAGAACAGGCGGTCGGAGTATGGTTGGAGAAGTGTTATATTATAAGGTAATTAACATGTAAATAACAATAAAATCATTATCTAAATCATGTTTTGCAAATGTTCATTAAGATTGGCATTTTCACTCATTTCGATTTTTTGACTCATTTAGATCATTTTGACATGTTTGGTCTAGTGGCTAGTAATCCTAGCTGTTGATCAAACAGTCGCGAGTTCGAATTCCGTTGGGAGCAAATGTTTATGTGTTAACATTTACATTTGTACCTGAGTCATGGATGTTTGTATTTATGATATGTATGATATCAAATGTCTGATAAGCATTAGTTGCTAAGTGTGAAACTAGATGGTGCTGTGTGGAATGTGTGAAGATATTATTTATTTATTTAATGTTTCGATTTAGAATGCTATGTTACTTATGCTATGTTATGTGATTTAATTAAGATAATTATAAATTTAATTTCAGCTGTGCGGCGCGATGTCGGTGAGAGGATATGAATTCGAAGCAATTCGAGACATGGTTATAGAAGCCTATAAGAGCATGGCGACTTTGGGTGTATGCCTTAGCGCCTGCTCATTGCCAGGTCAGCCTCCGCTTTTCGAAATAGCTCATGACGAGATCGAATTAGGATCGGGAGTTCACGGAGAGGCTGGAATTAAGAAAGTGAAAATGGGCACAGCTAAGGAAATTGTACAGATGATAATTGATGAGGTTTGTACCCAAACCACATTTCAATAATGGGTTTATGATTTGTGTTGTTTTCGCGCTATTTGTGATACATATATGTATCAAATTTAACACAAAGCAAGAAAATGAGAAAAATTACCTAGAATTTTTGGAGTTTATTCCTGAATCGATTTGCTTTAAGAATCGGCTTAGGTATAAAATATAAGACCGTGGTATGAAAATGTATGTAAGTAACGTTTTATTTTTGAATAGAGATATCTGAAGTTTCAGAGATATTGCGCTATCGGTTTATTCCCATCTCGGCACCCACGAATTTATCTGATAATATTTTTTAGGTACAGTTATTTAAATGATAGAAACACAAATTTAGGTGATTATCTATCGACACAATATTTAAAAAAAAAAGAACAATGTTGTTCTGTCGGCGTGTTCGAAGTGTGAAAATTTAAATTTTATAATCGTTCGTAAGGAGTACTCCAGTCGTGTGTCGGAGCTGACACACGCAAATTTTTTTATTGCCATGTTTCCAGATACTAGCAACACTCAATTTACAATGCGGCGATAGAGTAGCTGTGGTTTTAAACAACTTGGGAGGAACATCTTTCTTGGAGATGAATATTGTAAGCGCCGAAACAAAGGATTATTTAGGTAAATATAAAAACTAGGAAAATTCGTTACAATGTTACTAGCTTTTCCCCGCGACTTCGCTCGCTTATCTTTATAAATCATAGTCTATGTGATGTGTTATTCTAACGTATGAACCACACTGGACTGCAAAGAAAAAGAGTCGGTTAGATAATCTTCAATATCTTCAAAAGTACCTGACCTAGCTTTATGAAATAAAAAAAAAAGACTAAATCAAAGCTAAATTAAATAAATTTTATTTTTATTTAAGCACATTAAACTATTCTTTTCTTTACTTTTGAAAATATTGAAGATTTTCTCATCGACCTTTTTTCTTTGCGGTCCAGTGTATTACTGAAAAGTTTCATCAACTTAATGTTCAGTATCTAAGTTTTGCGCGAAAGAGTGACAAAAACGCATACATTCATGCTTACCAATTTCCGAGTGAATAATATGCTAGCGACCCGCTCCCGGCTTCGTACGTGAGCATTTAAAAAAAAAACAGAAGAAATTAGCCAGACGCAAAAGAAGGATGTTATAAGTTTAACTTATGTATCTGTTTATGGCATCAAAGCTCCCAAACGGACGGACCGATTTTGAGCCATCTTTTTTTATTTGAAAGCTGACGTCATCGAGATGGTTCTTAGATATAATTTATGAAATTATGTTCTTGTATTTGAAGATCCCAGCTCATTCAATGGATAGTCCTAAACAAAAGAATTTCTCTACCTTCCAACGGTTAGATTCCGTATAAGTCGGGCGGATATTGTCGGTGTCACCCCAAAAATCAATCAAAACTATTAAAATAAAAAAGTAATAATTCAAGGCTGTAACTTTGAAGAAAATGGTCGTACAGTGCTCATTAAAAAAGAAAAGTGTAGCTTTAAGTCTCTAGTTTTTGAATCCGAGCTTCAAATATTTTTCTCGTTAGCGATTTATGAGTAATCGTCAAAAAACCAACGAATTTTTTTTTTAAATTTTTGCTCGTCTTTAAATCGCTGTAAAAACAGTAATATTTTTTTTTGTGATGGCACTATAAAACTCTTTTAGAGAATTTAATTCCGTACAACTACACTCATCGTGAGCACTGTACGATGATTAGTCACTGAGTTATCGTCGATCAAAGCGAAAAAGTAATTTTTTAATTTGATAATTGATTACACGGGCAATAATGGTCGTACAAAAAATTAAAGTAAAGTTTTGTAAACTGCAAAACATTCTCTACAAGGTGCTTAAATTGGATTTTGATAAAAAAAAATCAAACCGTAAATGTTGGCCGAAGATACGGTAAAATTCTGCAAATTTAAGGATATTTGGATAACTTGTAATGACTTTGCAGATACGAAGGATATTTAATAGCTTTTTAACCTCAATGTGTCCTGAAAAAACCCTGAAAGTTTCAGGATGCTGCTATTTATTTTTCTTAGTGTCCGGAATGTTTAAAATTATCGTAGTATTTGCTGAAAATCAAGATAACGGGCAATTTTTTATTTTTTATCCCTTACCAAATTATTGCTAAAAAAAACGTTTAAACTCAAAAGTTTAGACGGTTTTTAGCAATAAATCCATATTTTTATCATTAGAAGCCTTTAATCATTAAAAAATAAAAAATAAATTTCTTTTTCAAGATTTTTTTTCTACACATTAACGATGTTTTCCGAAAAAAAAATTGTTTTATTTTTTAATGATTAAAGGCTTCTAATGAAAAAATATGGATTATTGCGTTTAAACTTTTGTGTTTAAAGGTTTTTTTTAGCAATAATAATTTTTAGCAAGAAAAATTGCCCTTGTTTTTCAGCATATACGATAATTTTAAACATTCCGGACACTAAGAAAAATAAATCGCAGCACCTTGAAACTTTTAGGTTTTTTTTAAGACACATTGAGTTTGAAGCTATAGAAAATATCCTTCGTAACTGCATTATTTGCAAAGTTATTACAAGTTAACCAAATATCCTGAAATTTGCAGATTTTCACTTTTTTTGACCAACATTTTCGGTTTGAAATTTTTTTTTTTAATATTCAATTTAAGCAGCTTGTAGGGAATGTTTTGCAGTTTAAAAAAACCCTACTTTAATTTTCTATACGACCATTATTGCCCGAGTAAATAATTATCAAAATTAAATGTGACTTTTTTTGCTTTTTTCGACGATAACTCAGTGAAAAATCATCGTACAGAGCTCATGAGGAGGTCAAATTATAGGGAATTAAATTCTCTAAAAGTGTTATATAGTGCCATTACAAGAAAATATTATTACGGTTTTTACAGCGATTTCAAGATAAACAAAAAATTTTGAAAATTTTTTTTGTTTGTTTTCTGACGATTACTCATAAACCAATAAAGATAAAAATATTTGAAGCTCGGATTCAAAAACTAGAGACTTGAAGCTACAATTGCCTTTTTTAATGAGCACTCTATGACCGTTTACTTCGAAGTTACAGCCTGTTGAAAATCACCTAAAAATTTGGAACTTTCTTTGTATCCTTTAATTGTGTTGCGTTTAGTATATTTTATTAGTGGCGGTTATGCAATCTGCCACAATTTACGAATTTTTAAATGTGGTACTACTGATTAGGGGTGACACCCGACCGTGAACATCATAAATATCCTTCGTAACTGCATTATTTGCAAAGTTATTACAAGTTAACCAAATATCCTGAAATTTGCAGATTTTCACTATTTTTTTGACCAACATTTTCGGTTTGAAAATTTTTTTTTATTAATATTCAATTTAAGCAGCTTGTAGGGAATGTTTTGCAGTTTAAAAAACCCTACTTTAATTTTCTATACGACCATTATTGCCCGAGTAATTAATTATCAAAATTAAATGTGACTTTTTTTGCTTTGTTCGACGATAACTCAGTGAAAAATCATCGTACAGAGCTCATGAGGAGGTGAAATTATAGGAAATTAAATTCTCTAAAAGAGCTATATAGTGTCATTACATAAAAAATATTATTACAGTTTTTACAGCTATTTCAAGACAAGCAAAAAATTTTCAAAATTTATTTTTGTTGGTTTTCTGACGATTACTCATAAACCAATAAAGAAAAATATTTGAAGCTCGGATTCAAAAACTAGAGACTTGAAGCTACAATTGCCTTTTATAATGAGCACTCTATGACCGTTTTCTTCGAAGTTACAGCCTGTTGAAAATCACCTAAAAATTTGGAACTTTCTTTGTATCCTTTAATTGTGTTGCGTTTAGTATATTTTATTAGTGGCGGTTATGCAATCTGCCACAATTTACGAATTTTTAAATGTGGTACTACTTATGTTCACGGTCGAGTGTCACCCCTAAGCGGGTGACACCCGGGGCGGACCGCCCCCCCCCCCTAGCTACGCCACTGTCAAGTAGTCTGCGGGAACTTACAGCAGATATCTATAGCGTGTATGGGCTCAATAGAATGTAGTGTAGCGGTTAGTTTAAAGTTTTAGCTATAGCTAGTTTTATAATAATTATCGATATAGAATATTTTGTTTTGTTTTAGAATCTAAAAAAATAATAGTGGAAAGAATTTTTTCTGGACCTATGAAGACCTCTCTGGACATGCACGGTATCCAAATCTGTTTACTGCATTTGAATGATAAATATGGCGATTTATGGTTGGAGTTGCTGGATGATCCAACCACTGCTATCGGGTGGACTGGAGGAGTTGCGTCCATAAGTAACGGGCATAAGAAAGACCACAAAGATGACGATACAATATTGAATACAGACGGCAGGAAAGTAAGTACAATTTTTATTTTAAAAAAATGGGGCTATTTTGAAAATAGTTCAAATAAATTTGTGCATCGTCAGCGAACTTCTGTAACTAAATTAATATATATAAGGAGAACGTGACGGCACATTTCCTTAGTGTTCAGCACCGTAAGTAAAAACTGACAATACTCATACTGGTTCTAGACTAGACCTTCGTCTAGTCTAGAACCTAGAAAAGAAAAAAAAATACCTAGAGATAACAAGCTGACCCGTCCACTTAGGGGAATAAAACATAGTTTACGACCTATTCTCAGACGTATCTAATATACAAAAAAAATTCATAAAAATCGGTCAAGCCGTTTCGGAGGAGTTTGGTTACAAATACACGAGAATTTTATATATATAGATAAGGCAGTAGATACACCAGCAGTAGACAGACGACCTCATAGGCTTCACGAGAAACGGCTGGATGCAAAACGCATAAGACCGTGAGGTTTGACCTTGGGAGGCCTTTTTTTTACAACAGGAATCCATCAAGGATACTCACCGGCCTGAGGACAGACCGGAGGTTTATGTCGGACTCATGCCCCGAGATGGTATTGGGGAAGGCCTACCGACTAAACCTCTTGGCGTCCTGCGCGTCCTATAAGGCGAAGTTGCGAAATCAGACGAACACTCTTCCGCAATTCCGCCCACTTTAGGAGAGGCCATCCTGATGACGATCACAGAGGAAGTAGGTAGTTATGAAAAATTTAAATGTTTTCTTGCAGACTACATCTGGTCCACGCCTCTCGCCTTACGAGCAAGAGTTATTGCAAGGCAGTCTAACGAGAGCTGCTGAAGAATTAATAAAAAACGAAGCGTTACTGAACCGACTCGATTCCGGATGTGGCGACGGAGATTGTGGGATGACTTTGAAAAAATTTGGGCGAGGTATTGAAACATTTGCCTATAGTATCTAAGCATACATCTATACAAAAACACAAATTTATAATTCAAGACCTAATACTCAGAAAGTAAAAACTAGACTAGAAAATCTAAAGCCAACCGTCAGCCTGTCTGTCGATCGTGACATAAAGACATTTAACGAAAAGAGATCGCTTCGGCAGACTCACAAATAAACACAATTAATAATTACGGCTCTTATTTATCTTAGATTTTTTAGAACCTTTTAGTTGTGACGGCAAAGAATAATTTTCTAGAAATAAATTAAATTAAATGTGGTTTTCAGGCATTTTGTCCTATTTGAAGACGGCATCGTTGGAGTATCCATCGAACGTGTTGTGGGGTTTGTCTGAAATAGCCGAGACTAATATGGGAGGGACGTCTGGAGGCATTTACAGTTTAGGATTGTCGGCAGCTTCACAGGCCATAGGAAGGTACGTACTAAGACTAAGACCTAAAATTAAAGCTAATTTTAAAGAACAATTCTTTGACAACATGTTTAGTCTAGTGGTTAGTAACCCTAGCTGATAACCAAACCTTCGCGGGTTCGAATCCCGCCAGGGGCAAATGTTTATGTGTTAACATTTTACCTTTGTACCTGAGTCATGGATGTTTTGTATTTATATAACACTAGCTGGTGCTCGCGACTTCGTCCGCGTGGAATAGTTATTTTGGGAATCATTTGGGTATCTCGAACGGTTTTCGCAGCGCACGCAACGGAAGCCCTCAAACATGAATAATTTTCCCCGTTTTTTTCCACATTTTCAACTGTTTCTTCGCTCCTATTAGTCGCAACGTGATGTTATAGCTTAAAGCCTTCCTCGATAAATGATCTATCTAACACAAAAAAAATTTTCAATTCGAACCAGTAGTTCCTGAGATTAGCGCGTTCAAACAAACAAACTCTTCAGCTTTATAATATTAGTATAGATAATTTAACTATTTTACATTTAAGTGCCAGCACCAATGAACCGCAGATGTGGTTGTCAGCGTGGGAGAAGGCAATAAGGGCTATCAGAAAGTACGGTGGAGCGGAGCCAGGTGACAGGACTATGGTATGTAAAAAAAATACCTATCTGTTATTTATTTAAATTATTTGTCAGTTTACAACTGACAATACAGAGTCCGTCATGAGATTACGTCACTAAAAGGACGGCCAGGCGCATTAAAATAGCATTGCGGGACTCATAGTAAATCGGTTGTTCCAAATTTAATTATTAATGACTGAGTTTGCTTAGTGCTTAAATAACAGACAATTTGTTTTAATTACCAGTTGGATTCATTGTGCCCAGCAGCAGAGACATTCAAAAAGAATCTAAACTCTGATCTGAAGATACTTCTGAGTAAAACTGCTGAAGCAGCAGAGAACGGAGCTAAGGCTACCGCTCAAATGTTGGCAAGGTATTATAATGTTGGATTTCATTTTAAAAACGATCTTAAGATTAAACTAGTCGGCGGCTCGAACTCATCAGTGGGTGCTGTTAAAAAAAATAAACATAAACAGACCTTTGGGAAAATGCTTTTTTTGACAAAACTACTGCACATATCTATTTCGTGTAAAGTTATTTAAAATCTTAAATAACTGATCAATGTCTGTGTTTAAAGTATTTTGGAGTTTTTGTACAGTGACTTATTCACTCTCAAAATTGGTTTAATATTTGTGTTAAAATATGGTTTTTTCAAGGATCTTATCTTTCAAATTAATACTTTTGTTACTAGTTTGTATAGCAACTAACCTAGTTAACGACAAGATAAATCGATATCACGCTTACTTTTATAAATTAAAAAAAAAAAACATAAAACAGCGGAGTAATAATAATCTTTTTCTTATCTTTCTACGTTTGTATGGAGGAAGAGCTGACTTGTGTGACCTTAAAGAAACAACAAACAAGTTTTTTGTTGGGTTGAAGAAACGAGATAATTAACTCAATCTAGACTTTATTGCCATATGTATAAGTGTCAAATGTTTGTTTGTTCGTAGGGCGGGTCGAGCTTCGTACGTAGCGAGCGACCATTTGCACGGCGAAGACGCCGGCGCACGCGGAGCCGTCATTTGGATCAATGCCATATTAACTTTTATTGCGGACCAACAATAAATCTTTTTATAATAAGGAAGGCTTCGTAGACTTTTATTAACCCCCATCTTACCTTTTTTTTTTTTTTTTTACGAGGAGAAATCCATTTATTGACTTCCTACCGCTGGCTAGGCGGTAGGGGTGTGTGGGGGTCAGCCGGCGCACCGCGCTAGCGGGCCCGGCAATACCCACTAAAACTCCTCGGTGCCTCCTCGCCCTTTGTGCGGGATGGACCGGGTTCTGCCTAGGCACCAACTCCGATCCAGCCCCCATCTTACCTAGCCGGTCGTTTCTCTTAACCTTAATATTTTTCTAAAGCCACCCCGACTATACTATCAGCTGTATCATCTATAGTAAAACTTTGTCACATTTTAAATGTAACGAAAACACTTCAATGGAGTGCTTGCTATAAACAAACAAAGGTATCCTATGTAAGGTAAGGTAAGGTAAGGTAAGGTAAGGACTCTATGTCCTTTCTGGTGTCCCAGACAACGTGTATGCATTTGTACACAATTTCTGAACCATAGGTACACAATTTCCTGGTGTACGGTTCAGTAGTTTTTGCGTGAAAGAGTTACAAACATCCATATAAACTTTCGCATTTATTATATTAGTAGGTACTAAAGTAGGGTCTCAAATTTATTTTTCTTTTAAAATATTACAATTATAACTGTAATTTTTTTATCCCCTTATAAATTAAAGAAGTCAATTTTTGTATAAAACAGCTGATTTAGTCCCTTTCTATGATTGTTTGGTTGTACAAAGAAAATGATAATAAACATTAAATTAAATATATAATATTCATAATGGCAACATTTTGTTCTAAAAACAACTACGCATAGTTTACAAATATTTTTACATTCATATAAGTAGCTTTAAAATGGGTCAATTAGGGCCTCTTTCACCAACTACAAGTAAAGTGTTGATTAGTTACTTTTAGAAATAATTTTATGTTTTATTAAATTATTATGCACTCGGTTTAGTGCATCCTTCGATAGGCATTTTTTTTAATGTTTGGGACTTTTACCGTACAAACAAAGGTAAGTATATCAGCTAAATTATTCCCGGTGACAGGTGTCTTTAAATGACGGTTAGCCTACTTGACAGATGGTGAAAGAGGGCCATAATAAATTAAAAAAAAATAATACAAATTATCACCTCGTAATAAATTAATATCTATTTTGTGTTAAAATTTACTCTATTATTTAATTTTCATGTTTTATTATGTATAACGAACTTAAGTTACAATTTATTTTTTTAAATTAACCTCCACGTAAAAAAAATCAGGAATATTTTTTGTTAATAATAATATCTCAAAAATATACTTTATGCAAATTTTACTTTACGTAATGGACATACAATTGTTACTAGAGAAGCTGACGACTTATCGACTCTTAAATTTTAAATTAAAAATTGATCTAATAAATATAAAATTTAAAGAAACTTAAGACACAAACAAATGGACATTCGAATATTCTTATCTATCTGAATAAACAAGAATATCTTGTGGCAAGCAAAGAAAGGACCGAAATATTTACAAAAATATAACTGTATTTAATTGACATTATAATTATAATTATTTGTTTCATGGCGTGAAATCTCTGAAAGATATAAAATATAATATATATGTATACATACAATGTGAATTTGTAATTACCATCCGTATTTTTCATATGTACTATATATATAATTTTTATTAATTAAAGTTTTATTATAAATATAAAAGTTTGGGTAGTTACTACAAATTTACGCCATAAAGAAGTAAAGCTCGTTACACACGGTTTAGCTATAATATATTATATTAATATAAATTATAGCTAGTCATAATATACCTAGCTATAATTTATAGCTAGTAATAATATTATTTCTAACAATATATTATATAACAAGTAATTTATTACTTACTATATATTTTCTATACAAATACTGGAGTGATTTTCTTTATATATAAAAAAATTACGTGTCACGTTGTTTGAGGCCAATGAACTCCTAAACTACTGAACCGATTTTAATAAAACTTCGTGACTGTGTGTAATTTAAAAGATAGGATGCTTTATAATATATATTTCAATTTTTTTTTTGCAAATCATTTAATATTATTAACATGGCGCCATCTGTTGGATACTTACTCAATCTAGTAATTAAATATTTGTTATAATTATCTGTGAGTTCCGTAAAAATCTAACAGATGGCGGTGTAAGGTAATTTATCGGCTGGATTGAATAGAAACTTGCAGTTGTAATATAACATGATTTAACCTTTTGTGTGCCCCGGCTTGACCCGCGAAGCCAAACTTGGCCGCACCCCCCTCTGTGTAAAATTTTGACAGCGCGCCGCGCGCAGCGCACTGCTTTGTTTATGTTAAATTATTTTCTAAAAATTACTCTACAGACAGTAATGTTGCGATTATTACTGGGACCTAAATAAGTAAAGAATATTATAAGCCCTTTTATGTATGCGTACAGTATTTATTTTTCCTTCCAGAGGCATTTGATTGTAAACATCGCACGAAAATCGACAGTGCGTCAGAAATGTATTTTTATAAATTTTTTTACACAGCAAAGTCTTTTTTTTATTTATTGCGATTTCCCTTAGAATAACTAACTATCAGTTGATATAAAAATTATATGTTTCTATGCTGAAGATATATTCATAAAATAATGTACAAAATCGTAAATAGTTTCACGAAACGGCCATTGTCCCGTCATCAAAAACTTTTTCTTAGGTAATCTCAAAACATAATTTAGACTACATCACAGATGTTGCGATTGCAATTATTTGAAGAAAATATATTCATAATCATAAAAAACAGCAAGAATCATATAAAAACAAAGATTTATACACGTTTTTCATCAAAAAACTGGATGTAAGTCAAATATTCTAACCTCTTTTTACAACTTTTTTTTTTCACATTATATCATTGTCTATGGCCACAAAAACTTTTTCATAGTAGAGTAGAATAATAGAACTTGTTACGGTCTACTTTACCAAAATACTTCCATAAGCAATATTTTTGTAAATAATAAAACAAGATCGTCTTCATAGTTTCAAATAAAGAAGCGTTAGACGTAATATTTGTGTATGTGTGCGTGCTCGCTGTGTTGGCTCAGATCTGCGCCACAAGATCATATACCTTCTGTTTATACAGGTTGTTCAATTTCGAAAAAATAAAAACATCAGGTACCCTATTTAAATTCGATTTATATTTAAAATCGAGTGAAATCTAAAGGAAAGTAGTCTTGCTTTGCCTTGGCTCATATCTGAGCCAACACAGTGGATCCACCCCTTCCACCGTGGTTTATACCTGAGACTAAACACAAAAAAGATTAATTTGATTTGAATTTGATTTAAATAAATGATTTTATTTTATTTTGATTTGAACATTTCTATGACGTCACCAACATATACCGTAATTTATATTATAGTACGGTATATTAATATATTATATTATAGCTAAGTTTGTGACGGGCTTTATTCACCCTTGTTTTATGACACGATAAGCCATAAAATACTGATCAATTAAATAAAAAAAACCACGTGTTTGATGTCTTAGAAGTCCCATTCTGTGGTTTTCTCAATTTCCATTTCCGAGAGTTTCTCTTGAAGGAGAAGTGCAGACATGTCGCCTGAAAATAAAATTATTTTTATTAGTTTTAACCCTCCAGCCGCCAGAGTCGGATTTATCCGACTATTATTTTCGTGTCCATTTCGCCAGTGCCGTAAAATTCCTCCTTGTATAATTTTTATTTTTAAATCATTGAGTTACTTTCTCTTAAAAAAAAAAAAATTAAAAAAATTACGAGTCAGGGTCTAGGGGCACGACAACTCCTATAAAACCAAGTAGGTAAAGGGTAAATTAAATAAAAATATAAGACAAGTTGAGGCAAGCATATTAAATGCATCCTACAGTTATGAAAATACTATGCTCTGGCAATGGCAAAGGGATAAGGGGAACGGGATAACACTTACCCTTTATCCCTTTTCTCCGTAATATACTATTATATGAGTGCTACTGCCAAATCAGTGTTATACCTTTTAAATTAAAATATAGAAAATTCGCCATTCTGTATGTGCGTGTGACGTCACTCGTATCAAAGATCAGCGCCATTACAGAAAGCGTTTTTGGCGCGGTTTTGGAAATTTAAACTTTAACATTGATTTTTATTAATAATACAGTAGATCTCCCGGAAATATCAATGTGGTTAGTCCTTATTATGTAAATCAGGAATAATCTAAAATTAGTCTAATGGCGGCTGACCTGGCTCCGGCTCTATTGGCTTGACGCGTCCTATGAGACTGGGCAGATGGTCGGTCTTTCGCAGCTGCTTGAAGAACGGATGCCCGAGGAGTTGGGAGGCGGTGGGCCTCTTCTCGGGGTCCCGGTGCATCGCCTGGTCAGTCAGATTGTGGAACGTGTCCGAGAGCTTGCGGCGGGCGTAGAGGGCGCGGAAGGCCTCGCCGTCGCCGCACTCGCTCTGGTACGCCTTCTCCTCGAGACACGGCTCCGGGAAGGTGGAGCAGTCGAGCAGCTGGGGCCGACTGCCCCTCACCTTCTCGGTGAACATGAGTGTCGTGGGCACACCGGCGAAGGGCACTGCGCCGTTGGCCAGCTCGCAGCACAGTATGCCCAGCGAGTACACGTCCGAGCGAGCGTCGTAACCCTTCAAATTCTGTATGTATCGTGACCCAATGCAATGTTTACTATGGTGGTCATAATTATTTTATTAATTAATTAATTTTTATTATTAATTAATTAATTAATAATTAAAATATTTAATTAATTTTATTAATTATAATCATTAATTATTGTTAAGTGGTAAAGACATATGATATTGCCCACACACCTTATCCTTAAATCTCAATTCTCATCCTGGAGAAAAAGGTAGTTTAGAACAAACCGGTTAAAAGACGCACCCTCCTTAAAAAAAGTGGCAGACAGAAGTGAAAACTTGAACAATTACGTGTGCATTTTTTGAATCGTACATACATAGGGTTCGGTTACATTACATTACCCAACAGGTTGCGAGTTCAATGGTTTTTTTCCTATCTCAAAAATGCCAAACGCGCCTAATGAAGTTTTCACTTCAAAAACAACAATGTATTTAATATTGCTTTGATTTATTTATTAATGAAATGAATGTCACCTGTTCCAATATTTCTGGACTGAGCCACATGAGATTGGCGTTCTCGTAGTCCGGCGGTGGCAACGTGTGAAGGTGCTTCTGGCGACGGCCACGGACGACCATGCTGGCTGCGGAGCGGAGACCCGAGAGACGCACCGTCCCGTCGCCACTTACCAGCACGTGACTGGCGCGTACGCTCCTATAAAAGCCACCCGACACAAAAAATATAGTTAAAAATATTAAAACCTCATTTCTTTTACAATACAAGACGTCGGCCTAAATTGTTAACTTAACCTGCTAAGTCACATTTTGCATAGTTTTCAGGAGGGAGAAAAAATGACATGTCAAAAATATAATATAATTATGTATAGGTAGATTTTAAATTTAAAACCTTATTTAAATACAAAATTTAAACTAAATCGTTAGAGCTGTTTCTGAAATACATGAAATAAATTTATATAGTTACAAGAGTTGCTCATTTAAAGTTATTAGATAAGTATAAAAACACATTGATAGGTACCTGTGTATAAATAATTGCTTGTGCAAGTATTGTAGAGCGAGCAACACATCCTTCAATATCAGAGCGCACGCCAATTCAGGAAGACCTTCTTGGAAATACCGATCCAATATATCTCTGCAGGAGCCAAGAGACATCAACGGTGACACTACATACAGCTCCCGTCCGTGCACAAAGGACGTCAGATATGGCAGAATGTTGGGGTGTTGTAGTTCTTTTCTTATGAGAATGTCTTGCTGGAATAGAAACAGTAAATTCATGTTATTCAGCCATATAAAACTTTGTTTAATTCCATATAAAACCTTGTTTAATGCTCATTCCATTGCATAGTTTAAAACATTTAAGCGAACATACAGAGGGACAGACGGCAGGAAGTAATTTAAGGATGCGTTTGGTCCAGCAGCTAGTAGCCTTAGCTTTTAACTAAACGGTTACAGGTTCGAGTTCTGCTAGGGGCAAATGTTTATGTGTTGACATTTTGTCTTTGTGCCTGAGTCATGGATGTTTGTATGTATTTACAAACAAAAAGTAATTTATGTAGTATATCAACTGTCTGTAATCCATATTACAAGCATTAGTTGCTTGGTGTGGAACTAGATAGTGCTGTGAGGAATGTGTGAAGATATTAAAAAAATATCTATTTTTTACCTACTATGTTATGTAATGAGAATGTTTATGTAATGAAGCAGAATGTAACATACTCATGGACTATCTATGGTATAGCAAAATATTATTTATTTAAAACTATGGAATTATAGCAAAATTTGGGCTGTCCCAAATAAATGGTGTCTGTCCTGGTGTCCCGAGTAACCGAAAATTGTCCCAGACGGGAAAACATGTCCCAATTGAAAAAAAAAACCAGAATGTAGCACACGACCTTGCACACGTGTAGGACATGCCAAAGTGATCCCAAATTGGGACAAAAAACATTTGATCTTTTTAGCTATCTAGTGTCAAAATATACAAATTTCACATCAAAAAAATAACATACCTGAACCAAGTTGGCATTTTCCTTACTTTTGTCCACAAAGTATCTCTTGATGGCCACGTTCTCATCTGTTGGCTTGTAAAGTGCTGAGTAAACAACTGCTGCGCCACCGCAACACTCTGTCACTATTGAAGTCAATTGGTAATCATTTATATCGGGATTGAACATTTTACTCAATTCAGAATATCAGATACAATGCCCATGTAAATCTTTCTGGTATACTAATAACAATTAAATCTTCATTGCACTAATACTTGTTAGTTCTAAATATAGTACATTTATTATAAATAGTAAAATAAACAATCATGTATGTATCAACAAAACAAACACAAAAACAACTAAAGTAACACCTGATGACCTGACTGATTCGCATACATAGAGTAAAGTAATTTGGTGGTAGATGTTTTGTTGACATTACATTTCCATGACAAATTGTCAAAAGGTCATCGATGACATTTAAAACCACAGACTAAATGAAATAGTGAAACACAGACAAAGTATTATGCAGCAGGCGTACGAAATCTACGGTTATGGTATACTTAAGTTAATTTATAATATTGAAAAGCATTTCCTTTTTGGTTTTGAATATGTTTGCTTTACGCTTAGGGCCGACTATGTGCTTATTTATATAGTTGGTCCGGCACATTTCATACGGCAATTTTTGTTTAACAACAAAGCCGACTCGATGAACCTTTTAATCATTTAAAGATATTCTATAATTATGTAATATCGTTGTTCGGCTTCTAATCGATAGTCTTCCCCTTTCTTCCATCGGACATTCAGCTTGCTACAATCATCATCTTGTCGAAATCGCTCTTTTTCGGACCAAGCGCTTTAAAACATCCTTTATAATGCGCACTGCTTTTAATTGGTCTCGTTGCCGTCTCGTTGCCCTCGACTAGATACCGCTGTCGTACTTGTCAAATACGGCAACAAATACTACACCGAAATTTTGGGCATAATAAAATGCTAGTTTGCGTAGCGAAACTGTGTAAAAATATACCTAACTGTGTAAAAAGTGATAAAAACTGACGATGTTTTACTATTGTTTTTAGATAGCGCGGTATCTAGTCGAGCGCAGCGAGACCAATCATTAATCTAAGGCGCACTGCCAAGGTATGGAACTCCCTGCCTTGGCAAAGTTCGCGTGAATAGGCATCTTCTGGGTGAGCTCGCTTCATCTTAGGCCTCATCCTTGTTTCACAGTTGGTTGTTGGCCAAGAGCATACCCATCTCTAATAAAAAATAAATAAATAAAATCGATAACTAGTCTAATCATTCGGCTTGCCAGAATTTGGCTATGCCGACTATATTCGGCCTTTTTATCGTACGTTCATCTACATAATATATTATGGTATAATATATAATGTAGAAGTAATGGGTTAACTGCGCCTTAATAATTATTTTGTAAACTACCTACTTACCTATAACCTACAGAAAACTCCCAGCATTTCCACTGACACTCATTGATTACATGCACTTATAACTGCATAACTAAATACAGTAGGTATAGGTACCTTAACTACTAATAAAAACAATAAATATTCCAAATCTATAGGTATCTACCAAAGACTATATAAGTATATTTAGTTTATATCAATGGTATCTACTAATAAAAACAATTGAAGGCTGAAACGGCTGGACCTATTTTGACGGGACTTCAGATACCTAATGTTATAAGGAGTAGGTACCTACCTAACTAAAGCCCGGTTAAGTTAATGCGATGCGAATATCTGCAACAACCTATGCGGTACTTCCGCATCGATTTAGATATCTGCAACCATATCCGCATTCGCAATAATCAATGCTAATCTTTTTCGAATACGGATATGAAGCTAGTCCTATATAAATCTGAAAGCAAAGATAATTGATTGGTCTCGCTGCGCTCGACTAGATAGAGGGCTATACAAAAGCAATAGCTCCGAAAACGTGGCAACTTTTTATTGTAGTGTGTGTAAAAACCGTCACTTTTTATCAATTTTTACCAAGTTTTATTATATTTTTACACAGTTTCACTACGCAAACTGGTATTTTATTACGCCTAAAATTTAATAAAACATTCGGCACGTACACATCACAGACAGTTTGCAGTGTGAGTGGCTCGGGTACGCCGAATTCGGCGTACTATTTTATGCCGCATTTTACAAGTACGACGGGGGTATCTAGTCGAGCGCAGCGAGACCAATCATTCATCTATGTCTGAAAGATTTCCCCAGAATGAATTATGAAATCTTTAATTTTTTTAATATAAATTGTTTAAATTTTCTACTAAAAGTTTGATTACTTAATACAAAAAACATGAAATTGATCAATTTCAATTAGGTATTTATTTCTAAATTAAAAATTAAACGTAGATAAAATCTTGAAATCTGAATCCGTATCCGTATGCGTGATGTTGAAAATTCTGCATCCGCAACATCCACTACCACCTACTACCAGCCTATCCGTAACCCTTTACCGTGAAAAGTTGAAAATAGGTTTAATTAGATCACGTTCAATGGAAAAGATTGCGAAAATTCCACCCTCGCAACATATGACAGACGGCATGCAAAAATTTACAATCCACTCAATAAAAAGCTGTAATGCCTATATATAAACAGGCGGCGACCGCATCTCGGATACGCTTTATAAGCGATGTACTCACTGCTATATAAAACCGGGGAGAGAGCCAAATTCTAAATTTAAAAGTGCCCGAACGAACCCGATTGCGACCGAATCCAACCGCCCGCCTCAGTCCATCACCGACTGCCGCTCCGACATTCCCAAAGCCGGATGATTCGTTAGCGCGGTAACGAATTCTTTCACTCGGCAAGGGCGCACCGTTTACGGCACTGAAAATTCAAAAATTTCCAATTTCCAAATAAGGTACGCGGCCGCGATAAAAAAAAGTGAATTGAAATTTTTGAAAAAAAAAATTACCGTGAAACAGTGACAGTGTGTGGTGTACCTACCGTTTATCCATTTTTCGTGTTACCCGGTAAGAAAATAAATAATTACAAATATATTTGCACAAATTATTTTATAAGTTTTCCACGCTTTTCTGCAACCGACTAACTCTAAATCAAAGATTAGACAACCAAGCACGTGCTGGAAGCGGGCGTATTGAGTTTCAATATGTCTGCCTGGCCGTTCCAGAATTATTTCACTTGGCATTCCTATAGCGTACAGCCTTTGCCTCGCAATTTTTTAATTTTTTTACACTGTTAACACTGCGGGTTGTACTTATTTCTTAACCTCAAATTATTATTACTTACTTACCTACATTTTCATTTGAAAACATTGCTTTTCCTTAATTCTCATTAAAAATGTTTCTCTTAAAAGCTTAACTATAATTAAGTTATTGATTTTTAATTTTTTACTGTGTTTTTTTTTTTAGTCTTTAGTTTACCGCATTGCGTCTTGGCTAGGTTATGAAGCCGGCTTATACCGGGTAGAAGGATGCATGTATCTGACTGAGTATTGATTTTGATTCGGTTTTGGTTTCGTTAACCTTTAGATAAACTGATAGATACTCGGAATTTTCAAGAATATTTTCTTTTAATGTCTAAACTATTTTAAACAAATTTAAAAATATATTTTAAGACCTAAGCGCAATATGGAAAATTTGGCGTCAAAATTATGGCAACTTTTTAAGTTTATTTTGTAATTTTAATTTTGTTTACAAACAAACACTTAGATTTATTTATATTTGATACTATACTAACATTTCATTTGAGATTTACCAAAAAATCGAAGGTACAACTGAAATAGAAGTTAATTATTATTTTTAATGTTATGTTAGTTATTTGATAAAATTTAATAATTTATAATACTAGCTTTTGGCCCCAACTTCGTCCGCGTTGAAAAATTAATAATGTAACGCCTGACAAAATATATGAGCAATAATTTATTCAATCTTTATTGTTGTTATAGTTTTGCCAAAGTTGTTTTTTTTATTTTTATGATCAATAGGGAATAGTACCTACTTCCTTTTTTTGGATGAAACGTACCCCATATCTACGTACATTTTAGATATAGGCACGTACATTTTTACGTCTCTAAATTTCTCTTTGTGAGATTTCTGATGTCAAGTTACTGTGGACGCCCTTCAGACCAGCTAAATGCACTAAATGAAGACATCCATCGTCATAATTTTCAGAAGAAAAGAATAACAAATTTTTATATTTATACATTTGAAGGTTCGGAAGTTATTTTTTTAACTAAAGTTTACAACTCGCTGCCTACGCGTTATCTGGCAATAGGCCAAATCAAAATATCAACGCTTTAGACTGTTAAATGTCGCAGATGAAAAATGATTCTTCGTGTACTGTCTTCTGTTTGACGATTTGAAGTTACGACCGAGATATATGACTACGTTCTCAATAAAACATCTGAATCGTTGAAGCATAACATGCAAGACGAAAAATAAATGCATAATATATCATAAACATATGCTAATATCAATTTACTCTTAAAGTTAAATTATCAAGTCAGAAAATCATACAAAGTAAAGAAAGTTAGAGTAATATTTGCCTATATTAATTGGTCGGCCTTTTTTTTTGGCGTTAAAAATAAATACATAATTATTTTCATTTTTCAATGCGTACGAAGAATACAAATCATTTAACAATCTTAAATGTAAAATTATGTTTATTTTGAGCCCAAAAATTATTTTTGATATCTTTATGTACAAATTATAAAATATTTTCTATGATTATTTACTGAAAGCACAGATTAATAATAGTTACTATCGTAAACTGAAGTGCTACGGTTTCTTCGTAGCAGGCCCATATGTATGCAGCGTAGCGCCCACTACGGGTTCGTAGCACTTTGGGGGCAAAGTTTCACTTATAAACTTTGCCCCCAAAGTGCTACGAACCCGTAGTGTGCGCTACGCTAGTGTATACTCGTACTACAACAAAGCATCCGACATCCGCGGATGGTGCAGTTTCAAGTTTTTTGAATAGATTTTATTTTTAATGCAAAAATGAATGATCTTCAGACAGATTAACGGCTCTTTATGATTATGGCTACCGTTGACTATAACAGATACAACTCCACAGTAGGTGCTTCAAATGCGCTGTCTATTTTAGTAGGATTAAAGTAATAGCATTAGGTATGGCTCTAATAATTGTATCCCTTACCCATTCTCCGAAACATGCTGCTATTTTAAGGTTCTATAAGAGAGTGATTAGCACGTTGCGTTGCTGTTGTGTTTCAATTGTAAGGGATACCAGAGCCCATTACCTCATACCTCCCTTATCCTTTATCTATGGTCTACAATGCGCTTGCAGTACTTATACACGTACGTATGTTTAGATCTATACTATTGTATAAAGCTAAAGAGCGCGAAACGCGAAAATCTCAGGAACTACTGGTTCAAATTGAAAAATTATTTTGGTGTTGGATAGTCCATTTATCGAGGAAGGCTTTAGGCTATATAACATTTTGAACGTGTTATATATATTGAACATCAGCTAGTATTTTATAAGTAAAGTTGCTGTCCGTCTCCGCATGTTTCTCCGCTATCTTCTCTAAACCACCGAAATAAAGAGTGATAAACAAGGAAGGGTTGTGAAAATTGCAGAAAAAATTGCATTTGTGTAAAGTCGGGTTGTTTGCAGAAAAAAATGCAAAACTTGCTTATTGTCCTTACTATGAGAATGTGAAAATTATTTGCTTACCTGTTTAAGAATCTGAAATCATTAAATCGTAATGAAATCGGACTTATATAGGCGAAGCGATTTTTATGAAAATTTTAATTTAAATAAACAAATAATAAATAAATAAGTAAGCAACTAATGCTTGTATTATGGGTACCAGACATATATCAAGCAAGGTATGACGGGCTGTGAAACGCAGTGCCCTGCCACTACTTAAACTGCACTGCTATTTTTGGTTCGCAACCTTAATGACTCATTATACTTAATCCCAACGAAACTTACATATTTTGGTGCTAAACCAATTGGAAATTTGCCACTTGTTTTCATACCTTTATTTGTCATGAAATAAATCTTTCACGCCGTTATTGCATGCGCCTACGCATCGGGATATGTCATCATTATTTTTAATCTTTATGCAACGTATAAACTTGTAAAATTCTCCGTAATTATTTCTCTCGCAGTTGTATTTAATTTTGGTGCGTCGTTGCCCTTATTTCGGTAAATTTATGGTATGTTTACAATTAAAATAATAACATTCTTTTGGAAAAAGAGCTGTAAATAAAATTGAACCTACTTTTGCAAAGAGAAATACACATGTGTCTGATTTCTGTTTAGTATTTTTTAACTTTGTAAAAGTGCTTAAAAGAAATAACATGAAAAATAAAATGTTTTATGTATTACTGAAATAAATACATACTTACTTACTTATTTTAAATTACAAACCAACAATGAAACTTAATAAATGATATTATAATGCAGGCTTTTCTTAAAATAATGTTAACGAATATTAGTTTTATCGTCACAATTTTCGCTGTTAGGACTTCCACTGGTCAACATAGGCCCTAAAATTTTCTAGTAAGTAGGACCAAATAGCCTGGATCTAGCGCCGGTACCCACCAATTTGCACCTCACTCTCACCTTTACACAAAAAGAAAATATATCAAGTTTTTTCATTCATACATTAATCTAAAATTATCTTTCTTATTGATAACCAAAACGGAATCAATATATCATGCAATATATAAGTGCAATATCAATAATAGACCTACGTAAGAATTATTTAAAGTTGAGAATGCTGTGTAACACCATCACATAAACAGACGCCGCTTTTTTCAGACATAATGTCGATGTTTGTCAGACAGGCTAGATGGAGATAGATATCTAAATATATCAGTTGCTTACTGCAGCGGTGATGGTCCAATCCAATGATACAATCGACAGATTTAGATGGAAAATCTTCAACAAGCAAGCGTAGCGCCGTGTGTTTTGTGAGTTAAAAAGATCTATGACTTCCCAAGAGAGAACGCTCGTCATATTGTGCGTAGGAGTTCTGTATTGTTTTAATTCGTTAACCGTGAATTATTTATGAAAGTGAAGAAAATTCAAATGTAACTTACGTCGTAAGAAATATTTGAGTGATTTTTTCCCCCGCTTCCTTGGAAATGGCTGCATTTAAAAAAATATAAAAGTCTAATGTAAACACATTTTAGTGATATTTTAGCTTTATGTAAAAAAAAAGGAAAAAGGTCTTTCGCATTTTTTAATACTCACTAAAACACAATGTTTCGGTTAACACACATGTAATGTGTTAATGTGTGAACACACTCACACATGATGATATTTCACGGTGATTTTCTTTAAGGTTACTCCAGCAGGCGGGTTGCCCAATTTATCAACGCGAAAAGCATACGCTCCGCCACTAGATAGTTTCATGGCTGAACCAACTTATATTTTAACTAGCTGACCCGGCAAACTTTGTTTTGCCATATAAAAAGTTTTTGGGGTGGGCCACCCTTAACACTGTATAAAAAATAGTTTACGACCTATTCTCAGACCTACAGAGTAAGCAATAAGCGTCAATTGTCATCGGAGGAAATTGGTTACAAACACTACACGAGAATTTTATATCCTATTACTAGCTAGACGCTCCCGGCTCCGCTCGGTTTCAAAATAAAAACTATTCTATCTTTTAAGTTAGGCCAAATTACACATAGTTACGAAGTTTTATCAAAATCGGTTCAGTAGTTCAGGAGTTCATCACGAAGATGTCGTCACTCAACGTCACTCGTCATTTTTATATATGTAGAATAGAAAGATATAAAGGTGGAATTTAAACTATTTAATAGCGAATTACAGAAATTGGTGGAATGATTCCAGAAAATATGTAATTACATAACGTATGATCCAAGCACGTTTGGAATGAGGCCAGAAAGATGCGTGCATTGCCCAAAGAGCAATTTTTTCACCCCGTCTGGCGGCTCGCCACTTTGACGCCATCTCTAAAAGGGTCGTTGACTACATCCACTAAAACAATTGTTGAGTTGTGCAATGATAACACGTGATTTGAGGTGTGTTGTAATATTTTTGTTCGGGGACGAATGATTTAATACTTAATTGTAATGTTTTTAGTACATAGTAGACCACACTGTTTCTTACAGAAACTACCATGAATTTACAGCACTTGTGATTTGTGTTTAGATGTTTGATTGTTCTGTGGAAGTTTCTTCCTGCTATACAATTTGATAGACAGATTATGCAGTTTGCACGGAATTTAAAGAATAAATAACAAACAATAAAATAGAAAAATTAGAAAGTTTTAAAATGAATATATGAAGTCCTAGATGTTTTTTTCTTAATGTTAAGGTCGGCAGACAGGTCCATATCTAATAATTTTAATGTCCTTGAATTAAATAAGCCAATATCATTAAAGTTAAGAAGTCTATAGGGCCTCTATCACCATCTGTCAAGTAGGTTAACCGTCATTTAAAGTCACCTGTCACCGGGAATAATTTAGCTGATATAAGTATACCTTTGTTTGTACGGTAAAAGTCCCAAACATTAAAACGAAAATAATTAAAAAAATCGCCTATTGAAACTATGGATGCACTAAACTGAGTGCATAATTTAATATAACATAAAATTAATTCTAAAAGTAAATAATCAACTCTTTACTTGTAGTTTGTGAAAGAGGCCCTAAGTAACGAATCGTAGTGGTAAAATCAAATTAAGTCTGAATAAAAAGTTTATATCCTTAAGTTTATAACGTAGTTTCTGCTAGAAATCAAACCTAGAAGACATAGCATGTGACCAACGGACCAGTCACTGATTACACCAAACCTAACATCTTTATGTAACATCCCATAATCTCATGTTAAATAGAATCTGTAAGAAGTTTTTGTTTTTTTTTCTCAAACGCCATCTGACATTGGCACTGGCCCAATGTAATTAATATAACAGTTATGTCTTTCAAAATATCATATCAGTGCAGCAGCCGTGCAAGACGTCAAAGAAAATTAAGGGGTATTCTGTGAAAAAATATATTTATGAAAAAATAAGTAGGCGTTTTAATGAATATGTCGGTTGGCTGATGTCATGGCACGCTGAGACATAATTTCAACGTTATAATAGATTCTTATTTATTGAGGATACTGTGGAAATCAAATTTTTATTAATTTCAGTATTACTTATTAATCTACTAAGATCCGCTCCCGGTTTCGCAAGGAGGCATTTTATTACACATCTGAGCCCTGAGTGTGTGTGTCTTAAATGTCTTAATTAGTGTCAACGGTTTGTTTCTTTAAAAATAGAAAAAAAGATAAGAAAGATTTCTTTCAAAAAGATTAATAACAGATTCCTTTTCAGTTTCTTATCCGTAGAAACAGCTTTCTGAAGCAGTGCAAGTACATCAATTTTCTTTTATAGCGTTTATATGATTTCCCTATGCCTTCTTAATCTCTATCCTTAATTCTAGTATGGTCGGCAGCGTACCAATGTGTTATGTGAAGGTTATTTATTTCAAAATGAGTGTCTGAATACCCATTTACATTATTTCCATTGTCTGCAAGCGCGTTCTCACAAGATAACCTTTGAATCCTTCGATCTGTTCATTAGGAAACGATTTGAATCCAATAAATGTATTAAGAGCATCTGTTTTCTGTTACAAACCGTGTACTACTAAGTACTAAAGCATTGGTAACTCTTTTCAGTAGTCATTAGGTATCTATTTATACAACATGCAAGCTCACGTGATTATGGGCTAATTTTAACTCTTCACTGCTGTTTGTCCATTTATGTATTATGTTATGTTATGTTTGTTTGTTTAAACACTAAAAAAATTTGGAACTACCAGTCGGATTAAAAAAAACTTTCTGCATTTGATAGCCAAACTCTTGAGCATATAAGAATATAACCTATAAGAAACCGAGGCACTACATACCTGAATAATTAGTAAAATACAATGAGGATAACTGGCGAGAGCACGCGAGTTAACTAATCACACATATTTGTTTGTTTTGTTTCAGCGATGCAGATTGTGGTATGACACCGGGTTGACAAGTATCAATCCGCGAAATGTCTCAACCACCGCCAGGGCGTGGGCGCGCGCGGCCGCCCGGTCCCTCATCGCCGTCTCCACTCCACTACCGTCCACCGTCCCCATGGGCTCCGAGCCCACCACCCATCATATCTGGGCCCAGACACTCAAACGCTTTAGTGTCTCCGCCACCAGTACAGCCATCACCGAAACCATTTAGGCCCTTACACTCACCACAATTTCGGGCGCATTCGCCTACACCAAGCTCCCATTTCTCCATATCTCCGTATCCTATGTCTCCAACGTTGGGACAAAGTCCCGAGTACTACTACTCGTCTCCATACGAGCCGGCTCGCGAATATGACTACGCCGGAGTGCCTCTTGAACCACCGCCGCCGCCACGGCCGATGATTTATGAGGAGGACGAGGAACGAGGGCCCTCAACTGCGGAGATCATAGCCAATCAGTCTCAGGAGGGCTACGTAGACGAGAAACTTGCAGAGTATCAAGCAACGATTCAATTATTACAAGGTAACTTTTCATTATTTAATTTCACTTTATGCACAAAATTGTAGCAACCAAGATCTCTAAGACCCCAATTCGGTATTAGAGGTCTTCATAAGATCAATTGTAAAGGTGTTACACATATAACTTTACAGTAATTTCGTCGGCGTTACAGGTAATGTCTGTAACTCGATTGAAGCGCTTTTGCCTTCGTAACTCCTCTTTTAGATCTCGCATTTCTTAGTAGCTATTTTCTCCTTTTTTAGGAGCTTTATCAAAAATTAACACCAATTTGAATTCGTGAACTAGACTAGTAGTAATATATCTAATTTATACTTCTTAATGAATATAAAATATTCTTGAAAAATATTTTTTTCCATATTCTTCTGAGTTACTAATTTTAGGGTGTTGTAAGACAATATATGGAATTTAGAACATTAATTCGATACTTCCTTATTTTAGAACGAAATTGGCATCAAATAAACGCTATCAAGTTGCTGTATCAGTGTTAGTCATGCCTTATATTCGCTTGAGTCACGGCCCAAACATCTGTTCAGTTGGGAATGTGGGTATGGTTCTATAAGAAGCGGAATCGGAGTTAAGAGGAAAAACGAAATTTTTAAAGTTTTCTGCGTGGTTTTTTTAAACTTATTCTTCAAAAAAGATTATTAATACTACCACCAATAGGTAGTCCGATATAGTAGAAGTACGAAAGAGGGAGAACGAAAGATAAATAATAATCTAGCGTTTTTTACAATATTTCATGTAGAATGTTGACTTTTTTAGTGAAGTAGATATATCCGCCACCATGACCAAAGCTTAATCGAATTCCCTGTCGGATTAAACTTTCAAATGTTGTAACTTTTACTGAACAATTTATTTATAACGGGCTTCAACAGCTATTATTATTATTATTTCTTTATTTATACAAAAAAATTCTTTTCAATAGATTTCAGTTTTGGAACATTTTTGTAAATTTATTTCGCTGTTAAATACTTTCTTCATGCAAGCATTATAATATTTATTATTTTTATGCACTGCTTTTTTATTCAAGAAATTTTATCTAAGTCCCGCCGTCAATGTGACCATTTCTCAATTAGATATTTAGTTGATGTCTTTATGAGGTTAATGTAACATTAAAGGATGTTTCACGGTGCTTGTGTTCATTGTGCGTATTGTACATTCTGTGTTTTGCACATTTGCGTTGTACGTTTTGATCTGAAGGGCTTTTAGAACTTAGGACGCATTTAGCTTTGACTTTCCATTTTCTGTTACTAAATTACTCTAAGAGCTTTTAGTATAAATCTACTTATAATCTTAAGAAATAGCTCTATTGAAAAGGATTTTTATTAAATTACAATATATTTCTTGTAAAACTATACATTTTTAATAAGAGAAAAATATATATAAAATATTATAAAACATATATATCTCGAAGATTGGAAAAGGCGGCACCATATGTTTATTACAACTGACGCTGATTACTTCAGAAGGGAAAATAAGGATTAAATATTTTTTAAATGTACACAATTTTAAAATATTTTTTGATTTATTAAATTTAATGAAATATTTAACCAGATATGCAATTATTTTTTGTCTGTACGTACCAAGGGTATTCACAATATTTTGAAAAACCCATTGATCGAGTGGTTCAGGTTAGCGCTCTGTCTTAGTTCAGGTTAGCCCCTGGTTCGATTCCCTGGAACTTTTCAAAGTTTGGTCTGGATCTAGTCCTGTATTAAGAACACAGAACTTCAGTAAATATCGTATTTCATTTACCATGCCTGCTAACTTTTACATAAAAAAGTATTAAGAGCGAAAAGGCTATCTAAATGTGTAGACTTGGTTGGAGTTAATAAATAATTAGTAATTAACTTAATTAATATAATTTAAGTCCAACACAATGAAACACTGTAACTGGCATTGTATGTACTAATACTGTGTCTAATTGTATGTTATTTTGTTTTGCTGTTGGTTTTATGTTGAAAATAAAATAAATAAATAAACTATAAGAAGATATAATAAGTATAATATAATTTCAAGTAGGTATAATAAAGTTTCACGAGTGCACGGAACTTGTATTCTTAAATTAAGCGGATGGATCTTTGAATTTGACAGTGATATATGTTTTTATGATGAAAAATAAGCTTTACATACAATAACGGTACGCGTAGTTGAGTAGGTATGCATAGGTATAGAAAATTTCGACATCCGCCCTAAATCGGCTTGTATCACGCGATCGGAAATATTGGTATCAACAAACTCAACTTTGCATTTCGTATAATCGAATTGTTGGATCAAAGTTTACATTTACAACCGTTCGTTGCGTTATTCAATATTTCCCCGATTAAAAACAAATTTAGTCGGCTTAAATAGGTCACAGCGGTTGGAATATTTCGACTATTGAGGACTCCGTCGCCTTTTTGCCACGTGCACGAGAAAAATTTTGGTGAAAGTTGTAATATTTCTGAATATTCGATACCTTTACATACCTAGTAAGTATATTAACAATTTTCAATATAAGTCAAATACTTCTTATGTTCTAACTTTTATTGTGGGGTTTCTACTACTTTGATGGAAATTATAAACAAAACAATTTGTTTTTCACATGTTTAAGTATAACATATATTTTTTCAAACCAATTGCATTGACAGTTTCTTGTAACGTATTTTTTTAAAAATGCAAATTTTTAGGATTGGCGTGTGTTTACACCTTAAAATAATATTTTTTTCAATAAATTTCATAAATTTTTTTTCCTGGAAAATACTCCAGGAAATCGATTTAATATTGACAAAGGTCGCTTCCATTTGTTTAGAACGACAAGCACATTGTGGGTTAGCGTATCACTGGTCAGTTTCCTCACTCGTCAATTTCACTAATTCACCAGTTTCTCATTATGCAGCCGATTGCAAATCAAATCGCTCGAAGTAATGAGAGTGAACTTTTCATATGTCTGTTTAAATTTATGCTTCGAGTACTGAGCCGAGTTGGTTGTCCGCCAACAGTGTTAATTTTGTAGGCGTGCGTTGCTGCAGCGGATGTCAATCAAAGTAAACAGAAACGCGAGGACAATAGAATTACTCTTGTTTCACCTATTAGAGAACCATGGTTAAAGCAATAATAGAGTAGAATCAGGTACGGTCGACGTTGCAAGGATTCATTTAAAGCACCTTTTTTTTAACGGTGGGAAATCTTCGTGGATACCCGTCATTGTAGGGGACACTTATCCCGGAATCCTACCGGCTAAAACCCAAAGACTTTCTATAGTATGCGCCAACGCTGTTGGCACACTAGGGGCCCTAGCCAAGAGCAAACTTACAGTCAAAAACGCGTAGCCTGAGCGTAGCGTTATGCGTGGCTACGCTATGTGATTGGTCAAAATTTTATGTGGGCGTTACAACAACCAATCACCGGGCTTTATTTCTTAACATTTCGTAAGTACGTAAAGGGAGCGTTTGCTTTGGTATGCTCTTGGCTAGGGCTCCGGCCATTAAACGTTAGAGCAGCATGGCCATCGGTATAGTTGAAAAGCGCATCACTATCGGTCATGTAACTAAAACTTTTGTTTTATGACAAATATATGTTTTATTATATTTTTTAATCATATTTATTTATTTACTTAACACAATCCATAGCCTGAAATTAAATTTAAATATTTTTATTTAATTTAAAATATGAAACATCGTAAGCATTTAAACTAAAACGTAGAAAAATCAACATGCTTACAGTTAATTCCAGCTACAACAACTGATTGTAGTTTAATTAGAAAAAAAAAATCTCTCTTAGCAACACTCAAAGTGTCGATAATGCTTTGAGGCCGAGCCTTCTCCGGCGGGTGGCTGGGAGAGGGCATGCTCTGTCCGCTGCAGCTCGCAATGGTCATTCGCAATTGTTATATAACTTTGTTTTATAACAATATTTTGTTTCCTAGGAAAAACATCGCCTTGACATCGTTTTTCCTAGGAAAACAATGCTAAAAATAATACGTCCTCCTTGTTTGTTTATTTCGTTCCAGCATTGGTTGTTATGGTAATTAATTAACCTAATTTTGCCAACATGAATACATGTATTGTGTACCTACATCAAAAGCTAGGTGTGAAAATATCTTAGACACATTTAATTTTGTTCAATGAATTTTCTTAGTTTATTAGAACCTATATTAGAAATATAATAATACTAGCAGAAAATAAATGCATCTAATGATTGTAATACACTTAAAAAATGTGTGTGTGTGTTGTGTGTGTGTGTGTGTGTGTGACAATCCGCGCACGCGCGTGTCTCCTACGCACGACTGGAGTTTACTCCTTACGAACGAAAGTATACATTTAAGCATATTGAAGCCTGTAACGCGTAACGCGTAACGGGTGACATGTGACATTTGATTTTACTCCCATAAATTTTCATACCCGGACTTATAAATATATGAAATCGATTCAATAAAATTTGACTTACATAAATAATTTACCTTACCTTTAAAGATATCATGTAACACTTGAAAATTCTAAACAACCGTCCACTCCACAAAGCGTTTTATACTCTGTGGTCGTCCAAAATAAACAGTGTTTGTATGTATCTCGTATCTCGTATGTGAAATAATGTCGGTTGTAACACTGAAACTGGCAGAGTGTTGTATGAGATCATACACCTTGTTCTAGATTCGAATGCGGATGTGAGTTTGTGACGTTGGTTTCCGGACATTTTTTCTATAGGTCTAGAATATTCTTTAAACCAATATCGTGCCGTGTATATTAAGCTTATTAATCTGGTTAATTTAAGTTTGACATTGAAGAGAGGCATGTGCCCAGCAGTGAGACATAATAATATGAGTAGATAACATTAAATATGTTGCAAAGAAACTTACAAAAAATTCCAGCAATATTTTTTATAAGTAAATCTTTTATTTAAAATTTGACTAAAGATTGTTGTCTAATATTGTTAATTTTTTTTACATTTTCAATCTTGTATGCCTTTCTAAATATTATGACTTTGGTTCTCTATTAGGAAAGACATGAACTATATATTTGAGATGTCATATATAATTTTATACCGAACTAACTTTTATAATTTATAACATTTTATAACATCGTAATAAAAATAAAAAAAATAAAGATTTTTTTTATATTAGAGATGGGTTTGCTCTTGGCCAACAACCAGCCATGTGGCAAGGATGAGGCCTAAGATGGAGCGAGCTCACCCAGAAGATAAAATATAATAAATCGTCTGGTTGTTAAATCCAGGAGATTTGTAAGTAGGTACCATCACAACATAATTCTCAAAAGTTCAAAAGGAAATCCGTGACAGCCACGAATGTTATCTTTAAAAAGTTTACAATTAAATGCGACAAGACAATTAAATTGAGAGTTGTCCGCTGCCGCAGTCTGCCAATGTGGAAGGCGCCGGCGCCCCCCTCCCCTCAATGTCTGCTGGCCGGTAGCCAGGCAGACCCTACCTTGATCAACTCCCATTCAATGGAAGAAAAGATAATAAATATTTTTCAAGTTGATAGTGTAGTTTTGTTTCACTGTATTCTATGTCTAGACTTACAAAATTTTAACTAAGGTTCAGCAATATTTGTGAAGGATAGACTGTGTGCTTTTAATTTTTCTATGATTAAGATAAAAGTAAACACACTTAAGTAACTTAAGTAAATACTACTTAAGATAAAAGTAGTACACGAATTTATAAATCCTACTATCCTACTTCCTACTAATCCTACTAATATTATAAATGCTAAAGTTTGTATGGATGTATGGATGTTTGTAACTCTTTCACGCAAAAACTACTGAACTGATCACCATGACATTTTGCATACACGTTGTCTGGGACACCAGAAAGAACATAGGGTGGGTACCTTTCATCCAGAAAAAATAGTACTGCTCTCGAGGGATTATCTAAAATTAAAGAAACTTACTCCTGGCTAAGTATAATAGCAATAACGATGTCAGGCGATATATTGCTTTATCAACGCGGACGAAGTCGCGGGCACCAGCTAGTAAGTAAAAAGTTTTCTCATACAGATGCCACAAATACTCACAAGGAGCTCGTTTTCAATTTTGATTTGTTTGTCGTATCCGTTTCCAATTTGTCTAATTCCTTACCAACAGATGTACTCGTACCAACTGTCCAATCCTATGACATCAATATTAACATAATAATTCTCGCAACATACGATCTTGTCCCAAATACGTTTGTCACAGCTGATTCCAATCCATTAGACGTCAGACGCCCACATGACTCCAATTTGCGTCATGATTACTGCTATCGAACACATTTTACGATTTGGAGAAATTTCGATCACAGATTTGATCACATGGCTAAAATTTGGGTTACCTACTTTTCTTTATATACTTAATTCTGAAAAGGTAACAGCTTATTATCTATCTATACTAATATTATAAAGAGGAAAGATTGATTTGTTTGTTTGTTTGAATTGAATAGGCTCCGAAACTACTGGACCGATTTGAAAAAAATCTTTCACTGTTGGGTTTATTTTATAAAGTTACGCGGATGAAGTCGCGTGCGACAGCTAGTATGGGATAAGTGTGTAAAACATTAAGAAAAGTCTATCGAAATATTTCCTAGGTTCATGTCTGGGTGACAGTAATGCAAAATATGGTTTCAGTCCTAATTCGGGCTTCAGGAGCCGTTTTGTTTTCTAGAATAAAATACACAGGATTTATTCGGGTAGTGCCCGTGGTCCACCTAGTTTGTACACCTGGGTTCTGGCTTTGAAGCAAGACGTTTGGTTAAACCATTTGTGCGTTCCGTTGCACACGAGCATATAATACTTTAAATAAAGATGAGTGATACTAAATTTAAGAATGTATTTATAGATCGCGTATCGCACGCTCGGAACGCTACGTGGGTTTTTGATAAATCTAATTTTGTTGTAAGTGTGTTTCTGTCCTGTCGTCAAGACGAGCCCTTGTTCCGTGACCGAGATAGTGGGAACAAATGCGACCATCGTTAAAGCTATACCAACCATACACAACTCTATATTTATTCGTGGGCCTCATATTATTGTGTTGAGCAATATAAATTTCCGTACGCTTAACTGTCAATTTCTCTATCATTGAGTGTATTTTGGACAATCTTCAAAAATAAAATTGTCTTTGCATTAGTGCACGCTAATCTCAGAAACGGCTTAATCGGTTTTAATGCGGTTTTCACTGAAGTATTGTAGCAAGCTACCCGTAACATTTAGGTAGTGTTTGTTTCATTCCAATCTGTTTACAAAGTCGCTGGCACAGTTACAATATAAATAAAAGTTAAGATACTCCTTATTTGGTTTTTTTATGTCTTAAATACCTCACAGATCATAACATTTTTCCAGAATAAAAAGGATCTTATATGTTAATCCAGATAATCATCAATACAATAGTTGTAATTTAGTCATCAAATTTAGTCGACCAAAGAGTTTAGTACCTACTGGCTAAATCGTTTCACAAAATAGGTCAGATAGGTGCTCGAAATGTGCTATTCAACGTAAACGAACATGTCCAGAAGCGAGGTCAATGTCCCACAGTACGAGTATCGTTTAAAATATACGTTTCAGAGGAAACTGTTCGAAACGTCAGCTACTAGAATTCGGTCAGCGACCAACGCGATCACAGACGCGCGCTATTCTCACTTTGGACGTTTTCGAATGATTTCAATCTACTTGGAAATTATATTACTTATTACTTACTATATCTACCTACTACTATATAATTATACTATACTTACTTACCATACTATAATTATTATATTACTTGTTATACTTCATAACCATAATTGTTATATTCAGCAGGTAATCATGCACATGTATAATATTTATATTTATTTAAATTATACATCACGTCACCACAATCTTGTAATGAAACTGACAGTGCCATCTATTGTGCTTTGTGCAAATTGACTTATATGGTATTCGATTGCAGCGAGCTTTGACAGTCGGATTTTTAATGGCAACCAAGAAGTACGCACTGATTCGGGTAGATGGTGCTTATTTCATACAATTAAAAGTCATTGAGGGTGTCGCTCATAGAGTGTGACGGCGCGAGTTCACTTTTTTTTCCACATACCAAAAGTGGCCAATGCGCCTAAAAAAGTTTTCAAAAGTTATATTTCATTTAAAACGATAAATTTAAGTTTTCTCTTTTTCATTTGCAAACAAAACAAAAGTCGCTGATTTGTGGAGATGACTGACAGAAAAAATAAACAATTTGACATTATGGCTGCCGCTCTGCGTGCTAGTCACACAGAATAATTTATTTTCAACAAGAATACCGCCTTAATAGCTCTCATAGAATAAAATACCACGGAAAAACGACATTGGAATTTAAATGTGTGCTTGTTAGAAGTGAGCAATGATATAATTAGTGTGATTTGAGAGAAGATGGCCGTATGGACAAAATTAGAATATAGAAATGTGCCTGCTGTTGCGTTAGGATAAGGTCTCAGTGGACGCTCTCTTTAAGGCGGCGGGGCGTGTCCTAAAGTAATATATAAAATTATAATATAATACTTTTATACTTTAGGACACTTAACCTACTTTAAAATCTGAAAACATCAGAATCGGTTCAGCGGTTTTGGAGTAATACATACATACACACATTGCCTTTTATATATATAGAAAGTGTTAAATAAAAAATATAAAAAATAAAAAAAATATCGGATATTTGCTATTGTAACGTCACGCGTACAAAATGAATAGGAAAAGGAACCTTTATGTTGTTTTGTTCACTTGCATTTTATTGCCTTGTTAGCCTTGGCAATGAGATACTCACTGATGTCATATGTTGCCTATATGTTGCATCCTTAAAATGCATTTATTTATAAATAGTAATGCATAAAAAGAAAGGTATCATTATACCTAGGTATGTTTTTTCAAAGTTTCTAAACGTCGAATTTTTATAAAATCCTTTGAATCGCTATCGTATTTATCGCTAAAGTTTGCGTTTATTTATTTATTTACTGTATTTTGTATCCTTTAGTAAAAAGCAGATTCTAAAATAATTCCGTCTAAGTAGTATCAGTAGTTCTGTAGTTTGTCCGGTTGACCGAACTAATGCAACTTTTTAGTATCAGTAGTTCGGCTGATACAAAACACCGAACAAATGTTTTTAAGTTGCAGTAGTTCGCATAAAAATTTAATTGAAATTAAAGGATACTACAGGTAAGTAACTTATCTTTTTATATTTAACTTACAACTAAATACAAGTACAAGTTTTGTTTAAATATTAATTATTACCTACATATATAGGTATCACCTTTTTAGTATGAGATATTTCTTAGATCTGTACGTATGTAACCAATACCCATATCGTAGTTATGTTTTTGTTATTAACATCCGCAACATTTCCTTTTACTGATCGTGCTCAGAGCTCAGCTTTAGTCACGTTCCGCTCCAGAATAGGACGTGGGAACCAAGATAGACATAAGTACTTCAGTGAAAAACCAACACTAAATTTATGTTTCCATGACGATACTTTTGCTGGGGACATAATAATACATGAATATATTTTCTGTGTGTGTAGTTCGAAAAAGGAATAAATATTATTCCTAAAGAAATATTATTCAGCGTTGATTTTTGGACAACCCTGTTGCAAGGCCTTGGCTTGTTTGGCGCAGTTGCTGATGTCTGATATTTCGTTCGTGTCTACTTCATTTGTACTACCAGTAGTACTTCTTGGTTGTACTACTGTAACAGAGCGTTCTAAGTAACTACTAGAAATGAATAGAATTGCTACCAACATGGTCGAGAACGCGAGCATCAGCACTCATTGATACGAGAAATTGTAATACTCGTACTTACCGATTGTTTGATTGAAATGACTGAACGTACACTTCATCATTAGACACATGATCTAATGACTAAGGAAGGAGACGCTCGCGCCAATCGCCGCTAAGAATATTTATTTTATTTCAACACACATGGTTGCATTATAACAGTTGAATAAAATAAATAAATTAAAAATAAATATTAGTTTACAATAATATTGATTATATTTTTAGGATACCAAACTATTCTTACAAGTCATGCTATATTATGCCAGTATTGTCAACAAGCAATGCAGATTATAAAAATAAAAATTATATTGTCGATCTGTCCTCTTTCGCATACATCTGTCGTATTTACTGTCATCTTAATTTTTATGCGTTTTTGATAACTTCCAACCGATATAAAATTTTCGATAAAATGGCTCTTAGAAAAAGTGCTCCTCTATATAATTTGAGCAAGTGGGCGTACGGATTGGCCGGATTCAATAGATACGGCCTGATGCGCGATGATTGTCGCTATGAAACCGAAGACGTCAAGGAGGCACTGAGACGTATCCCACAGGAAGTGGTCGACGAAAGAAATTACAGACTACTGCGTGCTATACAGCTGAGTATTCAGAAAACCCTTTTGCCCAAGGAAGAGTGGACTAAGTTCGAAGAAGACAAGCTTTATCTGACTCCCGTTGTGAAGGAAGTTCAGAAGGAGAGGAAAGAGAGGGAAAAATGGGAGAGTACATTTTAATAAAATGAAAGTAATCTGTGGACATTAAAACTTGCAATGGAGTTACCGTTCTTATTAATTTGTGTTTTATGTATAACCAATATACTTAATAACCCAAATCTTTTCAAAGTTCGAGTGAATAGGTATCTGGGTGAGCTCGTTCCATCATAGCATAGGCCTCATCCTTGCTACACAGTTAGTTGGCCAAGAGCAAACTCATCCATTCTCTCATAATCTGAATCGGTCGCAAACATAGGTATCATTTATTGCAAATACTAACCTAACCTTCAACGACATGACTTAAAAAAAAAAAGGATTTTTTTATGGCAGACATAATAAATAAATGCAGTATCTTGACGCCCACACGCATACGGCGAGTCCAGGGTCCGTACAATGGAGATAGTCTGGAAACCGGTCTAACTAGCCGAGCTAGAAATCTGAGACCATTGTAAGGCACACAGTACTAGGTCACATTGTGAATCTGGTTCATGTTTTAAAATAAACACTTAGCTACTTATTTTAAATTTGTCTATAATTTTTAATTCACTTGCTGTTGCCCGCAACTTCGTTCGCGTGGACTTGATCTGATCTTAAGGTATGAAAGTAAAAGAAAAGTTATAAATAAAAGCTGAGGTTCTTACTAGGCTACTTTTCATTCCAAAATTTTTAAAGTTTCCGAAGAAACTCGATTTTACGGAATTCTATGCGGACGAAGTTGCGGGCAAAAGCTAGTCAAATAATATCCGTATTCCAGTTAAAGTCAAGTAATTAGTATTGGTAAACTTATACTTAAGTAAATGGTTTCGTTAGTTCGTTCTAATCTAAGAAATAAATCAGCGCCATCTATCTAAACTCCATCTAGCTAACCTTTATAAGTACTAAACTTTAACAATAGATTGAAACACAATTTTCATCAATTTTTTTTTTTTGTTGTCTAATTTCCAAGCAAGCGAAGCCACGGAGCACGCATAAGATCTATAAATAATAAGATATTAAAATTAATGATGGATGGACGTTATTTTTTTTTTTGAAAACATTAAATTTTATTGCGTAAGGGGATGATGAGATCAAAACTTAAGTGCTAGGCAAGTTTAACTGGCATAGGTATCTCATAGGCAAGATGACGTCAATTCATTCTATTTCAAGAGCATTGTACTCCCAATATCTTTATTATAATATACAATAAAAGCCCTATCACTGCGCCACGCCCACGAGTGCATTTCATTACCTTATAAGTTTACTTACAAAATGCAATCACGCAAGCAAATAACTTTTATTGTCTAAGAAATAGAGTTAAAAGTGCAACGAAATGACTGCAAAAAACTTGGCTAAACTGAAGTTCGCTGACCTCAGTCGCCATATTGTTACGTGCCGGTTTACTGCGGCGAATTGGTGTAAAAAATTGTGTGAATTAAATAAAGTTTTAGTCTATGCGGGTATACTGTGTTTCGCAGTCATAATTTGGGCAGCTCGTGTGGCGACAGTAACCACTACTTCACAGAAGATCACCGTGAATGGATCCAGTAAGAATGGATCCTGCCTGCCGACCTTCATATAAAATATAAATTATAATAATCTAATATATATATATATATATATATATAATATATAGCCATACAATTTACGTAATTTTTGTGAAGATGAAGATGCGATAATTCAAAAAGATATGCGATTATTTATAAGTAGATTATTTATAACCTCATAATAGAACACGATGCTATATTTTTTACCTGTGGTTTCCAAATTATTAAGTGTCATATAAACAATAGTTTAGCTCTAAATTCGTAGATGGCGTTAGTGGGTCCGCTTAACAGTATCCTCGATTCGACGTTTAGAGGCTTATACTAAAATAGAAATCTCAATTGCAAAGCGTTCTAATAATATTGCAGTATTTTATTTGCATGTTCAAATGGAAGGATCCAGGCGTGCGTCCATGTAACTCGAGCCCACATTCTTGCCTTAAACTAGTATTTGTTCACAGAGACCTAAATGCTTTTTTTTAAACATGTCTTGTCTTTAGTGGGTCTCTGGTTTTTTATGTTAGGAAAACGAGGCTATGGCTATCCTGAAAATTTTGTAAGTTGTTAAAAAGTGTGAAAAAGCTACCTAATTTTTCTATTTTTGATGATAAAAAGCAACCGCATTTTTAACATTAAGGGCCTCTTTCACCAACTACAAGTAAAGTGACTAAAATAATTTTATGTTTTATTAAATTATGCACTCGGTTTAGTGCATCCTTCGATAGGCGAATATTTATTATTATTTTCTTTTTAATGTTTGGGACTTTTACCGTACACACAAAGGTTATATACCTTTGTGTGTACGGTAAAAGTCGGTTAACTAAATTATCCCCGGTGACAGGCGACTTTAAATGACGGTTAGCCACTTGACAGATGGTGGAAGTAATATTAGTACATACTAATCGGAATGTTTTCTGGGATCCAATTCTCACGTAGGTAGGTACTGAACGTATTTTGGGAATAGACCACAATTTTATTCTTATTTAAAAATTAGTTAGTTAAAATTTAGTATTCAAATTGAAATTGAACAATAAATTGTTTCTTGTAAATAAATTAAAGTCTTTCCATTTTGTTGAAATTATCAAAGAAATCAAATTAAGTTTAATGTCTACTGAAATTTTCAACTGCACGCAAACCAGCAGTGGCTTAGCATTTCGACAAAGTCCATTAGAAAAATTTCTTAATTACTAGACCGCCCGCCGACCCCGGCTTTGCTCGGATGCTATTGGAGGTTTTAGTATACATAATAATGCGAAATGATATTATCTACAATAAAATGAACCTGTTTCATTACAAAATAGAGTTTATTTTGTAATATAAAAAATATAATTTGGTTACGCTTATATTTCTCACGTTGCGATTTGAATATTATGATCGGATTTGAATTTATGTCTAATGTCCCTGTTGTGAACTACTAACAGTACCTTTACCATGAGTTATAATGACCGCACTCGCTAGCGAGAGCGTAAAATTTTTATATGGAAAATTATCAATTTGACATTGACAGTTCACAATTTTTCATATAATTTTTTTACGCTCTCGCTAGCGAGTGCGGTCGTTATAACTTATAGTAGAGATACTGTTGGCTATTCGACACTCGCAGTAGTGGACGAGTGCTTGGTACAAACAGTCCAATCAAGTAGGACAAAGTTTTGCAACATACAAAAGCGATACTTGTGTTTTTGCAATAATGCAAATTTCAAATGAGTTTTTATAAAAATAGTTTTTAGGCATTTTTGTAATATTTTGCAACAAATTAAAGTAAATTTTATAGGCAGTCTGCAAGTAATTATTCAGATCTACTTACCGAAACAGACACTGCTTTAGCCGTACTACATATCACTTCAGGAGTATCACTTCTGTCTTTATTCTTTATCGATATAAAATACATATAATGTACAATTCATAAGGGTTTCGTATAAAAATCAGCTGTTATAACCATCTCTGTCTACGCCATTGTAAAAGTATTGGCGTCTCTGTTCCGCACGGCAACAGGCCAAAGCCCTTTGGTGCCCTTGGCTCGTGCCCTCAATTCGAGAGCTCACCAGACTGTAACCTATTTTTCGCCCTTCCTAATTTTGGGGGTCAAAACGTATCTGCGTCACAATGTCTTTGTCATGTGGAAGTATTTCTTGTACCTACAGATAACTACTTTTTCCAAGTATAGAAAAATGATTTTCACCAATGTATAGTGGTTCTCGAGGAAGGTATATAATTTACAAAGTTACGCTGGCGAAGTCGCGTGCAGCAGCTAGTAATATTATAAAATAACGCTGTACGCCTCTGTCTATTTCTCAGCTAACTTCTTCTAAACTACCAAACGGATTTTGATTTGGTTTTCACTGGTAGGAAAATCGATAAACAAGGAAAATTTGTATTATAATTTGCAGATAAAGTTACATCCAACAGAGTAGATACACTATTTAGATGGTTTCATGGTTTCATCCCATGCGAAGCCGGGTCGCTAAACTAGTGCCACTGTTTAGTGTATAAATGTAAAGTTAAAATTGAAATAATTCTGACTTTTCTGTCTTCTGTAAAATAATAAATGACAAAAAAATTATGTTACATTCTCCAGTTTATTGTAGGTTTCGTGACTTTGAGCTATAAAGAGGGTTTCACCCTTAGCGATTGGGGTTTACCAAAAATGACAGTCTATAAGGAAATGCGAGGCGGTTAATAAATTTAGACGTTCATTTGTACGAATTTTTTTGTAGGATGAATGATCCCATTTTTATATTAACAGTTACCTGTGGCCCGCGGCTTCACCCGCCGTTTACTTTAGTTAAGAAATCGTAATCTCTCCGTCTAGGTTGTCACTTTCAGGTACTCATTTCTAGGTTTTGCCCTCGTCTTCGTAAAATATTGAAGAGGTTCACCATAGCGTGAGAAATGCAATAATGTCTATGCAATAATAAATAATTATATTAGGCTTTTCACGATAACACTATCGTAATATTACGCCAATAAGGATTATCGCACCAAAAGAGATAATTATGACCGCAATTGCAATATGTACCGCATTTTTGAGTGACGGATAAGATAATAACGTACAAAGATAATAACATCTAGAGAAAATCTAAGACTTATTTATTAATAGTACCAGTTCGCGGACTGTTCCCAATTCGACTTAGTATAAATTATTTCGAAACAATTTTTAACAGTGTTTTTTGAATTGAAAAAGTGATTTTTCACAGTTGACGTAACCGGAGTTCGAACCGGAGACTGAGTTAATACTTTAATGTATAATACATATCGCACACTATAGCTGGTGCCCGCGACTGCGAAAAATTAAAGATATAACGCCTGACAAATTATGTAAAGCAATATAACGCCCAACATCATATTTTTTTTAGATAGCTGACGATAGGTAGATTTTAAATATTTTGTCTATGTTTATCCTGAAATTCTATTGTAAATAGGTATAACTGATTTTTTTTAATCGGATGAGTTCGAAGATCTAGTTTCGAAGATAACATAATACAAATAAACATACAAACTTAACCTCTTAATATTATCAGAAATAGTAGATAAATCATTATTAACATATTATTTATAATTAGATGGTGCCCGCGACTTCGTCCGCGTTCTGGATGAAAGTCTTTCTGTCTTTCTGGTGTCCCAGACAACGTGTATGTAAAATTTCATGGTGATCGGTTCAGTAGTTTTTGCAAGAAAGAGTTACAAACATCCATACAAACTTTCGCATTTATAATATTAAGGTCTTTCGGCTTTATAGTTTATTAATTCCCGGAGAACTTTGTACGTGATCGGTCAGTGGGGTTTCGGCTTTATTTTTGTTAATAGGATAATATTAAGTATAGTATTAGCACAGCATACTTATTTCCTAGTATTAGTATGGATTTATTTTTATATTTAATAATGTTTATATTTATAGTTTATAATAATGGGCATCTGCTTTATTTGTATAATGACACACTTTGAATTTGGTTTGATCATTATTCAATGACAATCTTACAAAACTTCAACTAAGGTCAGGATTCAAATCACTTGTAACTTGTAACAACTGTTGTTATAAATACAAAAAACTGGATGTAAGTATTATTCAAAAGTTGTAGTTTCACCTATTGAACAAAATGTACTGAGGGGTTGAACCTTTGATGTACATAGAACCTGATTTAACCGGGAATCGAACTGAAATTTTTCAGTCAAAAAAATCTGCAAACCAGTCACATGACGTATATTTAGACATACATTAAGCATTAAGGATTTACTTGAGTAAGAAACATTAAACATTATCAATATAAATAATTATTTTACGTAGACTACCTAGATATAAGAGAATATCCATCGACGTACATACCTACTTTTATACATTAACAACATATTACATAATTAGTTACATGTAGATAGACAATAGGTTAGATAAAAATGGAATGGAATACGAATTAAGTTAGTTTTGAAAGCACTCGAAAACACCGTCTAGTACCCGTCTAGTACTTGTCTAGGTGTGCACGTGGATTCGCACATGCGCACACCGCGATAGGAGCCTTCAAAACTTAACTCGTCACGTTCAGTATCGAGCGAGCCTCCGCACCGAGAGGATATGTCGCTATGTCGGACGACCGCGACAACCAGTCGCAGGGCGGTCTACGAGACCGCGTCAATTTCTTTGAGAAAGTATGGACAGGGCACGGCAGCACCGACACCGTTGACGCCACGACAAACGTCGACGACATAGAACGTCGTATAGAACAACGCAAAAGACGTCCCGAATCACCCAAAATCGAAGTTAAATTAAAGCACACGAGAGATACGGAGTCTCCGACGAGAAGCAGCGAGACTCTGTTTCCTAATGTGAAGTTGAGACATGTAGAGCCGAATGAAAGTCTCAAGTTTGAACGGCAGATCGACGAGGCGGATTTGACGTCCGGTGCGAGTTTCGTGAAGTTTGAACGGGTGACCGTTAAGAGGACTGTCACCGAAACGAGGAGTGAGGAGAGAGCTGAGTCACCTCAGCACGATTGGTACTCGGAGTATACACACACTTTACAGACTTCTGGAAAGGAGTATTTCAGGAGTAAATCCGAATATGATTCACACATTGCACACAAAAGAGGTAAAGTGAACTGTTTATAGTAATAATAAATTATAATAATAATAATAGTAATGATTTAGTTTCAATATAAAATAAGGATTTATACATAATTTCCTCAAGGGTGTACCTGTACAATTAGCAGAAATATTTTTTAAATATAGGTAGGTATATAGTTAAATTGATGCCTATACTTAGCATAGCTTTTCCTCGCGACATCATTTAAAAAAAAGTTCATCCAAATAAATTCAGTAACAAAAACCAAAAACATTCTCTCGTAGATGTCGCGTTTTTAAATATAAATATCGTTTTTTTTAAGATAGGTAGGTATAAGTAAATATAAAATAGTAACTTATTGCGAAATATTATTGCGAACTATTTAAGGTTGTCAAATAAAAAAAAAAACAATAAAAAAATTAAGGTGTGTTTAGCCCTAAATCGGAAACAGCCTGCAAAATTCCAAAGATAGATTGTGTTCAAACAAATTCTTCAGGTTTTTTATTTCGGTAGCTCTAGTTACTCACCACCGGCTTCGCACAGATGGATCTTTTTTTGAATCTATACTAATCTATACTCATATTATAAAGCTGAAGAGTTTGTTTGTTTGTTTGTTTGAATGCGCTAATCTCAGGAACTACTCGTTAGAATTGAAAAATTCTTTTTGTGTTGGATAGGTCATTTATCGAGGAAGGCTTTAGGCTATATAACATCACGTTGCGACTAATAGGAGCGAAGAAACAGTCGAAAATGTGAAAAAAACGGGGAAAATTATTCATCTTTGAGGGCTTCCGTTGCGTGCGCTGCGAAAACCGTTCGAGATAGGCAAATTATGATTCCCAAAATAACTATTCCACGCGGACGAAGTCGCGAGCACCAGCTAGTATTATATATGTATAATTGTAAACACATACTTTCCTCGTTTATCACCATTTGTGAAAACCTTATTGAAATCCGCTATGTTATTCTAAATTACTCAAGTTTAGAAGAATATAGCGGAGAATAAGATAGACGAGGGACAGCAATTTTATTTTATAATATGTGTAGATTGTATTTTTTATTTTTATATGAATTTTAACTTTATTTACTTTACTAAAATATACCTAGTACTAGCTGTGACCGCAACTTCGTACGCATGGTTTTCGTACGCTTGGTATTTCGGTATAACTTTTTTGTTTGTAAATTGATTTGAATAAAACAAACACTAAATATTACGAGAAGCTTGCTACAATACACGAGTAAGAACTGCATTAAAATCGGTTAAGCTGTTTCCGAGATTAGCTTGCACAAACTGACAAAAATTCGTTGTAACATAAGTAACGTGTAGGTCTCTTTTTTAAATATTTAATGTAGGTACAAACACGGCCCGTTTACTATTTTATTATAGGTATAGATTATGTAGTTTGAAAAGGTCAATACCTACGTGGTTTCCAGTTTTAGGTTTTAACACGCTCAAGGTCACCATTGAAAGCCTAATATTACTTACGGCTGCTAAAACCAGTAAACTTAGCTCTGACCTTGACAGTCGGCTGTGGCGGTAAACAACATAATTTATTATTCCGATTGGCTATAATATACCTATATATACGTTTACTTAAATAAGAATTCTTAGGGCCTCTTTCACCAACTACAAGTAAAATATTGATTATTTCGATACTTTTAGAATTAATTTTATGTGTTATTAAATTATGCACTCGGTTTAGTGCATCCTTCGATAGGCGATTTTTTTTTATTATTTTCTTTTTAACGTTTGGGACTTTTACCGTACAAACAAAGGTAGGTATATCAGCTAAATTATTCCCGGTGACAGATGACTTTAAATGACGGTTAGCCTACTTGATGATAGATGGTGAAAGAGGCCCTTAATGAATCTAATGATTAAAATTTTGAATTATGCTATCTTTTTATTTTAAATCTTTGAAGACACTATAATGTTGAAGTAACATCTCAATATTTTTATCTCAATGCTCAATTTATTCGTAAAAACAACCTCTGATTTTAGGTAGGTAATTACGCGATTTTTTATATCTTATCACATTCTTATTAGCAGAATGATAAGAATGCAGTTGTAGTCAAATGTTTCAATTTTATTTTTAAGCAAATAAAAATATTTCATATGTTACAATAGCATAGGTTTCTTATTTTGTAAATAAGATACATTCAAAACGTTTACCTATGTAAGTAGGTATAACCATTTGATTTGATTTAATTAATTTTACCACACATTTGGTCTAATGGCTAGTAACTCTGACTGGGGTTCGAATCCCGCTAGGGGCAAATATTTATGTGTTAACATTTACCTTTGTACCTGAGTCATGGATGTTTTGTATTTATAATATGTATGTATTTACAAAAAAAGTAATCTATAGTATACCTATTAACTGTCTAGTATCCATAATACAAGCATTAGTTGCTTACTGTGGAACTAGATGGTGCTGTGTGAAATGTGTGAAGATATTTATATTTATTTATTTATTAATGATTAGAAGCCATTCCAACGCCAAAGGATAGCGACCTTGTAAGGAAGCGTTTATTTATTTGATTGATTTATTGTGTATGGCACTATTATAATTAGTATGATGTCACCCTCTATTTAGTTCCGCTAACTGTCGTCTAATTATCTTCGCGCTGTCGACACGGATAAATAAATTAACAGGTCTTCAAATACACAATGTATCTATAAATATATCTGATACGATTACTTTAGTTATACTATTTGGGCATTATAATTCCACTTATGTTTGGGCTATGTTTATATTTACTCTATGGTTTTGGCTCCACTTATGTTTATGTTTACTCTATGGTTTTTGTTAGTTTGGCAGTATTATAGATTTTTGTGAAAATGACTCCCAAAAATCATAAAAAATAATCTAGGCGGTATCAAAACTTTGAAAAATTCTTTCACTGTTGGGAAGCTATACCTATTATTTATCAGCGAGTAACAGGCTATATTTTATAAAGTTACGCGGACGAAGTCGCGTGCAACAGCGAGTATTTTATAATTTTCTTTGAACGTATTATAAAATCCAACGAATTTGAATATACTTACTTATAGCAAAAAATTCTTCGATCATTTTGGATGTTCATCATCATCAAACTGTATCCCATTTTGTTAGCATCACTTTTTTTGAATTTCCTGCCACTATGTAATGGAAGCAAAGGCGTATTCACTTCAAAACACCACGAATATTTTTTGAACTTATATCCAAAATAACGCATTTTTACGTAGTGTACAAATGTACATTACCTATGCCATGCAACTGCGCTGCAATACGTTGGAGTAGCAGTAAAGATATTCAAATATCGTAAGAACCTATTGTCTACAAACACAATGTGATACAGGTGTAACCAACGGGTTGTAACGAAATATATCAATTGTAACCTTCAACGATTTATAGTCTTTGCTTTAAACTGTATGCCCACTTCTTAACGGCGATTAATAAATGCTTAGATACTCATAATAGCTTATTTGAAAAAAGAAAAAAAATATAATAATTTCAAAAAATATATCTTTCGAAAAATAACCGCAATTTCGGAATTATCACTATCACTACATAGTATAAAACAAAGTCGCTTCCCGCTGTCTGTCTGTCTGTCTGTCTATATATGCTTAGATCTTTAAAACTACGCAACGGATTTTAATGCGGTTTTCACTAATGGATAGAGTGGTTCTCGAGGAAGGTTTTAGTATGTAATTTACAAAGTGACGCGGGCGAAGTCGCGGGCAGCAGCTAGTACCTTATAATACAAAGAATCTTAAAATTTTCTCTTCCCAATTACATATTGATTCAAAATACAATCAGTATCAATCATCAAATTAATGTTAAATATGTACAAAAATACTATTTTGTATATAGGTACTTATAATATTATTGAATAATATATAAAAATTGTATATACTAGCGACCTGCTCCCGGCTTTGCACGGATGCGATTTATCATTCTTTCAATTACTTTTTGAAAACCGTGTTAAAATCCGTCTGGTACAGACACAGGCGAACTAGCGAATTTATTTTATATTATGTTTAGATATAGATGGAAATAGATAAAGATTATGTATGCAATAATACAATCAGTGCTAAGCAGCTTTATCAGATTACAGAACATTACATGAATAATAAACTTATTGTCTAACCCGTAGGTAAATCCAAAGCGAAAATAGATACTCGTCGGAAAAATATTTAAGTATTTAAATAAGTAAAGTTTTTCTTCAATGCATAAAAGGTACCATAGGTATTACGATAAAAAATTACATTTCGAATTTTTTTTATTAGTTTTCCGTGAAAAATTGTGAAAAACAAACGTCCATACATCCATCCCAATAAACTTTCTGATACAAAACTACAGAAGTCATAAAAACAATAAAAATCATCAATAAAATAAAAAATAAAAATCCACAAAAGTCATCAACAATAAAAACTTTTCTTCAACAAATTAAAGTGACATTTATTGTATTATATTTTATTCAGGATTTTTTTATTTTTATTTTATTTTATTTTCAAAAAAAAAAAAAAAAAAATATTCTGAATCAGTGTTGCGTAACAGGGAACAATACGGAAAGATACTTGTATATAGCTTGTATATGATTAATTTTATTGATGTATTAATTGTGAATAAGCAACAATTATTATTGCATTGAGATAAATAGTATAAAAATAAACTTTGCATCATTCTTTACTCGCGTGACCATTTTAAGTTGACACTTGAAGGTTTGAGCGTGATTGTACAACTTTTGTACACAGTTTTCTGTTTCTAGATGTGAAATGTACAATCACTGTTAAATTATTATTTGTATGCTCAGCTAAAAATATCATAATAGTCGTCATAAAACATATCATAGTATCATAAAACATAATAACGTTTTATGTACTTTTTATTATTTGACTACTTGACTTTCCAAAAATTAATACAATAACAGTTTATTCTTTTAGTTACATGTTGTTTTTAGTAACACTAACAATGGTTGAAATGGCGGATACACTACATAACACAGTTATAAATTGGGCAGTCTGTGTGGTGGCAGTAACCATTCCGTTACAATAGACCAACCTAAAATAATAGCACTTGTACTAGTGTGTTTTCGTGAGTAAGTAAAAGATGCTAGAACTCAGTCCCTATCCTCCCTTTATTCTTTATTCTAGCAAGATTGGTACATCGGTTTTAGCATTTGTTTTAGGCATATTTTTATATATATAATAATCTTTATTTATATAACAAACTAGTTGTTGCACGCGACTTCGTCCGCGTAACTTAATTTTTTTATAAAATATAGCCTATGTTACTCCCTGATAACGTAGCTTTCTATAGGTGAAAGATTTTTTTTTTTCAAATCACTCCAGTAGTTTTGGAGCCTATTCAATTCAAACAAACCAATATTTTCTCTTTATTATATTAAGTAGTATAGACAAACAAGAGAAAAGTCAATGTTCCTTATCAAGGTGTGCTTAGTTGTGTCGATCAAATCTTAATTTTCTTTATAATTTTATATGAAAGATAGGTATTATGCAATAATACAATTGATTAAGAGATTAACTAAGTAATTTTCTACAAACTATCTTCAAAAACATTAATAAGTAGTAAAGTTTCGCTTAAAATTTTAGTGTAACCACAGTCGATAAGGAGGGAGACGTCAGAGGAAGCGGGAGACGCGGTGTTTTAAATAAGAATTGCCTCTCAAATTCTAAATTGTATCAACCGGGTTATCGTAAAGTTCGATAAATTAAATCATAGCTCAAAATTTACCAATGTGATCTGAAACAAATGGATGGATGGAGCCAATGGATGACATCACCTCAAACGCAGTTGACCATCCAAGCTATCATTATCGTACAGGGTCAAGGCGACTGTTTATACTTTTCTTGGAAACTTATTAATATGGAAGTTAAATATTTATATTGTGTTTGAACTAAATATAGTACCTTATATAAAGAACTTAGATTTCTAGGATTGCCATATTTGGATCTAGCATCCATAGGTAAGAAGGCTGGCCACTTTGCAGAAGACCATGGAGATAGAACGTTGCTATCACATTCATTCTGAATAGGTATATAGTTTTTATTCTCCACTCAATTTTCATTTGATGATACAATTAACCCCTATAGTTGCAGTTATATAATATGTAGATGATTCACTAAAAAGATATATTCTACTTTATTCTTTGTCGTAATCTTAGTCGATCGACGTATTCTTCGAAAAAAAAAAAAAAAAAAAACTTTAGGAAAGATAGACTGTTAGAGAAACGCTTAAAAATGGTGGCCTATAATTTTGGTTTTCAAATATTTTATACTATTATACAATATTTGAAAACCAAAATTATTGGCCGTAAATACTTGAAATAATAGTCATTTGCGGCATTGAGACTATACTTAATTACTAATGAAGTTAATTTCAAGCTTTACAACACAGGCGAGCGTGAAAATTAACATATATACCACATAGTGTTTTTTTTTGTGTATAAATCGTTATGGTAATAGCGTTAAAAATTCATGGATGTTAAAAAACCTAGTAATATTATAAATTCGGAAGTCTGTATGTATGGATGTTTGTTACTCTTTCACGCAAAAACGGCTAAATGGATTTAAATATTATGAAACTTTAACATTCATATTATATTCGCTTTTACCCGCAACTTCGTCCGCCTCCGTCGAAAACAATAAAAGTAGGTAGGTATAACTATAATACTTTTCTAGATATTAAATACTTGCCCTTTTCTGTACACCTCGCAAGGTGTTTAAATTTTTTGAATCGTAGTATTTAAGGGGTGAAAGCCGTGAAAGTGTAATTTGTTCGGTGATTTGTATCAACCGAACTACTGCTACTAAAAAGTTGCATTAGTTCGGTTAACCGGACAAACAACCGAACTACTTATAGGTACTAGACGTAAAAAACAAACAAACTTAATTCGCAGTTATAATATCAGTTAGGTCTAATTAGGAAGTAGTTTAGTACATAGGTACTTCTTTGTAACAAACATAACACATGGAAGTACGACCAATGAATCTTGTTTTGAACGTGATAAGACATGTTTGTTAAACATAAACAGACTTTAGTCATACCTAGATTTTATTTTTAGGAATGATCTTAATAAAGGCACTTGCGTCAGAGATAGCAACAAAATCACAAAATATTTAAATTGTAAATTATCTTCAAGCTTACATTCAGAGTAACCTTGAATTTAAACGCCGCTTCATATTGTATTCCATTTTTATCGTCATCACCATAAACAGTCGACAAATGTCTACTGATAGACATAGGTTTAGAGTATACATAAACAAGCTATGTACATGCTTATGTACATCTACTCTAACTAAGCACATAGGCCCCTATTTTAACATTCACAGTTCCCATACAAAACGTTTTAATCACCCGGAGGTTCAACGTGGTTTGGGAAGTTTTTTTTTATAAGAGATGGGTTAGCTCTTGGCCAACAACCAGCCATGTGGCAAGGATGAGGCCTAAGATGGAGCGAGCTCACCCAGAAGATGCCTATTCACTCGAACCTTGAAAAGATTAGGGTTATACCTATGTGCTCGGAAATACAGACGCCGGCAGGTTGTTCCAAACCCTGGCAGTGCGCATTATAAAGGATGTTTCAAAGCGCTTGGTCCGAAAAGGAGGATGAGGATGGTAGCCAGCTGTACGTCTGTATGTCCGATGGAAGAAAGGGGATGGCGGTATGAATTATGCCTAAGATATGTAAAATTCAGTATTATATAATCTACTTATCAGTAGGTATGCCCAGTTTTATAACGCGACAGTCCGTGTACACTATGGTGTACAGATTTCCAGAAAGTAATATAATTTTAACTTACTTCTCTTTCCAATTTTATATACCTTTTTGTTTACATTAGAACAAAGAAGCAAATAATGACCGTATACAGACATATGCACCTAAATACCTTACTACTTATCTAATACCTTACTCGGGAGAATACATAAGGAGCGTCGACTACACCAAAGTATTTATTACATCTCAAAACCTGAATTGTCAATGCTAACTAGATCTGCGAGGCCGATTTAGATAATCTATAGACTCAACAATCTATAGATGCTGAAAGTAAATGTTTGGCAAAATGTTAGTGGATCACTCGTGAAGTAAAAAAATGCAAACTTTTCGAGGACCGGTCGTCCGTTACGCAATGCGCCGGCGCAGTTTGCTGGTGAGATCACGGAGGCTGATGAAAGAGACAGCCTACGAGACAGAGTGAAATGAAAAGTGTTTACGGATTCGGCAATTTATTCCAAATTCAAACGCTAACTGAATACCTAATAGAACTGTTTATCACATTAGATACATACTTATACCTATACGTATTTGAAGTCACAATTGAACTGAATTTGTAATTCCTTATGTGAATCATTTTCTCCCAATTTGATCCTGTATTTTTATATAAATAATGTAAATATATACATTTATGTAATATGATATAATGAAAATAAATAAATAATAATAATAGCTTTTGCCCGCAACAGAAATTTTTTCGCGTGCACAAACGCACAGACACACACAGAAAAAAATTCTAAACGTACATAGGTACAACGTGTACAAAAAGTTTTTTGAAAAAATGTTTAATGTACAAACACGGTTCGTTTACGATTTTATAATGCATTCATTATAATTATACTTATTTCAAACTTAATTTTTAACTATCTACATTGCTCATCTCTTATATCTCCTTGTAGACTAGGCTCTGTGTGTCGACACTAAATCTTGATCCAGCCAATTACGTTTTATGCGACTTTTTATCAAAAATACAATGAATGTTGCAAGAACACACTTTGTGTGCATGCAAGAATGAAACTTCGTCGCCTTAGTTTAAGGATCACTTTAAAACTATCAGGACATCGGCTGACCTCAAGATACCCTGTGGTTGGAATTTAAATCGAAGTAAACTTGACTGCGAAGTGTGCGATACAGAATATAGGTGCATGTTCGGTGCATGCATAAGTATATTCGATGCTTAAACTATTTTAAGCATTGCATACCTACACTTTATTACATTTCTATTGCCCTGAAAAAACTAAGCTGATTTTCTTTGTAATATTTTTAAATAATGAAGAATTTAGAAGTTAACAAGCTGACCGTTGTTAACGTTGTTTTGCCAAAAAAATAAAAAAATAAATTTTGGGGTGGACCACCCTTAAGATTTAGGGGTATGAAAAATAGATGTTGGCCGACTCTCAGACCTATCCGATAACCACACAAAATTTTATCAAAATTGGTCCAGCCGTTTCGGAGGAGTTTGGCAACAAACACAGGTAACAGGTATTCTTAATGGATATCTTGTACGACAGACGAGAGTAAGACCAAAAGAGAAAATTTATCCGGAATAATAATCCTATCGATTAGTAAGTATAATAAAATAGCGAGTGTTTGTTTTTTTTAATTTTAGTTAGTTCGAGTCCCGAGCGAGTCAAGCGAGTTTTAGAAAATCTTTGAATGCAGTTTTGTTTCTTTTTTAAAATAAAAGAATGTCTCCTTTATGTAAAATGAGCCAACTTAAGGATTTAAGGTAGTTTCCCTCCAGGGCCCGACTTATTTTTCTACACTGTATAGGGCAAATACTATTACCTACTTGGGCGTTTTTAAACCAAACAGGTTCATTATCGCGAGGTAATTTCAATTCGCAACGCGTTTATCAGAGAAATGCATACAAAAGTGCGACCTAACGTGTTAAAAATAATAATGATTTCTCGTCGTCTCCACATTTATAACGTAAACATGAGGTCACCCCTTGATATGTAACTTGTATATTAACATGGAACAAGTTAGCACGACCGTAGGCCATGTCCTAGCAATTGCTCGTGTGACCTACAATAGAACCTGCATGAAATATTCCATTAGATATATATTTTTTGTTATAACCATTATAGGCAAGTGATAGATATAGCACTATAATAAATGGTATAACTAGAAATAATGGTAATGTCCTTCATAGTGCTATTAAATGCTATTAACATGAAAAATCCTCTGTGTCTTAGAAAACTAGCGTCATTTCTGTATTCGACAGATTCGGAGTATTCTTCGAAAATATATCCTCGTACTCAGGAGTAGTGTGACATATATTACTAGCCAGTGATTTCGTCCGCGATGACATAGAAAAAATATGACTGTATATAAAAGAATATAAGAATTTTTAAATTTTTGAAAAATCAAAAATTCAAAAAATTTGGGAAAAACTCGTTGAACTCGCGGCACTGTTACCGTAACCGACATTTCTGTTGACAACTATAAAAGAACACAGTAATTTCAAAAAGATGGAAAAAAACCATTGAACTCGCGACACTGTTACCGTAACCGATACCTCTGTTGACAAGTATAAAAGAGTTGTTCAAGATTTCACTTCTATCGGCACTCCCGAGTGCCACTGTTTTACTGTTTTTTAACTGATAGTGAAACCGCAACAAAATCCATTGCGTGTTTTAGGAGGAGTTAGCGGATATAGAGATATACCTACATACTCCGAAAGCTACTTTAAATTATACTACGTAAGGAAGTACTTACAGATAACAGTTTAGTACAGGCATTCCATTGTGTACATAGAAAAGAAAAAAATATAAAAATTCTACAATACTTTGCTGTGTTTCAATAATTCCTTGTAACGAATAAGAAGTAGTTTTGTGGTTTGCACGTGACCTTAATTTAACGCAATAGGCAAAATTACCGAACCATTACTTATCCTTTATCCGCCGCCGAATCTGTCGGCCCACCTCAAGGCTCAACTCAAGGCCGGCTGATCATCGATCGCACTCAACGCCAACATTCAACACACGATTATTATGTCTCGAATTCTCGATAGATAATCGATAGATTAATTAGATTCTATAGAAAAAGCGAAGACATAAATCGACTCGATTGAAGAGTTGAAGTGTGAGGATTTGTTTAATAAACACTGCATAATTGCATCATCAACAACTCTATTTTGGTTACACTAGAAAATGCAACGTCAGAAAATTATTTGAATATTTCATAGCAAAGATGATAATTAATTATCATTAATTACTAGCTGGTGACAGCGTCTTCGTTCGCGTTGAAAAAAAAAAAGCAATATAACGCTTGACCTCTTGTTGCTACAACACTTTGTCCAGGCGTTAATTTTATTTTACATAATCCCTTGAGAACAGTACAATTTTTTTGGATGAAAGGTGTCCTTTCTTATATCCCTGAGAAAATGTGTGCAAAATTTCATGATAGGTATACCACTCATCCAACTTCGTTCGGGTTGAAGTTAGTAGATTCTGTGCACAGAACAGAAAATTCGGTGTTAGTCAGTGTCGGCTTTGGATTATTTGTTACTAGCTGGTACCCGCGACTTCGTCCGCGTTCTGGATGAAAGGTACCCTATGTCCTTTTTGGAGTCCCAGACAACGTGTATGCAAAATTTACAACGCCATCTAGGGAATTCTGTTTGAAGCAATGTAGTACTCTAATTCATCTAATCTCACTTCGAATAATGGAAAAAGTCTGTTAACAGATGGCACTACATGTTAGTTATAGTTTATAAAATTACGTGTTAATAAAATTAAAGCTGCTGCCCGCGACTTCGCCCGCGTAACTTAGTAAATTATGTACTTAAACCTTCCTCGAGAACCACTCTACCCATTAGTGAAAACAGCATTAAAATCCGTTGCGTAGTTTTAAAGATCTAAGCATACAAAGGGACATAGGGACAGAAAAAGCGACTTTGTTTTATACTATGTAAAGATAATGTAATTCTAAATTACATGATTCTACATTTAAATACAATTCAGTGGTCACAAGGCCAGTACGAGTATGTACTACCAACCTGCTTTATAAATTGTATAAATATTTCCGTTGTCATTTCACTGATGATGTAATAAAGTCGACGACCGACTGGACTGGGAGCCAAGGTTGCACAAAATATAACGACAATAGCAGGTGTGGCATTTACATTAGAAAATTTACAAAAAAATAATCTAATTTTCTTTAGAATTTAAACGGAAGTTTAGTTAAGTTGGAAATCTTTTAAACAAAAAAAGCTCAACAGATTTGGATGAAATTCGGCACACACTTAATTTAGTTTATTTCCTGGATTAACTTTTTTTTTATAAGAGATGGGTAGCTAACCCATCTATTATAAAAATACAAAAATCCAGGGTTTGGAACTCCCATGCCGGCGTCTGTATTTCCGAGCACATAGGTATAACCCTGATCTTTTCAAGGTTCGAGTGAATAGGCATCTTCTGGGTGAGCTCGCTCCATCTTAGGCCTCATCCTTGCCACATGGCTGGTTGTTGGCCAAGAACAGAAAAAGATTCGTAAGAATAAAATGTATGGGATGTGTCACGACGGCATAATACCTATGTCAATCCCATACATTTTATTGTTTTCGGACTTCGTTATCGTTTCGTTATCGTTTTAAATTGTTACTTTGACCTAGGCCCCTGAAGTTTCACGTTTGTGACGGGCTTCATTTACAGATGTGATAGTTGTACCTAGTCAAAGTTTATAAAATTTTAAATACCTACCTACGTTAGCTTCCTATACATCGATGTTCCATTGTGATATCCTCACATATAATGTAATATACCTCCTTGCTACAATTATTATGTGTGTTTGAAGGTCGACACATTAGATCATCGGCGATTTGTGGTCAACTTGTTTGCTCGGAATTCGCAACTGTGTACAATTACAAATATATTTTGTCAAAGGAAATTATTTTTTAATACGTTATTGCTTATTTTTATGTAATGCCTTCAATCTTCTGTTTGAACATATCATTTAAAGATAAAAAAGTGAAACTAACAACTAACCACAACCACAAATAATGCAAAATATACAAAAAAAAAAAAAAAAAAAAGCTATGCCGCCCTAAAGCGTTGTAAGCTTTTATACCTAATTCGGTAAGGAAAGCCTTTTACTCACTGTCTACTCAATTTGGTGGCTATTTTTTTTAATACCTAAGATACGTTAAATAACCGAGCAATGATCTTACGAAGAGAAAAATTGGGAAAATTAAAAAAAAATTAACACTCGAGGTCTGTTCGCCAGTTTATTATATAGATTTTTGTACCTATTTACTTAGTTCTTTTTTTAAATTAGACTTTTTATCCTCAAAGTAAATACTACATTCGCTTAATGGTGGGAATTAATAGAACTATTTATAATATTTTAAACTGAGCCATTTAGACGTTTAGTTCTGTTTCAAATAAATAAGAAGAATAAAGTCGCGCTGACAGCGTGAGCTCTGTTTACAAGCTACAATAACGGCGATGACCTTGGCACCAATTTTACAACAATTTCGTACGTGTCAGCGTCCACGCGCTGATGATCGACGCGGCTGGTGTAAGTATCCGGTTACTGTATTAGAAATCACATGAGACAGAATCGGAACTAAATAAGACAGCATTTCGATAATAGAAGTAGGAATTTCTTAAACGAGAAACTGCTCTAAATACTGGAGATACCAAATTTCAACCAATGGAGACGTTTTTTTTAAATTTTTTAACTAGCTGGTGCCCGCGACTTCGTCCGCGTTGGAAAAGAAAATATACTTGAGTAATAACGCCCGACATCGTTATCTCTGTGACGAAGACAGTGGCGCCGCCACGCGACAGTGGCGCCTAATTCTTTATATTTTTGGACGATCACTCGGGTACTTTTTTCTGGATAAAAGGTACCCTATGTCCTCCTTTTCTAAAGCAAAACTGTAATTATCAAAGGGTCAAAGACTTGTTTGAATGGAATAGATTTATGAAATGTTCGCTCAAGAGCGAAGTCTTTCGGTACCAAGTCTGAAGCTCTTGCTAACTTTGCCGCAGTCATAATTAGCCTTCCGATCACCCCAATAATTTCTACATTCAATAGAGCTTTTATTACTAAATTTTAGTTAATTAATGAGTCTATAGGTTTTGTAATGGCGCTTCACTTTATGTCCGGTGACATAATTATTATGATTTAACATTGACGTGGTCGCGTCGGCGGCACAAACAATATGGCGGACGGCGCCATAGTTACGTCATCATGGCGTATTTTTTTCTAATTTATTTGGTATGTCAGTGTTTAATTGTAAGCTTGCAATTATTCGCCTGTAACATCCTACATTACCACGGATATTAGGTACGCATATTTACATAAATAAAACAACGTCTGTTTGTCTGTTTAATTCTTATAAATTTGCGTGATGGAAATTTTATGTGTTTTTGAGATTTGATAGTCGATACCTATTTAAATGGATTCCGTGTAATACCTATAGTTAGTTTTACTAATTTCAGTATACATAGACATACTTATATAAAAATAACCTATAGCTTATACATATAGTTATAGTTTATACATATATAAAAATAAAAAGTATATAAATCTGGTTTTAATAGTATTATAATATAATAGGTGTCGTTTTATTAGTAGGTAGGTAATAATACAATAGGGTGCCCGGAGCCAACTACCATCAATTGGATTGTCAACTTGTCTATACATAAAACAATACAAAAACTAAAATCAAACAGCTACTTTGTAAAAAAAAATCATAAATAAAGTTTATTTAGCTGTCACCATAAAACCATCGTAATAGTTTATTACTTTTCGCGAAGACTATTGCGATTCACAGAGCTGCAATTACTGCAAGGAAACACCTAAAGCAATGTCGTTTAGCCTCTAAGCCTCTAAGCAATTCTATTGTTTAGCTTTTATCACCAACAGAGCTCTTTCTAAGGCTAACTCGGAAATGCTGCTCTATGTAAAACAGTCATTTAAATTTCGCAATATGATTTTGAAAATAAATAAATTTGCTAACATTTCGTGTACCTACTTTTTGTTTAAAAGTAATTCTATTCTCATTAAAATATGTCGTTTTAGGAATAAATTTCACTTTTAATGAATTGGAAATAATAATAATAATAATAAATAAATAAATAAAAATTGTAATAAAAGCCTGTAGTTCCTAAAGTATTGATCGTAGAGTAAAAATGAATATATCCAAATTTGTAGAAAATTTTATGTAGAAAGTTTCGTCAGGAGTAATCATAACATTATTCCTACAGATATTCGTGATATGAGCAAAAACAAAAAAAAAAAGTACTTTAACCCCCCCCCCCCCACACACACACACTCTCAGAACAACCCCCACCCTTGAGGACTTTTAGTATGTTCATCTGTAAGGTATAGTTCTACAAATTTTCTAAACTACCGGGATTATTTCCCCTGATTGCCAATATTCGGCTTAATTCCTGATCACTAGTTATGGAAGAGTCAATGTTTTAGGTCTGGAAGTGGCAACATAAAACAATGATTGATTGACATGTAATATAATAGTCTTTATGTAATCTATATTATTGTAAAGAGAGAAAATTTGTATGTTTGTTACTCTTTCACGAAAAAACTTTTGAGCCGATTTTAAAATATCCTATAACCAATAGAAAGCTACATAATATACACTATATTTTATATTTTATAGACGCGGGCGAAGTCGCGTGCAACAGCTAAGTAGTAGGTACCAAAATAAAGAACAAAATTTAACAAACAACAAACTATATTAAGGCCGAAATTTTTCGTGATTTTTTTTTCGTTATCAATGAAAATCTTCAGCATAGTCCATGCCGTAACCATTCCAACTTTTCGGAAGGCGGTGTCAGTTGGTGCCATGTGCGTGCGGTGTTCGTTCCCTAGTAGGGGTCTGATAGGATGATAGGATGCGTGACTTGTCGAGGAATGCCTTCGGGAACTTCCTACACATTTTAACGTCAACAATAAATTTGATGAGACCAGGGGGTTATTTATTACGAACGTGAAAATAGGACGCATTTTAGCGTTTTTTAAAAGCAACCGAATTGTATTCCATTTGCATTCTGAATTTGGTATTGACCCATATTTGCTTAGCCACTTATTTATTTATTTATTGAAATTTTCTTATGTTACTTAAGTTAAGTTATTTACTTAAGTTTTGTATATTATTATTAATATCTAAGTTTAGTCAAAAACTTGTTCAGTCTATTTTTCAGTTTTGTTCAGTTAAATTTAATTTATGATAACTTAAATTTAACTTTAAGATTGAGATAAAATAGTTAACATAAATAAATTTATATATTTGCAAAAAAATTACACAATCATAAGGAAAAAATGTATTAAAATGTCAATATACCTATATAAAATATATTCTTTCTTACTTTACTATTATTCTACTCTAATAGAAAATCCCATTTAAGATATAAACTTAAATGGCTCGCAATATTAACTTAAAAGGCCTTAAAATGTCAATAAAATGCATAATAACATAAATTGACCCGTCTATCTTGGTACAATGAGGTCACTGCGTCTCGACGGGTTGTTGTTGGAAACCTTGACCAAAACGCATATTGCATACACTATTAAGTAGGTACTTCAAAAACTTTTTGTTAGTCTTTGAAGCACATATGCTTTTAAATTATTTATTATTGTAGACACTATGTTTTTGTCCGCGACTTCATCCGAGTCCGATAGCTATTAAACTTCACAGGAATACGCGCTACACTAATCTGAAGATTGTCTGAAAGTTTCATCAAAATCGGTACAGCAATTTTGGAGTGTATGGGAGACATACGGAGACATACATTACATACAATACATACTCTAGGTATTAAAAGATAATAATATTTTTTAAATAATAAAGGTGCTTAAACAGCGATAACCTTTGTATTAAGTACGTGATACTCTTGCGAAACTATGTAATATGTTTCGACAACCAAACCACCTGTACCGATTTTGATGAATTTTGTTATCGAGATAGTTCGAACTTTCGAGTATTTTTTATTTATTTTTATTTTTTATATCATTATGGATGTCCAACGCAATAGTGTACATTTTTTTTTTTAAAACAAATTGCATAACACGGCTAAGCTTGCAGTAAATTACATTCTACCACAGCATGCATTCAAATCAGGAATATGTGCCTAGGAGTTGGACGTAGGATAACCATGCCTCGGGCAATAGTTAGTTTTGATGGCAATTTTTTTTTTGTTTATAAAAAAAATAAGACATTTTAGCTTACCCTTGTGCTATTTGTTTCATATTTGAATACATTATCTTGAACATCTGGACGTTTGGCAGAAGCGAGCCGACTAACAAATGCGTAGGTGCATTCATCGGTGCAGTGAACTTGGCACCTACATTCTATTTCATAGTCTACTACACTGATTCATACTTACATTTAGTTAAATTATTATTATATAATTTATAATAATAACTTAAATAAATTTATAAATAAAATGTTAAATAAAATGTTTATTTGTACCAACAAAAGACAAATTAAAATACAAAAGTATACATTTACAATTAAACTAGTTTAATTTAGTTTTCTAATTACAAATTAATTATATTTATTTTAGGTTTCTAATTATAAAAAAATGGTTTGTTTATTCCTTCATAATTATATTAATATCTATACCCATTTAAATAAATATGCGAATGAGTAGATGTGTGTTAATTGATACAAAAAGCTTGCCATAAAAAATAAAAATTAAAGTATTTATTGGGGAGAATAGTTAAGAATAAAATTAATTAAATTCTAATTTGTAACTAGTATTAAAAAAAAAATATTCAAATTTGTATATATTTTTTGTTTCAGATGAACAGGAAAGAGTACAGAAGAAAACTTTTGTCAATTGGATCAACTCACATTTGTCAAAGGTAAGCCACCAAAAGCAACCTGTATTTTTTATATGATTAGGGGTGGCAGGCAGGCTGACAGCCCACTTGATGGTAGGTCGCTAACGTCGTCTAAGGACAAAAGCCACACAGAGGGGTTACACGTGCGCTGCCTACCCTTAATTATGTAACTAGCTGGTCCCCGCGACTTCGTGCGTGTTGAAAAAGAAAATATATTATGAGTAATAACGCCCGACACCGTTATCGCTGTGACGACAGTGGCGCCGCCAAGCGACAGTGGCGCCCAATCCGTACTAATCCTTACTAAACTAATCCGTAATGATCCGTACTAATATTAATAAATCCGAAAGTTTGTAACTCTTTCACGCAAAAACTACTGAACCGATCACCATGAAATTTGCATACACGTTGTCTGGGACACCAGAAATGACACAGGGTACCTTTCGTCCAGAACACGGACGAAGTCACGGGTACCAGCTAGTTATTTATATTTTTAGACAATCACTCGGGAACAGTACTTTTTTCTGGATGATAGGTACCCTATGTCCTTTCTTGTATCCATGACAACGTGTATGCAAAATTTCATGGTGATCGGTTGAGTAGTTAAAACGTGAAAAGGTAACAGACAGACAGAGTTACTTTCGCATTTATAATACCTATTCGTAAGTATGGATAGTGACTCAAACGCTGTCGTAGGCTGATTATGGTATTTGCCTCAAAAGCAATATTTTATGGCAGCTACATGCAGGCCGTCTACTCGTCTATATTTAATTTTCATATAAGTAATAGAAGAAATGACTTTCTTAATGCTAGAAATGAACACAACAATTTTCTACAACATAATACAGTTACTACCCTACTACCAATTAAAATTACTATTATAAATACTAGTAAATGTTGTATAAACTAAAATGGCTTTCTAACTTATTAAAGTCATTAAACACCATTAACAATTTTATTAAAGATTCAATCAAATCTTACGATTTACCAATTATGGCAAATTTAATTAAGTATAGATGAATAGAACAGCCTTATTGGCTAATTTGAAATGGCCATGAATGTAGGCAATTCCTGGCAATATAAATGTTAACAAATTTAATTATTAAATAAATTAATAAATATCTTCACACACATTCCACACAGCACCATCTAGTTCCACAATAAGCAACTAATAACTAATGCTTGTACTTTATGGATATGGATACCAGACAGTTGGTATACTACATAGATTACAACATACTTTTTTTTGTAAAAACATACATATTATAAATACAAAACATCCATGACTCAGGTACAAAGGTAAAATTTTAACACATAAACCTTTGCGGGATTCGAACTCGCGAACGTTTGGTTAACAGCTAGGCTTACTAATTAGCCATTAGACCAAACGTGTTGTCAAATTCAGTTCAATCTAGTGTTACCAAAAAATATATAGATGTCAAAGGAGTGAGATCAAAGTAGATAAAAGACCGGAAATTAACACTGATTCTATTTGAATTAGAGTTGTATGTAACTTACGAGAGTGAGGTTACAGTAACCTTATACTCAATTTACCGCCTCCCACACTACGCCAAAATGTGGTCAGTGTACTAATGAATCGTTTGAATAACTTAAATTATGTGGAACTAGCCGGTGCCCGCGACTTCGTTCGCGTTCCGGATGAAAGGTACCCTATGTCCTTTCTGGTGTCCCAGACAACGTGTATGCAAAATTTCATGGTGATCGGTTCAGTAGTTTTTGCGTGAAAGTTACAAACATCCATACAAACTTTCGCATTTAGGTGTAATATTAAGTACGGATGTGTTAATATTACTACGTACGTACTACGTGTTTAGTACGTTTAAAATTAATCTGCAAGAAAGTGAATGATGCTAGATGCTTTATTTAAATTACAAATTTGATTCAAATAACGCATAATACTTACATAATAAGGTTTTATACTTATTTAGGTTAAACTCTAAATAGGGTATAATTTTATGTAATAAAAAACACAAACAAAAAGCTAAAATAAACCTTATATTTCAGCGCATCCCACCTTTACGCATTGACGACCTGATCCACGACCTTCGCGATGGCACGAGATTATTGTCGCTTCTTGAGGTGCTTTCGGGAGAAAAGCTCGTGAGTATTTATTTATATCCGCTTATATATTTTTTTTTAAATGTAAATAAGTATGTAAGTAATAAAAAAACTATTTTTAATTTTTAACATAATAATTAAAGTGATGCGAAAAAACTTAGTGCAACTACACATACTAGCGACATCTAGTGACCACTTATGGTATTACATACATTGAGTAGGTATTATTTTTATGTAATTTAACATAGAGCGATTTTAATAACCCAGCAAGTTATAGACATGGAAATATCGCTCGACGAGCTAAGCTATTTTTCTAAAAGATATTATTAAGTCTGAACTATTGAGATCCGTCGCAGAAGGAAATTGGTGAAATACTTAACCGAATGAATCAGCCGCCTTGAAGTCACCTCTTGATGTCTCATTTCAAGAGATACTACTGGAAATTGATGGTAGCGGATGACAGAGGACCGAGTGTAGTACCTAGCTCCTTTTTTTTAAATATTAAGCGCGAGGCAAGTTGACAGTCCACTTGATGGTAGTTTTTTTGTTAAACGAGACTAGGAAAATCTTCTAAAAGACGTCGGTCAAGTGACCGATAGTGTCAGGTTTTTACTCATTAAAAATATCCCCTCTCTAGTACCTAGTACCACAGGACCGCGTTAGCATTACTTTGCGGTACTAAGCCCTCCTAGCTGCTGTACGCAGCTACACCTCCGCTCCGTGTGTTCTTCCTCCTTCTTGAAAAAAAGAAAGAAAGAAAAGAAATTTTATTGAGCCAATAAAAATGGGACGTGCACACAAGAACAAGAGAAAACACAACAAACTTAATCATATTGGCAATACTTGCCATACTGTCATATTTGCCAGTGCATGCACCAGTGCATCGACTCAAATAGGCACCCAACTCAGCATATGCTGTGTGTGCAACACACAGCGCTGATAATCCGCTGGGAACCTCAAGATTCCCAGCTCCAAAAAAGATTCACTTGATGTTAGGTGGCCTACCATCAAGTGTAGAAAATAGGAAAATAGGACCATAGGAAGGGATAGGGAAATGGAAAATCTTAGAGTATTAACCATGTAATTATTTTTGTAGCCAATGGAACGCGGCAAGGTACTGCGCCGTCCACACTTCCTCTCCAACGCGAACACAGCACTCCGATTCCTTGCAGGCAAGAGGATCAAGTTGGTGAACATCAACGCAGCTGACCTGGTCGACGGCAGGCCAGCTGTTGTCCTTGGCCTCATTTGGACTATCATCCTATATTTCCAGGTACGACGGACCGTGATCCATAGGCATTTTACTATAATATTCATTTATTTTGTGCTAATGTGTCGTTCCTTAACAAACATGAATAGGTGATTTGAAATAACTCAAAAAATATTTTTTTTAATTTTTATAGGCTAATAAAACTAATATAAATATAAATAACGCTAAATTTTTTTTGGCAAAAAAGATACAGAAAATATTTTGTATCGAAGCCCGAAATTGCCTGAAAATTTTATTATATAAATAGAGGCTGAAAATTGTATGACAATTCTATTTAAAGGCCAAAAAATTATGTAATCACATCCACTGAATAGTATAAATTTGGAATTTGCACAAAAAATATTAAAAATAGTTTGGATATAAGTAGTAACACCTATTACACTGTGTTTAGTCTAGATCAATCTAGATAGATTCACAATAGTTAGGTAGTGTTTTTAAAATAAATGCTTTTAAATATACTCATATGCTCAAGCTTTAACTAGGTATCGAAAAGTAATTTTGATTATACTTATATATTACGGTTATAGTTATATTTAATTTTTTTTTAAATTATATAACTACACATCGTGTAGGTATAACAAGTGTAGGTGTGTGTGTTAAATTTTGTTTATGGAAGTTGAGGAAACAAAAAGTTTCCAGACAACCGATAGCAGAAAAAGCGATTCTTTTATTTACTGCAATTAGATTTCATTAACAACTTTCTTTTTTCTTAAATTTAATTTTATTATAATCCCAAAAATTGCTAATGCGCAGGAACCTTGTCACCTAAACATCCACGTGACGTCATTTTCAACTAAAAAACTGACAGTTTTGAGTGTGTCACGAGATTACGTCATCAAAATGGCTGCCAGGCGCATTAGCAACATGCAGGGCATAGATAAATGATTGGTCTCGCTGCGCTCGACTAGATACCGCCGTCGTACTTGTAAAATGCGGCATAAAATAGTACGCCGAATTCGGCGTACCCGAGCCAGTCACACTGCAAACTGTCTGTGATGTGTACGTGCCGAATGTTTTATTAAATTTTAGGCATAATAAAATACCAGTTTGCGTAGTGAAACTGTGTAATAAAAATATAATAATTCTGGGTAAAAAGTGATAAAAAGTGACGATTTTTTACACACACTACAATAAAAAGTTGCCATATTTTCCGAGTGCTTTATCTAGTCGAGCGCAGCGAGACCAATCAATTATCTTTGATGCAAGGCTTATACCATCTTCTTCGATGGAGATCCTTTGATGCTATTCAATGAAGTAAATTCGTAAATCTATTAACGCATAAATAAGGCAATTTAAAATTGAGAATTCATATTTTTATCTAACTATCTTATGCCTTGCATATTTTAAAAATCTTTTTGTCATGTTAAAACTTTACTAATTATCTTTTTACATAACTGTTTTTTAAAAATTTTGAATTGGCTCTTCTCATTTTAATTGGCTTGAACTGATTTTGTTTGCGCAAGCTTCGCTCAATGTATTGGACCCACAGGATAGAGGACCAAAGGTGGGTATTTCCGCATTCACCGGCTTCATAAGTATTATTTAGAAATTATTATTTATGAATACTAAAACCTATTTATTATATATATATTTTTTTACTTTATTCTCATTAATAATAATATCTAATAATTATGAATCTATCTACTTATATACTTTATGAAATTAAAATGTGAATAAAGAGGGTAAGTGGCAAAAACATTTCAGTTGTCACTACAGAATATTATATAATATTCTGACGTTTTATGTATTTCTGACGTAAGACTCAGCACTGTTTTGTAGTTAGTTACACAATTATTACACTTTAGCTTGTGTGGGTAGTAGTTAAAAAATAATATCTTCACGACCTATTAGCTCATCGGTAGTAACTCTATCTATCAGACAGGTTCGATCCCTGCTAAAGACAAACATTTTTAAGCATGAACATTTCTGTCTATCTTTTTAAGTATTTATATTTACAAAAGAAGTATATAATTGAACATAATATAATTATATTTATCAGTCATATCAGTTGTCTAGTTCTGCTTAGTTGCATAGTTTGGGGTTAGATGGCGCTGTGTGACATGTCTCAGCTTTTTTATATTTTATTATAGAAAATCATTTAGTTTTTATCTGTTATTAACTGTTTTAACTGCTATTGGTTGACATTTGTTAGTTAATCAGAAGCAATATTACAACTTCTTGCTGTTCTGGCCAAAATGAAAGCAAAATGTATATATACATATGCAGGGTGATAGTGAATACTGTTTTATTTATTAATTCACAAACGATATTTTCTTTTAGCATTATAGACCTATAGACCTATATAGTTTTTTATTTAAAGATGTAGTGACTGTAGCCCATAGGTACCTTCCCACTCAGAGGAGGGACCTAAAATTCAGGGTAACCAAAACTTATGGTTTACCCCAATCCTGGTTACTTAATCTGTAGCCACAAAGGAATTCAGTGCGATTTCGGGGTTCGAGCACAGTGATAATATAATCAAAACGTTACGTTTTTACAATTCGATTTTCATCATATTACAAAATTTTTAAATTATCATAATATTTATTATCATGATATTATCATAAATTACATATTATCAAATTTTAAAATTATATTACAAAAATGAAAAAAATCTTTGATTAACTTGATTTGGTTTTGCCAACAGATCGAGGAGAATAGCCGTGCTCTGGAATACCTGGGTGGGTCCAGGTGTGCGTCAGTTATGTCTCAGGAGTCTGGAACTGCAACGCCCACACAACGAGCTGAAGATCGCTGGAAACAAGGAGCAAAGAAGACCTTGTTGCAATGGGTGGCCAACGCTCTGCCAAAGTAAGTTTTATTTATAAAAACATGTAGGTTTACATTTGTGTAGTCCAATGTAAGATAGGCATTATTTCAAATATTATGTAGATTTTGTCCACGGTGGTAAATTTTTAAGTGCAACTGAGTTAACTGTGTCGGACAAATGGTTTAGTGGCCAAAACTTAGATCTGATACCAGACAAATCTAAGCTAAGAGATGCAAAGCGCCATCTAGTTTGATAATAATAAACTATTTCACACGAATAATTTGAACAGTATACAATATTGTAAATTGAGACAGACAAACAAAAATTTCAAATTTTTTATTTTATTATAAGTAACGTATATACATACATATAATATATAAAAAAACAGTTATTTTCATATTAAAAACAGACACTTCAATTTTATTTATATGTTACATAGATAATTCTGTGATGATTTTCATTTTTTGTTTGTAGGGATTCAAACATCCAAGTGACAGACTTCGGGCCGTCGTGGCGAGACGGTATCGCGTTCCTGGCGATCATAGACGCGATCAAGGCGAACCTGATAAATCTTGCTGAAATGAAGAGGAAGACGAACCGGCAGCGGCTGGAGCATGCCTTCGACGTGGCCGAGAGCGAGCTGGGCATCGCCCGACTCCTCGACGCCGAAGACGTGGACGTTGACAAACCTGACGAGAGGTCCATCATGACATACGTAGCACAATTCCTGCACAAATACCCCGAACCTAAGGTACACAACAATTCTTTTTTGTTTATCCTTTATAATTACTAGAGAATTAAAAAAAACTGTTACATGTTTTTAGCGCTATCAACCAGTTCCAAAAATTTTATTTAGGAACCAACTCAAATGTATACAAAAAAATCATAAAAAATCGTTACACCTGTTTTTACCTACAGAAATTATGTATATAATGAGATAATATAATACACCATAACTTTTCTTTGTACCATTTATAAGGTACTAGCGACCCGCCCCTAATTCACTTTACTTACTTATATTTAAAAGCCAGCGACTGTCTATCGTAATACTCGTAGAGATTTTATGAAAAATGTGGCACAATATGTATAGTTTTGCATAAACCTTTATAATAAATGTACAGTTAGTAATTATGTATAATTAGTATTAATGTATAATTTTATTAGTAGGTAAAGAGTGACACACAACACAATGGATTAGTCGAACTAGTTTTGTTAACTAGTCCAACTAGTCCAAAAAAAAGTGACTTTCACTGAATTTGCATTCTAGTTGATAAATAAAATTTATTAAAATTCCTTTTACAGCTGCGTTTAAAATTTTTATTTTTATTTTTTATTGTAGACTACTGGCCCGGATGCCGTAGCGGCAGTACAAGAGGAGTACGAATCTCTGCGAATGTGGTTGACGGAGCGCGTCACCACAGTTCAAAGGCAATACGACTCGCGAACTCTCTCGCGAAACTACGAGGACTACGTCCGCGCTGAAAACGAAAGGCTCGCTCGTGAACCAATCTACCAAAAGCTCGAAAAGCTTATGTACACTCAAAGCTTAGTGGCTATAGCACCAAAATCGTGGCGCGAACTCGTCACACTATGGACAGAGCTGGAGCGATTGCACAGGAGGTGGCTGTGGCTCCTCGACTCAGATTTACCTGGCGATTTTAAAATGGTCGGCGAATGGCTTGCGAGAGCTGAATATCTTTTATACTTCGATGAAATTCCCACTACACTCGACGAGAGGACCGCCGCTATTATCAGCGAGAAACTGGAAGAACACAGCTCGTTCTTCGAAGGACTTCCTGAAGTTATAGACAGATTTGAAGCGGCGCTGAGATCTCCCGACGCAGCTAGGATCCCGGCTGAAAGATTGCAAAGTATGAGGGAGAGATTGGAGACGGTCAGTCGTAGAGCTCCACAGAGGAAAGCCAGGTTAAAGTATTTGGAGCACAAATGTTGTATAGTAGCTTTTACAGAATTGACTAAAGCAAAATTAGCCGCTTGGACCGGTAAATATGGTCGCGTAGACCACGTTCGTGCCTTACTAGATGATTATGATAATTTCGTGACAAAGAATAAGATTTTCCAAGAGTTTGATAGAGCGTATGTAGATATTAAACAAGTTGCTGAAGAATATAAGAGAGTGTGTGAAGTAGATAGAAATGAGGCAAAAGAGATTGATATGTTTTTGAGAGACATCTCTGAGATGTGGAAACGAGTCTCCTCAGATGTGAGGTGTGCTCGTAGTGTTCTAGAGGAAGTGATCGCCCATTGGGAGAGGTGGTCAACCTTGGCCGACGATTTTACTACATGGCTAGACAAAGCTCAGCATATGTTGAGAGTTTCAGAAGACGAAAGGTTAGAATTCTTCCAAGATTTGACCGTTTGGAAGGAGAAACATCAACTTTTGGGAGATGCCGCTGGTTTTCTAGCGGCAACCTGTTCAGAGGATATTACTTCGGAAGTTAAGAGGAAATATATCGAAATCACCGAACGTTGGGAACGCGTTTGGGAAGAAGCTGAACGGTGAGTAATAAGTATTAACTCTTTATGAAAGTACTAGCAGGTGCCCGCGACTTGGTCCGCGTTCTGGATGAAAGGTGCCCTATGTTCTTTCTGGTGTCCCAGAAAACGCGTATGCAAAATTTCATGATGATCGGTTCAGTAGTTTTTGCGTGAAAGCGTAACAAACAAACAAACATACTCAAATTCACATTTATAATTCACATTGCGAGTTAAGCGGGCTCATAAAGACCTCGCTTATTTCGCAGTCGAGCCCAGGCTTTAATGTAAATAAAAATCATAAATTGAGAAAAAACCTCAAGATTAAAATTCATGTTTTTGGATACAGGTATGTTCGTGGCGGAGATGCCCTCCGGCACAGGCGCGAATTGGCTTCCGGGGTACAAGCACTGGACCATTGGCTGACGGCAGCAGAAAATCTCTTATCTCGTCAGCCGCGAGCCAATACCGCCGACATTCAAACCTACATCGACCAACTGTTACATCTTAATTCAGAAATTGAACACCACGAAGAACTTTTCAAGACTATAAGCAGGTATGCTTTTCAATATATTCGGACGACCGAGCTGCGCTCATTTTCTTTATGCTTGAATTTTAATATAGAGTACACTATTATATAAATACGAATGTCCGGTAACTTTGTAAATTATATATAACCTCGAGAACCACTCTATCCATTAGTGAAAACCGCATTGAAATCCGTTGCGTAGTTTTAAAGAACTAAGCATACATAGGGACAGACAGACAGACGCGGCGGAAGACTTTGTTTTATAATATGTAGTGATATTAGTATATATGTATAGTTAATAACAAAGATAATTGATTGGTCTCGCTGCGCCCGACTAGATAGAGCGCTATACAAAAGCAATAGCTCCGAAAATGTGGCAACTTTTTATTGTAGTGTGTGTAAAAAACCGTCACTTTTTATCACTTTTTACCCAGTTTTATTATATTTTTACACAGTTTCACTACGCAAACTGGCATTTTATTATACTCAAAATTTAAAAAACATTCGGCACGTACACATCACATACAGTTTGCAGTGTGACTGGCTCGGGTACGCCGAATACAGCGTAGTATTTTTTGCCGCATTTTACAAGTACAACGGCGGTATCTAGTCAAGCGCAGCGAGACCAATCATTTATCTATGGATATTAGTATAGATGTATAGTTAATAACAAGGTGATTTGTTTTAACAGAACTTTCCAAAACGCAATAGCAGAGCTTCCCCGGGATGAAGTCGAGGCGAATATGACCAAACTGAAGCAGCAGAAGGAGGCGCTGGTCCGTGTGAGAGCAACGGTGCCAGTGAAGCTGCACCAGTACAGGCAGTTGCTTGTGCAGCATGAGAGCTTGGAGAACGGACAGAAGGAGATCGGACAGTGGCTTGACAAGGCTGAGGACACTTTGAGCACACGATTCGAGACCAGACGGTATGCCACAAAAATATTATGGATTGACGTGGGTAGTTTATGAGTTAACAGATTTGGATGACATTTGGCACACAGATATATTTTCTTCCCTGGGTTAAACATTTAGGATACTCTTTAACCTTGAAAGTGGGTAGTTTAACAGTTGCATAGTTACATTATTTAAAAAAAATCGCTTATATAGCCAACAATACTGATAATACTGATGCGGCATAGTGATAATACTGATAAATACTGATGTGGACTTTTTCTAATTTACTACAACATGTTGTAACTTATTTTTATTTATTTATTGTTATCGTCATTATTTTTTTTTCATTGTGCAAATAAATATCAATCGATTGATTGAACTACAACTTGTCAACGTTGCAAGTTACATTTTTTATGTTATGATAGCATGCTCTTTTTAAGATTGATATCTAAAAGCAGACTGTTGGTCCATTTGATGGTAAGTGTCTACGGCCACATATTGACACAAGCAACTCCATAAGTGATACCAAAGTAAGTAAGATTTTGTGTTACCAAGCTAAGCGTCTTGTATGTAACCATTTGTATCTTGTACACAAGCGTAGCTCCTAGCTTGGCAAGTATAATGTGGCTTTAGCCTTAGAGCCTCTTTCACCATCTGTCAAGTAGGCTAACCGTCATTTAAAGTCACCTGTCACCGGGGATAATTTAGTTGAACCAAAAGTTCGGTAAAAGTTCCAAAAATTCCAAAAAGATGTTCCAAAAAGAAAATAATAAAAAAAATTTGCCTATCGAAGGATACACTAAACCGAGTGCATAATTTAATAAAACATAAAATTATTTCTAAAAGTAACTTATCAACACTTTACTTGTAGTTGGTATAAGAGGCCCTTAGTGTGTCAAATAGTTTCCATTAATTGGAATACAAAATTCAAAAATTTTTGAATTTTGTATTTTTGAATTTTGAATTAAGATCTGTTTATTACATTATGTATGGTATTTTTACAGTGAAATAATTGAAGAGCGGTACGAGATCCACCGTAGCTTCTTCTCTCGCACCACCTATTACCGCTCGATGCTGGAGAGCAAGAACAAGGTGTTCCAGAACATCGTGCGCTCCGCTGACGCAGACCGCAGCGCTGACGTCACTGACCAAGTTCGCCTCATGCGCGACCTCAATGACAGGTATCAACAGTTTCATTCAATGTAGACAATCACCAACGACATGTTCGGTCTAGTGGCTAGTAACTCCAGCTGTTAACCAAACGGTCGCCGGTTCGAATCCCGCTAGGGGCAAATGTTTATGTGTTGACATATTTCCTTTGTACCTGAGTTATAATTATTATGTATGTATTTACAAAAAAAAAAGTAATCTATGTAGTATAATATCAACTGTCTAGCATCCATAATACAAACATTAGTTGCTTACTGTGGACCTAGATTAATGCTGTGTGAAATGTCTGAAGATATTTATTTACCTTTACAAAAGAAAGTGTCATATTTCTGAAACAGGCTTGTATCGCTCTTGAAATGCAAGCTCTATCACTGAATATTGCGTTTCATCTGATATCTTAAAATAAATAATTTTATAATTATGCTGATTAGTAACGATATTATTTACAATTTCAATATGTATCAATTGTATTAAACAGTCGTCAGACAGACTGACGGGCCACTTAATGATAAGTGGCTAACATCGCCCTTAATACAAGCTACGCCACAGGCACTCCCAAGTGCGTTGCCCATCCTAAGAGAAATGGACTCTGGCATCCTTTTCTCATTCACCATTTTTTAGTGTTAACTAGTTCTCGCATAAAGTATTGTTGGTGATTGTTAGATTTGCTCACGTCTCCTCGGAGGCCACCCGGCGGGAAGCCGGACTGCAGCGTCTGGTGAGAGCGTGGGAAGAGTTTGAAGGAAAGAAGCGTGTGGTCGAAGAATGGGCTTCCAGAGCCGAGGCTCTGTTGGCGGACAACCGGGTAGACTCGAAGCAGGCCGTCGACTTCCACAAGAGGTTCTTCCAGGGCGTGGACGAGAGGGCTGTATCTGAACTTGTGCGCTCTGGAAGGGAACTTATTGAGGTTACTACACATTTTATTTCACTATCACCTACGGTTGATCAATCATATATTTTCAACAAGTAATAAAAAACATGTACATTTAAAGTGGTGTATAAAAACATCAACATGAACATAACAAACATAAACATAACATGATGTTTATTATCCTAAAAAGGCTTTTAAAAATATCTGTCAAGAAATTTATGGCAGGCAGGACATGCTAAATTGTAGGCGTTTGATAAATTAATAAACCATTTAGAGAGCACACATTTATAATGTTAAGACCCTCTACTTCGAGTACATTAATTGAATCACTTTAGTTTAGTCCAAATACTTTTATCATACGATCGAATGAATCTGAATGAATGAACAACTCTTTTCAATCAACTTCAATAGAAGACCCTAACAATAACTTTATGTAATATAAAAATTTATTAATAACCTTTGATTTGTAGCTGGTGAATGAGGAAGAGCGTCCGCAAGTGGTGCAAACCGTCGAGGAGTTGCAGCGCAAATGGAGAGATCTGTTGAGTCGCGCACCGCCACATCTCATGAGGCTCGAATTCCGACTCGACGAGGCCATCTTCCATCACTGCATCAAAGACATAGAAAAGGAAATTGTTTATGAAGAGCAGGTTAGTTGATAATAAGTACGAAATACTACTAATAATAATACCTGACCTGAATATTAATATTCATCTGAATTAATATTGACCTCACACTTATTCGTAAAATAATTATCGTGATTCAATTGGAACAAATCCGTTCGTAGGTGCTTTATTATTTTTAATATTGTTCATTAATTTAATTTTGATTCTTTTTGTTTTTAAAACTTATTCTGTGAATATGTGAATTTCTCAATGTTGAATTTAGAATACGTTCTGTATTCAAATAAATAAATATTGAATATCGATAAATTGTTAAAAAGAAATTTTCTTGTAACATGAAACCTTTTGTGCTCAGGCGTACAATCAGAGCGACGATGCTGACGGCATACTAATACGAAATGAGGAGTACTTCAGGAATCAAGGCAAAATTATGCAAGTCGAGCACTGCCTCCAGAATCTGAAGAAGATAGCGACGAGTTATACACAACAGACCGAAGACTCCTCCTTGGAGGAGGCGGTAAGAAGATGCGAACAGCAATGGGAGGGCACCGTTCACAGGGTGGAGAACTTCCGTCAACAGCTGCAGCGGATTCCAGCCAAGTGGGACGCCTACCGAAGCCGATTTCAAGAAATGGAACGCTGGATGCAGCACGTCGATCAGACCATGGACAGCATTGTCAGAGAGGTGGACTCCGCTGAAGCCTTTGAGAGGGAAAAGACTATATTCCAGGTAAAGTGTTTAACTAGAAACGTGCGTAAAGATATATTTTTTAAATTCTAATATAATATTTTTCAAATGTTTCTTTGGATGCAGCTAAAGGAATTAATGGTAAAACTTCTAAATGATCTATTTTTAATTTGCACACGGCTTTTCGGTTGAATATTTATTAAAACTTCAACAATAATGGTATTCAGAAAAAAAAATTAAAATTAAAATTATTTTGTTTTTAATAATTTTCAGGTTAAAGTAACTTTTAAAGCAAATAAGATGTTATTTTCAGAACATCTGCCGTGAAGCGGATAAAAAGCGGGAAGATATGAAGTGGCTAGTTCAAACGCTGGATATGCTATCTAATCATTGTTCGGAGACAGAAGCGCAAGAGGAACAAATCAAACTAGAAAACTTAATTGCTCGTTACAAAAATTTGATTCCCACTATAGAGATTACTATGATTAAGACCGAAACTTACACTCGGTGTTACACCTACCGAAGAGAGGTCCACGAGGTGATTTGCGTTCTCGAAAGTGCTAAAGAGCAAGCTATGGTCCAACCTGAACCGCAGTCACTTCAACACGTGGAACAATTAGTCCTCGAACAACAAGCGGCTGTTCAGAAGCTCGACCGACACCGACCGTCCGTTATGTCGATGCTTCAACGTGGAAAAGAACTAATTAAAGATGCAAACGCACCAGCATTTGTCAGAGAAGATGTCAGAAATCTTGAAACCGGTTGGAACGCCGCTTATGAAAGCACTACCGATCGGCTTCATAAATTACGCGATACGCAGAAAGTCTGGTCTAATTATGAGTATCAAAAAGACGAACTATTGTCAGATTTGGATAAAATTGAAAGTTATGTTGCTCATCCAGGGCTCGAACTAGGTGTTACAAATATTGCACGTGAATTACAGGAAACAAAGATATACAACACAGACCTCGAGCGGGCTAAGGTAGAAAGGCTGCCACATTTACAACATGCTTATGCCGAGTTGCAAACGCTTACAGCAAATAAACCTAAACCAGTAATAGAAAAAGACCTTGAACATATCGAACGCAAGTTAGTCAGAGTTCAAGACGAGGTCCAAACTAAGGTTGAACACCTTCAGAAGTTTAATCAAGAATGGGTAAAGTTTGAAAATAAATTAGAAAATGTACGAGAATGGATACGGAAAGAGAGTCCCGCCATGGTTTCTCAAATTCACTCTGATAATATTACCCCCGAGGAGCGTGTTGTTAAATCTCAAGCATTACAAAAAGTGATAGCGGAAAAGTTAGAAGCTATCAGAGGAGTGGCAGATCAAGGCACCAAACTTGCAGTCGAACATCGCGTTCAAGATGCCAACAGACTTAAAGGAGATGTGGCTTTACTGGAAAAAATGATGGCTGATCTACAGAGATCAACAGAACATCAAACTAAAGTCGTAGAACATGATTTAGCCAGCTGGCAAAAATATCAGAAGGGTGTAGCTGAAATTAAGCCTTGGATTGAGGAAGCCGAAATTAAACTAGCTAATATACCTAAGCCAGCGACACTAGTAGAAGCTCAGCAGTTACAGCAACAATCTCGTGCACTTATCACCGATTGTGACAAACAATTAACAAATCTTCAAATATTGTCAAGCGTTAGCCATCAATTGTCAGGAAAAACTAATGCCCCTGATGAAGTTGACGCTATTCACTCCAGGTGGGCAGTCGTTCATGACATGGGCGATCAGTGGAATAACAAGCTGGACAAATTAGTTTCGAATTGGGAGAACTTTGAGCGTGAGGCTGAAAAACTTGAGTCTTGGATTGAAAACGGTGAAAAACTACTTAGTAGTCGCAGTATTTCTGTAGAAACGCCTCAAGTTGAAAAACTTGATCGAGAATTGAATAAGTTAAAATCATTTGGAAATGAAATTTCTCAACAGCAAGCTAAAATTATCAGCTTATCTCAAACTTGTGACAATATTTGTCACAGCGTGCAACCTGAAGGTGCAACTTTGTTGAAGAACAAAGTATCTGACATTAAGCAACGCACAAACTCACTCGCCGAAACAGTTAGAAGTCGAGTTAATGAGTTATCAGATAAAATAATCGTGCGTCAAGAGTTTTTAACAAAACTACATAATTTTGACAACTGGATTAATAACTTTAGAAGAAAAACTGAAAGTTACGATCAAATTGCAGCTGATAAAGTTGAACCCACACTTCAATCTATGCATGTCCTTTTACAAGAACACGCGGCTAAAGAGCCCGAGTTCACTGATATTTACAATGAAATAAAGAACATGACTTTAACATCACATCCTGAAGAATCTAAGTCACTCAGTGAAACTTATTCTAATATTGCTCAACATTACCAAATTATTGAAAGCAATATTCAGCAGAACAAAGGCGTTTTGCAGAAGTGGTCTGACCTTCTGAATTGGTATGAAGAAACAAAACAACAAATAGGTCACATTCAGTATCAAATCGATGGCCCAAAGCTTACGCCTGATAGTTACGAAGCACTACGACAAGAACTTGTGAATATTATTACAAAGGTGCCTGAGTGGAAGAGTAATGTTGCTTTATTAGATGGACCTTCCAGAGTAAAAGTTAGTGATCAAAATACAGGAAGAATTATGTCGCCTACAAGTCTCGTTAAGGAGATTGAAATGAAGACAGATGCTTTATTAAATTCGGTCACTTCGAAGAGAGATTTAGTACAAAAGGTTGGTGCTCGATGGGATAAATTTAATGTTCAACATAATGCTTTAGCGGAAGTATTACATACCGTTCAATCTTCTTTAAATGAAATGGCTCAGAAACCACTACCACTTACGGAAGCTACTATACAGGAAATGACGGAACAATTAGATAAATTAGATGCTGAACTAAGAGAGAAACAATCTGTTAGAAAAGAACTAAGGGAAGAAGGTCTGCATCTGATGAGAGAAGATCAGCCCAACATGGGAACAATACAGAATGCTCTATCTGCTGCCGATAATAGTTGGGATCAAACTTTGAACTCCGTACGTGACATGAAGAATAAATATATTCTTTTATCTTCAACTTTGCAAGAGTTGAAAAACTTTACGGCTGCTTTTGATAGAGAAATGAATAAAGCAGAACAATTATATAATGATTGTAAAGACGCGCCTAATGACTACGTGCAAACATCACAAGCCTTAGAGAAAGCTAAGAAAGCTTATGAGATACTTAAACGTTCTAAGGGATTATTAGACCAAATGGATGTTATCAAACAGTCTATACTAAAGCAAGCGTCAACACTTGGCGGATTTGACACTACCCCGCTAGAGGAAGCTTTCTTAAACTCTCAGACACACTGGGAGAAAGTAAATGATGCCATTATTAAGAGAATACAAGATTTAGAGTCACAAATTATAGTATGGAGGCAAATCGACGACACGAAAAATCAAGTTGTGGGTTGGCTCAGTGAAACTGGTCAAAATTTGGCAAGCGCTTCCGATAATTTAGAAATACGATTTGGTCAGAATCATCTCACGAAATACAAAGAAGAGTTGCCTCTTTATATAGGTCTCAAAAACAGCATAAAGGCAAAATGTGATCAGATAGTTAACTTAAACAAAAGTATCCCTATGGGTCAAGTAAACTCTATAATAGAATATTTAGACAATGAATTTGAGGCATTAAAGTCCCTAGCAGATAATTTAGAGAGTGCAGTTTCATCTTTAGAGTCAAAGGAGAATAAATTAAAAGATAACATCAAGCGCTTGTCTGACACTGTTAGCAAAGTCCGAGATGAGATTATTAAGTGTGATGATATGACAGGCGACAATGCGAAAATACTAGATCGTTTGAAAAAATGTCAAATGTGTAAAGGCGAACTACAAAACTTGAGTGAAGCAATAGATAATTTGACACAAAACGTGTCTGAAATGAATGCTAACTACCCTGGCTTCTATGAATCTCTTGTACCAAAAGAACTTGGTGCATTACAAAAGAGGTTCGAAAGTGTTTTGGTGCATGCTAACAAAACAGAAATAACTCTTCTGACATTCCTGCAGAAAACTTTCACCGATAAACTGGGTATGTTTAATAGAAATTTGAAAATATTAGACGACAAAACTAGATGGTGTATGCCTGATGCTGCCAGTGATAAATACAACGTTGAAGTTAAGAATGCAGCCTTAACGGATGTTGAAAACGGAATCGTAGATTGTACTCAGAAGGTTAGAGAGTTGAAAGAGGCATGCGATATATTAAAAATTGTTGCTGAGCCAGCGTGTGCGCAAGAAGCTGCCATACAAACTGAAAAAGCTCAAAAGAATTTAGACGTTCTTGCAGCAAATTGTGACGAGATCAAAAACAGACTTAAAGAAAATATAGACGCATGGCAAGAATATGAAAGTTTGTTGGAAAACGTGTCCGAATGGTTGAAAGATAAAGAAAATAAAGTAAGACAAGAAGCTGCCAACCTTTTGAAACTAAGTGAAATTAACGGAAAAATAGCTGATATCGAACTACTTAACAAAGAAATAAAGGATTATGAAGGTGAGATAAACAAACTCACAGCGATTGGGGACAAAATTATGTCACGCAACCCTGATTCACGAGTTTTGCAATACATTAATCATTTAGTAACGAGATATCAGACTGTAGGAAAATTCATGGATAATCATTTAAATAGACTGAAGGAGTTAAAAGACAACAAAGCCAAATATGATAAATCAATAACTGAATTCAAAAATTGGCTTAACAGTACTAATGAGAAGATCGCAGACTTAGCAGCTATGAGTAAACATGCTAAACCCACCCAAGCTGATTTAGAACAAATTAAACGTTTAAATGATAATAAAGAAGTTGGACAAAAATTGTTAAATAATGCAATCGAATCTGGTGAGTCTCTTTTCAGTGGAATAACTCCCGAAGGACGGGAACAAGTAAGAAACGAACTGAGAGCTCTCAGAGACTACTTTGAAAATTCAGCTGATGCTTTAAACAACGTTATTAAAGATGTTGAAACCACAATTAACAAGCGATCATCGTTTGATGATACTTTCAATCAGGTTCAAAAATGGATTGGTGAAAAAGAAAAGGAATTAGGGGAATTCAAGTTATGCCCTAATCTTCCTGAAAAGAAAGCTCAATTACATGCTAATAAAATTTTGCTGCAAGAAGTCGAGTTACACCAGTCTATGATTTCTCAATTGACCGAGAAAATTAAACTCATGCCAGACGAAGAAGCCGAAAAGAGTCTTTCGAAGACAATCGACAGATATAAGAATATGTCTAAAGAACTCGCAAAAAGAATTTCTACATGTGAATCTCATGTCGCAGAACATGAGAAATACGTTCAGAAATTTGAAGATTGCCGTGATCGTCTCAATCACATTGTGGCTGAAAATAGCATGTTAAATTATGGTGTTGTTACACAAAAAGAAGACGTAGACGCAAAGATTGTGGCCATTGAAAAAGTGACATCCAAAGCTCAAGACTTTAATAATATTTTGACCGACCTTAAAACACACTTACACACTGTTTTAGAAACCACGAGTTCCAATGGACATCCGGTACTTATAAGTGAATACGAACAACTGAAGGCCTCCTGGGACCAGTTAGCTACGCAATGTAAAGAACAAGATACAAAACTGAAAGAAACTTTAAAACAATGGAATGAGAGTCAAAAAACTTTGGATGAACTTGAAGAGTGGCTAAAAGTCAAAGAAAATCAATTAAGAGATCAAAGTTTAAAGAGCAACCTCGAAGCTAAAATGGCTCATCTTCAAAAGGTTAAAGAGATACAAAATGAACTGTCCGCGAGAAATGCTGACTTTGCCAATTTGTCTAGCAGCAAACAAAGTGTTGCAAGCGAATCCGAATTGTCGAATAAGACATCAAAACTTGCAACTAGGTATCACACTCTAAACAATCTTGTTAATGAAATAATTTCTAAATACGAAGTATTCGTTTCTGAGCATCAATCATTCGAAAATGAATATACCAATATGGAGAATTGGTTAAATGGCATGCTTGGTGAATTGCAAGATTTAAATGAAATTGTTGGTGACTATGCTGTTCTTCAAGAAAAACAGAATAAAGCCAAAGAGCTTTATGAAACAAGGAATAAAAAGACACCCATTTTTGAAGAATTCTTAAGTTTGGGAGAAAAATTGTATACACACACGAGCCCTGATGGCAGAGAATTTATTAGGCAAAAGATCCGTAAGATTAGAACACTGTGGGATAGTTTCGGTGATAGCTTCCAAGAGACAGTAAACAAACTTGATCAATGCTTATTACAGTTCTCGGACTTTTCTCTTGCACAAGAACAACTGACTAAATGGCTGAAAGATGTAGAAAGAGCCATGCAAAGGCACACCGAATTGAAGGCTTCGCTGGAGGAAAAGAAAGCTCAATTACAAAACCACAAAATAATGCACCAAGAAATTATGACACACCAACAACTAGTGGAATCTGTGTGTGATAAAGCTCAGCAATTGGTAGATCAAACACATGATGCTTCTTTGAATGTTTACTTGCAATCGATTAAGCAACTATTCCAAAATATTGTTACTAAATCACAAAATCTACAGGATAACTTGGAAGATTGTGTTAAGAGGCACGAAGATTTGTCAATTAATATGCAACAATATAAAGAATGGCTCAGTACTCAAACAGAAAAATTACTAGACCTTGAGAATGCAACTGGTGAAAAACCTGAAATTATTAGGAAGTTGCAATCAGCTGTAGCGTTGAAAGATATAGAAAAGATCGGTTCAGGTAAACTAGACGAAATACGTAATATATTTGCTGCTGTTAGCAAGAGCACTTCTGAAGCTGGCAACATAGCAATTAAAGCTGAAATTGACAATTTACATCAACAGCTTCTAAACATTGTTGAAATTGTTAATGCTTCCGAGCAAAAACTAAAGCATACCTTAGAAATTTGGAATAAGTTTGATTCTTCTATAGAAACTATTACGGAATGGCTGAAAAACATGGAGTCTAAATGCCGTGATCAAAGTTTATGTTCAACTTTGCCAGAGAAGGAAACGCAGTTACAGAAATACGTTGACTTACGAAACAATATTAACGTGAAAGAGAAAGAAATCGACGCTTTCATCGACGAGTCACATAGCCTTATACAAATGAGTGGTGTTGAACGTCTTAAACCACTAGTAACTCAAATCAGTAGCCGATATCAACAGTTACATTTGATCTCGAAAGAGATCGTTAATCATTGGTCCGAAATAGTTGCTGATAACAAGAAATACATCCAATTACGTAATGAATTCGACGCATGGCTTAAACCTTTAGAGGAACAGCTCTCTCAAATGGTAACCAAGGAAGACAAATTAAGCATTGAAAGCAAAGGCAGTAAACTACAAGTTTTCTTGCTAGAAAGAGATAATGGCGAACACAAGATTAGTATTTTGACTTCAGCTGGCGATAAGGTCTTACCTGAAACAGCAGCTAATGGCAGGGAAACTATTCGTTCAGAAATAAGAGCTCTCAGGGAAAGGTGGGATAAACTTAACGACAATATTTTGCAACAACAAAAAGAGTTTGAATCTCAAACACTCCAGTGGTCGAGTTACCAAGATGTATTGCAACTGACACTTTCTTGGTTAGACGAAAAAGAAAAGATAGTGGAAGCTGAAGAAAAGGCAGTTCTTAATTCTGCTCAAGAAATTAAATCTAAATTATTGAAAAACAAAACTCTGCTTCAAGAAATTTATTCCCACAAGAGAGTAATTGAGACAGTAACTGAGAAAGCTAAGAGTGTAGCGGCCACAATGCACTCTGGAAAAGGAGAGAATGATGAAATGATGGCAATTATTCAATCTGTTTGGGACAGATATAATACGCTAACTAATAGGCTTTCGGGTATCATAAATAATCTTGAAAGTAATTTTGATATTTACCAACAGTTTGCAGATCAACAAAAATCTTTACAAGATTATCAGAAACACTTATGGGATCGTTTGCACTTACTTTCGGATTTTACTGGAAATAAAGCTGCTCTTCAGAACAAACTGGGCAAAATACAGGAATTATTAGATGCTATTCCAACCGGGAATAATAAATTAAAGATTATTTCGGATCTATTAGAAAATAACACTTCTAATTTATCTCCACGAGGTAAAGAAGGCATGTCAAGAGAGCTTGGACTACTAAGAGCAGATTTAGAGAAGTTTACAGCAACGGTACATGATGTAAAGCGAGGTATAGAAGACAAGATACAACAATGGATTGAATTTGATAGCGCCAACGATCGTCTTCAACACTGGTTGAGTGACACTGAAATGACACTCAAAACTTATTCACCCAAAGCAACGCTGGAGGAAAAGGTGGATCAACTTAATAAATACCAAGTACGTATCTGTTATTTTATAATCTATTGCCTTTATTATTTGCAATTTATTGTTTTGTTTATTTAAAGTTTACAATATTATAAACATTTTAAACAGGGCTTATGTAAAGCGATTGATAATCATGAAAATGATTTGAGTGCAGTCATGACTCTAGGCGAACGCTTGGATCAAGTAAGACTCGAAAAGAGCTTAATGTTTACAGCACTGGTAGACTATAATTAGTCTAATTTTCAGTAGATCTACTCTAATATCACCAAAAAACTAACAAGAAAACTTTCGTCGGTTCTAATATAATTTTATATTACTCTACTAATTGACAAGGGCGTTATTGGTTACAGTTTTATAATTTTTTTCTTGACAAATATTATTTACATAATTTTAGCGGCCTTCAGTTTTAATTAAAGTCACTATACTAATTTTATTGTAGTTGTCGTAGTGTAGTATAAAAACCTAATACAAGAACTACGGAAATGTATTTATGAACTACAGAAACTTTAATGAGTATATATTTTCAGGCTATACTCGCTAATCTTAAGAAGACAGAAAACGATGTCGATAAACTAACAGACGAGTTTAGTGATCTTATAGAAAACTGTAACGATACTAGGATCACGATGAACTTACAGCAGATGACGTCACGATTCCAGTCCGTACAATCAACTGCTAAAGAACTCGTTAAAAAGTGTGAACAAGCTGTCGCGGACCACAATGCATATCAAGATAAATATAAGCAGTGCACTCAATGGATTAAAGCAGCTCAACATAAATTCGACGAATGCAAAAAAAATCTGTCTAACACCCCTGAAGGAATTAAGGCCAAAAGAGAAAGTCTTAACGATTTGCTAAGTCAACGCCGTAATGCTACTCTTCTCGTCAATAATACTTTCGAGTTAGGAGAGAAACTGTATCCATCCACTTCACCGGAAGGTAAGGAGCTTATAGAACAACAATTGCAAGACATACAGCAAGCCGTTGACAATCTATATGATAGTATTACGAAAGCAGAACGAGATCTGGATTCAGAATTGAATAAATGGTCGTCCTTCGAAGATAACCTTAAGAACGTTCAGCAATGGCTTCTTACTGCTGAGAAAAATCTTCCGAAAGAAATAGAACTCAAAGCGACATTAGATGAGAAACGTAATCAACTCAACGTATACAGAACGTATCTTCAAGATGCAATCGCACATCAACAGGATATTTCCATATTAGAGGAACGGTCGCAAAGTTTGCCAGACGTTACTGAAGATATAACAAAAGAAATTAAATCGCTTAAACAAAGGCACGACACAATACTCGCAAGAGCTAAATCATTTGTTGAACAATATGAAGCCATCGTCAACAATCATCAGCAATATACCAGAGCTGTTATGGATTTACAGGAATGGGTTGAAGCTACACACAATACCGCCCAACTCTGGGGCGATGTCAACCTAGAAAGGGTGGCGCTAAGTAGTAACTGTGAAAAACTAAAATCCTTACAACTTAGCTTACCGGAAGAGAAAAATAGGATAGACAAAATACGTTCTCTAGGAGAGAAAGTATTACCTGGAACAATAAGCAATGGACAGGCGAACATAAGAAACCAGATTGATTCTTCTCACCAGGAATGGGAGGGTCTGGTATCTTTCCTCAATAAAAATATTGAATCACTAGAAAATAAAATACAGCAGTGGAATGAATATGAAAATATGAAGGATCAATGCTTAACATGGATTAGGAACACAGACACACAGATTCATGCAGTAGATTTAAAGGCCACTTTACCTGAGAAATTAGAACAATTTAATAAATTCCAAGAATTACAGGGTGAGGTGCGTGCTAAAGAATTAGAAATCGATAATATAACTGAAAAAGCACAAAGCCTTTACACTGGTGTTTTGGGTCCTCGCGGATCACAGATATCTGATTTGTCTATAAAATATCAAAACTTGTCCCAGAAAGTCAAAGAATTTACTAATAGATGGCAGCAGTACGTTAAGACTCATCAAGAATTTTCAAGTAATGTGGCCGAATGCTCTCAATGGATTGAAGAATTAAGAGACAAATTAGACTTTTGTGCTGATTTGAGTACATGCTCTCAAGACGATTTGGAAACTAAACTGGTCCTCATACAGAACTTGTTGTTGACGAAGGACGAAGGATTTACAAGAGTTCAGTCATTGGTCGAGCTAGCTCAAAATGTTTTGGCTAATACCGCCCCAACTGGACATGCAGCCATAAATAATTCCCTCGTGGCATTGCAAGAGCAGTGGTCAGCCTTGCTATCTAGAATGATTGAGACCAAGAATATATTAGATGATTCCATTACTAAATGGGCAGGTTTCTTAGAACAAATACAAATGGTAGAAAAGAGTAACGCTTGGCTTGAAAATATGCTGACTGAATTGTCTCCCTTTGAAGCATCTATTACGGATAAAAGAGTTCAATTGGAAAAACTTAAAGAAGTTGAGGAAAAGGCCCGCTGCGATCGAATTGATGTTGACACTTTAAAATCTAAAGCAGCTGAAATGATTGCAAGCGGTCAACAAAATCAAGTTGCTTCTAAAGCGCAGGAAACCCTCAATAAATTTGACTCTCTTTATGACAAAATCAAGAAATTATTAGCTGATAGGGAAGAACAATACAAAGACCACCGATTATACAAAGAAGCGCATGACGAATTAATTCAGTGGTTAAGTAGAGCTAGGGAAAAGGTACCATCCTTAAAATCTAAGCCACTTAGTGATAAACTCGCTATAGAAAATTCTGTAGCACCACTCGAGGCATTAATCAATAAGCAAGCACAAGGAGAGCTTTTGTTGGAGCATCTTCAACACACTGGTGAAGTGGTTTTGGCAAGTACCTCACCCGATGGCCAATTGATCATCAAGAACGAAATGAAAGCACTGAAAGAGAGTTTTGAAGATTTATTTAATGAGATTAAACAACAGAAGAGTCAATTGGAAGATATCGTTAATCAATGGCGAGAATACAAAGACGAATATGAGAGATTGTCAGATTGGTTGCAGCAAAAAGAGATCCTAATTAAAAATCACAAACTCGCTTTGCTCGGAAACGCTAAAGAGAAGGGAGCACAAGTAAACGAAGTAAAGGAAATAGTTGATCAATTAATTAAAGGCAAACAAGACATTGACAGCTTCAATGCATCAGCTGCCGGCCTTTTGTCTTCACATTTAGATACATATGTGAACAATCAACTGAGACATCTCAATTCAAGGTATCAAGTCTTTGTCAACATGGCGAACGATGTTCTTAAGAAGGTCGAGACTAATTACGAGCAACATCAAAATTATGACGACAACTATGCTAAGACCAAAAAGTGGATAGATGATGCATGGGAGATCACCCGTAGTGGTAGCGACACAGGTGCCAATAGCAGTAAGGAAGCATTGCAAAAACGTCTTGAGCAGATCGAAGATTTGCTAAAACGCCGAGAACAAGGTCAGAATCTTGTACACGCTACTGTTAATAGTGGAGAAAAAGTACTTAGAAATACAAGATCTGATGGTAAAGATAAAATTAACACAGAGCTCAAGGAGTTGCAAAATGAGTGGGATCGTCTTGTCAAGAAAATGACGACCGCTAAAGTGCATTTGGAAACCTCTCTGCTGCAATGGGCTGATTACAGTTCGAGCTATTCGCAGTTGCAGCAATGGATCTCCGATAGGGAAGCGAAATTACAAGAAGTGTGTGAACAGAAAATAGCTAAGAGCAAAAAAGGACAAGACCGTCTCGCTGGTCTTACGACCGGATTGAGCCTTGGCGAAAGAAAAGCCACACTTCGTCAAACAAACAATATTGTGCAAGATATCGTTTCGTTTGAACCCATGATTCAGTCTGTAACTTCCAAGGCTTCAGAACTAATGCAACAGGCTCCAGCATCGGAAATAACTACTAAATACGAAACACTGTCTAAACAAGCTAAAGATTTGTATGAAAAGCAGAAGGAGGCGGTGGAACAACACCAGGCTTTCATTGACGCTGGCGCTGACTTCGTTCAATGGATTAGAGCCGCGAAGGAAAAATTGGGTAAATGTTCCGATGCTACAGGCGATAAAGAGTCGCTCAGTAGTAAAATATCACAGCTAAAAGTTTTGGCAAGTGAGCTACCTGAAGGTCAAGCCAAATTGCAAAAAGCTTTAGAGCAAGGAGAAATATCCTGTGGCGTTGCTGATGACGATGACCGAGAAGAAATTGAGGAGGAAATAGCTCTTATGCAGGAGGAGTACGATACCTACGTGTGAGTTATTTTTACTAATTTTCTTTTCACTTAATAATATCTTATTATATTTATCATGTATTGTATTTGTAACGTCTTATCGAATGTAATATAATTTACAGCGAGCAATTAAATAGCACTAAAGCTCTTATTGAGGGCGGTATTGTGAAATGGACAGAATACGAGGAGCAATATAAGGAAGCCTTGGATTGGTTGTCGAAGACTGAGAAATTAGTACAATCGTTCAACAAGCTTCAAAACAGCTTGGAACAAAAGAAGGTTGTTCTAGAGGAGTTCCAGGTTAGTTGAACACCATTACATGCTTTTTACCTCTTAGCTTATTTTTTGACGTTCCTATTTTCTTCATCGTTGTATCAATGAAATATCAATTGCTATAAAATCACTTGAAACTTATTGCAGGAACATCTCCAGACATTATTCGATTGGCAAGCGGATCTAGATAAACTCAACGTTCGTGCGCAAACATTACTAGAGACTTGTGCGGATACACGCATCTCCAATGGTATTACACAAATGACCACCAAGTATAACGCATTGCTTTCTTTAGCAAAGGAGGTTATGAAGCGTTTGGAACTCCACTATCAGGTATTATCTAACAAAATATTTATTGTCATTAGATGGCAATGGTTGTTCATCTTTGGTCGTAATTTGGTCACTAATAACTGTCTGGTCGTATTTAAATTAATTGATTAAGATGATAAATATGTACTACATTTCTTCTCTTTATCAAGCTTACACATAGCTTATCTCAGACTTTTAAAAAAAATCAACTTAAAAGCATAATTGTACTAGTGAAGTTAAACTGTTAATGCTGTTTGAAGCGGTAACATAGTAATTTATTTTTAAATTTTTTATTTCATAATTAAAAAAATTAAGAGTGATTGGCCTGATCTATTAAAGTCACAATCGTTAAAATCACGTTAAGTTATTATGTTATTGTAATATGTTATTATTATTAATAAAAAGAATTGATACTTAATGCATAACATTTTTTATTCTTGCGTAGGAACACCAACAACATAATGCTCTTTACGGAGAATGCCAGGATTGGCTGGACAGAACTCGCGAAAAGCTAAATCAATGTGCCGAAATACCTAATACTTTACAAGAAGTGAACAACAAATTGAACACCGTTAAACTTTTGAGACAATCTTTAGAGCAAGGCCAAAATAAGCTGAGATATCTTCTCGAGTTGAAGGAGAAGGTGATAATGAACACGGAACAAGCTGGTGCAGCAAAAATTCAAGAAGATACTGATAATTTAAAACAGGAGTTCGATAAGTTGATCGCTGACCTCCAAGATATTAGGAACAAGTTAACCAACAGAGCCGCACAGTTTGATGATATTTCAAAGGTACTTATCATCTTTAATTTCATATTGCTTGTATAAAATCTATATTATTAAAAATATTTAAATTAAAAAGTAGATGTCGAGTTAACAATTTTTTAAACTAATATTAATTTAATTAACAATTTAAATGTTAATGTTATTCATAATTGCCTACATCTGTCTTTTTAGATTCACAAGTTATTGGTTGAATGGCTGGACGACACAGATCAAAAGATCCAATCTGATGATTCTTTACTCAATGATCTGTCTGAAAAGAAGGCAAAATTGGAGAAATTCAAGACCTTCAATAGAGACATAGACTCCCACAACGACCTTGTAAAGAAATTGAATGAAAAACTCAAAGATGATGGCTCGTTGAAGAACAAGGAGATTGAAGATACGCTGAAGCGTTACGATGATATCAGAAAAACAGTCAACGATATTATTGGCGTATGACTTTTTATTTTATTTTTCAATCAATTTAATGTTAAAAAATTCTTATTTTAAGATATGCTAATAATAATTTTGCTTACAGAAACTCGAAGATCATGTCAATTCCCACATCCAATACAAGGAGTCGTACGACAATTTCTATGATTGGATTCGAAATTGCAAAATAGAAATCCAACAATGCGCCGACTCTCATGGCGAAAAGAAAGAGGTTCAAAAGAAACTTAATAATGTTAATACCATTACACAAACCTTGCCCAAAGGAGAAGCTCTCCTTAAGAAATCCGTGGAGCTTAGCGAAGCTGTATTGGAAACCACAGGAAATGAAGGCAAAGACAATATAAGTCAAGAAATCAAGCAGCTGAAGATTGAATGGGAGAATCTTCAACAAATCTGTCGTGATACCAAGAAGTTGTTGGAGAAATGCCTATCGGCCTGGTCAGATTTCTTGGAAACTTCAGACAAGATGACCAAGTGGGTAAAGGAGTTCGATGACAAGCTGAAAACAGTCCAGAAAGTTGATAAGATTACACCGGACCACTTGGATAAGTGTCGTGTAAGAATTAATTTATTTTAACTTTACTGAATAAATGCATTGTATTGTAGTTTTTGTAGCTGTAGGTAAATTATAAGGCAAAAAGCAAGTATTCAAGTATAATTTAGTATTATTATATTAAATTAATTTCTTCCATAATGCACTTATTGTAAAATATCTCCAAAGGCAGTATAATTATCTAAGAATATGATATTAATTTTTTAAAATGTAATGTTACTTTTTATTAACAGGAGCTGCTAGCTGAAGCATTAGGAAACAAACACGTGCTTGAGGAATTGAACGACAGATGCGAGAACTTAATGGAGTTGAGTGCATGCGCCTGGGTCCGAGATAAAACCGTTAATCTACAGACTGAATACACCACCCTCCTGACAAAAATACAGAGCCTCGTGTCCAACGGTGAGAAAAATTTGTCAGATCATACGGAGTTCATTAAAGCAAAGGAGGAACTGCAGCAATGGCTAGAAACAGCACACGGTACAGTTCAGGACTCCATCGGTGTCGGTGATATAGAAACGACTAAGGACAAACTCGAAACTGTGAAACTTGTTAGCAACCGTATGACGGAAGGACATCATTTACTTGTTGTTCTTCAGGAATCCTTTAAGAAAGCTCTGAATAACACTCCTCCAGAAGAGCAGGACGGTCTTCGTACCGATGTTAAAGTGCTGCAAGAAAGCTGGGATCAGTTAAAGATCGATCTTAACTCTATCACTGCTCAACTCAAGGCAGCTATCGGTAAATGGGAAGACTTTGAGGATTCAAAGAACAAAATGAATCAGTGGATAAAGGATACTGAACAAAACTTGGACAAAGTACCGCCCACGGGTGGGGAGTTGGGCGAAATGAAAACTCTGTTAGAGAAATACAAGCATATCGAGGAGGAAATCGATAACAAAAAACCCGAATTAGAAAGATTGAAGACTGAAGCGGCGGAACTTAGTGAATGGGCAAAGAAACCAGCCGTCAAGGAGTCCGTAACAGAAATAGAGAAGAAGTGCAATGTTCTTCGAGCCAAGTGTGCAGCTAAGAAGGCTGAATTGGAGTCCGATATCAAAGATTACAACCGATATCATCAATCTCTACAGGATACTGAGAAATGGCTGCTGCAGATATCGTTCCAACTGATGGCTCATAACTCTCTCTATATTGCGAATAGAGAACAGACCGAGGAGCAGTTAGCTCAGCATGCAGTACTCCTTGATGACATTCAGAAGTATCGGTCTACTTTGGACGAATTGGAAGCCAAAGGACGGGCGCAAATAGAGAGATACGCTGCCGGTACGCCGGCGGTTCGCGACACCGTCAACAATCAGTTGAAGAACGTAAACGACAGCCACAAATCTCTCCTGGCCACTGCGCTTCAAATCGAACGCCGCCTTCGCGAAGGTCTTGCCAAGTTTAAGGAGTACGAGGATACTCTCGAGAGTATCCTGAACAATCTCGATGAATGTGAACCGGCCATTACCGAACTTGACGTGCCAGTCGATGGGCTTTCACATGGCCGCGATTTACTCGACAAAGCAAGGGTGAGTCTATTTAACAAACCTGGCTTTTACCATTTGGAATGTTTAATATTAATATTATTAAATTATTCCCACATCAACCTTTTAAGACAAAAATGTGTTTATGAATGTGGAATACGGTGTGCTCTGTCGCTACTTTTGTGAGAAAATATTAATTAATGTTGTGAAAACATGTTTCATTGTGAAAATTACAAAGTATTGAATCATTCTTTAAAGTATTCAAATATTCGGTCTCACTCAGAGAGATAAATCAATTAACCAAGTGAAAATACCATAGTCATTGTAATAATTAATATTTAGGTTTTTTTGCAATCGTGTAATACATATATTTTGTCACAATCTATTTAAGGGTTACTTTACCAACAATTGTTGCTGGGGATGTTTTAGGGTCTACACAATCGACTGCAGACGGAAAAGAGCCGTCTGTCTGCCGCAGTAGCAGCCTGTTCTGCTGCCGCCGCATCAGTATCGCGGCCATCTTCTCCGGCCGATTCGGCGCCATTGCCGATCCCACCTCGCGAACTACACGTCAGAGCTCGCCTCGAGGACCTCATCGATCAGGTATACCTCACCACTCACACTCTTGCCTCGTATCTCCTCAATACTCAATCATCCAACATTGTTCATTTAAATTGTTAGCTTCTTGCATCGAGCTACTACAACATGGAATTCGCGTGCCATACAAAACACTACGAACTTTATGGAACATTTAAAAGTGACATATGCGTAGAGCATTAACTGTCATTTAAAACCAACGAAACATATGTCATTTAAATAAAATGTGACTTTACGTCAACACATTGGAGTTTAAAATGAATAGTAGAACTTGGTCGGTACTACCTTTTACCATTGACGCGCGAAAGCTTGCTTTTAAGAGTCCGCCATGATTCTGTCAAGGGTGTTCTTTTTATGTGCCGTTTTGGCATTTGTGACGCAAATTCCATTTTAGTATTTCGATGGCTTCTTGGAATTTCCCATCTCATTGTGTATGATTTGTTTTGTGTGGATGTGTTTACTAATATTGGATTGATTGACAAAGACAGTCTCTAGCGTGTTAAAAAGTCGACACGCGTTTGTAAAAAATTAAATAATCTATTAAGTTTCTAAAGAAACATAATAAAATATATTTAAATACATACTGGTTGCGCCGTGATCGAATAGTTGGCTGTCAAGTACCTTTCTTTCTTTCACGTATACCCACCTTCCTAATAATATGGCCCTCACATTTTTCCTTTTACCCTCTTATCAAAATGATGCACTACTGCCGATGACCGCCGCGTGAGAGGTCGAGGAGAAGAAGAAGGAACGCGCCCGCGCTTGAGCTGTGTTTCCAAGTATATATGGGTTTATCCCTAATCCGCGCCTTAACTCGTTCTCGGAAGTGAAGTGATTCATCCGCACCTTATCGCTGAACATTGAAATACATGTGAACAGTGTCTGCCAGTTGGACGTTTAGAGATTCCTGCAGGAGAGCGCACCAGAGCACCGGTATAAGGTATGTGCATTTCCTTCTGTTTCTAATCCTGTCCTTCAGACGGTCATACTGTTCGCTTACAGCCGCAACCAGATATACAGTCCACTAAACCGCTAATTCAGGGATTCATGGCGTGATTCTGTCGCAATCCCGCCGCAACGAAATTTAGATTTCGTCCACCCCTTCAGGGGTTTCACCGCGCCTCCATTTGTTGGTCCTTCGAGCCGGAATTCGCCCTCCACCGACATACTTCAACGCGAGACAGACGCCTCGAGCTACATCGCCTACTGATGCGCGTGATATGAATGTGTCGTCGATGCACACATTCATCGCTGCGCCGGTTGAGAGTGCCGCAAATAGCAGCGGTCCGAACGCGCAATGTATGCAACAAACTACTGTATTACTATCAACCGCTCAAGTTATTATTTATGATAGTAAGAGGCGCTCGCACATTGTAAAGTGTTTGCTTGATTCGGGATCGCAGCGTAACTTTATAACTAACGAATGTTGCGCGCGCTTAGGTTTGAATTGTAATAAAGATATACAAACGATTGTTCGCGGTTTCGGTGGTACAGAAAAATCTATTAGAGGCGCAACGGACTTTAAAATATTTTCTCGTTATCCGGATAACGTTCATTATGACGTATCGGCGCTTATTGTCGATCGGATAACGGACAAGCTGCCTTCTAGTCCGGTCGATCAATCCACGCTCGTGCACATAAGGGGATTGCCGCTTGCGGATAGTACTTTCGCAACTCCTTCGGAAGTAGAAGTCCTGATTGGAGCTGATATTTTCCCACACCTATTATTACCGGGCACGGTACAGGGTAATATTAGTGGAATGCCGCGAGCCGTAGAAACTGTTTTGGGATACATAATTATGGGAGCAGCTCCAGTCCTTATGCCTCGAAGTAGGTCATTGTTAAAACCCGCATCCGCCTGTTGTACCGTCATGCAACAGTCTTCTTTGGAAAACCTTAATAAAGGGTTTCGGGAGTTAGAGGAGGTCTCTGCTCCGCCCGCCCACAGTCAAGACGATCTTGAATGTGAGATGCATTTTCGTACTACCACTACGCGCGAGGATAACGGAAGATACATGGTGGCGTTGCCGTTTAGAGACGATATATATAAATTAGGAGATTCTTACTCCGCTGCCCGCGGACAATTTCTATGCTTAGAACGCAAGTTAGAATGTTCGAGTATGCCGCGCTCCGACTATGACAACAGCACAGCTGCCGCGATAGAAGTACCCGATCTAAAGCCGCTTACACACACAGTCACCGCTACTTCGACTGACTCTTTAATTTATGTACTCGCTACTCGTACCTCTTCGTGGTCGAAGTTACTACGCATAATTGTTTATATTTATCGTTTTTTGAAAGTATTACCGCGCAGAACACATGTGACAAGTTCAGATTTAAATTTCGCTGAAAATAAAATAATACTCGTACTTCAGAATATATATTTTGCTGATGACATAATTAAGTTGAAATGTAACCAAAGCTGTTCGAATGCTTTGCAAAAATTACACCCATTTTTTGACGAAAATGTTATCATGCGTGTTGGCGGTCGGCTATCAAATGCTGACGTTAGTTATTCGCAAAGATATCCGTCCCTACTCCCGCGACGCGACCACGTTATAGATCTGATAATAGATTATTATCATAAAACGCATTTACACGCAGGTCCAGAGCTTCTTATGTCCATACTTAGACAGAAGTACTGGATAATTGCAGCACGAAATATTATTCGATACCGCATACATAAATGTAACACTTGCTTTAGAGCTAAACCGCGTCCGTCTTATCCTTTGATGGCAGATTTACCCGCGTATCGCGTTAATAAAGTGAGCAAACCATTTTTGCATACAGGCTGCGATTATGCAGGTCCATTGCAATACGCACCCGTACGTGGCAGAGGTGTTAGAAGCCGTAAGGCATGGATTTGTATTTTCACGTGTCTTACAACGCGTTGTCTACATATTGAATTAGCAACAGATTTGAGCACAGTCGCTTTCCTTGCAGCACTAAAGCGTTTTCTTTCTCGCCGCGGCCCAGTTCAGTGTCTTTACTCAGACAACGGCACGAACTTTGTAGGAAGTCGTTCATACTTGCGAGATCTTTATAACTTCCTTGACGAATATCGCCCGCGACTTGAACATGAGCTTGCCGAAGATCGCATCGAATTTAAGCAGATCCCGCCAGCCAGCCCTCATTGGGGAGGATGTTGGGAATCCATGGTAAAGATAGTCAAGTCTCATTTGTTCAAGGTCATAGGAAAGCAGATACTGTCGTATGAGGAATTATTAACAGTGCTTACTCAGGTCGAGGCACTTGTAAACTCGCGCCCGCTAACTGCTATGAGTGGCGATCCCGCTGAGCCGTCAGCTCTAACGCCAGCTCATTTCTTGCATACCGCACCGCTATTGTCGCTACCCGCACCTCAAATAGACTCTTCTAGCTTACGCGAGAGACATTCGATGCTGGATAAAATGGTCCAGTCCTTCTGGAAACGTTGGAGGATAGAATATTTGCATAAATTGCAAGCTCGCTCCAAGTGGACTACGCCTTCCACTCCCATTCCGCTAGGGTCAGTTGTTGTCATTATGATGGATAATGCGCCACCGCTTGCATGGCCGCTAGGTGTGGTGGAGGCTGTTCACCCTTCGAAGGACGGAACAACGCGCGTAGTTACTGTTAGGACGAGTAGGGGAAGCTTCGTGCGCCCAGTAGTTAGACTTTGTCCTTTGCCTAGTCAATAACCGCGTTTATAGGCAGAGTAGCATTTCTATTCATTTATACTCATTTATGAATAATAGTTAGGAATTAGGATTAGTAATAGTTTAGTATAGTCGTTTAGTAGTAGATAGTTATTAGTTATGTAACCGCATTTATTATCACCTAGTTTTAGGATTAGTTATTAGGAACCGCATTTATTTTCGCGTAAATTACCGCATTCTTATTTTGAATAACCGCATCTTCTTTCGTATAAATTAACGTATATCGTTAAAATAACCGCATCTCGTTTAGCATTATTTACCGCATTTCTTTCGCATTCGCATTGTGAGATCTTTAAAGGTGACCCTTTAAGGCCGGGGGAGATGGTTGCGCCGTGATCGAATAGTTGGCTGTCAAGTACCTTTCTTTCTTTCACGTATACCCACCTTCCTAATAATATGGCCCTCACATTTTTCCTTTTACCCTCTTATCAAAATGATGCACTACTGCCGATGACCGCCGCGTGAGAGGTCGAGGAGAAGAAGAAGGAACGCGCCCGCGCTTGAGCTGTGTTTCCAAGTATATATGGGTTTATCCCTAATCCGCGCCTTAACTCGTTCTCGGAAGTGAAGTGATTCATCCGCACCTTATCGCTGAACATTGAAATACATGTGAACAGTGTCTGCCAGTTGGACGTTTAGAGATTCCTGCAGGAGAGCGCACCAGAGCACCGGTATAAGGTATGTGCATTTCCTTCTGTTTCTAATCCTGTCCTTCAGACGGTCATACTGTTCGCTTACAGCCGCAACCAGATATACAGTCCACTAAACCGCTAATTCAGGGATTCATGGCGTGATTCTGTCGCAATCCCGCCGCAACGAAATTTAGATTTCGTCCACCCCTTCAGGGGTTTCACCGCGCCTCCACATACTAAAAATTTTTTTACACTTTTTTTAAACTGCTTAAACCTTTTGATATGCTAATGTCATGCTATGTTTAATCTCATTTTGAAATATGAAATTAAGACGATGCCTATTAAGTTTATTTAAACATATTTTTTAAAATTCCTAACAAATAAATTCCAAGATATTTTTTTAATATTGGAGGCGCGGTGAAACCCCTGAAGGGGTGGACGAAATCTAAATTTCGTTGCGGCGGGATTGCGACAGAATCACGCCATGAATCCCTGAATTAGCGGTTTAGTGGACTGTATATCTGGTTGCGGCTGTAAGCGAACAATATGACCGTCTGAAGGACAGGATTAGAAGCAGAAGGAAATGCACATACCTTATACCGGTGCTCTGGTGCGCTCTGCTGCAGGAATCTCTGAATGTCCAACTGGCAGACACTGTTCACATGTATTTAAATGTTCAGCGATAAGGTGCGGATGAATCACTTCACTTCCGAGAACGAGTTAAGGCGCGGATTAGGGATAAACCCATATATACTTGGAAAACAGCTCAAGCGCGAGCGCGTTCCCTTTTCTTTTTCTCCTCGACCTCTCACGCGGCGGTCATCGGCAGTAGTGCATTATTTTGATTAGAGGGTAAAAGGAAAAATGTGAGGGCCATATTATTAGGAAGGTGGGTATACGTGAAAGAAAGAAAGGTACTTGACAGCCAACTATTCGATCACGGCGCAACCATCTCCCCCGGCCTTAAAGGGTCACCTTTAAAGATCTCACAATGCGAATGCGAAAGAAATGCGGTAAATAATGCTAAACGAGATGCGGTTATTTTAACGATATACGTTAATTTATACGAAAGAAGATGCGGTTATTCAAAATAAGAATGCGGTAATTTACGCGAAAATAAATGCGGTTCCTAATAACTAATCCTAACAACTAGATGATTATAAATGCGGTTACATAAAACTAATAACTATCTACTACTAAACGACTACACTAAACTATAACTAATCTATTTCCTATAACTATTATTCATAAATGAGTATAAATGAGTAGAAATGCTACTCTGCCTATAAAGGATAAGACGGACGCGGTTTAGCTCTAAAGCAAGTGTTACATTTATGTATGCGGTATCGAACAATATTTCGTGCTGCAATTATCCAGTACTTCTGTCTAAGTATGGACACAAGAAGCTCTGGACCTGCGTGTAAATGCGTTTTATGATAATAATCTATTATCAGATCTATAACGTGGTCGCGTCGCGGGAGTAGGGACGGATATCTTTGCGAATAACTAACGTCAGCATTTGATAGCCGACCGCCAACACGCATGATAACATTTTCGTCAAAAAATGGGTGTAATTTTTGCAAAGCATTCGAACAGCTTTGGTTACATTTCAACTTAATTATGTCATCAGCAAAATATATATTCTGAAGTACGAGTATTATTTTATTTTCAGCGAAATTTAAATCTGAACTCGTTATATGTGTTCTGCGCGGTAATAACTTCAAAAAACGATAAATATAAACAATTATGCGTAGTAACTTTGACCACGAAGAGGTACGAGTAGCGAGTACATAAATCAAAGAATCAGTCGAAGTAGCGGTCACTGTGTGTGTAAGCGGCTTTATATCTGGCACTTCTATCGCGGCAGCTGTGCTGCTGTCATAGGCGGAGCGCGGCATACTCGAACATTCTAACTTGTGTTCTAAGCATAGAAATTGTCTGCGGGCAGCGGAGTAAGAATCTCCTAATTTATATACATCGTCTCTAAACGGCAGCGCCACGGTGTATCTTCTGTTATCCTCGCGCGTAGTGGTAGTACGAAAATGCGTCTCACACTCAAGATCGTCTTGACTGTGGGCGGGCGGAGCAGAGACTTCCTCTAACTCCCAAAACCTTTTAAGAAGGTTGTCCAATGAAGACTGTTGCATGACGGCACAACAGGCGGATGCGGATTTTAACAATGGCCTACTTCGAGGCATAAGGACCGGAGCTGCTCCCATAATTATGTAACCCAAAACAGTTTCTACGGCTCGCGGCATCCCATTAATATTACCCTGTACCGCGCCCGGTAATAATAAGTGTGGGAAAACATCAGCTCCAATTAGGACTTCTACTTCCGAAGGAGTTGCGAAAGTACTATCCGCAAGCGGCAATCCCCTTATGTGCACGAGTGTGGATTGATCAACCGGAATAGAAGGCAGCTGGTCCGTTATCCGATCGACAATAAGCGCCGATACGTCATAATGAACGTTATCCGAATAACGAGAAAATATTTTAAAGTCCGTTGCGCCTCTAATATACTTCTCTGTACCACCGAAACCGCGAACAATCGTTTGTATATCTTTATTATAATTCAAACCCAAGCGCGCGCAACATTCGTTAGTTATAAAGTTACGCTGCGATCCCGAATCAAGCAAACATTTTACAATGTGCGAGCGCCCCTTACTATCATAAATAATAACTTGAGCGGTTGATAGTAATACAGTAGTGTGTTGCATACATTGCGCGTTCAGACCGCTACTATTGACGGCATTCTCAATCGGCGCAGCGATGAATGTGTGCATAGACGAGACATTCATATCACGCGCATCAGTAGGCGATCTAGCTCGAGGCGTCTGTCTCGCGGTAAAATGTGTCGACGGAGAGCGAGTCGGCTCGTCCGATTGCGATGCGGTTTGAACCTTCAAATTATGATTTTCAAAATGTAACGCGGAATGATGTTTTTGATTACAACTACGACATTTAACACTTGAAGCACACTCGCGAGATTTATGTTTTAAACTAAGACAATTTATGCACGCGTAACGTTCTTTAACTAATTTAAAACGTAATGAAGGTGTTAAATCATTAAACTGTGGACATTTGTAAAGGTGATCGTGCACAATGTTTTCACAGAGACATGTCTTACGTGCAGGTAACACTGCTACATAAGTGTGCGGATTTGGTATACGATTTCGCGGTTTATATGTACTACTACTGTAAGTAGGCGGGCTCTGCGCGTTATGGAATATTTTATGCTGACTCCTAATAAAGTCAGTTAGTTGCGTGAAAGTAGGTATCTTATACTCGCGATACTGCGATTCAAAGGCGCGGACGGTATCCAAATCAAACTTCTTTAATGCCATATGTAACATAATAAAATCTGACAAATCTTCGAGTTTCAAATTTTTCAATGCGTTCGCGGCAGTTACAAACTGATCCATAAATAATTGGAACTTAGACTCCGAGGCGGGACCGTTCAACTTAACATTCATCATCTGTTCCAAGTAGGTATTTGCAATCGTACGAATATCCTGATATCTATCAATGAGACACTTTAATATTGTATCATAATTATCTGCGCATGGTGTAATACCCGAAAATACAGATTGCGCCTTACTGGAAAGCTTGCCCATCAAATAATATAATTTTTCCGAATTGTTTAAATGCGGATTATCATGTACCAAGGACTTAAAACCTGCATAGAACAAAGGCCAGGTACGTATGTCCCCATCAAATGACATAATTTCTATAGGCGGAAGGGCAGGCATCCTATATCTCATATCTACGCGGTCAGTTGAACCCTTCTGGTCGTGGTCAGCGCTGTCCACCCTCGACGGTACGGACTCGATACGCTTCAATACGCGTTTAATTCGACAGTAAAGGTCTTCGAAGGCATTCAAACATTGATAACTAGGTGCGGTTTCCGGGTCTACCAGGAGTAATGTTTTATTTAAACGATCAACAATACTCTTAAATTCAGAACGCGTATCTTCTAACGTTTCTACGGAACACAAAAAATTCTCTTTATTTTCATCGTTAATATGAACCTCTTTTGACAAATCATACACTCGTTGTATATTTTCAAAAAGTGCATCAAGTTTCGATTGTAATAGCACAAGCTCATTATTATGTTTTGCGTCGGTTGCTTTTGTCTTAGACATTTCGTGCGAAAAGCGAAATAATAATAATACAAGTAGGTAGCTAAGAAATAACGTTCGGTGCGGAGCGCGCGAAATTCAAATTATTAAATTAATGTAGGTATATGAATACGGATGCGTGCGTACAAATAATTCTAATGCGTTTATCTAAATAAATCTAACGGGAATGCGGAATATTTATACGAATGCAACTAAATTATATGAAATATTAATTTATACTAATAGGTATGAATAAACTCGACATCTCTTCGCGGTAACGTATAATAATGCGTTTCGCGGGAACCCTATGATTCGAAAAAAACAAAAAACATCCGGTTCGTAAGGACCAACAAATGGAGGAGCGGTGAAACCCCTGAAGGGGTGGACGAAATCTAAATTTCGTTGCGGCGGGATTGCGACAGAATCACGCCATGAATCCCTGAATTAGCGGTTTAGTGGACTGTATATCTGGTTGCGGCTGTAAGCGAACAATATGACCGTCTGAAGGACAGGATTAGAAGCAGAAGGAAATGCACATACCTTATACCGGTGCTCTGGTGCGCTCTGCTGCAGGAATCTCTGAATGTCCAACTGGCAGACACTGTTCACATGTATTTAAATGTTCAGCGATAAGGTGCGGATGAATCACTTCACTTCCGAGAACGAGTTAAGGCGCGGATTAGGGATAAACCCATATATACTTGGAAAACAGCTCAAGCGCGAGCGCGTTCCCTTTTCTTTTTCTCCTCGACCTCTCACGCGGCGGTCATCGGCAGTAGTGCATTATTTTGATTAGAGGGTAAAAGGAAAAATGTGAGGGCCATATTATTAGGAAGGTGGGTATACGTGAAAGAAAGAAAGGTACTTGACAGCCAACTATTCGATCACGGCGCAACCAAATATAGTCCAACATGTTTATTTGGAATTGGTTAAAATTTAATCCATACGTTTGATTTTATAATGTTATTTTTGAAACAACTCTAAAGTTTGCCAGGTCTACAAAAAGCAGGAACCAACAAGTATAATAGGTATAAGTAATTTAACGTCAAGACATAATCGGAACATTTTTCAAGTTATTTTTCCAATACTAAGTTAAAGGTTACAATATAGTATAAATAGGACAAGTTGTTCCCAACAAAGGTCCTAAATAACCGAAAAACATTCAAGATGAAAAAGATTTAATTTAATTCACAAAAAAAAATTTAAAAAAAAATTTAGTAGAATGCTAAGCGAAAAATTTTTTTTTTACCAATTTTCTAATTACATGATAACCTTTTGAAGGTACAGAACCCAAAATGGGATTTATTTAGAAAGAGTCTAATAAAAGATCATAAATTGCAATAAAATATCTTGAAAAATGATCTGACAGTATTTTTGGAAAGCATTTAATTATATTACTGTTACTTAAAGCGTCTACACACGGCCCTAAAATAGGTGGAAATATCGGGGTGGTGGTAAGGAGCTCTCTAGATCGCTTCCTAGATCGCCTATAATTATGTTTACGATTTGCCTACACATGAAGCGATCAAGGAAGCTATCCCGGGCCACGACTACCCCGATATTGCCACCGATTTTAGGGCCGTGTGTAGGCGCTTTTAGACATGTATAGTGTAGCTTAGATAATGTAAAAAATTATGTTGGAGACGATGTTTTTTGTGCACCTGGTAATCGAATGACTGAATCAAGATGATTCCTTGAAAACTTATGATGATGAACTGAGATGAGCTTAATGATGAACTTTGAAACTTTGTGTGGATTCTAATTGCATTTTTTAACAATTTAAATCGTCTTGGCTCAGAGTAATATTGCTTCTCACAAACAATTGTGTGTATTGTCAGCTCCGACGCACGACTGGAGTTTACTCCTTACGAACGATAAATAAATAATTTAATAAATACAAACGAATAAACAAGTAATTTAACAAATAAAATTAAAACATATTAATATAATATATTATATGTATTATATTGAAGCTTATTGTAGCCTGTAACGCGTAACGTGTGACATGTGACATTACCACGAGCTTGTATATGCGTAAGGAGTAAACTCCAAAAAATAAGGTTTATTAAGCACAGATTTGGCTGTTAGTTCGTTATGTGTATACTAAATATTATTACTACTTACTTAAAGTATACTTAAGGCACTGCAAAGGAGACTTTCAGGTGCTTACCTCAAACATAAATGGTTTCAATCGGCACCTTACGCATTTAAGTTAATTAAGTTCACACTTAAAATAAAGGAGCATGACTGCACAAATTTGTGGCAACTTATAAAACCTTAAAATAGAAGCACTAATACTTATATGATACGCATCTGACAGCTGTGGGATTTAAAATGCACAAAGCTGAATGGTAGATCTCAATACAAATTTCGTTGGGCTTAAATCTCGAAAAATAGGATAAATAATTATCCAAGATAAGCTAGCTAGATAAGCTTAGACACTGGTTGTCAAAGATACGAGTATAAATAATTGTATACTTAATATCTTGATAAAGTATTTCTTCAAAGTCACTGTTAAGTTGAGAAGATAGTTCCAATTTTAATGAGCCATCCAAAATACTCAGTATTTTTTTGGCTACTTAAATAGATACTTTTTACTAAGGTTTACTTATTGTAAATTTTAATTATTTTTTAATAAAAATTCGTTTTGGCATTTTAAATCTTACTTAATACACTATTTACTCGCACTTTTCACTGTTTGCCTACGTGTGTGTGTGATGCATGGTTTGTTTATAGAAACATGTGAGCGATGTAGGCGCAAGTGCAAGTGCGCCGCGAATCGATCTTATAATAAAAAGCCTAGAAGCGCCAGAGTTCAACGAAAAAATATTGGCTTACGAACAGAGGGTAAGGCACACTGACGCTTTAATGTTTCATGTATCATTTTTTCTTTAAAAAACTGTACTCTCACAATCTTTATATATAAAAATTACGTGTCACGTTGTTTGAGTTCAATGGACTCCTAAACTAATGAATCGATTTTGATAAAACTTTGTAACTATGTATAATTTGGTCCAACTTAAAAGATAGGATAATTTTTATCTTTAACCCGGGAGCGGGTCACTAGTTTTCTATATAGTTATCAAGAACTTAAAACACTTGCTTAATAGTAAAAAATATATTTACTTTATTGAACTGTTATTGTTTTGAAAGGTTTTGAACTTTTTGGAATTTTTTTGTTGATTAAATTGTTGGCCTTTCAACAATCCACGACTTTCAGTAAATTTTGAATACTTTTTAAATCCTTGGGTACATTTAAAAATTATTCCATTAGGTACAAAGCCATCTCGAGTCTCTCGGCGAGGCAGTACACGACATGGAGGAAGCCATGAAGCAAGTAGTTGAAATACAACAATGGATTCAAGTGCATAATGGTCTTGCTCGCGACTGGCTTGCTAACCCGTCGAAATTACGACCTGAAGCTGCTAAACAAGACATGGCCGCGATGAGTGATGCTTTGGTGTCTTTGGGTGAAAAGAGAAATAGGCTGCTCACCGAAATACCTACCGAAGGTAAGCTCATTAAAAATATTTAAAATGACAAATGAACGTTTTGTTTAGTGTTACCAGATTAAATTATTTTCATACTTTCACGTAGGTCTAGAAGACGAAATTAATCTAGAAGAAGATCTGGATAATCTGGAGGAAGCTATCGTGAAAGCCATTGAACGAGAGAAGGGCAACCAAGGTACAATCGATGACTTCCGCCACAAGTGTCAAGAAATACACGATTGGTTCGACTCAGTTCTTAAGAAAATGTGTCTAGCTGATAAAGGATCAGGCCTTCCTTGTCCACAAAAGTTAAGTGCTCTAAAGGAGCTTTCGGCTGAATTCGAACAATCCGGCAAAGATAAGGTGGAAAATATCAAGTCAGTCGGGTCAAAAGTCATAAATATTGTTAGCAATTTAGAATCACAGCAAGTCGAAGAACAAGTAAGTATATTTATGACACTGTTTTCTTATAGGTCAATTTTAAAATTATATTTTATTAATGGTACTATTTTCTTTGTAGATGAAATCGGTAGAGAGAAGATATAATGACATCGCCAAACGAATACAACGTAAACTCCAAATGCTAGAAATTACTTACAAAGCTATTGATGGCACAAAGAATGAAGTTAACGCTCAAAATGAATGGATGCAGAAAGAAATCGATAATATTGTTCACCCTGAGCCGCTTGGTTTTGAAAGCAAGTCTGTAAAGGAAAGGCAAAAGAAGGCTGCTAACTTGTTGAAGGAGACTGATGCTAAGAAGACAGTTATAGATTCCTTAGAGAAAAAATTGAGTAATATCCAAGCTGAACTAGAGCCGTCTGAACAGACACAATTAGAATCTGAATTATCAGAACTTGCATCGAAACAAAAACAATTAGCGTCACTTGTCAAACAAGAAATTGAAAGATTAGGCACCTGCACCGAAGACAGGAAGAAACTAGAAAATGATATTGAAAAGGCCAAAAATTGGCTTAAAGGTAAGCTGGCTGAAATTAAGAAGCTTGGTGGACCAGTACCATTAGAAGCAGCCAAGGTCGAAAAAGATATTGCAATTCACAAGAAACACCAATCCGAACTTTCTGATTTTCACAATGACACTCTAACGGAAGTTATGCGTCAGGGTAACGCTGTATCCAAAGATTGTTCAAGTGAAGACAGAGCAAAACTACAAGCTATTTTAGAAGATCTAAATAAATCTTATACATCCGCCAAAGTAGATATTGATGACAAACTTTCTGCATTAAACAAACTTCTACAAGGAAGGAACGACTTTGAATCTGAAGTCGCTAAAATCCAAAGTTGGTTGAACGAAGCAGAAGTAGCTGCTACACCAGAATTAAGAACAACTAGTCTGCAGCTATTGGAAGAACAGCTGGCTAAATTTGAGAAACTTAGCAAGGAAGCGGAAGATGTTGAGAAAAATATCAACAAGATCAAAGATAAATCCAAGGACATCTTGGAATCGTTATCAGATTCCAACAAGTTGCAATTAAAAGAACAAGTAAACGTCCTGTCAGATAAGTTTGCTAGGATAAAATCTATAATAAACGACAAAAAGAATATCTTATTAAAACATATCAAGGAATACAAGGACGCCGCAGCCAAAATAGCTGCCGCTCTCGAGTTTTTGAATGAAATACAAAACAAACTTAAGGCTCTTAATAAACCAATCGGAAGTAAAGTTGAAGACGTTCAACCAATTATTCAAGCATATGAAAATATATTAACTGATCTTAAAAAGAATAAAGCGATGCTCAATGAACTGCAAGGAGGCAATTTACATGATCTACAAGACATCCTCACTCAACAGGATGATTTGATGAGCACAATTGAAGACCAAATATCTAAACTAAAACAATTGCTCTTGCTGAGGGAGCAGTTCTTCGCTCTAATTAAGGAAATCAGTGAGTTTATAGCCAAGTATACGGATGTTACTGCTGAAATAGAGAAATCGAACGACTCTTTGGAAGATAAAATTAAACGTTATGATGATATCATTGTGAAAATTCAAGGCTGCGAAGCATTACTAGCGACAGCAACTGATAAAGGTCAGCAGATTGCTGCCGAGGGAACTGTCATCGACAGAAATAACATCACTGAATTACTGCAATCTCTAAAGCAACAGTTATTGACTCTAAGAAGAACTGTGGAGTCGAAACGACAAGAACACGAAAGAGCCGCAGCCGAACATAAGAAATTGGCTTCAGACTTGTCGGAAATATTGCAGTGGCTACATGATAACGAAGCTATCGTTCACTCACGACCATTGCTTAATAGAGATATCGCGAGCGTTGACAAAAAGCTTATCGAACATGCAGCTTTGGCAAAGTACATAGAATCCTATTTGGACAAGTTTACTAAGATTTCTGACATTATCAAGAACGACGATGGTATCCCCGGATCTTTGCTGGAAATGGTATCCGATGGAAATTCATTGACAACATCTCTTCCAGCCGAATTAGCTAATAGAGAAAAGTACTTGCAGGACAACAAGAAGTACAGACAGCAATATCTTCAGCTTGTTGAGAAGCTGAATATCTGGGTAAACGAGGCCGGCATCCGTCTGGGCATGGGCAAAAATGGAACTGACTTTGAAAACATTGAGTCAGATTTAGAAGAGCACAAATCATTCTTTAATACTTCAGAACCTGAGATGAAAGATTTAGTTGGAAAACGAATGCAAGATATAGTGGACAAAATTTGGCCATCTCTGGCTGCGTCTGAACAAGACGAACTGTCCAAAGATCATCAGAAAAATAATCAACTTTTGAAGAATACTCTGAATTCTGCCAAATCACGCCAAGCACAATTGGAACAGGACTTGGAGATCTGGAAGGACTTCTGCCAGCTTGAAAATAAGATCAAAGCCATTTTGGACAAAAACAATATTCAAGACGAGCCTGTAACTTCCGTGGATGCTTTGAGGGTCCACCTTGAGAAACTAAACCACGCCAGGAATGACTTAGAGGTGAGTACCTTGTTTTTATTTCCAATTGCAATTTTACAACAGATTAGTTATTCGAAGTACACCAATTCTTATTATTTTATTAGGGCCTCTTTCACCAACTACAATAAAGTGTTGATTAGTTACAGTAGTGTTGATGAGCAGACAGGTGACTTTAAATGACGGTTAGTCTACTTGACAGATGGTGAAAGAGGCCCTAAGTCAAACATTTTTAGGCATTTATTGCGGTTCTTTAGTCCAGTCAACCAGTCACCCGGGACTAGTGCGAATGCAAATATTTTTAGTTTAAAATCTGGATAGATTCTTTTACGTATGACGTTAAATAGCTAAGAACTGATATATATTATCATAAACATAACTACATAAGCGAAACTTTAAAAAAATATTTTTTGGAATATATATGTATAAAACAATGTTTATATGCACTGAATTCAGTCTAAATTACATTCCTACATATTTGAGTACCTAAATAAAATATAGATAAAAATTACACATGTGTATAATATGTTTATTCTACATAATGAAATATATCCTTACATATTATAAAACAAAGTCCTCCGCCGCGTCTGTCTGTCTGTTTGCGATAAACTCAAAAACTACTGCACTGATTTTCATGCAGTTTTCACCAACGGGTAGAGAGGTTCTCGAGGAAGGTTTCTGTATATAATTTACAAAGTTACGCGGGCGAAGTCGCGGGCAGCAGCTAGTTGAAAATTATTTAAAAACTGTAAGGTCATCTATGTAAAATTGCGATTCGCCCACGTCTTGAGAAGCATTAATTCGAGACGCGTCTTACATTAAAAAATAATCGGGACAATGACGCGGTCTTCAAGGTTATTTTTATTATGGTCATGTTCGTGCTGCGCAGGAGTTACTTGTGCGACTCACTCATCGCAAGTTTGCAATTTTGCAACTCGATCAACTGAAAGATTGTGTGAAATATTTGTAATGTAGTGGCTTTATTATATTTTCTGAAAAACACAATCCTCTAAAGGATGATAGACCTACACACCATATTTTCTAATAGTTCGGGTCAATTTTTACAGTTTTCTCCATTATTTTATTGCATTTTTTTCTTACTTATTACAATTAAAAACATCGAAATTCAAGTTACAATTAAATATTCATATGTTCATTCGCTTGCTAAAAACAAAACAAAAGTAAAATTTTAGCCGTATTGTGTCTAATTTTAATAACAAATTAGTTTACAGGTACTTTATAATTCGGTTTAAAATAGGAACGGAATAACCGTTGGACAGTTACCTAATAATATATTACTAGCTTAACTTGGATACGCTTCGCTGTGGCTCAGTCTATCATTAATAGAGAATATAAAAACAATCTTCCTTTAAATCACAATCCTTACATATTATTATAAAACAAAGCCCTCCGCCGCGTCTGTCTGTCTGTCTGTTTGCGAAAAACTCACAAATTACTGCACCGATTTTCATGCTGTTTTCACCAATGGATAGAGTGGTTCTCGAGGAAGGTTTTAGTAGGTATATAATTTACAAAGTTACGCGTGACTTTAGTATTGCATAAAAATTTCAAGTTATACCGCATTCCCCTTGACACAAACATACGGAAGCTATATTTTTATATACATACTAGTATAAATATTATTTTATATTGATAATCATTTATCTTTACCACGGTGTGGACATTTAAAAAATGAAATTGTAAATAAAAAAAATTATTATTATACTTACTTAGTACTAGTATAAATATTGTCGATAGTAGGTAAGTATCTACGTAATACCTACCTAATACCATAAACCAGCTTTATATAATCTCTATCTCTGTTATCCTTCTATCATATCTATCGAATTTATTAAATGATTAACTCGGTGGACTTCTCGTGAAAAACTAATCATAGGCAATAATACCTAAAGTTACTCTTTTTACGTACTGCAACTACAGCACAAGTGCTGTTATTTTAAGGTCGTCTTCTTTAACGGTGCGGTCACTGCCACCAGACTGCTTTCCCAATCCATGAATGCGAAAAGTAGTGCTTCTAGACTTGAATTAATTTTGAAGGGAATAAGACTTGAATTAATTTTGAAAGAATAAGACTTGAATTAATTTTGAAAGGAATAAGACTTGAATTAATTTTGAAAGAATAAGACTTGAATTAATTTTAAAGGAATAACTTTTTTTAAAGGAAGATTTTTGGAACTAATTGGAAACAAAACACAAAAAAAGAAAAAAAATGTGTGTGACACCAGCTCCGACACACGACTGGAGTTTACTCCTTACGAACGATTATAAAATTTAAATTTTCACAATTCGAACACGGAAAAGAAAAACATTGTTCTTTTTTTTTAAATAATATTATGTAGATGGCGCAATATCTCTGAAACTTTAGATATTTTAAAATATTCAAAAAATAGAACTTAACTATAACGCATAACATAACGCATTCGTGTGACAATTTTGATTTTACTCCTACAAATTTTCATATCACGGGCTTATAAATATATTATGTGAAAAATAGCTGTCACGTAAATGGTCTATCTTTTAGCGGTGTAAGCGTGATGAGTGACAAAAAAAAATCTAAAAGTCTTTACAAACTTTCACGTTTTACCTGAAATCTATTTCGGAAGATATTTTTCTATACAATTAGGTGAATGCACTCGGCGCGTTCAAAGTTATCGACTTTTTGCAGTGTATAACAATTGTTAAGGCGACGGACGCCATTCGCTGAACGATGAATGAGGAAACTTCAATTTATCTATACTAATATTATAAAGAGGATAGATTTGTTTGTTTGTTTGTTTTTTTAATTGAATAGGCTCCGAAACTACTTGACCGATTTGAAAAATTCTTTAACTTTTGGGAAGCTATATTATCAGCAAGTTATGGCCACAGTAAGTAGTAATAAGGCCATAGTAACTTGTAAGGCTGACAGTAAAGATTTCAGTAGGATAAAAATACAAACTAAAATAATAATACAACTATTTTTAATATCTTTTCAAAACGTTTGGTCGACATAACCGGCGATTCTAGAGCTGGCTGGTTTTACCTCGATCAACAGATTAGCGTTGCCATACAACTACGTAATGCAGCCATCATGCTTGGGATCCTGCCTGGGGAACCGAAGCTTTATATTACTTAACTAGCTGTTGCACGCGACTTCGTCCGCGTAACATTATAAAATATAGCCTATGTTACTCCTTGAAGACGTAGCTTTTTATAGGTGAAAGAATTTTTCAAATTGGTCCAGTAGTTTCAGAGTCTATTCAATTCAAACAAACAAACAAATAATTATACTTAGAATTAAATTAAATATTTTATTAATAAACTTAATGATAATACACAACTTAAAATTATCCTAAATATTTATATATTTGAATTATTTATTAATTTCATGATAAATGTCATAATCTCTATTGGAAAACTAAACCATACTACACGACGTATGGTTTAGTTTTTCCTGCACATACTCAACATCTTCTCAAAGTGCGCTTTATCATCGCTTTTAGAAGTTTGAACTCTCATGTCGATTATCGCGTGATAATAATATTACACAATATAACTGTCGTATGAAATGACCGAATGGTGAGCTATGCCTTAACTGTATGATGTCATAGCCGGCATCAACGCCTCCCACTTAGCAAGCATTTATTCGCGATTCACTCAGTCACAATTTGAACAGCACCGATATGATATCTGCACAGTATTATTATTGTAAATTGTTTATACACGTTTTTCCACTGTGCAAGTGCAATATTCACGTGCCTACTTAGTGCTTACTTAGTTTACTAAGTTATTTTTTTTTAATTATTAAACTTTTTATTTTTATTTTTATTTAATCGTAAGTAAATAATTGTAAACATTCCGCGAAAAAGGAAGGTGAGTTGAGGATATTTTTTTAGTATTTTTTTTTTGTAATGGCATCCCTAATTTATTATTTTTTTAAAATTTGTAAATGTGTATGTAAATATTGTGCAATAGGTAGGTACCTATAAGTCACAGTTAACAAAAGAGTTTAATCAGAAAGACAAAATCCAATAGTCAAAAGTAGATAACTTTAAATATTCTTTATAAAGTCTCTAAATAAATTTAAAATTGGAAATAATCCGTTACTTTTATACACGATAGAGTGGTCATAATTGACGACCTTGGCATTGTTAGAGACCTTGGAACAGCCGGACATCTCATCTAATGATGTCGTTATAAATTAGTAAGATTTTTTAGAAAAGTCTAGTTAGATTTTAATGAGTAACCTTTGTGATTCATTATTTATTAGTCAGTACACGCACATTTTAAAAATGGAATTTTTAGTTTGGAGTAAAGTTTAATCTGAAACTTAACATAGATTATTTTCTGATATTTTTTTTAATTAGTATATATTAATATTATATTATTACATACTGCTAATAAGTAAATTTTTTAAAGAAGTTATTTGGCTTAGTCAAGAAAATAAAATTGCGCCTCAATCAGAACTAAAACTGGTTCACTACCTATATAACCTTTTTAGAGAATAAATTATTTATATTATTTAACTGAATAAAAAAAATTATGCCACTTTAGTAACGAGTTCTTTTGTGATGTAAGTAGGAAACTTTTTTGGAAAAGCAAGTAAATAAAAAAAATATTTTCTCCTTCATTTTTTGATAGGCTCATTTTGATAGGAATGTAGGTTTAGTTTAGATATACTCTTTATAAATTGCATTCTGTTTACAACGTTATCGCGATAAAATGCCATAGTTGATAACGAGGCGCGATAATACGGGATATATTTTTATGTAGGTACTTTTACTATCCACGTACAAAACAGAGATATAGCATCCACTTTGATGCTTCTATAAATTGTTTATCTAGACTTTAGCCAAAACATATTAGAATTTTAAAATTCAAGGGCAATTGATGTCCTAAAATAGACTTCGTAATTGTTAGATTAGAATTTAAGAATTTAATCTGTCACCTAAGTATTTCGTCGTAGTTAAGTAACAAAAACATCAAATAGCCTCCATTTGTAAGCACGTTAGCTTCTTATTGTATTCCTACTACATCAGCGTGACGAAGCAAACTGAAAAATGTATTCGTGACTACAATTTGTTTTTTAGACTTGTTTATTTATAAACCTATATTATTTATAAACTCTTAATTATAAAAAATAACTTAGAAAACTAATTAAAATATATAAAATATATAAAATATACAAAGATAATTGATTGGTCTCGCTGCGCTCGGCTAGATAGAGCGCTATACAAAAGCAATAGCTCCGAAAACGTGGCAACTTTTTATTGTAGTGTGTGTAAAAAATTGTCACTTTTTATCACTTTTTACCCAGTTTTATAATATTTTTACACAGTTTCACTACGCAAACTGGTATTTTATTATGCCTAAAATTTAATAAAACATTCGGCACGTACACATCACAGACAGTTTGCAGTGTGACTGGCTCGGGTACGCCGAATTCGGCGTACTATTTTATGCCGCATTTTACAAGTACGACGGCGGTATCTAGTCGAGCGCAGCGAGACCAATCATTTATCTATGTAAAATATAGTTATATAAAAGAAAAGTTTATTTAATAACTAGTTTTTTGCCCGTGAAGGCATTGAATACCTATATTTTTTTAATATTTGGATGAAAGGTACCCTATGTCCTTTTCTGTATCCCTGATAATGTATGTGTGATATGTGTCAGATTGAGTAGGTAGTTAAGACGTGAAAGCGTAACAAACAAACAACCAACTTTCGCATTTATAATATTAAATATTTTAGTAAAAACTATTCAGTGTTTGTGTAGTATAACAATCTACCTAATTGTTTAGGTACAGTCGGGGTACGAAAGTCTTTGTCAGTTTTCCTTTATCTTAAGTCGTAGACCTTTTGAAACTAAACCACTAAGCAGACAATTTACAAACTTTTGAAATGAAATTTTGCCCTGGTGAAATCAAATGTTCAATTTGAGGCGACGAAACTTTTCTTACCCCGACTGTACCTACTAATTGTTTTTTTAATTTTTCTATGAATAGTTTCTATTCGATAATAGGTAGGTTTCTATAATAGGTAGGTTTCTATAATAGGTAGGTTTCTATAATAGGTAGGATACCTACCTACTTGTTTTTTTGCATTGTAATATGGTAACATTCATACTTACAAGAATTCCTAGAAACTTTTAGGACGTGATGAAATCATACCTTTACATTTACAATATTAACATTGTACCTTACAACAATGACTTACTTGTAAGGTTGTAAGTTATGTTATGTTATAGGTGATTTATTTGACTCTCAACAAGTAACACGCGGGAAACAATATGAATGAAGTTTTTGTTCTTAAATAAGCTCTGTTTGCCGATAATTTAATGTTCGCTTACTTCAGCTTCACTTATTGTTCTTAAATTCCACTGGATAGACGCTTTTATTTAGTACGGATAAAGCTACAAGTTATATTTTATTTTTGAAATACAAAAACATCAGATTTAGTTATTTCTAGGTTATTCAATACACCAAATTATTTCTAGGTGAGTAATATTTATATAAAAAATATTTATTGAAATTAAAAAAAAAGAAATTAAATAAAAACGGTGAAAATCGCATCAAAGTTTGTTCAATTTTCAATTTTCAAAGTTTATTAAAGTTGTTCAAAAAATATAATACGTATTTATAAATAAAAAAACATATTAAAATATTCCGCCTTCTGACAATTCGTGTGACAATTTTGATTTTACTCTCATAAATTTTCATAAATTTTCCATTATGAAAATCGATTCGTAAACTCCAAAAATTGATTGGAAATAAAATAACCTACTTGAAACTTCTCAAAAAAGTATTCTCACATAAAAGCCCTCATTTGACATTGAAATTGGCTATCGTATGACGTCACTCCCCTCAGCCGAGTCCAAGTTCAATTAACGAGGTGAAGGTCGAAACTAATTCTATATTATAGAGATAGTTAGTTTGCTCTCTGCTATTTGTCTAAGATAATCTGAGTTGTATTGTTTTATTGATAACACTGTCGCTTTTAATGCGGACTCTTCTTGTTCAAATAGAAATACATACCTATGTAAGTTGATTGACTTCACATATTTGACGAGTTTTCTTATGGTGTGTGCTGCTAAAATGGTGCTGGTTGACAAAAAAAATGGATAGATTAGTACCTTTTGCCCGCGAATTCGTTTTTACAAAAAATAAAACTACTTATTTAGGTAAACTTTAAAAGCAAAACCTTATCAACATACAAAATTTCATTCAAATCGTTAGAGCCGTTTCGATATTAGAATTATTATCTATATTCCAGAATTTAGAAATTTTCCCAAAAAAAATTTATTATTTTAGCCTTACTAAGAATCAGATTTAAATTTATTATGTTTAAAAAATATGGTTTTCTTTAATGTAAATATTTTCTCTCAATCTTCAGAACCAGCAGCCGCTCTTGGACGTGGTCCGGGAGCGGGCAAGGGAGCTGTGCACCGGCGCTGATGCTGCAAGCGGCGAGCGAGTGGAGCAGAAGACCAGGGACCTGGCAGACAGCTGGAACATAGCTTGCGAAGGTGAGCATTTCAACAATGTGATTTTCTTTATATTTTAAAGTCCACAGACATGCTGACGGCCTACTCGATGGTAGGTGTTTACCCTCACTACTACTATAGTAGTGAGTAAGGCCTTTCCAACCCTTACTCACTTACTGAATCATAACAGCACACATGCTGTGGTCTTATGTAAAGGGGTGGTTACTGCCGCTAGATGGGAAAAAGTTGTTGTTAGAGAGAAAAGATACCGAAAAGAAAAGAAAAGTTTACTACTGCACAACTCTAGTATGCAACACAATTCTAATAATTTGTCACATTCATTTTAATGTGACAATTGGAGAGGTACTAGCATGGAACCATGTGGCACTCCACAACTATACACACAATCATCTGACATAATATAAATGTTTCATAGGTCTATCAAAACGCGCCTCCACCGCCGAGCATCAGTTGCAGCGCTGGAACCAGCTGCTGGATGTTCAGAGAGCGCTGGCTGCAGCGCTGACGGCCGCTAACGACAGGCTGAGACAGTTGGACGCCAGCCCCAGCACACGCAGGCGCGCCTTGGACACTAGACACGCTTTGCAGGTAATTTACTGATTGAGTTTGTTCAAGTAAATTATGCAATAATTTTGTATATAGATTCCACCTTCCTTGTCTGAACCGCTAAGGAGTGGAACTCATTGCCTGAGTCTGTGTTTCATAAAAATCAGTCAATCCAAATCAAACTCTGGAGGAGTCAAGCCGTCAACTCCTCCAGAGTTTGATTTGGAGTTTTGGAACACTGTGACACGAGAATTTTATATATAGCTGGTGCTCGCGACTTCGTCAGCGTGGAATAGTTATTTTGGGAATCGTTTTGGTATCTCGAACGGTTTTCGCAGCGCACGCAACGGAAGCCCTCAAAGATGAATAATTTGCCCCGATTTTTCCACATTTTCGACTGTTTCTTCGCTCCTATTAGTCGCAACGTGATGTTATATAGCCTAAAGTCTTCCTCGATAAATGATCTATCCAACACAAAAATAATTTTTCAATTCGAACCAGTAGTTCCTGAGATTAGCGCGTTCAAACAAACAAACAAACAAACAAACTCTTCAGCTTTATAATATTAGTATAGATTTGCTAAAATACATTAATTAGATATGAAAATAGTTGATATATCGATGACATTAAATATATATTTATGTTATTTGAAATGTAACATTGTGCGTTAGTTAAAACAGCATTAACTAACACGAAACTCAGATACTTTACGACATTATAGTCACACTTGACTGATTTTATTACTCATTCATTATTTCAAGCAGTGAAGTAAACTAATTGTACTTGATTCTGTTTAAAAAAAAAACGGAAATATTTTAATCCGTAAGTAATATACTTAAATGAAAAAGTGGACTATTTACACGAAATATTAGCAAAAGTTGTCAACAAACAACTTAAGATTTTTTTGGTAGAGAAAGCTTATTATGCTGTGGATGATTTTTTTAGTGATAAGTTCTGAGATAATTCTGAAATCTAAATAATTTTAAATCTAATTTGGTTCTAACATAAGTGTGTATGTAATGATGGACATACCATCATTACATACCAGACGGACCATACACAGTGACCATAAAATTTAAATTTTATGAAACAAATTAACAAATATAAACATCAGAAGTAAATAAGTTTTGTAAAGTATGTAAATTAAAAAAAAGCAATGTCAAAACCATGTCTCCCACAATCTTTGGCATGACATCTTAAGATGTTTTTAACGAATTGGCACAGGTAACCGTTTAGTTAATTCAGTTAAAAACTACTTCTGAAAGTGTGAAGTTGTCTGAATTAGTTTTTTTTAACAACTATATTTCTTTAGTAATTCCGTTTAGTTGTGTTATGCGGCTTCGGGTGAATTTTTTTGCATAATTAACTAGTAATTAACGAATGTACAAGTATAGATTTTTACAATACTTTTAAACTGCAATATTTATATAAGGATTTAGTACTTTTATTATAGTTAGATATAATTATTAGATTATCTTTTTAACAGTCGCTATCTTCATGTTGCCTTGTAAATCTTGCTCATCGCTGACAAGACACCACATATTATGAGGTATCTTTTTATCTTCACAAAGACATGAAATTATTAATAATAGCAACGATAATGCAATAAAATAACGAATAATTATTATTATAAAAAAGGTAAGTATTATAATAATCGGGCACAGCTTTATAATTTTTTTATAAAAAAAATTAATATATTTTTTTAATAGTCAATTTCCCTATACTTGCCATGGTCTATGGTCCTTTAAGGCTTTTATGGTCGGCAGCGCACTTGTAGCACCTGAATACAAATAAAAATACAAAATCTGCATTAGACAGTAGCCATCTAAGTGGACCGATTGCTCGTTCGTCGGCCATTATATTTAAAAAAAACCATTCGAGTATTTAGTTATAAATTACAAAATTTCTCATTACAATCAATAGAATACAAATTATTCTCCTTCTGTTCAGGAGCTGCAAAGCGAAGTTTCCAACTTGGAAGAGAGCAGAGACGAGTTGGTTGAGCACGCTGAGTTTGTGGTGACTCTTCTGAGGCCACATTCGAAGGACGCCGCCGAAGACACTGAAAAGAACGTCAAGGAATTGGTCGACGCTTATGAGAAGTAAGTGATTTTTGTTTTAATAGAGATGGGCATAGATAAATGATTAGTCTCGCTGCGTTCGACTAGATACCGCCGTCGTACTTGTAAAATGCGGCATAAAATAATACGCCGAATTCGGCGTACCCGAACCAGTCACACTGCAAACTGTCTGTGATGTGTACGTGCCGAATGTTTTATTAAATTTTAGGCATAATAAAATACCAGTTTGCGTATGTAGTGAAACTGTGTAAAAATATAATAAAACTGGGTAAAAAGTGATAAAAAGTGACGATTTTTTATACACACTACAATAAAAAGTGGCCACATTTTCGGAGCTATTGCTTTTGTATAGCGCTCTATCTTGTCGAGCGCAGCGAGACCAATCAATTATCTTTGGAGATGGGTTTGCTCTTTGCCAATAACCAGCTGTGTAGCAAGGATGAGGCCTATGATGGAGCGAGCTCACCCAGAAGATGCCTATTTATTTGCCTACATTTATTATTTTGGAAGTCGTGGTTATAAATTATGTTACAGGATTCGATTTCATAGATATTTTGATTTGAAATGTATTTGGAAGGGAATTTGTTTTATTAATTTTGAAGTAGAACTTCAATTAAAATTTTGATACTTTTTTTTTATTAGATTCTTTTTTGAAAAGATTATTGTACGATGATACTTTTCTTCTTAAAAATTTAAGAATGTTTTATGGCTTTAAATTAATTATAACGTATATAATGTCATTTAGTATTTATTTAATTTTAGTTAATATAATATAGAGCTGCCAAAAAGCGTGAAATCAGCGTTTATTGCTTGTAGCATTGTTATTATGGGGATTATTATTTTTTTTCGCATGGAAAGACGTAATGTCCGTAAGTTTACATAATCTTGTAAATATAATTTGATAAAAAAAATATTCTAATATTGTTATTAGTTATGAATACGGGTTTTTTGGTGAACCACATTAAAATTTATCTACACCTGCCGTCGAGTGGAGTGGATAAGAAATCAATCCCCCACCGCCCTTAATGAAACAAATCAATTGACCGATAAAGTATTATGTATTGACTTTGTTTTCAAGTATTATTACTATAGTTTATCAATAAGAAATATTTAAACAATTGAGGATTTTTTCAAAAAAATTTTCCTAAATCCTAAATATTAAATTTACTAAAATTGACTTTCGGACTTAACCAAAATTTGTTTTGAAGTTTTAAACCACGACTTAAATTCTTTCATTGTCATCAAAGAAAATGTAATGCAGATACAAAATAAATTGAATTGTCAATACTTTAGATTTTCCTTGAGCTAATAATAACGCTTCTTGATTGTGTCCTAGCGTTTTTCTCACTACGAAAATGTTGGCTCGACACCATATCGAGAATACTCGTAATCTGTCTGGTAGCGATTCATTATTGAATAAATCGATTCAACGTACTTAACGACTGTCAGGTGATAGATTATTTACATTAGAATAAATATATCCATTGTTTTATTGATTGACCAAACAAACACACTCTTCAGCTTTATTATATTAGTACAGATAGAATTATAAATAATCATTTATATACTATATCATTGATAAAGTATAATTTTCCACTAATTATATAGGCATTAGATTCACATATACCTATAGAATTTAAAAATATATTATATTTTATATTTTCTTACGATTTACTTGTACGTTACGAGTAATAGTTACTTTCTTTGAGCGTATTATCTGTATATTATCCAACGAATGCGAATATACCATATATGTACTTACATACCAAAAAATTGTTTGACTTTCGAGTGGTGTAATTGATGTAAATGATAGATATGTAATGTAGGCTACAGCATAAAATTGTATCTCCCTCATTAAAAGGGAAATATATTCTTAAAATATATTTAAAGATATATTCACGTAAAAAAATAACTACATAAAATATTTTAAAATAATTATTACAGACGAAACTGCATTTTTTTAAGCATTTTGAATATGGCAGAAGTGATTAATATTCCATACGTCTGTCGATAAGTAAGCAAACATTTGAGCTTTGCCAGCTGAAAGCAGGAAGAAAAATTTTGGCATTTCTTCAACTCACTGACAGGTCGGCGTTCACAACAACCGTTTGCTTCGTATCTGGAACTACTTATATATTATGTAGCGCCACGGAGTCTAATTTAGTTTTCCTTTCAACTAGTTACAGCTTTCTAATGAGTTGGGGCCTCCATTCATAAATGCACTATAAACTTTAGTATTGGATTTCTTGAATTTAGTGCCAAAACTAATGTCTAAAATTTGTTATTCTAGACTGTTTCGTCTAGACAGTTCAGTAAATCTTTCACATTTGTTTAAGAACTGATTTTTTTTGGAGCTTTAGTGTTATTATTTAAATAATTGAATAATCGCATTTGATCATGATATTAAAAAAAATCCAGATTAAACCACATTAAAAGTTTAGACTCAAACATATACAAAAAATTCATTAAACTTGTTCCAGACATTTTAAGAGGTGTGTAGTGTAATATGATATATGTACTTACATCATAAATAGGTAGGTGCCCCTATATGTATATAGGCAGATACAAAACACTAATGTGTGGTAATGTATAAGAAAAATATTTGACCACAGAACAAATTTACCGAAACATAATTACTTTGTAAGTTTCAGTATGTTCACGTCAGGCCTCTATAATTTTATAAGACATTAATCGTTAAATATAAATTAGTTAGAAAATTGCATTGTGTTTTAACGAATTTAACGGACCCTAAACTACAGAGAGTGTCTTAAACATTTTAATGCCTCATTATCAAAATTATGTATGTAAAATAAATTTAAAATTCGAATAAGCCTAATTGTACTTAAAGTCCAGGCGTCATAAGTGACAGCGCGAAATTATGTCAAATATTGAACTTTATCGTGTAAGTGTTAGCGTTTAAAATTACATTCGATTTTGTACCAAAATATTCGGTGACCGGTCATCTATATATGGAAAGTTGACGAGGCAAGGGCAGGTGGCATTCGCAATTCATTCATTGCAAACAAAGCTGACTTTTAAACATGGTTTTTAATAAGCTGAGAACATTTTGGAGACTTTTTCGATAGAGCTACTTCTAAGAAATTTAATAACCATTATAATAATATTAGTAGTAATAAATTTATATAAATTTAATAACTATACATCATTATATTATATATCTTCATACCTTCTTCACACATTTTACACAGCAGCATCTAGTTCTACAGTAAGCAACTAACAGACAGACAGTTTTGATATACTACATAGATTACTTTTTTTTGTAAATACATACATACATACATACATACATACATAATTATTATAAATGAAAAACGTCCATGACTCAGGTACAAAGGTAAAATGTTAACACATAAACATTTGCCCCTAGCGGGAATCGAATCCGCGACCGTTTGGTTAACAGCTAGGGTTACTTAGCCACTAGACCAAACGTGTCGTCAAGCCTACTTAGTTTTAGTTAATGTTATAAATAAAAACCGTATTGCCTTTAATTAATCAGCACAGGATCAAAATTAGGATCCTATTTACGTGGAAAAATAATGTACACACGATATTTTACCGATTTTCTGAAAAAATGCTTTCCAGAAAATTCCAGCAACACTTTTCTGGAAAATTCAATACTAATTTAAATTCAAAGTACTTCAACTTTTGCTTAGGACGAGATTTAGCTACATAGGTAACTAATCATGAATTCAATTTCTTTGAATTCTGCACTTTATTTGTATGTAGGAGGTTTATTAGGACGCTATAGGAGCTGCCTATCTTAGGTACCTATGTTGTTACTTACAGAAACCTATGCGAGAACAGTAAATATAGGTAAATGTGCGATCGGAACGTCCGTATAATTAAAACTTATTTTAAAATTGACGTCACTGCTTGTGAATCGTTGAATAAGCGACCGAACTATCACAATAGTCAAGGATAAAACAAAATTCTATTTGCCGGTGATGTCACTGCGCAGAAACTCAATTTGTATACGTTTCGCGTCCACTCTTATTTGCAGACAAATAAGATTGATATTTGCGTAATTATTTACAGAGTCGATTGACAAATTTAACGGTGAGATCCTTCAGTCATGTGTCATTGTAGATGTTGCGTAATGCGAATTTTTAGGACGATTCTGTCGTAGGTCGATATGTTTTCTAATGCTGTATTTTATAATTGCTAAGAATTTAGTTATTTTATTAATTATCTAGAGTAGACCTATCCTATATCCTACTAATATTATAAATGCGAAAGTTTGTATGGATGTATGTATGGATGTTTGTAACTCTTTCACGCAAAAACTACTGAACCGATCACCATGAAATTTTGCAAACACATTGTCTGGTACACCAGAAAGGACATAGGGTACATTTCATCCAGAACGCGGACGAAGTCGCGGGCATCAGCTAGTATTATATAATTAGATGTAAATATTAATAAATAAAATTATTAATATTGTAAATATTGGACAACCAATCAAAATTCTATTATTTTATAGACAAGATTAAGAAATCAAGACCTAAGTTCAATTCGAGAAGATATTTTTAAAACAATGTGACACGAATTTTTTTTATAAATATATTTATGTATAGATATATTTTCAAATTATGATATGACCTTCTGGTGGCAATGACAAACAAAGTTACAAAAGTGCGACAAACAGCTAAGTATCATCTAAGTATACTGAAATAATTAGAATTGAATCTTGTACTAATTCCTGATACTCATTGACTTCCTGGAACACCGTTGAAACGAATAAAAATATACTCTGTACTTTAGCTCTTATGGTGTATTATTGAATGGACGCAATGGTGTGCGACAATAATATTTTTTCTGGATTACTCGTATGTAATTGGGCCGTCATACTTATTTATGTTGTTTCGTAGGTACCTAAAATTAAAAATATTTCTAGTGCTTTGAGTTGATATAAGAGAGAATATTAGATTTTAAAAAGCATTCATTCTTGAAATTTGTCACCTGAAGGTGGGTTGGGTTGTAAGTAATTTATTTTCTTATTTTGTTACATAGCGGATCTCCCTCTCTCCCCTTCTCTCTCTCTCTCTCTCTCTCTCTCTCTCTCTCTTATTTAACATTACATATTATACTAAACTTTCTTTACATTTTCATTTCTTTAGTCTGTACTTTATTTGATACATAATTTTTGGCTTAATTTTACAAATAATTTTACAAATATTTTATGCAATTAATTAAAAGAGGAAATATTTAATTGCAAACAAAAATAGCATAAATTTATCGTTTCCATACAGAAATATATTATTGTACACTTAATTTATTAAACACATTAAATGGTACCTATTTCGTTTAATAGGTATAAAATAAATACCTGATGAGTCTTATTTCTTTTGATATGATATTCAATAATTTAAAAAAAATCTTTTCTGCGATCATTTTCATATTTCATGCTATTAAATACAACTTATTTCAAATGTCTCTCCTCTTTAAAGCTTTTCAATCATTTATTAAAAAGCATTCTCTCAAAATGAACAGTAATTGTAAAGCAATTCTGTCCGCTTGTCTGTTGCCTTTTAGAGACCAAAACGCTCTCGTTAATTTAAAAGAATGTCGCCGAATAGGATAATTGGATTTTTTTTTCTAATATTACTTGTATATAGGTATCGAATGCCCACAAAAATAGTATGAAATTGCGGACATAACTACATTTCTTATAGCTAAAAACAAGCGCTCCGTTGCGAAATAACAAACGCAAACGGACCCGAGTCTTGAGTATTTTTGATTTCTTCGTAGGTAATCCGTTTCTCTGACTGACGAAACTTGAATGTGTTATACGGTTATTCTTTAAAAAACTGTGAAATTCTGCTAATCAATCGTCGGATTATCCATACAACTATCTGTTGCACGCTACTTCGTCCGCGTAACTTTATAAAATATAGCCTATATGTTACTCGCTGATAATATAGCTTCCCAACAGTGAAAGAATTTTTCAAATCGGTCCTATAGTTTCGGAGCCTATTCAATTCAAACAAACAAACAAAAAATCAAATTTATATTATTAGTATAGATTACTTACAATCCATTTTTCCTTATATAGAAGAGAGACACAAAACTATGTGAGTTTTTATAGGTAAAACATCCGTACTAATATTATAAATGCGAAAGTTTGTATGGATGTATGTATGGATGTTTGTAACTCTTTCACACAAAAACTACTGAACCGATCACCATGAATTTTTTGCATACACGTTGTCTGGGACACCAGAAAGGACACAGGGTACCTTTCATCCAGAAAAAAAGTACTGCTCCCGAGGGATTATCTAAAATTAAGGAAACTAACTCCTGACTAAGTATAATAGCAATAACGATGTCAGGCGATATATTGCTTTTTCAACGCGGACGAAGTCGCGGGCACCAGCTAGTTAGATATATAAGTACAAGGAAGTATTCAAATATTTTCGTTTGAAGAACTCAGGAAGTTGATATCGCAAGCCATTGTAACGTTGTAATGTGTTGTAATGGTACGTCATTTTTGTTATTTATTTTAAACGTTTGCCTGTAACCATTATGTCATGATTATTTCCGTTGAGGGAAGCTGATTACGAATTCCTATTATATCTTCTTAATATATAAAAGGCAATGTGTGTATGTATATTTATGTCTGTTCCCTATGGACTCCAAAACAGCTGAACCGATTTTGATGAAATTTTCAGACAATCTTCACATTAGTTCAGCACATTAATTCATCTTCACATTAATCCTGTGAAATTTGGTAGCGATCGAATGCGGACGAAGTCGCCGGCAAGTACTAGTATAGAATAGAATAGAATATATATAATTATATTATAGAATATATATCTATATTATATGTGGTTCAGTTGTCAACGTAACTTATCGATTATACAGAAATTCAGAACTGCGACATAGTTCTCCAGTCTACTACGTCTTGGAGAAAGGCACGTTGCCTTTGAGAAATAGATTTGGTTACAAAATATGTTTAAAGACGAAGTTATATCTTAATTTTTGTAAAATCTATACTTACTAATATCACGGCATACTTATTTCGTATTATAAAGATGAAGAGTTTGTTTGTTTGTTTGAACGCGTTAATCTCAGGGAACTACTGGTTCGAATTGAAAATTTATTTTTGTGTTAGATAGTCCATTTATCGAGGAAGGCTTTAGGCTATATAACATTTTGAACGCGGACGATTTGAAGTCGCGGGCAACAGCTATTAAGCGAGATATTATCTCGGGTTTTTTTAATTTACAATAATTTTATTTAGAAAAATAATAAGTACATACTTAAATAGTAAATCAGCTTTAACTTGAAACTATTTAAAATTGGTAAACAAGTTATTTCAATAATTTCTACATACGCAGTTTTTTTACTGATATGTATTCTACTTTAGGTGTTAAAATTAAAGGCCTCGATATAGACGTTGAGCGTCGTGAATAGTATCAATATAAAATAAATAAATAAATAAACAAGCATCCACCTCAAACGTTTGACCTCAAAGTGTAGTTAACCTCGCCGGGAATCGAACCTGATATACCTACTTACCCTTGAGTAGATTCGCATTCACAATTTAAAAGCCGAAAGAGATGATGAGACAAAATACAAATTTATATGAATTGTCGTTTGACTTATATAAAAAAATAATAATTAAAATCCGATCAGCAATCGGACATCGATGGCCGTCTCGAAACTTACAATTAATATTTAATTCTAACCACACGAGTTTAAGGGTGATTTTACAACGCCAATGTAACCAGACAGCGCCGTCGTCGGTCGAATAGGGACCGTCAATGTAATCATTACTTTATTCAAACTGCCAGACTGTTCTGAGCGCGTTGTGCGCATGCGTGTACACTCGTCTTTAATAGGTCAGGGCCTCACAGTCTGCACTGGAACCCGGCTAACAGGGATATACTTAGAACACGCCATTTTCACCGCTACGAAGATATAGATTTTCACATGAGAAGTCACCACGTCGCCAGGGGAATGAAAGACCATGTCGGAGAAATCGGAACGCCGTAATAACACGGTACATGTCCGGGCCTATCGCCCTCGCGGTACAATAACAATTCGGCTTCGAACCGGTCCTGAAATAAGTGGCTTGAAATAAAACATTTGCTTTTACGCGATAAAAGAGATTCGGACGTGTCTACTTCGCGATCGAGCACCGAAATATTTTTTATACCAGTTGTACGAGTTTGAATATTTATGTGCTACGTGTATCTTGTGCCTATTTCGAACGCGGCGGTGACTCATGGACCTAGCCAGTACTTATTCCCGTGTCCCGAAATGCCGGAGTAAACGTGTTTCTGTAAGATTTTAATTCGTCAATTTTAACAAACAAAGTTTACTCTAAATATAAGCGAAAGTAATCTTTCACTGCGGTGCCACGAACCGGTAAAACTGCGCACATCCGTAACTCATCAACGTAGCAATTATTGCCCGAATATTCTCGTCTCATAACATCTGAACGCCGATCAATGTAGTACGTAAACAACAGGACTAGTTGTGATTTTAGACAGGTTTTTGTCGGCGTTTTTAAGTTGACCTTGAAGGTCGCGCATGTCGCGTCAGCCTATCATAAAACAAACGCGGTCGGTCGTGTGGATGTGTGTGTGCAGAACGTAAACAGTCACCGGCGCGGCACAGTGGCGGCGATGCACCGAAAAAACTTACACGCTCTGATGTCACCGTGCAAACATTAGAGCATGGAATTTAAAATTAGATGCGGTGCGCGAATCTATCGAAAACGCTTCATTGAGCGACGGGCGGGCGAAGCGAGCGGAACGCCGCTAACCGCCGGCGACGAACGACGAGGTATACCGTATATCACGGCTGCTGCATCTTCAGAGTCAGATAACACCCTCCGCCCCACCGCGCGGGCACACGATCTCTGCCCACCCGCGGCGCGCCCGGCGCCTCTCGACCTTGCACCGTCACGGGCGCCGCGTCACGCGGAGCCGCAGATTATTTTCGTAGCATTTTGGCAGCTCTTCCCGATCGCGTGCTCTCCTAAACGCCATAATTATTCCCAACAGTTGAAACTGTACGTGTCCGACACTATAACGTGCGCTTTTCTTTCAGATTGCGACAGACTCTAGCGGCGAGGCTCGCGGAGATCGACGATATTGTGTCTGAATTTGATCGAGTATCGGAGAAGATTGAGGAACTCCGACAATTGATCGAAGTATCGATTACTAAAGTGAAGACTTTCTACGTGTTCGGCGAGGACGAGAGCGACGCCGTTCGGACGCTCACCAAAGAAGTGTCCGACTTAGTGGAGCGCACCAAAAATTTCACTGAGGAGAGCAGGAAACGGTACGGAGGTAGCGCACCCGCGGACGTAGCACAGGAATTGTCCGCTTTGGAACTGTCTTCGGAAGCTTTGACTGCAGCCATGGAAGAAAAGGAGAGGGAATGGAAACGTGCACGCACAGCCCGATCGGAATACGCTTCGGACGTAGAGGACGTACAGGCGTGGGTCCGTGCGGCGGAATCGACTGCGAGAGATCGCACGCTCCCACCGCAACCCTACAGAGAGCGACTGGTGGGCACCAGGTCCGAGATCCCGAACGTCGCAGACCGATTGGAACGACTCACACGCAATGCGCGTGCTATAGTCGAGGGCAGCCGGGATGCCGCAGAAAGACAATTGGTGCAGTCTACAGTCGCTGCACTTTCGGAACAGTTCGCTGCGGTTTGCAGTGAGTTGGAAGCGCGACAAGCAGCCGTCGAAGACGCCTGTGACGCTGTCGCAAGGTTCCTCGCACTACTGGAGAAGGTCTTACTCTGGGTCGAGACACAACGTGCTTTCCTTGCGCGGCCACTCCCGTTGGCCGACTTGCAGGAGGCTCAACAGAAACAGACTGAATATGGGGTACGACTGTCGTATTCTCTTATATTTGTTCTACATAAATATCCACTAACAAATGTGTTGTCTGTTACAGAACGCGCTCAAAAGTTGTAAGCAGCAAGCTAAAAACTTAACTGACATGGCCAAAGAAATTGAGGCTATAGAACGCGTGACGAGTCCGGGAGATCTACCTTCGAGATTGGAGGAAGCCGAAAACGCTACAGTCGATGTCGAAAAAAGATTGGCGAAGACTGTTAGTTTAGAATTTTTCAAAAACAGATTAGAACATTAGAGTGAATGAACTTGTTATTAAATTTTTATCAATGTTTCAGAACGGTTTATTGCAAGAATTGGCGGAAGAGTGGGAGCGATGCGAGAAGAAATTAAAAGACGTCGGTCACTGGCTGGAAGCCACGGCCAGAACATTAGAGGCTCCGCAAAACAATAAGAAACCGCTCAGAGATCGACTAGGGATAAGGGAAAAATTAATCAACGATATTTCCACACAGAAAACTAAAATTTCTTATGCAGTTGAGAAGCTTAATGTGAGTTTATTTGACGTTCGATGTGTGTGTTTTCAGGCATCTGGAATCGAGACCGGAATTCGTTGTTGGTATCAATCGTTCCGTACTGATAGCGGAATGCTTATGCAGGTGCACTTCGAGCCGGACGGCGTGGCGGCGCAGTCCCAGGGCCCGGAAGCCGTGGAAGCGAACGCGCGTGAGCTGACTGCGGCATTGGACGCGCTGGGTGCCCAGACCGCAGTCCAGGCCCAGCAACTAAGCCAAGCACTCGCGCAAGTGGAGGCGTACTGTGCAGACGTAGCACGCCTGCGCGCTCAACTCCTTGCAGCCGAGCAGCAGCTACGTCACGCTGCTCAACCCAACTACAGCCCGCGAGATCCAGACACGGCTCAGAGACATCAACAGGTAGGCCCCTTCTCAATTCTCGACGCCGAGGAGGCATAGGGCCGGTCCAGGTTCTGGCGTCTCGTCCCTATGCCTCCAGACGGTTGTCAACAGACACACGCACCGACACCATCGACAGCTCGAGTAGGTGGCTAGCAAATATTCTAGTTTTGTTTATCGCGACACGAGGCTCTCAGTTGGATGCCTACTAGCCTGGCCTTATATCATGGTGGCGGGCTCCACTCCGGGTCTAGGTGGCGGGCACGGCTTCGCTGCACGGTCCGACGTCGGCCCATTCGTTCACGCGTCGGGTCGACGTTCGGGCACTTGTACATTTCCACTGGCTATGCATTCATTTATTTATTTTTTTGTTACTCCCTCCCTCCACCCTCACCGCTACTAACTAACTCGTCAACTGATATCCTCTGTCAGGAATGTCGAGAGAGAGTCAAGTCTCTACAGAGTAAAATTCAGGCGCGGAACGAAAGAATCAAACTTGTCGTCCAACGCGGCAGTCCGGACTCCGATCCGCTTAAGGACACTTAATCGCAATCGAAACGTTCATCTAGCTTTAAGTTGAATTTTTAGTCATCTATTCCTACTTTATATATATATATTTTAATTTATAATATACTGAATATATAATCGATTCATCGCAGCCACTGTTGTTTGTTTTCATAAACCTTAGCTTAAAACGCTCACTCGATTGTACACTAGACTCTTTAGTAAATGATGTATGTCCATACTTGCGTATCAGGAGGTCACACGGCGAATCGAAGAGCTGACTCGGGCTATCTACGGGCTGGACCCCTACTGCGTGATGCCTCCGCCGCCGGCGCCAGAGGCCGTCGACGAGTCGGTGGCCACACTGACCATGTTAGTATCGACCGCGGACCACGCGCGGGCCAACCGCCGCCCGCGCTCTCCGGAGCGACGTGACCGCACTAGGCTTCCGGCACAAATGGCTACTTTGAATCTGCCCGATAAACCAGAGAGAGCACGCAGTCCCTGCTGGGTGCTCGGAGGAACCACTTATGCGGAGATAGTCAGAGGACACGGTTCCAGATCCAGCTCCATTGGTTCTAGACAACCCAGCGCTCACAGACATCCGAGCACCCAGAGAGTGTACGAAACGTACAGGCAAACTAAAGAGCCAGAACAAACGAACCCGTCCATTGTTGGAGAGGACATGTATCAAAGTGAAATTATTAGTGTGCCCGTGCAACAACCGTGTGTTCAATATGAACAAAAAAATATTGCTGTGTACGAACCAAACGTTCAATACAGTGATTACGATAACGTTAGTGAAAGTGAACAAATTAGTGATGTATATGATAACTATACCACTTATACTGCACCAATGACTCGAGAATATTTTGCTGAAAAATCAGTGAAACAACAACACTCGTCGGATGAATTATCGCCTACACCGCTTATTAAACATACTACGGCTTACGATCCCAATGAAACAGAAATACAAAAGTCTCAAGAAATTCGTTCTAGCGAGTTTAAAGAAAGATCCATTAGTCCTGAGGCGCAGAGCCGTTCTCACGAATTGTCTTATGCAGAGATATTAGCACTAGGATTACGCAGACAGCCAAAAGCTCATAGCATTTTGTCTCTGCCTAAACCACAAGTTGCACAGCTTGAAATATTAAAAGAAATTGTTGTGGAAAGTGTGGAACCTAAAATGAAACAACAGGTTGAATCCAGGACTGGGAGAGCAGAACAGTCTATATTAAAACCTGAAAGACCAGATAGACCGCCCCAGCGTAGCCGCTCAAGAGATATGCCAAAACAGCGACGTGCACCTGAGAAACGGCCAACAAAAGCCCGTGATGCGCAAATACACAAGAAGAAAAAGACAATTAAAAAAGTAATCGAAGTACAAGAGTTTGACGATACACCTATAATTGAACAGGTTGATGAAGCGGTTACTAAAAAAGCATTGTCTCCGCCCACTAGCGAAAAACCCAAAGTTGAGGCAACGAAAGAAATTACTAAAAAAGTGCAGCATAGTGACACGGTGGTAGAATCTGTCACAGAAAATGTTTCAACAGAGGAGTTGGAATCTTTTAAAGAGGAGACGTTAGAGCATAAGAAACCAAAAAAGAAACATAAATCTAAAAAACATAAGGCGACTGAAGATGAAATAGAAAAGGCATTAAAAGAAATAGCAGACTTTGATCACCATAAGAAAAAGAAAACTAAAGAGATACGTGACAAAAGCAAAGACAAAGATAGAAATGAACCTTTATTCCTTGAACCGTCAACGGAAGAGGTTAAAGATATTTCACTAAAACACAAAAAAAAGAAAGGGCATTCACAAAAAGTAGATGTGCAAAGTGAAAGTTTTAACGAGCCTGAAATCGTGAAAAAAGAATTCTCAACTGATAATATTCAATCTCCTAAACAAAGAAAGAACAAGGAATCTAAAGAAAAAACTCCTACAGGCTCTACGGAAATTATAGCAAGACTATCGGCTTCAGATATTTCTCAAACTGATCAAAAGCAAGAGATACGGAAAGATTTACTAGAAGAAGTGGATCTAACTTCAGAAACTTACGAAATAGTTGAACAAACAAGTTCCATTCAAAATATTGATAAGGGTACAAATCAGAGGGTTCAAATGAAAGGCACAGAAAGTAAGGAAATTGCCATCGATGCACTTGTAGATCCGTTTCAATCCGTCTCGTTGAAAAGCAAAGATGTCAACATTGAAGAAAGGTCAACAGAATGTATAATATCAGTAGACATAACTTCTGAACAAACTCATACAAAAGTGACCACTGGCTCTAAAGAATCTGCGGAACCGAATCTTGTTTCTACAGAGCACAAGGAACAACTTAAAATGGATAATACGGCACAGAAAAATAAAAATAAAAAGAACAGTAAAAAATGCTTAGATAAGTATGACGAAATTTCTTTGTTTGAGACTGCACAAACAAGTGATGATACAATTACTGTTAATGAAAGTGAATTAACAACTCGAACGGAAATCGAGGGTCCAGGTCAGGAGGAAGATCTGAGCAGCGAGAAAAAACATAAAAGTTCTATTATTCAAGAGAACACCGATTGTGCTTCGGAATCCTTATATGAGAAACATATTACTGATAAAATTCATGAAATTGCATCTGATGATGTCGCTAATGAGAAACCTGACTTTAATTATGTAAAAGTTACAAAAGACCTTATTTCTATTGAATCAGAAAATGTAATACATGATACGAAAAAAACCAGTGATCACGATCAAAAGATAGAAGTTGAGAATAAAATATCTGATGATCTTTATACATTGAGCTCCACCAGTGTAAATTCTGAATTAATGCCTACAGAACTTATTAGCGTTGAATCCATTCTTCAAGAAATGAATGAGCCAACTGTTAATTTGTTTGATGAATCATTGAAACGTACAAATGTCGAACATAAAAAGAAAAAGAAGAAAAATAAAAAACATGAGAAAATGTTAGAACTATCTGAAATTCCCGATACTATTGAACAAAATGTTATGCCATCAAAACTTGTGTCACTCGATCCTCCTGACATAGTTGATCCGGAATCTAGAAAGAAACCTACACCTAAAAAATCAAAAGCAAAGAAAGAAAAGAAAGAAAAGGTAATAGAGATCGAAAAAGAAGGATCTGAGGTATGCACTTCGGAAGCTATTGGATTGGAGGGTAAAAACTTACAGGAAGAAATACCTATAAAACCTGATTCAAAGGAAACAATATTAATACAGCCATATGAATCAGATTCTTTGATTTCTGAACATCAGGTTGAAATCACAGAATCTATTGTAAAAAATATTACGGAAGAACAACATGCAAGGGTAAAACAAAAGAAGAAATCGAAATCAAAAAAGCAAAAGGCTGACACTGATAAAGCTTTTGAGACAGTGAGTCAATGTAATGCGAAAACAGAAGATAAGTTTTTCGCAGAATCAGAAACACAAAAAGAGAAGACCCCCATTAAAGAAGAAATTGCAAATCAAGAAAACCTCGTCGTTATAGATTGGAATAAGCTCATGGAGGAAGATGAAGGTTATGAGATCATCACTAACGAACCAATAGCACAGGTGGACTTAACGAGTAATATTGGAGAACCATCGAAACAGGTTGCAACTGAAGTTACTATACTACAAGAAGTCGACCCATTATTAAAACAACAAGAGGAAAACATTATAACAGAACAACAAGTTAGACCAAAAACAGATATAGAACTTTTTGAGAATACTTCAACATCACGAAAAACAGTGGCTAAAGAATTTGAAAACATACAAGAAAATTTACTCTCTCCGTCAAATACAGGCGAACAAAATAATAACGACAAGTTTTTTTCAAGTGATTCCGCTAAACAAGAATCTTTTAATGTGGTGGAAGAAGTCACTTGTTATGAGCCTATTGTAAAAGGTATTGATACAAAAACTATATACTTGATAACACACGAGGAAAAGAAACTACCTCCAATCAGAACAGTTAAAGTATATAGAAGTAAGAGCAATTCCTTAGAAGAAGCTCCATCTGGCGACGAATCATCGTCATTACAGATTCAAGGAGAAGATAACAAAATCACTGACGCAAAGTCTTCCAATATTTTAGTACAAAATATAGATTCTTGTAGTGATAAACGTTCTGAAGGCTCTGATGCTGCTGAAACTTTAAGTGATAATATTCCGACACAAGACAATATTGTGTCTGAACTGAAAGAAGCAGATTTGTCTGTCGAAACCGAAAGCGACATCGCTAAAACCACATTAACACTTAATGAACCCGTTAATGTATCTGCATCACATATAGAAACAGAAACACTTTTTTCAGCAGAGTTAATCCCAACATCGGCAAATGAAGCTATTACCGACTCTAATTTAGACAATGGTATAGAAGAAGCAATCTTTGGATCTGTTAAAGAACGCAAGAAAAGCGTGGTTAATACAGAAGAATCAACAAGAACAAACATACAATATGAAAGATTAGTAAATGAAATAAAGACTTATTCTCTGGATTTGGACATGTACCAACTTGATTACAATTATTCTCAATATGTTTTAAATCAACAGAGAAAAAGGCAGTCTTCTTGCGTTCTTCCTGAGGCATTGATAACTAAGAGTGAATTGGATGCTACTGCAGTTGAACCCAAAGAAGAAAATGTTACTTGTTCGCTTCCAACGCGCCTGAGTGTATCTCCATTAAAAGAAGAATCCCCTAGGCATAGTTATTCTGAATTGCAAGATGCTGAATGCACTCTCGCAACAGTTTGTGTGCCTAAAGATTCTGCTAAAGAGAAAAAGGCTCAGGATTCCCTTGTTGTACGCCACGAAGACTATGTTACAGATTCAGTTACAAAATCAGTCAGTGTTACAGAAACTGAAGTAAATGATTCTAATATGACAATTAAACAATCTCCAGAAATTAGTTCCCTATTATGTGAGGAACCACTGAGACAAAGTTATGGTGAAATTTCTGATGCCGAAAAGCTTTTGGCGTCCATAAAACTAGAAACATCAGATATAAACAGAATGATTACACAAGAAGAAGCAGATATGGAAATAGTTAAAGTTGAAATTTCTCAACAAAGTCCCCAAGAATTAACAGATTCTGAAATCATTTTGATTAACGCTGAACCTATTATAAAAGATGTTATTCAAAACGAACAAGCTGATCAAAAACAAATAACGGCAGTAATTACAAACCAACCAGAATTAAAATTAAATTGCGAAGTACCAAGATACAATTATCATGATATTAATGACGCAGAGTACTTGTTGGCAACTGTAGCTACCATAGCTAGAAGATCGAGTATAGAAACTCAAAATACCTCAGACTTTAATATTGACAATGCCGAACCTGATTTATCGTTAAACGTGGAAAGAGAAACTAGCATAGTCAGATCAGAAACAAATGAAGCTACAACATCTGCAATATTAGAACAAACAATAACGCGTACCAACAATGAGGAACCAATAACAAACGGGATAGTAGAAGGTCCTTTGTTGGATGAAGTCGAAGATGAACCTGTTACAGAAAATCCTGATAATACATATGATATACCTAGATTTGACTATCACGAGATTAATGATGCAGAAAATGTGTTTGCTTCCTCACAGATTCCGAATCAAGAAGCTCTTTTTGTTGAGGAGCAAGATGTAACAGATTCTTCTTTACCTAATGTGCCCATTACAGAAAGCTCTTTATTACCGGAACCTGTAGTAGACAATGTAGGGACCTTAATTAGTTCTACTTCTACAGTGGCAGATATAAATATATCATCTAATCTAGAATTGACATCAACAGTCACACAAGAAGCTGTGCTTATTGTGAAAGAATCTGAAGTAAAATTGGAGAAACCTGGCACGTCTATTATACCTGTGTTAGAAACACCACATATTAATTATCATGAAATAAGAGATGCTGAAATTAACCTTGCCGTTGATAAAACTAAGAGGTATATTGACAGTGAAATGCACGTAGGGGTAATCCAACCATTAACCGATATTATTTCAAGTGTAGAAACTGCTGGTGAATCCCACCAAGATATTATTGGAGAGTCACCAGACTTTTTAAAAGAGGAGAGGGTTCTTGAAAAAGTAGCTACAACAGAAGTCACCCCTCAACCAGTGAAAAATGTGGACGCTAGTGTGGTAGAAGCCGCAAATCAAATTTCAAATCTTTCCTTTAAAATCGACGACCTTAATGAAACACTTGTTCCCATGGTATTCGGCGATATAAAACATGTTGAAAAATCCATTTCTGACAGAGAACACGAAATATATACTGTTGGTGCTGCTGTAAATGATACAGATGGAAAAACGAAAGTACAAGATGAAACTGCAATAGATGTTGAGAAAATTGTAGCTCAAGTATCTAGTTCAATCGAATTTCCAACGATTTCGCATGAAGAAAGTTTTTCTTCTTCTCAAGAAATACAAGATGACTTAATCCTAGTGTCTGTAGGCACTGAAAATATAGGAGAAACTCAAGATTTTACAGCCAATGCAAGAACCTCGAATGCTGACACCGAGTGTGAAGTAGTAGACGTTGAAAATAAAATATTGATTGACACGATACAACAAAATGAGGCTGAGTTAAATACAGAACAGTATGAGCAACCAGAAAAAGATAAAAATGAAATTCTTGAATCTGATGTGGGCTCCAGTAGTTTATTGCTAAAAACCAATAGTGATTTAGCTCAAAGTCACTTTATGCATGATGAGTCTATTAAAAGCAAAGTTTTTAGTTCTGATATTCATGAAAACATAAATAAATCGGAAGTAGATAACGTTGTCATTGTTGACACACATGAACAATCTAACGTCGGTAAAAGTACAAACACCTTAGAGGAATCTAGAATTTCCTCTGAAACTGTTAGTAACATTGGATCAGTAACACAAGAATGTAATGTAAGCGAAAGGGAATCTAATGTTCGCCTTGAAAAATCTCCTATCCATAGTTTGCATGATCTCCTTCCTGAAATAGATTCTATTCCTGAATTTAAACCTGCAGTACCAAATACCGTAATTTTCTCAAATTTGTCAGCTGATGCACCTGAATTCAAACCTTCTTATATGTATCAGACTTCTAATCGGCCCGAACAATCGGACGTTGCGGATGATATCATTACAAAACGACCAACTGAAGGTCAAGAAGATGTTTTGCACCCTCAAATCATCAAAGATGTTTTGCATTTTATACAATCTGAATCGTCCGTAGCCGTTCCACCTCCACAACAAAGTTACTCGTCAATTTTGCAAACGACAGACCCAAAATCAGAATCGATGCCTATTCCTGATAAGAACGAGGAGTCAGAAGTAACTCCAGAAGAACTTTTATCTGATGATGTTACTGAAACAAAACCAAAAAGAAACAAGAGAAAGAAAAAGAAAGATGATAAAAAGAACGACCTTGTAACAATAGAACGCGAAGATTCTTCAATTTTAGTTGAGACTGCATCTAATGTAACGGAACCAACGAATATATGGTCAAAGGCAGAAGAAGATGGTAAATCTTACGCAGAAGTGGTTGCAGAGGGACTGATTACGCCTATTGAATATAAGGAAAAAGAGTTAACTAAACAGTCATGTTCTCTATCAGAAAACGTCCTGGTTGCAGTGCCAGAGAGTAGTGAATCACCTTTACAAGATACAAAAATTAATATTGAAACCGAGAATGAAAACATAAGAGGCACTTGGGCTACAATTGTTGGGCATACGAGCTCTTCTTCTGGTAAAACCCAATACGATAGGATTGAAGACATTAAAGAAACAGTTAGTCCTTGTTACAATCCTCCTGTAATATTGGTGGCCGAATCTGATTCTGAAAGTCACACACCTGGAGTAGAAGTAGATTCAGAAGGTTTCATAACTGTTCATGGTAGTAGAAGGTCTAGGTCGAGGTCAAAAAATAACCGTTCCAGATCTACTTCCAATATTTCACACGGAATCGAAAGCCGTGAGAAGTCTGAAAATAGATTCGACGCCTTAACGTCTACTCTGAAACAAAAAGAAACTGAATCTGAGCCAAAAGAAACTGTTACAGAAGTTGAAACATTATCAACAAAGAAGGGAAGGAAAAGTCGATCTACGAAGTCTAAGGAGAAAGAAACTGTTTCTAAACTTGAATCTTCTTCTATCGCATCAGATGATAACAAACAACTGACGAAGAAGGACAAAAAGAAACGTTCTTCTAAATCTAAAGAAAATGTAATTAAACCTGAAGAAAGTAGCTGCACGGAAAATATTGGTAATATAGAAACACTAGAAAAGGAAAGTATTAAAATTATAGACAATCAGTTAGTCCAAAAGGAAAAGGACAAGAAAAAAAGTAAGGAGTCAAAACGAAATATTAAGTTGGAAAAATGTGAAGAACAAACATTTGCTGAATCTCCGCCGGAACCTGAAGCACAACCAGAAATAACTGTACCTGATACTAAACAAGCTAATGTAAAGTCGAATAAAAAGGCTAAAAAGAAAACACCCAAACACATCGAGGAAAAAGAAAAAACACAGGATATTTTAATCGAGTCAGAACCGAAATTATTTAAGGAGAAACAAGCTGATGCAGATATTAAGACGAGTGAAGAAATATTAGTAGAAAAACCATTAGAAACAGTTTCTGATGTTGATGACCTTTTGGAAAGAAATGATGTAATAAAAGAAAATAAATCTGATGTATGTGAAAATATATTGGAGCCTAAAATTGAAGAAATAGCTACAGAGGAACCGTTATCAAAATCTGAATTACCTGAAAATAAAATAAAGAACAAAAAGAGAAAAAAAGATAAGGTATCTGAACCACCAGTATCAACGAATCAACCTAAACTTGAGATTTCTGAAAGACGTACAACAACACCCCAAACACCTGTTTCTACACCAGAGTCACTACATACACCAATTAAAGAAAGATGTTATTCTGAAGCACAGTATTGGAAGAATGAACCTAATATTATAAATGATTTGAATGATATGTCTGAAACGATTTCTGTGGAGGTCACTAAATCATTCGAACCTGTCGAAGATCAAAGTAATATCTTGACGGAAGTAAAAAATATCACTTCGTCAAAAAGCGCTATCGTTGATAGTATTAGTACACAAGAATTTCTTAGCGAAGAAATTGGTAGCTGTGGAACTCAAACGCAAGAAATTGTAAGGGTAGAAATTACTGATGAACAATCGCTAGAGAACAAAATGGCCGATTTGCAAAGAGAAATTGAAGAAATGTTACTACCAGAAAATGATAGTTCTCTGATCAGTGATGACACACCAAAAGAGTTACTTGACTCACAAACGTCACTGGAATCACACCAAGATAAATTAGATAATCTCACACCATCACTTGCTTCGCCTGAGCCTGACGAGCCTTTACTTACTTCTTCAGAGCCTACCAAAGATAGTTTACCTCAACAAGAAACAATATCTGATAATATTTTATCATCAGCGGAGGAACACGAAACGAAAGATCACCACGAGATGTATGAAGATACACAAATAAGTATGAGCGTAATTGACTCAGTCTTAGATGAATTATATCCAGTTTTGACTCCACATTCTTCTACTCAAGATTTAGAATCAACTGACAAAAAACCAAAGGCCACAAATACAGAAGTTACTGATGCCCCCATTGCTAACACTGATTCCACTGTTTCTACTAACAACCTTATAAGCAATAAAACCGTTGACGCCAATAACTCGTTAGTCGAGAGAATATCTCGTGTAGAATTAGCTCAAGCTCCCGACGTGGATGCTACTAACGAAATTAAATTCGAACCTCAAATTGAAAGGGAACTGTCCGTAGACCGAGTCAGCGTGGAGGAAAATATAAGTAATGACGATTCGTTTTGGCTTGAGAAACATTTGTATCACGATGCGGAGTGTGATTATTTCTTATTAATGGCAAATAAATCTAAAACACCAACTACTACTAAAGTCGAAATTGAACTCAAAGACAAAGACGATAAAGATAAAGATCCTAGTGGCGGTTCGGGTCATTCGTCTGACACTGAACAACCGAAAGAGTCCCGGGACTCTCCGTTTGACTCTAATTATATTTCTATGGACTTACCTGGAGGCATCTGTAGTTGGAAAGATCATAGTTCATATCTAAGTGTAGAGACACCCACCGACTCTCTGGTGAGCGTTGCAAACGAGGATACCCCACTCCTAGGGACTGACATTCGAGAGGATATACTAACAACCGCACCCATAGAGCCAGTAGCCCAACCCTCACCCAAACAGGAGCCGGCGAGAGAAGACAGCACTATCTCGAGGACAGCCAAGGTGACTGACATCCAGTCGTATTGTACAATTCTACAATTTTTATATTGCGTTTGGCATGATATTATTACTAAATTCTTAAATACGATTACTTCAAAACTTTGTATCTTACAATGTGGTTTAGCATCGCAAAATCTGACTCTCGTCTTGTAGTGCCAACATTTGGCATGCACTTTGTACTTGGCAGTAGATTACGCATTTGAAGTATAGATAATAGATAAGTATTACACATTTGTGTAGGAGTAAATAAATAATTTTATAGTGTGTAGTTACAAAATTCAATCTAGTCCTGTCTAGTCACAGTAGTTAATTTCAATAATATATTTAAAAAAAATATATATTTATGTATAATATTTACAATAAAATTTCTAGTCCACAAAGTTCTGATATTTGAATTATAATAAAAAAATTGTCATCAATATAGTTGTTTAATTTATTTATTTATTTATTTATTTTTGTTTAAAGAAACCCCCTTTTTTTGAAAAATTCTTCAAGTGTGGTGTCTACAAGACGATTGGCAGTCTTAAAAGCTTCAAATTTCTTTTAGATGTTTTACATGGGCTTATTTTAAAAAAAAATAAAAAAAAACAACCAGGATGGATTTTTTGTTGCTGACATTGTGTAGTCGCGCAGCTTTTTCTATGATTTTATCTATATTGATCTCAGGTTAGTTTAGAAACTATACTTATAATGCGTTATGCATCCCTGCAGATTGTAAATTAATTTTTTTATTAGAATAAAAATATATATATATGATATTTTATAATATCCCTTCAAACATCCATTACAAGTAATCAATCATGTTGCTGGAAGCAGTTATATTGATTTTGAATATACAAAGAAAAGTGTACCTACCTATTTAGTTTAAAATTGTCTAAATAATTTATTTTGAAACTAAATGTTGTATTAATTTCGTTTTCATTTTGAGAGAAATGCTTTTATATAGTTATTATTTGCCTGGTTGTATTAAATGTTGTGTTGCCCTAATATTGAATGAAATGATACTGAGTTATGAACTAGTAAAATATGTAAATAATAATACCTACATACGCATGTCATGCCAATCTCATTGTTTATTTGAAACTAATCAGATTCTAAATGCATATAATTATTATTTTGTAGCGTAGCTAACTTTGTCCACGCAAGCTGAATGCGTTTTTGGACTTTTTGGTTTTTGTTTTTGTTTTGTTTTTGCGATTGTTTTAAAAATGACGTGGAATTTAGGAAGGGATCTTCTAAATATAATTTACATACTTAGTTAAAAAAAATACTTTAGAGAATGCTTCGATTGTATTTTTTTGTTCTCGAATTAGATTGTTATAATTTTTGATTTTTTTGGCTAGATTTCTTTTTTCACGTTTTGAAAAAAAAAAAATTTTTTTTATCTCCACATAAATTCCACGCCATTTCAACTACATAAGTGTGTATCTAATGACGGTGTGTATTCTCAGGATGACTTATCTAACGATATTGAAAGCCTACTTGAGGAAGTGAGGAATGTTCAAACACGTCTTTCCGATCTGCCTGACGAAAGTCTCGACGCGATGGAGGAGGGTCTTAAGGTGAGATCATTGTAAATCTCATAATATATATATAATAATCATAATTATTCACTTATCTCATATAACTTCGAGCTCATATAAGCCAAATCTTTTCAAAGTTCGAGTGAAAAGGCATCTTCTGGGTGAGCTCGCTCCATCATAGGACTCATTTTCACTACACAGCTGGATGTTGGCCAAGAGCAAACCCATCTATAATAAAAAAATAATAATCCCTTAGGTTAGAGGTAGAGATTAGGTCCAGGGATAGCCATTAGACTTCCTAACAAGGGAATTATTTTAGGAATAAAACAAAATAATGCAAAATCAATGTAATATTTCGGTTATTCTGTTTTGGGTGATTTCCAGCTTAATATTCTGATTTCGAATCACTAAGGGCCTCTTTCACCAACTACAAGTAAAGTGTTGATTAGTTACTTTTCAAGTAACTCTAATTGGCGAGTAAATTTTACGAGTATCATGCTTCAATTTCATTGAAATTACCCTTAAGTAATGCTACTCGAAGATGGTGAAACTCGTACGCTTTCTTACCAGTGACTTTAAATGGCGGTTAGCCTACTTGACACTTTACTCAGAGATGGTGAAACAGACCCTAATAACCACAAAATCCTACTCTCATGGAGCGATACATATAGATTAGTCAAAATCATTCTAAATTTAGTTAAACATTCACTTTCTAAATCTGAGTCGTAGAGAGACGATGCGATGGAGCCCTATTTTGAGACTAGCTATTTGGGTTAGAGATTTTCACATGCCTCTTCACTATTCGGCTGTTAGAATTTTACGTTTCAAAATTTTTAAAATATCTGTTAAGCATATTTTATCTAGTGTTTTTTTACTTAAATTTTAAGTAAATAATTTTGTGTAATTACAGATAATTATTAAGGAATATGATAATTTATAATTTTTAAGTCGTAAAGTGCCTCTAAGTAAACAAAACTAGAATTTGAAAACACATATATACAGTGAGGAAACAATCACAATACATTTTTTTACGAATTACTAAAATACATCGTGGATGAAACTCCCCTATCAAATTCTATTTAAAAATAGTAAATGCTGATCTAAAAATAGTGCATTAGCAGAATGCTTTTTTTGTCTGTAAAGGGCTCTACCCTAGCGACCAGCCCCCGGCTTTGCACGGATGCAATTTTTTTCTGTAAATTCTACATACAAACCTTTTAAGTTTATCCCTCTTTCCTAAGTGAAAACCGAATTAAAATGCGTTGGGAGATTTAGAAGAAGTTAGCGGAGAAACAGATAATGACGGATTTATAATAATATGAAGAGAAACAAATGGTTACCTTAGCACATAGAAAATGTGCATGCAAGGTTTTCTTTAGCCTTTTAAAAGAACTATAATTTTCTAGTAGGTACAGTCGGGGTAAGAAAAGGTTCGTCATCTTTAAGTCGACATTTGCTTGCACCAGGGCAATTGTCTGTCATTCTTTTCAAACGTCTGACAGTTGTCTGCTTAGTGCTTTAGTTTCAAAAGGTACATACTAAGAGTCAACGACTTTAGCCTACGTATATCATGTAAATTTATTTTTCGGTGACTCGGTTGCATGTATGTATCATAATATACAACATAATATACACGGTTATAAAAATATGTATTTTTAAACAAACAAGTAAAACTACGTGAATATTCTAATATATAAAATTCTCGTGTCCCAGCGTTTGTTGCCAAACTCCTCCGAAACGGCTGGACCGATTTTGATGAAATTTTGTGTGCTTATCGGGTAGGTCTGAGAATCGGCCAAAATCTATTTTTCATACCTCTAAATGTTAAGGGTGATCCACCACAAATTTTTATTTTTTATTTTTTGGCAAAACAACGTTTGCCCAGCTAGTTAGTCAATAAAATTAGAAATGTCTATCGCTAAGTAGCAGTTGTTTACAATATGGAAATTTACTATTATAGAAAAAATTTTAAAAAAAATCTTAAATATTCCATTTCACAATTTAACAATAGGTACCTATAATAACATATTATCTAATATTCTATTTAAAGATGATAAATTGTTATTAATTTTTTATGTATTACGCACCAAATATAGCATATTTTATTATCATTTATTATTATGACAAACAAAGCAATCGCAGCTGATGCTAGGTATCCCTACAGTCATGCGACCTTGACAATGACGTGATGATATCATCAAGGTATATAACTATTACGAAACAATGTTTAAGAATATACCCGAGTTAGTGTTTGGCAGCTAAGAGTAGGGCAGTAGTACTCGAACCTATATGCGAAACGCAAGCTTTCGATCGAACGAATATTCAGTGCTCACGTGATTTTGAAGTTATAAGTTATTTTTATAATATTATCATTGATAACAACATATTCGTGTTAAAAGTGTTACATATACTTGGTTATAAGTTAACAAATAACGAAGGAATAGGTATGTTTACACTTGCTTTCATTGATGTCGTCTTCATTTTTGCGAGATCAATTTTTATGTATATTATATTACTAGCTGGTGCTCGCGACTTCGTCCGCGTGGAATAGTTATTTTGGGAATCATTTGGGTATCTCGAACGGTTTTCGCAGCGCACGCAACGGAAGCCCTCAAAGATGAATAATTTTCCCCGTTTTTTTCCACATTTTCGACTGTTTCTTCGCTCCTATTAGTCGCAACGTGATGTTATATAGCCTAAAGCCTTCCTCGATAAATGACCTATCCAACACAAAAAGAATTTTCCAATTCGAACGAGTAGTTCCTGAGATTAGCGCATTCAAACAAACAAACAAACAAACTCTTCAGCTTTATATATTAGTATAGATTACTAGCTGACCCGGCAAACGTTGTTTTGATAAAAATTAAAAAAATAATTTTTGGGGGTGACCACCCTTAATATTTAGGCATATGAAAAATAGATGTTGGCCGATTGTCAGACCTACCCGATAAGACCACAAAATTTCATCAAAATCAGTCCAGCCGTTTTGGAGGAGTTTGGCAACAAACACTGCGATACGAGAACTTTATATATTAGATTATTTTTTATTATACCGATTTATATTTTTTATATTTATAGAATTTACATGGATAATGTTTGGACCAAATAATAAAATGTCCAATTAATTGTATTTTTTATAAAAATAATAAATTTAAAATAACGTCTTCGAGCAAGTCTGTTTCTCGGCTTGGTTATACTTAAACTGCAAATTCTATTTTGATGCGGTATTTATCGTTGTTTTAAGGATTTTCTTCAGAAATATTTTCATGTATAACTTATTCTAATAGCTATCGTAAGCTGAACTACTGAAGAAAAATCAATGTTTTTAAGTAGTGTTTTGGTTATAATTGTGATATAAAGTGTACGGAATATTCGAAGTTGACTGTACTATGGTAAAACAGGACTGAGAATACGGGGAACTCGTTCCATAAGTCATCGCTAAATTTAGCGTTTACTATAAACATGTATGAGATATTAGCTTTTGCATAATAATTATTGTCAAAGCTGCACAACTCACATAACGCGTATTAGTGAATGTCGTCTTACACTCTGACCGACTTTAATTATTTTAACGTTATAATATAATTAATTGTACCGATTTTTCACATTTTCAGGAGGGAATACTAATTCTAGTGAAATGTGAAGAGGCCGCTGAGCTCCTGGAACAGAAGATCATGGAGTATCGCCAGGAAACTGAGATCCAAGCTCTCATGAAAGAATTGATTGTGATGAGGGCGAGGATTTCAAAACTGCTAACTCAAGCTCGACAAGGCATCAACACCATCCAGGTAAGCAAGGTAATAATTTTTTTTGTTTTTTTTTTTTTTTTTTTTAATTTATTTACGAAATATTAACACTGATTTAATGCCTTTAATTTTTTGCTTTATAGGATGCCAAAGTGGAAGTGTTAAAACAAGAAAAGGAAATCGAGGACCACAAGAAGAAACTTGCTGAATTAGATAAATGGCTTGAAGTATACGCCAATGAGTTAAATGTTTCTTCAAAACAAACAAACTTGCTTACCGAAGAGGATATTATAAGATATATTGAAATATATGAACGTTTTATAAGAGAATACGAAGAGTATGAAGTGATATTGAAGCCGACTGCTGTGATACAAGGTGAATCTAGTCCGTCGTTGAGGGAAAAGTTGAATGCAATGCAGAAAGCGTTAATAGAAACGAAGAATCTAGTCATATTAGAGATAGAACGGTTAAGAGAGATGTTACTGCAGATAAAGACTGCAGATGTAGTCGAGGATGATATTTCTACTACTGATAGAACTTTAGATTCTACTTCCATGCCGGAAGAAGTTGTCACGCCGAAAGAGACTGAAAAGAAAAAGGAGGAACAAATCTCAGAGGTTAAACAGGAAATTAGAGAATTGGAAAAAAATTATGACATCGTAAAACCCGCCATAACTGTTGATACACAAACAGGGACTAGCTTAATGTCAGATGCTCCGTCCATGACTGATAAATCTGTGACATGTCAACCAGTGATGAAAACTACACAAGATGTTGCTATTACATGTATTCCGGCCCAAGAGGTCGAAGTTCAAACAAGTGAACCACACTCACAAGAAAAGGAAGTACTTGAAAACATTCAAGTAAGACAGATTGTTTCAGATGGTCATGAAACTATAGAAATAGCTAGTCGTCCTTTACTAAGAGAACAAAAAGTCGACGAGAAATCATTAATGGTAGACGCTAATTACAAAGACGATAACATCCGTAAGGACACTCAACTTAATATAACTCATAGTTTACCACAATCGTTTGAAACTGTGATGGTAGAGCCCGATGAAACAACAACTGAGGTTGTTGTAGACGCAGATGGGACCAAAAGAATTATTGTTAGGAAAGTCAGAAAAACATTAATCACAAGACAACAGACACTTCACACGGATCAACAATCCTCTCATTTATTCTCTAGTGAAGATTTGCCTCAAGAACATTCTTTCTCACATATTACGTTAAAAGAAGATAAAGGAACGACTTCAACTATGCTGGACGACGGTGCTGTTCAACACGTTCAGTTCCAAACATATGGTGGACAAGTGGTAACAGGTCTCCCAGGAGGAGAGGTTACGATTCAAGAATTTACCTCGAAACCGGATTTGGTAATTAAAATGCAGGAGGGTATGAAACCGGAAGAAATTCTTCAATTAGCAGAAGGAGAACTCCCGTCACAAATTCAGACTTCTTCAGCAAGTATGACCGCTGTTGTACAACAGGTCACTAAAAGAATTATAAAGACAAGGCGACGACTAATTCGACGGGTTGTAATAATTGATGGTAAAGAGCACGTAACTGAAGAAGTAATAGAGGAACCAGACAACGTGGAGGTGTTTGAAGAACAAATCCCTAGAATTTCTATTAGTGTTAAAGATCAAGGCAATGTACAGTTTGAAGAAATAGAAGATCCACACGACAAAAGCGATCAACAACAACCACCGATATTACCACATTACCCCGATAATGATGATGTACATCGTAAAGACAAATCTAGAGATCATGACAGTCCTAAAGATAGGGAAAGATCAAAGTCACCAGTTGATTATACAATTGAAACTACTGATGCGCGAGATCTACAGTCCTTTACGAAGGAATTCTTACAAAAAGAAAGTGATTCGTCATCTGATATTACACAGATTACACAGGAAAAGGAAATAGCACAACTTCCAATTTTAACCGAAAATATACATTATTTTCAACCCTCAAACGTGACTGAACAGGAAATACAGGAAAATCGACCAATTTTACTAAGTGAAGGTGTTCATCATTCATCTGTAGAAACATCTACCGCTAATATTGCTACTATTACACAAAAAGTCACTAGAAAAATAACTCGTACTAGGAAACGTATTATAAAACACATTCAAATCATTGACGGTAAAGAACATGTCACAGAAGAAGTTATTGAAGAACCAGATGACATTGAAATAATCGAAGAAGAACCTAAAATCAGTACACATACTATGCAAGAACAAGGCATCAAAACGAAACGTATTAGAATAATTCGCCAAGTACAGATAATAGACGGCAAAGAACACGTAACAGAACAAATAGTCGAAGAACCTGACGACGAATTTGTACCCGAAACAACAGTTACTGCTGAGGTGGATGTTCAAATAGCTCGAAAAGACTCAGAAATTGATCAAGAGAGTACTCAAACTAATATTCAGCAAATTCCAGACAAAGCGTATGAAACTGAATTTTCTGAGATTGGAACAACATTTGAATCCCAACGTGCAAACAAATTTATTGATTTTAACAAAAGTTTAATTTTTAGTGAGATTGAGCATTCATCTGCGAATGAAAAAACAAAAATTAGACCTGATGGTTCAACTCGCAAAGAGCAAAGTAAGGTAGCAGATATTCCATTTGAGGATTCTTCGAAGTCAGTGCGGATAATTACTCCTGACTTAACCGAGTCTGCAACAGATAAGCCAGTTGAGGTTGGTACCTTAACTGATATTAAAGAATACCCAAAATCAAAGTCTACCGACAAAACTAAGAAAGAAAAATCGCCATCACCAGCTAAAAAAGTTACTTTTGTTGAAAAACTGGCGGAAAATATAACACCTATAAAAGAATCGGTAATTTCTGTCGATTCAGACAGTCCTAAGGAGTTTTTAACTAAAGAAACTATTACGGGTCCAACAATCGATCAAACTGTCACACACACAACAACCAAGGTTGAAAAATCCATCACATTAAAACCTGATGAAGAGAAACCGTTAGTTAAACGTGAATTAGAAATACCAGAAAACTTGGAAAATAAGTTAACTGAAAATTTAACCCAATTACAACCTCATGTAATAGACTTAACTGAAAAATTTTTAGGAAGTGAAAGAATTCCTGCTGCTGAAACCGATTCTGCTATAAAATCCGAATCATCTGAAAAAACCTCCCAATCAGAGAACGATAAACCAGAAAAAATAAAAAAGAATAAGAAGAAAAAGAAAGATAAAAAGCCCACCAAAAAAGATGATGAATCTTTAGATACTAATGAAACAAAGGAGAAAGAATTTATTAAAGAAACAAACTTGCTACCCAAATTCGAAGAAAGTCCTGCAGAAAAATCTGTGGACATAGAAGTTAAACCTGAACGGCCCGTTGGTATTAAAGCAGAAACTCTAACTACGGATTCGAATATAGAACACGACATCTTAGGCACAGAAGATATAGAAATTCCTATGACAGAAAAACATGAAACAAAAATATCATTTGAACATGGAGTTGAAAACCTAGAAGTTTCAACTACAACTTCTGCAAATATTTTAGAATCAACAAAAAAATTCTTGGGAGAAGAATCTAGGTATACTTCTGATAATGATTTTGTAAAAAAACCAACGGAAACAATGGATGCAAAATCGACCCACATAGAAGAACAAGCAGCCAGAATAGTAACACAAACAGAAAGTACTGATGTAACTCAAGAAAAACAGCCGAAAGAAAAAAATATAAAGAAACAGAAGAAAGACAAGAAAGTCAAACCGCTTTCTTTCAAAAAAGACGATGTTGGTACAGATGAGCATGAATTATCTGAACCACAGGTTAGTGAGATAATTTCAGTTAGAGAAAGTCCTGAAAAATTGGACACTGATGATATAAAATTAACACCATACATTGAAGAGTCTCAACCCGTAGCATTCAAAATTGAAGAAAAAGCAAAAGATATCGTCACAAAAGAAGATCAACATGTTACAAAAGCTCCTATTGACTCTTCTGAAATACATCTAAATATTTTGAAATTAACGAAAGATTTCTTAGGAGAAGAAACTGTACATACTTCTAATGTTCACACATCAGTGAAAACGTCTAAATCGATAGATAAAATAAGTCCAGAGCTCGTATCTAGTGTAACGCAACAATCAATAAACAAAAATGAACAACAGACAACTACAGATCAAACAAACATAGAACAGCCGGTTGCAACAACAGAAGAACAAGACACAGAAAAAGACACAAGCAAAAACGAAAAGGTAAATACCGCTATAATGCCTTCTGAAAAAGTGGAGAATATATCTAATCAAGAAGAAATCATAGAAATAAAACACGATGAATCAGTTCCTGAACAAGTGTCATACACGGAAAAAGCGATTGAAGAAATTTCAATAACTACCTCTGGAGATAAACCAGTATTATTAGAAAAAGAATATTTGCAAACTGAAATTCAACAAAAACCACAGAGCAGCATAAAATTAATTGATGAGCCACATAAACTGGAAAAGAGACCGGACAAATCCGAGAAACAAACTGAAATACAATTAACAAAAGATGAAATTACTTTACCTATAGAAGAGGTAGTAGAAAAGTCTGCGCTTACTGAGAATATTCCAATACATGGTTCGACTTTTGAAGATGAATATCCAATTAAACCTCCACTTAGTGTTTTAGATTTAACTACGGAGTTATTAGAAAAGGAAAAAATACATGCCGGTATTACAAACGCTCCAACGAAGACAGTTATAAGCATTACAGAAACAGAAGATCACAATCCTCGCGAAGAAACTGTAAAACAAGTTACAGAGAAAACGGGACAAGTTAAAGATAACCTTACTGATAAACTTCCGATTGTGATTGGTACACAACAGATTCCAATTGAAGTTTTAGATAGTTCAGATGTAAAGGAATCTATCTCTGAAATTAAACAAATACAAGAAGTACCTATTCATAAAAGTATCGTTCAAGAAGATATAGATGTAACTAGTCAACAAAAAGCAACCGAAAAAGCTCCAGCTTCCATTAGTACAGAGACCACAGAAATAACAGAAGAGTATCTTACTCATGAGGGACCTGCTATCAATGTGGTTGTTACCAAGAATACCGAAAACGAGAATGAAACTATTCAAAATGTCACCAGTATTGAGAAGACTGTCGGCCACATATTCACTGATAAGACGCCAATACAATCTTCTGTCGAAGTTGAACCTTTAAAAATTGGAACAGTTATTACTGAAAGTGAATCACTCTTAGCTCCGGTAGCTTCAGAAGTTTCATACGTTCGACAATTTGATCCACAAGTACAAGGCTCTTCTGATAGTGTAAATCAACTAATTGCATCAATCGTGCAAGGCGTGCAGCCTGAAGAAGTGAATACCGTACCATCCATTACTGGTCTCCCACCTACTATACACGGTAAATCTGATGTCAAGAATGATATTAATTTACTCTTGCATTATGAACGCGAAGACAGTCATTTAAGAAAACAGCCAGTCAATCTGTCTCAACAAACAAATACGATTGATAAGGTTACTGACTCCTCCAAAGATAAAATTGGGAAAGATCAACAAACTGTTGATATTTCAATGTCTCTTGCTAAAACGAATGTAAAAGACACAATTGAACCGAAAGTGCAGTTGGATATTAAAGTTGAAGAATTTGATTCCAAGCAACCTCTTGTTGTTAAAAAGGATATAGACATTAATCTTCCAAGTGAGGTGAAAATATCAGAACAACATGTCAAAGAACCTGTTGCTGTTATTGCCGAAAAAGGTCATACTCCTATAGAAGTCACACCAGTTGAGTCTATAAAAGACCATAAACGGAACAAAAAGAGAAAAAAACGAAAGGGTAGTTCAGAAACAAATGATTCCGTAGAAATTGAAACGGACAAGAGCCTTGCAGAAACTGACAGTTCTTCATTGGGTCACTACATTGAATTACCAACTTCTCCTCCTATATACTCCCCTAAACCTACAGAAGATGTTTTAGAACCCTCAGTTGATATACAAGAATCTTCAACTATAGAATCTGAAGTAGTAACGGAAGAACATGGTTATGAGCCAGAAGATATATCGATCGGTCTTATTCCTTCACCTGATAAAAAGAAAAGACATAAGAAACGTAAGCAGCACGGTGAAAGTGAAGAAACCACGTATCCTAAAATGAGTACAACTGAATCTGAAGATATATCTCTTGACACTTCGCCTGTAATTGCTGAAACAGTGCAAGACAAGAAAAGTAAAAAGAAAAAAGGAAAGAAGAAAATTTATGATGAATTATCGGAAAAAGAACCAGAACCAACTCCTGAAAAGCATTCTGAAACCACTAAAATCGGTAATGAAATAACAGAGACTTCTCCAAAAGATGAATCTTATCACACTATGAGTGAAACATCTGACATTAGTGTTGTGAAAATTGTTGAAGAAAGTGTTCAAAGTAGCCCCGAGATCTTGAAAAAAGAAGTTACTACAACCATCACTTATCCTGTACCGGTTGTGGAAGAAATTTTAACACACGAATATTCAATTCAAACATCACCTGAAGTATCTATTGAAACGGAAACTGTAAAAGAGGAAAAAGTTGTTCCTCCTGAGTCTATTGACATTGAATTACAAACTTCTCCTGCCCACGTCACAGAAACTACAGTTCAAACAACTCCTGTTGAAGATAAAGACGTTGACACACAAACAGTCGCAGAAGTAACAACACTGGTTGAAAAAGTTTTAATGTCGGATTCTGAAATACAAACAAGCAGACCAGAGACTCCTAAAGAAATTATCCACTCTGAAGCAACAACGCAAGTAATTCCACATGATATCTTCACACCCGAAGAAAAGTTTTCACAAACGTCTTCGCCTATCGAAATGCCTCTGCAAGTTGAAGCAAAATCAGAGAAACCTGAAGTCTTTACTGAATCCAGAGAAATGCAAACTTCGCCTTTACCACAAGTAGACAAGTACGAGAAAGGGACTGAAATATCGGTAGAAACAACCGAAACCGATATACAAACTATTAAACCTGAAATTGTTGATCAAGAAACCAGTACTTCGCCCTTGATAGAGAAAGAAGTAACTGAAATAAGCATCCAGACTCCAGAACTGTCTGTTGTAAGTACCTTCACGCAGTCAGAAGAACCAGAACCAAGTACCATTCACAAAGATATACCTATTATGAAAGAAGAATCACCACTACAAGTTTTACCAAAAATTGAGACCTTCCCTATTGTAGATGCCACAAAGAAGGAGGTGATAACTGTTGATAGCACTCAGCAGACATCTCCAAGAGTTTACTCGGAAGATTCAATCTCTACTTCTACTGATGAGGCTTATGAAGTTCATTTACGAGCACAGATTTCCATACCACAAGCGCCTACTGATTTTCTTGACAATGAACGACAACATGAAGAAGCACCTCCGTCAAGTATTACAGAAAAACAAAAACATAAAAAGAGGAAACATAAGAAAAAAGACGAATCACCTGCTGCACAGTCCCCAGAAAGTCTTTCGGACCCTATAACTACCGAGCTATCGGTTTCTGTCACTCCCACAAGTGAAGATCTGTCTAGCAAAGATACGTCTTCAATTGACGAAGGTGTTTCTCAACTAGAAAGTCCAATTGAATCAAGACAGCAAGAATACAATATAATTAAACAACCTAAACTCACATATTCAGATGTTGTTCAAAGATCTAAATCTAAATCGCCATCTCCAAGCAAGAGTATATTGCCTTACAAAAATGAAAATGCAAGATTGCTTGATGCATTAGAAAAACGTACACAATCAATCATGGAACCACAAGGAACATTGCCAGAGGAATCAATGGCGATTGTACTGTTTGAACCATCGCTTGAAAAGTCTTATGATTTGGTCGTGAACAACCAATTGAACGAAATTAAAAATTCCATACAAAGCCGTGATCCTGAAAGAATTGAAAGAGATGTAATTATTGTAATTGAAACGATATCTATTTGGTTAGAAGAAATTCAATTCAAAATACAAAGAGAAACTATTAGTGGTGTTACACCAAATCAGAAAGAAACGGAACGTATTAAATCATTACAAAATTATGTACAAAGTCTCAAGGAAATCATAGATGTAACGGAAGTAAACGAGGAAGTTATCATTTTAATTGAGACATTAACCCGTCAAGTCGACGCTGTTAATACTTTGAGTAGACAAAGCTCGGTTAAAGTGAAAGAAATGGAAAGGGAATGGTCAAAATTCTTGGAAGACACAGATAAGCTAAGAAACTCTGTTGAGAAAGTAAAATCTGAATTAGATGAAATACTTATATCAGATATACCAACGCAACAGAAGTTGGAGCGTCTCGATAAAATAGAGTCAGTAAATTCAGATAATTCCGATGCCGTCACGAAAATGTTCAGAAAGTATCGTTCTATAGTTGAAACAAATCCAAAGAAGGAATGTCCATCACAATTGTTCTGTACAGATGATGATACCAAGCAAGTAGAAAACTCCATAAATATCGAAAGAGATCGGCTACTTCAGCTGACAGCATTAGCTGAAGAATATGAACAAACTTTACAAGACTTTGGACAAATCACTGATGTAGCGGAAGCCCTTTTAGATAATAAAATTATTGTTTCTAATTTAGATCACTTACATGAAGAAATACAGAAGCATAGAAAATTCTTTGTCAATTTGAGTCACTGTAGAGCTATTCTGGAGTCGTTGGAAGACAACCTTCACAGTGAGACAAGAGCCAAGTTTTCGGCTCTTCACAATTCTCTACACGATAGAGCAACAACCATTATAGATAAAGCCGCAAGTCGAGCTCAACAAATGACATTAGCTGCTTCACGATGGACTACATTAGAGCGCGGTATGAAAGAAGAACAACAATGGCTTAGAGTAGCTCAACAAAGAATCCCTGACCTTTCCAATGTTACTTCTATTGATCACGAACAATATATTAATTTATATCAATCGTTAAGTTTAGATATGTCTCACCATCATGCAAAGATTCAAAGACTTTTGTCCATAACTGACGGTCTACAAAATCTGATTGTTTGTACTGGTTTAGATAATGAATGTTCTGAAGCACTAGACACCTTATTGAAATTACAAGAAGATGTCGACTCGAGATTGACTAGATTGACAGCATTTAAGGAAAACTGGTTAACCTATGACCACATTATAGACAGAATAGAGAGATGGATGTCAATAGCTAATAGAGAGTTAGAGCAGATCTCACCAGAAAACATTACAAGTTCTAGTAATTTGCGTCGCTTCTGGGAGCTTAAAGCTCAGCACGAAGTTTACAACAATCTCAAGAACGAAGCTGGCGTTCAATTTGAAAAAGCTCTAGATATCCTACCTATATCAGACGAAATGGTTCAGAGGCAATTCTTCTCCAAGGTTGAAGATCAATGGCTCGACTTAGCTTCTAAGATCGGTGATATACATTCTTCTGCCATTCAAAACATTTCGGACCGCGACGTATCATCCGGGGAGAAATTGAATATTCTTGAAGAAGAGTTAAGAGAGCTTCGAGCTTCAGTGGATGGACTAAAAGGTGTTATAAAAAGTGAAGATGAACTTAATTTGTACATTGAGCGATTGCAAGTTATGACTGGCCGCATTGATAGAATACAAAATGAGCTTGGGAGGTTAAGTTTACTGCCGACAGCCGAATCGGAGCGGTTGGGAGCTCTTCTCACCCAATCCAGGTTACTTGAGGACCAGATTTCTGAAGAACTTGAAAAAAGTATGTTGCTCAAAGAAAAAATAGTACAGGTCACAAATGGAATCACACGTTGCCAGAAGATGCAACGTCGTGCTCGCTTGACCTTGGAAGAGTGTGAAGCGGCAGAACGTCTCGGCAGCGATGTAGTAGAAAAGGCTTCAGAAACATGCGAGAGATTGGTTGAAGACCTCGCACACCAATGGAGGGATATTCTGTCTTTGAGGCAAGCCTTGCATACATTGCCGACTACTTTACGAGTCTGCGTATCACCTACAGGCTTGGAGAGAGATATATCGGCATTACAGGTAAGATTTTACAAATTATTACTTATTACACAATATAAACTGGCTATTAATTGGATATTACAATACATAAAAATCTAATTTTATTTGTGTAGGAAACTCACTCACAGCTGGAAGAAGCATGTAATAAGTTGAGCGTCCGTCTTCGCTCTAAGGTCCAGCTGTGGAGACGATTCGAGAGGCAGCTGGAACTGGTCCAGGGGGCCGTAAGAGAAGCCGATTATATGGTAGAACTGCTTACGGTACAGGGCCAGGTCGACTATGACCGACTTCTCAAAGCTACTGAGAAACTTGAGGTGAGTTACTTATTATAATTTATAAATAATATACTAAATGGTCCTAGTGGCTTCGTGCCTAAATAGTTTTTTTTATAAGTAATACAGGTATAGATTAACCTGTGATATCTGCTCCTGAGATAGATTACAATCTTACGTTTTTTAACCAAAAAAAAAAAACTAACGTATCATGCGCACATAGTTGCGAAGCCTGGCAAAGTTCAGCTTGTGTTTAATATAGTTTAGTACTAAGCGATGCACTGCAGATATCTATTGCTAAAATAAGAAATAAGTTGTTTACATATTAGAAATAAAATGAGGTGTTTTGATGATTGCGTTTATATGTAGACTCTCAGCGAATCGCTGTCGCGCCGCAGTGGCGAGTTGGTGGGCGAACTTCGTGACGCCGCAGCGCCGTTAGAAGCGTCCACTGAGCCAACTGTCGCGGCGCAGCTCAAGCGGGAGCTGGACGATGCTGCCGCAGCTTACGAACACACCTGCGCCAACCTCACTCACCTTTGCGACAAGTAAAAATCAACTTTATTCTCCTCTATTTCAGTTCAATGTAGCATAGCTACCATCTCGACAAATTGAGGATCGCAAATTACCTATCTATACATCGTTCGCTCTTCATCCCCCACGATTGGAAATGCTTTATTAAATAAATATCTTGTTTAATTGATAAATATCCTTACTAATATTATAAATGTAAGTTTGTTTGTTTGTTATGCTTTCACACAAAAACTACTGAACCGATCACCATTAAATTTTGCATACACATTGTCTGGGACACCAGAAATAACATAGTGTAGCGAAGTCGCGGGCACCAGCTAGTATTAAATATTTTTATTTTTTTATTTTATGACTGCATATCGCAGGCATCTCTGCCACAACCAAGTTATCGTAGTCTTGTTGTTGTAAGACTTTAAATGTATGTAGATGATGATGTGATTGTTGTCGTGACAGATACAACAAGGCGGTGGAGCTGTGGAAACGGTATCGGGACGCCGCAGCCGCTGTACGCGCCTTCGCCGAGTTCCAAGAGGGACGTCTCCATGTACTGAGACCGGACGACGCAGTCGACACTGCCCAGGTCAGTCTTTAACACAACACAAACACTAGAAAAACAATCAGATCAACAATATCACAGCATACTTATTTCCTACAGTAAATCAAAGGCCGACGCCTTTGATGTTGGCGATACGGCCGCCTGTGTAGGTATTTAAAAATTACGGAAGGGTTGACACAAATTAAGTAATATAAAATGTGCTTAAGTACCTTTCTTCATCGTGCAGAAATTGCTTAAAGCTTAGTTCTTTATTTATGCGAGATAAAGATTTGCACGCACTTACGGCACATGCCATATGCACCATTTTGATTTATATAATAAATTAAAATCTGAAAGACGCGATAGCCCTGGAATATTTATCCCAAGCTACTAAGAACGTAGAAGTATGCAGCTTGGGCACGTCCCACTCGCGCCTCACCCCTCACGCCCCGCACGATTGCCCTGTCTAGACGTCTCCGTCGGCCTACTGTACGAAATAAGTGTGCTGTGACAATATTGTCAAGTTTTATTTTGTCAATTCCGTTGTCAGATACTTAATAAAACACTAGTCTCAAAATTCTGTTGCTTTTTGCCGATCAGTTGAAATAACAGAGCGAAATGCTGTAGGTATGTAGAACCTGTCAAGCTTTTCTCTATTAGCATTAAAATTTCCAGTTAGTCCAGGAATTAGTGCCAGTAGTCCCAGTATTATATTTTTCGCATCTCGATTTTCCAATTTGACAACTTTTGCTTAGCTACCAGACATCAACTGTCTATAATAATTCTAAATCTAAAATCTACAATTTTAGAATTTTTGGAAAAGTTGAATCTTAAATAATATATCACTCGTACAAATTATAATTTAATATGTTTTATTGTTCTATGGTCAGAAATTTTATGATCGTTACAGACTGCTTTATATGTAGTTTAAGTAAATGTATATTATAAAACAGTGTAGTGCCTAATACACATCAAATGCTTAGACGAGAATATGGTAACAAAAATCGCAAGAAATGATACCTAATATTTTCTGTAATATTTTGATAAATAATATTTTGATTAAATAACAAAAGATTTAATCTATTTTGAGCGATACCTACTTTTATAAGTTAACTAGCTGGTGCCCGCGTCTTCGTCCGCGTTCTGGATGAAAGATACCCTATGTCCTTTCGATTTAGTACACATTCGTCAGATCTGGTGTTCCAGACAACGTGTATGCAAAATTTAATGGTGATCGGTTCAGTAGTTTTTGCGTGAAAGAGTTACAAACATCCATACATACTTTCGCATATATAATATTAGTAAGTAAATTATATTCGACTTCAGTGTCAAGGAAAATTATGTATTTTCAAAAAATTAGTTAGATTATAACTTAGATTCCAATGAGATGTTGTTTTGTTTACAGTCAGATGAAATTTTGTCAATACTTACCTACGTGCCATTGAAATAATTTTATGGTGTTTATCAGAAGGTTAATTTTAATTTTCGTGCAGACGCTTGAAGTATTGAGTATTTTTTGAGGTAATAGATCCTCGCGCGTAAAAAGCAAATAGTTTTATGGTGGAAAATGCTTTTTTTTTAATATCCTTTGAGTGGTTGAGTCACACTCTGTCTGGGCGTGTCTTACCTTATGCACACTTGAACCCAGCCCATACTCGGTCGACGCTCTTTGATTAGCACGATTGCTATTTCCGTAAGTGGTGTGAGCGTAACGGTCACCACATGCCGTTAACACAACATTCTCTAAGGATAACTCTGTGTACTTTTTTTTTATTGTGTCTTAGGAAATCATTTCTCTTTGAACACCATATCTACCACTCATTATTTGCCTTCAAATTATTTTGTACAAAGGCGAAGTCTCACTTAAGGTATATTAAATGTATCAGCTGTACAGGTTTTAACCATATTATTGTGCAGTTAAAAATATACAATAAGTAAGTAAGTTAACTACTAAGTAGTTACTAGATTTTTTTTGAGTGGCGACATTTTTATATTTTTAGACGATCCTTCGGTAACCTAACATTTTTCCGGGATAAAAAGTATCCTATTATGTTAATCCAAATCCGCGTTCAGTAGTTTTTATAGAAAGAGTAACAAACATCCATTCATTCATCCTCACAAACTTTATAATATTAGTAGAATAACAGAAAGAACTGACTGAAGCACGTGGCTTTTCTCGCGTTGATGAATGACAGCAGAATCTAATCTAAAAAAATAATGTCAACAAAAATAACAGACATTATGGCTCTAATTTCTTAAAATCTTCCGAGGACTTGACTTGACTCTGACTTGACTATAGTCTCGGGATCTTCTACTTTTGATTTTAATTTCAATTTAAAAAAGGCTATTACAAATTGCTAATTTTACTGCAATGACAAGAAGAAGAAGAAGAAAATCTTCCGAAATTTTTTAGTGACCTCGTGTCATTACGTCGTTACATTCGCACTACAACGAATAGGTTAAAGTCTAATGAAAAAATAAAATCGCTTTAAAACATTGATAACGAGTTGATAAAGCGAATACACACACACACACACACACACACACACACACACACCGGCCGCGCCAACATTTTTTCAGTCGTTTCGCAGACGTCTCGCCGGCATGACGTCTGTCGGATAACGCGTAAACGCACGAACAAAACTCGAAATTAACTACTCGAATAAAAAAAAAACTACGAAACAAAACTCCGCGTTATGAAATGTATAAATTTTAATGCAAATATTTACAATATAATTTATTAATTTATGACTATTATTATTATTATTCTCGTCCAGTGATAAGTTGAAACGTTGAATGCAATAATTTCTCTTGATAAAGTTGGAATTGCATACAACCTTGAAGCCTCGCGACCTTGACAGCAAAATATACCAAATTTCAAATTAGCCATTCCGCATTCAATTTGAGAAGCGCGTTGGTGTGTTGCTTGTATAACAATATATTATACAAAATTTAATTCTAAACGATAATGAGGTCTCGTCTGTGTAAACTAATTAATTTAAAAGTTAAATGAATTCGTTATCGAGCTCGGCAAAATGTCAATAATCTTTTTAATACCTACACAAGTTGAGTTAAGGTCACAACGCATGGTACTAAAGTACCTCATTGTGGCGTGGTGATGTTTACAACTGTGATGAGATAAAAAAAATATGTGTTATCGGTTTAAATAAAAAAAAAAGTGTCTTATCGCGATGTCACTGGAAAAGGTATGAGATAATTTTAATCTGTTTAATTAATGCGTTTATTGCCATGAAAAATAAGTAAAGATATATCAAAAATGGGTTAGGTTACATGTGAAGAAAATAATAAATAAACAATGTTTTAAGTATTATTTTTGTTTTACAAATAAGAGTCGAAAAATTAGGTTATAAATGAAAAGTTAAGATACAAATAAAATTTTTAATGTAGGAACTAAATTTTTATTTTTTGTTAATAAATTGATTTGCCAAAATTATAATAATATATTAAATCATTTCAAATTATATTTTTAAATACTTTTGTATACCGAATATTGAGTCAACGCCTGATGTTCTATTTCTTAAATAAATAATTTAAAAAAAAAACATTTACTCAAAATGAATATAGTGAATAAAATATAGTGAAACCAGAACAATGTTAATTTTGAAAAATCCTAACTAATATTAAAATGCGTGTTTGTTTGTCACGCTTTCACGCCTTAATTAAATACACAACCAATCATCCTAAAAATTTAATACACGTTGTCATTGACAAAGACATAGGGCACCATTCGCTCAGAAATAAATACTGTTCCTGAAGGGTAATCTAAAAAAAAATTGTGTGTGTGTCAGCTCCTACACACGACTGGAGTTTACTCCTTACGAACGATTATAAAATTTAAATTTTCACAATTCGAACATGTACCTTTTTAAATAATATTATGTAGTGAACATTTGTAAATATCTCTGAAACTTGGGTTGGTCTCAAACGGTCTAGAACGCAATTTAACTAGGTAATTGTAGTTTTGCCTACATCGCAATATAACTACCGCGTAATACGTCTAAAACTAAACACCCTAAACACAACATACTCGTAGGTATTCTAAAATATTCAAAAACATATAGAACGTAACCATAACGCATTCGTGTAACAATTTTGATTTTACAACCATAAATCATACCACCACGGCCTTACTTATGTATTATATTACTAGTTGTTTTCCGAAAAAATAATTTTTTGTGGTGAACCACCCTTAACATTTAGGGGTATGAAAAATAGATGTTAGCCGCGTCTCAGACTTACCCGATAAGCACACTAAATTTCATCAAAATCGGTCCAGCTGTTTCGGAGGAGTGTGGCAACAAACACCGCAGACACGAGCATTTTATATCTATACTAATATTATAAAGCTGAAGAATTTGTTTGTTTGTTTGAACGCGTTATTCTCAGGAACTACTGGTTCGAATTGAAAAATTCTTTTTGTGTTGGATAGAGATTATTTATCGAGGAAGGCTTTAGGTTATATAACATCACGTTGCGACTAATAGGAGCGAAGAAACAGTCGAAAATGTGGAAAAAAACGGGGAAAATTATTCATCTTTGAGGGCTTCCGTTGCGTGCGCTGCGAAAACCGTTCGAGATACCCAAATGATTCCCAAAATAACTAAACCACGCGTCGCCAGCACCAGCTAGTATTAGATAAAATAATTATGCAAATCGAGTCTTAAGGAGTAAACTCCAAAAACCTGTATTTTACTTAACCGAATATTGCTTTTGAACAAAACAACTAATTATAACCACTGTAATTTCCTCAAAAGTGAAGCTTGTCGTGTCTCAGTACGAACGTTTTTCGGCAGTTGGCAGCTAATTATACTTTCAAATGCATTTTTTTGTTCCACTCCTCAACAGCCAACGTAGCAATAGACTGAGCAAACACAGACTAATGTTACCTTATATGCAATTACAGGTTTTTCAAAGTGATTTCTTAAGTGTTATGTCATTCACGGAAATACGTTCAGAATTGTAATATTTCAAACGGTTATTGACTACCGTTTTACATTTTTTTTTGTTTAAAATGCCCACTACTCATTGCAAAAAGTTTTGCAAAAAAATAAAAAATAAATTTTTGGGGTGGACCACCCTTTACATTTAGGGGTATAAAAAATAGATGTTGGCCGATTCTCAAACCTACCCGATAAGCACACAAAATTTCATCAAAATCGGTCCAGCCGTTTCGGAGGAGTTTGGCAACAAACACCGCGACACGAGAATTTTATATAGTTATTAGATCTAGTTATATATTCTAAATTATAGATTGAAACGCTTATTGTGTATTATGTAACTAGTCAATTAAATTTAATGCAAATATTTACTGTGTGAAGTAATGACGCTATTATTAGATTTATTTTCAAATTTTCCTCATTATTTTAATTGAGACTTTGCACAAACATTAAATTGTTTAAAATATCGCTACGTCTATCTATTTGTCGGCTTAACTCTCCTTAATTACACATGTACATATTTTGATGCGATTTTCACTATTGGTTAAATATTTTCCTTAGAATTTTTTAATATTTGTTACATTCTAATTACGATTGAAAATTTATTGCTTGAAAAACACAATTGATTTTGATATTAATCGTAAATATAGATACTAATAAGTATATTCCTTGAAATAAACTATGTATGTCATAATGCCACCTGTCAAATAAACCCATTTGTAGTCTTCAAGTTTAGCTGTCAAATAATAATTACCTACTTGTGTTCATTATTAATTCCTGCCACGAGGCGGGAATGCAATAAGGAAATCTGTATTTGGAATGTCATACGCTCAATTCAAATACGGAATTCGTAAAGACGTTTATCGTCGACCACTTTGAAATAAAAATGGAAAATCATAAATTTTGTCGAATCCAAAAGTTGTCTAATTAAGATACTGACGAATTACTGACGAATCTGTCCAAAAACGAATCTGTCGAATACAGAAACAAAAAAATAAAAATGTGGTATTTTTTAAGGAAAAAAAAGTAGGCGATTTAATATTTCAAACAAATAAAAAAAATTATAGTCCTTTTAATTTTTTGGGCATATCAGCCCATCATCCCCTGAGCCTAAAATTTTATAAATTATACGTTAAATATATTTTTTAAATTTTTTTTCCATACTTACTATAATGGAACTAATTTAAAAATAATTATGTTATGTTAAAAATTCACATAACCGTGTTAACATGGCATAGGTACTTAGGTATTAATATATTATTACTTTTCATATTGTGCTGTTTACCTAATCTAAAATTATTACAATTCTAAGCGTCTATGTTCAAACCGCACGTTTGTTAATAAATATCAGATGTGTGCAAATTAGCAAGTTGCTGACTTCAAGGACAGACTTTCCTACTTTTGCCATTGTGCGCAGAGTTCAAAACGTGATAGACAAGACAATTTTTAAAACACATTTAATCACGCGCCGGTTACAATGTATTACGGTTTTTTGTATAGGTAGGTAGGTACTAGCTTTTGACCGCGAATTTTCGTTCCAGTCCCTTTTTCTTAAGCGTTGAAAAATAAAAAAATTAACGAATTATTAAAAATTTAATCTGTCTAAATGTTCGTGAATCTATGGTGAACATTCGAAATTTTGTTAATTGCGGCCAGGCGCGAAGCCCTACGCCCTTGCATTACAAACAACCAAACAATATAAAGCAGAAACAACCTTCGTAGGTACATACAGACAAATCAATAAATATGTGTAGTAGTAGGTACTATTGTCCCAGCGAGGAATAACTCCAATTTTTATTATGCACATTGCTATTTGATCTTTAGCTATGTAATTGCTAGACAATTTTGATTTTAAGGAGTAAGGAGTAAATTTCAATAAAATTAAAAAGAAATTTTACTTACAATTTTACCCATTTTATTGGTTGTAGCTATGCAGATTATTGATTTACTAGTACTAGATATTTGTAAATTAATATAATTTACAAGAGCAATTTGTTTACCTTTGCTTAGTTAAATATCTGAGTACCTACAAGATGCTACGAATGAATCATTCATGCGTATGCTAAATTCATTATCATTAAGTATAACTCTGGTTTGTTTCACCATTAGACGCCATTAAAGCTAATGGACTGTGTACATAGTTCAAATTATAAAAGCATTGTGCATACATATATCTGTTTAAAGATAAAATGGTAATTACTTCAAGGATCAAATTGACTTTAATTAATTTCAAAATTTTAAATGAATAGTTATCACTGAGTTTAAGATATCAGGATGTAATGTAAGGCTTTTAACTTCGATCTAAAGTAGGTATCTTAATTGAATTGTTATTTTTCTGGGTACGCACGGATTTTTTTTGCAATTTTCTAATTTTTCTCTTTACAAATGTTTCTTAAGAACCTTCCTCGGGCTACAGAGATTATTTTAAAAAAATTGCCGAATGTGTACAGTCGTTCTCGAATTTTTCGTTTAGCAATACACTTAGAGGGTTCATTTTTATTTAAAGTAGGTACCTATAGATAATTAGTTTTTTATTATATATTTTTGTGGGGTAGGTATTTTTTTAGTTTTAACTTTATTTTAATATTTTTCTAATTTTATAATTTACTAGCTGTTGCACGCGACTTCGTCCGCGTAACTTTATAAAATAAAGCCTATGTTACAGCTTTCTATAGGTAAAAAAAATTTTATATAGGCCTAGTAGTTTTTGATTTTATTCATACAAAACATACATACAAAAATTAACAACATTCTCTTTTTATAATATTAGTATTGACTTGCGACCCGGCTACCCTACCCCCGGCTTTTTTAATCCCTTCTTAGTGGATGCTTACGTTATAAAATTAAACTATTTATCACATTTCAGCTTTCTAGACTTAGTATTTTAGGCTGTGCATTGATACAGTCAGGACAAACGGTTTTATAAGCATCTGTAATCTTATATATTTTTTACCTTCTCATAAACATAACATATATATGTTCACCTATTATTAAGAAACTTTCCCCTCTACACCACAATGAAAGTCATTAACGGTGTTCATAAAGTTCACTAAATTTATAACTAGCAAAGTTTTCAAAACATTTCCGCATTTTGAGCGCCATTAAATGAAGTTCTTAACGCTTTTTTGAATCATAAAATTTGGATTTTTATACTAAATGTATATAGATGTATATATCTACTTAATATTCCTATAACATATTGGTCAAATGAATATTTAAACCAGAACTAACAAAATTATTTTATGTATCAAGATGAAAGGACCTTTTCTGACAACCTGTATGTAAACGAAATTTCATAATATCGGTTGAGTATTTAAGGCGTGAAAGTGTAACAAATAAATTTACTTTCGCATTTACATAATAATAAAATTAGTTAGGATAACAATTTAAAATTAAACGGACTTTAATTGACACTTTCACTTTAAAGTTTTGGCAGGACGCAAGCACAGACGCAAGTGACAAATGAAAGCGAAGTTATATTATTATTTATTGTCATTGTATTATAAGTAGTTGGAACACTGAGGGTCAAGTGCGAGTTTTACTCGATCAAACGCATCGTATGCGTCAACGTCAATTTGTATGGCAATGAAGCAGCGCCACCTAGTGGCTAACCTGTAGCGCTGCTTCATTTCCATACAAATTGACGTTTACGGACACAGACATAGATCTATGTCTGTGTTTACGGACGTTATTTGCCTGTGCACGCTTATCTTAGAAACGGCTTAACTGATTTGAATGTGGTTTTCACTGATCAGATTATCTGGAATAACATATTATTTTTTATCCTGAAAAATGTTTGTGCCTGTGGTATTTTGAAAAATGAATTACAGCACGTACCTACGAAGTTGCGGGCACCAGCTTGTATATTTTACTCGCTGATAATATAGCTTTCCAACAGTCAAAGAATTTTTCAAAACGGTCCAGTAGTTTCGGAGCCTATTCAATGCAAACAAACAAACAAATCTCAAAATTCCTCTTTATAATATTAGTAGTAAGGTATAAAAAATCAACTACAAAATGTAACAGATTATTCAATAAAATACAAATAGGTAGGTATTGGTACGGTTTTTGTTAACTAAACTTATTCATGTTTTAAACTGACTTCGATTTTTTATCCGCATAATCCGCACAAAACGCGTCTTAGCAACAATAAAGATGATCATATGAACACGTAGGTATTTTACGTAGGTAAACTGCTGATATATTTAAATTTAGTACTGATGAATTATTGAACTATACGTCGTGTATAGAATATAGAACTCACTGCCTGCGTCTGTGTTTCCCCAAAATTACAACTTCGGGGTCTTCAAACGTAGGGTAAATGGCCATCTACTAGGTAAGCGTGGTCCACCTTCGGCCGCATCTGCACCTAACATCAAGTGAGATCGCGGCCAAGCGCTGCCTTGACTTATATAAAAAAATTAAAAAAAGATTTCATCCAGAAAAATAGTATTGTTCTCTAGGTATTATATAAAATTAAGAAAACTAAAGAAAACTAATAGCAATAAAAATGTCAGGCGTGAAATTGCGCTGCTATGTTTTTTAATTTGAACGCGGACAAAGTCGCGGGCACCGGCTAGTTATTAATAAATTGCGACGACAAGTTCGTCAAAAATATGCGTTAAACTGTAAGGCCTCCAATACGGAAGGATTACTCTTCGGACCACGAATGACGCTCAATATATTTTTCCAAAAATAATTAATATTCAAAAGTGAGTCTTAAACCAATTGAAAAGGTGTTATATTATATAGACAAGCAGTATAGCTCATATTTTCATAACACCTTTTAAATTGGTTTAAGACTCACTTTTGAATATTAATTATTTTTGGAAAAATATATTGAGCGTCATTCGTGGTCCGAAGAGTAATCCTTCCGTATTGGAGGCCTCGCAGTTTCGCATATTTATATATAAAAATTATGTGTCACATTTTGATAAAACTTCGTAACTATTTGTAATTTGGTCCAACTTAAAAGATAGGATAGTTTTTATTTTGAACCCGGGCGAAGCCAGGAACGTATAGCTACTATAACTATCTAAGTATAGTATAGTTATTGCCAATTTACCGATATGTTTTTTTATTGATTAAAAAAAAACTCAATAGTAAAGATTAGATACGACCAATTTTAATTCGCTTATATATTATACTAGCTGGTGCTCGCGACTTCGTCGGCGTTGAATAGTTATTTTGGGAATCATCTGGGTATCTCGAACGGTTTTCGCAGCCGTGTAGTATCAGTAGTACGGTTGTTTGTTCGGTTGACCGAACTAATGAAACTTTTTAGTATCAGTAGTACGGTTGATAAAAATCACCGAACAAATGACACTTTTAAAGTTGCAGTAGTTCGCATAAAAATTTAATTAAAATTAAAGGATACTATAGATAAGTAAGTAACTTATCTTTTTTATATTTAACTAACAACTAAAAACAAGTACGAGTTTTGTTTAAATATTAATTATTACCTACATATGTTATCACCTTTTTAATACATACGAGTATAATACAGGTGACTTTTTATTTTTAAGTAAACAAAGTCGCACTTTCTCACCGGATTACGACCTTTCCGGAGTAGAAATTCCATTAGTTTTTACTTATATTTTAACCAACTACGTTAAAAAATGTTTTAGGTGAACAATAACGAAAAAAAAAACAAGTTTACAAATTCTAATGTAAAAAGAAACCTTCGGGTTTTTCGATTTTTTATCTATACTTTTTATTATTAACTAGCTGCTGACCGCGACTCTGCGCGCGTAACTTTGTAAATTATATACTAAAACCTTCCTCGAGAACCACTCTATCCATGAGTTAAAACAGCATGAAAATCGGTGCAGTAGTTTTTGAGTTTATAGCGAAGGGATCAAAATGGCCAGTTAGGTACCTACCTAGTACAAACTTATTGTAGGTAATAATCACTACATAGTATAAAACAAAGTCGCTTTTTCTGTCCCTATGTCCCTTTGTATGCTTAGATCTTTAAAACTACGCAACGGATTTTAATGCGGTTTTCACTAATGGGTAGAGTGGTTCTCGAGGAAGGTTTAAGTACATAATTTACTAAGTTACGCGGGCGAAGTCGCGGGCAGCAGCTTTAATTTTATTAACACGTAATTTTATAAACTATAACTAACATGTAGTGCCATCTGTTAACAGACTTTTTCCATTATTCGAAGTGAGATTAGATGAATTAGAGTACTACATTGCTTCAAACAGAATTCCCTAGATGGCGTTGTAAATTTTGCATACACGTTGTCTGGGACTCTAAAAAGGACATAGGGTACCTTTCATCCAGAACGCGGACGAAGTCGCGGGCACCAGCTAGTTAATATTTAAACAAAACTTGTACTTGTATTTAGTTGTTAGTTAAATATAAAAAAGATAATTACTTACTTACCTTTAATTTTAATTAAATTTTTATGCGAACTACTGCAACTTTAAAAGTGTCATTTGTTCGGTGATTTTTATCAACCGTACTACTGATACTAAAAAGTTTCATTAGTTCGGTCAACCGAACAAACAACCGTACTACTGATACTACACCTTCGCAGCGCACGCAACGGAAGCCCTCAAAGATGAATAATTTTCCCCGTTTTTGACTGTTTCTTCGCTCCTATTAGTCGCAACGTGATGTTATATAGCCTAAAGCCTTTCTCGATAAATGATCTATCCAACACAAAAATAATTTTTCAATTCGAACCAGTAGTTCATGAGATTAGCGCGTTTAAACAAACAAACAAACTCTTCAGCTTTTTAATATTAGTATAAATAAATCGTAAAATAAGTAGGTAATTATTTAAAATTCAGTGAAAACCTTAATTTTGCTTTTAGTACGCAAATAGCTAAAATATTATTTTGACCTTTGGATGATCGATTATTTAAATGTTTAAATAATTTTGTATTAAGAAACGACCTTGTAACCTTGTCTACAAGTTTGATAGCGCGTTATCTCACAGATTTGAATCTGGTATAAGTTGAACAAGTTGAACAAGTAGGTATGTTATACATCCTCACTCGTATTTGGTTCAAGGCTCGATTTATATCAGTTCCGCAGTGAGTAGGTTATATCATTTATATCAGTCCTAAAACTCTTCGCGTTTTATAATTTAACTAACTTTGTGATTTCCATAGTGCCATCAAAGACTATGTAATTATAATTGAGTGCCATGTGATAAAAGTTACTGTCGAAATTATCAGTGGGAAGGTACAGTGTCGACCGCTAGTCCATATCAACGAGTAGGTATATTCTATTATATAAATATTATAAATGCGAAAGTTTGTTTGGATGTATGGATGTTTGTAACTCTTTCACGCAAAAACTGCTGAATGGATTTCAATGAAATTTTGCATACACGTTGTCTGGTACACCAGAAAGGACATAGGGTACTTTTCATCCAGAACGCGGACGAAGTCGTGGGCAACAGCTAGTCTACTAATATTATAAAAAGAGATTTGTATGTTTGTAATGAATAAACTCAAAAACTACTGGACCCGTTTTGAAATTCTTACACCTATAGAAGCTACATTTTATCAGCGAGTAGGTAACATAGGCTTATATTTTATAACGTGACGCGGGGAAAGTCGCGTGCAACAACTAGTTACTTTTTGTCAGGCGATGATTTTTTTTTTTTTAGATAGTCTAAAAATAAACTCCAGGAACAATATTTTTTTCTGGATGAAAGTTACATTAAGTCCTAACAACGTGTAACCTATGCAAAATTTTATGACGATCACTTCGGTATTTAAGGCGTGAAAGCTAAACAAACAAACTCACTTTCTAATATTAGAAAAGGTTAGGATATTTTTTTTAAGTGTTTATTGAATATTTCATCTATCGCTTTCCATTATTTAAGACCAATGCCAAGATTACAAAGCCACGCATTCCCTTAATGTCATCTTTGACCTCCATAACATATAAGTACTTAGTGTGCAAATTACTTATATGTTATGTAAATGCTTATTTAGTTTGTTTTATAAAGAAAATAATAATGTTATAAATTTAATAATTCTTACTACTACTTTGTTAAAACAGGTGTATTTGTATTGAAATAGAGAATTTCCAGCGTTACAATGAATCACACGCTCCAATTGTTAGCTACACTATTAGAGATGAATTGTCTAAATTGTTGAAATCGAACACGAGTTGCTTAGAATCTAGTGTAAGACGTATTAATAGTGTTGATCAGAGTATTTTTTTTTCACCATTACCTATTATACATTACATAAATGTTACAAAATAATATATAAACCAAAGATAATTGATTGGTCTCGCTGCGCTCGACTAGATAGAGCGCTATACAAAGGCAATAGCTCCGAAAATGTGGCTACTTTTTATTGTAGTGTGTATAAAAAATCGTCACTTTTTACCCAGTTTTATTATATTTTTACACAGTTTCACTGCTAAAACTGGTATATGCCTAAAATTTAATAAAACATTCGACACATACACATCACAGACAGTTTGCAATGTGACTGGTTCGGGTACGCCGAATTCGGCGTACTATTTTATGCCACCGTATCTAGTCGACCGCAGCGAGACCAATCATTTATCTATGATATAAACCCTGCGGTCATGACTATATTAAAAGGGAGACAACGGGAAGCGACTTTGTTTTATAAATGTAGTGAAGGAAACTTAGTAAGCGCTTGTAAGGATACCATCCTATATAGTCGAAAATAGATATTACGTTATTCTTTATTGTTCTATGATCGATCACATGCTTCCCGGTTATTTTAACTGATCGACATTAATAATATTCAATGGCACATTATGGAAACAGGTCACACAGTCTTTACGACTTCATTGAGACTCGATACAAATACAAGAACTAAAACAATAAGTAGGTTGCTACTACATATTGTATTAAATCTTCTATTTGTAGGTACTCGTTCAAGATAATTTACCAATACTCTCATCGGTTGATTATTTTAGACTCAAGGTTTTGACCATAATACGGTGTTTTGAAAACAGTGTTTCGAAAACAAAAACACAGGTGTCGCCGGTTTCGAGTGGCTTTGTTTACATTTCGTCAAAAGATATAGTAATATATCTATTGTCGATCTAAAAATATTAAGTGCGTAAAAAATACGTAATCTTAATACATACCTACTTTTTTAAATATTTGACGTTCAAGTTCATGTTGTTATAAAACAAAATGAACATGTTCATATACTAAAGGCATATTTCACCAACTACAAGTAAAATGTTTATTAGTTACTTTTAGAAATAATTTTATGTTTTATTAAATTATGCATTCGGTTTAGTGCATCCTTTTTACGTTTGGGACTTTTACCGTACAAGGTATATCAGCTAAACTATTCTTAGTATTCTTAGTTGGTGAAAGAGGCCCTTAGTAGTTTTTAAAATTTTGATTGATTTTGAGAAAAATATAAAATGCTTTCAACATGGTTAAAACTCTTTGGTTAATTGCAGCAATTTTTTCGATATTAAACCATACCGAGTAAATATATGAAAAGATAAATATTTTCTCCAGGCATGTTTGGAGCAAGAAGCAAGGGTCGCAGAGCTGCGTTCTCTTGCGGCCCGCATTGCAGAGGAGACCGGATCGAGGGCTCTCCAAGCGGATGCGGACGCCCTGGCACGCCGTCTCCAGTTAGTTGCCGGCACTGTGCAGGTCCTTGCGGATCTTGGTGAAGCTAGACAATTGGCTAGAGCCAAAGCGCAGTACACGAAGGAACGGCTATGTGACATGAGACAGGTGAGATTTAATCAATACTTGAATAAACACACACACTACACACAGACGACACGTTTGGTCTAGTAACCTTAGCTGTTAACCAAACGGTCGCGGGTTCGAATCCCGCTAGGGGCAAATGTTTATATATTGTGTTAACATTTACCTTTCTTAGTGTCTGAGTCATGGAGGTTTGTATTTACAAAAAATAATAATCTATGTAGTATTTCAACTGTCTGGTATCCATAATACAAGCATTAGTTGCTTAGTATGGAACTAGATGGTTCTTGGCAGAGTGAAACGATCTTATTTTTCATAATTTAAGCCTGCCTTTAAGCCTCAGGTCATACACATAGTGACATCTTATAAATTGTTGTTATTTATATTTTCAGGACTTGACCACAGTTGAGGAAGATGGTGAAATTGTTGAAGACAAACTAATAGCACTCAGGGAAAATTTGATCGCGCTTGGAAAAAGTGAAGCTGACATAGTTCCAGCTATAGCTCAACGACCTGGAATCGACCGTGATGTTTCCGAGGAACATTCTATCGTGAAAATCCTGGAATTGTGGCAGGCTATGTTCCGAGACACATTCCTACACTATCACAGGTTGTCGACTGCTCTAGTCAGGTCAGGAGATGCCGTGACAGCTCTTAGGTTATGGCACGAATATCTTTTCGATCTACAATCCTTCCTATCAGGATCCATACCAGAGGACTATGAAAATCTGACTGAACATCGTCGATTGTGTCGCGTCCACCGGAGCTTGTTAACGTCTCAAAGGTCGATCCTTATGAACGAAAACAGAGAATTGACTAATAGAGACCTGGCTGCTAAGTTCGAAACTTTGACAACACTTCACAATGAAACTTTAGCGAAAATAGCCAAGAGACATGACGTAGTTTCTACGCGCATAGCTGCATGGGATGACTACAGAGAAACGTACACGGAACTTTTAAGATGGCTGAAAGAAATCGAACGCGAAAAAGAAAAATTGCAACTTAGATATGTCCATATTAAGAGAATAAACAAAGTACTGACCCAAATACAGAATCTCTCAAGCAAAGTACCTGAAGGTCGTAAACAGACTGAAAAACTCATAATATACCTTAAGAAGATACTTGATTTCACCGAGGAGGCTTATGGAGCTTCAGTGAGGATGGAGTACGTCGGTATCGTAAAGAGAGTCGATAATCTACATGCTAGCCTAGAGACTTGGCGCGATTTTCTTAATCGAATACTTGGCCTTATCAACGAATACGAGGCAACAACTAGTGACCTCAGCAAACTGTACTCGAAGACTCACGAGGAAATTACGTCTTACTCCGACGAGGAACGTCTTTCGAGGCCTCAACTTAAAAAAGCTGTAGAAAAATACACACAACTTCGAACTATCATTGTTAAGACTGAGTCTCAAATAGAAGCCTTGACGGTTATTCAGGAACAACTCAAAGAGTGTCTGAGCCCTCAAGATATTCGAATAGTGAATCAAAAAGTCTGGCAACTAAAACAACAGCGAGCTGATTTGGAACATCAACTATCCATAATTATTCACAGATTGCAAGAACGATTAGAAGTTTACACAATATTTGATTCGCGAATTACTCGTTTCGCTGAATGGATCACAACCCTAGAAACTCGTCTCGAAAAGTCCAGCCAGAGTAGTGATGTCGGAGCTCTCGATCCTCAAGATTTAATTAGAAGATTAAATTCTGATATTCAGGCCGAAGTTTCAATGAAAGAACGCGAATTTGAATGGCTTATCGAAACTGGTGGTAATCTTATAGACCTGTCCAAAAAAGATGAGAAATCTTTCAGTAAACAGACAAGCAAGCAACTTAATGATGTACAAAGTCGCTGGCACAGATTGCAAGAAACCGGTAGAAGCAGAATTGCGAAAATTACAGAGTTACTAGAGACAATATTACAACTCGAAGAGAGACTCACAGAGATAAGATTAAAATTACACACAATTGAAACTAGATTAACAACAACCGTGGTTTTGGAACATCTTACGAAGAAATTCGTCGACGAAAAGTCAAAAGAGCGTGACGAAATACATAAAAGCATCGAAGTGCAGAGTTCAGATGTCGGAGAAACGTTGAATCTGTGCGAGCTAATCTTCAACGATCCGGATGTGTTGAAAGGAAACTTCGACCTCCGCAACTTACGGACCGGAGTCGATATTATCGAAAAGAAATGGAAGAACATCTGCGATATGTCCGAACAGCGCAAGAGTGTGTTGAAAGAAATCCGAATTGCCGCTAGGCTGGTGAATACTCTTTTGCCCAAGGTTGAGAAAGAATTGGATTCGATAGAGAGAAGAGTGGAGAAGATCGAAACCCGTAAACAAAGAGGCGAGAATGAGGACGCGGGAGTATCTAAATCTGTGATTAACGACCTAGATTCCTTGAAGAAGGACGTCAATGAACTCGAAGAGGGTTACAGCCGCGTGGCTTCCGCTAGAGGTATAGAATTGAGAGGCGAAGGTGCCGATAGTGCGGCGAGACTGCGCGCCGTGGTCCGGAGATGGCAGCAGTTGCGAGGTCGTGTGGATTCTGCCGGAGCTGACGCGCACAGACAGTTTTTGTCTGCGCACGGACGGGCTGTGGTAGCACTCGCCGAGGCCGACGTAAGACTGACTCGAGCCATGCATCTGGCGCCTACTCCGCTTGACAAGGAAGCTACCCTCAAGGAGTTAGACGGCGTAGAGTACGATGTGGGTGAGTGCGCAGCACTAGTGGAGGAAGCGGAACGAGCGGCTCAGCTGGCGACTAGTTCAGGGGTTGAAGGCACTGGGGTAGCGGATATGGCGGCCGAATATCGCGCGCTATACGCTGACGTCGTTGCGAGGCTGCACGCCGCGAGATCCGAACTCGTCGCAGACGTCGATACTGCTGTACAGGTGAATACACATTCGTATCCTACTAATATTTTGAAAAGAGTAGTTAATTTTCTGAATTTACTAAACTAATCTCTAATTTTTTTTTTTTTATTTTACCTAGTATTAAAATCACTATCTTTAATGAAACTGAATGAATTGTAATTTTATGACAATAAAATCTTTTCATTTAGAAATCTCAATATTTTTATTTGAGCCATGACTTGACCAAAACATTGAAGCAATGTGCAGGAAAAACAATACAGCTAATATTCATATTCCTTTCCCCAGGTTGACACACTGAAATGGGAAACAGACGCGTCTCTGCAAGTAGACACGTTGACCTCCAAAGAGACTTATCGAAGCGAGCTCGAAGTGGCTGTGAAAGAAAGTACCGACGCCTTGGAAGCTCTGCGCAACGCTTTACAGCAACAACAGAACGAGAACGCCTCCGGAGACGATCTGGCGACTGCCGCCAAGGACATAGCCAAAGCAGGAGCGAAGCCGGCACAATCTTTGGAACTCGCCAAACACCTGTCCGAGTTACTTCTCACCGAATGTGATGCAAACGAGGACGAGGCGATGTTGAAGGAGGTAGAGTCACTCGCCCTCAGATACGAAGAGCTGCTCGCTCAAGCTAAGAAGCGAGAGCTGCAGATCAACAATTTGAGGTTAGTTTTTATGGTTCTTCGAAGGTTTTCTTAACTTAATTTCAATATTTACTAGCTTTCGTTATAAAATTGAACTAAAATTGGTTATTTCTTTCCTACTTTTTGAATATTATATAATGCTCCATTTCTTTTACTAGTTAATTGATGTTTTGTTTCATATTCTTTTTGTAACGAATAATATTTATAAAATCGACAGTAACTATTTTTTCAATGTTAAACTACGGGCTGCTTATATTTTCTTATAACGGGCTGCTTTATAATGCTATATTTTTATAAAATATTTAAGAGACAATGTAAATTTTTGTGATTATATGGAACAAAAGGCTTACGAGTTGTATCTAGTTAAATTTGTATGGGAATTGGAAATTAAATAATAATTTTATTTAAGTATATTGTTATACTTATAATACTAATAATAAACGAAAGCCAGTAGATTGTTCTGTCAATATGTTTGTTGTTCGCTAGCATTGTTAATATAGGATATTTTTGTATGTAGCACCGGCACTGATTTGCATTTTGGTGATGGGGCCTTTTTTGCCAACTGTCAGCCGTCAACATAAAATATAATATTCAGTCCGACGAATATTTTTTCAAAATTCTACCCTTTAACTTTTAAAAATTCTATTTTTTATTTAACCCTGTTCGTTTAAATGTTGTTTTGTGTTTTCTTAATTTATCCTCAAAGTTTTTCGATTTCTTTTTTTTTTTTTAAATTTAAACATACATACTTAGGTTAGGGAAGCAGATGCGATGTGAAATTGATTTGAATTATAAATTGCAAAAATATTAATTTAATAATTTAATGTAATCTTACGACTTAATTTAATTAATATGTTATTGTAAATGTACGGTAATGAAACAGAAAAATGTCTCGTTTAAAAAAATTATTCAGTAATTACTTATATGAACAAAAAAACCGAGTTTGAACATATTAAATATAATAAGAGCGAGTTGTCCTACTTTGGTTGCAACAAGTACCTATTCATTCTTATGGCAAGTCCACCATATTATTGTATTTTTTTTTATATCGTATTATAATTTATCTCCAATAAAGGTACTTATTTAGTGTTTTCTAAAAACATCGTATTTGCAAAAGCTTCCTAACCCGGCATGATCTAAACACAGCATTTTTTACTCCCATAGGTTGCCACATTCCGCGTCTTACGCGCTCACGTGTGAACAGTGAGTACTGCTTCCTAATATAATATTACAATTACTCTTAAATAAACACTGCATGGTATCCAGTAGTTAGTGCACAATGTTTAATCACTATTTGCACAGCATTATGAGTTTGCACAAAAATATTCTTAAGGCTTTGTAAAAAATCGCCTTGTAAGCAAAGATTTAATTGATCTTTGCTTGTAAGTATAAATAAAATTATACAAGCAATAATTTCGTTATAGTGTGACTATCAGATGCAGTGAACAAAGCGAAGCATATTGCGCGCTCACTCGCACTTACAGGAGTTATTGAAAGGCGTAGATATGTGTAGCGTCACAGAAACAATTATAGTACGAGATATGGGAATAGAAATATAATATACCCTCATCCTGTTATTTAATGAAGGCAAAGATCTGGTAGATGATACTTACATTGGTAAATTGCGAATGGGTTGCCTAATTATATCGCGCGCCGATGCTTGTTAAATGAATTATAATTAACTCTCGCCATCCTTATCTGTCACATGAAGTGAGTGACGCACGCAACGTTTCTCTCTGTCACTTTCCACGCTCGTAATAACGCGAGCGTGCAGTCAGAGTTTGCCATTATTAAATAAAAAATGAGGATTATATTTCTAATGCCGTATCTCGTACTATTATAGTATGTAGGTAGGTAGCTCAGAGGGCCTAGTGCGAGTTTTACTCTATCAAACTCATCGAACGCGTAAACGTCAATTTGTATGGGACTGAAGAAGTGCTACACATTAGCCACACCAGGTGGCGCTGCTTCATTCCCATATACAAATTGACATTTACGCGTTCGACGCGTTCGATAGAGTAAAACTCGCACTAGGGCCTGTGGTATCTTATAATAAGGAACCAAAATATTGGGCTCTTCGCATCTCTACGCAAAAAATGTATAATTATGCATTGTAATCGCAAAATATTTTTGCATAATTGCTGTAATAATATGTGATAATTGACATTGAACTTAATCTACAAGTCAATTGATAGAGTATCGCTTGGCATGCCTTCTTAGCTTTGTGCTACGGCAACCACTCCTGTGGATGTAGACTAGTTTTTTTTTTCATTCTTTCTAAATTGTGTCATAACCAAGTTTTTGTTTACTATCGTGAAGCGAGTCCGGTCGGATCACGTGTCCGCTGTGCTCTGAGCGCAACTGGCGACAACTCGACAACGACCTCTGGCGGCTGGAGCAGTGGCTGCAATTCGCGGACGCCACGGACGCGGCGCGCGTCGATCCGCCAGAGGCGTACGACGTGCTCGAAGACGCCATCAATGTAATTCAAGACATTTTTTTTTAATGATATACCTACTACTGGATATTATAACAATCCTACTAATAGGTATGAATGCGAAATTTTGTAAGGATGAATGTATGGATGTTTGTTATTCTTAGACACAAAAACGGCTCAACAGATTTAGATACAACACACACATATAAATATGTATCCTAATTGTACGCTGATTCGTTTGCCGTAATAGTATTTCCATTCCAATCCAAAATTCAAGCCCGGTGTCAACCTGTCAAATGCGTGTCAGATCAGATTATAAGAGACAGTAGGTATAACTGTTCAGAGAGAAGTGAGGAACAAAACTAATGTATGCATATATGGTTGTGCAGGATCATCGCGAGTTCCTATTGGACCTGGACTCGCACAAGTCGCTCGTGGTGTCCCTGAACGTTGTCGGCGCGCACGTTGCCGCGCACGCGTCGCGGGCCGCCGACGCCGAACGCGTTCGCGCGCGATTGACGGCCGCGAATGCGCGCTGGGACGCGGCGTGTTCGCGAGCCGCCGCGTGGCAGAAGCGCTTGCAGCGCGCTCTAATGCACAATCAGCAATTCCACGACATCGTCGTAGAACTGGTTGGGCGATTGGCGGCGGCTGAGCGTGGTGTGCGCGCGCGAGAACCGCTGCGCTTGTCGCGACCCGCGGAAGAGTTGCAGCGCGACTTCCGGCGTTTCAGCGAGCTGCGTGACGAGTTATCTCGCGCGGAACCGCGCGTACTCGCGCTTCATGACGCTGCGCAGTTGCTGCGCGCAGGCGACGCTCCGCCGCACGCTGACGACGTGACTCGTCGGCTGGCCGAGCTGCGTTTGCGGCTTCAGTCGCTGCGCAAGCTGTCGGCCGTGTACGCATTGAAGCTGGGCGCAGCTCTCGCTCGCCGCCCCGTTCGGCCCTCGTCTTCGTCCGCTCTCGCGGCCGCTGTAGCCGCGGCCACAGTGCCGGTAAGAAACACTCATATAGACCAGTTCTCACATCTCTTTACAAAAACTAGAAGTTAAAATGAGTGAATTCCATTAGTATAAAATGAAAAAAGTCTTTAGTAGTTTTTATGAAAAAAGTCTGAAAAAAGTAGGTTTGTTTGTTTTTTTGGCGGCGTCACAGGCATTAAAGGCCAGATTCTTATAAGGACAGATTGTATTGTAGTGATGTAACTGAGTACAAAAGATTTTTTTTTTATTTAAAATCTCATCAGAGTTATCAAAACTTTAACGATCTGAGTTTCTTGTAGAAACCCAATCGATAAATTATTTTGATTAAAACTATAGGAATTTGACATACTCCAACAGACAATCCAACACAGTTAATATTATGTTGCTCCCCCAAACACCGCTTGTTCGCCACAGAGCACACACTTTGACAGAGTAAACAGCTTTATTAGAATTGGTATCAAAAATGTTGCAACCATTTTGTTATTGTTAATTTCGCACACGATAATAAAGACATTATTTAAAAACTCAGGCTTCCCGACATTTTTAATACGATTATAAATAAAAGTAGTTACTTATTTTTTTATATTGATTTGCAAACATTTTTTTTTATTTTGTAGGTACTACCTAGTGTCCGTGACCCCCTTCACCCGCGTTGAAAAATAATTATAAAGAATTTAATTCTGAGCAATAATTTTATTCAGTATTTATTGCTGTTATAGTTTTGCCAGGCGTTAGGTTTTTATTTTCATATGATGACACGGGAACAGATTCTTGGAGGGAGGCTTTTTTTGGGTTATGATTCTGGACGGAATGTTCTTTTCTCTAGGACAATTTGTATGCAAAATTTCATGATGATCGGTTGAGTAGTAGTTAAGGCGTGAAAAGTTAACAGACAGTGTTACTTTCACATTACATTAGTTAGTTTAATTATTTTACTAAGTGTTAAAAATATATTGTTTGCAAATCGATATAAATAAATGATCCCCGTAAGATGAGCTCACAGTAGTTTGACGCTTCGCACAGTATTTTGACGTATTTTTCTCGTCCCCATAGCTCATGGAAGAAGACGAAGAACAGATCCCCACAATGGACCTCCCGCCCCTCGACGAAAACGAGTAAGTACCCACATACCAGCACATTCACTCAACAAAACATGTAGTGCTATTCATTCAATGAGGATCATTCACACAATTTAATATAATTATATCATCTAATATTGATACCGATATAAATGAATATAAAATTATCCTAGGATCCTATGGGATCCTAGACGTGGGAGCCAAGTGGAGGGAGAGAAATATTCCAGTAGTTTTCTTATTCACTAGTTAGACAAGGAGCGCGTTTGGTTACTAAAGTTACCGAAATTACCATAATTATTTAGTTATCTGGTCTTAATTTAATTTAGATCTATGTATTTATTAATGGAGATTTTTTTCTTAATATTTAAGGTTAATGCCCCACGTTTAGGCAACAGTGCTCAACACGCAATTAGGATTCCGATTAGATTCTTAAATCGAAGATATGTAAAATGTAAATAAGAAAGATAATAAATTTCATAATTAAACTAGCTTTTGCCCGCTACTTTGTTCTCGGCTTTGCGCCCCTCTTTCTTCTTCTTCAGTATATTTGGGCGAGGGCTATTATAAAAGGGCTGAGGACTTTTGTCTTTTAAGGGTTTTTGATTATTGTTGATACGACAAAAAGACACAAAACTTTACAGTGAATGCTCCTCATTGTCCTCCCTTTTATTTTGCATTTTGTTAATTTTGCTAATTTTACCACAATTACATATGTATTTTATGTATCTTCTTTTTTACAATTTATTATTTTCTATTTGAATTACTCTCTGAATCATTAATTATATTATGGTTGCCATAAGGCTCGTATGGAAATATTTTTGAACTGGCAAGTAGATTTCCATGAAATATTTTTTGATAATGAAAAAGAATTTGTCTTATTTTTTTAATACGTTTAAACATATAAAAAACTTAATCTATTTGATGCTAATTGCGAGATATTATGCCCAAAATGCGAGAGATTTAAGGACGCTGGTAGAAAATTGCCTCGTATTGCATTTTTTTGGCAATTATATCCAGATTATATCTACTACTTTTTTAATGCGCGACTTGTTATTAACTGCGCAATTTGTGTCTACAGTATGGCGGTCGACGAAGAGAGTGAGGAACAAGCGATGAACGGTCTTCAGCGCGGGCTGAGATTTGTTTGTCGCGTGGCGCGCGCTTCTCTCCCGTTCCAAGCGCTGCTTTTGCTGTTGCTAGGGGCCGCCGCTCTAGCGCCGCACGCTCACTCCGACTGCCGCTCCTCTGGACTAGCTTTTGAGCCCGTACTGCGTTACCCAGACGGACCTCCCCCCATATGATCGCAATCTCGAAAGTAAAAGCATTTTGACAGGCTGAATTTTCAGCGTTGTCTTTGCTTTACTGTCACTTTGACATGAAGCGCCCTCTGCAATGCGTTCTCCGTCGAAACGCTTGCACGAGAGCGCCCTCAGAACATTCCAATGTTATTTTTAGTGGCACGCCATACAAACGCTGTGCCGCCGCCCATTGTAAATATAAATTTTTCTATTTATTTAATATTTATATGAAAGAAAGAAAAGGCTTGCGCGGGCGGCGGTAACCGCACGACGAACGAATCGATAATTTTCCTATTATTGTATACACTTGTAAAGTGTATTTTTATATATTTTATAATTAAATTTTTTTGTTTATATAATTGTAATTGTGTAATGTGGCGCCGCACAAATGAATAATATATTTATCGGCTTTTCGAATTGCATTCACGCATTGTTACTTAATAATAATGTAGACTTAAGGACTGTGTAAAATAAAGTCAAATAAAGCCTTTGCATTATATCTTTGTATCCTTTACTTTCTCAAAAGGTCAGATTTTCAAATCGTCAGAATTACAAAAGGTCGGATTTCATTACATTACAAGTAGCCTATCGGGTGCAATTTTTTTTTGCAAATTAGTATGGACTCACAGATAATAACTCTGTTATATAATAAATAAATAATTTGCAATAAAAAAAATATTGCGACTATAAATTGAGATATAAATAAACTATCCTATCTCTCAAATTGGATCAAACTGCACACACGTTCATGGCGGATATATATATATAAAGAAGAAGAAGAAGAAGATAAATAAAAACACAGAATGGACAATCTAGTGATTATATTTAATAATACTAGGAAGCTAGAGTACAAAGGAGTGCTGTGCCTCTCTTCACCCAGAAATCGGGAGTCTCTTTGCCAGAGGGCAAATCCACGGCCACCACAAACGCCCCTTTGCGAAGGGGGTAGTAGTAGCACGGACATATGTAGCGATCTGGCGGAAATAAATAAGCAGATAAAATCATTGAACTCGCGACATTGTCATGTTGCCTAAATATAAGCGTTGTAGCTGATATTAGTTTAAAATAATTTAAAAAAGAACAATAAGCAGACAATTGCACATGAAAGTAAACTTACTAGGAAAACAAGGATCAATAATAAGGTATACACCTCTGACCAATAAAATAGTTTCATATCAACATCAAAGCTTTTTAATGGTTTGTCATTATGTTAGGTTCTATTTTATTGTCATTGTGTTTTATATTTTTTCTTGATTTCTTGCGATCAATAATTTTGTGAAGCTGCACTTCTAGCGTGCGATCCAACGACTGACATGTTTTTTTTTCTAAATTAAGTACTTAGTGCGTACTAGACGTTCAACTCTTTAGCAAAGTTATCAAAGTCTTTAGCAACCTACATTTTTATCGCCACTATCACTATAAATGTGACCTTGAAACTTGATACACAATATTAATTAATTTACACTACAATATCTTTCTGGCTTTTGAAAAAAAATATGGGAGAGACTTGTGTCCAAGTAAGTATAAGGACATGATACTACCGCTTAGGACATGATGATTAATGAGTCTTAAAGCCTAACTTTTGAGTCTCTTTCCGGTCGCGCGAATCGGCTTGAAGTGCACCGGCGTGATCGGGAAGACCAGCTGCATTGGCATGGGCTCTTGAAGCCATCCCTCCTTGCGGAACCAACTGGCCCCTTCCAGAAACAGGCCTCGCACGTAGACACCGCCGTCGCGAGGGGGTCTAACAAAGGCCCCCTCCTCCACAGGCATCACTGTGAACTCCCAGCACAGCGTGTCTATGGGCCAGCCCTCCCCTCGGGCCGTCGTCTGCATTACGGCAGTGAGGAAACCAGTGGGCACAGCCAAAGCCGGGAGCCAGCATAGTGTTGGCGGCGAACGGGGAGCGTTCGCCCAAGCGTTCAAGTGAGCGCCCCTCAACCACAACTCGCGACACCAAGCCCCCAAAGGCTTCAGTGAGGGCCTGCCCTTCTGCCAGAAAGTGGGCACTTTACCCTCAAAGATACAAGTGTATGTCACTTCGAGAACTTCCGACATCACAACCAAGCCTTCGATGGCGCGACGCAATTCCTGACCAACAAATGTACACAAATAAATCAACTCATCTATTAACCCTTTAACCGCCAGAGTCGGATTTATCCGACAATTATTATTTTCGTGTCCATTTCTTCAGAGACGACAAACAATTTGTCATTAATGTATCTTGAACATCGCTAGACCAAGACATTATTTTTTTTTAAATCTTTATTTAAGCTTTACCCTTAAGGACATGTCGCCTAGACCAAGACATATATGAAAAAGAGTTGACAAACTTTACCACAAGTCCAGCAATGATGGAGGCGAGGAGGGCGTTGAAGTATCCGATCTCTTGCAAGAGCGAGACGCACATCGGCATCACTATTTCGGGGCCCATCATGCGCTCGGTCGTCTCCACGTCTATCTTATTCGGCAGCTTCACCAACATCTCGGCTGCCAGTTCATCCACCTGCCCGCGTTATAAGCAATCAGTACTAATATTATAGATGTATGGATGTATGTATGGATGTCACGCAAAAACTGCTGAATGGATTTCAATGGAATTTTGCATACACGTTGTCTGAGACACCGGAAAGGACATAGGGTACCTTTCATCCATAAAAAAAGTACTGCTCCCGAGGCGTTTCAACGCAAGATAAAATTTCAAAAATTATGATACATTTTTCTCATATAATTTGCAAAAAATATACATAATTTAGCTTAAAATAAAGTGACATAGTTATGTTTTTTACTCTATTTTCTGATAGGATAACCATACTTTTTACCTATTTTAAATGTTGTCAAATAGCCTAAAATTGTGTTATGCGTTCAGACGCGAGCGATTAGCGCCAACGTCAGTTTGAAACGGAAGTCGACAAAGAGGTATGTTATATATTGTGTTCTTATTGTTTACCTTTTGATCTTCGCCGCCTCCGGCTCCGCCTCCACCGGTGGACGCCAACGCGAAGAGTGTCGAGCACATAATCAAAGCGTCCTGCGCCAACGTCGCCACGTCCGCGGACGCGTGTTGGCCAACGGACTCTGCGCGTTCCGCTTGCGGCCACAGATCGAGGAAATCCCTGTACGACTCGAGGCTTCCGTCACGGGGCACGTGATAGGCCGGAATACTGGACAGCCGGTAGAAGTTCACCTCGACCGAGTCCTCGCAGAAGAACTGATTTATGTACGCAATGAGCACGCGCTTGTCCCAATCGTCCGTTATGTGACCGCCGTAATTGATTATCGCGAAAAGGTACCGCAACGCGTCCCACGGAACCTCGTCGTACTCCTCGAGGTAGTTGGCCAACAGATTGTCGGAAACATCAAAGTCGGCATCGTTGAAACTGTACACGGCGTTGTAGCCGAGCTGTCTGAAACGCTTCCGGGCGATAAGCGAACAGTGAAAGAAGGAGACGCAAAACAAAAGCTTTCTGTACAAAGGAGTCGCTTCGTCGAACTTGTCTTCATTGATGTTGGCGAACAGACGCACCATGTTGCCCTTGAGGCCCTACACAAAAATATTTAGATTTTATTTTGAGGTATATTAGTTTAGAGTGGCTGAAATGGGATATTCAAGCTGTTTACGATATTTTAGCAGGATAATTTTGGCTCATTTATAGGTCTAGTGATGTACCTGAGGTGGTTCAGTGGTCATCTTGATGCTCCTCTGCAGTACTCCGAGAGGAAACTTGTCGTCGGGCATAGAGGAAAGCCAGAGGCGGAACCTAGGGTGGATCTTGGGGTTGTCCAGACCTCGCAGTGCTCCAAGCCATTCGCAAGCCAGGTGGCAGTTGGCCAGAAACACCCACCCACCCTCCTGCATGCCCTGCGCCAGTAATCTCGAAGGAAAACGACGAAAATGAGTACATTTTCATGTAAATAATTCCGTGACAAGATATAATTAAGCGCTGCCTTGACTCAAAAAAAAACCTTATCTCCTCTTAAATCCACATGTGGATCCGCGGATACCTTTATCTCCTCTTAAATCCACGTGTAGATCAATGGATACTTCTTTTTCCTCTTCTATCCACCAGATGAACAACGGGTTGTGAATTCAAGTGGCATAGAAAAATATTATTATTTTTGGATTTGTGGATCGAAGTGGCATATAAAATTACGTTTATTATTGAATCCCCTCAACGGTAGATTTAAGAGGAGATAAAGGTATCCGCAGATCCACATTACTGCCAAGCTGTGAATCCAAGTGGAAGGAGGAATTCGTCCTAATTGCGGACTGTTTTTTTCCTGTTGTTTCAATTAAAAAATCAGACTACATGCTTTTTCATGTTGGTTTGACAAATAGGTACAATCTTCTCTATGAATAAATAAAATAATCTATAACGATTATAGTGTTAGAGAACCTTGTCGCTGTGGGCGCTTGTCCTTGTCCCAAACTGAGCGAATGGAATTTATCGAACATCTTCACCTCAACGGCGAGTTGTATCAAAGCGCTCGTCGGGTCCACGCCCGGTGACAGCACGAAAAGGAGGGACGTCTTCCAAGACGACTCTTCCCAAGAAGCCTTCATAGAAAGAGCATTCACTTTTGAGCCCGAGTGGTAAATGATATTGCCTAATGTCCCACGGGCCCCGGGTTATTGAAAGCGGGAATTGTCCCGGCGAAATGAACTTTGGGAATAACAAAGTTGGCTCAGATCTGAATTTTGAAAGTAGTAGTAGCAGGGCACATTGATTTTGATTTTGATTTGATTTTTGTAGCCCTTTTACCATACAAAATAATATTTCTCATAAAAGGAGTAAGTACATCACATCCAAATAAGTACCTAATCATCATTATCACCTACATTTATTATTATAAAACAAAGTCCTCCGCCGCGTCTGTCTGTCTGACTGTCTGTCCCTATGTATGCTTAGATCTTTAAAACTACGCAACGGATTTTAATGCGGTTTTCAATAATGGATAGAGTGGTTCTCGGGGAAGGTTTTTAGTATATAATTTACAAAGTTTCCTATAGAGAGTGAGATAATCGAACCTTAATGTCCAAGACGGGCGGTTCGACGTAACGAGGTCCGAGAACTGCGATTATAAAGCCAGTGATGCAAGCGGACACGCGATCCGCTCTCAACGAACGAACGAACAGAATCTTCTGGAAGTCGTTGCAAATCTCGTTCCATTCACCTAATAGTAATAAATAACTATAGAAATAATACTTCATTTATTACATAACTTGTAAAAAAAACAACAGATTTTCTTAGATATATAAAATAAAAATCAAATAAAATAAAAAATGTGTGGCAACCAATTATAGGTGAATACCAACTTCTAAAGAGAAAATTATACACTTATAAAAAAATTAATACTATAAAAAATAAGAGAAAACAACAAAAAGTGATTCCAGTACTTACCTACAAAAAAAAATAAAAAACAGGAAGAAAATAAACATATAAAAAAGAACCAAAAAATTATAAATAAAATTACCAATCAAAGGTTGAGATTCTGGTTCCGGGTGAAGATACCACTCCTTCCACTCCTTGGAGAAGGTCTCGAAGGCGTCGATGACACCATGGAAGCCTGGCAACTTGTCCAGCTCCGTTATATTGTCCCAACATTCGTCCGGCAACCAATCTGTGCACAGGACACCACGGTTACTTTGATTTTTGATTTTACTGGTGGGGAAAAGCGCTTAGTGGTGGGGAAAAAGGCTTACTGGTGGGGAAAATGCTTAGTGGTGAAGAAAAGGCTTACTGGTGGTGGGGGAAAAGGCTTACTGGTGGTGGGGAAAAAGGCTTACTGGTGGTGGGGAAAAAGGCTTACTGTGGGTGGGGAAAAAGGCTTACTGTGAGTGGGGAAAAAGGCTTACTGGTGGTGGGGAAAAATGCTTACTGGTGAGGAAAAGGCTAACTTATGGAAAAAAAATGCATACTGGTGGGGAAAAAGGCATACTGGTGGGGAAAAGGGCTTACTGGTGAGGAAAAAGGCTTACTGGTGGGGAAAAAGGCTTATTGGTGGGTAAGAAGGCTTACTGGTTGGGAAGAAGACTTACTGGTGGGGTTGTCGGGTTGTTCGGAGCGATCGAGCACGACTCCTCCCTTGAGCATGAACATGTACTCGTGCGGAGACATCTTCCCCTGTTGGAACAGGATTCGCGACACCATGTGGAACGACAGCAGCAACTTGTGCCGCTCAAACAGCGCTCGGCACGTGTTCCTGTACCAATTTAGACTCCATAAGAGTGCGTTTTTGGTCAACCTCACTTGCTTGTGTTACGGCCCACAATTCATTCTTAGGCGAGTTTATTGATAGTTACTTGTAGACTGCGTAAGTGTGGAACTCGTTGAGGTTGTAGATCCTCTCCTCCAGCTCCGTGCTCTTGGGGCTGCGGTCGATGGAGTAGGCGAACAGGTCCGTGTACGCGTCCAGCGAGAACTGGTACATGGGGTCTATTCGCGACAGGTCGTTCAAAGCGAAGAACAACACCGACGCGCGCACCGCCGTCGGCACGTATCCCTGCATCATTTTATTTATTTATTTATTTTTAAACTATCAGTACTTTTTTTCTGTACGACGGGTACCCCGTGTCCTTCTCCGTAACCTTGACAACGTGTATGCAAAATTTCACGAGGCATTTAAAGAAAATGCGACTTTACGTCAACACATTTAGAGTTTAAAATCAATAAAAGTTGAACTTGGTCGTTACTACCTTTTACCATTGACGCGCTAAGGCGATTAGTACTTCTGTGCTTGAACACCATAAATAATCCCACTTGAGCTCTAAAAGATATCTAATTTTGCATAGTAAATTTAAATTTTAACGATTTTTTTAACGTTTTTTAACGATGCTTCATACAAGTTAAATAATCACCTGTCTTGCTGTGTCTATCTCCTTCTCGGTCTCCTGAGAGGTGACGAGCGCCTCCTTCACTTCGAGCGAGGTTCGCTGAGAGGTCTGCAGCGTCACAAACAACTCCTCGTTCTCCAGAAGAGGCACTTGCGACTCGTACATTATGCGCAGCAGGTCGTTCTCCAGATCCACCTGCAAAGAGCATTTATTATTTTGGAATTTTAACACAAAAACATCTTTAAACGACACGTTTGGTCTAGTGGCTAGTAAACCCTAGCTGTTAACCAAGCGGTCGCGGATTCGAATCCCGCTAGGGGCAAATGTTTATGTGTTAACATTTTACCTTTGCACCTGAGTCATGGATGTTTTATATTTATAATTTATGTATGTATTTACAAACAAAAGTAATGTATGTATAGTATATCAACTGTTTGGTATCCATAATACAAGCACTAAGTTGCTTACTTTGGAACTAGATGGTGCTGTGTGGAATGTGAGAATATTTATTATTTACTAGCTGATGACCCAGCAAACGTTGTTTTGAGAAAAAATAAAAAATAAATTTTTGGGGTGGACCACCCCAAACACATTTAGGGGTATAAAAAATAGATGTTGGCCGATTCTCAGACATACCCGATAAGCACACAAAATTTCATCAAAATCGGTCCAGCCGTTTCGGAGGAGTTTGGCAACAAACACCGCGACACGACAATTTTATACTATATTAGATTTAGTGAAAACATGACAAGACATGGTACAATGATGACTCACGAGCACTTTCTTGTTGCCTGCGATGGTCTGGACGAGATTGTCTTTCATGATCTCCAGTTGGGGCTTCTCCTTCCTCACCACGATGCCCAGCAGCTGCGAAGTGAGGCCCTGCTCCTTCACTGCGAAGTTCACCATCGTAGTCTTCGTCAGCGTCTCCGGGGTGTACACGGGATTACCTATAAAAAAACCACTCACCTGTCATTTTAAGCACTCGAAAGGCGGCTGTCAAATTTTATATTTTACTAGCTGGTGCTCGCGACTTCGTCCGCGTTCTGGACGAAAGGTATACCCCATGTCCTTTCTGATGTCCCAGAAAACGTGTATGCAAGATTTCACGGTGATCGCTTCAGTAGTTTTAGTAGTTCAGACGCTCGAGTGACTCCACATTTAGCATCGTGGGCTCCCCCTACCATAATAGTGTCTGCGGACATCACTAGTTTTAGTTCCATGTACACTTGTACAGTCAGGGTAAGAAAAGGTTCGTCACCTTTAAGTCGACATTTGCTTGCACCAGGGCAGTTGTCAGTCATGCCAAAATTACATTGTAAACGTCTGTCAGTTGTCTGTTTGGTGATTTAGTTTCAAAAGGTACTAGGAGTCTACGATTTTGATATAGGAATGAATTTGAAAACTGACGAAGGTTTTCGTACCCCGACTTTACCTACGCTCCATAGCCTACAGCGCCAAAATGGCGTCTTTCAAATAGACATCCTTATCCTTACTAATATAAATTAGAATGTGAGTTTGTTTGTTTAATTATTTGCATTGAATAGGCTCCAAATAGGACCGATTTGAAAAAATTCTTTCACTGTTGAAAATCTATATTATCAGCGAGTAACATAAGCTATTTTTTATAAAGTTACGCGGACGAAGTCGCGTGCAACGGCTAGTATATTATATATTAAGATATTATGTGACCGTGTGATTCATTCAAAGACTGGTTAATAAGGCGAATGAGGTAAAATTAAACTTACTTACCCAACTTGGTTGTCAAATACATCTTAAAGTTGGTGTTGTATGGGACCATTTTCTCATTGAACTTGATGACAAGGGACGCGCCAATCCTCACTATGGCCTTGTCGAGGATGGGAGCGATCGAAGGGTCCAACACTTCGCCCACATTCTGAACTATCACAGGTTTCCCTTCGGACAGACACTGTTCCATAATCTTCAGGTAATTCGGTTGACCGAAATCAACGATCTGAAAGTTGTTCACAAATCATTAAACCCATATCTCATTTATCGATCACTAGCTGGTGCCCGCGACTTCGTCCGCGTTCTGGACGAAAGGTGCCCTATGTGTTTTCTGGTGTCCCAGACAACGTCTATGCAAAATTTCATGGTGATCGGTTCAGTAGTTTTTGCGTGAAAGAGTTACAAACATCCATACATACATCCATACAAACTTTCGCATTTATAATATTAGTACCTACGGATTAACAAAAAAAAAAACCCTTTAATTTTGACAAAACATTTTAATAAACACACCGACGCCCGACGCAAAAACGGGCTAAATGTTGATGCGATCAAGATTGATCAGCTACTTCACACAATCAATTGGTGTGAAAGTTGGTTCATGTGAATTAAAAAGTTGTCATTTTAGGAATTTGTCATTTTAGGAAATTGTCATTTTAGGAAGTTTTCGTTGTCAGCCTGAGGGATAAAATTGCTCAATTGAAAGTCAATAGGTTATAATTTTAAATATAGTTTATAACTTTAGAACAACTTTAAAATGCGCTATAGCCTGCAAGTAGGTACTGAATCGAAATATCTTTTATTATGCAGCAATAGATCAATAAAAGGTTTGTGTTGGACATTTGTTAAACAAAATGGTAACCTGAATATCATTTTTCTCCTCCAATCTGGAGATCCAAATGAGCGCTTGCCCTTGCGGGTCGACGGCCAATGGCCATCGCGTCGCTCTTACCACAATTATGCCGTTTTCGGCACTGAAGTTATCATCTGGATAGCGAAACATCCATATATATATATGTGAGTTTAGTAAACTCGACAAATAAAGTATCACCCTAAGATTGAACATTCTTTGCATGTTATAGAACGATAAGTTCTGTTTTCCTTTGAAAATTCAAAGTGACAATTTCTATTGCTATCTTTATTAGCGATGACAAATTATGTCAATCAGCAATCAATACCTATTTCAAATCTGAGCCTTAGCGAATTTTGAAATGAATGGAATTTGTAATCGAAACTGATAAATCACTTTTCTTGTCTGCTTTACCTGGCAATCCCATATAGTTCCATTCCCTGAGTGTTGCGTCGTCCAGTAGAAAGTTTTTCATGCTCAGATCCATCGTGACTGGAACTTGTTCATTGTAAACCTGTAAATTAAATACGTCTCTATCAATTCAATAATTTTTTTAATGGCACTGAATTCTTTTTGCGACTGAAAACAGTGATCACTCCCTTATAGAGGACACTTATTTTTTAATGTTAAGGTCGACGGATGGTAGCCTATGACGCAAGCAAAGCCACAGGTTCTGCTAGTGCGCTGCCAACAATAGCAGGATTAAGGATAAGGGATAAGGGATGGGGAAATGGGAAAAACCTTAACCACTAGACCGACAGGTATATGAGCCGTTGTATGCTCTTGCTTCTGATGAAACAGTTGTCATTTTAGGAAGTTGTAATTTTAGAAAGTTGTCGTTTTAGGAAGTTGTAATTTTAGGAAATTGTCATTAAAGGAAACTATTGTTTAAGGAAGTTGTCGTTTTATTTGAGGAAGTTTTCATTTTAGGAATTTGTCATTTTAGGAATTTGTTGTTTTAGGAAGTTGTCGTTTTAGGAAGTTGTCATTTTAGGAAGTTGTCATTAAAGGATGTTGTTATTTTAGTAAGTTGTTGTTTTAGGAAGTTGTCATTAAAGGAAGTTGTCGTTTTAGGAAGTTCTCTTTGCTCAGTTGAAGAATAGTTAAAATAGTAAATAAATATCTTGCCATGGAGTATCTTGTAAAACGTTACGATGTTTTTTTACGGGACAATCCCTCGAGTGTATTTTTCATTAGTTTTCTCAAGTTGGCAACCCTTTTCTTTGGTAAAAATTGGTCACTTGGTAAAGTTGGTCCCAAACGTAACGTTTAGGGAGGGTACAGAAAAACATGACGGTGCATTACTTGGGCCAAAAATGCTCACCTCTATGAACCAGTCGCCCAAGAGGTCCTCGCGATACTCGGAGACGAAGGGGCCGAGATAAGCCACGAATCCGGTCGCCACCAAACAGTCTCCGGGCAAGTTGTCGAACTCCTTGTCCAGCCGTTCCACCGTCAGCTCCCATCTCTCTCTTTCGCCTGCACAAAACTACATCTATCTCATTTGGTTGTCAATAATTCGAGTTTGCAAATAATGGACGTGAGCTGGTGCAAGAGTGGTTAGACGAGCTCGTTGGGTAAGTAGTTAGGTTGCTTGCCTTAACACTCTGTTCCAAGGTTCCCGGGTGCGGTTCCCGGCAGAGTCAACTTTAGAAATGTACTTATCAAAGTTGGCTGTGAGTTCTAAATGACTGAGAAACACAATATATTGTGTACTCTTCCCAGAGTCCATTTCCCTATCAAGGCTCTGACCTGATAAGCCTGTGATCAAAGCTTCGGCTCTCTCCAGCTTCAACTGGAGTAGTCTCGCTTTGGCCTCCAGCTCCTCCTTCTGGGCCACCTTCTCCTCGTACTCCTTCTGCAGCTTGGCGATCATCTCGCTAAGCTCCCGAAGCTTGGCGCGAGCTTCGGCCAAAATCTGTTGCTTCATGCGGAGCGACTCCAAAGCTTCTTCCAAACGCTCTTTTTTTGGTTTTACAATCCTGAAAAAATCATGGAAAAATCTATATGTGTAAAAATGTATGATAAATAAAAAAAATTGAAAATTACACAAAGTTGGTAACATGGGGGAAAAAACAGTGAACTCGCGCCGGCACACTCTTTGAGCGACACCCTTAGTGACGTTTAATCGTATGAAATAAGCGCCATCTACCCGAATTAATACGTACCTACTTCTTGGTTCATAATAAGCTTAACTTCGTCAAAATGGTTTGTTAAGATGTTAACAGATGGCGTAGTTTTCACTTCTGGCGTGCAGTCCTACGATTGACAGTTTATTTTATTTTTACCAATTCGATATGAAATTATTATTATTTTTTTCAATTTTATAGCTCAATTCTTGAGAAAAATTATTTATCATTACGCCACGCGGCCCTCAGGCGCTGGCATAATTCCTTAAAAGTTTTGTTAATTTGACATTTTTGAGAATGATTATCTTTTTGGAAAACTCACTTATAGACTTTTCCATATTTCTCAATCGCTCTGACCCATAGACAAAGAGACTTGGCGGCCAAAGACACGGTGCCAACTATTTCCGGATCGAAGTCTGGCTTGGCGGTGTATGTGCCGATTTTCTTCAATGTTTTGTCGGATATATTGTCCTTGTCGAAGTCACGCAAACGATCCAGAAAGTACTGATCACCGAGTTGACGCTTAGCTTCGGCCCACGTCGGTTCTTTCTGGGATACAAATTACATTTATTATTATCTATCACTAATATTATAAAGAGGAAACATTTCATTGTCAGTTTGAATTGAATAGGCTCCGAGACTACTGGACCGATTTTGAAAATTCTTTCACCTATAGAAAGCTACAGCTAGTAAGACTTTATATAATTGTACCTGTAGTAATATGAGTACAGCTTCTAACACCATTTCGACTTTTTGCGGAGGTTTCGCATAAGACTTTACTTCTGTGATATCCTTTTTGTTGAGAGCGTCTAAAGCCTGAAATTACACAAAAATATATGTCTTACTTTTATAACATGATTAGTAACCATTATTCCTGTTTGTTTTTCAACTTCTACCTAAGTATACACACTCCTGTGTGCCCATCGTACTAACATACAAATAGTCCAATTAAGTAGGACCAAGTTTTGCAACATACAAAAGCAAAGCCATTTTGAACCTTGTGTCTTTGCAATAAAACAAATTTTAAATGAGTTTTTATGAAAATTATTTCATTTTTTTAATGAGTTTCTAGGCCTTTTTTGTAATATTTTGCAACAACAAATTATAATAGACTTTATAGGCAGTCTTCAAGTAATTTTTTTTTTTTTTAAATGCTCTAATTATTCAGATCTACTTACCGAAACAGACACTGTTTTGGCAGTTTTCTCGAAAATGCTTTCGAGGTAAAAAAGATCATTTTCAAGCTTTAATAGACTGCAGTTAAGGGTTTTATTTACCTATATAAATTTAAAAAAAAAACTTGTTTTCACATGTGACGATTACGCAATAAATGAACCACACTACTTTGTTTTTTGATGAATTCCGTATAGGCACCCTTAAGTTCGAAATGAAACACAAAATTGTGGCCAAGTTTATCACCTTGACGGCCTCTTCGAGGGCGGGCATTGCACTGGCGAGGTCTCTCATCGCAGCTTCGGCCAACTTCTTACACTGAACCTCTTCCTCTTGAGTCTTCTTACTCCTGGCGGCGACACTGCGCTGCTGCTCATCAGCGTTGCGCTGTTTCTCGTTAATCACGCCCATGTACTCTATACACTGATCAGTGTATTCTGCTACTTGGACCTGAGATATTATAAAATCGTTCAATCGATTGTCTCTTTTCTTGACATAAATAAATATTGACGAAGTTAAGCTTATTGTGAACTAAGAAGTACGTACTAATTCGGGTAGATGGCGCTTATTTCATACAGTTAAACGTCACTGAGGGTGTCGCTCAAAGAGCGGGAAGCGCGAGTTCACTGAGTTCGCGTTTAAAGAGGTTTTAACTTCAAAAACTTTAGCTATATTCGCATAAATGTACCTCATAGTCATAATACCTCGATAATAATTTTTAAAAATATTTGTTGATAATTTTATTGCATAAAATGTATCAAATATCCATTAACTTCAAATCGATGCTTTTTATAACTTTTACACAAATATGTGCCATCAAAGATACACTGAATAACTTAGAAAATTATTCTAACAAAGATATTACCTGGGAAATAGCCAGTTCCTCAGACATTTGTCCAACTAGTTTAGTGGTCTCTTCTACTTTTCCCAGACCATTGCGTAACTTGTTTGCTTGCAGGGCTATTTCTATTCTTTTCGCTTTCAACATTCTGTCAGGGATAGAAAAATAATGTCGTGTGTATATATATATATGTGTGTGTATGTGTAAGTTTAAAAACAAGAATTGGCCATTTTATGTAAAAGTCGGCTATCCGAAACTTTAGTAAATTTAAATTTATACATATAATCACAATTTTAACAGTTTCTTGGAGAAACCTAATTGATAAATATTATAAATATTTTGATTTTGATTTTGACTCACTCCTTGTATCCGGAGACCAGCTCGAGGTAGTTGGTGGGAGTGACGTAGTTTGTGCGTCTCATCTCCTGCCACATCTTCACAGAGTATTTGCCCACAGAAGAGTGGATGAGAGACATTATTGAGGCGACCGACGCACGCAATATGTCTTCCCGACTCTCCACAAGAGACTCTTTGCGTCTAATCTGCACCATTCGTCATGGTTACAATTATAATTATAATAATAAAACTGGCTGAACCGTTGCACGCTTCGCTGTGACTCAGTCTTATAATAACTTGGCTGCCATAACAACGGCTAACATCCACTTTAAATGTGACAGCTGTTGTCGTTGCCGACGTTACTTTTCTCCTCGCTTTCGGCAAATGGCGCCGTAAAAAAGCTATTTTTCTCGCGAAATTAAGTTAATTTCCAATGGAAAAATTTAAATTTGCTCATGAAAATCATTTTTTGAGAATATTTTTATGACATTTTAACGGCATATGACATCATTATACTAATTAACCAGTATGCTTTCTGCGTGTTCATTCGTGTCATGTATTGAATTAAGTGTTTAAAGCACTTAATCAAAGAACAACAAATAAAATAAACAAAGACAATTAGATCTAGATGGGTTGTGACAAACAGTACCTATACATTATAGTAAAGTAAATACCCTCGGTCCAGTAATGGAAGCCAGGAGTTCGACTCCCTCGAGAAACTTGTAGGCGACTTCGAGCAAAGCTTCTCGAGGCCATTCGAGGAACCAATTCGTTGTCGTCGCGTTTATCAGCGCCGGGTACTGCCGAATACGATTTCTGGAGACACATTGGCATTGGCATGTGTGATCATAAGTATTGAGTGGATTTCCATCGAAGTACTACTAAAACTATGGAATTCGCGTGACAAAGTCAAAGTCCTAGCAGGGATGCGCCTGCGCAGCCATCCGCAAGTAGGTACCTACTGGACTACAAAAACATCCTCGCGCACATTAACCACGGAGAAAGTACAAAACATTTTAAGGTCGCTACTAAAAGTAAAAGGTTTAAAAACCGCCCGGTTAATGCTAGGAAGGGTTCAGAGGGAAGGAACAGCTGCAAATGTTATACTAAATTACCTAAAGTCTTCTCCGATCGGACTGAAGCAGAGAACGATGTGAAGGTTGGCCCTGACGCGGTCCACTAGGAACAGGTAGACCGCTTCTGCCGTCTGCATTATGTTTGCTGCCTTCATCGGTTTCTCCAATGCTTGTTTAATCTGATTGAGGTCGAAACAAAGGCTAAATATTAACAAATACTAAGTATTGTTTAATGAAGAATTTACAAGAAATAGACAACGCAATAGTTGCTTTGAAAAAAAAAACTACATGGTGAGAGACAAATTGTATTGTAATCGAACTCTATAAAAAAAATATAAAACAAGAATTTGACTTTTATTGAAAAAAAAATCACCAAAATGTTGAGAAGGGATCTTTTTGTAATTTTTATTCGTGCTGTTACTGTTTTCTTTGTGTAATTTATTGTTTGATTGATTAAGTAATTTTATTACATGATAAGGCAGACAGTTTAATAAAGAATGCCGCCTTCCTAAAACGACTTTTCCAAAAGTGGTGTCAATGTCAGCCGTCAGTTCAAAAAGGTCAAAGTATAAAAATGACGACTTCTAAAATCGTACGGTAAAAATATCAGCACAAAATAATTTTGTCAAGTTAAATGAATGTCTAAGTATAAAACTGACTAAGTACTATTATAGTTTTGCTTTACCCCGGCGGACCTGGAAATTAATTCAAAAATTGTCGATTTAGAAAGTTGTCTTTTTAGGAAGCTGTCATTTTAGTAAAGTTGTCATTTTAGTATAAAGTTGTCATTTTAGGAAATTGTCGTTTTAGGAAACTGTAATTTTAAGAAGCTGCATTTTAGGAAGTTGTCATTTTAGAAAGTTGTCTTTTTAGTAAAGTTGTCATTTTAGTAAAGTTGTCATTTTAGTAAAGTTGTCATTTTAGTAAAGTTGTCATTTTAGTAAAGTTGTCATTTTAGGAAATTGTCGTTTTAGGAAACTGTAATTTTAAGAAGCTGTCATTTTAGGAAGTTGTCATTTTAGAAAGTTGTCTTTTTAGGAAGCTGTCATTTTAGAACGTTGTCTTTTTAGGAAGCTGTCATTTTAGTAAAGTTGTCATTTTAGGAAGTTGTCGTTTTAGTAAAGTTGTCATTTTAGGAAGTTGACGTTTTAGGAAACTGTAATTTTAAGAAGCTGTCATTTTAGGAAGTTGTCATTTTAGAAAGTTGTCTTTTTAGGAAGCTGTCATTTTAGGAAGCTGTCATTTTAGTAAAGTTGTCATTTTAGTAAAGTTGTCATTTTAGTAAAGTTGTCATTTTAGGAAGTTGTCATTTTAGAAAGTTGTCTTTTTAGGAAGCTGTCATTTTAGGAAGTTGTCATTATAGTAAAGTTGTCGTTTTAGGAAGTTGTCGTTTTAGGAAATTGTCTTTTAGCAAGTTGTCTTTTAGGAAGTTGTCATTTTAGGAAATTGTCTTTTAGGAAGTTGTCTTTTAGGCATATGAAAGAGGAGAATGAAAAATGTATTGTGATTGTGACTTACGTCTTCGAACTCGTCTGGCTTAAAGAGGTTGGCCACTTCGCCGCTACTGAGCAAGTTGTTGATGATCTCCGTGAAACTCTCCTCGGCGATCTGAGTGTCGCAGAATATGAACGTCGTCTGCTTCGCGTCTACACCCGTCGTCGTGTACAGACCCTATTGTGTTTACAGACAATGGGATTCTATTATAATAATAGTATAGATAATAAGGCTTTGGTAAAGCCATGCGATGCCTTGCCTAGCAGACGACTTGCGACCGTGTCTGCTGCCATACAAAAATGATGCACTTTAATTTTAGTTATTGTCCGTAAGAGTCCTTATCGCAAACCACACCAAAAACAAGATTTAGTGTGATATTGCACAAATTAATAGAAATTTTTCGCCTGTCGCAAGTTGGTCGCAAATCGTCTGCTGTTAGATAATAAGGCAGGCTACAGCTTCGCTCTTTCTATTGGTGAAAACTGGCTCAAAATAAGTTGGGTGTTTTACGAGAAGTTAGCCGAGAAATAATAGACAGATGTGGACAGCTACTACAGAAAATTTTATAATTATTATGTGCAGCCTACGTGGCGACGGTAGCCATCCTCTCACAAAAGACCACAGTCAAATAATATGTTCTATTTTTTTTTCGGCGAATAAGTATGAGATGTCAGGATCTATTTTCCAATTCCTTATCCTTAACCTCTGGCGTTGCTTGTGTTACAGGTTGCCACATACCATCAAGTTGGACTGTCAGCCTGTCTGACAACCTTTACATCGCATTTCAAAATCTTTTCTACCTAACTCCTTTCCAAATTCTATTGACACACATTTGACGACACGTTTGGTCTAGTAGGTAATACCTAGCTGTTAACCAAACTGTCGCGGGTTCGAATCCCGCTAGGGACCTTTATACATGAGTCATGGATGTGTATATTTACCAAAAAAAGTAATCCATGTAGTATACCAACTGTCTGGTATCCATATTACAAGCATTATTGTGGAATGTGGAATTAGCATTATTGCTTATTGTGGAACTAGATGGTGCTGTGTGGAATGTGTGAAGATGTTTTTTTTACTGAATTTTCACCTTAAGGTCCTCCTTGAAATCTTTGACGCCATACGTTTTAGTCACAACCACTTGAAAAGAGTTGCACTCGCATATGTAAGACGCCACACGAGTTAAACTCTGACGGCCAGACCCGCCTAAACAAATATTGAGCAAAGGTTAAAAATTATAACCAAAACGAAACTTTTATAATCTAATGTGCTAAAAATCTATGAAACAAATCAATGATGGCTGGAGAAAAAAAAATTTTTTTGGTATGATATTTTCTTTAACAGTCAAAGCATTCGACGACAAGTGTGATCTAGTGGCTAGTAACCCCTTAGCTGTTAACCAAGCGGTCGCGGGTTCGAATCCCGCTAGGGCCAAACGTTTATGTGTTAACATTTTACCTTTGCACCTGAGTCATGGATGTTTTGTATTTATAATATGTATGTATTTAGAAAAAAAAAGGTATTGTATGTAATATATCAACTGTTTGGTATCTGATAATACAAGCATTAAGTTGCTTACTTTGGAACTAGATGGTGCTGTGTGGAATGTGTGAATATATTTATATTTATATTTATATTCTACTCTATAAAAAAACTGACCGATTCCAACGCACAACATATGTCCACGAGGCTGAGAAACGACTCTTACGATCCTCACGATGTGCTCGATCGCATCCTTAAACAGAACCAGGTCCATCTTCACCACGCCCGGGCAGCTGTTGTACTCTTCCATTTGATTCGCTATATATCTGTCAAAAAAATTTAAAATTAGCAACAGCAAAGCAATAGAGCAATAGATAGAGGGTACTAACATTATTATATTTATTTGTATCTTATACTATATATATTCATAGATGAATGATTGGTGCGTTAGTGCGCTCGACTAGATACCGCCGTTGTACTTGTAAAATGCGGCAAAAAATACTACGCCGAATTCGGCGTACCCGAGTCAGTCACACTGCAAGCTGTCTGTGATGTGTACGTGCCGAATGTTTTATTAAATTTTGAGCATAATAAAATGCCAGTTTGCATAGTGAAACTGTGTAAAAATATAGTGAAACTGTATAAAAAATATAGTGAAACGGTGTAAAAAAAATATAGTGAAACTGTGTAAAAAATATAGTGAACCTGTGTAAAAAATAGTGAAATTGCGTAAAAAAAATACAGTGAAACTGTGTAAAATATAATGAAACTGTGTAAAAAGTGATAAAAAGTGACGATGTTTTACACACACTACAATAAAAAGTTGCAGCATTCACGGAGCTATAGCTTTTGTATAGCGCTCTATCTAGTCGAGCGCAGCGAGACCAATCAATTATCTGTGTAAATAATTGTAATAAATTTGTTCACGTAATACATGAACGGTCCCTTAGTCATAGAAAAACCGGTCACCTTCTAAGGGCGTTGGGGTCATTCAGATCATCGTAGACTTCGAATGGGTTGAGAAAATGTCCAAATATAGGTGCAGTCTTTGTGGGACAAACCGCGTGGAAGGTCAACTCAAAGTGTTTGCCCAACATATCGCCCATCTGTCCCATGAACCAGTCCCGATCTCTGAAACGACACAGTCGTCCAAGTAAATAAACTGCTGTCAACCGTAAGGACGTTAATCGAGCACATCAGTTTTCTTACAATCCTTTCGAAATTTTGAATACACATAGAGCTATAAGTGTCCTTTATATGTAAATAAAAAAATTATAGTCCCTACGGCACTAAATTTATAAATATATTTTATTGAAGATATACAAAATATTTTTCTGTAAAAATATCAAAAACAAGAGGGATTCGTTTTGTTATAAAAAATGTAAAAAGTAACCGCGAATTAATAATTAACAAACTGTTCGAAATCTCCATTACTTTTTTGTTCTGACGTTTTTACAGTTGAGTACGACTGCTTTTTGTGAACGTCCTTAAGTGTTATTATAGTTGTAGCAACTCATATGAGCTAAAAATAAGGAAATCTATTTAATAAACGCACTTTTCGTCTATAAGACGGTCGCTAAAAACTCGGAAACATTCGCAGATCCAAAGTCGAAGGAACCTCGGCTTGGTGTTCTGATAGTCTTTGTTGCTGCGCAGGAGACCCTGATAACATTTTAAGAAAATCTTAAAATTATAAAAAAAATTGTTTCATTTATAAATTATTTATAACTAGCTGCTGCCCGCAACTTCGCCCGCGTAACTTTGTAACGTTGTAAGGATAAAAATATCTCGCGTCAAGAACATCTGTTAATTTAAATGAATAACATTACGTAAGTAAGCCTCTTTTCTGCAGCCTTGTTGTTCCTAAAAATCTTACCAGATGTCGCCTTCATATTTAATTAAATGGTTGTTTAATACTTACGACTTCGCCCTTGTAACTATGTAAATTATATACTAAAAACCTTCCTCGAGAACCACTCTATCCATTAGTGAAAACCGCATTAAAATCCGTTGCGTAGTTTTGAAGATCTAAGCATAGATAGAGACATACAGACAGACAGATAGACAGCGGGAAGCGACTTTGTTTTATACTATGTAGTGATGTTTTATACTATGGCTATTTGAGCTCTTTATAAGGAAATATAGGAAAGGCACAGGCATTTTTTGAGCCATTAATTTAAAAAATTAATTAGCATTATGACGGTGTACAGCCAACATTGTTATATAAGTGTTATAAATAGTGTTATAAGAAGAAATTAAATAACTGCTTATGGAACTAATGGCTGAACATTTTTTATTGCATACTTGCATAGCAAATATAGTTATAGCGAGAATTGAATAATCAATCCGAAAGAATTGACTGAAATTTGGTCGTATGCAATGAACAATATAATTGATTATAAAATTATTTATAACGTGACTGTATATGTATATTGAAAGTGTGTTTTACCTGAAATATCTTGGAAATGTCACGTAAATTGAACTGATAGTGCATTTTGCTTGGCGTCGGCAACAATTTGGCCACAATGTTGTTGAAGGTGTCTATAGTTGCGACCAAGACCACTTTACCTGATTTTTAAACGTTCACGTTATATAGCAAAAACGGTATGGTAAATATTTATATCAATTATACGTAATTTAGAACATTTATATACTTATAACATTCGTAGTTTAGATTCAGTTTTAGCCAGAAAAAAAAAATCATTTTGATCACAAAGTACTTAATCTGCGTAAAACTTTGTCATTATTGACGAAAACAGAATCGCTAAATAAAGTTTGAATAAATTTATTCTTTAAGCCTGAGTCGTGAAAATGTGAAATAATTGCGTTTATTTGATCCCTTGCTGTATCGTTATTACTAAAGTTTTAATTATGCAATTAGTATGTAAGATATTTAAGGATACATTCTATAAATCACACTCTTTAGAAACACGATTACTTATAATTTTCTCGATAGAAAAAAAATCCAAAGTTACCTCTAAAAAAATAAATAAACCGTTAGTACGGCATAAATACTTCACGTAAGGTTATCAGTTTGTGAATAATAACAAAACAACATGTTTTCTATAACGTACACTCTTCACATTTTCAAAATGTATATTTGTTTTTTAATACGAAGGAAATACCTAAATTCCCGTGCATTCGGCCTATATTAGCTAGAGCCGCCAAGCTTCCCCCCTATCCGCTTTAGTATTGCTTCGGCCGTCGGACGGGGAGGTTGTGTCGCTTGTGCTAACGCATATTTTTAAAACGTAAGCGCTTCGTAAGTGTTAATTTACTATGGGGAATAAAGTAAACAAATCAAAGAAAAGAAGGGGTTGGCAAAAAAACAATGGTAAACGCTTGCAAGAAGAAATAAAGTAAGTAAAACTCGTACCTATACAATAACTATTATTTTTTCTTCTATGAAATTTAAATTAATACTAAAATGTATAGTATATGTATATTACATAATGTATATGTATGTAGGTATATTGTTATTATTTTTTAATTCTTTTTGTACATATAAATTATAATATATTTTATATAAATTTTATATTTATTTTTAAATTTTTTACATTTAATTTTACATTATATATTTTACATACATTTTACAATTAAATTCATATATATATATATATATATATATATTTATTTTATGAATTAGTGAATTATTATATGCTGTTAGGCTTATATAAATAAAATAAATATTATTATGTTGTAGGGCGAGTAGTAATAACTCCACATATTTCTATTTACACGATATATTTACAGAGAAGATTTACAATTGCTAAAAAAATATAATAATTACACGTGCAGTATGTAAACTCGACAAATAAAGTGCGTTATCATCCTAAGATTGAACAAAAGATAATTGATTGGTCTCGCTGCGCTCGACTAGACAGAGCGCTATACAAAAACAATAGCTCCGAAAATGTGGCAACATTTTATTGTAGTGTGTGTAAAAAATAGTCACTTTTTATCACTTTTTACAAAGTTTTATTATATTTTTACATAGTTTTACTACGCAAACTGGTATTTTATTATGTCTAAAATTTTATAAAACATTCGGCACGTACACGTCACAGACAGTTTACAGTGTGACTGGCTCGGGTACGCCGAATTCGGCGTACATACTATTTTATACAGCATTTTACAAGTACGACGGCGGTATCTAGTCGAGCTCGGCGAGACCAATCATTCATCTATGGTATTAGTTTTAGTAAGCCCCATGGCATCTGCTCATAAAAGGGATGCTAAGTTTCGAAAAATCGGTGGAAGAAATTAGAATTGGCCGAATTTTACTACTGAATATAGATAGGATATATATCGAATAATTATGCCGCATTTTATTAAGTATTAAGTTTAAGTACGACGGCGATATCTAGTCGAGCGCAGCGAGACCAATCATTCATCTATGGATTGAACATTCTTTGTATGTTGTAGAATGATAAGGTCTGTTTTCCTTTGAAAATTCAAAGTGACAATTTCTATTGCTATCTTTATTAGCGATGACAAATTATGTCAATCAGTAATCAATACTTTTTTCAAATCTAAGCCAGCGAATTTTGAAATGAATGGAATTTCTAATCGAAACTGATAAAGCACTTTTAGTCCATTGAAATATTAAATTTTTTTGGCTTTAGAGTGCGTTTGTCAGAGGATGCAATTTTATTTTTTAGATATGAAGGGGGGGTTATTGTAAAGTTAAATCCGAGGTTGTGGGGTTGCAACCCTTGCCCCCACAACCTCGGCCACCATCTTGGAAAAAGGGGTTAAATGGTTTTTACGGTTTATCTGCCAAGCTATAGGTCTCACAAAAAAAATTGTTCAAAATTTTTTGTTGCAAATAAAATTATCTACAACTTTTGTTTAGTAACTTTTAGTCGTAAAACCGTAAATAAAAAAGTTATAAGCGAAAATCTATAAAAATTTGAGTTTCTATTTGTCGATATAACTTTTTTTCTAATCATTTTACAAAAAAATTATATCAGACCATTTTTATGGATGGTGTTTTAAGGAACAATTTTCATCATAAACATTTTTAAATTTATTCATAAGTTAAGTTTTACAGCGCTGCGAAACGAATACTATTCTTCAGTATTCATAACTATTATTAACTATACATAAGTATTAATGATTTGCCATAATTTTTAATCATTGTTATTTTTTTTATGGTAATCTTTTTAATTATTGATAATGCAATATTGTTATTACTTAATTATTGACTCTTTTCCCCACGTTCTACGAGGTAGAGTCTGAGGTAGAATAACAATATTGCATTATCAATAATTAAAAAGATTATCTTAAAAAAATAACGATGATTAAAAATTATGGCAAATCATTGTTCCTTAAAACACCATCTATAAAAATGGTATGATATCATTTTTTTGTAAATGATTAGAAAAAAAGTTATATCGACATATAGAAACTCAAACTTTTATGGATTTTCGCTTATAACATTTTTATTTACAGTTCTACAACTAAAAGTTACTAAACAAAAGTTGTAGATAATTTTATTTGCAACAAAAAATGTTATATTTTTTTTTGTAAGACATAGCTTGGCAGATAAACCGTAAAAACCATTTAACCCCTTTTTCCAAGATGGCGGTCGAGGTTGTGGGGGCAAGGGTTGCAACCCCAAAACCTCGGATTTAACTTTACAATAACCCCCCCTTCATATCTAAAAAATAAAATTGCATCCTCTGACAAACGCACTCTAAAGCCAAAAAAATGTAACATTTCAATGGACTATTTTCTTGTCTGCTTTACATACAAGATTTCTGCAGCAGAATGACAGATGTGTATACTCTGTCTCTGTTTTTGCGTTTCTTATTTGTTTGATGAAGGAGGTCGCCACAATGTTTATTATAAAAAAATCAATACAACAAAAAATTAATTGTAATACAAAATAAATTTATCTTTCTAGAGCAAGATGAATACTGGCCGCGAATTTTGAAGACAAAGAGAATACTCCTGTTGCTTTATAAGTATACTCATACTTGCCTACCTACTTGCTGGCTACTAAAAGCTCAAGGCTGTCCCCAGCTCGCAGAGATATACTATACGCAGAGATATTTCGTTGGCTGTCCCCAGTTCAAAAGTAAAAAAAAGTGAATGACAAGAAAAAAACATATTTCTGTTACATAAGACTTTATGGTGCTCAATATTTTGTTTTTATAACCGGCCCGCTTTCTTTGGTGCCCAGTATAGGTATTTATTATTACTGTTTAGAAAAAACTGATTCTAACAATCTAATAGGATGATTATTTGAAAATAAGGAGATCTCTACGGACAGGCTGACAGTCCACTTGATGGTAAGTAACTATTGTCGCCTATAACACAAGCAACGCCACAGGTGTTGCAAGTGCGCTAACGACCATAGTAAATCCAACTTTGAAAACTTTTCAAAGTTGACACCTCCTGGAATCGAACCTCCTCCGACGGGCTCGTCTATATATTATGTTATTATAATTATTTATCTTTTTCTATTTATAGAATAAATATACCAGTTGTTGGCGTTTCACTACAAAACAAAGAGTCATCTGACGAACCGGTAACTTTTGACAGCCAAAAAACGGTGAAAAAAAGTTACCTTTTTTTTCAGATTTTGCCTATATCTTCGTTCCTTTCGATCTTACCGCTATGAGGTATACTTATAAAAAAGAAAGAATGGAAAATTCTCTAGAAAAACGGTGATATTAAGTTACAATTTTCAGTATACAAATTTTCAGCTTGCTTGGAGTTTTTCCGAAGTCATGCCCATTATTCGTCTAAAGTTACTGGATTACTATTTAGAGACATACATCTATACATTTCAAATCAATTAATTAATTTTAAGTTTAATTACCTACTTATTTGACAATGTTACGAGTTTAAGAAATTTACTTACTTTATATAAACTACTTACTTTAATAAATTAAAATATTTTTAAATCGCCGATTTTTAAACGAATTAATTTATTATAATATGTATATATGTCGATATTATATGTACACATATAATTTATAAATATATAAGTTAATACATGATCTTACGAGTCGTGTTTATCGATAAAAGTTTTTATTCAATTACGCTCGTAAAACATATACCAACCTACCCACCTATGGACAGTAAGTTATAAAAAATAAATGTGTGAAATCTGTGAAGTTTCCAACCGTATAATATTTTTAATTTAATAAAAGTTTTTGAGACCGTTTCTATTGTTTTATTTTGTAAATATTAGTAGGCGATTGGCGCACGACTCTAGCCACTCGGCGCACCGCTCTCCCGCTCCTGCGTTGTGCCTCACGCACACATACACTACCTAAAATCAAAACGCGGAAGAAGCTCGGTACCCCCTTAAAGTATAAAACAAATTAAATTATTTTTTATGTTTTTCAAGATACCTATCTCCTATTTAAGTGAGGCCTTAACTTTACTATAGCGTATTGTAAATTTCACTTAACACAAATCGTTCCTGAGTAAGCTTAGCTTTATGTTAAAGTGAAGCTTAGTGTAAGACTTAAGTAAAGACTGAAATAAATGAGATACACAAGTGTCTCGTATGTCATGTAAAATTGATTCTAACCAACTGTCTTGGTTTCCTCGTCGAACTCCATCAAGTGTTGACTGAGCATGGTGCCAAATATTTTGATCAGTTGCTGATGGGTGGGAGAGGGTAGGAAGAAGGGATGGAAGCAGGACAACAATCGGGGAGGTAGGGGAGAACGCGCTCCGCCTGGGGGACCTGCGGCTGCGCATAGAACCATGTCCTGCAATTTTCACCTTCATTTATAAGTACTGTTTACTCTATGTATAAATATATAAATATATAAATGTTTATGTTTATAGATAAACTCATAGAAATACTACAGTGTATCTAATTTGCGTCACAAATGCCAAATCTGCATATAAAAAGTACGCCTTAGACAGAATCATGGCGGACTCTTGCCTTCGCGCGTCAATAGTAAAAGGTCGTCGTAAACGGTTGAAAAAGTGGCAACAAATACTACGCCGAATTCGGCGTACCCGAGTCAGTCACGTTGCAAACTGTCTGTCACGTGTAAGTGCCGAATGTTTTATTAAATTTTGGGCATAATCCAAAGTAAAATGCCAGTTTGCGTAGTGAAACTGTTTAAAAATATCATATCATAAAACTGTGTAAAAATATAATAAAACTTTGTAAAAATATCATAAAACTGTGTAAAAATATAATAAAACTTTGTAAAAAATATCATAAAACTGTGTAAAAAAGTGATAAAAAGTGACGATGTTTTACACACACTACAATAAAAAGTTGCCGCATTCACGGAGCTATTGCTCTTGTATAGCGCCAAATAGCGCTCTATCTAGTCGCGCGCAGCGAGACCAATCAATTATCTTTGGAAAATACCTTAACATTCTTCCTCCACTGTTTTTGTCTGTCGAACCAGTAGCCGTAGTGCAGCCACAGCCTGAGCAACTCCAGCGGCGGCTGAGACCCGTACTCGTCTCGCACCGGCATGTTTATGTCGTCTATGAACGTTATCATCTTCTTGCCTAAACATTTTTCAAAAATTGCATCAATTATACTCGCATTTATTTCAAAACTAGCTGGTGCCTGCGACTTCGTCCGCGTTCTGGACGAAAAGTATACCCTATGTCCTTTCTGGTGTCCCAGACAACGTGTATGCAAGATTTCATGGTGATCGGTTCAGTAGTTTATGCGTGAAAGAGTTACAAACATCCATACATATATCCATACATCCATACAAACTTTCTCATTTATAATATTAGTACGGATTAGTTCAAAATGACAGACAAATAATAACTGCTAAACTTCTCAATAAACAAGTAAGTCCATGCCGGAAATCGAACCCGGGACTCGTAAGACACAACGTTAAAGCAATCACCCTAACAACTCATCAGACGAGCTCGTCAATAGAATGATGCACAAGGGGTAACGAAATATGTAAGTAGGAGTATGTATTTTATTTTTTTTGTATACTGTACAGTTAGATAGAGTCTAAGAGTCTGTAACTCTAGACTCTAGGTCGAGTTACAGCAAAAAAAAATTTTTTTTGTACCAAAAAGAATCCTTATTAGTGGGTAGGTACGCAATAAATATAAAAAAATAGCATGGACTGAAATTATACGAAAAGCCAAATTCCTATTGAGAGTCAATCAATAGTGTTTGTTAATTATGTCAGCAAATACTGAGCAGGTACCTTTTTGTAACTAGTAACTATTTTCTTCTTACCGTTACTGTTTTGTTATTTGTTATTTGTTACAAATAAATAAAATGATTTGATTTGATTTGATTTGTTACCTCCTGCGGGAACATAGTTCCCCTTGGTTCTCTTCTCGAGTCGCGCCTCGATTATGTCTTGCACATTAGCAGCTGTCGTCTGAGCGGACATGTTGATCACCTGAGTGCTGTATCTGTTGTCATAAATTAATATTAACTCAAAAATCACTTATAGTTCGAGACAAGGTTTGTTAAGGGTTTTAGATTGGGTGTTCCAAAATTTCCTTAAGTAGGTATTTATGAGCAAAAAATAACCTAGCCCAGGTTGTTTAGTCAATAATAGACACTACTCTACAAATGTAATAATAATAAAAATCCTGTCGAATTCTGCTCAGAAGTCGCAAACAGACAGACAAATAGCCCAATAAAAAAAGGACGAAGCAGAAAACTTTCAACACTTGTGGCATTTCTTCTTTTCGATGGCATATTCGAAGTGGTTGGTACTAAAGGACCAGAGTATATTTAAAAAATTGAATTGGCGTGATCCTTCCTTTGTTTGCAGACGTCCGGTTAATACATTGAATGTTCCCTATTGCTCGACAGCAGCATTCAGTGGTAGCTTCCGATACCTGGCTTCAAAGTGTTGGAATAATATTCCTCCCCCACTCCGTAATCTTAAGTCGAAATTTGGTCTCAAAGCCAAATATACTGCTTTATTAATTGAGAGACAAAAAGGTGAATAAACACTTGAGTCAGGTATTTGGTTTTCAGGTATAATAATAATAATGAATGATAACTGGGGGAAACTTGATCAGGAATAGTGTACTGTTGCTTTTAGATTGTGGTAAATTCGATTACAATACTATAACGAGTGCAATAATAACGACGCGTATTCCGCCGGCGTGAGACTTTCAATTTAGGACTGGCGTAAAATCAGTGCTGTGCTTTGCATCAACTTATGCTGAGCCAGATACCTTTTTGCTGCCATGGCGCACACTAAATGGGATTTTTATTTAAGTATATATTCTCTTTCAAATGTGAAAAATTAATGTATGTATTTTATTTGTTTTGTTATCTTTATATGTATTCGTGTGTCATGTGTATTGCAAATAAATGTTTTTCTATTCTATTCTTATATGCGACGGTAACCATCTACCGTCAACTGGACGGCGACCTTGAGATAAAAAAAATAATAATAACGAATTACTGGCATCATTTCACACCTGCTCGAATCGAGGCTCCCAAGTGTGCCCTGGATGAGGAAGGTCTTCCCGGTGCCGGTTGGCCCACCAACAAGCACACCGTATCCCGCTCGCAGCATATCCTGGGATATCATTTGCACGCGGATAAACTCCACCGTCGGCACCAGGATCATGTGGAACCCGAGTCTGGAAACCATCGGACAGATAAATGAGACCTTCGTGGGGAACTGGCTCGAAAAAACTCAGTAAATGTGGCAAGTACTCCTGTACCTCTACCATGAGTTACAATGACCGCACTCGCTAGCGAGAGCGTAAAATATTTATATGGAAAATTGTCAATTTGACACTGACAGTTGACACTTTCATATAAATGTTTTACGCTCTCGCTAGCGAGTGCGGTCATTGTAAATTCATGGTAAGTAAAGGTATTGTAATGCTTGTATTATGGACACCAGACAGTTGATATACTAATAAATCACTTTTTTTGTAAATACATACATATTATAAATACAAACCATCCATGACTCCATGTGCAAAGGTAAAATGTTAACACATAAATCATTTGCCCCTAGCGGGATTCGAACCCGCGACCGTTCGGTCAACAGCCAGGGTCACTAGCCACTAGACCAAACGCGTCGTCAATAATGATGACGTAAAGACGAGGGGTATACTGACGCGGGGTTGTAGCGCCAGTTGTCCGGCAGGCGGTCGTCCCAGGGCTTGAAGGCGCGCAGTCGCTCGTCCACGTAGTAGTCGTAGACGGTGTCCTTGAGGGGGAAGATGCCCTCGTGCTCTCGCACCCAGTTGTCCAGCTTCGCTCGCGACGCGTCTTGCAGGGTAGCGCACACCGACCATATCAACCTGTTCCACCCCGTTAATACTCAAAACAACCGCATGAAAGAAAGAAAATAAAAATAAGTATGTATATAGTTTAGAATAGGGATAATAGACGGACATCCCACCCGTAATGGAATGAAAGAGAAGATGGATGAAAGAAAGACAAAGTATGTGGAATGAAAGTGCGAGAGGCAAGCAAGCGAAAACTGGTATGAATGAGTAATTGTTAACACAGGCTTCAGCGCAAGATGCTGCAGGGATTACAGTAAAAAAAAAAAAAACAACAACACTCAATACAATATCCGACTGTACCACGTAATTCAGTGGTAGCTTCCGATACTTGGCTTCAAAGTGTTGGAATAATATTCCTCAACATATTAAGCCGAATAGGATTTAAATTATTTGGCTGCAAATTCATTCAAAGTTACAATGCTCAAAATAAAATTATGTACGCTTTAAAATCCAATCTTTACTCTACTCAATTCAGACTTGAAAGGAAAACTCAAGGAATATAAATTACATTTTCATCCTATATATAAGTGGAAATGGTCCAAAAGAAAGAAAAGAAAACATACTTTGGCTAATTTAATCCTCGAATTACATATTCTAGCAATATTCTAGTTACGTCTTTTGAAGTCATTTTGACCACAAAAGTGGACATATTTTCTGTAGAGTGTACTTTTGGGTGGTGTGTAGACCAAAAAAACATGTTGTAACTTACGCAAACAAGAATCTCATCTTGGAGAAGTTCTCGTTGTCCTCTTCGTCTGGACCAGGCGGCGCAGGCGCAGGCAGCAGTCCCAGCAGCCTGCACATGCATCGAACCCCGGTCAGCTCCTGGCCCTTCACCGAGTTGCCCTCCAGCAGGTGGACCCGCTTCAGCTCCAGCACCGGAGGCAGGATGTTCTGGAAGTGCCTGCGCAGCATCTCCCTGTACTCCAGGTCTTCGACCGTCTCCAGCCAGGAGTTGACGTACGGCCAAACGCCCCAGTCCTTGTAGTCGTTGTACACCATCCCGTTGCGGGACACGGTGGCAGGCGACGCCACTGCCAGGTCGAGCGTTTCAATTAGCAGTGACACCTGTCATTTAATCTATACTTGTAATACGTCAGCCGAATTTTAAATAAAAGAAAACTTAAGTGCTTGTTGAAATGAAAGAAAAAATCGGTGCTGGTTGAAATAAAAGAAAACATCAGTGCTGGTTGAAATGAAAGAAAACATCAGTACTAGTTCAAATAAAAGAAAACATCAATGCTGGTTGAAATAAAAGAAAACACCGGTGCTGGTTGAAATGAAAGAAAACATCAGTGCTGGTTGAAATAAAAGAAAACATCAGTGCTAGTTCTAATAAAAGAAACCACCAGTGCTGGTCGAAATAAAGAAAACATCATGCTAGTTGAAATAAAAGAAAACACCAGTACTGGTCGAAATGAAAGAAAACATCAGCTCATCAGTTTTGCCAGCAAAATGTCTCGAGTACCTTTTTGTAACTTATATATATTGCGGTGGTTGTTTCCTTTGTGTTTAATTGTAAGTTTTTTATATTGTAAATAATTAATTAATTGCATTGTTGATTACACTATTGCAGTAGCCTATTGACTCCAAAATAGGTAATCTTCAGATTATTCCTTCAGAATTTTCGAAGCGAGAACAATAACAGGCAAGAATAGGTAGTATTAAATTATTAGCATAGGCAAATAAAACAAAGAGGTACAACCGGTTTTTCAACATAATGATCATCTTTAAAGTTACATTAAAAACTTTGAAATTGCATTAAAATACTTTTGCTGTTGATATATACATTCAATATCGAAATGAAATGATAAGGACCTGCGCAGGCATCGAAATCCGTTCGCTGTTCACTAAAGTGAGCAGTTTGTTATCGTCCATTACTGAGTTCAGATTTTCTATCCAAATGGCGTCCACGGGCCCGTCGAATATTATCCATTTTTGGTCTGGTGATTCGTCTGCAATAAAACAAATAGACAAATGCAGGAATATTTACACTGTTCATAATATTAGTATAGATACACTAAAGACAATCACACTACACTAAAAATACACTAAAAACCCTGATAAGTGTTCCTCATGATGGAGGAGAGGACGCCGTCCTTCCACTCGCCGGTGGAGTAGTTTTTGAGTGTATTCATTACAAAAATACAAATATTCTCTGTTTATAATATTAGAATAGATAGACTATAGACAATCATCCTGACAAATGTTCCTCATGGTGGAAGAGAAGACGCCGTCCTTCCATTCACCGGTGGAGTAGTTTTTGAGTGTATTCATTACAAACATAAATCTCTTCTGTTTATAATATTAGTATAGACTATAGATAATCACCTTGACAAGTGTTCCTCATGGTGGAGGAGAGGACGCCGTCCTTCCACTCGCCGGTGGAGTAGATAAATCTCTTCTGTTTATAATATTAGTATAGATAGACTATAGACAATCACCCTGACAAGTGTTTCTCATGATGGAGGAGAGGACGCCGTCCTTCCACTCGCCGGTGGCCAGATTGTACTCGCCGTAGAGCTCGCCGAGGGTGAGGGCCTTGGGGTTGATGGGGTAGACCTGCACGTTCTCGAAGCCAGCCACCTTCTCGCGGTGCAGTCGGCCGAGGGTCGCCGCTAACATCTTCCACGACACCGACTTGGCCGTGTTCGTGTCTCCCAGGAGGATGCTCGAGTGACGCGAATTCTGAAAGTTAGATCAAAATAAAAATTTATCTTATTTATTTTTCTTTACTTTATTTACAAAGCTTACAGATACTTTAGCTTACAAATACTTTATTATTTGTAAGCTAATTGGTGTGTACTAACATAAAAAAATTATCGGTTGAGTGAAAAGGTAGCAAACAGACAGATAGTTACTTTCACATTTATAATATTATTATGGATTGTGGGCATTGATGTATCTACAAATCTATGGATTTCGCACGCCATACAAAACACTACAAACTTTAAGAAGCATTTAATTTAAGTGACATAATTATGCGTAGAGCATGAACCTGTCATTTAAAGAAAATGTGATTTTACGTCAACACATTGGAGTTTAAAATATAGAATTTGGTCGTTACTACCTTTTACCATTGTCTCCACCATGATTCCGTTTTAGGCGTACTTTTTATGTGCCGCTTTGGCATTTGTCACGCGAATTCCACACTTGTTGTAGTACTTCGATGACTGTGGGTACAGTACAAACCTTGGTCTCGTACGTCTGTATGACCTTGTGGAGGGCAGCCTTGACTGGCTGGAGGCCGGCGATGCGCATTTCTGCGGAAATGGCCGCCTCCAGCATCGCGTAGTCGAGCGTCGGCACTTGTGCTTCCGGGAAGATGTCCTGCATTATTCCGTCGAAGAGGGGCACGTCCTTCGCAGTGAGCCTCGCCACGTTCATGTCGCGCATCGCGAGGATCGCTATCTGGAAACCCCTCAACACTGATGGTGGGTTTCTTTGGTCTAGTGGCTAGGCTGGTAACCCTAGCTGTTAGTGTTACCTCTATATTTAAGTCACACTGGCAGTACCTATGGTTTTGCTTGTGTCATCGGTGACGGTAGCCAGAGCCACATATGTATACCGACCTTGTGTAAAAATTGTCAACATTTTCAATTCTATGTTGAAACACACACACACACACACACACAATTGACAACACGTTTGGTCTAGTGGCTAGGAACCCTAGCTGTTAACCATACGGTCGCGGGTTCGAATCCCGCTAGGGGCAAATGTTTATGTGTTAACATTTACCTTTGCACCTGAGTCATGAATGTTTGTATTAATAATACGTATGTATTTACAAAAAAAAGTAATTTATTAGTATATCAACTGTCTGGTATCCATAATACAAGCATTAGTTGCTTAATGTGGAACTAGATGGCGCTGTGTGGAATGTGTTGAGATATTTATTTATTTATTTATTTATATAACAACTAGTGTTTTTTCCCGCGACTTCGTCCGCGTCCGATCGTTACCAAACTTTACGGGAACACCCGCTACACTAATCTGAAAGTTTCATCAAAATCGGTTCGGCAGTTTTGGAGTCTATAAGAGACATACATACATACATACCTCGCCTTTTATATACCTATTAAGATATATACAAATTATCAGTTTATTAAATAATTAAATAAATATATAATGAAGTCAAAACTATAGACGGTCAAAATTGCTTGACAAGCATTTACGTACTTGACAAGCATGCAAGCAAGCATTACAAAAATATAATTTTTCATCGAGCATCATCAAGCACGTAAATGCTTGTCAAGCGCATCAAGCTCCGTTCTAAACGGTCAAAATTGCTCGACTAGCACGCGAACTTTACGTGACTTGTCAAGCAATTTTGACCGTCTATGGACCTCTTAAGTGATGCTCACCTCCTGCTCCGGTATGTGAGGGTAGGCCCGCCTTTTGACGCCTGCGTAACGCAGCAACGCGACCATAGACCGCAGTCCGAAGTCGTAGTGGTCTTGCTTCGACAGCTGCTGCATCGCCAGCTGGTACAGGGTGAACACCTGGAAACGGATCCTCTTCATCACTCACTGTCCATGTATTGCAGACAAGAAAAGTGCTTTATCAGTTTCGATTGCAAATTCGCTAAGGCTTACATTTGAAATAGGTATTGATTACTGATTGACATACTTAATTTGTCATCGCTAATAAAGATAGCAATAGAAATTGTCACTTTGAATCTTCAAAGGAAAACAGACCTTATCATTCTAAAATATACAAAGAATGTTCAATCTTAGGGTGATAAAGCACTTTATTTGTCGAGTTTACATACACAATAATTACATACACTTTAAACTCCTCATCACGTTACGTCACAAATGACGTAACGTGATGAGGAGCCAATCACGATACACGCGGTATTGCGACACTTCGCTCTGATTGGTTCCGGCGCACTGCATACATTACCCACTCGAAATTATTATGAGCCTTTTTCCTCTGAAGATTTAAAAAAGATCCACCAGAGGCAGCACTCACTAGTGCCACTAATCCACTGGGGGTACCACCTACACATGTTTTTATCTCTCTATTGACAGTAACTTTAAACGTACTTTAATTAAATCGAAATTCGCGAATACGCAATTTTTAAAAATATAAAAAATATATTGAAACTGTGTAAAAGGTGATAAAAAGTGACGATGTTTTACATACACTTATATGCAATGAGTTGCCGCATTCATGGAGCTATTGTTTTTAGATAGCGCGGTATCTAATCGAGAGCAGTGAGATCAATCATTAATCTAACTAATATGCATATATTTACCTTTTTCGCAATTAATTTGTATGCAGTGAAACCATCAGAGAATAGGGTGTTCTCTGCTATGATTAGCGAATCTGGCACACACATGGCAATCGGTCTGAACATAGACTTCAGGTTATCTGGCAATTCGGTTCTCCCAGCGTAACTGGAAATAGTCAAAATTTGCCATCAATTTTATGTCTTAGTACTTAGAAAATACACACATCGTAGGCTTTTCAAATTAATTTTTGTGTGTCCACACAAAACTCAATGCATTATGGTCCATTTTGGTACATTTTTTTTAATTCAATATAGGTAAGTAATGTACTAACTTTAAATTTAATGTAATTTGAATTGAACCACATAAACTTTTTTTCTTTCTTCCTTTCTTTCATTAATTTTTTTTTTACACATCTAGTTGCACAATAAGCAACTAATGCTTGTATTATGGATACCAGACAGTTGATATACTACATACATTACTTTTTTTGTAAATACATACATATTATAAATATTAAACATCCATGACTCAGGTGCAAAGGTAAAACGTTAATACATAAACATTTGCCCCTAGCGGGATTCGAACCCGCGACCGTTTGGTTAACAGCTAGGGTTACTAGCCACTAGACCAAACGTGTCGTCTAATATTTCTATATGCATTCCTTTGTTGTGTCGATTTGTACCACCTCTAGTAAATATTTGTATTAATCTATGGTAGGTACATAATATAGGTCTTATTGTTTCTACCTATATTTTTTGTAAAATAAATACTTACTAAATAAATTATAAATAAATAAATAAATATTTAAACAGCCCATGGCATCCGCATTTTTATAATCTAACTAGCTGGTGCTCGCGACTTCGTCCGCGTGGAATAGTTATTTTGGGAATCATTTGGGTATCTCGAACGGTTTTCGCAGCGCACGCAACGGAAGCCCTCAAAGATGAATAATTTTCCCCGTTTTTTCCACATTTTCGACTGTTTCTTCGCTCCTATTAGTCGCAACGTGATGTTATAAATAGCCTATAGCCTTCCTCTATAAATGATCTATCCAACACAAAAAGAATTTTTCAATTCGAACCAGTAGTTCCTGAGATTAGCGCGTTCAAACAAACAAACAAACAAACTCTTCAGCTTTATAATATTAGTATAGAAAAGAAAAAAAACCAACTCACCCCGGATTCATTGTGATAAATATTCCACAGTTGGCGTCCAATTTGATTTCTTGTCCTTCGAAAATGAACTTCTTTTGGAAGAGAGAGAGAGCCAAAAGCACGGCGAGTATTTGCTGCGCCACCACCGATAGCACTTCGATGTTTATTCTATTGAACTCATCAAAGCAGCCCCAACAACCGCTCTGTGCAATGCCTGACAATTTTTTTTATACACAACTAGCCGCTGCCCGCGACTTCGCCCGCGTAACTTTGTAACGTTGTATTAGTGGGGATAAACATAAAAATATCTCGCTTCAGAGACATCTGTTAATTTAAATTAATAACATTACGTAAATTCTTGCCAGATGTCGCCCTCTGCGGCCTTGTTTGTTCCTAAAAATCTTACCAGATGTCGCCTTCATATTTAATTAAATTGTTGTTTAATACTTGCGACTTCGCGTTTTAAAATCTAAGCATACATAGGGACAGACAGACAGACAGACGCGGCGGAGGACTTTGTTTTATAATATGTAGTGAAATACTAGCTGAGCCCGACCACGCTGTTCTTTTTTCTTTGACGTTCAACGGTCAGCGGCTGTCATGACAACGGCTAACTGCCACTTCCAATGTGACAGCGGTTATTGTTGGCGAGTTAGTTCTTCTCGCTTTCGGCAGATGGCGTCGTAAAAAAAGTTAATTTTTTTCTGCAATCCATCGGTTAGTTTTCGAGTTTTTGAGTAATACACAAACCAACACAACATTACTAAATAACTTAAATATTAAATGATTTACTTAATTATTAAATGATTATATACTAATAACAAATACTCAATTAGTGATCAGGTTATCAATACCTGAATAACATTTAGCCATCGACTTGTAGTCCAAACCGTCCGAGCAGTTGGTGACGACTACCCATCTGGCCAAAGCTCTGCCCAGGTCCTTTGTGGTTTCCGTTTTGCCAGTTCCAGCGGGACCCTGAGGGCTCCCGCCACGGAACAAGTGCAGCGCTGTTGTTAGGGTTATGTAGCATCTGAAATTATTTTCACCAGAGGCACCTTTAGTAAGATCAGCTCGGAATTTAATATAGTTGATGACTCTTATGGTCAATTTTATTAAGGCTACTATAGCTGGTGCCAGCGACTTCGTCCGCGTTCTGGATGAAAGGTAAGGTACCCTTTGCCTTTCTGGTGTCCCAGACAACGTGTATGCAAAATTTCATGGTTATAAAGTGCAGATGTAGCACGCAGCGCCATCCAGGGAATTCTGTTGAAACAATGTAGCACTCTACTTCGAATAGTGGAGGAAAGTTGTCATAGTTGCACAGTGTTTTAACAGATGGCGCTACATGATTAGTTAATAAAATTAAAGCTGCTGCCCGCGACTTCGTCCGCGTAACTTTGTATATTATATACTAAAAAACCTTCCTCGAGAACCACTCTATCTATAAGTGAAAACCGCATTAAAATCCGTTGGGTTGTTTTAAAGATACATAGTGACAGACAGACAGACAGCGGGAAGCGACTTTGTTTTATACTATGTAGTGATTACTAATATTACAAAGAGAGATTTGTATTTTTGTATGAAGTATGTGTATGTAATGAATAAACTAAAAAGCTTCAGGGACCATTTTAAAAATTCTTCCATCTGTAAACTCGACAAATAAACTGCTTTATCACCCTAAGATTGAACATTCTTTGTATGTTGTAGAAAGATAAGGTCTGTTTTCCTTTGAAACATCAAAGTGACAAGTTCTACAATATCTTTATTAGCGATGACAAATTAAAGTATGTCAATCAGTAATCAATAACTATTTCAAATCTAAGCCTTAGCGAATTTTGAAATGAATGGAATTTGTAATCGAAACTGATAAGGCACTTTTCTTGTCTGCTTTACAAGGCTATATTATCAAATAGTAACACAGGTCGCTTGCAACAGCTAAGTACTTAATTAGTCTGAAATAGAAGCTCACCTATCCGTGAGCGGTGTAATGACGAGTCTTCCAGAGTTTCCGATGTACTCATACGTGTATACGAAGCTGGTGTTTGTCTGCCGAATGTAGCAGTCTTCCCGCTCGCGGTCCCAGTAGAACTTCAACTGGGAGAACCACTCGAATGCAGTCACACTCATGCACCCTGCATACATTCATTAACGTAACTAAGCTGGTTCCCGCGACTTCGTTCGCGTTCTCGATGAAAGGTACCCTATGTCCTTTCTGGTTTTTCGGACAACGTGTATGCAAAATTTCATGGCGATCGGTTCAGTAGTTTTTGCGTGAAAGAGTTACAAACATACATACAAATTCAAATTCATTTATTTACAAGTGACTTTCGCATTTATAATATTAGTGCTGATTAGATTCACCCAGAATCCAAAGTACGTCTTTTTTAAAAAACGAGTACCAAAAATTTTCACTGTTCGGCCTCGGTTCGATTCCCGGCGTGGTCCACTTTGGAATTTGATTTGATTTGATTTGATTTGATTTGGATGCCAGAGGCCATTACCCTATACCTTTCTTATCCGTTGTCCTTAATTCTTCAATGGTCGGCAGAGTACTTGCAGCACCTGCGGCTTTGCTTCTTTTATATGCGACGGTAGCCACCTACCATCAAGTGCACCGTCAGCCTGTCTGCCAACCCTAACATAAAAAAAAACTTTATTTCACCGATGCTAACGCAATACTAACCCATTTTATACATCCTGTCGACCGTATCCCTCGAGTGTATCTCAATAACGCACAGCGCGTTCACTTTGCATCTCAAAATCTTGCCAATCTCCTTCCTGGACATCATTTGCAATGTGGACAATATTTCGTTTTGCTTCTTCCGCAACTTCTTCAGAGGTTTCTTCTCGCCCATTATCTCGCAACGGCACAGGTGGCGAGTACAATCAGATGTCCATTGAATCTAAGTATTTATCGTTAAAATAAAATAACTATAGACACGATTTTCTGATGTAATTTTGATTTAAATTATCGTCGCCCTATAGTCAGCATAACTTTGATACTAGCGTAGTCTTGTAAACTCGACAAATAAAGTGCTTTATCATATCACCGTAAGATTGAACATTCTTTGTGTGTTGTAGAATGATAAGGTGTGTTTTCCTTTGAAAATTCAAAGTGACAATTTCTATTGCTATCTTTATTAGCGATGACAAATTAAGTATGTCAATCAGTAATCAATAGGTACCTATTTCAAATCTAAGCCTTAGCGAATTTTGAAATGAATGGAATTTGTAATCGAAACTGATAAAGCATTTTTCTTGTCTGCTTTACCTTTTACGTCAACTAAGTATTCAAATACCTTAAGTATGTTTAACTTATAGGTACTGTTTAAACAGGTCAAAACAAAACATATCCTATATTTGTTAAAAACGCCTACCATACTGTGTTCGTGGGCAGATTATTAGCACCCAACTGGCAACTGTACCTGGCAGATACTTGCCAGTTGGATGACCCATTCTCCAATGATTGATTTTTTTTTAGGTAATACGAAAGCTAGGGAACCAAGAAAGCTACAGATCTAGGTAATATTTGGTCAACGATTCAATTAAAACATGCTTTTTTCTCTTTTTTAAACAGATCTGGCAACCCTGCGTTAAGCCCTACTAGTACCCAAGTTGATACCAAGCTTAGATACCTTTGGATTGGAAGAAAGTAACAATGCAAGCCTTTCTGACCTTGCTACACGTGATTCCCAATTGTCCGGGATAGTCATTGATCCACTGTTCTCTCTGGTAACGACATTTCCTAAGTGCTGCTCGAGTTGCGATCAAATTCTACAAACAAATTTTATTTTAAATCCTCACACACATCCATACTATTATAAATACGAAAGTAACTCTGTAACCTTTCCACGCCTAAACTACTAGACCGATCATCATGAAATTTTGCATACACGTAGTCAGGGATACAGGAAAGGACATAGGGTACCTTTAATCTAGAAAAAAAGTACTGTTCCCGAGGGATCATTTAAATTATAATTTAAAAAAAAAGCTAACGCCTAGCCAAAGTTTTTTAGCAACAAGAGGTCTAGCGTTATATATTGCTTACATATTTATTATTTTTCAACGTGGATATAATATTAAGCAAATAATAAGTGGTCGTTTACAGTTACACGTTTGGTCTAGTGGCCAGTAACCCTAGCTGTTAACCAAACGGTCGCGGGTTCGAATCCCGCTAGGGGCCAAATGTTTAGTACCTGAGTCATAGATGTTTTGTATTTATAATGTGTATGTATTTATAAAAATAGTAATCTATGTAGTATATCAACTGTCTGGTATCCATAACACATGCATTAGTTGCTTAGTGTGGTGCTAGATGGTGTTGTGTGGAATGTGTGAAGACATTTATTATTATTATTATTATTTTACCTCTCTTAAAACAATTCTCATGGTATGCTCGAGCCCAAGCAACCACACTTCGGCAGGTCCATCGAGTAACAAATTCTGCTTCCACGATATACATTCACCGTCTTCGGATATCATTGCTTTTGCAATCGGAAGACCGAGAGCGTTCTGAAATAGTACAACTAAAGATTTTCAAATCTATACTAACTTACTTACATGACAAAAGATTATGGCAACACTCTATAAGCCTTCATAGGGTACGTCTATCTAACTAATATTATAGAGATTTGTATTTTTGTTTGTAATGAATACTCAAAAACTACTGGTCCCATTTTAAAAATTCTAACATCTATAGAAAGCTATATTATCAGAGAGTAACATAGACTATAATTTATAATTTATATAGCGGACTGAAGTCTATGTCTAAACTATGTCTAAATTTAAAAAATAAATAATTATTTTTAAGTGTATTTATTTAAAAACTTGATTAATAATGAATGAAACTGCATCATAGATTTTCTTACTTATTTATTTGGCAACGTTGGCACCTTATCTCTTAAAAACAGTATCAAGTAAAATGTAGCCATTTATAGATGAGAACAGTTTTAACAACTTATTTTACACGATTAGTATCACAAAAATATATTTTACTTAAGTACCTACATAAGATTTAAAAAAAAACTTTAAATTAAATTACATATTAATTTATGTAAAATATAGTATTATAAATATTTCAATGGTACTTGAATAAAAATTATTAAATTATTATTAATTTTTTTTCCTTGGCTTGAGCAGTTTCGCCGGCAGAGTGTTGAGTATTTTCATGGCTGCCATCTTTTCTTCGTTGCTGTAGCACGAGAGTACCATATGGAGATAGTTCTCCATTAATTTATTACTTTTGGCATACGGATGAAACAACAAAAGGATGGCTAGTAACTGCAACAAAAGTTAAATGTGACTGTTAAAAAATTATTCCTTTTCTTAACGTGCCGCTTCTCTACGAAGGTTGACGACCATCTTACAAAAATAATACAAAATCATTTATAAACTTTCTTAAGCCCAATAGTGGCTATCTTCACCTTGGAAGCTGCTGCGCGAAAGAGGGAGCGAGTGCTTAATAAATCAAACCACTTTTAAATTCTTCAAAATTAAAAAAATCTCAATATAATCACGAGTGCGCCATTCTATTGAGAATTTATTTCAGAAATGATTTAACGGATCCCCCGTTAGAAAATTAATTTAATTCAAAAATCAATTGACAAGTGTTCAATAACTTGATACTGTGGCAGAGCACTGCCCTTACAGAAGGGCAGACTGCAAAATAACATGTATGCATGTGGATTACAGTTAGTAAGTAAGAGGTGCCAGAGCCTACTCGTATTTACCATTCCTTCCAAAATCCCTTTTATTCTTACTTACTAACTACTACTACTTTTTTTTAGTAGAATCCTACTAATTCTGGCTGGGGCCTTAGTCAAAGTAACATTTTAAAAACGATAAAAAAGTTTGAAAGAACAAAATGTAGGTATGGGATGTATCGTGTGATTTAGTGACGGCATAATAACATGTCAATCCCACACATTTTATTGTTTTTCAACTTCATTACTTATCGTTTTGTTGTCATTTTAAATTGTTAGTTTGACTAGGGCCCAAGAGCATTTGCAGTGTTTCTGACGTTGCTTGCATTATAGGATAGTTGACACCCACCACTTGACGCTCGCATTATAAAGGTGCCAAATGTTAGAATTTAAGAAATAAAAGATAATCTGAATAGAATGTAATAGTTTTTCATTGCTACCCGATCACCTATATGTAAAATTTCAGCAATGAACTAAAAATTAATAAGATAAAAGATTCGTAAAAAGATCCACCAAAAAGTAACAGATACAGAGATACGCATCTTTCTTCTACCTCGGATATCCGCTGATACGGATACAGATATCCGGAACATCTTTACTCTGCATTAACTACATATCTAGACTCAAAAGAAACCAATTGAAATAAACTCACTTTAGGATAATTCCCGTAATCTCTATATGAATTATAATGTTCGCTGAATGGAGTCTTTGCCATCATATAGGCTACTTTGTTCCAATCATGTTTATACAAGGCGTCATTTATAGCCAAATAGTACATAGTCTTCCAGGACCTTACTTCTAGTCCAGATTTATATTGTATACCACATCTTTCCGACTGCAAAAATGCTAAATGTGATTTGCAATATGAATAATTCTTGTTATGAACGTTCTCTTCAACAGGTTGCTTCACATAGTTCAACACCTTTTCCTGAAAACAATCCATTGGTCTAATTAAATTAACTACACTACTATGCAGTGTGAATTAGTCACTGACTAGAAATTTAAATGTACAATTGTACACCAAATGAATATCTATGGATATCTACTTCTATACTTAATATCATAAAGAGGAAGTTTGTTTGTTTGTTTGCATTGAATAGGCTCAGAAACTACTGAAATTCACTGTTGGGAAGCTATATTATCAGCAAGTAACATAGGTTATATTTTATAAAGTTACGCAGACGAAGTCGCATGCAATAGCTAGTATTAACTAAATTAATAACCTTCCAGTTCATTTATTATTATATTTACTGATAACAATTAATGTCCGGCCGGCACATGTTAGGTTAGAATGACAGCAAGGGCATGACATTATATTTATGATCATACTTTATGATATTTCTTGTATACAGTAAAAAATTAATGGTATAACCGTATTTATAACATTAATTGCAATATAAAGAAGTCAATCTATCAAAATAAATAAACGATTCTGTATTCAAGTCGTTTCATATGTTAGGTTAGTGTCAAATGCACTTTTTATATTTTATTACATTCATAAGTTAATAAGTAATAATGCAAAGTCAAATATTAAATTTTAACTTACAATTGTCGTAAAGGGAACGTAACGGCACTTGGTCAAGTCTTCCGCGGTCGGTTTGTGAAACTGTTGTTTTATTTTCGGTATACCTTTTGGTTTCGGTTTCTTATTTGGTCCTCGATATTTGCAAACTGGGGCTGCTATTACACGCACCATTTCTAATACCTTATTATAAAACTTCAGCCAGAATCTCACAAATAACTGTGAAAAACTCAGTACATATGTATTTGAAATTGAATTATTGAATTAATAATTATTGAACTTGAAAACAAACAAAACAATTGTCAATGTCAAATTAGAGATTAAATCAAATTGATAAATTTATAAATGAGCCGCATTGCCATTTTAAACCTAAGAAGAAGAAGAAGAAGAAGAAGAAGAAATTGATAAATGTCAAATTAATCTCACAACACTAGTGACAAGGACACTTGACTGACTTGGACTGGACGGACCTGTTTTGGAAAACTAATCAAAATTATGACTTGACTGAACTTGACTTTACTGACTTGAATCGGGATTTGCTATTTTTGACTTTAATTTCAATTTTACCCTTTTTTATTTTAAAAAAGGGTATTACGAATTGCTGTTTTTACTAATGACACTGGCAAAATCATCGGAGAAAATCTGATGGAGCCAAGACATTAAAAGAAGAAGAAGAAGAAGAGTCAAGGAGGATAGATATGAGCACAATTTCCTTATATCATGGTCCCTGTGATCATAGATTTAGTCATAGACATAGTTAGTATTGCTACCGTTCCGTTATATCTATGCCTGTGATAGTCCCTGGAATTATATCTATCCTCCTTGCTCAGAGCCATTTGATTACTCTACTCTATGGTTCTTACATTGATGTATGATATCGAGTGTTGCCGCTTAAGAAAACAGATATTACCTAAGCCGCGAGAATTCAAGAAAAAATAATTTCAGTCACTACATAATTATATTTTTTTTCATTTAAGATGGGTTTGATATTGTCCAGCATAAGTTAAGGGTCAGCGAACAAATGTTTCAGAAGAAGGGAAACATCTTAACAAAAAAAAACTGTGTTGTAGAATAACTGATTTTGAAATACTTACAGTTTATTGTTTTTAACAAAAGAGTATACCTAACGAAAATTTTCATTGTATTGCTTAATATCACATTTAGTTGTAGGTAATTTGAATATTATTTACATGTTTATAATAATAGGTAATTTTAAGAAAGAACAAATGTGTAGGCCTCGCCCTTAACAATGGCCCGTCTCACTCTGGTCAATAATTAATATTTAAACAAAACTTGTGCTTGATTTAGTTGTTAGTTAAATATAAAAAAGATAAGTTACTTCAATGTAGTATCCTTTAATTTTAATTAAATTTTTATCCGAACTACTGCAACTTTAAAAGTGTTATTTGTTCGGTGATTTTTATCAACCGAATTACTGCTACTAAAAAGTTCGGTCAACCGAACAAACAACCGTACTACTGATACTACACGAAATATTTAAATACACACTTTTGTTTACATTACTTTGTTGAAAAACCCTACTATACTTTTGAATAGAAAGTGGTGGTAGGTATACCTTATAGGTGTAATTAAAGTTTTTAGAAAATTTAAGAAATGTTTACTTTTCAATAAAACTGTAGTAAACGCTATGAATCATTCATGATCATATTTATATTTATATATTTATTATTTTATGATAGGACGGGCTGACGAACTAAATGATGGTAGGTGGCTAGTCACTTAAAAAACAAGCTAACGCCACAGGTGCTGTATATGTGCTGCTGAATATATTAGCAACAAGGATAAGTTTTAAGGAAACTTCCAAAATCCTCACTTACAAAATCCCTTAAGGCCGCGATTCACGGGCACTCCATTTGGCAGCGTTCTACATCGGTGGACGACATCCAAATTTTCATCACACACAATTCACGTGGTTTTTTATACATGGAGTGGAACGCTGCCAAATGGAGTGCTCGTGAATGGTGGCCTTTACTTTTCATCGAGGAGGTGGTTCTGGTTACTGCCACCAGAGGGGCTGCCGTAAATGACTGCTAAACACAGTGCCCTACCCACTAGGTAGGTACTTAAATTCTAAACACCTTGGTAATTATATTAATTAGGTACTTAGGTACTTCATTCTATTTAATTACCTTTTCAATCCTTATCTTATTAACATTGTCAAAAAGCTTCTTAAGGTGCACTTGTATTAACTGAGGCCTCTTGGAATTACCGAGAATCTCCAACATATCGTCATTTGATATAAAATAGAATCTGGGAAACAGTTGGCGTTTTGTTTCGAGGTATTTTTCGAGCGCTCTCAATATATTGTCCAAATTGTCCACCATTTTGTTTAGCTTGTTAAAAACGTATGGCGCTGGTTTGTACAAGCAAGCCTCCACTGCGTTTGTTCCGGCGTGCATACTAATAAATAACAATGTATAATATTTAACAACTAAACTTGTACATTATATAAAAGGTAACTCATTATCAAGTCTTTTATACAATTTGTATCTAAGTACCTATATTAAAAAATCACGGAACTAAATTTCAATACCGCATTGGGGATAAAATTTCAAACAATCTTGAGACTAGTTTTTATTACATTGATGTGAGTGCAAAAGTGAATGAAAACTACATTTTTTATTTTACCCTCAATGGTGTTTTAGTATTTTAATAGTAAATTATATTATTGATGAATCAATGTAGGTAGTTACTTGAAAGTTATTTCTGTCCAATCAGCCGCGAGCGCATCAAATATTAAAACTTCACTGGGCAGCTGCTTTCTTATATCTTCTCCACTAAATATACTTTCTAGGTATAAATAACGACGTTGTACTTGTAATGCAATCTAATAACAAATAAAATACTTACATTTTTATGATAGACAACATAAGACAGGATGTTTCTCGCCTTGACGATTAAGAATAAAGGGTAAGGAATGGGTTCTGGCAACCGTTATGCACGTACCAAAAGAAAAGTGGTAGAAAGAACCCATTCAAAAATGAGAAGTACCGGTAATAGATAGGAAAAAGGACCAGGGACAAGGTAAGAATGAAGAATAGGTTCCGCCATCTCCTCACCAAGGAGAAGCTTTGCCGTTGTGAAGTCGCCTCCTTGTTCATTTAGCTAGTTTGATTTCATCGAGACTAATGGGGCGTCCTAATTGGCTTGGCAACTATCGTACGATGGTGATTTCGTTTTACGACAATTGCTCCTTGCGGTCAGCCGCCATTTTGTGTTGAGTAGTCATTGTAGATAAAATTTATTGTTGAGTAGGTACCTCAATACATTCGGCAACATAGCCTAGAGATTTCTCCCAATAATCCACTTCTTTTATGAAAGGCTCGACATACTTAGTTGACTTCATAGAAGAAAGTTGTACTTGATGATCTTCTAAAAACTAAATGAAGTTTTAAATTTATTAATTGTAGATTCTGATAGTTATCCTACTTACAAGAATTGATTATTATTTTTGATCGAAAGAACAAACTCGTAAATGCTTTTTATTTTAAGTATACTAAACTTATTTTAAGCGAAAATAAAATAGATACATATGTCATGGCCTATAAAATTATCTATTATATTATTTAAATATTTATTTAATATAAGTACTTAAACATAAAAAGTTACAAAATGAAAAATATGATACCACAGTCTTAACATTTCTCACTGAGAAATAGATTCTAGAAAGTTTGTAAATAGGTAAACTCGACAAATAAAGTACTTTATCACCCTAAGATTGACAATTTTTGTATGTTGTAGAACAATAAGGTCTGTTTTCCTTTGAAAATTCAGTGACAATTTCTATTGCTATTTTTATTAGCGATGACAAATTAAGTATGTCGATCAGTAATCAATACATATTTCAAATCTAAGCCTTAGCGAATTTTGAAATGAATGGAATTAGTAATCGAAACTGATAAAGCACTTTTCTTGTCTGCTTTACATAGTTTCAATTTGATGTCGAATTTCAGTGACCAACAAATACATAAGGTAAAAGCACCTATTACCGCGGTATTTCGGGGAATTTTGACTTTAGAGTGAAATATTTTGTAATCAGGTCTATCCTCGGCAAGTAAGCATTTTTTTAAACATTTTAGGGACTCTTTATTATTGATTTCTCTCACTTCTTTTTATTTATTTTGAAGCGTAGTATTTATAATTTTTTTTTTAAAACAGGAAGTCGACATCCCCTATTACCGAGGCATGCTCAAAGGATTTTTTCTATTACCGCGGTATGTGGCTCCTATTACCGAGTATAGAAGAAAAATAATACTTTTTGTTCTGATGGTTCCGTATAAAATAAAATATATTTAAAAAATACACAAAACATTGCGATCAACTTTATTATTATCATAATTAAGAAACTGAACAAATGTAGAAGAAGACTATCACAGTTACCTTCCACCTATATTAACAACAATATTTATAATATTTTGCTTATTATAACTAATCTACAGTCTATACAGGGTTAAATTTTATTCACTTGTTACTTAATAAACTGCATTAAATCTATAGATATATTTATTTATGTAAGTTGGGTATAATGAGAAAAATAACAATAATAATTACACAAATAACTAAAATTGAATCAATAAAATCAATTTTTCGATTATTCTCGATTATAAACACGTATATAAACGCTACCTCTTTTTACTAAAACTTACTTATTCTTCGGACATAAAAAAGCTGTTTCATTGTAGTTAAATATGCGTCTTGGGCCCTAAAAAACTTGAAGCAAATCGTTACGTTCAATATACGAGTAAACTCTTCCAAACCACGCTCGTATTGAGTCTTTTGTGGTTTGATTTCTACTCAATGTCGGATGTCGTTTCAAAAAACCCAATAACTTTTCCATAATTACTGCGAAATTTAAATTAATTACAATTGTTTCTTGTCGGGACTAGCCAACTTATACTTATGGTAGTGGAAAGCAGTGGGGTGAGAGCAGACCTGACATCAAAACTGAATGTCCTCGATTATGATTTCATGAATTAATGATCAATAAATCAAAATCACAGCAGAGTAACATGATAAAACCTTTGTCTTTGTTATGAAACATTATTTGTAAATATTTTTATCAAGAATAATTCATTAACGGAACCCTAAATTTGGACACTGGTTACTACAACACGATACGAATACGAATACAGGTTGCCTTATCACTCGGTGATAGATTTTATATGAAAACTGTATTTCCGAGTACTCTGCACTCGTTAATAGATTCTCATATAATCTATTACCGAGGTATGCCGCGGTAATGAGAGTAGTATACAATATTTTTAAATATAATTCCGACCCTTAAAAAAAGAATACCAGAAAGATTTTTTGGTGTCACTTCGAAAAAATAGAGATAAATCTTCATGAAAAACAGTATTTTGAATGACAAGATATGCCGTATTATCATTCTTTTCTCAAATGAATATTGCATATATTTTATGACGTTTTTGACACCCAGTACAAAATTATACTTTAAGTGCTATGAGTTTTTATAAAAATAATGATTTTTTATGGATTTTGCATACATCGAAAATAGATTTTTCGTTTATAGAATACATGAGGACTGGAAGATTGATCAATTTTTACTAATGAAATAATAAATAATTTAAATATAATAAGCAAAATAGGAACCTCAATATTTCCATTACCGAGTGTTCCCTCGGTATTAGAAGCTGCCTCCAATTTTAGGCATCTATCACCGCGAGTTTTATTTCTTAATGTTATTATGTGTTTATTGAAAATTTTACCATGAAAAGTAAAAGATAATACTCCTAGAAATACGCAAAAACAAGTAAACATCATCCGTAGTCAATTATAAAGTATTTTACCTTAAAAATCACGAAACAAAAATATGAGTGCCCTTACATGAATTGCCCCTTGCTTGTATGGACACAACCTGATTCTGCGTTCCCGTCGCACAAATTGATCGTTTTTGATCTGTTCATCTTTGGTATGTCTACCAACGCCCATTAATTCGATGTAAAACACTCCAAGTTAGAACTTGTCCAAAATAGTATCGTTCTAAAGTTACTGTTATTAAATTTAAATACGAAAATATCGGATACCTCGGTAATTGATGCCGATTTTGCATACCGCGATAGTAGGTGCTTTTACCTTATTAATATCTATTAATATTGCGTTTAAATATAATAGATAGGATAGCTTGCTAACCTGCATGACATCTTCAACATTTTTAATCCTATACATGTCACCTCTGTGGTGTTGCATCTCATAAGTGGTATTTTTCCAAACCTCTTTGATAGCCTTGAGGCCGTTCTCAATGTTTAACTCCATTGTGGCCGCGTTAGATATTTCCGCGATCTCATCGGCATACGCTTGGAAATTGAGGCGCATAATTATATCTAGTTTGAAATCCTCCGAGTTCTGATCAAATTCTCTGTGTGTAACATTTTAACTCTTATATATAGATATTTAATGTTATTTTTACTTACACCGCTATGTAGCAGCAGTAGTACTGTGGCACCAGATATGTATATTTTTTTAAAAAAGCCTAGCAATTTTTCTAATTTTCCTCTTAGTAAGAACCTTCCACGGACTTCAAAGAATATTTAAAGAAAAATTATTGATATACTTAAAAAAATCTGTACTATGTGAATGAAAGTAGGGTTTGTGATGAAAGTTAAATACATATACCTAATGGTGATAAAATAGTGCCACTATAAAAATATTATATCATATACATACATATATCCTTAAATAATTTTATTTCCCTAAAGATAGGTTTACATTTAGGCATACATACGCCTATGTTATGAAATTTATAAACCAAATGTACTTAGGTACAAAAAATTCAAACTGCTTCACAAGCAATTCACAAGAAATAGAATTCTCGCACAAAGAAACAACACTTTCTACTTAGAAAATTCTTACAATAACTTACACCCCCATAAGAGTTTTAATTCTATCCCAGTGACGTTCTCTCATACAAGGATTCTTCAAATCGTTAATCAACGGCAACGTTCTTCTAAAAGCGTCTACTTTGACACGAGTCACATCAATAATGTCCCAGCCTTTGTCTTTCAGCTGACGCGATAAGCGATTAAAGTTTCTGTGGACAATATTAACATTAAAAGTGTTATAAACCACCTCAAACTAATAGATGATGATCAGATTGTGTAGCTGAGAGAATCACAGTATAATCAGACTCCGATATTTAACGAATTATACTTAAAAATCATAGACGTAAGAAAATCAGCGCGACTTTACAGCGTCCCGAGATCCACAGCGAACTTTATTTTACACTAGCTGTGGCACGCTACTTCGCCCGCGTAACTTTATAAATTATAGCCTATGGTTACTCCCTGATAACGTAGCTTTCTATTGGCGAAAGAAATTTTTAAGTCGGTCCAGTAGTTTCGGAGTCTAACACACTTCAAATGGTACAGTATGTAACCTTGGTACAAATTGTAACCTACCTAAACAAGAACATAACGTTGTCCTCCATTTCGTCCGTTTCCATTTCCCAAAAGGTCTGTGTCTTATATTTTTCCCAAGACTCCTCCCATTGGAACACTAGGCCCCATACTTCTTCCAGTTTCTCGAGTTCCTTCTCCATTTTCTGAAGATCCAAATTCACTGGTGTCCTGAGCAGTGCAGAAATATTAAGTGAATGTAAGTTTAATAAACATTTATATCGGTAAATTATTTAAATTACTGTAATGTGTACGAGATGAATTTTTATTTACAATTAAATTTTTTAAGCGTTATGTGCATCTATGACCTGAAGAACTCATTAAGAACTTGCGGCAGACTGTTCTCCGCTAAAGAACAGTATGCCGCTACGGGGTCAATTGAACAAAAACAAAAGAACAAACAAGAACTAAAGATTGAAAAAAAAAAATGTCATTAAAACGCCTAAAAATTCATCTAACTAAGTTATAAAATTAAAATATCCGAACATCGTAATATTGTAACATCCGAAATTGAAATTTTGACACAATTCAAGTTAAATTGCGAGGCTACAGTAAGTATATCAATAATAGTAGGTATATTAATAACTAGAGAAATAAACGAATCCGCTGACTCCAATCTAAGCTATCGTTTCATAGGGTCATGACATGAACAAAGTGATTCAACTAAAAAGAGAATAATAAATGAAGATTACGTCAAATTAAACACAGCAAGACCATCTCTAATTTGCTGTTCCTGAGCTCTGAGCGCATTAAGTTGTTCTCTGAAAGCTTTCAATTGTGCCATTGCATCTTTGCCACTCACTTCGGAACTACAGGGCGCTGTTTTATAAAAATCTTCACAAAACTCTTTCGCAGCCTCCTTGAACTCCTAACAGGGAATTTCATTATTGTAGGTAGTTAATGAGCCTGTTTCCTCGGAAATTTCAAAAAAGGTCCACCCTACCACCACCACCACTAGGTCCGCCAGAGGCAGCACTAGTGGGGGTAGGTACACCATGTTTTGATTTCTCTATTGACAATAACTTTAAACGTACTTTATTAAAATGTATGTTTAAAGTTATTTTTATTTTTTATTTTTAATTTTTAATTTTTAATTCATAGTATTTATTTATTTTAGTAATAATAAGACTATAAGACGTATCGTACTCTAACGTTACTGTCAATAGAAAAATCAAAATATGTGTACGCCCCCCACTAGTGCTGCCACTGGTGGATCTTTTTTAAATCTTCAGAGGAAAAATGCTCATAGGAAAATTTTGCAACTAAGTATACGAAGCATTTAACAATATAAAATTGACGAGAAATAGGTTTATAATAACAATACCTCTGCTTGTTCAAGGAGTTCGGCTTTAAACTTATCCTTGTTCGCCTCTAGAGCTTTTTTGGCTTCTTCCAACAGTTGTATATAGTCTGCCCACAGGACTGGTATGTTCTCGTGTCGTGTAACCATTTCAGGATTTAACTCCACATCAAACTTTGCTACAAAAACGACAACTTTCTCACACAAAGCAACATCAACAACAAAGCAAGGAAAACAGTATACAATTCTGGTATAGACACGAACTAAACCATACAACTAAACAATCACATAAAATACAGCTAAGTAACTTAAATTACAAGGTAACTGTTTTACTGAAAGTCGACTGCTAAAATTGCTTTTGATATTTAAAAATAGTATAGACATTTCATCAATATGTGACGAACTAACAAATACTGTATGTATTTGTATGTAGTATAAAAATAACAAACAAAAAAAAATAATGCGTAATTTACAACGTTAGCACCAACAGAAATGGAATGTAGGTAATACTTCTGCTTAATTAATTATAATGCTTAGTAAGCAAACGTTAATTGAGTTGAGGCTTTAATTAATTATAATATAAGTAGGTACCAAGTGTTTGCATTTTATCTGTTATTGGAGGAAAAGTTTTTTCCATTCGGCCCAAATCGCCAATGAGACGCTCGTACGTCTCTATTGTTCTTGCAAGTTCCTTAAGATCTGCCGGCATCTGTAAATAATCATATACTTACTTAATCCCTGATAAAACTTTATCGAGGAACGCTTTAGGCTACCTAATATATAACATCAAACTGCGACCAATAGGAGCGGAGAGTCAGTGGAAAATGTTGCAAAAACGGGAAAAATATTCCTACTTGAGAGCTTCCTTTGCGTGCGTTCTTTAATTGAAATTCCGCCTCTAGAAATTTGTCATATTTTATTTTTCAACGCGGACGAACTCGTCGGCACCAACTAGTGCACCTACCTGCATAGCTTCCACTCTGCTTTTCTCGACATACTCGTACACTACGTCAATATCGTGTTCGGTTATAGTGCTTAGCAGTTCTCCCAACTTCACTTGCCACTCCATACAGTGCTTGATGATCGACTTCTTTAGGTTACTTGAATTTAGTGTTATAAAGTGAATCTGTCAAGAAAACATTAATAGACGTCAGCCTGTAGGCATAAGTATAAAAAAATATACTTTGTAATATTTCCTGTAAAACATTCGTGCGGAAAAAATATAGAAATACCTAGCTACACTCTCCCGGCTTAGTCCAGGTTCAAAATAAAAACCATCCTAACCTAAGTTGGACAAAATTACACATAGTTAGTTAGGACAAAAACACAAGTTTTATCAAAATCGGTTCAGTACCTAGTTTAGTTTAGGAGTTCATTGGCCTCAAACAACGTGACACGTAATTTTTATATATATAAGCTGGTGCCGGCGATTTCGTCCGCGTTCTGGATGAAAGGTAAAGTACCCTGTGTCCTTTCTGGTGTTCCAGACAACGTGTATGCAAAATTACTGATCTGAAGTACTGATTTTTATAAATGTATGCGGAATGAATCTGCATTCATCTGCGCGTACGTAGAGAATCTCATTATTATGTTCCTATTAAGTGTATAACTTATTAGGTCTAGATAATAAAGCATCTACTATCTGTATCTATATTTTTGTGAGAAATTGAGGAAAAACAAAATTACCTACCTGATTTATAGTTTCTTGAATCTGTACAGCGTTTGCCAAATCGCCATAATTGATTATCAACGCCTCAAAATCTGAGGCAATGTGACCTTCATCTCGATATTTCACCATGAAAGCACTTTTATCCACTTTCCAAATGTGAGCGTATGGGTCCCATTGAGTTATGTGATCTTTGATCAACCCAATGCTATACTCAATCTCTAAAACGAAAAAAAAATACTTCAATTACATTAAAATTAAATTTAACTTTATTTGTATTCAAATAGATTTAGTGCGCGACTGTATCCGCCCCTTTTTTTTCTCATGTGTTATTTTATTTTTCACTAGCTTAGCTGTTGCACGCGACATCGTCCGCGTAACTTTATAAAATGTAGCCTATGCTACTGCTGATAATGTAGCTTTATATATATGATTTTTTTTTAAATCGGTCCAGTAGTTTTTGAGTTTATTCATTACAAACAAAAATAATAATCTTCTCTGTTTATAATATTAGTAACGTATAGATTATATTATTTTTGTCAGGCGTGCAAATTTTTGTTATTACTTAGATGTCCTTCGAGATCAATACTTTTTTGGCCGCTGTATCTTTTTCTGATTGTTTGAGTAGTTAAAGCGTTAAATCGTAACACACCAACAAACTGTACTTTCGGATTTCGGATATAAAGTTTTTTTTCTTATCTTTTTATATTTTGGGGCTTTCATTTCACCTTACAAAGGTATGTCAGCTCCATCATCCCCTAAGTCAAGATATGACAAATCTTAAAAGCTACTTTGAAGTACCCAATTGATAAATAAATATTTTGATTTGATTTGAAGCATAAATATATCACATGTCATTTGCTGCATCACTGTGCAGCTCCGCTATAGCAATATTACCTATATAAGTTAAAATAATATAGTTTAATTCATACCAGAATCAATTAGCTCCTGCAGTTTATTGCTGTCTGGCTCAACTTGTATAACATCACAAAACCTCTTCAAGCCTCCGGCCGGTAAGGCGAACTTTTCAAAGAGACGTGGAATAGTCCTCATTATGTGAATAATTTCTTCAAGGACCGTTGTGAAGGTATCCTCAATCTCATGGTTGCCGGGTACGTAAACGATGTCTTTGCCTTCTAGGTAAAGATTCATCTTGATTAACGGTGGCGGAGCCATTGTTCCTGGAAAAGCCACAAAGCTAACCGAGTTGTGATAAGGCATTAGGAAGAGGGATAGGAAAATGGCCTCTGACATCCCTTGCTCACTCATAAAAACGCAAAACAAACTACACGTTAGCCACTAGGTGTCGCTGCTTCAGCGATTCCTTCAGGGTTGGTCGCGTTTGATCGAAAACTCACACTAGGCAAACCTACAGGTTAGCCACTAGGTGTCGCTGCTTCAGCGATTCCTTCAGCGTTCGTCGCGTTTGATCGAAAACTCACACTAGGTAAACCTACAGGTTAGCCACTAGGTGTCGCTGCTTCATTCCTCAAATCATTCCTGCGAGTAAAACTCGCACTAATAAATATTCTGAATCTACGGTACAAACAGTAGATAAGTAATTAAGTATAGACAACTACTGACCATCGCCATGGACGCATTTATACATATTTTGCATTGTTGCTTTTATTGTTAGCCGCAAAGCGTCTTCGAGTAGCCGATCAAATCTTCTTACATATTTCACCCAATGTTCAGCCATCTAAAATAGGCAAAAATATATCATCATAACATCATAAATAGAGGTTCACTTCAGTGATAATATAAATATCAAATAAGTACTAAAAGATATTGAAGACTGGACGAATATATTTTTTTTCTGTTTCTTCATAGTCCAAATGACTACCGCCTTACATTTACTTAGAAAGAGAATTTATATTAGTTTAATGATTTATTAGTTTTTAAAGGCTGAACAAATATGATTAACGTCTCTTAGTTTTAACACATTTTTTGTTTAGTTTTGTTAGTTGCTTAGTTTAAGACCGATTTTGATAAAGTTTCATAACTTTGTGTTATTTGGTCCAACTTAGAAGTTAGGAGGATATATAAATTTCATATACTTAGGATAGGATATATAAAGATTATAAATAATATAAATTTGCATAAACTTATAGTTAAATTACCTGTCCTATATATGCTTCGAACCCTTCGTACACGATAATTATATAAATAACAATTTCTTTATACATGTCCAGTATCAATTCAACAGCAGTGTCCCTCATTTCGCGAGTTGTTCTTCGTAAATCGGCAATTTCAAACACGTTATACATGCTGAATTCAATCAATGGCGTGTCGCATATCTTTTCCATTATTTTCACTAGATTCACATTGCAGTTCTTATAAGTCGTTAGAAAATCTTGAAGCTATAAGAGCAAAGACATTAATTATTATTATTGATTAGTAAATAAATACTGGCACACCCCTTGGTACTACCGTAGTACCTACCTACACACATGGTAATACCTACAGCACACTTATTTTCTACAGTAGGCCGACGCCTTTGATGTTGGGCGATACCGCCGCCTGTGTAGGTTGACGGAAATTACGGAAGGGTTGACACTACTGAATTACCTTATTCGTAGGTTGACACAAATTAAGTAATATAAAATGTGGTTAAGTACCTTTCTTCATCGTGCAGAAATCGATGAAAGCTTAGTTCTTTATTTATGCGAGATAAAGATTTGCACGCACTTACAGCACATGCCGTATGCACCATTTTGATTTATAAAATAAATTAAAATCTGAAAGACGCGATAGCCCTGGAATATTTATCCCAAGCTACTAAGAACGACAAAGTATGCAGCTTGGGCACGTCCCACTCGCGCCTCACCCCTCACGCCCCGCACGATTGCCCTGTCTAGACGTCTCCGTCCGGCCTACTGTATGAAATAAGTATGCTGTGGTAGTACCATGGGTAATCACTGCTAGGTATTTTTTTATTCGAAATTTTAACAAACCACTCACCTCTCCAATTTGCGTGACACAATCAGCAATGTAAGCATCAGACATTGTAGACGTCCACGTCAATTTCAAAATACCCGGTTGTACCTTCTTTTCGCATGCCTGCAGATAGACACATCTATCTATAAGTACCTACTTACTTCACTAAATTTAAATCATTGTACAAGCATTAAGTTGCTTACTTTGAAACTAGACGGTGCTGTGTGGAATGTGTAATATATATTTATAAAAAAAAATGGACCCTGGCATATTATACTAACTCATCGGAACTGTATAGGCGTTTTCTGCTGCCAGACTAGATTTAGGTAGGTACTAAGTATGCAATGACTTAGAAAAAATTATAACTTAATGGACTTATAAAATTTGACTTAGAAAATACAAATATACATGTATGGGGCAAACTTGTGCGCCTTACTTAAAAAAGACGGAGGTATAAGACCTATTGCTGTTGGAACTGTGTACCGCCGTCTCGCAGCCAAAATTGGCTGTAACCGAGACCGCACACACGCAATAATATTGTCAATACAATATTGACAATAATATTGATCAATATTTGGCCCCGCACACTAATCAATATTATTGTCAATTTTTCGTGGTAAAATCTGACTCAGTCGCTTAGTAGCTTGATTCGTGTGTACACGTTTTATACAATGAAAAGAAAGATTGCATTACTTATTGTATTAATTTTAAATTCTCAAAAAAGTCAATTAAGAAAGAAACGATGGATTAAAGACTGGATGAGAAAAAAAGCCGAGTTAAGTCATTATAATCTAATAAATGAACTACAACTTACAGAAGAAAATGATTTTAAAAATTACTTGAGAATGAGAGGTGGCAGCTTTCAAAAGCTATTATCTTTAGTATCGCCTTACTTGAAGAAAAAAGATACACCCATGCGAAAATCACTAACGCCAGAAGAGAAGTTAGCAGTTACTTTACGCTTTTTAGCAACTGGCAGAAGTTTTGAAGACTTGAAGTATTCTACTTTAATATCCCCAAGGGCTATAAGCACAGCAGTTATGGACACTTGTGACACGATAATTTACGTCTTGCGAGATTATATAAAAGTAAGTACCTAGTAATTACCGGCATTTAAGATACGTAATCGGTAGTCACTAGAAAGAAAGATGATATACTACTAATACTATGTATGTTCCTTTAACTAAAAATCCATTTTGTTTTTGGCTGGAAGTAAAACAAACAATATCATAATTATAGTTTTTATTAATACAGTTGTAAGTTGGTAATAAATTGTAATTTTTATTAATATATTCATTTTAGTATCAACTACTTAGAGGACTGAAAAAGTTTAAAAATTATCTTTTGAAGTATAATAAGCTTCATTTGTTATATTAGAAGTTTCATTAAGGTAAATTTCTTGAGACATTGTATCTTGTGAGGCATAGTCAGGCTGTTGCAATTGAGTCAATGGAGGCCGTAATATTATTTGAGATGGATTACCGATGCTTACAATTGGTTGATGGTGACTTGGGGGTTTAGGCAAAGCCTGCGGAGGTCTCGTAGAAATAGTATTATCCACGAGTTCATTGGTATATATGGAATGTGGCGAAGGACTGTATCTCAGAGTGGATTCTTGTGTAATTGGTGATGGACTAAGTGATGTAATATAACTGACTCTGAAATGATCTTGTGACTCTCTAGGCGGCAAAGGCGATGAAGTATATAGTACATGTTCATTAACTTTGACGGAGTTTTTGTTCAATTTTCCAAGCTGTGCTTCAAGTAAAATATCGTTGATAGCCTTTTCCGCAAAAAGCTTTTGCGTAGACTCAAGTTTTTTCAGTTTTGCGGCCCAAACTTTGGCTAGAAAATATTCTTCTTGATCTTCAGAACTGTCTTTCTCCAAAAATGATAAGGCCCTCTGTAAAAGGTTTTGCTGATCATTGTCTTTTTTTCTTTTGTATGTTCCTGATGATGGAGAAGGAGGTGGATCCATTGAGCTCATAGAATACTTATTTTGGTGTTCATCATTTTCTTTGTCTTCCTGTATATAAAAATATTTTTATTTTATAATTCATAAAATAATTATTAATATTTTCATGAAATAATTATTACAAATAATAGTAATGTTATTTTTTTTTATTGATTTAGACTCCTTCAACACAGCAAGAGTGGAGAGAAGTGGCCGATGAATTTGGACGTATTCATCGATTCCCTACATGCCTAGGCGCGCTGGATGGCAAGCATATCGGGATCATCAAGCCGAAAAATTCAGGCTCACTTTATTATAATTATAAAGGATTCCATAGCATTATTTTATTGGCTTTAGTAAATGCTCATAAAGAATTCATGATGGTTGATGTAGGTATAAACGGTCGGATATCTGATGGTGGAGTCCTGTTCTATTCAAAATTTTGGCAGTCTTACGAACAAGGTCTACTTAACTTGCCTAACCCAATTAATCTTCCAAACATGACAAATTTATTTCCTTACGTATTTTTGGCTGATGAAGCTTTCGCGTTGAGCCCAAATTTGATGAAACCATACTCACAAAAAAAATGCAGTTCTAATGAGCAAATATTCAATAAAAAATTATCAACGGTTCTTTTTATTTAAACGAACTGGAATCACTACCAGTAAGTATAATTAATCTAGAGTCTACTCAAAATAGAAATGCAGCCATAAATGCTAAAATAATAAGGGATAACTATTGTCAGTACTTTTGTAGTTTAAATGCCTAATCTTTGACATTTTGTACTCGTACTTACCACCTAGTTTTTTATTAATAATAAAATAGAGTAATTAATAAGATTAATAAACTTAATAAAATATATAATATAAACCTCTGTAGTTTTCTTAACTGGTTGTTCGTTATTTGTTAAAAATAGTAATTCATAATACGTCCAGGAAGACGGGACGTAAACATCATCAGTTCCCTTTCCTGATGATTTAGATTGGTGGATCTTCTTCAATTCTTTACGAAAGTTAGTTCGCAGGGAATTCAACTTTTTCTTCACATCATCTCTTGTGCTGTTGGGTTTAATTTTTTTATAAATAACGAGCAACATATCGAGCGCTTTATTCTTCTTTATTTTATCGCGATATGCTTCGATGGATTTATTCCATAGTTCTGGATAAGTTTCCCATGTTCTAATAAATTCCGACAAAAATTGTTTTTCCGTGAGAGTAATATTCTCAAAACTATTTTCACTTTCGTCGTCCATATTGAGCAGAAACACGAACCGAACGTCCGCCTGCTATGAAATCTTTGTCTCAACTAAAATATTGCCGCGCGCCCGCAAACGCCAATATTATTGACAATATCCCTGCCTCCCCCCGATATTGAAGAGATTTCAGAAAATCCACAATAATATTGATCAATACCGAAATACGGGCCGCACACACTCAATATTATTGTCAATACGCACTTTATTGACAATATTATTGCGTGTGTGCGGTCTCCCTAAGAGTATCAAAGAAACCCTCTGTAAGGAATTCCAACCCTTACAGTTGGGTTTCGGTTCACGTGGTGGATGCGAGGCAGCGGTACACGCTTTAAGAACTTTCCTAACTCAACAAGGAGGTGAAGTTTTGGTGAAGGTGGATGTGAAGAATGCTTTTAACTCTGTTGACAGAAACGTTCTTCTTCAACAAGTTAAACTCAAAATTCCTCATTTATATAACTTTATTTGGCAATGCTATGGAAAACCTACAAAATTAACTTACAAAAACAATCTTATTTGGTCTGAAGTTGGATGCCAGCAAGGAGATCCCCTCGGACCGGCTCTTTTTAGCCTAGCAATTCACCCAACCATCCAAAAGTTGAAGTCAAAATTTAATGTGTGGTACCTAGATGACGGAACGCTGGGAGGTGATATTAACACCACATACAGCGACTTACAGTTAATAATTTCAGAATTCGATAAGTTAGGGCTCACTCTAAATTTTTCAAAATGTGAAATTTTTGTACCCAATGTTTCACAACAGAATACAGTACAAAATATTTTTGAACAAATTGCTCCTAATATTAAACTACTAGACAAGAGATCACTTCGCCTCCTAGGATCCCCAATTCTAGATGATTCAATACAAGATTTTGTAGACGAGAAAATTCTAAATTTCCTTTCTGTTTCTGAACGATTAGAAAAAATAAACATACATGTAGCCTATACTATAATAAAACATTGTCTTTTTGTCCCAAAATTTATGTATACTCTTAGATGTTGTCAACTTTGGAATCATCCTTTTCTTACACAAAAACTCGACAACATTATAAGAGATACACTCATATCCATACTAAACACACCTTTTGATGATCGTGCTTGGCGCCAGGCCTCTTTGCCTATAAGGTTAGGTGGCCTCGGCATTCGCAAAATTTCTAGTGTTTCATTGCCAGCTTTCTGTTCTTCTGTATACAGCACTTCTAAATTGGTACACTTTATTTTAGCGCAAGCAATTCCTAATTGTCAAATATGTTATTTCACAGAAGCTACAGAAAGTTGGAAAATAGTCTGTTCGACAAAATTTCTGCCCAAAGCCCCTATTCGCCAAAAGCAATGGGACGATCCTCTCTGTATTTCGGAATTTAACAACCTGATAAATTCATCAAGTTCTAATACAGAGCGTGCTCGTCTACTTGCCGGAGCGCGATGGGAATCAGGCCTTTGGTTACATGCTTTACCGTCACGCAACATTGGCAATCTTTTAGACGACACCACTTTTAGATTGGCAGCATCCCTACGAGTTGGCGCTCCCTGTACAGTTCCTCACTACTGTAATTGTGGAGAATCAGTAGATCGGTTGGGCCACCACGGATTATCATGTATCAAGAGCGCAGGACGCATACCGCGACACGCCAGTCTAAACGACATCATCCGTCGGGCGTTTATTAGTGCCGCCGTACCATCAGTTTTGGAACCTAACGGACTAATGAGAGACGACGGCAAGAGACCCGACGGCATGACTCTTATTCCCTGGAAGCTAGGAAGACCCCTGGTATGGGATGCCACATGTGTGGACACCCTCGCTCCTTCTCATCTTCCAGAAAGCACGTCACAGGCTGGTGCTGCCGCTTATAAAGCCGAAAATCTCAAGCGACGCAAATATGTAAACTTAGATAGGGGTTACATGTTTGTGCCGCTTGCGGTAGAGACCATGGGTCCGTGGGGTCCAGCCGCTCATGAACTTTACAAGGAGCTGGCCAAACGGTTGGTAGATGCGTCGGGTGACCAGAATGCTGGCTGTTACTTTGCCCAGAAGATAAGCATATGCATTCAACGGGGCAATGCCGCCAGCATTTTGGGCACCTTTCCGTCTACCAAAGGCTTAATAGATTTAAATTATTTATAATTACATACTTTTTGAAAATAGTTATTTAATTTTTAAAGTTTTTATATTATTATAGTGATTAAATTTATTGTAGTATTTAGAATTAGATTTTATTGTTATAATATTAAGAAAATAGTAATATAGTATGTATATAGTATTGATTAAATAGAATGAATTAAATAAAAGCAGTGGATTAAAGAAAATACAAATTAAATGATTATATAGGTGTAATATTAGCCTGCAGTCAGCTTTTTTTTTTCAAAGATTTTTTTTTCAGTCAAAGAAAATGAGCCAGTAAATAATGAAATATTTTCCTTACATACCGTAATCAAAGGTTTGAAGAGCTGTCTCTCTTCGTCTGAAAGCGAGTCGAGGATCTTATTGTATCCCTTTACTACAGCCAATACGCTTTCGTATACATATAACACAGTCTTACTTTTCATATACACCTGTAAATCAAACGCATTAAATTAAACTTTATAATAAATTTATAGTTACAATCTTGTTTATTGAAAACGATAACAGATAGATATAATATGATCCTATATTTCGGTATATAATATACCTACATATATGTGTTAGGCAGAGAAGTCTATCTGTTCCACAAGACCATAATATGTCATAAATGTATAAAAACTGCTAAGCAAATTTTGATGAAATTTAGTACACAGATAGATGGGACCCTGGAGAAAGACATAGGCAACTTTTTATATAGAAAATTAAAATTTGTAGGGGGTTAAATAGGAGATGAAAAACTTTATGGGGAACTATATATTTAACTAATACTACTGTACTAGTTGTATGCAAAACTGATTAGTTATTTGGTGTCTTAAATTTCTAAGGATTTTTTTATTTTTATTTTTTGTGCGACAATCATGTAATCGGTTCTAAACCATAAGCCGATAAGGAATTATTTAACGTAATTAATATACATTGTGGTACCTGATAAGCATGTAGCGGTATGTCGAGTCCTAAATTCTCCCAATGACTCGCTTCTTTGCATAATTCCAAAATGTTCCTATAAAGAAAAATAAAATGCATTTTCCGTACTATTTACGTTTGAGAAGTGTTTGTGTGTATAGCGAGATGTACAGTTACAACAAATTAGTGATAAGACTTACACGTCAATATTGCACTCCATCAAGCCTGGATTCTCAGCGCTCTTTCTCATTAAAGTTTTATTTAAACCTGAGCCGCAATTCTCGTCCAAATTGTGCTGGAAAATAAAATCTCTTCTACTTATATCTAATCTATATCTTTACTATAGAGAATATATAATATAATATAGAGAGAAGATTTGATTGTTTGTAATGGATAACTAAAAAACTACTGGACCGATTTGAAACATTCTTTCACTGTTGAGAAGCTACATTATTAGCGAGTAACATAGGCTATATTTTATAAAGTCACGCGGACGAAGTCGCGCGCAACAGCTAGTATAAAATAAAGTAGCTGTCCGTTTCATGCTAACTTTTTCTAAAACATCCAACCAACAGATTTTCATATTATTTTCATTAATGGACACGTAATGGAAATAGCCTTCTGTATCTGACCCTTGACCCAGCCATCTAGTGAGAGCCTCTTGAGATTTTGGTCGAGGCTCTTCGCTATAAGGCCGTTCGCCGACACTACTATCGGGACGATGATGGTCGAATCAACATCCCACATGGCGGTCACCTCGTGAGCCAAGTCTAAATATTTACTTAGTTTATCTTTTTCGGCTTTCACGAGGTTTTCGTCATGCGGGATAGTGATGTCAACAAGCATCGTCCGGTGTTGAGATCGATCGATAACCACGATGTCAGGCTTATTGGCGACAATAGTCCTGTCCGCGATTATGGATCGATCCCAATAAAGCGTGGCATGACCATTTTCGAGAACGGGCGCAGGCATATATTTGTAATAATAATAATAATAATTATTAAGATACAGAGGGCGGTACTTCTTGACACGGCACGAATTGTCAGGAGGTTCCTCACTCTGCAGCCCTAACCACCGGTAGCTTGGGCCTTGCCCCGCTACCTGCGGCAATCTAGTTTTAAGTTTTTTTATAATATTTATTGTTTTTTATATAATTATTGTAAAAAAATTTAAAATTAAGAAATGAAATAAATATATGTAAATAATAATAATAATAATATATTATTATAATTATTTATTCAAGAGTGTCTTTAGTCAACTCACAGTCCAAGAGATCCAGAGTTCCCTGATTGCAAGGTCTATAGCTCCAATCAGGCGGTTGGCGTGCATCATCACGTCCTCGGAGTTGCTGCAAGGCATCATCCACGCTGCGTCTGTCATCACCTATCAATTACGATATAATAGTTTAATTGAAGAGCACCTATGGGCTACCTATAACACAGACACAACACAGTCATGTGCTATAGCGGATATAATATGTGCTATATGTTGGGCCATATGTGAAATGTTCTATATGTGCTATATATATATATAGGAAGGGATTAGATAGTTATTATTTGGTAAAAATTACGATTTTTATACGCTGATTGTACGACGATACGTTTGGTCTAGTAGCTAGTAACCCTATAGCTGTTAACCAAACGGTCGCGGATTCCAATCCCGCTAGGGGTAAATGTTTATGTGTTAACATTTTACTTTTGTACCTGAATAATGGATGTTTTGTATTTATAATATTATGTAATGTATTTACAATATTTAGTGTGGAACTAGATGGTGCTGTGTGGAATGTGTGAAGATATTTATTTATTTGTTACTAGCTAATGCCCGCGACTTCGTCCGCGTTCTGGATGAAAGGTCCACCAGAAAGACCCTATGTCCTTTCTGGTGTCCCAGACAACGTGTATTGAAAATTTCATGGTGATCGGTTCAGTAGTTTTTGCGTGAAAGAGTACAAACATTCATACATCCATACAAACTTTCGCGTTTATAATATTAGTACGGAAAAGTACGAATTGTTGGTAATGCTCAAGGTATTAAGTGTTGCCCTCTCACCTGTTTTAAATAAACGAGCCTATTCTTTCTCATTTTAAGGACGGCAGCTCTGCCTGCGAAAGATGGTAAGTCTGGTGGATACTGTCCTCTGTTTGCCACCATCTCCTTCTTGGCCTCTTGTACTTCTTCGCTGAACATTGCCCAAACCTGATTCAATTAGATACACTAATTATCTCTCTCCTTCATAGCTTCATCTCTTGTCTACCTACTGAATACTGAACAGTAATAGATAAAAATTGAAAATATTCACCTGAGCAGTTTTTCTTTTGAATATGCGCCTAAGATTTTTCCTTTTAGAGTAATTGTTTAACGAGTAAAGAGCAATGACTGCTTCCTCAACGTGATTAACACCTTCGAAAACTGTCTCGACTAGATTCTCAATTATTATCTGAAATTTGGAAATTCACACTTGTTGTCTCATGTCTGAATCATTATCTGAATGTAATTCAACGAAATTCATGTAATTTTCTAATTGTACCTAAGTAAGTTTTGGAGAATTATTTTAACTAAAGAGATCTAGTTGCTTCTTCGATTCTATCGGACACACACTGATTTGCTTTTCCAAAATACTTTGAAATTACTTAAATGCAAATTATAAAGGTTTATGTTTGGCCGTCAGTAAGTGCCCCGATTGGCCAACAATGCTAATGCAACAGTGCTGGTGTGTATTATATATGTTTGACTAAATTGTAGGTCTACAGCGAAATTAGTGAAAAATAATTAAATTGAATATAATATATGTACCTCAATATCCTTAATGACAGCTCTAAACTGGAGCATATCATCGTACCATTCCGGCGCTTGCACATCTAAAATTTCTCGAGCTACCTCCCTTATGCGATCCAATGCGTCAGAAAACATGTGTTCTATAGATTCACACTTGGCTTCGAACTGTTCACCTCGAGCGCCACTGAACATCGGTTTGGGGATATTCTCAAGCTCGTCAAGTCTACGATTTAAAATATTAATCTCGATTTATTTTTACGTTAATGTCATCAGACAATCTCCCACTTCAATTTATGATAGGTGGCTACTATCACCAATAATTTTACTTATTAAAATTATATGTTCGAAACATTTGATGAAACTTTATAATCATAGATGAATGATTGGTCTCGCTGCCCTCGACTAGATACCGCCGTTGTACTTGTAAAATGCGGCAAAAAATACTACGTCGGATTCGGCGTACCCGAGCCAGTCACAGTCACACTGCAAACTGTCTGTGATGTGTACTACTTACGTGCCGAATGTTTTATTAAATTTTGAGCATAATAAAATGCCAGTTTGCGTAGTGAAACTGTGTAAAAATATAATTAAACTGTGTAAAAAGTGACGATGTTTTACACACACTACAATAAAAAACTGCCGCATTTACGGAGCTATTGTTTTTGTATAGCGCTCTATTTAGTCGAGCGCAGCGAGACCAATGCAATAGTCATTGTTTATAATATTACCTTCCAAAGATGACCATGCAGTTGCAAACGTCCAACATGTCGAAGCATCTTTGCACAAACGAATCAATATAATTGAATATGTTCCCCACGTCCAACTCCCAACTTCCAGGCTTCCTGTCATTGTGTGCCTCCGCCATAGTGTCATAAATTTCCCTATACTTCTTACAACAATCGATACATTTGCTGAACTCGACCATTGCTTTCTTCGTCTGTCCATTGAACAGTTCCTCTAGATTGATATAGTTTCTACACAGGATTATGACTTGGTTGCTCAACGCTTTGAACAAATTCGTGATACGGCTCAAACAATTGTATGTGGGCGATTCCATCCATATAAATCTAAATAGATTTATTATTTGTGGCAAATATATGCAAATTTCATCTGGATCGACGACGCATTCGAGTACTGCACACGGCTGTTTTATTATTTGCAAGTATTCAATGTTCGACTTGGCTTCTGCAATTTTCTGCATAATTTCATCGCATAGCGATTGAAACTGATGAATAAATGTCGAATGAGTGATGACTAGTATTTTTGTAATGTGTTTCACTGCTGGGTTCTTCAGTTGGTATAATACAGCGTTTAAGTTTTCGTCTGAAAATATTAAGTTTCTTTTTTCTCAAGTTCTCAGGTTTCATAAGGGTTGAGGGTAATTTAATATTAACTAAATTTTAAATATTCTCTTTTAGTCGGTGATTGTCCGGACATTAGTCGAAGATTGATTCTGTGGTATTCAAATTAAGAACCTATATAAACATAGTTTATTTCATTTCCTTTATCTGTACTTATTTCATTTCTAGCTGCGCCCGCAACTTCCTGCGCTCTGTAACTGTTTTTCTTTTTTTTTGAAAATCCTATAGGAACCTAGTATTTTTTCAGAGTATAAGGTATTCTATATGTTAATCCATGTAATACACTATCTATAAACTATGCGTGCCAAACATTAAAAATCCGTTGAGCCGTTTTTGCATGATTGAATAACAAATAAATACAAACCTATAATATTATTATAGGATTAGTGATACGAAAAGTAGTGGGTACTTTAAATGGATGGATATATATTGACTTACGTCTGTAAATCCAGAAGTCATATTCATCGCTTGGGCAAAGTAGTTCCTTCTGTGAAGCCACGAAAGCATGATCTTCCAAAGTTGACTTGATCTGATGTGTCCAGTATACTACGACTCCTTCTAATCTCTTCACGAGCTCGCGATCATTGCTTGCCTCTTCTATTCCAGCATTCTGACCTTCTCGCGGTATATATAAGACTGTGAGGCCTAGCATTTTGTAATACATGTCTGTCAGTTTGGCAAGGAATGTGTGGATTTGACCGCAAAATTCGCTCTTCACGCCTAGAAAATAAGATTCAAATCTTATATAGGTATGGTTATATAGGTATAGGTTATATATATAGGTTATATAGGTTAATACTCTATATAGGTATGTATATAAAAATTTCGTGTCACATGTCACGTGTCATTGAGGCCAATGAACTCCTAAACTACTGAACCGATTTTGATAAAACTTCGTAATTATGTGTAATTTGGTCCAATTTAAAAGATAGGACAGTTTTTAATTTGAACCCGGGCGAATCCCGGAGCGGGTCAATAGTAGAACTATACCTATAATACCTATTTCAAAATCTGCTTTATGCATTTATGAAGTAGTTTTTATTACCAACTTATTTTGTAAGAAGGGTAACTTTAAAGTATATATTATTATATAAAGAAAACCCTGTGCAAAAAGGGTTATTATAGGATATTAGATTATATAAATGATGAATGTCCTTGGAGTTGAATAGTTGTATATTTGTGTTATATCGATGTTATGTATTATAAACTGATTGACGGATTTATGAAAAGAGCAACTAGGGGGTTTCTTGCCGAGTTCTTCCCCCTAGAAGCAGCTTTCCGAACCGGTGGTAGTTTGTAATTGTAAATTGAGTAATGTTGACGAGGATAAATGTTTTGTTAAAACTTACATCTAATAAATGATTTATTATTATTATTATTATTCAAAGTTGATTGTGATAGACATGACATAATAAGAAGAGAAAGAAAATGAAAAATGGACCGGAATTTGACAGAATAACGATTAATTTATTAAAATAAAATAAAATATATTTAGTTTGGGCATTTATCTAGATTACTACTGCTAGATTATCATCTAGATTCTGCTACTACTAATCGAAAAATTATCTTACTCTCTGGCCAAGTTTTGATCGCGAAGAAATAAGGCGCGTACATATACTCTAACATTTTTATCATGTTAGCTTCAATGGAATCCACAAATGTACCAAAGACAATGTCATCGTAGAAAGTTTCGGCTTTCAACACGTAGTCCGGAGGCCTTAGAAAGTATGTGATGTCATAGACAGGAGATAGAGGCACGTCGCTAGTAGCCTTCAGGATGTCTCCCTTGAAGTAAATGCAGAGCATTAAATCTTTAGGCTCATATATCCAATTCTCGATGCCTTCTCTAACATTTGGTGTCCAATCTGAATCGCGAAGATCATACAATGTTGTAATTTTTTGTATGTATTTCACTAAGTTATCCATTTCTTCGGGTTCATAGTGTGGTTTTTGTGCAGCAAGAGCTGCGAGCTCACGCTCAATCTGCAGTTGGCGTTCTTTTTCTGGAAGAAATGGATTCAATATTAAATTATTCAAAAGTTAGTATTTATTTTCAACAGTAAATTTTGGTATGTCCTTACTAATATCATAAATGTGAATGTGAGTTTGTTTGTTACGCTTTCACGCAAAAACTACTGAACCGATCGCCATGAAATTTTGCATACACGTTGTCTGGGATACCAGAAAGAACATAGGGTACCTTTCATCCAGAACGCGGACGAAGTCGCGGGGATCAGCTAGTACTAATATCCGTACTATTTTTAATTTTTTAATATTATAAATGCGAAAGTTTGTATAGATGTATGTATGGATGTTTGTAACTCTTTCACGCAAAAACTACTGAACCAATCACCATGAAATTTTGCATACACGTTGTCTGGGACACCAGAAAGGACATAGGGTACCTTTCATCCAGAAAAAAAGTACTGCTCAAGAGAGATTATCTAAAATTAAGGAAACTAACTCCTGGCTGAGTATAATAGCAATAACAATGTCAGGCGATATATCTTTGTCAACGCGGACGAAGTCGCGGGCACCAACTAGTAAGTAGTTTTATAACAACGTTACAGAGATGTTGTAAGTGCGCTGCCTCCATGCACAGTAGGATTAAGGATAAGGGACGGGAAAATGGGCTCTGGCATCCTTTATTTTTCACGGTGGTCTTTTGGAAGTTGGTGGTTACTGTCGCCAGACTGGCTGCCCAATTAAGACTGCAAAACCCAGTGATCCTTGCCACTACTAAAATGTCTAATACTGTATCCTTTGCTTACCTCGTTCCGCTTCTGAATCATGACTTAAGTCATCACTCCAAGTCACTTTGGCTCTTCTTCTCCTGGGCGTTACTTCCTCCATTTCAGTGGAAATATTAAACTTCTCAATCGGCAATCACTTTTTTTTGGTTCAAGTGAAACTTCGAATAACTTGATGACAATTCGTATTGTCACTCTAAAAACAAAGAAATCTTCCAGAGATTTTTTTTAAATTAAATACTTTTTAAATATTCATTTTAAGTGAGTTAATTCCTAATGTTAATTACATTTTATGATAGTTTGAATATTATTAAAAAATTTCAAAACGAGCTCGCTGTTTTTATGTAAGATTTTGTTTTTTCGATTTAAGTAACTGCTACACAGCGAACTACTACGTTGCTAGGCTACGCTACAGGGCTACGCTTCGAACAAAATATATTTTATCTATACTAATATTATAAAGCTGAAGTTTGTTTGTTTGTTTGTTTGAACGCGCTAATCTCAGGAACTACTGGTTCGAATTGAAAAATTCTTTTTGTGTTGGATAGATCATTTATCGAAGAAGGCTTTAGGCTATATAACATCACGTTGCGACTAATAGGAGCGAAGAAAAAGTCGAAAATGTGGGAAAAAACGGGGAAAATTATTCATCTTTGCTTCCGTTGCGTGCGCTGCGAAAACCGTTCGAGATACCCAAATGATTCCCAAAATAACTATTCCACGCGGACGAAGTCGCGAGCACCAGCTAGTACATTATATAGTTAAAATATTATAAAAGAAATTTGATACATAGATAAGTATTTATTTATTAAAAAGTTCTGTAAAACATTCTTATTTCTATTTTTGTTATAGCTGTTTTATTTATGTTTACACGAAATTTTGATGTTATTTATTGGAAAATTAACAATGAATGAGGTTTGAAAGTTTTATTTTAACTATTTTAAAAAAAAAAAACAAATTGACTTTTATTGTGTCAAAATGTGACAAAATATAATAATATAAATATAAATAAATATAGGGAGCAATTTATTAATAAAATGGGAGCGTAATAATAAGGTAAGCTATAGGAATATAAATCTAATTTATATATTTAATTTTATACCTAATTTTAAATTTTATATTTATGCTAATCATAATCAATATCTATGTATAGTAACATTATAAAGAAGAGAGAATATTTGTATGTTTGTTATGAATAAACTCAAATAAACTCAATAAAGAGAAAAGATTTGATTGTTTGTTTGAATTGAATAGGCTCCGAAACTTAACCGATTTGAAAAATTCTTTCAGTTTGGGAATCTATATTATCAGCAAGTATATTTTATAAAGTTATATTTTATAAAGTTACGCGGACGAAGTCGTGCTACAGCTACCATTATTATTGTGATAATTAATATTTACTTATAATCATATATATTTCACTTGTCCTACTTACTTACTAATATTATAAATGCGAAAGTTTGTATGGATGTATGTATGGATGTTTGTAACTCTTTCACGCATAAACTACTGAACCGATCACCATGAAATTTTGCATACACGTTGTCTGGGACACCACAAAGGACATAGGGTACCTTTCATCCAGAAAAAAGTACTGCTCCTGAGGGATTATCTAAAATTAAGGAAACTAACTCCTGGCTAAGTATAATAGCAATAACGATGTCAGGCGATATATTGCTTTTTCAACGCGGACGAAGTCGCGGGCACCAGCTAGTATCATATATTATGGTGATCCCTAATGAGCTATTATTAGGGATCACCATATATGACCTATTACGAATGTGTTTCAGGAAAGCAGCTAGTATGGTTAGACACAATGCTCCCGGATGGCGTGGGGAGTGTTTACATTTAACAAAGAGGGTAGGCTTCGGTTGTCCAGCTTGCTCCGGGCTCTCCTCATCGCTCAGTTGGTCCTCTCCTTGGGCATGGTTATATTTTGTTACAATATCTCCGTAAGAGTAATGACACTATTAAAAGATATTCATAAGGTAAGATTTGAAAACATATTTTTAGTATTTTTTTTTTAATTTAAATCTTGCTGAAACATTTCAGTATTTTTTTTTTAATGAAACCACCTAAGTACCTATCTACTTTGCGCGCAATGAGTAAAATTTCAAGGTCGAATATTGCGTGGCGCTTCAGTGTAACGATCACACGTTACGTTAGTTTTACAAAATTTTGTTGTTTCAAACTAACCTTGATTTTCAGGTCACAATATTACTCCTATACAGTTTAGTAATTCTACAAACTTACTGCATGAAGATCCACTACACTAGCGGTCTCAGACTAGTTTCGATTATACTACAGAATTCGTATTGGGATCGCGTGTACTCTATGTGCCGCACGTGGCTAATTACTGGCAGTCTTGTCACTTGTAACGGAGTTTTAGTTTACATCGCGTGCAGGAGCACTCTTAAGGTAGGTCAAGACAAGAGTATACTGAACAAAATTACGCTGTTTTTTGAAGTGAAAACCTTTTTGGACGCGTTGGGCACTTTTAGTATGGGTACTTTTAGTACGCTCTGTGAACGACACACTCTGTGACGTTTAATTGTATAAAACAAGAGCCATCTGCCCGAATTGGTACATACTTATTGGTTCATAATAAGCTTAAGGCGTCTGTCTATCGGTGCAAAACTACGAATCAGAGTCGAAAAAAACCGTGCGCGTGGGGAGCACCTCCGCTGACATCCTGCGTTATAATACTCGTAATTTATCAATAGAATCTTGCTCTACTTATTGCTTTTAATATTTTACTAGAATTTTTAATTTTATGTTATTGAAAATACCCAATTTTCAACATTTCTAAATATATTATACATGCATTGTTATGCTATAATAGTTAATTTAATAAATAGATACAGTCGGCGCGCTAGCTCCAAGAAATTTTAGAAATGTTAGAAATTTTAGAATGTTAGAAATTTTAGAAATTTTAGAAAGAGACTTAGAAAGAGAAATTTTTTAATTTCATGTTATTGAAAATACCCAATTTTCAACATCTCTAAATATATTATACATGCATTGTTATGCTATAATAGTTAATCCAATAAATAGATACAGTCGGCGCGCTAGCTCCAAGAAATTTTAGAAATGTTAGAAATTTTAGAATGTTAGAAATTTTAGAAATTTTAGAAATTTTAGAAATTTTAGAAAGAGACTTAGAAAGAGAAATTTTTTAATTTCATGTTATTGAAAATACCCAATTTTCAACATTTCTAAATATATTATACATGCATTGTTATGCTATAATAGTTAATTTAATAAATAGATACAGTCGGCGCGCTAGCTCCAAGAAATTTTAGAAATGTTAGAAATTTTAGAATGTTAGAAATTTTAGAAATTTTAGAAGTTTTAGAAGTTTTAGAAATTTTAGAAATTTTAGAAAGAGAAATTTTTTAATTTCATGTTATTGAAAATACCCAATTTTCAACATCTCTAAATATATTATACATGCATTGTTATGCTATAATAGTTAATCCAATAAATAGATACAGTCGGCGCGCTAGCTCCAAGAAATTTTAGAAATGTTAGAAATTTTAGAATGTTAGAAATTTTAGAAATTTTAGAAATTTTAGAAATTTTAGAAAGAGACAGAAAGAGAAATTTTTTAATTTCATGTTATTGAAAATACCCAATTTTCAACATTTCTAAATATATTATACATGCATTGTTATGCTATAATAGTTAATTTAATAAATAGATACAGTCGGCGCGCTAGCTCCAAGAAATTTTAGAAATGTTAGAAATTTTAGAATGTTAGAAATTTTAGAAATTTTAGAAATTTTAGAAAGAAATTTTTTAATTTCATGTTATTGAAAATACCCAATTTTCAACATCTCTAAATATATTATACATGCATTGTTATGCTATAATAGTTAATCCAATAAATAGATACAGTCGGCGCGCTAGCTCCAAGAAATTTTAGAAATGTTAGAAATTTTAGAATGTTAGAAATTTTAGAAATTTTAGAAATTTTAGAAAGAGACTTAGAAAGAGAAATTTTTTAATTTCATGTTATTGAAAATACCCAATTTTCAACATCTCTAAATATATTATACATGCATTGTTATGCTATAATAGTTAATCCAATAAATAGATACAGTCGGCGCGCTAGCTCCAAGAAATTTTAGAAATGTTAGAAATTTTAGAATGTTAGAAATGTAGAAATTTTAGAAGTTTTAGAAAGAGAATTTTTTTAATTTCATGTTATTGAAAATACCCAATTTTCAACATATCTAAATATATTATACATGCATTTGTTATGCTATAATAGTTAATCCAATAAATAGATACAGTCGTCGCGCTAACTCCAAGAAATTTTAGAAATTTTAGAATGTTAGAAATGTAGAAATTTTAGAAGTTTTAGAAATTTTAGAAAGAGACTTAGAAAGAGAAATTTCTTAATTTCATGTTATTGAAAATACCCAATTTTCAACATTTCTAAATATATTATACATGCATTGTTATGCTATAATAGTTAATCCAATAAATAGATACAGTCGGCGCGCTAGCTCCAAGAAATTTTAGAAATGTTAGAAATTTTAGAATGTTAGAAATGTAGAAATTTTAGAAGTTTTAGAAAAAGAAATTTTTTAATTTCATGTTATTGAAAATACCCAATTTTCAACATTTCTAAATATATTATACATGCATTTGTTATGCTATAATAGTTAATCCAATAAATAGATACAGTCGTCGCGCTAACTCCAAGAAATTTTAGAAATGTTAGAAATTTTAGAATGTTAGAAATTTAGAAATTTTAGAAGTTTTAGAAATTTTAGAAAGAGACTTAGAAAGAGATTTTTTTTAATTTCATGTTATTGAAAATACCCAATTTTCAACATTTCTAAATATATTATACATGCATTGTTATGCTATAATAGTTAATCCAATAAATAGATACAGTCGGCGCGCTAGCTCCAAGAAATTTTAGAAATGTTAGAAATTTTAGAATGTTAGAAATTTTAGAATGTTAGAAATGTAGAAATTTTAGAAGTTTTAGAAATTTTAGATATTTTAGAAATATTAGAAACAGACTTGTTTTTTAAAATTAGTTTTAGTTAATTTAGAATATAGAAGAGTTGCTAGCAGATTATCGATATTATTATTGTGAATAAGGTTGTGTTCATTTCATTATTAGAAATTGAGATGATATTACATGATTGAAGACTTTTTTTGAGCCTGTGCCAGGAGCCTTCACTCTTCCATAAAAGCTAGTAATAATATATATACCTAATTTTTTTTATAATTATTATAACATATAATATAATATAATATAATATAATATAATATAATATAATATAATATAATATAATATAATATAATATAATATAATATAATATAATATAATATAATATAATATAATATAATATAATATAATATAATATAATATAATATAATATAATATAATATAATATAATATAATATAATATAATATAATATAATATAATATAATATATAATGCTTATGATATTTGACTTGCATTTCCTTTTTTTAGACAAGCATATCTTTTTCCATTATGACCCAATAATAATATATATAACAAAAACAAAAACTAACTACCAAAAAGTTCGAAAATAAATAAAGTAAAGCAACTTTCGATATGCTAACAGAAGCGCAAAATCTCTGAGAGTGAGCGAGACAAAGATATTTGTTCGATCGCAAAAAACATGTAAAAATTTAACACGGAGCACACGTCTGAACGCAACGACCGCTCACCGGTCACTGAGGAGTTTGATTGCCGGTATTTTCTTATCAATAAAATAATTACTTTTCTTAATTTTTATACAGAAACCATAGCTTTTTATTGTACCTAAACACTTGTCCTTTATGATAATAAATGTTAATTTCTAATTGTTGTTACGTAACTATGTTAAAAATGAAAAAAAAAATTAGTGAAAAATTTGATAAAAGACAATATTTAACGTTCTTACTTAAGAACATGAATTAGTTTTGCAAAAAAATAATCAGATTAATTTAAGGACGACCACATAAGAAAACTTCACATCTGAATAGATTTTCTAATTTATCATTAGTTGTTATGTCATTGGTCCGTGAACATAGCTCAACATACTGTAGGGCTTGGCAGAGCTGTGTTTAACTCCATTTTTACCTAATATATACCCTATAAACAAACGCTTAAAAAATACTTAACTATTAACCATATTATAAATTTTTCTTGGTTATAAAAATATTTCTAAGTTTTTTCCTAAATCAGTTTGAAAACAATGTTATAAGCAGCGCCAAAAATTCGATGAGAGTCAATTTTTAACGGTCCGCAGCCTTAACTTCGTAAATAATTTGTTAAAATGTTAACAGATGACGTAATTTTGACTTGCGGTCCTTCGGCAGATTTTTTTTCAAATAAATAAATTGCTTTAGGTCCTCGTTAGTCAGATTCCATACAGACCACTTGATGGTAGGTGGCTACCGTCGCCTCAGGTGCTGCAAGGTTAAGATAAGGTATTGGAAAGTGTATGAAAGGCATGGCGGCAAGCGACTTTATTTTATACAATGTAAAGATATTTAATACTTATAATAAAAATTGCAGGAATTCATGAAGGAATTATCTTCGTCCATAAGGGATGGAATATCTCAATATTTAACAGAACCCTCTTGGAAGCGGCTGATAGATACAATGCAGGTAAAAAAAGCTCGCTGTCCATTTTTGGCCGTTTCTCTGCTAACTTCTTCTAAATCGCTTTTGATGAGGCTTTCACAAGTAATTGTTATTGTAACTAACAATCTCAAACATTAATTATGATGAGTTGGAGCCGGTTTGTGCAGGGGACGTTTGTGTTTGTCTTTCTATATGTTACTATGTATGTTTTAAATGTCCTTCGCTACAAATCTATTCTATTCAACGGATGATTTCAAAAGAAAAAGTTCCCAAAATTAAAAGTAAGTAAGTAGCAAGTGGTTAACTGAGCCCGCGGGCTGAGTTGACCGGTTAGTGGGCTGAGTCACCAAGAAAAAAACCGCAAGTGGTCAACTGAGCCCGCGGACTAAAAGGGATGTGGGCTCAGTTGACCACAAAGTCAAAATAACACTTAATTTTCAGTCAAAATGTTGTTCAACTTTCAGGTGGAACTGAGTTGTTGCGGCGCAGATAAGCCGAGTGATTGGCACGACATAGCCTGGATCAACATGGACTTTCTCAATAAGGATTCCGACTTTGTTATGAAGTATGTGCCACTTGGGGTACTCTTTTGATTGAAATTTCGGTATTTTAGGTTGTAAGTAGGTACTTATTACTAAAATAAAGTACAATTGTGGCATGCGGATTCACTTGTTCAATTTAATATCGAATTATCTCTTCCGGTCACCGCCAACCTGTCCAGACTATTAATTCAATTCAATTATTTATTGCGAAACCATAATGTATAAAGATGTTACAAAATTTATAAAGACCACAGTGTTATGGACCCTGTCGGGTTTAAGTTAGGTATAAGTTAAAAAAATATATATATTAAACTTATTTTTTCTTTCTGCACGACTACTAAGGGCCTCTATCGACGTCTATTCCTAACCGACAAACCAGTCTGGTTGGTCGGTTACAAATTTATTTTCCTAACCGTCAACCTGGTTTGTCGGTTAAGAATTAAGTATTCCTAACCGTCAACCTGGTTGGTGCTATCAAATACAAAAATAATTCTAGAAATTGTCGTGTTCAAACAAATTCTTTACTTTTGATATATTGGTAACCTACTGCTCCTGGCAAAGGCAAAATTTCGGCGAATCGAATAGCTCGAACGGGTATGAGACATCCCAATCTATTCATATTTTTTCAGATTGGCAGGCTTTGATGGGAAGATAATTTCACCGGTCACGCCGTTCTCGTGTTGTACACCCAGAGTTTTATCAGCCTGTTACCACGACCCATTACAGCAGGTAATTTTTAAAGCGATTTTCTTTTTTGGAGTCTACTCCCTAACGATTTCATATTGTTGAGTGTGCAGGCAAAATGGCGTCAAATGTGGAGTGAGGGTTCGCCGTTAGTGTCGGCGACGCTACACACGCGCGGGTGCGTCGAGGCAGTGCGGGCACCTCTCACTCGAGTTCTGCTCACTTTGCAAATCTTCAATGCTTTTGTCTTTATTTTTCAGGCATGTATCAATTATTCGTTTCAATATCTACTTATGCTAATATTATAATGGGGAAAGATTTGATTGTTTGTTTGCATTGTACCTATAGGATCCCAAACTACTCGACCGATTTGAAAAATTCTTTTACTGTTGGAAGCTATATTATCAGCGAGTAACATAGTATTAGGCAATATTTTATCTATTACAAATAAAATTAAACAATTATTTGAAATATAGGTACCTACCTACTTACTGTGGTGTTGCTTTTATTAGGCGACTATAACCAGTCATGTGCATGGACCATCAGCCTGTCTGTCTAACTTAAATAACATAAAAAAATCTTTCCAATGTTGGCCCTGCCTAGAAAAGCAGTCTCTTTAGTATCTACACTCTAAAGATGCATTTTGGATCTTGGCGACCGCGACGCGCGACCTTTAATAGATAAAGCACAACTAATAATAAATAATATAGGTCTTTATAGTTCTTCTGGCGCAGTTATTAAGAAGTAGCGCTCATGACGCTGCGCTCAGCGGGGACCAGGGTGGAGTTGGTCGCGCTTGCCTATGGGGCACACTCAATAAAGAAGAGAAAAGAACAAAGGTTGCCCACTTATTTTGTTTCTTTCAATTAAAATCCTTCAGCATACCTATTAAAAGCGTCAACAAGTGGTACCTATGTCAGACTGTCCGCTAACCATAATAAAACCATAATCAAAACGATCTTTAAAATAGCAGGAATGAGTTAAGCGGGAATTAAAAAAATCATTCCAACTTAATAACCGGTCATTTTCGCTTTCATCATTTTATTACATACTAGCTGGTGCCCGCGACTTCGTCCGCGTTCTGGATGAAAGGTACCCTATGTCCTTTTTGGAGTCCCAGACAACGTGTATGCAAAATTTACAACGCCATCTAGGGAATTCTGTTTGAAGCAATGTAGTACTCTAATTCATCTAATCTCACTTCGAATAATGGAAAAAGTCTGTTAACAGATGGCACTACATGTTAGTTATAGTTTATAAAATTACGTTACGTGTTAATAAAATTAAAGCTGCTGCCCGCGACTTCGCCCGCGTAACTTAGTAAATTATGTACTTAAACCTTCCTCGAGAACCACTCTACCCATTAGTGAAAACCGCATTAAAATCCGTTGCGTAGTTTTAAAGATCTAAGCATACAAAGGGACATAGGGACAGAAAAAGCGACTTTGTTTTATACTATGTAGTGATGTCATAATTATCTAGTTTTTATTTTAATTTGTTTGTAGAGAGTAGTTTGTAGTTTTTCTTGACACATACCTATAGGTACTGAATACGGTCACCTGTTGGTGTCTAGACGGTCAAAAATGCTTGTCAAGCCCGTGAAATTTCTCATGCTTTTCAAGCATGATGACAAATTTAGGACTACGCTTACAAGCAAACTATGGGCTGGCCTATGCTCGGTAAAAATTTAAAGAGGTCTCTAGACTGTAAAAATTGCTTACCAAGCATTTTCAGCCTTTTGTGGCTATTAAAAAAATTAGATCACAAACAAAACCAATGTTTTATGTTCAGCGCCGTAACGCTGATCGCGGCGAGAGTACGAGCGCTTACGGAGTCTCGCTGCAGCGACGACGACGCTTACGAAGATCCGCGAGGACCACTAGCCATTCGTACCTATCTTGACCGTAGCCGTAAGCCCTCCCTCCACTTGGCTCTCATAGGATCCTAGGATATTAGTGTATCGTAACCAGGATTTACGGTTATTACGGTAAATCACACTGTCTTTTGCCGGCGGAAGGGACGCTTGACTAGACCTTTGTCGAACTCTGGCTTGTTTTAAGTTTGCCTCATAGGAAAAATATTGTGTGAATATGTAAAAATATCGAAATGTGTTATTAAATGTATATATGAAATAAATGTTATATATATGTACTTTAAATGTATATTTAATTCATATTTATTTTCATTGCTGTTTATTATTCAACAGCAGCTGAATAATTTTATAGTGGTGCGTGGACTCGCACTGAACTAAGTATGGTAAATGATGCTAAAACGAATTGTCCCAACACGGTTCAAAATTCTCCAAATTACAATACATCGATCCCCCCACAGATCCTAGGATCCCATGGAATTTTCGATATTTTCGATGGAGAAATACCTATTGGTCAAGTTGTCGATCGATTAGGAAAATAGACTGAATACTCCGGAGTTAAAGTCGATAAACAAATATAAATGAAAAACCAACTCAATTTTACTTCACATAACGAGCTATAGCGTCATCTAGTAAACTTTAATAATATAAAACAATATTATTAGTCGTGGCATAGAGTAAATAGTATTTACTCTATGGTTGTGGCTACCATCAATAAAAAGTTTCGGTAAAAAATATCATCAAACTTCTTCGACAGCAGTTATCAGGACATTTTGTTAAAATTTACTTCGTGCTTGACGCATTTTGTTAGTGTTAGATTTGTTAGAAAATAAAAACACCAAAAGATTTCATCAAAACACAAACTTTTATTTATTAATTTTTTTTTTATTGAATCACATTCAGTAGTTATGTAGGTTTATATTTATTACAGACTAATAATTCGAAAGGTCACAGCCCTCATTGACCCAACCTCGAAAAAATATTCATTAGATATAAAATATATGGCACTCAATGGCATCGATAGCCAACGAGAGTGAACAACAAACATTGAATTACTTAGCTTCCTATTCTAAAAGCGTTCTAAATTTTTCGCAACCAGTTACGAAAAATTAATGTTTGGTAACTGACAACACTATTATATTAACTGTGAAACAAGAACTGCGAAGAATTATCTTTACTTTAGATGTATTCTTTGGTACACACGTGTATGCAAATATTTTTTTCTAAGTGTGTCTTCCTTGGCCAAGGAAATGTGTTTTTCATTAATATATTCTACAAAGGTTTTATATTTAATTATGTCGCATCGTTATCAAATATTTGACTAATTGACTACACTGACTCACTTATTGAGTCAGTCAGTCGATGTTTCGATGTAACAACAAGTCAAGTTGCAAAGAAAAATTGACTTAGTTGTGAAAATAAAGATAAATCTCACAACTCAAACTGTTGTCAAAATTTTAAATTTTGTAGAAAAAGTAACCATGACGTTTGTATAATATTGGAAATAAACAATTGAAAGAAACCAGACTTTATATAAGTAGGCGGAAAAGTATGAAATCTTTTTGCTAGCCGATTACAATTACTGGAACAAAATTCTCAAATTCTACTCTCTTGACACAGCAGAGGACATTTTGTGTCATTTTCTTACTTATATATTGAAGGCTTAGATTGAAGTTATGTCCCAAAATGCAAGTTAAAAAAAAAAGAGTAAAAATTGTATATATTTTCCTAACGAATATGTAAGATTATCTTAAAAAAACTAAACATATTTTAAAACAGTAAAAACACAAAAAATATATAGTTCTTGTTTAGTAACTGGTTATGAAATAGTGAATGAAATTTCCATTTTCGTAGCTGGTTGTGAAAATTTTAGATATATTTTTTTTATTTTCCTAAAACTTCATATTTTAGGATTTTTAAATTTTTTTTTTATATGTCCATACTTTTTATTTAAAAATTATATCGGTAGTAATGGGCACTGAAATGTCAAATTGTGACATTTGTAAAAAAATCAGTCCCTTTCATTGCCAAGAAGGTGTTTTACACTCTTATGACACTAAAGTACTTACCCCTACTGGTAGGGATAAGTGGAAAAAAATCTACTATTTCCTGCCGGGGGGACGACGACGACTTTTCATAGGGATAGGTTTTAATATCACATCTTGTCATAATATGGCCCGTGCTACCAAAATAATACAAAATTATGTATAAGACACAAAATATCACCTAAAAGTAATAGAATGCTCAATTTAATTGTTGTCTTGACAACAATTAAATTGTTACGTATATTGATAATTAAGTTAAACAATAATTATAAAATAAAATAATATCGACTAGTGAATTTCTTTCTTCACAAGAGTAAATTACAGATCAAATAAACACACAATAGACAAAAATAATGGAAAATTACAGTTGTTAAATTTTAAACTTAATAAGTCGACATTTCAGTGAAAAATGCTCTTATCTAAAGGTCTAAAAAAAGTATTTTAAAGGTGCAAGTTTCTAGTTTTTTGAGATCTATCAAAAAATAAATTTTTAGTGTATATATGAGACCAATTTTTTTTGGCAGCCTGCTGCTCGAAGATAAAATAATAAAATAAATAGACTGATCTGATGAAAAATATGGTTCGTATAAAACTGTGTTAAAAACGTTTGATTCATACTAAATAGTTTGTTTATAAATGTATGCATAAATAAACCTTTATTCGTAAGGTACAATATTGAATAAAATCATAATAAAATAATTAAAATATCAATCAAAAAATCACAAAATATTATATTTTTATTTCAAAATGTCATTCGTACTTCTCATTCGAAATTGGATCAATTTATGTAAACTTTGGTAATATGATTTTTAAAATCTAATCTATTTTTAGTCAATTCACACCAATTTTAGCCAATATAGTCTCACAAGTTAAGCGCCATCTAGTGTCGTATTTCGTCAAGCTGTACTTAGTAGATTGGCGATCTGTTTTTTTTTTTAAGTTTTCAGATAACGAACAGTTAATATAATTATTATCAAAAATTACAATAACCCCTATAAATCATAGTTTAACGTACTTAAATGATGACATCCTTGAAAACACGAATTCATCATAGCACAAATTACATTTTAAATTACTTAATACAAAATTGTTCGCAATCACTCTTAACTAATGACAAATTGAAACAAGAAAATTTATCATTTTAAAAAATAAATGTATATCTAGACCTAAATAATCTCTAAACCTAATAAAATTATGTATTTCTTTGATAACTACAATAATATTCAATAAAACAACATAAATGCTCATCACAATAATTAAACTCTAAAATGGCGGCAAGAATTCATTTGGCAATGTGGATCAATTTTTAAATAAAAAAAAAAACCTTGTAGGGACTAGGTATACAACCTCTGTTGTGTTATTATATTATTTTTAATGTCATAATATGTAGTCACATAAAATATTTGCTTTTCATTTTGTCATTGTATCTTATAAATTTTTCTATTGTAAATATATTCTCATGTGTCGCAATCAGTATATTATGTATTTATTTTATTTAATCACGTCCAACATTAAACAACCACAAATATGGTTAAAGGTGACACCGACGTAATAATCCGACGTGATTTTAATATAATAATTTGTGCATACGACACGAACAAATATAACGATGGAACAAGAAAACGGTCCGAACATTTTAAATAGTGTGTGTGAGTGTGTGTGTTAAAGTACCACCGTTTTGGCCAGAGGATCTGGCATTGTGGTTTGCCCAATTAGAGGACAAATTCGCTTTAGCTGGTATAACTAAATATTCGACCAAATACAACCATGTAATAGGCTTTTGATGGCACATTAATGTAGATTACCTATTTGTATTTTATATTGTGTGTATCTATATAAGATTTTGTTTCAGTGCTGTACCTGTGCTTTTATATTTTGTTGAAATCTATGTTTATATTTTATGTGTTTTATTTTATGGAACTCGTTTTTAAGTATTTTGTGTATATTGTGTAAATTTATGTACCTATACTGACTGTTTGTTTCGTGTATAAATTAAAATATACATATATATAAATATATATATATATATAATAACAAAAAAGAGGTTGTATACCTAGAGGTTGTAACCTCTTCATCAAAGATTAAACTGTAAAAATTAATATTGCATTTGGATCTGAGTAAGAACTAATCCAAATTGATCTTAGTTAGTTTTATTTTTGAACAAATAACCCGCTGCTCAAACACAATGACATATCAAAGTCACAAAAGTCTATCTATCTAATCAAGTCTTTTATACTTATACAATTTAATTAATATAATTACTTATACTTAATATAATAAAGTCTTTTATTTTTATTTTAAACAAAACAATTTTTTTGACGTAGCGTCAAAGTATAAAGTCTCAAAAAAATTAATAATAATAATAATAATAAACAGGATTACAGTAGTATAGCTTATGACGTGTAACATCTCACCTTGGTTATGTATGAGTCATGATCATAAGTATGTATGTTCAAACGATTCTATTATTTTGACAATTTAAAAAATCCTCACAAATTAATAAATAATTATTGCTGTTGAAACATAATCATATTCTTTTTCATTTCAAATAAAATTCTCCCGATTTTTTTGGTGGCATGGCAACTTTGGGGGCGTTCAAGTGTTACATAACGTAATTTTTGAATATTTTTGAAATCCCCCCTTCTCCATCCATGTAACGCGCCGTAACGTTTTCTATACAAACCCCCCCCCCTCCCTCCCTAAACGTTACGTAACAACCGAGTGACCATTTTTACCAAATTTTACTAAAACAAATTTTACTCATTTTTACTAAAAGGGTTGCCAACTTGGGAAAACAAAATTACATACAATACACTCGAGGGATTCCCCGTAAAATATAAATGAAAAGGTATTCTGTAACATGTTTCCGTTGCATTTGCACCGTTTTACTCCCAACAAACCGAGCGGTAAGATGTTAGACATCAAAAAGAATAAAATTCTTCAATAGTTATTGTACATTTTAGGTTAAGCAAGTATCCAAGTGGTTGTTCATTTCGTTCATTTCAATCATCAGAAGACAGCACGGACAAGGCGTTTTTGTTCCTGTCGAGTTCAATATTAACGATTCGTCCAGTTCATCGTCTGACTCATCTATAACTATAGTCTCGACATTATTTTTTGAAGCGCCCTCAACCGCTTTCGTCTCGTCAAAATAAAACGCTAAACACTCATCCAAATGTTCATCCAACGGTACGATCACTGTTTTACCGCAACACGGGCATTTGTGACCTGTCCCTTCTGTACTTTTACTTGAACCCGGCTCAGATTTTATCTGCACATTTCCTTTTACAACACTATCTAGTGTTATTTTAGAATCACCATTTATATTATCTTTAACATTATTTATTTCATTCATTTTATCGATTTTTAATACTAAATCTGAAATAGGCGTTTTCTGAGTTTCATTAATTAGTGTCTGACTAGAAGTACATCCTTTATTGGTGCGTGCCTCAGAATAACTGCCAGTTATCTCCGTTAGAATATCTACATTCAAACAGTCGTCCACGTGCATATTTATATTTTCATTTTTAACTTTAACCTTACAAATAGGACAACTGACTAAGTCGTTGTTAGGAACTGCAATTAATCTATTACTAGTGTTCGATTCGGTTATAGTTATTTCTTCTCCGTACACATCTTTTAACAAAGACGCAGCTGTTTTCTTAAAGTAATTATCTATTTTTGTTTTTTTTAACGGGGGAGTGTCTTTGGGCAGTGTATTGGATTTAGATTTGTTAGAATTTAACGCTGGCCGTGTTGTAGCGTTATTTAAGTTTTTATTTGCCCAAATGTCTCTTACTGTCGCACGTGCATCATCTTTGTTATTGACTGCATTTGCAACGACAGAAATCTGTTTATTACCCCAAATATTTCTCAAAGTTTGGGTTACGTCGGAAGTTTTTTTACTGTCTGTATCTTTTTTACAATTACCCGGTGAACTTGTATTTGTTTTTTTGACTCCCGCAACACTTTTGGTAACGCCGTTTGGATTAGTTTTAAAGTTGTCTATGGTATTAATAGCTTTGGATGGCTTTAAAATATTCTTAGGTACATTTTTAGTAATATATTTAGTTATATCCGCTTTTGGTTTGGCAATTTCTTTTTTCTTTCTTGCGTTTTCTGGCTCTTTTATTTTGACGAATTTACCTCCACACCATTTCTGGTGCTGAGTCCACCAGTAGTCCGAAGGTCCTGGAGGTCGATTTGACGAACGTCGAACTATACCAAAATGTGGTCGCACTTTTGCACAAATTCCATCACAGCGCCACCAGTGAGTTTGATATAATTTTACCTGAAATAAACAAAAAAAAACACATGTAAAAACTGCTTAAATAAACCATTGGATCTGTAATTTGAAACTACGACTATCATTAATAAACAGATAAATAAAATGAATAATAATAATAAGACTTACCTCATCATGAAAGTCATGGTAAACGGATATGTTGAGTCCCGCCGTGTTATTAATCCTGTACATGTGCTGTTTGAAATTCGGCCCGTGACCATCTCTGTCTATATCGTTATTTGTTATGAACAAATAGGCGTGGATCATTTCATGAAGCAACGTCTCAACCAAATCTTTGCGAGAGCGCAATTTCAGCAATGGTTCACTGAGGGCTACATCGCAGCCACTACTCCTCGAGTAACTGGAATATTAAATAATAATAATAAAGCTTTTTATTTATCCATATCATAATAAAATTGATTGATATTATTGAAAAGTACTCATAAAATTTAATAGGTATTAGTTAGACAACTTTGTAATTTAATTAATTTTTTTAAGTATTCGTGAACTGTTACACACTGTAAGGTTAGCTGCTAAATAAATAAATTGGTCAATCCATTTGGCAGCTACAATTCCATAGACATAATGATATACACAGATGCATTTGGGGATTAAAAAGGCTTTACAATGTTAAACTCCATAACGGTGTCTTGCTTAGTTTTAAATTAAGAAAATGAAATATATCTCTATAATAAGTAGTGGCATGGCACTTGCAGTCATTTGGGCTGCCTGCTTGGTGGTAGCAACCAGTCCAATACAGCAGAGCACAGTGAAATAACAGTATGTGTACCATTGTCTTTCGGTAACTGAGTACTTTTACTCAGTTACTGGCGTCCTCACGCCAGTGCTTATTGAAAAACCATTGTAGACTGTGAGCCTATCTGTCGACCTTAATGTAATAAAAAAATCTATATAAAATGATTGTATATTTTTTGCAAAATCATATTCAAAAGCCATATTGCTAGATATATTTAAAAATTTATTAAATCTTCACCAATAATGATATTATTTATCTATACTAATATTATAAAGAGGAAAGATTTGTTTGTTTAAATTTAATAGGCTCAGAAACTATTGGACTGATTTGACAAATTCTTTCAATGTTGGGAAGCTATATTATCAGCGAGTAACCTAGGCTATATTTTATAAAGTTACGCGGACGAAGTCGCGTGGAACAGCTAGTTATATATAAAATAATTTTATCATATCCGTATTGATTAAAAACAAGTCGAACAGGAGGGACAAAATACAAAATCAGGTCGAACAAAACATATATCTAAGACAAATGGGTCTAATAAGCACTATTTGTAGATAGCGTCTCTTTAGTTAAGTAGGTACTTAGGTTGAATGTTAATTTGGGCAGCTTAAATTTCCTTCAAGGTCCAACAATACTAAATTAATTGGTATATTTAAAACTTTCCTAGGCCTTTTCTAGAAAGATGGGATTTCGTTTCATAAAAGTTGATCAAACAATATGTTTCATGTAAAACTTACCTGCAAACACCAGCACTAGAAAACATTTTATTGCTCCATCTAACTGTGGTTCTACTTTTTAATCGTCCCCAAAAGAATATATCATCGAAATGCATAAACAAAGAGTGTATATTTGGCGTTGGATCTATTAGCTCTAAATCTGGATCTCCCAAATTCATCTTGTTAATGAATCTTGTTAAATATTGCAAATGTAAATAGTTTCTGCTGAATCTGCATTCTGCTGATCTGATTTGAATAATTTGAATTTGACAAGACAGACAGAAAGACTCGCTCAGACTCGCTCCAGTTCAGAAGCCACAGATAACTTCAATACCTTGTTCACAATTTTATAGAGGGACCAAGTATCTACTATTTAGTTTGTGAGAGGGACCACGGAGGGACCGTCGTAACCGGTCCCCGGCCGGATGAAATTAAAAATAATGCAAAAGCAAAAACATAAATTGATGTAGATATAATTCCTCCATTTAATTATGACATTTGCAAAAATTGCCCCAGCTTATAAATAATAATATTTGCAAAAAAAAACTAACTGTACCATTGCAACGTAAATACGTATATTTTCCTTGTCTACGATGCGCGAAAAAACTCCTCCCAAAAAATTGGTCCATCATTCAGTGTGGTGATATAACTAGAGGGGCTATCGCCCCCATCACTAGTGATCCGTTCAACTGCAGTCGGCAGGCAACACATGACTTAGTCGCTTTCTAGCTCTTGAGTTGCTTGTTGCTTGTAACCCTTGTTTGTTTTTTAGCGAAATAACTTTAAAACTTATCAAATATGTCCTCGTGTGTGTTACGATATTGCACTAATAATTCAAGCAATACATCAAAGTGCAAAGAAATAACTTTCCATCGGTAAGTAACTAAATAATCATTTTAAAACTCAATTCGAGCAAAATATTTGGCGGACGCCATTATGCGTCATTTGTCATAGACAAAAAAATTTAAGAAGTGACATTAGGTGTATTATATACATTATATATTAATAACAAATCAATAAATTAAAATATATGTTAATATATAATTATAATAATATAATATATAATAAAATATAAGTATATAAAATATTATAATATATAATATGATTATATTATTAAATTATAATTATATATTGATATATAATTATATAATATTCTAAAATTTATATATTATAAAATTATAAATTAAATCATAAAATAAAATTATTATAAAATCACGTATTTCATTGGATAGATACCACATCCAATGAAATAGGCAGAATATAAACAGTGTCGCCTCTATGACGGTGACATCGATTCTATGATACATTAGCAACCTCTTGCGCGCCCCCTACTGCCGCGTCTGCCGCGTTTGTTGCACAGATTTTGTTTGCACTGTCTGTTCTTTATATAAAGTTCAATGCCATCATTATCATTTGAAAACAATCAATGATTCATTAATTAAATGAAACTAATCGATTTACATTAGCATCTGCCAGTTTTGCCAACCTTATCCAAGCGAAGTAATATTCGTCCGTAACTGGGTCTTAATAAATCTGTATAAATTCCGTATGTGTATTTTAATGTAAAGGGTCCCCGAGACCAGTGATATGTTAAAAAGACATATCACAAAAGTCTTTTTAACATATCACTGCCCGAGACGATCAAACGGTTTGATTCAAACAAGTAGATTTTGGTTTGAGTCAAACCAATTTGATCGTTTGCGCGGTTGCAGGTTTGACAAACTTTTTCGTGTTTGAAGCTCGTTTGATAGAAATTTATATTTTGGATTTGTTTGAAGGGTTTGAAGCGCCGTGTACTGAAATACAATGAATAGTTATTTAATGATAAACATTACTGCCAATCACTACTTTACAAGTTATTCCAAATATAATTATAAGATATCGAGCAATCATATAAAAGTGCTTCCATTTTCTTCTTTTCGTTATTCGTAACTCGCGGCAACCAACCCCTTCCGACCCTGTGCGACACTCCATGGCGCGACCGGTGTTGCCAATAATTGTATATAATAAAAATCGATCAACTCTTGTTAGCTTGTTGCAAGACTTGTAAAGTTGCAAGGTTGCAACTTCCTTTGTTTCAATTGTTTGTTTCAATTTTTCAAATAATTGACACAGAACAGAATATGAAAAATACCCCAATAAAAAACACTGAATAACATCGCCGCCGTAAACTATGCCGGCGCGACCGGTGTTGCCAATATTTGCTTGCATTCAAATTCAGCGAGTGTCATTTTTGTTTAAAATAAGACATAAGACCGAAGACGTTAGGTCATCGTTAGGTACTGAAGAATAACTGTCAAAATAACTTAATTTTGACCGTCATCGCATAATCTGCATAGTTTTGAACACAGATTATAAAGTTATATGGTTTTGAATAAAATGCAATTTATTTTGAAATAACATGAAAAATTTTTATTCAATCATAATTTTTTAACAAGTATTATTATTATTAATTCGAGATAAGATGCCTCTTCTTAGTTAAGTATCATGCCAGGTAAATGTCGCGGGTCGACTGTAAGAAAGACGGGACGATTGTTAACACCACATGAGCAGAAGCACTGCCCATTCTTGGAGCCATCTTCAACGATAAGGGTCTTGAAGCGCACGTCCGTTTCGAGAGCACGTTGATCTGTCAAATAAAAATTATGTATGAAATGTATGAAATCAAGTGGCAAGCGCAAGTGTAGGTATGTCAATAAATCGTGGTTGTAGTATTGGTTCTACCGATGTCTCTAGTCTCTACTACCAAAAATACTTTTGTCTTTAAAATGGACATGACCTCACCGTCAGCTATAACGGAAGACCAGTGAAGATTTGTGGCAGACGTTCAAATCAAATGAAATCATTTATTTATTTGTAACAAATAACAAAGAGTAAAACAGTGACGGTAAGAAGTAAAAAGTTATTAGTTACAAAAAGGTCCCTAGTCAGTATTTGCTGACATATGCCAGCACTGATCTTCCGCAGGAACCAAGCAGGAACCCTGCTTAACACACACACAGCCATACACCAATGCATAATGCCCCTTAAAAATTAATTAATATAAATAAAAGTAAAAAAATAATAATAAGTATTATTATTATTATTATTATCCTATTTCCAAACACACAACTGCTTGTCAAAAACAAAAAAGGCCGAATAGATATATACATATACATAATATAGTTTTACAGGATTTGCCTCAAAGCAAAGGTCATCGGTCTTACAATTTATAAAAAACTACTTTCAACTCTTAAATTTTCTTCTTTTAACTGACTATTTATTAAAAATTTCTTTAAATTTGTTCTAAAACCCTGCGGAGTGCATTTATTCAAAATCAAATCAAATCGGTATTGGCGGTGGAATATTGTTCCAACACTTACTCCGTTCGTATGTTTTATTTCTATATTTTTTACTCAAATTTTCCTGTTTTAACAAACAAAAAGTACAAGTATTTTTGATATTTTTTTGATAACTCCATAGGTATAATTATGTAAAATAAAGAAAAGAACTGCAAACTTCATCATTATCACCATGATGAAGGTCATGGTGATAATCATAACACACTACTAGCCCTCGACGCATTCATGTTGGAACGGTTGCTAAGCGACAGTAGTTGTTATTGTATGTAGTAGACAATCAACCATTTTTAGAAATAAATATTGCGATACCAGTCTTTGGTAGGAGCGTTAAACTATCTAGCCTGCAACACGAGGTCTGATATTTCAGCAGCTGTGAGTTTTTTAGCTCAGTATAATTCATGTTGCCAGTCAATACATATGAAGGCGGCTAAGCGTGTTTTACGCTACTTAAAAGGAACACGTGAATTAGGCCTTACATTTCGAAAATGTAATGGGAATTCTAAGAAACCTTTGATTGCCGGTTACGTAGACAGTGACTGGGGAGGCGACATTAAGGATAGAAAATCGTATTCAGGATATTTGTTTAAACTCGAATCGAATTTGATATCCTGGGAGTGCAGAAAGCAAAATTGCGTGGCTTTATCGTCGACTGAAGCGGAATACGTTGCGCTATCTGAAGCATCAAAGGAAGCTGTATATCTGAAGAGATTAGTCAGTTATATTGTCAAAGATGTGCACTTTTCAAATGTTATGTTGTTTGTTGTCAACCAAAGTGCCATCCTAAGTATTAGCAAATAATCCAGTTGCTCACCGACGGACGAAACATATTGACATTCGGTATAACTTCGTACGTCAATGCATTGCTGACAAAGTCATACAACTAGAGTATGTCTCTACTCAAGATAACCTAGCTGATGTCTTGACTAAGCCATTGCCCCTTATTAAGTTTGTAAGGTGTATATCTGGTTTAGGTTTAGTTTTAAATATTTAATGATATCGAATGGTTGCTTGAGAGGAAGTGTTGGAACGGTTGCTGTACGAATTCTGGAGGAATGTTGAAAATAAATTTAGAAAAGGAAAATAAGTTTGAGAGGGGAGGAGCTCAAAGAGGGATGAGATTGCATGATGATTTTAGCAATGATGAGGTAGATGAAAATGTAAGAGATACTAGAAGGAGTTTGGCAAGGATATGAAAAAGCAAGAAAAAAGAAAAGACTGTACCTTTACCCACGTGTTTTGTAGTGGTGTTTAAAATTAGTTTAAAGTGGGTTTTAATGTTTATAATAAGAGATGTGATAGGGAGATTAGTATAATGTAGTTGAAGTGAGTATGTATGTAGGAGTTTTATAGTAATAATGAAGTATAGAGAGGAAGTAGAGTTTTTATAATGTTGAAGTATAATGTTAAGCGACAGTAGTTGTTTATTGTATGTAGTAGACAATCAACCATTTTTAGAAATAAATATTACTTATACTTTACTGCATCTCTGATTTAACCAAGTATTCATCTTTTCCCGCGACTTTTATTATGCCGTTAGAGCACCTAGGTGTACCTAGAAGTAAGTATCTCGCGGAATGTCTGGAAAACAGACCGCCTCTGGAGAAACTTTTATCTCTCGGTTGTCTATCTTAAGATACTAATTTATTTTCAAAATTTAAAAAAAATCATTTTTAAAAAATTACTAAATACTTACGTTTTCTACGTTTTCTTAAATCGTAACGACCTCTTCTTCGGTGACGATTTTCGTCGTTATCTTCGTTCTCATCTTCTGAATTTGGTTCTTCAGGATAAGAGTGTCCTGATTTGCCTCGTTCTCCTGGTTGATCTACATCTCCAGAGTCATCTGGATAACCTGGTTGTCCAGTTTCTCCTGGTTTACCTGGCTTGCCTGGTTTTCCTGGTTTGCGTGGCCCTCCTGGTTCGCCTGTTTCGCCAGGTTCGCCTGGTTCTCCTGGTTGGCTTGGTTCTTCTGGTTCTCCTGGTGTGCCTGGTTGGCCTGGTGTGCCTGGTTTTCCCGGATGTCCTGGTTTGCCTGAATGTCCCGGTTTTCCTGGTTGGCCTGGTGTGCCTGGTTGGCCTGGTGTGCCTGGTTGGCCTGGTGTGCCTGGTTCGCCAGGTGTGCCTGGTTTTCCCGGATGTCCTGGTTTGTCTGGATGTCCCGGTTTGCCTGGCTTGTCTGGTCCTCCTGGGTGTCCTGGTTTGCCAGGATGTCCCGGTTTTCCTGGCTTGTCTGGTCGTCCTGGGTGTCCTGGTTTACCCGGTTTTCCTGGCTTGTCTGGTCCTCCTGGTTGGCCTGGTTGGCCTGGTGTGCCTGGTTTTCCCGGATGTCCTGGTTTGCCTGGTGTTCCTGGTTGGCCTGGTGTTCCTGGTTGGCCTGGTGTTCCTGGTTGGCCTGGTGTGCCAGGTTTGCCTGGTGTGCCTGGTTTGCCGGGTGTTCCTGGTTTGCCTGGTGTTCCTGGTTGGCCTGGTGTGCCTGGTTTTCCCGGATGTCCTGGTTTGCCTGGGTGACCCGGTTTGCCTGGGTTGTCTGGTCCTCCTGGGTGTCCTGGTTTATCCGGTTTTCCTGGTTTATCCGGTTTTCCTGGCTTGTCTGGTTTGCCTGGCTTGTCTGATCCTCCTGGGTGTCCTGGTTTGCCTGGAGTTCCTGGTTTTCCTGGCTTGTCTGGTTTGTCTGGTTTGCCTGGCTTGTCTGATCCTCCTGGGTGTCCTGGTTTGCCTGGAGTTCCTGGTTGTCCTGGCTTGTCTGGCTTGTCTGGTTTGCCTGGCTTGTCTGGTCCTCCTGGTTGGCCTGGTTGGCCTGGTGTTCCTGGTTGGCCTGGTGTGCCTGGTTTGCCTGGCTTGTTTGGTTTGCCTGGCTTGTCTGGTTTGCCTGGCTTGTCTGGTCCTCCTGGGTGTCCTGGTTTGCCTGGATGTCCCGGTTTTCCTGGCTTGTCTGGTTTGCCTGGGTTGTCAGGTCCTCCTGGGTGTCCTGGTTGGCCTGGTGTGCCAGGTTTTCCCGGATGTCCTGGTTTGCCTGGTGTTCCTGGTTGGCCAGGTGTGCCTGGTTGGCCTGGTGTTCCTGGTTGCCCTGGTGTGCCAGGTTTTCCCGGATGTCCTGGTTTGCCTGGTGTTCCTGGTTGGCCAGGTGTGCCTGGTTGCCCTGGTGTGCCAGGTTTTCCCGGATGTCCTGGTTTGCCTGGTGTGCCTGGTTGGCCTGGTGTGCCTGGTTGCCCTGGTGTGCCAGGTTTTCCCGGATGTCCTGGTTTGCCTGGGTGACCCGGTTTGCCTGGGTTGTCTGGTCCTCCTGGGTGTCCTGGTTGCCCTGGTGTGCCAGGTTTTCCCGGATGTCCTGGTTTGCCTGGTGTTCCTGGTTGGCCAGGTGTGCCTGGTTGCCCTGGTGTGCCAGGTTTTCCCGGATGTCCTGGTTTGCCTGGAGTTCCTGGTTGTCCTGGTGTGCCTGGTTTGCCTGGCTTGTTTGGTTTGCCAGGCTTGTCTGGTTTGCCTGGCTTGTCTGGTTTGCCTGGCTTGTCTGGTTTGCCTGGCTTGTCTGGTCCTCCTGGGTGTCCTGGTTTGCCTGGATGTCCCGGTTTTCCTGGCTTGTCTGGTTTGCCTGGCTTGTCTGGTCCTCCTGGGTGTCCTGGTTGCCCTGGTGTGCCAGGTTTTCCCGGATGTCCTGGTTTGCCTGGTGTTCCTGGTTGGCCAGGTGTGCCTGGTTGGCCTGGTGTGCCTGGTTGCCCTGGTGTGCCAGGTTTTCCCGGATGTCCTGGTTTGCCTGGTGTTCCTGGTTGGCCTGGTGTGCCTGGTTGCCCTGGTGTGCCAGGTTTTCCCGGATGTCCTGGTTTGCCTGGAGTTCCTGGTTGTCCTGGTGTGCCTGGTTTGCCTGGCTTGTTTGGTTTGCCTGGCTTGTCTGGTTTGCCTGGCTTGTCTGGTTTGCCTGGCTTGTCTGGTTTGCCTGGCTTGTCTGGTCCTCCTGGGTGTCCTGGTTTGCCTGGATGTCCCGGTTTTCCTGGCTTGTCTGGTTTGCCAGGTGTGCCTGGTTGCCCTGGTGTGCCAGGTTTGCCTGGTGTTCCTGGTTGGCCAGGTGTGCCTGGTTTGCCTGGTGTTCCTGGTTGGCCAGGTGTGCCTGGTTGGCCTGGTGTTCCTGGTTGCCCTGGTGTGCCAGGTTTTCCCGGATGTCCTGGTTTGCCTGGTGTTCCTGGTTGGCCAGGTGTGCCTGGTTGCCCTGGTGTGCCAGGTTTTCCCGGATGTCCTGGTTTGCCTGGTGTGCCTGGTTGGCCTGGTGTGCCTGGTTGCCCTGGTGTGCCAGGTTTTCCCGGATGTCCTGGTTTGCCTGGGTGACCCGGTTTGCCTGGGTTGTCTGGTCCTCCTGGGTGTCCTGGTTGCCCTGGTGTGCCAGGTTTTCCCGGATGTCCTGGTTTGCCTGGTGTTCCTGGTTGGCCAGGTGTGCCTGGTTGCCCTGGTGTGCCAGGTTTTCCCGGATGTCCTGGTTTGCCTGGAGTTCCTGGTTGTCCTGGTGTGCCTGGTTTGCCTGGCTTGTTTGGTTTGCCAGGCTTGTCTGGTTTGCCTGGCTTGTCTGGTTTGCCTGGCTTGTCTGGTTTGCCTGGCTTGTCTGGTCCTCCTGGGTGTCCTGGTTTGCCTGGATGTCCCGGTTTTCCTGGCTTGTCTGGTTTGCCTGGCTTGTCTGGTCCTCCTGGGTGTCCTGGTTGCCCTGGTGTGCCAGGTTTTCCCGGATGTCCTGGTTTGCCTGGTGTTCCTGGTTGGCCAGGTGTGCCTGGTTGGCCTGGTGTGCCTGGTTGCCCTGGTGTGCCAGGTTTTCCCGGATGTCCTGGTTTGCCTGGTGTTCCTGGTTGGCCTGGTGTGCCTGGTTGCCCTGGTGTGCCAGGTTTTCCCGGATGTCCTGGTTTGCCTGGAGTTCCTGGTTGTCCTGGTGTGCCTGGTTTGCCTGGCTTGTTTGGTTTGCCTGGCTTGTCTGGTTTGCCTGGCTTGTCTGGTTTGCCTGGCTTGTCTGGTTTGCCTGGCTTGTCTGGTCCTCCTGGGTGTCCTGGTTTGCCTGGATGTCCCGGTTTTCCTGGCTTGTCTGGTTTGCCAGGTGTGCCTGGTTGCCCTGGTGTGCCAGGTTTGCCTGGTGTTCCTGGTTGGCCAGGTGTGCCTGGTTTGCCTGGTGTTCCTGGTTGGCCAGGTGTGCCTGGTTGCCCTGGTGTGCCAGGTTTTCCCGGATGTCCTGGTTTGCCTGGTGTTCCTGGTTGCCCAGGTGTGCCTGGTTGCCCTGGTGTGCCAGGTTTTCCCGGATGTCCTGGTTTGCCTGGGTGACCCGGTTTGCCTGGGTTGTCTGGTCCTCCTGGGTGTCCTGGTTTATCCGGTTTTCCTGGCTTGTCTGGTTTGCCTGGCTTGTCTGGTTTGCCTGGGTTGTCAGGTCCTCCTGGGTGTCCTGGTTGGCCTGGTGTGCCAGGTTTTCCCGGATGTCCTGGTTTGCCTGGTGTGCCTGGTTGGCCTGGTGTGCCTGGTTGCCCTGGTGTGCCAGGTTTTCCCGGATGTCCTGGTTTGCCTGGGTGACCCGGTTTGCTTGGGTTGTCTGGTCCTCCTGGGTGTCCTGGTTTATCCGGTTTTCCTGGCTTGTCTGGTTTGCCTGGCTTGTCTGGTTTGCCTGGGTTGTCAGGTCCTCCTGGGTGTCCTGGGTGGCCTGGTGTGCCAGGTTTTCCCGGATGTCCTGGTTTGCCTGGTGTTCCTGGTTGGCCAGGTGTGCCTGGTTGGCCTGGTGTGCCTGGTTGCCCTGGTGTGCCAGGTTTTCCCGGATGTCCTGGTTTGCCTGGAGTTCCTGGTTGTCCTGGTGTGCCTGGTTTGCCTGGCTTGTTTGGTTTGCCTGGCTTGTCTGGTTTGCCTGGCTTGTCTGGTCCTCCTGGGTGTCCTGGTTTGCCTGGATGTCCCGGTTTTCCTGGCTTGTCTGGTTTGCCTGGTGTTCCTGGTTGGCCAGGTGGGCCAGGTTGGCCTGGTGTGCCTGGTTGCCCTGGTGTGCCAGGTTTTCCCGGATGTCCTGGTTTGCCTGGTGTTCCTGGTTGGCCTGGTGTGCCTGGTTGCCCTGGTGTGCCAGGTTTTCCCGGATGTCCTGGTTTGCCTGGAGTTCCTGGTTGTCCTGGTGTGCCTGGTTTGCCTGGCTTGTTTGGTTTGCCTGGCTTGTCTGGTTTGCCTGGCTTGTCTGGTTTGCCTGGCTTGTCTGGTCCTCCTGGGTGTCCTGGTTTGCCTGGATGTCCCGGTTTTCCTGGCTTGTCTGGTTTGCCTGGCTTGTCTGGTTTGCCTGGGTTGTCAGGTCCTCCTGGGTGTCCTGGGTAGCCTGGTGTGCCAGGTTTTCCCGGATGTCCTGGTTTGCCTGGTGTTCCTGGTTGGCCAGGTGTGCCTGGTTGGCCTGGTGTGCCTGGTTGCCCTGGTGTGCCAGGTTTTCCCGGATGTCCTGGTTTGCCTGGTGTTCCTGGTTGGCCTGGTGTGCCTGGTTGCCCTGGTGTGCCAGGTTTTCCCGGATGTCCTGGTTTGCCTGGCTTGTCTGGTTTGCCTGGCTTGTCTGGTTTGCCTGGCTTGTCTGGTCCTCCTGGGTGTCCTGGTTGGCCTGGTGTGCCTGGTGGGCCTGGTGTGCCAGGTTTTCCCGGATGTCCTGGTTTGCCTGGCTTGTCTGGTCCTCCTGGGTGTCCTGGTTGGCCTGGTGTGCCTGGTGGGCCTGGTGTGCCAGGTTTTCCCGGATGTCCTGGTTTGCCTGGTGTTCCTGGTTGGCCAGGTGTGCCTGGTTGGCCTGGTGTGCCTGGTTGCCCTGGTGTGCCAGGTTTTCCCGGATGTCCTGGTTTGCCTGGTGTTCCTGGTTGGCCTGGTGTGCCTGGTTGCCCTGGTGTGCCAGGTTTTCCCGGATGTCCTGGTTTGCCTGGCTTGTCTGGTTTGCCTGGCTTGTCTGGTTTGCCTGGCTTGTCTGGTCCTCCTGGGTGTCCTGGTTTGCCTGGATGTCCCGGTTTTCCTGGCTTGTCTGGTTTACCTGGGTTGTCAGGTCCTCCTGGGTGTCCTGGTTGGCCTGGTGTGCCAGGTTTTCCCGGATGTCCTGGTTTGCCTGGTGTGCCTGGTTGGCCTGGTGTGCCTGGTTTGCCTGGCTTGTTTGGTTTGCCTGGCTTGTCTGGTTTGCCTGGGTTGTCAGGTCCTCCTGGGTGTCCTGGTTTACCCGGTTTTCCTGGCTTGTCTGGTCCTCCTGGTTGGCCTGGTTTTCCCGGATGTCCTGGTTTGCCTGGTGTTCCTGGTTGGCCAGGTGTGCCTGGTTGGCCTGGTGTGCCTGGTTGCCCTGGTGTGCCAGGTTTTCCCGGATGTCCTGGTTTATCCGGTTTTCCTGGCTTGTCTGGTTTGCCTGGCTTGTCTGGTTTGCCTGGGTTGTCAGGTCCTCCTGGGTGTCCTGGTTGGCCTGGTGTGCCAGGTTTTCCCGGATGTCCTGGTTTGCCTGGTGTGCCTGGTTGGCCTGGTGTGCCTGGTTGCCCTGGTGTGCCAGGTTTTCCCGGATGTCCTGGTTTGCCTGGGTGACCCGGTTTGCCTGGGTTGTCTGGTCCTCCTGGGTGTCCTGGTTTATCCGGTTTTCCTGGCTTGTCTGGTTTGCCTGGCTTGTCTGGTTTGCCTGGGTTGTCAGGTCCTCCTGGGTGTCCTGGGTGGCCTGGTGTGCCAGGTTTTCCCGGATGTCCTGGTTTGCCTGGTGTTCCTGGTTGGCCAGGTGTGCCTGGTTGGCCTGGTGTGCCTGGTTGCCCTGGTGTGCCAGGTTTTCCCGGATGTCCTGGTTTGCCTGGTGTTCCTGGTTGGCCTGGTGTGCCTGGTTGCCCTGGTGTGCCAGGTTTTCCCGGATGTCCTGGTTTGCCTGGCTTGTCTGGTTTTCCTGGCTTGTCTGGTTTGCCTGGCTTGTCTGGTTTGCCTGGGTTGTCAGGTCCTCCTGGGTGTCCTGGTTGGCCAGGTGTGCCTGGTTGGCCTGGTGTGCCTGGTTGCCCTGGTGTGCCAGGTTTTCCCGGATGTCCTGGTTTGTCTGGAGTTCCTGGTTGTCCTGGTGTGCCTGGTTTGCCTGGCTTGTTTGGTTTGCCTGGCTTGTCTGGTTTGCCTGGCTTGTCTGGTTTGCCTGGCTTGTCTGGTCCTCCTGGGTGTCCTGGTTGGCCTGGTGTGCCAGGTTTTCCCGGATGTCCTGGTTTGCCTGGTGTTCCTGGTTGGCCAGGTGTGCCTGGTTGGCCTGGTGTGCCTGGTTGCCCTGGTGTGCCAGGTTTTCCCGGATGTCCTGGTTTGCCTGGAGTTCCTGGTTGTCCTGGTGTGCCTGGTTTGCCTGGCTTGTTTGGTTTGCCTGGCTTGTCTGGTTTGCCTGGCTTGTCTGGTCCTCCTGGGTGTCCTGGTTTGCCTGGATGTCCCGGTTTTCCTGGCTTGTCTGGTTTGCCTGGCTTGTCTGTTTTGCCTGGCTTGTCTGGTCCTCCTGGGTGTCCTGGTTTGCCTGGATGTCCCGGTTTACCTGGCTTGTCTGGTTTGCCAGGTGTGCCTGGTTGCCCTGGTGTGCCAGGTTTTCCCGGATGTCCTGGTTTGCCTGGTGTTCCTGGTTGGCCTGGTGTGCCTGGTTGCCCTGGTGTGCCAGGTTTTCCCGGATGTCCTGGTTTGCCTGGCTTGTCTGGTTTGCCTGGCTTGTCTGGTTTGCCTGGGTTGTCAGGTCCTCCTGGGTGTCCTGGGTGGCCTGGTGTGCCAGGTTTTCCCGGATGTCCTGGTTTGCCTGGTGTTCCTGGTTGGCCTGGTGTGCCAGGTTTTCCCGGATGTCCTGGTTTGCCTGGTGTTCCTGGTTGGCCAGGTGTGCCTGGTTGGCCTGGTGTGCCTGGTTGCCCTGGTGTGCCAGGTTTTCCCGGATGTCCTGGTTTGCCTGGTGTTCCTGGTTGGCCTGGTGTGCCAGGTTTTCCCGGATGTCCTGGTTTGCCTGGTGTTCCTGGTTGGCCAGGTGTGCCTGGTTGGCCTGGTGTGCCTGGTTGCCCTGGTGTGCCAGGTTTTCCCGGATGTCCTGGTTTGCCTGGTGTTCCTGGTTGGCCTGGTGTGCCTGGTTGCCCTGGTGTGCCAGGTTTTCCCGGATGTCCTGGTTTGCCTGGCTTGTCTGGTTTGCCTGGCTTGTCTGGTTTGCCTGGGTTGTCAGGTCCTCCTGGGTGTCCTGGGTGGCCTGGTGTGCCAGGTTTTCCCGGATGTCCTGGTTTGCCTGGTGTTCCTGGTTGGCCAGGTGTGCCTGGTTGGCCTGGTGTGCCTGGTTGCCCTGGTGTGCCAGGTTTTCCCGGATGTCCTGGTTTGCCTGGTGTTCCTGGTTGGCCTGGTGTGCCAGGTTTTCCCGGATGTCCTGGTTTGCCTGGTGTTCCTGGTTGGCCAGGTGTGCCTGGTTGGCCTGGTGTGCCTGGTTGCCCTGGTGTGCCAGGTTTTCCCGGATGTCCTGGTTTGCCTGGTGTTCCTGGTTGGCCTGGTGTGCCTGGTTGCCCTGGTGTGCCAGGTTTTCCCGGATGTCCTGGTTTGCCTGGTGTGCCTGGTTGCCCTGGTGTGCCAGGTTTTCCCGGATGTCCTGGTTTGCCTGGCTTGTCTGGTTTGCCTGGCTTGTCTGGTTTGCCTGGGTTGTCAGGTCCTCCTGGGTGTCCTGGGTGGCCTGGTGTGCCAGGTTTTCCCGGATGTCCTGGTTTGCCTGGTGTTCCTGGTTGGCCAGGTGTGCCTGGTTGGCCTGGTGTGCCTGGTTGCCCTGGTGTGCCAGGTTTTCCCGGATGTCCTGGTTTGCCTGGTGTTCCTGGTTGGCCTGGTGTGCCAGGTTTTCCCGGATGTCCTGGTTTGCCTGGTGTTCCTGGTTGGCCAGGTGTGCCTGGTTGGCCTGGTGTGCCTGGTTGCCCTGGTGTGCCAGGTTTTCCCGGATGTCCTGGTTTGCCTGGTGTTCCTGGTTGGCCTGGTGTGCCTGGTTGCCCTGGTGTGCCAGGTTTTCCCGGATGTCCTGGTTTGCCTGGTGTTCCTGGTTGGCCTGGTGTGCCTGGTTGCCCTGGTGTGCCAGGTTTTCCCGGATGTCCTGGTTTGCCTGGCTTGTCTGGTTTGCCTGGCTTGTCTGGTTTGCCTGGCTTGTCTGGTTTGCCTGGCTTGTCTGTTTTGCCTGGCTTGTCTGGTCCTCCTGGGTGTCCTGGTTTGCCTGGATGTCCCGGTTTACCTGGCTTGTCTGGTTTGCCAGGTGTGCCTGGTTGCCCTGGTGTGCCAGGTTTTCCCGGATGTCCTGGTTTGCCTGGTGTTCCTGGTTGGCCTGGTGTGCCTGGTTGCCCTGGTGTGCCAGGTTTTCCCGGATGTCCTGGTTTGCCTGGCTTGTCTGGTTTGCCTGGCTTGTCTGGTTTGCCTGGGTTGTCAGGTCCTCCTGGGTGTCCTGGGTGGCCTGGTGTGCCAGGTTTTCCCGGATGTCCTGGTTTGCCTGGTGTTCCTGGTTGGCCTGGTGTGCCAGGTTTTCCCGGATGTCCTGGTTTGCCTGGTGTTCCTGGTTGGCCAGGTGTGCCTGGTTGGCCTGGTGTGCCTGGTTGCCCTGGTGTGCCAGGTTTTCCCGGATGTCCTGGTTTGCCTGGTGTTCCTGGTTGGCCTGGTGTGCCAGGTTTTCCCGGATGTCCTGGTTTGCCTGGTGTGCCTGGTTGGCCTGGTGTGCCTGGTTGCCCTGGTGTGCCAGGTTTTCCCGGATGTCCTGGTTTGCCTGGGTGACCCGGTTTGCCTGGGTTGTCTGGTCCTCCTGGGTGTCCTGGTTTATCCGGTTTTCCTGGCTTGTCTGGTTTGCCTGGCTTGTCTGGTTTGCCTGGGTTGTCAGGTCCTCCTGGGTGTCCTGGGTGGCCTGGTGTGCCAGGTTTTCCCGGATGTCCTGGTTTGCCTGGTGTTCCTGGTTGGCCTGGTGTGCCTGGTTGCCCTGGTGTGCCAGGTTTTCCCGGATGTCCTGGTTTGCCTGGCTTGTCTGGTTTGCCTGGCTTGTCTGGTTTGCCTGGCTTGTCTGGTCCTCCTGGGTGTCCTGGTTTGCCTGGATGTCCCGGTTTTCCTGGCTTGTCTGGTTTGCCTGGCTTGTCTGGTTTGCCTGGCTTGTCTGGTTTGCCTGGGTTGTCAGGTCCTCCTGGGTGTCCTGGGTGGCCTGGTGTGCCAGGTTTTCCCGGATGTCCTGGTTTGCCTGGTGTTCCTGGTTGGCCAGGTGTGCCTGGTTGGCCTGGTGTGCCTGGTTGCCCTGGTGTGCCAGGTTTTCCCGGATGTCCTGGTTTGCCTGGGTGACCCGGTTTGCCTGGGTTGTCTGGTCCTCCTGGGTGTCCTGGTTTATCCGGTTTTCCTGGCTTGTCTGGTTTGCCTGGCTTGTCTGGTTTGCCTGGCTTGTCTGGTTTGCCTGGGTTGTCAGGTCCTCCTGGGTGTCCTGGGTGGCCTGGTGTGCCAGGTTTTCCCGGATGTCCTGGTTTGCCTGGTGTTCCTGGTTGGCCAGGTGTGCCTGGTTGGCCTGGTGTGCCTGGTTGCCCTGGTGTGCCAGGTTTTCCCGGATGTCCTGGTTTGCCTGGTGTTCCTGGTTGGCCTGGTGTGCCTGGTTGCCCTGGTGTGCCAGGTTTTCCCGGATGTCCTGGTTTGCCTGGAGTTCCTGGTTGTCCTGGTGTGCCTGGTTTGCCTGGCTTGTTTGGTTTGCCTGGCTTGTCTGGTTTGCCTGGCTTGTCTGGTCCTCCTGGGTGTCCTGGTTTGCCTGGATGTCCCGGTTTTCCTGGCTTGTCTGGTTTGCCTGGTGTTCCTGGTTGGCCAGGTGTGCCTGGTTGGCCTGGTGTGCCTGGTTGCCCTGGTGTGCCAGGTTTTCCCGGATGTCCTGGTTTGCCTGGTGTTCCTGGTTGGCCTGGTGTGCCTGGTTGCCCTGGTGTGCCAGGTTTTCCCGGATGTCCTGGTTTGCCTGGAGTTCCTGGTTGTCCTGGTGTGCCTGGTTTGCCTGGCTTGTTTGGTTTGCCTGGCTTGTCTGGTTTGCCTGGCTTGTCTGGTTTGCCTGGCTTGTCTGGTCCTCCTGGGTGTCCTGGTTTGCCTGGATGTCCCGGTTTTCCTGGCTTGTCTGGTTTGCCTGGCTTGTCTGGTTTGCCTGGGTTGTCAGGTCCTCCTGGGTGTCCTGGGTAGCCTGGTGTGCCAGGTTTTCCCGGATGTCCTGGTTTGCCTGGTGTTCCTGGTTGGCCAGGTGTGCCTGGTTGGCCTGGTGTGCCTGGTTGCCCTGGTGTGCCAGGTTTTCCCGGATGTCCTGGTTTGCCTGGTGTTCCTGGTTGGCCTGGTGTGCCTGGTTGCCCTGGTGTGCCAGGTTTTCCCGGATGTCCTGGTTTGCCTGGCTTGTCTGGTTTGCCTGGCTTGTCTGGTTTGCCTGGCTTGTCTGGTCCTCCTGGGTGTCCTGGTTGGCCTGGTGTGCCTGGTGGGCCTGGTGTGCCAGGTTTTCCCGGATGTCCTGGTTTGCCTGGCTTGTCTGGTCCTCCTGGGTGTCCTGGTTGGCCTGGTGTGCCTGGTGGGCCTGGTGTGCCAGGTTTTCCCGGATGTCCTGGTTTGCCTGGTGTTCCTGGTTGGCCAGGTGTGCCTGGTTGGCCTGGTGTGCCTGGTTGCCCTGGTGTGCCAGGTTTTCCCGGATGTCCTGGTTTGCCTGGTGTTCCTGGTTGGCCTGGTGTGCCTGGTTGCCCTGGTGTGCCAGGTTTTCCCGGATGTCCTGGTTTGCCTGGCTTGTCTGGTTTGCCTGGCTTGTCTGGTTTGCCTGGCTTGTCTGGTCCTCCTGGGTGTCCTGGTTTGCCTGGATGTCCCGGTTTTCCTGGCTTGTCTGGTTTACCTGGGTTGTCAGGTCCTCCTGGGTGTCCTGGTTGGCCTGGTGTGCCAGGTTTTCCCGGATGTCCTGGTTTGCCTGGTGTGCCTGGTTGGCCTGGTGTGCCTGGTTTGCCTGGCTTGTTTGGTTTGCCTGGCTTGTCTGGTTTGCCTGGGTTGTCAGGTCCTCCTGGGTGTCCTGGTTTACCCGGTTTTCCTGGCTTGTCTGGTCCTCCTGGTTGGCCTGGTTTTCCCGGATGTCCTGGTTTGCCTGGTGTTCCTGGTTGGCCAGGTGTGCCTGGTTGGCCTGGTGTGCCTGGTTGCCCTGGTGTGCCAGGTTTTCCCGGATGTCCTGGTTTGCCTGGTGTTCCTGGTTGGCCAGGTGTGCCTGGTTGGCCTGGTGTGCCTGGTTGCCCTGGTTTGCCAGGTTTTCCCGGATGTCCTGGTTTGCCTGGTGTTCCTGGTTGGCCAGGTGTGCCTGGTTGGCCTGGTGTGCCTGGTTGCCCTGGTTTGCCAGGTTTTCCCGGATGTCCTGGTTTGCCTGGAGTTCCTGGTTGTCCTGGTGTGCCTGGTTGGCCTGGTGTGCCAGGTTTTCCCGGATGTCCTGGTTTGCCTGGAGTTCCTGGTTGTCCTGGTGTGCCTGGTTTTCCTGGATGTCCCGGTTCGCCTGGCTTGTCTGGTTTGCCTGGTTTTCCCGGATGTCCTGGTTTGCCTGGTGTTCCTGGTTGGCCAGGTGTGCCAGGTTTGCCTGGTGTGCCTGGCTTTCCCGGATGTCCTGGTTTGCCTGGATGTCCCGGTTTTCCTGGCTTGTCTGGTTTGCCAGGTGTGCCTGGTTGCCCTGGTGTGCCAGGTTTGCCTGGTGTTCCTGGTTGGCCAGGTGTGCCTGGTTTGCCTGGTGTTCCTGGTTGGCCAGGTGTGCCTGGTTGGCCTGGTGTGCCTGGTTGCCCTGGTGTGCCAGGTTTTCCCGGATGTCCTGGTTTGCCTGGTGTTCCTGGTTGCCCAGGTGTGCCTGGTTGCCCTGGTGTGCCAGGTTTTCCCGGATGTCCTGGTTTGCCTGGTGTTCCTGGTTGGCCAGGTGTGCCTGGTTGGCCTGGTGTGCCTGGTTGCCCTGGTGTGCCAGGTTTTCCCGGATGTCCTGGTTTGCCTGGTGTTCCTGGTTGGCCAGGTGTGCCTGGTTTGCCTGGCTTGTTTGGTTTGCCTGGCTTGTCTGGTTTGCCTGGCTTGTCTGGTTTGCCTGGCTTGTCTGGTTTGCCTGGCTTGTCTGGTCCTCCTGGGTGTCCTGGTTTGCCTGGATGTCCCGGTTTTCCTGGCTTGTCTGGTTTGCCTGGGTTGTCAGGTCCTCCTGGGTGTCCTGGTTGGCCTGGTGTGCCAGGTTTTCCCGGATGTCCTGGTTTGCCTGGTGTGCCTGGTTGGCCTGGTTGCCCTGGTGTGCCAGGTTTTCCCGGATGTCCTGGTTTGCCTGGTGTTCCTGGTTGGCCAGGTGTGCCTGGTTGCCCTGGATGTCCCGGTTCGCCTGGCTTGTCTGGTTTGCCTGGTTTTCCCGGATGTCCTGGTTTGCCTGGTGTTCCTGGTTGGCCAGGTGTGCCAGGTTTGCCTGGTGTGCCTGGCTTTCCCGGATGTCCTGGTTTGCCTGGTGTTCCTGGTTGTCCTGGTGTGCCTGGTTGGCCTGGTGTGCCAGGTTTTCCCGGATGTCCTGGTTTGCCTGGAGTTCCTGGTTGTCCTGGTGTGCCTGGTTTTCCTGGATGTCCCGGTTCGCCTGGCTTGTCTGGTTTGCCTGGTTTTCCCGGATGTCCTGGTTTGCCTGGTGTTCCTGGTTGGCCAGGTGTGCCAGGTTTGCCTGGTGTGCCTGGCTTTCCCGGATGTCCTGGTTTGCCTGGATGTCCCGGTTTTCCTGGCTTGTCTGGTTTGCCAGGTGTGCCTGGTTGCCCTGGTGTGCCAGGTTTGCCTGGTGTTCCTGGTTGGCCAGGTGTGCCTGGTTTGCCTGGTGTTCCTGGTTGGCCAGGTGTGCCTGGTTGGCCTGGTGTGCCTGGTTGCCCTGGTGTGCCAGGTTTTCCCGGATGTCCTGGTTTGCCTGGTGTTCCTGGTTGCCCAGGTGTGCCTGGTTGCCCTGGTGTGCCAGGTTTTCCCGGATGTCCTGGTTTGCCTGGGTGACCCGGTTTGCCTGGGTTGTCTGGTCCTCCTGGGTGTCCTGGTTTATCCGGTTTTCCTGGCTTGTCTGGTTTGCCTGGCTTGTCTGGTTTGCCTGGGTTGTCAGGTCCTCCTGGGTGTCCTGGTTGGCCTGGTGTGCCAGGTTTTCCCGGATGTCCTGGTTTGCCTGGAGTTCCTGGTTGTCCTGGTGTGCCTGGTTGGCCTGGTGTGCCAGGTTTTCCCGGATGTCCTGGTTTGCCTGGTGTTCCTGGTTGGCCAGGTGTGCCTGGTTGGCCTGGTGTTCCTGGTTGCCCTGGTGTGCCAGGTTTTCCCGGATGTCCTGGTTTGCCTGGTGTTCCTGGTTGGCCAGGTGTGCCAGGTTTGCCTGGTGTGCCTGGCTTTCCCGGATGTCCTGGTTTGCCTGGTGTTCCTGGTTGTCCTGGTGTGCCTGATTGGCCTGGCTTGCCTGGTTGACCTTGCCCTCCTTGTTCATGTTTGCATGGTTTTTCTGTTTATATTAATGAATTTATTAATTTTGTGGTACTTAATTTTGCCAATACTTACCACGCTTAAATCAAATCAAAAATCAAATCAAATCATTTATTTATTTATAACAAATAACAGAAATAAAGAGTAAAAAAAAAAGACAGAGACGAGTATAAAGTAAAAGTTATTTGTTACAAAAAGGTCCCTAGCCCTACTCTGTATTTGCTTAGTGGACGGGTTAGCGAGAGCGCAGTTTGTTTTTGACAAGCAGTTGTGTGTTTGGCAACAGGGTAATAATAATAATCATTATTTTTTTAATTTTATTTATATTAATTAAATTTTAAGGAGCATATGAGCATATGCATTGGTGTATGGCTGTGTTAAGCAGGGTTCCTGCGGAAGATCAGGTCTGGCATGTCAGCAAATACTGAGCAGGGACCTTTTTGTAACATAACTTTTACTTCTTACCGTCACTGTTTTGTTTTTACTCTTGTTATTTGTTACAAATAAATAAATGATTTGATTTGATATTGTCCGCAAAGGGCGCTGCTACTCACGCTTTGGTTGTTTTTCCTTTAGCCGATTTTTACAGCACCCACGGGATGAGATGCCCCTCATCTCCTCCCGTGGGTGCTATTCTAAACCGGTACGCCACGGCTATGTCCAATATTATGGGGGGTGGCCTATGTCCAGCAGTGGACGTTTTGCGGCTGAGATGATGATGATGATGATGAATTAATAGTGGTTATAATTAATAAATATCATAAATAATTAGCATGCAAGTTACGAAAATACGAAAATTTATTAGTTAAATTAAATTTCGCATTAATCCTTATGATGGAAAAAACTATATGCGCCAGTCATGAGGATATTGAAAATATACGTAATATCATAATATCTACAATACAAATTACTTTTTTAACCGCAAGGTTTTTCTCACTTTAATGTCTAAGAAGTGTACTATTGAACACCGAAATTATTATTATTACATTTACCAGCGATAATAGAACCCAATATCTAGTTAGTTAGCATATTACAGGATTAATATTAGAAGGTAAGTATTGAGGCACGTTTCGTCGTCCGGTTGTATTCAATATAGATAGATTAGTGAATTTCTAAAAAACCGGACTGATTTTGACCTGGAACTTTAAGCTATTTTCAAGTGTAAGAATTTACGAGCCAGAACGGTACTAACTTCTTTGTTATGGTAATAATTTAGCGCGCTATATTAAATTAAATCGAAATATAAAACAGATTTTCTTTCAGCATGACCTAGGGTCTAAAGTTTTCAGTTGTTGTTAGATATATTGTATTCATAAATGTATTATAGTTAAACTTTCAACGTATAAGTAATTGATTTAATTATTCTAAGAATAAAATTACTTAAACGACATTCCCTACACTCAAATATGTATATGTTACCGGCAATCTGTATAATCCGGTCTTGTATACAATACCTAGGCAATGTATAGAATACCTAAAATGTGTAGGTAATGTATGAAATATTATTTATTATATTATTAGAAAGAATTCATAATAAATACTTTTAAGGAGAACTCTAATTTGTCATTTTAATAAAGTCATTTTAATAAATATGACTGAAATTAATTTATTTTACACATTGCCGGTGGAACAGTAGGTGTTCTATACAATCCCTAGGAATTGTATTTATTACCTAGTTAAAGCATGTAATGAAGGTTGATTTATTTACCGTTGTTTTTAGATTTGATATTTCATATTATAAAACATTTGTAGGTATATTGTTTGTGGAACGACTATATCTTCTCTGTCCTTTGGAGTTTCTCGGTGTGGCGCGGCTCGTCGGAAGTCTTTTTCAAGGCTCCTTCGGACTGCCCATATCAGTTGTTGTTGTTATTTGTTGTTTTGTTGTTATTGTTGATTTTTGTTTTTCTGTTGGATAATTTTAAGTTTAAAACTGCGATAACTCGTAGTTGTCGTGGTCGTACCTGATTGAGTTGTTAGGCTGAAAGTTGCCTCTTCGGAAGCTCTTTCAGCCAACATAAACCAGCTTCTGGTAGCACTTGTTATTTGGTTGTTATCGTTGTTTTTGTTTTCTAGTTTTAAGGTATTTTGTTCCAATGGACACCGCCAATGCCCACTAGCTCCATCACTAAGATCCTCCAGGCGAACATCAACCACTCCGCCGGGGCACAGGATCTACTGTGCCAGTCCATGGCGGAGTGGGAGATTCACCTGGCGGTGGTGGCGGAGCCATACGCAGTCCCCCACAATGCCAACTGGCTAGGGGACCTGGACGACTCCGCTGCTATTGCAGTGAGGACTGGTGGTGCGGCTCCTCCCCTTTCCCTCAGGGAGAGAGGTTCGGGTTTCGTGGCAGCAAACTGGGGAAGAATGGTGGTCGTGTCTACCTATTTCTCCCCTAACCGCAGTCGGGCGGACTTCGAGTTCTTCCTAGCTGCGGTGGAAGGGGTGGTGAGGCGTGCGGCCCCACTCCCAGTCTTGGTGGCGGGGGACTTCAACGCCAAATCAACGGCGTGGGGGTCCCCCCGTAAGGATGTGAGAGGGGGTATCCTGGAGTCCTGTGCGCTGGGCCTGGGGCTTCAGGTACTCAACCAGGGGCCGCCTGCATACTAGCAGGCACGCTCCCGTGGGATGCCGATGCCCTGGTTCTGTCCCAGGTACATCGGCATCGGGTCGCCGCAAGGGCCCTTGGAGAAAGACCCGTTGCCGAGGACGTGCAGCGGGTCCGCGCAGAGGCGCAGGAGAGGGCCATGGATGATTGGGGTGAGGCACTCCTCAACCCCACCGCCGGCCACCGAACGATCCTTGCGGTTCGTCCGGTGTTAGAAGAGTGGGTGAGGCGCCGACAAGGTGGCCTCACCTTTCATATGGTGCAGATGATGACCGGGCATGGGTGCTTTGGTCATTATCTGCACCGTATAAAAAGGGAGGAGTCGCCGCAGTGTCATCACTGCGGCGATCCTGATGACACGGCCGAGCATACGCTCCAGGTATGCTCGGCCTGGAGTCCCCAGCGCCGGGAGTTGGAGGCGGCACTGGGTGGTGGAGATGTCTCACTGCCAAACATGGTTGTAGCCATGCTTGACAGTGAGACCACATGGAAAGCGGTTGCCTCCTTCTGCGGTTCTGTAATGTCGCAGAAGGAGGCAGCTGAGAGGGAGCGAGAGGAAGAGGCAGGTCTCGCTTCCCTCAGACGCAGGCGGCTGGGCAGGAGAAGGCGGGCTTATCTAGCTCGTTTTCAAATGTCCTAGGGGACCTGCGCACATGGTTGGCTAACCGTGTGTGCCTGCATAAGGACCCCCCGTCTGGGGATTGCCTGGGTGTCTCCGGGCAATCCTCCGTTGGCGTTAGCCTAGCCGGCATCGGCTAGGCTGCCCTGGGGTGGATCGGAGTTTGGTGCCTCGGCAGAACCCGGTTCACTCCGCTCACAGGGCAAGGAGGCACCGGGGAGTTTTAGTGGGTATTCCCAGTGCCGCTATGATCAGGTGTGATCAGCTATGATCATGCTTAACAAAAGGTTAAGCATGTAATGACAATGATATTCATAATATTTCATACATTACCTACACATTGTAGGTATTCTATACATTGCCTAGGTATTGTATAGAATACCTGAATTATACAGATTGCCGGTAACATATATACCTACAGAATGAATTACATACTATTTCATTTGTATAAATTCATGTGGTTTTCGATGGGTTTAGGCTTGTAATGTATGTTTTAAGCAATTTTCGTCTAGGGATAACAGGTTTAGATTATAACCAGTAAAATAGTATGTTTGGTACGTCTTTTTTTGAAATATAGTATGCCTTCTTTATGAGTTTAATAATAAATATTTATATAACTGCATTACCAAGAAGGTAAAATATTTTGTAGGGAAATTCAAAATTATTCAAGCATTGTCAATACCGCCCAGAATAAAGATAATTTTATTGAATCCTGTTCCGATTTCTAATTGATGTTGTGTCGATAGTGTTTTTTGTATGCTCTAACTTGCCAAATTATTTAACTGTGTTTTCTTTCGTTGTTTAATGGCTCACCTGTCTTGCCTGGAGAGCCTGGCTTGCCAGGTTTACTAATTATACCGCTTTCTTCCTCTTCTTCCTCTTCAGACCAAGAGCTCTGACTGGATGATGATTGTTGACTTTGGGCGCGTCGACTTGATTGTGCCCTTCTTTGTTTATTTTGATTAGAAGAAGACTCCTCTATTTCTTCATCAGACCAATTGCTTGCACTGGATTGATTAGATGATTGCTTACTTGATGCTTTTTTGCTTTTTGATCGCACTTCATTTCCAGTTCCTCCATTGGACGATTCTTCGCGTATCAATGATTCTTCTGATTTTTGGCTCGCAGATTGACTTTGTTGTTGTGATGAAATCTTGCTTTGTTTTTTACGATACGATTCTTCACCTTGGTTTCTTCCACTTGACTCCTCTATTTCTTCGTCAGACCAATTGCTTGCACTGGATTGATTCGATGATTGCTTACTTGATGCTTTTTTACTTTTTGATCGGACTTCATTTCCAGTTCCTCCATTGGACGATTCTTCACGTATCAATGATTCTTCTAATTTTTGGCTCGCAGATTGACTTTGTTGTTGTGATGAAATCTTGCTTTGTTTTTTACGATACGATTCTTCACCTTGGTTTCTTCCACTTGACTCCTTTATTTCTTCGTCAGACCAATTGCTTGCACTGGATTGATTCGATGATTGCTGATTTGATTTTTTTTTACTTTTTGAACGGACTTCGTTTCCAGTTCCTTCATTCGATGATTCTTCGCGTATAAATGATTCTTCTGATTTTTGGCTCTCAGATTGACTTTGTTGTTGTGATGAACTCTTGCTTTGTTTTTTACGATACGATTCTTCCCCTTGGTTTCCTCCATCTGAACTGCTGATACTCTCTATACTTTCTTCGTTAGAAGACTGTTTATTAGAACGTTTTTGGCTTGATTCAGAAACTTTCTTTACTTTCTTCGACGCACCATATTGTCCATCGCCCTGTTCTCTCTCACTTGTATAGGAGTTTTCGCTATTACTTTCTTGGCTCGAAGCCTGTTGACTTTGGCTTAGTAAACTTTTACGTGAAATTTTCTTCACCTGATTCGACGCATCATCCTTTTGTTGCTGACTTGTCCATGATTCCCTTTCACTTTCTTGGCTGGCTGATTCCGCACTCTGTCTCTGCTGTTGAGACCAAGATTTCTTTTTGGATGTCCCGCTCAAGTCACTAGTATCCTCCTCTAATGACTCGCTTGCGTATGATTTCGATGCGCTGGATGACTTTGAATTTTGGGAGATTTGTTTCTTGCTAAACGATCCCTGAGACTCGTAATCATCATCGAAACCATCGAAGCTACTCGAACTTGACTCGTATGAATTGCTCGAGCTAGACTGGGCGCTTGAAGATGCTTCTTTGAACTCACCTGTTTAAATAATTATAATTAGGTACTACGGATGTACCACGCGTGCACAATAATAACAAGACTGTGTCGAATCGGTTCCCAGCGAATTCTACTAAACTTTGCAATTTCCAGTGTGTGCCGATAATTTTATTATAATAAGTTATGCAATGCTCCCTAACCCATAGGTTATTGTGCACATGTGATATAAAATTAAATATTGTGGTATTAGAACGAGAAAAAAAGTAGTAGGTATTATTAGTATTATTTGAAAATATTTAGTATTATTATTATTTTTGGAAAATAGAAATTAAAAAATCACCCGAAGAAATATTTTAGTCACACAGTTCTGTTTAATAAGTTAATACTTAGTAATGATTTATTAAAAATAATAATTAACTTGAAAACTTACGTTTTTGATATTCATTAGGCGCTGCTTGTGACAACTGAATCTGTTGAAACAAAATGCTTGATCAACCTTTTACATACAATATTTATCGGGTACAAAGCGAAAGATGCTCTGGTTTTAAGAAGAGATGCTCGCCACATGTCGAGATTAAACAAAAGGCAAAGAATAAGTTGTTTAAGGCATCAACATTCCTTAAATGTTAGCCAGGCGTAAATGTTCTTACAGCATGGATGTGCTATCATTTGGGACCCAATCCCATGGGATCCTAGACGTGGGAGCCAAGTGGAGGGAGGCGATAATTCGGCATGATGGTTAGAGTATCGTAGCCTAAGGACACCTACCCTATATCTGGCCTAACTAGAAAACTAACTTACTTACAAGAAATTTAACTTACAAGTAACTAACTTGCAACTAAACGGAAAAACTTCACAATGGAATTGTACCCAATATTTATCTGAAACCATGATATATACTTAAGCCGAAAAATATACTTGTTTCATTAATATTCACATGCACGTTATTATAGTAATATTTTACTATTACAGTAATAATATTTTATCTATTTGCCATAAAAATGATTTGGGCGGGCCGCCGTGAAGCCAAGAAAAGGTCTCCAACGGAAGATCAGTGCTGTGTTGGTTTGTAGCATTCACAGTAAATGCTGAATTGGTGCCTATTTGAGGCGAGGTACAACATTAAAAATAAGGGGTTGGTCTCAGCGATGTTTTGCCTACATCGCAATATGACTACCGCGTAATACGTCTAAAACTAAAAGTGACTAAAACGCATAACAAACATAAAAAATTGTCCTTATTGGAAACTGCTATGCACTTTGTGTCTGTTTTCGAATTAAATTTTTTTTTTTCTTTCTTCAAAAAAATCTTATATTTCTAATTTTTAAGTTTATAATGCACGTTTCGTGGTGGGAAATTTGTGTTTGTCTTTATATAAGTTACTTATGTTATGTATGCTCTTAAATGTCCTTTACCGCAAATAAAACATTATTCTATTCTATTCTATTCTATTCTACTCAACAATTTAATTAAACACTATAACAACAAACTTAACTGACAACTGACTAACAAATTTAACTAGACGTTATAGTACTTGTAAAAGAAATCTCAGTTAAAAAAAAATCCCAAATTAATAAGTAATGAAAGTTGCATCACGAATGGTGGTATTTCATAACGGGTAAACTGATAATAGATCTGATTATAAATATACAGTAAAATTCCTTAAATTTTGGTCATTTTCCTGAGAACTAATTTTCACAAAATAATCAAATAACGAAGTATTAACTTTTCGGCCAGTTTAATACTTAAAAAAATATTAAATTAAAATTAAAAAAATATTTAAAAATATCAGGAACTGACGTAGTAAGTAAATAACTTTGGCGAGAGTAAACACCTTCTTACAGGAGATCAACTTAAAATAACATCAATAAAATTGTGTTTAACTTTGTGAAAAAGGTATACCAGGCTATGATGCATTCAGAGGAATGACTAAGCCTTCTTAAGCCTCTTAAATGATAAATGATTAGCATCTAAGTGGCTTAAGAAGGTCTTAAGTCTCAAGCTCTTAAGCCTTTGAAGAACTGTAGATGAAATTTTTAAAAGAATAAAAATTTAAAGACTTACCAGTGCCACAAGGCAGAGGAGCAGAACGATGAGTAACGATCTCATGATTACTCCTAGGGCCAAGACAACGTCTCTATGGCCAGGCGATAGAAATCACCTATAAAATTTTAAGGTTTCCGCCTCCTTTTATATTGCAATAATTGGACAATTGAGCTAATAATGCGACATGTATTCAAATTATATGTAAATATTATCGAAATTCATACAGGGTTAACTGAAGTCTGTGGCGTCAATCGACATCTGATTAAATAACACCCAAAAATTTAATTAATTAACTATAAATTTCTTTGCGACTCTGCCTGTTAATTTAGTCAGCTTTTTTTTTATATTATCTTTAAATCTGTCCTTTTACAAAATTTAAATTTAATTTAATTTAAATTTTTTAATCCTAATCTTAATTATCTTAATACTTTCATTGTTTAGTATTTCGATTTAAGTAGGTACTTAGTGTTTTATTTTTATTTTCAAGAAATTAATTTACTTTTTTTTTCCGATAAAGGGGAGGCCCAGGGGAGGTTTTTATTTAAAAAAAAATCTACCTACTAACTACTATTTAACTAGCGTAAACTAATTTACCTGTTGGATCGGAGTTAGTTGCCTCGGCAGAGCCTGGGCCACTCCGCTCACAGGGCAAGGAGGCACCGGGGAGTTTTAGCCGCTAACATCAGGTGCTGGGCGACCCCCACATATCCCTAACGCCCAGTCAGCGGTAGGGAATCTGTAAGCGGATTTCTCCTCGTAAATAAAAAGCGTAAACTTTATTTTCTTTTTAATGTTTGGGACTTTTGTCTTAGAGCCCTTAATCTATTAATATGAAGAGATGGGGCTGTAAGTTTGTTCGTGTTTAATTCTTTCATATTCCAGATGGATTTTATTTGTAGGTTAAATTTAATCCTACTCTGGCGAAGCCTTTTCGGTTTTTATAAAAACAAAAAAATATTTTATAAAAACAAAAAAAATTCAACGATTGATTAAATTATATCAATACCTACTAATAATAAATCTGTAAGTGTAGGTATTGTATGTGTGTATGTTCCTCTATAACTCTTAAACGAATTAACTGATTTTCATGAAACTTGGTAGATGAACATTTAGACGTACGGGACACAGGATAGGCTACTTTTTTCACGCGGACGAAGTCGCGGGCGCCAGCTAGTTAGCAATAAAGATTGAATAAATGTGTTAAAACTTATAACAAGGAACACGTACGACGTCGCGGGTCAAAGCTAGTGACATAATGTGGCTTTTATGATATTTTAAAAAATTACAATTTTTCTCCAATAAGCAGTTTTCCTTGCTTTTTTACCACACAAATTGTTAATGTGCCTGATTTTTTTTTATTAAAATGGAGTAATAATTGTTATTAGCTTAGCTTTCAGTGGATGCTAAACTTTAGATACACTGATGTTCGTTTGATACATACTTGTTTACACTTGAACAAACATTAGCCGAATATTATAATGTATCTCAATACATTTGCGCTATAATTTCAATTAATGTACCCACGTCATACGTATTGTTTATTAAAATTAATACAAAATAATTCCTAATTATGTGGAACGAAAATTTTTACAGTCACTTAAGCATTTAAGGTTGCGAATGAGCAGAAGAGAAAAAAAAGTCACCACAGGATATCCCTTAAGGGCCCGTTCCTTAGATTTATAATTATCCTTTAAGGTCAAAAGGTCTGATTTTCAAAAAGACAGACTTTCAGATGGTCAGCTTTTAAAATCGTCATAATTTAGTCAGAATTCAAAGACGACACTTTGGTCCAGTGGCTTAAGTAACCCTAGTAGCTGTTAACTAAACGGTCGCGGGTTCGAATCCCGCTAGGGGCATATGTTTACGTGTTAACATTTTACCTTTGTACTGTATGAGTCTTGGATGTTTTTGTATTTATAATATAACATGCAAAGCCAAAGGTGCTATAAGTGCGTGGCCTATACCCGCCGCCTTCCACCCTGACCGGGACCCGGGCGGTGGTCTTGGGGGAGACTGCCGCCCATCGTAAGGTCCCCCGAGTAGGCCGGCGTACCTCCACTTTCGGGTACGCCGAGGATCTGACAGTCACGCCTTATGTTTGACATCAGCATCTGTTTCAAAGTTGCTTCTTCGCCGGGTGATAACACTGAAAATATGAAAAGATATGCAACTAGCTGTTGCAAGCGACTTCATCCGCGTAACTTTATAAAATATAGCCTATGTTATTCCCTGATAACGTAGCTTTCTATAGGTGAAAGAATTATTCAAACAAACAAACAAACAAATAAACAATCAAATCTTTCTTTTTATAATATTAGTATAAAAGAATGATTAATTGCATTTGTAAGGGAGCCCTTGCCGTGGTAACATTTTTATTGCGAAGCGAGGCTACATTATGTATGGGCGGTGGTCTTGGGGGAGACTGCCGCCCGTCGTAAGGTCCCACGCGTGGGATAGCCGTGGCTGGGCACCGAAGTCGTGTAATAACTGTAATAACGTCCCCACGACCCCGCCCATCAACGGCCGCGATAGAAAGTAAGTCGGTAGAAAGTAAGTTTAGCCGGTAGGAATCCGGCATAACCCCGCAGTGTCCTCTTCACTGCCGGGTATCCAAGAGGATTTCCCAACGTTAAAAAAAGGTGCTATAAGTGCTCTGCAAACCATAGTAGGATAATAAGTATGCTGTGGTAAGATTAAGGATAAGGTATAAGGAAAATATATACGGAAACGGGCTCTGGCATCCCATACTCGCTAACTGAAACTCAAACACCTTAAATACAAATGCCGTTATTTCATGGTAGTCTTATCAGGGATGGTTACTGTCGCCATACGGCTGCCCAAGTGACTGTGAAGTAATTATTGAATGCCAAAGGGTATCTACTACAATTGAAACAAGCTTTACAACACTGTTTAATTTATTTTATTTACAAATTTCATAAAAATAGGATACTTACTGAAACCAGGCGAACAGTTCGCTTTTACTTTTTACGTATGTCTTATGAAAGCTTAAGTTAATAGCTTAATACATAAATATAATATGTAAATAACTTAAGTTTATTTATTATGTCAATCACTTTAATGATATATTTATACATACATGCAAGCACATTTAACAAAAATTTGAAAATTACAAGTATTTTAAATACATACATGCGAATCCGTTTGCATTACTATAGGGGCCTCTTTCACCATCTGTCGAGTAGGCTAACCGTCATTTAAAGTCACCTGTCACCGGGGATAATTTAGCTGATATAGGTACCTTTGTTTGTACGGTAAAAGTCGCAAACATTAAAAAGAAAAAAAGAAAAAATATTCGCCTATCGAAGGATGCACTAAACCGAGTGCATAATTTATTAAAACATAAAATTATTTCTAAAAGTAACTAATCAACACTTTACTTTTAGTTGGTGAAAGAGGCCCTAACAGTAAAAAAGTGTACTAAGAAATTAAATTACTTAGCATTTCTATGTAAAATATATAAATAGGTACAAAAAAAAAAAACAAAAAAGGCGGTACATTGTAGTTTCCAAATGTTATGGAATTCGATACAGTTTTCACTAATGAAAAAGCGATAAACGGGGAAAGTTTGTATATATACCTAATTTGCAGAAAATTTTTTTTCATCATTTTTATACTGTTTATTTTACACTTTATACCTTCTTTTTGTATACAATTTAGATATTAGTATGTAAATATTGTAAAATTATTTTTGTTATATCTTTATATTATAATAAAAATAATATTACTATGGTAAGAATAAAAAATAGGTACACGATGTATTTTTCAAATATATATTTTTTTATAATGTTTAATGCGAATATTTATCTAGTATGTTAAAATATTGATAATCGATCCTATTTTCTTTGTGCTTAAGTAAAAATATAAAAAAATATAATTGTATGTCTCATTTTGTAAGCATTATCATGTCTCTTTTAAAAATATAAGTATTAATTAATTCAATAAAAAAAACCTATCATGATTGTTTACAAAATGTGACAAACGTACAGTCAAGGGCAAAAATATATGTACGTTTCCAAGCGGCAAACATATCTGTACAATTGAGAGGCCAGAAATATCTGTTCGATAATTCGGTCAGAAATATGTGAGCATTTAAAGGGTCAAAAAGATCTAGACGTTCACGTGGCCATAAATATATGTACAATGTCAGTCAAATATATCTAGGCAAATAATAAATAAAATAAATAAAATAAAAAAGCCTTTTATTTCTTGCGAGTTATATACATGTGACTATTACTAAATTATTATAAGATAAATTAAAAATTTTCTGCAAGAACCCCTCCGCAGGTAAAGGCCTCCTCCAAAGAAAACCAATTGTTTTTATCTTGGGCTGCTTGCATCCAATATGGGCCAGCCGTTTCGACTATATCGTCTTCCCATCTCTTGTACGGTCTTCCTCTGTAACGTTTCCCTTTTGGGCCTTTCCACGATGTCACTCTTATGGTCCATCGCTCGTCTGACAATCGCGCTACATGTCCCGCCCATTTCCACTTTAGTTTCTGGGCATAATTAAGAGCATCCGTGGCTTTTGACATGTTTCTTATTTTAGTGTGTCTAATTTTTTGGATTTTCTTTATTTTTAACATACTGCGTTCTAGTCCCCGTTGGCATGTTGTAATTTTTTCCTTTATTTTTGAGGTATACTTCCATGTTTGACACGCATATGTCAAGCACGGCAAAAGACATGTGTTCATTACTCTAGTTTTAATTTTAACTGGCATGTTGCTTTTAAAAATCTCCTTTAAGCTCCAATACTTATTCCACGTGTGTTGTATTCTTCGTTCTATTTCTGATTCATTATTTTTTCTGTCAAAGCTGATTTGTTTACCCAAGTATACGTATTTTTCTGTGTAGTTCAGTAGTTCGTTGTCAACCGATATTGGCTTTTCTGTGCTGTTAGTCATTGTCATAGTTTTCGTGAGGTTCATCTCTAGACCTACTTCCCTGCTAGCCACATTCAGTGATTGGATCATGGATTGTAGTTGCTTGCTCGATTCCGATAGAAGCACCAAGTCATCTGCAAAACGGAGGTGGCTCAGGTATTTTCCGTCGATGTTGAGACCTATACCCTTCCAATCCAACTTTCTTATTATCGACTCCAGTATAGCAATGAATATTTTAGGGGAAATAGGGTCACCTTGTCTTACACCCCTTAGAATGGGGAACCTTGGGCCTATTTTCTCCAATTTGACTCTACCTGTGTTATTACTGTAAATATTTTTGATTACCTGTATGTACTCATCTTCCACACCTTGATCTTTTAGTGTCTTCCATATACTTGAATGTGATACAGTATCGAAGGCTTTTTTGTAATCTATGTACGCTATGTATAGAGCTCTCTGCCTTTCTTGATATTTTTCAATCAGCAATTCCAGGGTATGGATATGGTCAATTGTCGAAAAGCTTTTCCTAAATCCCGCTTGTTCTATGGGTTGTACAGTTTCTAAGGTGGAACTTATTCTTTGGTTTATAAGAGATGAGAATAACTTATATATACATGGCAACAAGCTTATTGGTCTGTAATTTGTGATATCACATGGGTCTCCTTTTTTATAAATCAAAATTATATTTGACTCAGACCATTGTGTCGGTGTTTTAGAAGTTTCCAATATGCGATTGAACAGATTAGTCAACGGTAGAGCCAGTAATGTATGAGCCGTCTTTATGGCTTCATTTGTTATGTTGTCTGAACCTGGACTTTTATCCATTTTTAGTCTCTTTATTGCTTCGACAACCTCCTTTACGACAAATGGTGTTCCAATTTCTTTTACATTTACATCCTTAGAGAAAGCCAATAAAAAGAACAAAATGGCAAAACCGCACTCAATGGTACAAAGATCAAATAGTATTTCAGAAGGAGTTCCAAAACCGAGTATGATGACCTTCCTAGTAAATAAAAATAGCAACAACACAATTCCCAAGCAGGGCAATGATAAAAATCTATAACAATCAAGGCCCCCCTCCCGCACGAATACTATTAATGAACAAATTATAGCAAGCAACAATAAACATCTTCCAACCCGGTTGGTCACCGTGGAAGATCATGACCACAACCCTCCAAAGAACAATACAACTATAAAAACAACTATGAAAACAACTACGAAAATATCAAAATCTATGTCCAAAAATACAAATAAGCTCTATATATTAACCTACAATGTACGAACCTTGTCTTCATACGAACGTTTGCTGGAACTGACAGAAGCTTTAAATAACATAAAATTTGATATAATCGGCTTGTCGGAAACGAGACGTTTGGGTACAAAAATAGAAGAATATGAAAACTGTATACTTTGTCATACAGGACTCGCACAAAAAAAATATGGTGTCGGTTTTTTAATAAATTTGAACCATAAAGACAACATTGAAAGCTTCACTGGCATCTCAGATAGAGTTGCATTATTAAACTTAAATGTACAAGGGAACCAATTGTCTTTTATACAAGTATATGCACCCACAGAAGTAGCAAAGGAAGAAGAAATCAATCTTTTTTACGCAAATTTGAATAAAGCAATAGACCTAGCACATAAGGTTTATATAATTATGGGCGACCTAAATGCAAAAATAGGCCATCCAAGAGCGGATGAATATTTAATAATGAAATTAAACGGTTATGGGGAAAGAAATCAAAGAGGCCAGAGACTGATTGACTTCGCTCTCGAAAATAAAATCTCTATTTTTAATACTTACTTCAAAAAGAAACCGACCCGCAGATGGACATGGCGCTCTCCAAACGGAGACTATAAAAACGAAATCGACTATATTATGGGAAACAAACCTGGTATGGTACAAAATATCGATGTATTAAACATTAATTTTTCTTCAGATCACAGACCAGTTAGGGCAACAATAACACTAACCAAACTAAAAAAGAATAGAACCAAATTTAATAACAACCAAAAATTAACATTGAAGAGCGAGGAAGAAATAATTAAATACAAAGAGGGCATCACATCTCAACTACCACTTTTACACGACTTTCAAGAAAACACCTCAGTACAAACATACTACGACAAGATATTAAAAGCTATCACTTATAGTCATCAGAATGCTTGCAGATCTAATAAAAATACAAACAAAAGTCATAAAATTCTATCAGAAAGCACTCTAGCACTAATGAAAAGGAGACGCATACTGCAAAAAACGAAAAACAAAACAAGGGCAATGAAAAACGAAACTGCAGCGCTATACAAGCTAATAAGCAAGCGCATAAAGAACGATTATACAAGGTACAGGTCCACCACTATTGAGAAACATCTGATACAAGCAGGCAGCTCCAAAAAAGCTTTCAAGGAATTACGAACACACAAGACATGGATCGACGGACTAAATAGCGCTGGAAGAACATTGAATGGTCGTAGCGATGTTATAAATATAGCAACAGAGTTCTATAAAAGGCTCTATAGCGTCCAAAAATATGAGAAAACCGACCATAGCTACACATCTAGGCAAATAGGAGTGCATAAATATCTGTACAAACAAACAAGTTTTCGTATTTTGAATTATGACAATCATCGAAAAGAGTACCATTCTGTCATATGATCTGTTTGTCCCTTTCATTTTGATTGTGGCGTCATTAACGTAATATTTCTTTCACCTTTCATTCTATTATTTTAGATTCTGCTTCACAGCGATCACAACTATCATATACGATTTTCACATGGCTTTTCTTGTGAATATTATATTAGCGTTTTTTCAATGCTAAATTTATGTCAGTAACATATTTATACTAGACGTAGCGATGAAACGGAAGATATTTATTCGTAATTTAAGTAATTATACAATATTAGTACAAAAATCTTTCGATTACGCTAATCTATACTAATATTATAAAGCTGAAGAGTTTGTTTGTTTGTTTGTTTGTTTGAACGCACTAATCTCAGGAACTACTGGTTCGAATTGAAAAATTCTTTTTGTGTTGCATAGATCATTTATCGTGGAAGGCTTTAGGCTATATAACATCACGTTGCGACTAATAGGAGTGAAGAAACAGTCGAAAAAACGGGGAAAATTATTCATCTTTGAGGGCTTCCATTGCGTGCGCTGCGAAAACCGTTCGAGATACCCAAATGATTCCTAAAATAACTATTCCAGGCGGACGACGTCGCGAGCACAGCTAGTGTATGTATAAATGTCTCTTTGCCGTTAAAAAGAACACTTAGGTTTTTACTAACTTAGAGCATTTAATAATTAATCACTGGTCTGCAACGAAATCCTCCTTCAAAAAATATGTCAAAAATATGAAGATTTTAATGCTTTGAATCTATTCCCGTTGGCCGATTTTTTCTATCACGTCTAGATTTATCGATATGAATTTTTATTAAATATCAATTTAGGTTTTTTGAATTAGTTTTGTGCGTCAACATCATAAACAGTATAGTATACATACAAAATAGGTTTTAGCGAGTTGTAAGAGAAAGAAGGAAAGTGCCGAAAGTAAATTTTATGGTAGTACACAGGCGCATTTATTGGCTCTGTTCATAAAAAATACATAAACTACACATAAAATACTTAAAAAAAGTAGAGAATATGCAAAACATCAAAATATTTGATAACTAGACTTGACAGTCTTGACACGCTCTTTGATAGTTTCATGTATGGATATCTATGCCCTCCTATTTGCCTACAGCCTACACATATTTGATTGACATTGTACATATATTTATGGCCACGTGAACGTCTAGATCTTTTTGACCCTTTAAATGCTCACATATTTCTGACCGAATTATCGAACAGATATTTCTGGCCTCTCAACTGTACAGATATTTTTGCCGCTTTGGAAACGTACAGATATTATTGCCCTTGACTGTACCTACCTACTTTATATTACAAGTAAAAAAAGCTCTGGTAAACTTATTAAAATATGTATGGATTGGACGACGACATCTGGCCTCTCTAATTTTGAAAAATATATGTAAAAATAATTAATTAATAATTAAGCATTAAAATTTATTATTTTTTCCTAAAGCAATTAACACACGATGCTGTTAGTGATTTTGACATTTTTTAAATTCGGTCACTTTTTGATTTATTCAAAAAGTTTCATTATTATTTCAATATCTAATACTATCTACAGTTAGATCATTAAAAATATTTCACTGACTCCTTTTTTATTTATTTATGGCACATTTTAAAATCTAAACTACAATTTGTCCAGTACTTATTAATTAAATAATACCTCATATTTAGATACTCTGTGTAAAATATTTAAATTTGAATAAAATATGTTATTAAAATAATTTATCCTAATATTTAAACATAATAGCAATTTCTCCTTATTTAATGTGATGGCGTACAAGCATATTCGGACTTTCATTTGCGACATAAGTTTTTTATGTTTTGTGAATTTATTCGTTAAGTGAAAAATTTTGTTTTCATAAATTTTTTTTAATTAAAAAAATATGAATAGACTGAATGATTAGTTAAAACTGGCCAAACTGAGGTTTAGGTGAGTACTGTGACAGATAAAACAATTCAGACATCACAGTGAAATCGGTCCTTCATGACAATCCAGATTTGTCTGGTTGGTACCGCCTGCTGTGCCACCTTAACCTTCGGTATCTCCTCTGGGGACATCTGCCAACGCTTCTGTCGTAGAGGCCGTGCTCGCACGTGGGCGGAGTGCAGTCCCCTCTCAGTACGCACACTCTGTCCCTCATACCGAAGTGTTCTCTGCCACGAGCCAAGAACAGGCAGTCCCTCCGTTTCATCGCGTCTTTCCAGTCGCAGAGACACGAGCAAACGCCGCTTGACGATATTTTACCAATGAATAGACCGGGGCAGGTGCATCTGTAAATTATAAAAAATATAAGGTAAATCGAATGCAATTATAGAAGTTAAATTAGATTAGATGGAATGTTATTAGACTAAATTAGATCGAATGTCATAAATAATATCTAATAATAACTTTATTTGCATGAGAATGGGAGTACAATGATATCAAATGAAATAATACTATGTAGGTACGTAATACTACGACGTATTATTAAGTCTTGGCATATAATATCCATTTTCATTCAAATTTACATAATAATATATCATTAAATTAAATAAATATAAATAAATAAATAAATAAAAATAAATATCCACACATTCTACACAGCACCATCTAGTTCCACTGTAAGCAACTAATGCTTGTATTATGGATACCAGACAGTAGATATACCTAGATTACTTTTTTTTTTGTAAATACATAGTAGGTACATATTATTATTATAAATACAAAACATCCATGACTCAGGTGCAAAGGTAAATTGTTAACACATAAACATGTTGGAAGATTGGGTGAGGCGCCGAAAAGCTGGCCTCACCTTCCATATGGTGCAGATGATGACCGGACACGGGTGCTTTGGTCGTTATCTGCACCGTATAAAAGGGGAGGAGTCGCCGCGGTGCCACCACTGCGGCGACCCCGATGACACGGCCGAGCACACACTCCAAGTGTGCTCGGCCTGGAGTCCCCAGCGCCGGGAGTTGGTGGCGGCGTTGGGTGGTGGAGATGTCACACTGCCAAACATGGTCGTAGCCATGCTTGGCTGTGACAATCTGGAAAGCAGTTGCGGGAGCGAGAGGAAGAGGCCGGTCTCGCTTCCCTCAGACGCAGACGGTTGGGCAGAAGAAGGCGGGCATACCTAGCCCGTCTTTAACTGTCCATTGGGACCTGCGCACATAATTGGCTAACTATGTGTGCCTGCACAAGGTCCCTCCGTCTGGGGATTGCCTCGGTGTCTCCGGGCAATCCTCCATTGGCGTTAGCTTAGCCAGCAACGGCTAGGCAGCCCTGGGGTGGATCGGAGTTGGTGCCTAGGCAGAACCCGGTCCATCCCGCACAAAGGGCGAGGAGGCACCGGGGAGTTTTAGTGGGTATTGCCGGGCCCGCTAGCGCGGTGCGCCGGCTGATATAAATGGATTTCTCCTCGTAAACAAAAAGAAAAAAAAAAATCACATAAACATAAAAAACAAAAAACGCTTGGTTAACAGCTAGGGTTACCAGCTACTAGACCAAACGTGTCGTCAATGTTAATTAAATTAAATTAAATTTACATAATTATCAAGTTAATTTAATGTATTCTTACCTACGTAGCTGAGGCGGTGCAGTAGGCTCATCTTCTATTTCTAACTTAGGTTCTTCGGTTGGCGCCCTCCAGTCGTTTTGTCTCTCCTGAACGCTTTCAGTCCTCATCTCTCTGACGATTTGGTTCATCTGAACATCGGCACTGGACAGCTTAGCATTTTGCACAGCCTCTCGAGAAACACAGCCGCATCTTGTATGGTTGTAGAAAACTATTCGGGCTAGAGTTAGGTTTCCTTGTGTTGCTTTTGACAACTGTAAGTGAAGATAACAAAAGTTAACCATTTTTTAATGATGTTGACAATTTTTTAATGATAGGTTGTGCCACCTAGCGACATTTTATTTGACACGATTTAACTTTATTTCGGTCGTTTTCTTAGACATTTTGAGCATGTGTGTATCCGTACTAATATTATATATGCGAAAGTTTGTATGGATGTATGGATGTATGTATGGATCTTTGTAACTCTTTCACGCAAAAACTACTGAACCGATCACCATGAAATTTTGCATACACGTTGTCTGGGACACCAGAAAGGACATAGGGTACCTTTCATCCAGAAAAAAAGTACTGCTTCCGAGTTATTATCTAAAATTAACGAAACTAACTCCTGGCTAAGTATAATAGCAATAACGATGTCAGGCGATATATTGCTTTTTCAACGCGGACGAAGTCGCGGGCACCAGCTAGTCTTCAATATTTGTGTGTATTAATTTTCTAATTTTCAATTACTGTACTATGGGAATGATATTACTCATTCCCATAGTACAGTAATGTAAAGTATCGTTTTGGAAAGAAATAAAATAGAACTCACATAAAAGGGTAGAACAACGTACTTTCCTTCGATTGGGGCGCACACTTCTGTTTCGTTGTTGCAACATCCAGTATCAGGTGCACATCGATGTAGCTGCACGCACGGCGGTATATATCTGGAAAACAAATAATCTAATGTACATATACAATGGCAATATATGGATAAATTATATATACAGTATTAAATTTATCCATACTTAATATTATAAATGTGAAAGTAACTCTGCCTGTCTGTCTATCATCTCTCGGACCAAAATGCTATTGGATTGTGCAAGCTGATGTGTAGTTAATTGTCAGCTATGAACTTTGAATGGGAAAAAAAAAATGGTAATGTTGCGTTTTTCTGTGTAAAATTTTCTCTTCGTATTTTACTTCAATTTTTCTCGGAATTTAACAAATATTTGAAAAAAAATTGGCGTATTTTTTCATCCGTTTCCGAGCGGATTATTATTAGCGGTTTATTATATTTAAATATAGACTAGCTACACGTTCCCGGCTTCGCCTAGGTTCAAAATAAAAAATATCCAAATTTCAAAAATATCCAGTTGGACCAAATTACACAATATTACGAAGTTTTATCAAAATCGGTTCAGTAGATTAGGAGTCCATTGGCCTCAAGCAACGTGACACGTATTTTTTATGTACACTCTGGTGCAATGAAATCGCACATGTAAACATTTTTTTGAAAAATATGGTGTTATTTTTTTTTTATTTAAAAAGTCACATATTTTTTACAATAGGATGAAAGGTTATTTCAATACCTATTCAATGATACCATATAAGCGGTGATAAGTTTACCTTACTGCCGAAAAGGAAAGCAAAAACAACAAACCCCAAAATTGCTTACTTAGCGCACTGCAGTTTGCGATAGCAATTGCAGGTATAAAAAGGCCTGTTTTGAGTAAAACGTCATCATTTGCATTTCAACGCTCTACGTGAAAGGACGCCTAGTGACTACAGTTGCAACATTCTGAAGAAAATGGATACTACTCCGGAAAAAGCCGCTCAAGTCGTTGCTCTAATTGAAGCAGGCCAGAACCAGAGTGCAGTAGCTAGACAGCTGAATATCAGCCGATATTCAGTTCGTCGTGTATACCAGCGCTATCGGGAGACTGGTGGCTATGAACGGCGACGAGGATCTGGTCGCGCCAGAGCTACAACTCAACGGGACAACCGATTTCTCGTAACGACGTCATTGCGAAATCGACGACTGACTGCCGTTGATCTTGCACAACACCTTCAAGAGGTACGTGAAGTGGAAGTCAGCCGGTGGACAGTTAGAAGAAGACTTGCCGAAGGTGGCCTGACTGCGCGTAGGTCAGTAAATGCTCCTAATCTAACACCAGCTCACCGCCGCGACCGTCTTCAATTTGCACAAGAACATGTGCACTGGACACTCGACCAATGGAGAGCAGTCCTGTTCTCAGATGAGTCCAGGATGTGTCTTCACGGCAATGATGGTCGAGGAAGGGTCTATAGAAGGCCTACAGAGAGATTCTCCCAGTGTTGCATCACAGAACATGTGGCATACGGCGGTGGTTCGTGTATGTTCTGGGGAGGCATTTCACTCGAAGCGAAAACTGAGCTTGTCTTCATCACGGGGGCCAATATCAGGCGACAAACAAGAGGATTGACATCTCAGCGGTACATTGAGGAAGTTCTCCAGGAACATGTCGTACCATTTAGCGGTTTTGTTGGAGAGAACTTTCTCTTTATGCATGACAATGCAAGACCCCATACAGCTGCTATAGTACAACAATACTTGCAAGAGGTAAATATCCCCGTGATGGAGTGGCCAGCTCGAAGCCCGGACCTTAATCCGATCGAGCACTTATGGGACGAGTTAAAAAGAAAAATAAGAGGCAGAAATATTGCTCCAGCCAATCTTCTGGAGCTACAAAATGCGCTAAAGGAGGAATGGGAAGCCATACCACAAGACTTTGTCAAACACTTAATAGAGTCTATGGAAAACCGGTGTCAAGCGGTTATTCGGGCAAGAGGGGGTAACACTTCTTATTAATAAATGTTTTTTCACTACATTTTGTGATTTTTTTTTTAATAATCCCCAATTTCCGAACTTTTTAGTTAAGCAAAAATCCGCTGATAAAAATGTATTTGTTGTTTTTGCTTCTCTTTTCGGCAGTAAGGTAAACTTATTACCGCTTATATGGTATCATTGAATAGGTATTGAAATAGCCTTTCATCCCACTTTAAAAAAATATATATGTCTTTTCAAATAAAAAAAATAAACAATATTTTTCAAAAAATCTTTACATGTGCGATTTCATTGCACCAGAGTGTATATATAGAGACATATATAACGAAAGATATATGCAAAGGAGTTATGCAAATACCTATCGACAGTGATAGGATAAAGAGTAGATAAGGTATAGATAGACTATAGGTAGGTAATAGTCTTACACTGTGTCTGCGGCTGGAGCCATCTGTCTTACTGACAACCATCTGGGTTGGGGCTTCAGACATCTGTTCGCTTTGAAGTCACGCCTTATGTTTGACATCAGCATCTGTTTCAAAGTTGCTTCTTCGCCGGGTGATAACACTGAAAATATGAAAAGATATGCAACTAGCTGTTGCACGCGACTTCATCCGCGTAACTATATAAAATATAGCCCTGATAACGTAGCTTTTTATAGGTGAAAGAATTGTTCAAATTGGTCCAGTAGTTTCGGAGCCTATTCAATTCAAACAAACAAAACAATCAAATCTTTCCTTTTTATAATATTAGTATAGAAGAATGGTTAATTGCACTTGTAAGGCAGCCCTTGCGATGGACTTAAAATTTTTGTTGCGAAGCGAGGCTACATTATGTAAAGAGAAAAATGTCAAATACTAGCTGGTGCCCGCAACTTCTTCCGCGTTCTGGATGAAAGGTACGCCTATGTCCTTTCTGGTGTCCAAGACAATGTGTATGCAAAATTTCATGGTGATCGGTTGAGTAGTTTTTGCGTGTGTGTTTGTGTGTTACAACTTACAATCGTCCAATATTCTTGGTCTTTCATTGGTGGCAGATATAGGATCTGCAGCGGTCGTGTAGCCGTATCTAGTGTAAGCCGAGGGAGTGACTCCTGCTCCGATCAAGAACGGCTTGGCTGTCGAGGACGGGTCAGGCTCTTCCTCCGAATCTTCGCCTTCACTGCCGTCCATTACGTAGTCTTCAAACTCTGAATCAGGCATATCGAACTGAAAACGGAGAAAACAGTTATTAATTGGGATTTTTTTTTGCTTTCCGAACTCACACTGTCTACTGCGGTCATGAACCAGGAAATATACCTAACGCTCTGTCTCATCGGTTCCGGGTTCGATTCCCTGCGGGGTCAACTTTGGAAATGTACTTTTCAAATTTGGCTTTGGTCTGGATTTAGAAAGTAATGCCAGGGGCACATTGCGTTTCGCAGTCATTTGTGCAGATCATCTGGCGACTGTAACCACACCCTTACAGAAGGCCAGAGTGATATAACATCACGTGTGCTTTTGTGTAAGTGTGAGTGAGTAAGGGATGTCAGAGTATCCTTATACCTTATCCTTGATCAGTTGCAGAACCTGTGGTTGCTTGTTTTATAGGCTACGGTAACCTCCAACCATCAAGAGTGGACCGACAGCTTGTCTGTCGACATTATCTCAAAAATAAATGAAATTTTCTTTTACTTTTCAACAGTATTGATGCGAAGTCAGTTCTGGTAGCTAGCTAGTAATACTAAGAGTACTATATTTGATTGTATATTTGATTGTTTCTTTGTTTGTTTAATTAAGCTCCGAAACTACTAGACCGATTTGAAAAATTCTATCACTGTTGGGAAGCTATATTATCAGGGAGTAGCATAAGCTACATTTTATAAAGTTACGTGGGCGAAGCCGCGTGCATCAGCTAGTATACTAACATACTAAGAGTCATCTAATTTTAGATGAATTTTATCAACAATTTCCATATCAACGTGCCAATTTCAAATTCCAAATTTAAATACCGTTCGAAAGCACTTATAATGACTAAGCGTTGAACGCTAGTCTAACTGGCTACCTCCAAGAATAGAAGGGCTTATTTAGCTTCAAGAGCGCACGCATGCTTCTTTTCATACACGAATGAAAACAATTTCATTCCAAACAATAATCGTAAAAACCGTATCAGTTGAAAGTAAAATTCCTTTTAGCCTTTTAATCTTCAACCTAAATTCACAGATATTAAGTACGTAACCCAGTTACTATTACTATGCTGAACAATTAAGATTATGAATGATCATAGTTATATTGGGCCTCGTAAGCAATGCAAGAAAGTAACGATATGGCAACATATTCAAGCAATGGATAGATAGGCACAGCGTACACCAACCAATTTTTGGAATTGTACCTATATTTCATTTTTGCAATATAAGCAGCTATAGTAGGTACTAGGGTACTATTAACTTAATAAAATAATATAAATAATCATTGTTTAGTTGCTACGCGTATGTTATCGTTCGTCTCAATTTCTAGTTTGTAGTTTAAGTAGTTCTATTAAGTATATAATTAAGGTAAGTTATATTTAAGTATTAACAATTTCTAGTTGTAAGTTTTATGTTTGTGCTGTTGGTGAAACTTTTGAAAAATAAATAAATAAAAAATAATTAAAAAATAAATAAATATTAAATTATAGTACCTATTAAAAATATTAAAAAAATCTTATTTTTATATTTTATAAGTACATAATTATTAACATTTTTATATCTACTTATTTAATTCTGATATTCTTCACGTTATTCAATCGCTCTTTTAATAGCACAAACATAACTCTATCTCTGCTTGGAACTTTACCGAAATAACCTTCTGATATTTCCAATTTAATTTTCGCGGTGAGTGTTGCTCTAAATATTAAACTTACACATATGAAGAATGGGGTGTATAGCAACAACTTCCCTCCCAGCAATGATAGCTCATAAAAAGCGCAACCACATAAAGAGAGGCGCCAGTGCATATTATTTTCAAAGCGATAATACTACGGTTTTGCCATGAAACGACCCATAATTGTGAGCGGTGGAACTGGCCACTTGTCGACATGTTCGTGTAATGACTGTTTCCCACTTGTAACCAGACCAGTTTTGTTCGCCTTTGACAACGTTCAGGTCGAACCAAACTGGTTACAGGAAAGAAACGCAGATTTTAGAAAAAATCTCTTTCCGTATTTTTGATGCCCTGATAACTTCAAAATCTAACATAAAACATAAAACTCAAAAAACACTGTTCAGTTAAAAAAAATTAAACTTACGAATATTTTTGGTGATACGAAAAAAAATGTACCTTGTTATCATCTCTATTTATTTATTAATTTTTAATATTTAGTTTATTGGCTATGAAAATAGTAAGTTTACTTTAATAGGTATGCTTAGTACTTATATATACAGAGCTGTCGGTAAGGTAAGCTAACATGACGAGTTCAATGATTTTACCCCATCTAAAATTTTATTTTTTTTCTTAAATTATTTTAAATTATTATCAGCCACATCAACGCTTACATTACGTAAAAGTAACATAACATGACACTGTCGTGAGTTCGATGATTTTATCCCATCTCAAAAAGCCCAACGCACCGACATAAATTACGAACGATTATAAAATTTAAATTTTCACAATTCGAACACGCCGAAAGAACCACATTGTTCTTTTTTTAAATAATATTGTGTAGATGGCGCAATATAATATGAAACTCTGATAAAACATTCTAAAATATTTAAAAAATAGAACGTAACTATAACGCATAACATAACGCATTTGTGTAACAATTTTGATTTTACTTCCATAAATTTTCATACCACCGGCTTATATATACCTATATATATGCAAATATTGCAAATCTATTCTTCCTTAAGAATAGATAGGTACTAAACTCCAAAAATTTAAAGCTTTTGGTCTAGCTATAAACGAGGAGTAGGCTTAAGAAAGTCTTAAGCCTACTCCTCGTTTATAATCTTTACTGTCTTGTCTTTATCATTAAACGGTTCCGGTCCAATACAACTAAATCCCAAATTGCCTGTTTCCCATCGTGATTAGGTAAATCTTGACAAGCTTTCTAAACAATAACCTTTTATTCGCCTTTAGCAATGTTTGTTCGAGTGTGAAAGGTGCTAATTTGATGGCATGTGGTAAAGCATGCAAAATATTAACACAAATAGAATGTAGGTGGTTTAAGTCATGACGAAAGTGTGATTATAGTTCTCTGAACTAAAGGTTATCGTATACCTACGTAGTTACCTAAACATATTATACTAAATATGTATCTAATGACCACTTCACTATTTGATATTGATTTAATTAATTTTGCTAAATAATGTTAGCCCCAATACATGAATTTAGTTCTTAATTTTTTTATTATATTTTTTAAGTAAATTTTATGAATTGCTAACTTTTGCCCGCGAGTTCATCTGCTCTCCTTTTTCTTAAATGTTGAAATGTTTATTCAATACTAGCTGGTGCCCGCGACTTCGTCCGCATTCTGGATGAAAGTTACCGTATGTGTTTTCTGGTGTCCCAGACAACGTGTATGCAAAATTTCATGGTGATTGGTTCAGTAGTTTTTGCGTGAAAGAGTTACAAACATCCATACAATCATACAAACTTTCGCATTTATAATATTAGGACGGATTTATTGCTAACTAGTTGGTGCCCAGCACAACTTCCCCCCCGATTTATTTTGTATTTTGGAAATTCCACAGGATCTTAACATTTTACTGGGATAAAAAGTATCATATAATTTAAACCAGATAATCATCAATAAATCCGTGAAAACTGCATTCAAATCGGTTAAGCCGTTTCTGAGATTAGCGTATACAACAAACACACATCAGATATTTATTAGCCTAACTTTTAGGGTAAGTGAGGCAGACATTGATCCAGTTCTCGAATTTTCCTTCTAGTATACATATTTAGGGATTCCTTTTCATTTATGTAGGTAGAGTAGAGGATATTGTTTCAATTATATTTTTTTGCTAATTTTCAAAAAAATTACCTGTCATTTCCGTCACACATAAAAAATATTTTAGTTTGTGTAGATTAGAGCGGCCATCAGAGAGGATTTTTTAAAATTATCTTGGGGCTTTCACCTTAGAAAGATATGCCAGCCCCATCAAGAGAGGAATGGCGGCGTGTTGTAAAACTTGCCACCAACACCTGAAATGATGACCACGACAACTCTGTCAAGAGTCAAAACGAAGAAGAAGATTAGAATGATCATTTAACAAAACTCCAGTAAACAGGATTTATGGTTTACTTAAATTGGCTTGGACTCGCGAATTTAACGAGGCAGAAGTAAAGAAAAACTTGTATTTTATAATGATGCAACTGGCAACATTGAGTGATGCCAATTATTATTACATCAGAGAGAGTCCTTTGAGCGCGAGCAGGTGCGCGTTCAGAGCAACGACCTATCCAAATTTTAAATTACATACAAGGGCACTTTTAAGCAGAAAGACAGTATTAATTTATTTAATACTAGCTGTTGCACGCGACTTCGTACGCGTAACTTTATAAAATACTAGCTGAACCCGCAAAAGTTGTTTTGCCAAAAAAAAGCTGGGGTGGACCACCCTTAACATTTAGGGGTATAAAAAATAGATGTTGGCCGATTCTCAGACCTACCCGATAAGCACATAAAATTTCATCAAAATCGGTCCAGCCGTTTCGGAGGAGTTTGGCAACAAACACCGCGACACGAAAATTTTATATATTAGATTTCCTTAATTATTTATTTTACCTACTTACCTACTGTCTGTCCTACTATAATCTAGATACAGATAGAGGGCTCGACAGATTTTTCTAGGAACGCATGCGAGTATTTATAAGGCCATATAAGGCGGTGTTTTCCCTTGCAATTACAACTGAACGGTGTCGCATTTCAATGCACAGTTAAGGAATAGTTATGCAAAACAGAATAATTGTTATTTCTATTGGAGCAAATGACGAATACAGTTACGCAGTAAATGGAGCAACAACCTACCTAAAATGCAGTAGAATAAATATGAAATGTATAACATTGTACCCATACTTTGTAACATGCTTGTAACCCCCACTTGTGAATATAACTTTTTATATAATACTGTTATACAATAAGTATAAAATATATAAAAACATAGTTTTTATTAGGGTAAGATTTATTTATTTAGAATTTAGTGAAGCTCATTAATTTTTTTAATAATAAAGTAACTGACCCCACAGACGTCGTTCTGTCCATAAAAAAAATCGTGGCATTTTTTTAAAAAAAATCCTCAAATTAGTTCAACCGTTCTCCATTTTTGCACTTATTAGAAACACATTTAGTGATTTTTCTATTAATATATTACTAGCTGGTGCCCACGACTTCGTCCGCGGATGAATGGTACCCTATGTCCTTTTTGGTGTCCCAGGACAACGTGTATGCAAAATTTCATGGTGATCGGTTCAGCAGTTTTTGCGTGAAAGAGTTACCAACATCAATACAAACTTTCGCATTTATAAGTAGGTACGGTTGCTAATATGTATTTGTATTTTTGTTTGTTATGAATAAACTCAAAAACTACATACTGATCCGATTTGAAAAATTCTTTCACATATAGAAAGCTACATTATCAGCAAGTAACATAGGCCATATTTTATAAAGTCACGCAGACATCTCTTTATAATATTAGTGCCTATAGAAGTATAGATTAGATTGAGCCACACCAAAGTCTGGCCGGGTTCAGACAGTTTTATATAAATTTGTAGAAAACCTTTTAACTGCAGTTAATTAAAATTCCAAAAGTTAGTGATACTCAAATCAGTTGGTCAGTGTACGTGTCTAGACCATAACCTCCATGTTGGCTTCTCATTGAGTGTTTGCTGAGCGTCGTCGGCTCTTGTGAACAAGTCGATAACCCTTGGCAGGTCACTACAATCATTACCAACCCGATAACTAATTAACAAAATGTGAATCAAGTGCGCTTGCATACGCGAAAAATAATATAATTTAAATATCAGCAGTTACCCTACATTTAAAGTTTACAAACTTCCTATCGTATCCCTAGAGCAGTAATATTTCTGAGCGATAGATAGCCTATGGTTATATTATTTGTTTTTAAGCATATGGCTTAGGTGAAGGTAAGAATATAATGACAAGGTCATAATTACTTAACTGAGCTTAAAGGTTTAAACATATTTAAAAAAATAATAAGCCAGTTACGAGTACAGGATTGCATTTACAGCGATCGTGAGCAAATGTTATTCGTACTTGTATTGCGACATTCCTTAAATACCAACACTTTAACGTGCAGTAAAGTAATGTCTTTCACAAAATTATTGCCTATACATACATACCTACACAACATTTGCTAGTGTTGGCGGTTTTGACATTGGGCAAACAGCTTTTTATCCTGTTTTGTCTTTTTTTTTTTATTAGAGATGGACATGCTGTTGGCCAACAACCAGCCGTGTAGCGAAGATAAGGCCTATGATGGAGCGAGTTCACCCAGAAGATGCCTATTCACTCGAACTTGAAAAGATTTGGGTTAACTGGGGCCTAGTCAAAGTAACAATTTAAAACGATAACGAAGCGATAACGAAGTTCGAAAACAATAAAATGTATGGGATTGACATTTATGCCGTCGCTAAATCACATGACACATCCCATGCATTTTAATTCTTTCGAATCGAATCGCTACGGAGCGAATATTATGCCACTTGTCGAAAGGCCCTGGAGCTGGAGCTCCAGAGATTAACTCATATATCGATAAATCTTATACCTTAAGGTATAAGATTATAGGTAATATAATAGGTACCAAACCTAACAGGTAATACGACCTAAATATGGACTAAAAATGTAGATCCCGGATAAGAAAAATTACGCTAAATTCCAAGCTATGCAGTGTTATAGTATTTCTATCTACCGGGAAGTAATGCCATCTCATACTATATTTTCCTACTTTTGGCTATTTACTTCTACTTCGGCTAGATTTGTTATATTAAGATAGATAGTATCTATATTTGCAGTTAAATACGATGCAGGTTCGACAAGTATTTTCTGTCTACTGCATCGCGTATGTTGTTTCATGCTTGCCAACAATTTAGACATTTTATTAGCGTAGTTTTATTAGTTCTTAGAAATGAATTTAACGCTTCGATTGAGACAGTGACATAATCGGTTTACGAGCATATATTTATAGCAATCAATATTACAACATTTATTTCAATTTAAAAAGAAAGAAAATTTATTTTCAGAATAAATGTAGGTACAATAATAACATAGTTGGTTACTATAGGTACTTTTTTCCCGACCTATTATAATTTTCGGAAAAAAATTGCATCCGCACGAAGCCGGGTGCGGTAGCTAGTTCGTAGTAAACAATTGACACAGCTGCATGCTTATTGGCAGATATAATACGTTTATTGGTTCAATAAGCAGCGAGTTCAAGACCCTTGTTCTTACCTATATACCTAGATGCTATGTTGTGTTTAGAGCCATAGGCTGTTGTATTATAATTTTTTTTTAATTTTCGTCAATTTTCACAAGGCTAACACATAATTGTGACCTACGCTCTTATGCCGATACGAAAGAAGCTGGTTGGAAACTTTTTTGTTAAAGTCCTCAGATAGGCTGGCGGTCAACTTGATAGTATGTGGCTACGTCACATACTATCAAGTTATATAATCTTATATCTATCTAATATCTATATATTAATCTATAAATGAAAGAATTATTAGGCCACATTCATTCAACATAGTGAATGAAATTATCTCTACAGGTGCTGCATTAATAAATGAATGAATTATTAGGCCACATTCATTCAACATAGTGAATGAAAGTCGCTGTCACATATGTTTCAATACAAAGTTCCGCAGTATTGTGTTAGGATTATATACAATACTAGCTGACGCTTCGCTGTGGCCTCAGTCTTATATTAACTCGGCTGCCATAACAACGGCTAACTTCCACTTTTAAATGAGACAGCGGTTCTCGTTGGCGAGTTAGTTCTACTCGCTTAGGCAGATGGTGCCGTAAATGAAGCGATTTTTCTCACGATCGAGATTATATTATTACGCGAAAAATAGTAATGATCAATCCATGAAGTGGATTGCATATTGTGAAAAAAATTTAAGTCAATTCGTTGGCTAGTTTTCGAGTTTTTTTAGTAATACATGCCACGTCTGTCTGTCTCTGTCTGTTCGCGATAAAGTCAAAAACTACTGCACCGATTTTCATGCTGTTTTCACCAATGGATAGAATGGTTCTCGAGGAAGGTTTTAGTATATAATTTACAAAGTTACGCGGGCGAAGTCGCGGACAGTAGCTAGTTTTTATATATATATTTCTATTCGTATAGTTACAAAGTAATCGAGTTTGATCTAAGAAGTGGTAGCTAAGGGCCCACCCACTGATAAGTGGCTCCGGTCACGTATCCACTGCGGTAGCTTGCACCATTATTATCATTTCTAATGGTCTAGCTACATTTCTTACATTAAAACTCACTATTAATTTAATGCTTTAATTTATTTAAACAGGAAAAATAATATTAAGGAAATATTAATGTAGGTAAAAATAATAAAAAAATATTACAAAATCCGAACAGTATTTAAGCAGGAAATATAATATTAAGGAAATATTAATGTAAAAATAATAAAAAAATATTACATAATTTGTTAATAAAATATTAGTTCAATTTAACTACATAATATATAAATATATAAAAAACATTTAGAAATTAATTAATTAACAGAATTATTTTTAAGAACTTTTTTTTTTATAACATATATAGAAAAACTGACATAACGAGTGAACTTAGTTACTTTTTATATTTTAAAACTCAACAAATATTTTTTAATGTAACATGATAGGCAGACAGACTGACGATCCACTTAACAGTAGATGGCTACTTTAGTGGCTCGCCTTTAAGACAATAAGAAACGCCTTAAGAATTGTATTTGCTACTAGCTGTCGCCCGCGACTTCGTCCGCGTTCAATAGCCTAAACTTTAGGCCCTAAAGCCTTTCCCGTTAAATGGACTATACAACACAAAAAGAATTATTCAATTCGAACCAGTAGTTCCTGAGATTAATATAACGCGTTCAACCAAACAAACAAACTCTTCAGATTTATAATCCGTACTTCCGTACTACTTAATATTACAAATGCGAAAGTTTGTATGGATGTATGGATGTGTGTATGTTTGTAACTCTCTCACACAAAAACTACTGAACCGATCAATATGAAATTTTGCATCACGTTGTCTGAGACACCAGAAAGGACATAGGGTACCTTTCATCCAGAACGCGAACAAAGCCTACTAAACAGTAATAACCTGAAGAATATTACTATTGACTACTCTTAAATTTTCAAAGAATCAATAGGTACTGCATAGGACAGATAGGGCTGTATTGTGTTTGTGACATGCTTTAATAAAGTTTTTAAAACAAACATAGGTAGAAACTTTAATACATAGATAGATGGGCTTAAATAGTTTTAATATGTTGCGAGTTAATATTTTCCTCTACACTTCGTCATTATCGTTAATGTACTATAACATTATTAGGAATATAAAATTACGTAATATTATATGCTCAATATTTATAATAATATGTATTTGTAAATATATTTTTCTTGTGAGCATAACGTGTTTGTAACTAAAAAAATAAGAACTAATAATTTTGAAAATAATAATAAAAAAAATATAACCTTTTCAGCTATAATATTAATTATTAGTTTGTTATATTTTTTATTACTAGGTCCTAGTAAATATGGTTGGGTATTAATTTAATTAAATAATTAAACAAATGAATATCTACATTTTCATTGCGAACTTTGTTACTACTTACTTAGTGCTTTGCGTCCTAAATTTTTACAATTTCAAATTGTAAGACGAAATTACCATTTGGAATTTCTGTTTTCTATATATTTATACTATTTTTTTTTAATTATCAATGTGTAAAATAGTCCAAGAAGCACTTACATTTTCGTCTTCATTCCATTCGTTTTCTTCATCGAGCCTTTCAATCTTCTCTTCCTCATCCTCCATCCTCATAAGCTGGAAGTCCTTGGCGACCCCTTCCAGCTGTTTCGGATTGACTACACCCCACAGCCTCATAGTGGTCAGCAGTTCGATTTCTTCCTCACTCATACTGTCGTCCGGTGTAAGGGAATTGAACCGATCTAATTTTTCGTATAGCCTATTCGAGATGGATTGCTCAGTCGGTGGGAATCTGACATTTTCTAATTTTTCGTACATCCTTCCGAGACGGTCTGCGAAGGAGGGCCTTTCGGTGACGTAGACTGTGGTGATCGGATGCGTTAGGAGAACTAGAATGAGCGGTAAACGCAGCATGGTGCGACCACGACGACGGGACGCCGACTGACAGACACATGGTGGCGCGCACGTTGGGAATATATCGGGTAAACTGTACTATTCTTGGACTCTCGACGCGCTTATCTTTTGGCCTTTATTTATTAATCTCTGAAATTATGCATCTTTTAGCGTAAAAATAAAGGTTTGTTAAGGGTAAAAAGATTTTGTATTTAGTATGAGAGTATCGCATATTAATGTGAAGTATTTAATTATTAAAGTATTACTTAGATGAATATAATATATAATAATACCTAATAAAATAATTAATATTTGGATTCAGATTGTGTGACGACATGAGAGCTTAGAGAATAAGGTTGCATATAACTTATATGCGAGATTATTTAATTCTACAGTCAATTCCACAGAACGAGCTTTAGAGTTATTAATAGCTTTTTTGGTGAAAACAATTATTTTCCTGCCTCCCAAAAGATTATGGTCGAATTTTGACCAACGAAAAAACGTTAGTAAATTTAAATGTATAAATATAAAAAGCAAAATTAACAATTTCGATTAATCATTACCTTTTACTTAATACTAGTGTCAAAAGCCTTTAAAACCTACGATTTGTGTTGTAACAAAATATTAGTTAAGATTGCGCAATAGACAACGAAAACAAATAAGTAAACTGTCAAAGACAACGCAAGTGGTTTGAAGAATTTTGAAAGAATTTAATAGAATGTATGCATAAATTTAAGCAGAGATAAGTACAAAGTTATTGCTGGTAAAACACACACAGATGAGTTGTTTATTGTATGTTTGTGTCTCAAGAGAGTAGCAACATTTATATAGTTTCTTAAGGCTTGTATTGCAGAAGCTTACTGAAGGAGTAATAATTGCTTTTAGAAAGTTGTTGGAATGAAAAGGTTTTCTTGAGTAAAATTTCATTCATGATAATGAGTACTATCAAATGAAGGCAATTAAAGCTTGCAATTTTAATTAATTAGTGTAATTTATCATAAAACAAATTGTTTGTTTATTATGCTTCTATATTTGTTTATTTTTATTAATTTGTATTGTTACGTATAATTAATTCTCAATTATGTTACTTAAAAAAAATAGTACATAATATATCTTGGTAAATGGCTAGTCACACTGTAGGTAATCCGTACTTAGTAACCCTGTTGCGTCAGTGCTATACAAACATAGGCGAGTTCGCCCTATTTTGACTTACAATACAGCTCTATATTTATACGTAAAGTTATTTATATCAATATTCCCGTCTCCAGCATCCAGCCGCTCATTCATACCGACACGTCTCCGTTCGGTTATTTTTTTTATTTTACGCATTTTTTGCCGAATGACTTTAAAGTCGAACGTCCCTCGATTTCACCACAAACAGACATCGAGGTCACCATGTTAGTGCTGAGATGTTTTGTCCCTTATTAAAAACACATTAGGCCCTTTTATCATTTCTGCATTGATGTAAGTACCGCCAATTTTTTTTTACCCACAACAGATTAATATGATTTACTTGTATTAAAAAAAATATTAATTCAAGAAATTTATTCTTTAAATTCAAAATTAATTTTTTATTCAAAGAAACTATTTCACAATTCAATTTAACTAAAGCATAGACCTAAACTTGGGATAACCCTAAGTGGTCTATAAGTGTCCAGAGTTTCATCCCAATTAGCTCAGCGCTTTACACCGATTACTCCTGACAAGCATTCAAACATTGCAATATTATTTCCTTTATCTTATGGTTGATTTATATTACACTAGCTGTTGCACGCGACTTCGTCCGCGTAGCTTTATAAAATTAGCCTATTTTACTCGCTGATAATATAGCTTCCAAACAGTGAAAGAATTTTTCAAATCGGTCCAGTAGTTTCGGAGCCTAATCAATTACAAACTATCAAATCTTTCCTCTTTATAATATTAGCGACATCCGCTCCCGACTTCACGCAGGAAAAATTTTAATTGGGTTTTATTAAAAATACAAACATTCCATAGATAAATACTTAGGTAAAAATCAAACTATAGGAGGATTAAGGATAAGGAAGGGATACTATTGTAAGTGACTAAGGGCCTCTTTCACAAACTACAAGTAAAGTGTTGATTGTTACTTTTAAATTAATAATTTTATGTTTTATTAAATTATGCACTCGGTTTAGTGCATCCTTCGATAGGCGAATATTTTTTCTTTTTTCTTTTTAATGTTTATCGTACAAACAAAGGTATATCAGCTAAATTATTCCCGGTCCCGGTTAGCCTACTTGACAGATGGTGAAAGAGGCCCTATGATTTAGTAAAAAAAAAACTATATTTTCTATTTATCCTTTATTTTAGTTAGCCATAAGTACCTACAAGCAGGCATGGTCAGATAGCCCTGCAACCCTTTTACGAGTGAAGTAATAAAACACGTCATACTTAGATAACTTAGTTTCTAGATGTGACTAAGTTATGATAAATTATGTCATCTCTCTGACACACGAATTTCTCAAGATACATAGGTATAAAGTGTACATAGATAATAAGTAGGTATCATAGGCACTTGTACGGTAGCTTTATCTAATCTTGTTTTGGTAAGAATCTGACGCCGGATCCAGGTCACTTGTTCCACATCAATTGATGCTACTTTGTTAATTGAAATTTATTACTTTTTTAATTATATTAGACCAACATGTATGTACCCAACTTACAGTTTCATTTTTTTTTATTAGTAAACCACGTTAACGTTCTCTACTATCCGAATGACCTTGGGCAACTGGGCTCTCTTCACCCCACCCACTTGCCCACTCCCCTGCACTTCTAGCGCTAGCGTTTCTAGCGTCTGCCGGGCGACACGTACGAACTAAAATATAGTCCAAGAGCCAGTAGCTTTTTTACATATGATAAAATGTAAGGTAATAAAATCAATGTATGAGTATTATTTACTATCGATTTATTAACTATACACGTGCAACAACAGCAATAATATTCTAATTAGCGTTTCCGGAACCGGTTTCTTTTTGAGAACCGGGAATTTCGGTATATTTTCTTAGAGGAACCGGTTTTTCCCGGTTCTTTCGGTATATTCGGTTCTTGGTAGGTTTTATTATATAAAACAAGTATTTATGCTTCGAAAGTAAACCTCAATTGAAACATCAAGTATTTATTCTTTATTCCAGTAATTTTTATCAAAAAAATAACATATAAATCAAACCGAATTAAATTGCTCAGTCTACGCATAAACATTTTACTTATATTTTCTATTGTTATACCTTGTATACTTAGTACTAATTAATTATAATTCAGGCAATAATCAGTCAGCCTTCTTGTTGACTAATTAGTAATTATTAAGCAGTCATCTTATATTCGCGATAAAAAAATTAACATATATTAGAAAAGCTTAGGCTTATCTTAAAGATTTTTCAAAGAAACAAACAAAACTAAACTTTTTTAACAAAAATAAAATAAACATAATATCCCCTTTTGAGTATTCATAAAATAAATCATGGCATAAACCGAGTGAGTTACCGTGGCGCGCGGGGGGAAGTGAAGTACCGACGCGTACTGACTACCTACCTTTCTAGAAACAGCAAGCGAGTGTAGGCGCACCATTGATTTCGCGCGTTATTTCTTTTATTTATCGCTGAAATTATTCTCGTTAGTCTGAACTATTGAACAGGAGAAAGTGTGAAAAAGTAACAGTATATAGGTAGGTAGTAGTGTGAATCGCGTAACTAAAATAAAATTTCCCGGAAGTACCGAAAGTATCGGGAATCAAAATTAATTTCCCGGTTCCATTTTACAGACAAAAGAACCGGGAATTCCCGGTACTTTCGAGACCGGGATATCCCGGTTCTGAACCCTAATTCTAATAAAAGGAATTTGATGACACTTTAGTGAACGCAAACATGTTTTATTATAATATTTTATTATTATTTTTTAATCATATTTATAAATCCACAGCCTAAAATCATAAACAATTTGAAATATGAAACATCATCAATCAATACTAATAATAAATCGTTTCTCTCCTGTCAATATGATGTCGCTAGCTGAGCAGCCTAATGGTCCGTGATTACATAAACCCAGTAATTGTTTCACAAAGTATGAGATGTCTACAATTCTCCTCCCAATTTTCTTATTTGTCATCTCTTTACTTTCAGTTGAAATACAAAACTGAAAAAAAAAAACAAATAAATACTACTACTATTTTCGAAAAAAGAAATAAAAAAATACTAAGTAACGTGGTGTAAGTACAGTAGTAAGAAAATAGAACAAAATACCGTAAATAAAGTACTGTACCACTTTCTATAGTTTTTATGTATGTATTTAAATTTTCTTGAAAGATTTTTTTCATAGAATTTATAATTATAATATAATCATTAATATTATTATTCAAACATGTCAGTAACGGCTGAATTTAGCAGGTAAAGTTTTCTACATTGGCAGAAACGAACTTACTAAAGTGATGTTTGCTATTTGACCAAAAATGACTTTCCTCCCAAATAACAACCCTATCTTATCTTTGAAACCTTATTTGTGAAATTTTCTATTTTCATCCACTTTTTTACGCCTACAGGAGTAGAATTTCCAAAAACGTATTTACTTTCAACCAAGGCCCCAAATCTCAACGAAATACAAACTATTTCATTATTATTTTTAATTTATGAAAAAAGCCACATTGGACTCCCGGTCTATTATGTACCGATACTTTTATGTGTACCTAATCTTATGGCTACTGACAAAAATATACTTACTCTGGCTTTGGTGGTGTCTTATTATAAAAAAGTCAGTTAACTCTCACACATCATAATAGTTTATTTTTCTTTTTCTTTACGTAAGTGCGATGCGCTGCACAGCAATACGTGTTCCCCGTACGAAGGCTGTCAGCCGTCTGCCGCCCGGCCCTCGCTAGGGCACCCGCTACTCGAAAATATCAAAAACCTTTGTTTTTCTAAAACTTATGTTTCATTTACACTAATTGTCGGTCTCATTTATAGTTTAAATGAAACTCTATCGTTTTATTATAGACACATTGCAAACGCTTCTTTAAACAACCAGTTGAATCGATTTTTGTTACAAAGCAAGACATTCAAATTTTATTTATTTTCCGGTAAACTATTATACTTAAAACAAAAATAACTAACCAGAAATATAGACCAAGAAGTTATGTATCACATATTTTTTTTTTGTTACATTGGCTTTATGTTTGAACGAGCTGAATAGGAAATAAACAGTGACTTTTCTTATCGATGGCGGGGAGGAGCCTCTTAAATAAAATGTTTATACACAATTAATTATGACGTTAGTTTACCAATTCGTGGAAAATATTGTTGATTGCACTGTTATCTTTATTTATGTATGTTTTCATTTCTTTTTCTAATTTACTATATAATGATGTAATAAAAAAAAAAAAAATAAAAAAAAATAAAAAAAAAATTTATAATATAAATAAAAATTAAAAAAATAAATTAAAACATGTTTTTTTTTTTTTCAAATAAAAAAATAAAAAAATAAAATAAATGACAGTGTAGTGCAGTCAGAGTGCAGTCAAATATTTCTTCTTAGCGAAGGTTGGCGATCAGCCTGCAACACTCCTCTCTGTTCGTGCCACTATAGACAGACAGACACGGACAGATATTATATTAAAAATATGAATTCCTGTTAGACAATTAAACGTTAGGAACGCAGAGCTGTAAAAGTTGCCAGCATTAGTTAGTCTCTTAATTACATTCTCAGTCTGTTTTAATTAATATTAATACTAAGATATGTGAAAGTCGTAAAACGATATGACATGAACCACGCGGTAGGTGCATTTAACATCTAGGCATTCCTGTGCAACGAAATAGTATATCTCTGTGTGTGACTGCGCGTGCGCCTATGATGCAATATTTCTAATTGCTCGGCGCATTGATACCAAAACAAATCTATCATGAAATCTGAGGTCATGTAAAAAATTTTTACTATGTAAAAAATTACTTACTATCTATCTATTGTATATTTTATTTTGTATTTTTTATATGAATGTCGGCTGACAAGCTGACAGTCCACTCGATATCAAGTGGCTTCTGTTTGTACATCAGAGGAGCTGCAATTGCATAAATGCAAAATGAAAAAATAAAAATATTTTGTAAAATAATGGTAATAAAAAAGTACCTAAGTATAAAACGAAATTTGTCATTTGCGTGCGCAAACGGCAAAGAAAAACGCCATTTGCGTTCCTTGCTTTACTGGCGACGGTAGCCACCTACTATCTAATGGACCGTCAGCCTGTCATTAAAAAATGGATCTTACAATAAAAAAACAGATAATCAACTTAATTTTTAGTTTTAATTTTTAAATAAGTATTAAATAAATAAATATTTAAACTTTACATACTTTCATCTCACAGCAATATATCACATCACAACATAATAAGTATTAAAATATGTACCAATAAATTCAGGTATTTTTTTTTACTTTCTAAAAGTAATTATTTATATCGCGTAAGAATACACAACACGGATGTGAGTTTTTTTAAAATTGTCAAATGTCAACACAAAGTATTGGGTTATGCTTCATCTTTGACCTACTTACTGTCAGTGACAGGCATAATAAATGGTGTACAATTAAATGTGGATATTTCAGTTAATTATTGGGTAGAACCACAGGCCATCTGCAGGAACAAAAGATATTTATGAACATTATAAACAATGTATTTCAAAGTTATGTTAAAATATTTTAACATTCATTTTATAACAAGGTCGGCTGTTCCATACAATAATTTTGGATAAGACTAAATACAATAAAAGACAAAGTAAATAATAACAAAGTAATTAGGAATATAATTTTAATTTATTTTAAACTAGCTGGACAAAGGTACCCTATGTCCTTTCTGGTATCCCAGACAACGTGTATGCAAAATTTCATGGTGATCGGTTCACTAGTTTTTGCGTGAAAGCGTTACAAACAAAAAACAAACTCACATTCACATTTTTTGTTTGTAACGCTTTCACGCAAAAAAGTTAGTAAGGATTAAATTATTTATAACCAACCAACAACAAGGGGGTTATGAGCATAAGTGCTGCAAGTGGGCTGAAGACTACAGTAGGATATTTTATTTGTAATATCATCGCAATAAATATCTTTGCAAGCATGGTAAATATATATTGTAACTAGCTACACGCTCCCGGTTTCGCCCGGGATCAAAATAAAAACTTTTATCTTTTAAGTTTGACCAAATTACACAATACATAGTTACAAAGTTGTATCAAAATCGGTTCAGTATCTAGTTTAGGCCTCCATTGGGCTCAAACAATGTGACACGAAATTTTTATAGAGACAGATTTTTTGAACCTACTATATAAATGGATGTAATTTTTTGTAGCTAGCTAATATGGATTTAATATATAAATTAAATTATTATTATCACTCAAAGAATTCATACAATCCCAACTTATATTGTTACTTACGCTTATAATGTATTTAAATTGTCCTTTCGATAAGAAAAGAATTTCTCTTTCATTCTCAGGAAATACTCAAAACAAAGAGTTCATTTATAGATTAATTCTGTTTAATGTATATACTTAGAAATGCAGCGGGGTCGGTGCTGTGGTGCTGTAGGTAAATGCACTCACTGTTAGACAATGTTGCTATTCTAAGAACAAAGAAGTTCTCCTTGAAATTGCAAGTATTTAGCAAGACAAAACTATGCACACACACACACACGATTTAAGAAATTTCCAACAATACTTCATTATCTTCTTATTCTTTGTTTAACGCTCAAACAGATTTCGGTTGTAATATTATAAATGCGTAAGTAACTCTCTCTGTGTGTCTGCTACCTTTTCACGCCTTAATTACTCAACCGATCATCATGAAATTTTGCATAAACGTTGTCAGGGATACAAGAAAGGACATAGGGTACCTTTCATCCAGAAAAAAAGTAAGTACAGGTTCCCGAGTGACCGTCTAAAAATATAAAGAATTGGACGCCACTGTCGTCACAGTGACGTCATCAGGCGATTCTTTTTCAAAGCGGACGAAGTCGCGGGCACCAGCTAGTTATTGAATAAAATTTTTACTTTTTTTCTCCACAAAACGTTTTTATTTTTATTTTAACAATATAAATTTTAATTTTTGATGGCTAAAATTAAAATTAAAAGATACTAACTAAACTTTTAATATATAATTATATTACACTAGCTTATTCTCAAGTTTAAAACATTTATTCATAAGTTTTAAGTATGTTCGAGTGTTTACGGGTTCGATTCCCGGCAGGAAAAACTTTGGAAATAACTTTTCCTTTTTGGCTCTGGTCTGGATCTGGAAAGTAGTGGTAGAGCACACAGTGTCCACCGCCTTACAGAAGACTATCGTGAAATTGTTATTGTGTTAAACGTTAATGCGTTTCATCGAATAAAACTCGCAATACATACGACGCAATCTGCTAATGAATAGTTTAATATTTTCTGTAACTCACAAATATCCAGATGGAAACATTAGTAGGTACCTAATTGACATAGTAAATTTGGATCTCACCGCGACACCGCCGAAGTGTTATATTACATCGCTACCATGCATTACGGCCTACATCTATCATTTGGCGTTTGTAACACATTTTGTTTAATTTGTTCCCAGCTCATTGCAAAACTATATTGACTGGCCACATTACAGGAAAACTATATAACTATACGTGTACTAGCCAGTATGGTACTAGCTGATCCGGCAAACGTTGTTTTACCAAAAAAAAATTTGAGGTGTGACACCCTTATCACTTAGGGGTATAAAAAATAGTTTAAAAGCTATTCTCAGACCTACCGAATATACACAAAAAATATATAAAAATCCGTTTCGGAAGAGTTTGGTTACAAATACTTGGACACGGGAATTTTATAGATAGATATTAAACTTTTCATCTTTTTTTTATGTAAAAGTTGTCAGACAAGCTACCAATCGCCTTCACGTACCAAAATACAACAGCACACATATGGCATATTTGCACGATGATATTCTGTAAAGTTCTGTTAATGCTGCCAGAATTAAGGGCTGCCCTGCCCAAGTGGCTGCGAAAAGTGTATGCTTTGCCACTACTTGCAGATAAGAGTCAACTTTGAAAAGTTCATTTCCAAAGTGGTTTGCAATCTTTAGGAATCTTGCCTGCTGCCTACTATCATAAAAAATATTTTAGGGACAGAATTTTTTTTCTTAATAATAGCTTTGGTCTTGGCCAGCAACTAGCCGTGCTGAATACTAAAATCATAGATGAATGATTGGTCTCGCTCGAGCGTAGCGAGACCAATGCAATAATCATTGACTAAAATACCGAACTGAAATAGGTAACATCGAACAATACTATTCCATCTAAAGTAACAAGTTATTAACTATGTTTATTTGCTCACATTAATAACAATGCCAAGTGAAACACCTCACACCGGAAAAGCAGCAACAAGTATGAATGATAATCACTCATTGGCACACCCACAGCGATCACGTGGCGAACACATGGTGAAAGGTCGACACCCTCCACGCAAAATACCACAAACACATTCCATAACCTTTAAAACGGTGGAACAAGGACCTAATTTCAATGGGACAGGATTAATAAGAATGGTAAACGAAGGGCTCCATTCAACAATGAGAATTTTTATAATATTTTAATTGTCCAGAGATCTACTTACCAGCCATTTTTATTCGTTTTTCAAAGATGATTTGCAGTGTTAATGCTTTTGAATAAGTACTCTATATAGAAACTATATATGAGGGGCTTATGTCGTCGGCATTGGTTAATGATTTTTGTGAACACAAACTTTGTGTCCGAAGGAACTGAAAGTGTGAAATAGAAGTTTCGTTGAATAGAAATGAAACACTCCTTAAACATAGACTAATTTATTTATTGTTTAGTATTTTTGGTATTATCTGGCGACGGCAGACGTAAACGTTCAGCCAACTCTTGCGGTACATCGAGATAGGTGCGCTCGAGGCCTACGGTCAGAATCAGTGCTCGGATGCGGTCCACTTCCACGGCGTCGCCTTCACTTGACCAAACAGTCATCGAGGAGTTGAGGGAAGATGTCTCTCTGAGCAAATCCAGAATCACCGGTTGGCTGTTCGAGGCTAGGCCAGCGCGGACCTGAAGGTAAGTGGTATACATCATCATGCCACGAGCATAAGTTGATGAGCTTCCAATACAAAAAAAAAAACATTTGAGAATAATTGAGATTTTTTTATTTTACGATAAGGTACACAGGAAAAAAAATTCAAAAATTATTCTCTTTTGGGTTTTTGTATGGAGTGCCAACTTTGTTTTAATATAATATTTATAAACGAATCATCATATGAAATCCGAGATATTCCAAAGTACCTACCTACATATATTATTTATTCCAAAAATTATACTTACAGGAAATGTAACTGTTTGTTTAACATGTTTATTGACCATTCTAAGCATAGTTCCTATTTGTTCGCGACTGTACTCGCCCTCGGTGATGTTACCGCCGTAGTTCGTGGTCCATCCAATGGAGAGGACAGCGCGCGGATGGTTGGCTGCTAGCTTGAGGAACTTCTCGGGATCCACTGGTTTAGTGGTAGCTTTCACTGGACCCGGTAGAATGTCGGCATTAAGCCACAGAGGGAAAGTTACCTGAAAAAAATCTATGCATTAGGCATTGTCTTGTATACTTAGATCTTAATTTTATTAATTTTTTTTATCAGAGATGAGGTTGCTCTTGGCCCACAACCAGTTGTGTAGCAGGATTGAGCGAGCTCGCCCAGAAAATGCCTATTTTATTTTTTATTTATTTATTAATATATGTAGTAATGTGACATTTAAATTTTATTAACATTGATGTAAATATAAAATCATTAGAGTTTCACTCACTCACTCACTCACTCGAACTTTGAAAAGATTTGGGTTATGTATATAAGGGTATAAATACAGACGCCGGCAGGGAGTTTCAAATCTTGGCAGTGCACGTTAAATTTGGAAAATTTGATATTTTGCATATGTATTTTGCATTGCGAATATAATATTTTGAGAATATAATAATTTGTGAATATAATATTTTGAGAATATAATAATTTGCGAATATAATATTATGCTCATAACCCTTCCCTAACTCCCCCCAAAAAAATGGAAATGATTTTTCCAAAAATACTGTAGTTATCCTGTTAAAGGGCGAAGACGAAGTATGTTATTACGAAGTTACCTAGAAATGAAAATGCAAGACAAAACAAAGCCTGTCATATGTTTTATATTGACTATACAGTTGAAATGATTTGTTCTAAAAATAAAACAGACTTTTTAAGTTAAAGTAATTTAATTGTAAATTTTTAATTTATTGGCAAAAATTTCCGCTCATAAAATCATTGTTAATTGAAAAAAAAAAACAACCATGTGAAACATAATTGCATATTACTATATTTCCCACCTCATGAATAGTCATAATAATATTTACACATCTGGATTTGCCGTCTGCAACTAATGGATGGCATCTAGGGTTGTCATCCGCTACCTAAAATAGTAGGTACCTACCTAAAATATATTACATTAGCAAAAAGTTTTAATGTACCTAAAATATAAGATAGGTAGTTACAGGAGAGTCAAAAGTGCCATGGGCATTTGGCATGGTGACATAAATCCGTATTTTATTTCTATTTTAAATTATTCGTATATTTTACTCATGTAAAACTTTGAAGAGTAACAATAATCCATACCATGCACTCATCCACAAATTTCGCATTTATAATGAGTATTATTTAATATAATAATAATTATAAATATTATAATACTTATAATATTTATAATAAGACATTTTTTTAATTTCCTTCTACAGTAAAATAATTGCGATAAACTTTTTTTTGTAAAAAATAAATGGAATTAAGGATAGGGATTAGAAAAGTACCTATAGGGAAATAGTCTCTCTAGGTTAAACGGTTTATAGAATTTATATTATTAATTTGACGTTTGACGACACGTTTGGTCTAGTGGCTAGTAACCCTAGCTGTTAAGCGAATGGTCACGGGTTCGAATCCCGCTAGGGGCAAATGTTTATCTGTTAACATTTACTTTTATACTTACCTGAGTCATGGATATTTGTACTTATTTATATAATATGTATGTACTTATTTATAAAAAAAGTAATCTATGTTATTAGTATATCAACTGTCTGGTATCCATGATACAAGCTTTAGTTGCTTAGTGTGAAACTAGATGGTGCTGTGTGGAATGTGTGAAAATATTATTTATTTATTATTATTCAAATTCGACAACCCTACCTACGCAGACCACACAAGGGGGCGCTCCAGCCTTAATTCACACGATGTTTCATATTTTAATATAGATGTCTGCCTCTATCTACTGCAGATACAACGCAAAAGCTGCTACAAAAGCTATAAAATAAAGTCTCATTTTGTATACATCGTAAACTGAATAGTCTTAAGTATTGATTCAATTAAAATTACACTTTAAAACTTATGCATAAAGTTCACTTTCCGATGTACAGTTTTGTCACATATTTTTTTAACAGAAGCCGTCGGCGTTATTAATACAATTTCCCAAACACGCCGACGTAATTGATCTGTAATAAGTCTAATTTAAATGTTGCTTGTCGTTTGATTCTACTTTATTGATTGTTGTTGTGTATAGCTATCGTGATATGATAGCGATAGCTATCATATTGATCATTTTGATGGGAAGTTTAATCGCACCCGCCGCACTTCGCCGATTTAGAAGAAGTTAAAAAATGGCTCGATGAATGGTTTAACTGTTCTTGCTAGTTCTTTATATTTTTAGACGATCACTCTGGAGCAGTACTTTTTTTCTATATGAAAGGTTCCCTGTGTCCTTTCTGGTGTCCCAGACAACGTGTATGCAAAATTTCATGGTGATCGGTTCAGTAGTTTCTGCGTGAAAGAGTTACAAACATCCATACATCCATACAAACTTTCGTATTTATAATATTAGTACGGAAGTACGGATTGGGCGCCACTGTCGTTACTGCGATGACGATGTCGGGCGTTATTACCCCTCAGGGTGACAACGACAACTTCCTAAAATGTCAAATTCCTAAAACGACAATTTCCTAAAATCTTTTTCAACGCGGTCGAAGTCGCAGGCACCAAATACAAATATACAAATACAAAATAATTTATTTACCAAAAATTAAGCCTAGGTACAAAAAGGGTGTAGGGGACCTCCTATTAAATATAAAAATACTTGTATCAGGAGACCATACCAGCTAGTAAAATATAAAAATATGTAGGTAAGTATTAATACCTCAGACTTGCTGAACGGCGCGATCTGGTCCTGTGAATTTTCAAAGGCTTCTATCGACTTGAAATCCAACTTGACCCCCTTCTGTTTCGGGTTCCCGTTGTTGTGCTGGGAGACGAGTGACAGAAAGTCGGCGAGACTGAGGTCTGAAGTTGTCGCTGGCGGATGCGCCATCACTGGTATCGGAGGACCGCCTTCATTGCCCTTAATATGACCAATAACTATGTCTGCTTCCAACATGGCGACGTCGCCTGAAATATTTCAACTTATTTATAAACCAACTTAATCAATAGGTACTAATAATAAATCTGTAAGTGTAGGTATTGTATGTAATGCCTGTATATTCCGCGAAGTCGCGGGCGCCAGATAGTTATGTGATAATAGATGAGTGATCATGTAATAAAATACTAGTAACTTAATAAATACTGCGGTTAATAAATATTGTAAAATTATTATTTATAATTAGTAATTATTATCTATTTATTTCGTTTTTTTTAACCAACTTTAGTATACCCATAGGTTACCCGGACTCAACTAAAGTTGGTCACTCAATGGTGTACCTATTAGAAAGAAAATATGATTTAAGATTAACATTAAGATTTATTTCTTATCTTCTCATTTTTATTTTATTCTATCAAGGTGAGCAGTACATTACTATCCCTATGGAGGCGACGGTAGTAATATTATGCTCAAAACCCTAGCCACCTACTACCATCAACTACTTAGACTAAAACTAAAATTATGAGAATGTAAAGCGATTTCGGTTTTAAAATGTCGATACATAAACTATATTAAAATTGTGTAACTAAAATATAAATAATCAAATAAAATCATATAAACATAATTGAAACCGAAAGTGGGGCATGTGTTTCTTGGTTACAGTTTACAGTCATAAAATATATTCGAAAACTTCACGTTATAAGGGCCAATACACACATCACCGGTGCCCGCGCGTTTCAAACGACGGCCATCATTTCCTTTACATTATTAGCAGTGAAAAGTACACACATATAGATTAGCATATATACCTATAATATTTATAGTTTTTATGGCATTTGCAACACTATTACTTAACCTATATGCCTAAACACTTTGCCAAAAGCTTCACATTTGACTCCTCCATAACATAGGTAATTATTAGTTACATTTTTCGTTTTTGTACTTCTTAAGCGCTGTTATCGAAATCATGATGCCTTTTTCATAAAAATAATATTTTCTTAGTTTTTCATGTACCTGTTAGCTGTAAGCTTTAATGGGATTCAAAACATGGATTACAACGACTCTGGACAAAGATTTTTACAGTTTTTAACAGTACAGAAAAATTAAGGGAGTGTGTTATTGAACTATAGTGCGTAAATAAGGGATACCATTCCCTCATACTTGTTCCCAAATGAAGCCACTTCCTCTGATCGCCCAAAAACCCGCTTGAAAGCGTTCCGTTAGTTATGAATTGCACCTAATTCGCTGACCAATCTAAATCCGTCTTTCGTAAAATTGTTATTAATTACAATGTATTCTAAGAACATGGAAACAGCTCGAATAATATACCAACATTTCGTATGCTATTTATGTATCGACCGATTTATATTATCGGCACAATACTTCTTAAGTACCTTTAGTGTAAAATTATTAACCTACCAAACGGTACCGCGCCATCTATTAATAAATTTCAGAACTTAAAAGTAGTATCCATAGAAAACGCGTTATCTCATCAAATCTAAGGACACAAGCAACACTTCTTGCGACACAGGTACCGGCGTACCTCCACATTCGGGTACGCCGAGGTTCTGAAAGGGAGCATAGGTCCCGCACTGGATAACCGTGGCGGGGCACCGATGTCGTGTCATAACGTCCCCCACCCCACCCATCAACGGCCGCGCTAGAAAGTCGTTGGGTTTTAGCCGGTAGGAATCCGGCATAACCCCGCAGTGTCCTCTTCACTACCGGGTATCCAAGAGGATTTCCCAACTTTAAAAAAAGGGGGCGACACAGGTGCGAAATTTTTTTAAGGTTCTCTTGAACAAGTCAATAATCTAGCTAGGCGGAAAACTACGCTAGGAAACCCCAAGAACTAGCCTATCAAATGCAAAAAGAATTTTTAAATGTAGAGTAGGTAATAAGCTAGTCACGCCCTTTTCACCTGAAAGAGAAGGTTGTATATTATGTTACGTAATATGTTGTATATTCGTAGGAATAAAAAATATATGAAACGACGGTATCTTTACTTCAATGTAATGTTAAATAAGTAGACTAATTATCTTACTGGCAAGTGCTGCTTCAAGGTATGTCTTATTATTGACGGCGTGCGCCCAACTGACCGTGGTTAAGTTCTTCATGGCCTCCTCGTCGCTGCTAACGGCAGACGCTGAAATATAAATGAAGGTACACAAATCTTAATACTTGATTCCAAATGGGGGAATCCCATGACGTGGGAATTTTTCGTTTACAACTTTTTTATTGGTGACAAGCTGGTGCCCGCGACTTCGACCGCGTTGCAAAAGATATTTGACTGACATCGTTATCGCTGTGATGACGCCCAATTCTCTATTTTTTTAGACGGTAACTCGGGAAGAATACTTTTTTTTTTGGATGAAAGGTATTCTATGTCATTTCTTGTATTCCTGACAACGTGTATGCAAAATTTCAAAATAATAATATTTTTTACTTTTGGCAACTTTGTGAAATATTTGTTTTAAGTAGGTAACATTAAAAAGATAGTAAACAGATGACTGTCTCTGCCAAACTGTCATCAATTCCCATCAAATCAAACTTGCTAGAAAAAACAATAACACTTAAGTTTTTAATTATATGTATTAAAAACACTTGTTTGTTATTTACTTACGTTTTAGTTAATATTTATACTTTTGTATTTTCCTTTTCTTCCTAAATCTCTATCTAAAAGTGGTAACCTTAAGGTATTATTATTTAACTCGACTTTATGTTGGTAGTAGATAGATATCAAATAGATATAGAAAGCTGTTAGCTGTCACTTGTCACGTCGATACGGTTTCTGTCTTAGTGTTGCCATTATTAAATATTGTTACCACTGACCTGTAATGTAATTATACCACTGGACAGGCTGCTGTCAAACTATTTTTACTCCTATTTGAAAAACGCCATATTGACTCTGTACGCTATACTAGTTATGGAGCAACAGTAATTGGAACTAAAATTCAGAATATATCAATTTTCCTTGCGTATATATGCAACCGTCAAAATTAGTTCTGACTACTTCCGAAGGCGGCGTTTCAAAATGGTATGTACATGAAATTATCTGTCATTTGTATGGGACAGACTGTCCAGTGGTATATATTACAGGTCAGTGCAGTGCATAGACATAGTATACTTCGTGCAGTGATTGTTACAGAACAAACATTTAAAAATTATTCTAAAAATAAGACATAGACAATAAATATGAGAAAATAGTTCAAACAGAATTCCTCATTTCTATTATATTAAACTTACGTCCGCTTTTTTACAGCTGGCTTTTTTATTGTCTATGTCTTTTCTTAAAAGCTATAAATTATCTCTATACCTTTAATTGCTCATTATTTTATGATATTTCTACCTACTTTTAGTTATGTAACTTGATAAATATTAGAAAGTAATTCTGTTTTTTAATTAATCATCATTTAAAGACAGAAGTGAAAACAATTAGGTATGTGTGTATTTTTTGAATCGTCAGGAAAGTGCATACTTATATAACTACAGAGGTATCTGTTACGGTAACAGTGTCGCGAGTTCGATGGTTTTTTTCCCCATCTCGAAAATTGTTCTTATAACTATCAGCCAACTATTTCAATTCAATTAGTTTTTGCATGGATGTATTATTACGTAACATATTCTAGTTTCTGTGGTATTGTGTAGATGGCGCAATATCTGAAAATATACAGAGGTGTCGGTTACATAGTTACACGGTTACGTTACGGTAACAGGTCGCCAGTTCAATGGTTTTTTACCAATTCAAAAAAAAAATTGTCACAAAATTAATGTGCATATAAACTTCACATTACATTAGAGTACCTACCTATTAATACCATGTGTTTATTAGTTAACTCGTATTTAGAAACGAGCTAGTTCAGTCAGGTCAAATTTAGCCATGATTACAACGACGTAAACTGCCAATCCGCATCAAAGCAGTGTTTGCGGATCGTTTGATCTTACATTCAACTATGACGATCGTAATTATAAATTATAGTTAGGTATTGTATATCATTTAGTAGCAACAGATAGAGCTGTTAAGTATTCCTACTTATGAGATCCAGACGAGAGTCAACTTTGAAATATTCATTACCAAAGTGAAATACCTAAGTACTTATTTCATGAAAAATTCATGAAATAAGTATTTCATGATAGATATTTCCAAAAGTAGACGCAAATTCACCCGCAAAATGTTGACTGTATCACTAACATTTCCAAGGCATTTCCGGATTGTGAAAATCTATTTGAACTAACTCATCGTGAATTGGGATATGTAAATAGGTACGCGGAGATAACCTGGTTTAGCAACGAATTAACGCTTGGTGACTCAGACGAACGTGTGCGGAATATATAGTAGGTATTTGCTACTCCCGGAAAATCCAATACTGGATAGCGAGACTGGGAATGTTTGAATGCCGCATTTATTCGAAATTCGAATAAATGAATTTGAATTTGAATTTCGTCAAATTGGATTTCATCCTATGTCGATTTGCGGGATTGAGAAAAAATCTTTCAAGTAGGTAATAAGACGCTGGTTCACATGTTGTTTGTATTCACTAATCTATATACTAATACTAGCTACACGATCCCGGCTTCGCCCGGGTTCAAAATAAAAACTATCCTATCTATCTTTTAAGTGGGACCAAATTACACATAGTTGCGAAGTTTTATCAAAATCGGTTTAGTAGTTTAGGAGTTCATTGGCGTCAAACAACGTGAAACGAATATATTTTTTTGACTAACTTCGTTTTACTCTTATTTTTAGTCATACTTAACTCTTAAACGAATTAACTGATTTTCAGGAAACTTGGTAGATAAACATTTAAACGTACGGGACACAGGATATAAGCGGGCGAAGTCGCGGGCGCCAGCTAGTATTTTATAAAGTTACACAGTCTAAGTCGCGTGCAACAGCTAGTGTATCAATAAGTAAAGACATATTTCTGATTAATTTGTGAACCGATTTTCTTCCTTTTTAGTTTTGTAGCTGTTAAGTTAACTTACAATATTAAAAAGATAAGTACCTACATCACTGAACAGTATAATTAAAACACTTATTATTATTATTTCTAACCATTAATTTATATAATAATAAAAAATAATAAACCATTTTATATAATGAGTCTTTCCATGTCTTGTAATGTCTCATAGCGTCATCTAGTGTCACACCGCAGCACCAACTTATTGCAAAGTACAAAAACTTAAGAATAGTAGCTATAGTAAAATCTCTATTGAGGATTTTTGTTGTTAGGTAAAAACAATTGTAGAACCATTTCTTTACACCTTCGTAATAAAATTATAATAATTGAATTTTGACCAACAGGACTAAGGGCCTCTTTCACCAACTACAAGTAAAGTGTTGATTAGTTACTTTTAGAAATAATTTTATGTTTTATTAAATTATGCACTCCGTTTAGTGCATCCTTCGATAGGCTATTTTTTTCATTATTTTCTTTTTAATGTTTGTGACTTTTACCGTACAAACAAAGGTAAGGTATATTAGCTAAATTATTCCCGGTGACAGGTGACTTTAAATGACGGTTAGCCTACTTGACAGATGGTGAAAGAGGCCCTAAAGCTAGTAAGACTAGTAGCAAGTACCTAATACTATAATAATGAAAATCTAAGTCAACTTAATATCTCTTAAAAGATTCAATTCAATTTATTATTAAATTGAAATTGTTACAAGACTTTAAATGAAGTTTAAGTTATCAAAGAAAAAAAAACCTATTACTTACCTAACAATAAAATATATGTTGATGATATCACGTTTATTCTACTACTTACTGGTTTCAATTTAGCGAAATTATCTACCTACATACTTAAAGAGTCCCAGGATATGATGCATTACCTACGTCTCTTCGCAAAGTTGCTCGTCAGAAATTAAATTAAGCTATGCTAAGTAGAGCAATGGCACCCGAGTATAACAGCAGAGCCAATTTCCCTATCCCTTTCTACTACCCTTAACATTTGGACGGATCTCTAAATCTGCCACTGACAAGATAATTTATTAACCGAGAAAGAGCCTTTGTGTAAATGCCTTGAAAATAATATTTTACTAAATTAAAATGAACTTTAATATTTTCAAAAAAGGCAGAAAGATCAATATTATAAATGCGAAAGTTTGTATGGATGTATGTATGGATGTTTGTAACTCTTTCACGCAAAAACTACTGAACCGATCACCATGAAATTTTGCATACACGTTGTCTGGGACACCAGAAAGGACATGGGGTACCTTTCATCCAGAACGCGGACTTACGAATAAGTAGGTAAGAGGTAAGTAACTTACTTAACCACCATAATATTGTAGGTACTTAAACGTATTACTTAGGCACAATATATTAATTTAATTATATTAATATACTGTATATTAATTGCAGTAGGAAATTAATATACTGGAACTTAGGAATGTTTTTGTAGACAACGCCGACTAAAAAAATACCAATACTTTGTAGGTTAGGTTGGTATCCAAATTTTTTTTTCTAAGGAGAAAGTTAAGTGGTTACGAAAGAGTGTAAAAGAAAATATATATTTCTCATTCTTTGTAATCTTTAACATTATCTGATAAATTTTGATTCAAAGATTCCAAATATTATTCCAAACATTAGGTAGATAAGCATTTATACTTCAATAAAGATTTGTAATTAAGTATTTGAATTTTGTTTTAATTTATCTGTTACTTATTAATATTTCGTTTTTCTTTGTCATGTTGGAAGTTTTAATATTTTATATGATAACTCTTTTGATCTATGAGAACCTCTAGTCTCTTTTAGCATTAACATCTATCTATCAAAATGTCAAATGCCACACCTTTGTCTCTCTAAATACTAATAAATATTGTTACCTGCAAGAGCCCAAACAAATAGAAATTTCTTTATCATCGTCATAACTCCTGTCACACACACCGGCACACTTTATTTTTTTATGTATATTATTGTTAATGTCATATTTTTTTTAATAGAACGGGCGTGAACAGTGCCTGGACATCGAGTGGTCAGAGCCAGGTACTTGCTGATTGTTAAATTGACCATTGACCAATTGTCGTATGACAACTTGATTGCGCTTGTCGTGTAGAATGCTCTCAGACCGACCAAGGACTCCGGCGGAGGGACTTCCAGAGCGTAGGTGCCTACTTATCGCTAAACTAGTGTTTAGACCACTGATTTACTTGAATACAATCATGCTATAGAAAAATAATACATATTTTTTTAATTTTTTTTTATTAGAGATGGGTTTGCTCTTGGCCAACAACCAGCTGTCTAGCAAGGAAGAGGCCTATGATGGAGCGAGCTCACCCAGAAGATGCCTAGTCACTCGACTTTAAAAATATTTAGGTTATATGAGTTCGTACTTAAATACAGACGCCTGAAGGGAGTTCCAAACCTGTGGCAGTGCGTATTATAAAGGATGTTTTAAAGCGCTCCTGGTCCAAAAAAAAATAAGCATGTAATACTAATACAAAAGAAATCTCTACTTAGGTAGTCAACGCCAAACTCAATTGTATTTTAACCCCCCGACACCTAACGCAAAAATTGGGTCTTTTTGTATCTGTCTGTATGTCTGTGGAGTCATAGCTCCCAAATCGATTGACCGATTTTGAACCCTTTTTGTCTCTCAAATAATTAACGAGTATTACAGGCAAATAGTCTCATGTGAATATTTCCTGTTTTACAACTGTTTTAAATTTTAATAATCGCAATTGTTTACAGTGATTTTGGACTTTATTATATAAGTAGGTACCTACTAGTATTGACAAAAAAAAGAAAAAAACGTTGATGGCTATAACAGTCGTAGCTCTATAAGTGTTATAAATGCGTTCCTTTAACAATTTAACCGCCAGAGTCAAACGTCTACTAAATATGAAAACGAACCAACATAAATATGTTGTTATTTTTCATATAACAATTACAGACGGTTCCAAAATTATCTTCTTTCAATATCGCGTAATTTTTTTTCCATAAATAGAAATCGTAAGTGTCTACTTCGACATTGACATATCTATCGATTTGAGATAAAATATATATCTCTTATTTATTTTTTAAAGAATAAAGCCTGTTACACATGTAGTTACGTTTGTGATGAGCTTTAAGTATTATACATATTTAAATAAAATATCTAACAAATTTGAAGTCTTAAAATGCAACTACTAACTACTAAACTAACTAAGTTTTTAAAATGTTTATTTGTAGATTGGAGCCATAATCATCTTACTCCTATCATCCCCTAATGTCTTAGCCTCTTGACCTCTATTCTTGAAGGTCATGCAACCTAGGGCAGCCCAGAATACATTTAAGTAGAATTTCCTGCTTTGTTTAGACTGGAGAAACTTTTAAAAATAAATCAATTTTTTTTGTAGTATAGGGTGACAGGCAGCTGACCTTCAACATGACTGCATGCGATGCAAGTGACCGACCGCCGAGCGATGAGGGGTGCAGCATGCTTGAAGAAGCCCACATTGTTACTAGGCGGAAAAAAATCAAAAGGGAAGGTTGCCAAGGTTTGGACTCCCTGCCGGCGTCTGGGTTTCCGAGCTCATATAACCCAAATCTTTTCAAAGTTCGAGTGAATAGGCACCTTCTGGGTGAGCTCGCTCCATCACAGGCCTCATCTTCGCTACGCGGCTAGATGCTGGCCAAGAGCAAACCCATCTTTTAGTCCAAGCGGCGACCGTAAAATGGGTGGTGATCCAGAATAAGTACAAAAATTGAATTTATAACTTTTTGGATACCATAAGGAACCAACGGTCTGGCTACCTGTAACTTGACCAATTTTTTTTTACCAACAAAAGACTAATCGAGGTCTGGCAGAACTTTGGTCAAGTATTAATATTAAACTAAATAGTCTTGTCCTGTCTTCTTCTAGTCGATCTTAATATCTACGTTGGAAACCTAATTCGCATTCGCAATACACTCGTGTAGGTACCTATTGTCATTCAGACACGCGAGGTCACTTTAGCAGGTACAAAATGGAGGAACTGAGCTTCCTCAGAGAGCACACGCCTCCCGTCCCGTCCAATCATACATTCAATTTTCAACTCTATGCACCCAACTGCCGAAACAGTTTTTGGTCACGTGTCAGAATCAACTGACGTCAGGAAACCTGCCACCTACTCAAACGAGAATTGTAACTAAGTACCTATTTCACTGTTCTCGTTAATAAAGTAAAATCAAAAATTTGAAGACTTTTATATCAGGTTTATTATATAAATGCAAAAATATTGTTACAAATTTAGCTATAATTATTTTACCTACGAAGAAACGCAAAAAACTCTTGAGAAGAACTCTTAACTATATTAGGCTGTAGTTTTTATTTTTGTTTTATAAAAGGTGCTCTCTCTCCCTCGCATTCACTTACTCTATTGGTGGTGAAAAGTTGGTTATGTACAGGGAACAAGCGGAAAATTAATATTTATTATTATATACTTATTGTATATCTCTTTCTTATATTATTCTGTATTACGCAGAAAGTTATTTGTTCGTGTTAATATAATAAATTAATGTTAATATATAATCGTGTGAAAGAACAAGCGTCCCAACACCAACACAAGTTTTGTTACATGGTGTAATGTAACTCAACTTTGTGTAACTATTATGTTTCTTTGCATTTATTTTAATGTAGTGTAAGGCAATAAAAAGGGTAGTTTTTGTATTTTTATTGGTAAATAGGTACCTAAATGTCTACATATTTAAATCTAATAGAGTTTTAGTCAATTTCAAATAATATGAATTCGAAACGAAATTTCTAAAATGTTTCATGTCGACGAAACCTTCAACGCACTAATAAGGTTGACTTTTAATTGTCACTGTTTATTACTATCCTACATTTGGCAGATCTATTTATTTGTTGTATTGTGTGGTGCGTTCTTATCGGTCTAAGGGCCTCTTTCACCAACTACAAGTAAAGAGTTGATTAGTTACTTTTAAAAATACATAATTTAATAAAACATAAAATTATTTCTAAAAGTAACTAATCAACACTTTACTTGTAGTTGGTGAAAGAGGCCCTAATTATTTAGTCTAATTATCAGTCGATGAGTAGACCCTCTTTTTCAGACCAAGCGCTTTAAAACAGACATCCTATATAATGCGCACTGCCAAGATTTGGAACTCTCTGCCGGCATCTGTATTTCCGAGCTTATATAACCCAAATCTTTTTAAAGTAGGTACGAGTGAATAAGCATCTTCTGGGTGAGCTCGCTCCATCATAGGCCTCATGCTTGCTACACAGTCGATTTTATCTATATTAAGTGTTATCATAGTGCTTCATAGTAATGAAGTAATGTCTAATCTATCAGTGATACCAGTGTACGTAATGAAGTAATGTCTAATTGTCTAATCTAAGTATCAACCTACAAGATTGAAATCTATTTAAAACACACATTGAAAATTTCAAAAATGCCTATTACCTACATTGGTAATTAAATAAACACTTATTATTAGTATACCTACATAGGTATTGTACAAAAAAAATGTGGGGCTGTTCTCAATAACATTCCCAACAAAATAAGAGCGTCACATTCCGAATACAATCTTTGTGGTCATATTTAGCATTATAAGTAAGTACTTTAGTTATTTAGGAAACATTGTGCTATTATAATTTGCTCAGGCGTTTAAGTGTAAAATATTATTTTATATTTGAGGCAAAATTGTTATTGAGGCAAAAATGTGAGCAAATAATTGTACCTACTATATGTTATGTTATACCTACCTTTTTTTTTACGAGGAGTAATCCGCTTACAGATTCCCTACCGCTGGCTAGACGGTAAGGATATGTGGGGGTTGCCCAGCACCTGATCTTAGCGGCACTGGGAATACCCACTAAAACTCCCCGGTGCCTCCTTGCCCTGTGAACGGGGCGGACCGGGTTCTGCCGAGGTATCAAACTCCGATCCACCCCAGGGCAGCCTAGCCAGCTGGCTAGGCTAACGCCAACGGAGGATTGCCCGGAGACACCCAGGCAATCCCCAGACGGTGGGACCTTGTGCAGGCACACATAGGTGGTCAGCTATGTGCGCAGGTCCCCTGGGACATTTAAAGACGGGCTAGGTATGCCCGCCTTCTCCTGCCCAGCCGCCTACGTCTGAGGGAAGCGAGACCGGCCTCTTCCTCTCGCTCCCTCTCAGCTGCCTCGTTCTGCGACATTACATATTCGCAGAAGGTGGCAACTGCTTTCCAGGTGGTCTCACTGCATGGCTTCAACCATACTTGGCAGTGAGACGTCGACACCACCCAGCGCCACCTCTAATTCTCGGCGCTGGGGACTCCAGGCCGGGCACACTTGGAGCGTGTGCTCGGATGTTATACCTACCTATGAGTATTTCGTGCTCATAGAACAAGTCTCGCAGTCATTTGACAATAATCCTTACAAAACATCCCCTTGAAATAACAGCGTCAAGACAGCATCTGTGTTCGGTGTGGAGTATAAGGGATGCCGCAGCCCATTTTCTTATCCCTTTCCCCATCCCTTACCTTAATCCTACTGTAGTCGGCAACGCACTTGTACTTAGTACCTGTGGCGTTGCATACCTAAGTATGTCATAGGGTAAGGTAGCCACCCCTGAGCTGGGCTCGAAGAGAAGCGGTGTGGGGGGATCCGAGAATAAGGCCTCGGTTGTCATCTGGGACCCACACATCACCGCTGATGGTGAAATCAATCCATTGTTAGTGGGTGCATGTCATAAATATAGATACGCACACTAGATGGCGCGCGCGTACAGAAGTGGCATTCTCTATTTGACCGCCGTGTGTAATGTGTGGCTGTGTTGAGTGGTATGTGCGTGTATAGCGAACGCCACAGTGGGTATTCCCGGTGATAAGTCACTTCACCGGCGAGTCCCACACTCCCTCTCGTTGACTGGGACAAGGGGGAGTTTCCCCAAAAAACGGGGAGGGAGGTAGCCACCTACCACCAAGTAAACTGCCAGCCTGTCTGTCGACTCTTAACATTAAAGCTAACTTCAGATCTTTTTGTCATTTTCTTAACAAAATGAAGAAAATTAATAAAATAATCATAGAATTAGAATTCTAATGAAACTAATTCTATGGAAACAATAGTTTATGTATATTTGCAGACGCCCATCGCATTATTCCTGTTCCTCTTAAACTAACCGTCACAGAGTAAATAATGTAAATAAAACTTTTATAATGAAAAGTTCCAGTATCTAGTTTGTTACTGAAAAGTCGGTATTTAAAGACAATTAATTTCTATTGTCCTTTTATTTTAGTATCAAATAAAAAAAAATTACTAAAGACATAAAATAAATACAGGATACGGTTTTGTGTAAATAAAAATGGATTCATTTAATTCATGTACATTGTATTTACATGATTTTATTATTATCTTACAAATTTTTATCCATGCATATTTATTATTATTTGTAAAAAAATAAAACTTACATTCTATTATAATTAAGGTTTATTTTTATATACACAGCCCTTAATTGAAATTAAATTGAATATTGTCACATACGCTATTTGTTCAAATTTGTTCAAACCGTAAAGATATAAAATTTGAACAACCGCAGAAAACAGTTTTCCGTTTTCTGTAAGTATTTACCTCACCAAAGAGTCTGGATAAAACAAAATAAAACAATCTTGGAGATTACAATAAAAAATATTTTAGACTAGCCTTAATAATTTGTTGTGTATGCACTTACTTGTTTTATTAAATTTGAAAATTCTACAAATTGCACTAGTAGCTTACTTTCTAACTACATTATCAATATCAATAACAAATAAGTATGTGGATTTGGTCGAGATTTATTTTTATTAAAGTTTACTTATCAGTAAAACTGTAGATGCAGTTATATTACAAAATAATACTGATTCCAATAAATAACGGAATGTGATGTAAAATGTGTTTTTAAAACTATAAACTTAAATATAATTTATCATAAAAAATTGTCATGTTTTAAATTGGGTCCCTATTCTAAAACCGTTATAACAACACCCAACTCTTAATATGGCAACATTATAAGAAAAATATTGGCCATATTTCAGTACAATATTAAAGTACCCATATTACTCTATTGGTGTAACGTACCAATAGCGAAATTTCTTTACACAAAAAAAAATTTACTCTAACGTTAGCTGAAGTAGAATTGGGAATATTGTGGCTAGAACTGCACAGGTAACTACAAAATCAATTGTAACGAGATAAAATGATATTTTTTCTGGCGCCACCTTTTCCAAGATTACGAATCGCAATTAAAAATTTCTAATTTGTTGATGATTAAAAAGAGGAAATTTCAAATTCGCATATTCTTTACTTGCAAAGAACAATACCTACAATACCAAGTCACTTTTATGCACTTTTACTTATACAATTCTTGTGTTGAATTACCGTAATAGATTTCATTTAAGAGTGTAGCTGCATCATGGAGCATAGACGTAAGAAGGACTAACTTGTATGGGTGTAAACCAAAATAATAACTGTCAGGCTACAATCAAAACCATTAAATAGTGGTTCATAAATTGGCCAGAATGGCGCTTGTGTGACATTGGTATGATTGGTTGTTGAGTAGTTGATGAAACTACTGTAAATAAAATGCTCCTACAGCGCCTCCGAATTAATGGTGGTCGACGGACACTTTTCTTTTTACCTGATTCTCCATACATAGAGTTAAGAACTATGTATTAAATTAAAAAGTGGTCCCAGAATACCAGTAAATTAGGATGACGCTAGTGTAGCATTGGCGAGTAAATTAGACAAAGAAGCTATGCTACACTAGCGCCGTTCTGCCCACTTATAGAACCCTTATTTTGTTGTTGGAGAGGACCTTTTTTTTTCAGTTTGATTGTCATATGAGTCGGTACTCCTTACTTCTACCCTCCATAGCTTGCACTCAATCTCAAAATGTCCATGTCAAATAATCACTTTGACATTGTGAAACAAACTGTTCCAGCTAACTGAAGAATGGAATAAAGATTTCGTCCATTTACACATTCATTTCACTATTAGATAAGTTTTAGATCGGCAACGCGAACAGCTTAAGTATAAAATGTTCCCGCGTATGGCAAATTTCAATCACATCGGATTGAGTTTGGTCTCGCCGACTACAATGTCGCGCTCGGTGACTTCACGCGGCGGTGAATACTGAGGGGGCGCTGTCCCTCTTGAGAAGCATGTCGCGATTACTACCAACGCTGCGAACACAAGGGCTGCGCACGCGCATACGATCCCTCCCCAGTCGAGAACGCGACGCACGATACGCAAATCGGACATCGAGGCCTCGTCCACCTTCACTTTCTGCTCCACCCACAATATAGGGAACAGCAATTTTGGCACTTTCTCATATAACCTGTAAAAAGTTTGTAAATTTAGAGCATGTTTGCAGATATTTTTAACCCCCGACGCAAAACAGGGGTGTTGTAAGTTTAAGCTGTTTATCTACACAAACGGCCTACGAACACCTGTTTATAAAAGCGGCTTCGCTATGTTGTCCACGAAATTCTGTGTATAGTTCTTATTTAGTCTGAGTGATAGATATTAAGTCTAGAAATTTTTGATAACTTAGGTATAAAAATTCAATTATTAGTTATACTGAATATCTAATAGTATGCCCTAGATATGGGTATTGTTTTCACTTATTCACATTGAAGCCTTATAAAAATGTATAACGTACAAATATTGCATACTCACGCTATATTTGGATTTGGCTCTATGAAAATATTCAACTGAAATCTGGCAGAGACTTCCAACGGTACACCTAATTTCTGTAATTAAAAATATAAAACTTTAGAAGCGATTACCAAAAGAACAATTTAGGGTTCTCATAATCTTTCAAAAAATTATAACAAAAAAAACATTTACAACTGTATTTTTACATCTTCATCATACACACACACACGTACACAATGTATCAAATGTTGATTTTGTACAAACGATATCCAATTCTTACCGGTTCCACAGCGAAGTAGAAGGAATGCTTGTCCTCATCAGGCTGCATCCCGGAGACCAAGTCACGTAGAGCTGGGTCTCCGTAGAGGAAGTGTGGAAGACTGATGAATGCCGGCGACCCCAATCGACACGAGGATACATTCATGACACCAGACCACATACATTCACCATTACAGAAACAAGTATTCGATGGAGACACGGACGCTGAAAAGTAATGAAAGAAATAATTATGTATTTTAACCATCTACTTACATCGTCAACATAAATAATTCTATGTTGTAGAATATTTTGTAGCTATTTGACGACACGTTTGGTCTAGTGGCTAGTAACCCTAGCTGTTAACAAAACGGTCGCGGGTTCGAATCCCGCTAGGGACAAATGTTTATGTGTTAACATTTTACCTTTGTACCTGAGTCATGGTTGTTTTGTATTTATAATAGGTATGTATGTATTTACAAAATTAATTAAACAACTGTCTGATATCCATGATACAAGCATTAGTTGCTTAGTCCTTACAAAACAGGGGAACAAATTGTCTTACAATTATCAAAGCTTCTCTCGTTTATCGCATATTTATGGTATTGTAGTCCGTCAATTTGGCCGCTGTGCTGGTACCCCATGTGAACCGTTCGGCATAGATCCGCTATGAACATCGTCAGCTGAGACTCCTCCGTTAAACTCCTAGAGATGAACTCGCCAGCACTTCCCCGTAACTGTAACATGAGACGATTTAGGTTTTAAAGTGATTTGGCTCTATGAAAAAGTTCAAAAGCTATACTTTCCTATATACTAACATAGGCATAGGCACATAGGCACATACATCAGCACATAGGCGACAACAATACCAACAAACGTCGTTTTTTTAAGTAAGTTTTTTTAATCAAAACGTAAACACAAACTGAATTCTCACCTCTGCACACTTTCCTTTATAGTATGGGAGATGATCTTCATAGTTCCACTTGAGAATCTGCCCCGGTAGAGTTCCACTTAGTACTCCAGTCGAAACTTCTGTATAACCGTCGGTGTCTAACGAATTGTTTCTCTGAAACATTTTGTGAAATATAAATTATGGAATTTTTGAATTTAGAAATTTTAACTACCTTAAAAATGCTTAAGAAAATAAAAAAAAAATCTTTTTAATGAGGAAGAATGCAATACGAAACTTCTTAGAATACACTTTTCCATTATACCAATTTAGTAAAATTGATTCTACCTATCTTAATAAAAAAGCATACTAGACAGATAGTCAGTATATATGAAGTAGTTTTCATTTCTTAAAGAATGACCAAAGTTAAAATAGTCAAAATAGTTAAAATGACCAAGACCAAAGTTGGACTAACCAAGGTCTATTAATTTTATGAAATCTGCTACTTTTAAGGAGCTATTGACAGAAGCGCTTATGTTCTAATACGATTTAAACTAAATTAAATTTACCCCATAAAACCACCCGAATTTATCCACGGGTGGTGGTCCACCAGTCGTACTTGAAGGCAGGCTCTTAGCCAAGTCCAAGAGAGGATCTTCGTAACCATCAAAGAGCAGCTCATGAGCTAGTTTCGAGACAGAGATATGTTGGCCAAACATGGCCAAGGCCATAGCCAGACCTTTCTGGCGAAGGAAGCCCCAATCTCTTGCTAGATAAATGGCGGACTGTAACGAAAATAGAGTACACATTATAGTAATTATAATCTGCATTTATTTGTAGGTATATAATGAGATGATCAAACTCTAAAATAGTACAATAATTTGTACTATTTTACAAATTTGCACTGCACTGGTTGTTTGCGCTGACTCCCGAGATACAAGCCAACCAGGTGGACAGCGTGGTATGTCGGTTAGGAATAGACGGTCGAACCTAGTTCGGGAGTTAGAAATCTATTAACCATGTTAAAATTTGCATTCACATCAATCAATACAATTAAACGGTCATGCATGCATGAAAGCACGTAACGCATGTCATGCTGCATGATCGTCTAGGGACCGCTTTACACTTATGAGGTGATACTTACAGCTGCAACAACATTCAAGGTAGTTATGTTGTTAGTAAGTTTCCCTTTGCTGGTGGGATCGTAGTGCCAACTCTTGAACGTGCGGTAGCCGACAGAGTTGTTGTGAGGATGCCACGTTATATTCACGTGTTCACGCTCTTCACGAAACCGATAAGGCCCTGAATAATCAAATATTACATATTTAGAATGGAATAGGATAATATTTTATTTGTAGTAAAGGCTATTTAAGAACATACATAGGTAACATATAGAATGACAAACACAAATCGGCTCCAACTTAGCAGTAGCTTTAAAATCGGTACAGTATTTAAAAAATCCTAAGATTGTCGAATAGATTGTAACTGTGAAATTATTAAATTTAATTGTCCTTGTCTGTATCGCAGTAACATTTGCAGACGATTTATTGTCAATTTAGCCTCCTTTTATTTATTTATAAATATTATTATACCTTTATCTCGAGCCTGTCAGTCAGGTTTCGTAAATAACTTACTGTATTGTTGTAATTATTATTTTCTGTTTAATCTCAGGAAAATATAAAGTAATTAAACTAAAAGATATGACTTTGTTGTGTGTGAATTGAACTTTTTGTATTTTTACCTGTTTCCACCATATTAGGTAGCTCTTCTGGAAATTTGTCAGCATTAGTCCAATTGAAGAGGTATATGTCAAAAAATAAAGGCACTTCAGGCTTCCGCCACATTTTAAAAGACCGCGAAGTTGGTGTGAGAGCTAATTCCTGAAACAAAATATTTAGTTTTTGCAGTTCAGGTATATTCCATTCAATATCTGTATACTTTTTGTATACTATATTCAGCAAATAAATTGATTTGAATTTGAATCAGATATAATAAGGTGAGAGAGTGTCAATAACAAAATAATTATTCCAAAAAATACTGACTACCAAAACAGTTAGATTCTATCGAACAATAAACAATCGTCTGAATTGTATTGATTGCTTTTAAAAAGGACCACTCGACATGGTTAAATTAAGACGTCACCAAATTCGTATCGACGTAGAGATCATAGGAATATTGACCGACTTAGCAATAGACTATTTGACTTCAGGTCGTGCAGCTGTTGTGGGATAATCGTAAACGTTATCCCTTTTCGATTAAACCAGCCATTCAAGGTGATCAATTGAAACAATTAACTGATATAACCCAAGAACAATGTCCAAAATATGACGCCACTTTATTGTAGGGCTGTGAGCAAAACCACCAGGATTATCGTATAAAACCTTGACACATAACGTACACTCGTCGAATATGTGTCGAAGCCTTAAACGTAGATTTTAAAGTGACCTGCAGTGTCAATGGGTTATTACACTTATTATTAATGTGATGAAACTAAGTATAGACATACATCTCTATAGTTACATAGACATAGACTCTATAGACAATAGACATACATAACACTATAAAGATCGGGGCATTTGGAAAATTTTCCATATTTTTTTATTGTTTCCTTCGTAAGGTAATATATTACAAAAAAAAAGTACAATAACAATACCTATCGTTTATTTGTTTACAACTTTTAACAATGTGTCTGATTGTGAGAAAAAAATTGTTTAACAGAAATTAGCATTTAACAAGTATTTTTACGTATACATTTGCGCATAGAAAAAGACTTATCATCATCGTGATAATACCTGATGCGAACACCTCGTATCCCTTTTCTAATTTATTTGAGAATTGTTTTTCTTCTTTTTTGACGACAAAAGATTTTACAAAAAATTTTAGCTACCATGAAACAGATAGGGCTAGACGATCATGCAGCTTAACATGCGTTACGTGCTGTCACGCATGCATGACCGTTTAATTGTATTGAATGACTTGCAACTGCGTGCTGACAGTTTATTGATAATTCCTTTTATTTTTCATCCTGCAAACTATGACTGACATACACGCATGATCGTATAGCGGTCCCTAGACGATCATGCGGCATGATATGCGTTTACGTCATGCTGCATGTCACGCCGCATGATTCTCTAGGGACCGCTTAACATTGTTTGCGTTATCTTCTTGGCTTTACTATGGGTAATTACTTTATCTCTTAAGATAACAAAAGTTAATATATTTTTATATATTATGTAGGAGCCCGTTATCACACTTCAAAATGCAATGGGAAATACCGGGCTGACTATGCGTCAGCCAAATTTTCACGTTTTTTTAAGGGTTCTGTAAGTGTGGTTACTGCCGCCAGATTCGCTGCCCAAGTGACAGAGAAACGCAGTGCCACTACTTTCCAGATCCAGACCAGAGTCAACTTAGAAAAGTTCATTTCCAAAGTCGACCCTGCCGGAAATCGAACCCGGTCTAAACACTCATCCAACTGGTTCGTCATAAATAAATATTTATGTAGCTATACGCAACTCTAACAGCATCCGAATATTGCCTTTTCTATATTCCCGAATACTTAAATTGATTGTAGTCACGCGATACTCACGAGGAAACCTCCATACTTAATGAAGGCTCTATTACTTTGTGCACTCTATTTTTTTATAATCTTTTATGTTGAATTAATATTAGGAATTTATGAATATTCGTATATAAAAAAAATAAAAATAAAAAAATAAAATAAAAATCGTATATAAAAAGCAGTATAGGTATACTGCTTTTTTTAGTAGGTACCTATTCATTGCATTAGACTTTACGACAGTCGAATACGCAGTGATATTCCCCATACAACATACGATTTAAAAAGTTTAGTGGAGTCTTTAAATAAACTCGAAGTGAGAAATTAGTCAAATAACGAATTGTACAGGTAGACATAATTATAAGTCATTTCGTTATGTATAATTATAATTATTATTTTATATTTTATTTTATATTTTTATCCTTACTAATAATTATAAATGCGAAAGTTTGTATGGATGATGTATGGAAGGATCAGAGCCTTATCTATAAATAAATTTAAAAGTGTCATTAAAACTAAACTCCTCTCAAAAGGCTATTATAAAATCAGTGATTATTTAAATGACAATGAAGCCTGGATTTAAGCGATTCGGAGCTCATAGGTATTGTGTTGTATAGTATGTATACTTTAATATTATTATTATTATTATTTTTAAATTGATTGTAGTATACATAGTTGTTATTTTATATTTTAAAGATGACAAAAAGATTAGTATCCTGAGTTTCTTTCGGGGTTTCTTCTCAGGATCGTCATCTTGGCTTTTTTCCGAAACCCTGGTAAATTTAAATTTATGATGACGATCATAAGAGTTTCTTGTAGAAACCCAATAGATAAATAAATATTTTGATTTGATTGATTTGATTTGATATGGATATTATTTGTAACTCTTTCACGCAAAAACTACTGAACCGATCACCATGAAATTTTGCATACACGTTGTCTGGGACACCAGAAGGGACATAGGGTACCTTTCATCCAGAACGCGGACGAAGTCGCGGGCACCAGCTAGTAATTTTAAAAACCCATTATGGGCGCAGTATTATAAAATAAATAAATAAGTAGTCTATCCAATCAATCTGATATTATAATGTATTTTATTCTTATGTAAGTTTACTTACGTGCTGCACAAAACTATTGGATTAAGTTTCCATTCCATGGTGCATCTATAGGTAAGATTTTCTGCTTAAAGTATGCAATATATCTAATACGTGCTAATACAGACAGAAGCGTCCTTATGCGAGATGATTGAAGTAGATCCAACCAAGTTTATTGCTGTATAATTGAGATTTCCTCTTTACGAACTGATGGACAGTTCTCAGAAGATTAAACTTGTGACGTCACTTCAGTAATAGATAGGTACTTAAATATATCAGTTACATAGGGCCGGTTCCTAATTTCCTATATCCCAACAACGAATCGTTTTTGCCTACAAACGGTACTTATAGCCACGAGTCGTAAGGGTGACGCGATTCTATATTCTTTAGAAAGTTCTTCCATAAGTTTGTAGAAAACTTATGGAACGCTTTGTTACAATCCGTTGTCGGAAAATGAAAACGAGTAGTTACTTGTAAACAGTGACGAATGGTAGATTATAGGAACCCGCTGTTAGTCAACCTGAGTTTAAACTTAGGACATAGAACTTAAAAAGTTTGACTTAGAATTTGCGAAGTTGTTATCAGACAAAATTAAAAGTATCTGACCTAGCTATAAATGAAATAAAGACTAAATTAAAGAATATTTTAATGTGCTTAAAAAAAAAAAAAATTATTTGGTTTAGCTTTAATTTAGTCTTTATTTCATAAAAGCTAGGTGAGGTGTTTTTGAAGATATTGAAGATTTTCTAGCCGACCCATTTTCTTTGCGGTCCAGTCCAGGGTATTATAGTAAGTATAGGTATCAGAACACACATAGAGCTGAGGAAATCTAACTAACCCCTTCCGCATGTTGACCCCTTCCGCAGTTCACTCGGATTTTTGTTTTAAATAACAATAAAGGAAATTGGTAACATTTACTTTTTCCTACCTTAGAAATAATTACAGTTTGCGTACACTAGTTAATATAATTGATATCCATTTCCGAGTAGTAGGCGATGTCACAATTGAAACCGTACAACTGTGTCTATGAAATTGTCTAGCGAGTTTACATCAGCCAGTCCGATTAAGACGGTTTGAAGGGTGTGCCCTGTTAACCTAATTTATTACAAACCAGCCGTTGCACGCGACTTCGCCCGCGTAACTTTATAAAGCCTTTTATAAGCCTCTTTATATAGCCTATATGTTACTCGTTATTTGTTGATAACGGAGCTTTCTATACTTTTTCTAAATCGGCCCACTAGTTTTTTAGTTTATTCATTACAAACATACAAATCTTCTCTCTTTATAATATTAAGTATAGAATACATAGAATAGACAAAAGTATTAACCACACTCATTTCCTTTACACATCCTTTTTTTTTGTCTTTATATAACCTTTTTATGCCATCTTGGACGCTGCCCATGCTGGCTAAATTTGGCGACTGAACTCCTTCTCGAAGTAGAATTTACCTACATAATTGGACTGTTTATTTCAAGTAGAAGTAGGTACTCGACAATAAATTCGAGATATTAGGTCCTAACCTCAGTAGGTTCAGTGATTGTGTGCACAATATGGACGTTTTACATCATTCTCGTCCGTTTAAGTATTCATCTTTTGGGAAATAGGAACAATCATCATTTGCGAAACTCGTTTTAGGCAATCGACCATCGTGTTGCCAGTATATTGCAAATAGCATTTTCCTAAAAATCAATTTTGTTTTTAATGTATTAAAGTAACAAACGCTTCAAACCAATACATAATTTAACAGCCTGAACAAAGATTGTTCAAGGAAACAGTTGGCGTTTTCATTTTGCAATTATAAAGTGGGTGGCGTCAAACAAACGTTATGTACGTCACTAATCGAAGGGTGCAGTTTTAATTGTATTACGTTACAATATATTGTGTGTAAGGGGACTTACCTTTCCTAGTATTAAATCAAATATGCTGCCCCAAGCGAGGGCGCACGATGCAGCCGCTATGGCCAGAAGCACTCCTCCGCCAGCCCCCAGCCACCGCCACTTGGGCATCTTTCCGCGCATCATGTGATCAACGGTCACAGCCACTCTGAAACATTACAAAACCTGGTTCCAATACCGTATGACTTTTTCTGTGTGATCATCTAAATCTATATCATCTAAATTGGTCTAACGCTGTTTTATAAAAATTACATGTCACCAAAGATAATTTATTGGTCTCGCTGCGCTCGACTAGATAGAGCGCTATACAAAAGCTCCAAAAACTTTTTATTGTAGTGTGTGTAAAAAATCATCACTTTTTATCACTTATTACCCAGTTTTATTATATTTTTACACAGTTTCACTACGCAAACTGGTATTTTATTATACCTAAAATTTAATAAAACATTCGGCACGCACACATCACAGACAGTTTGCAGTGTGACTGGTTCGGGTACGCCGAATTCGGCGTACTATTTTTTGCCGCATTTTACAAGTACGACGGCGGTATCTTGTCGAGCGCAGCGAGACCAATCATTTATCTATGCGTGTCACATTGTTTGAGGCCAATGGACTCCTAATCTACTGAACCGATTTTGATAAAACTTCGTAACTACGTGTAATTTGGTCCAACTTAAAAGATAGGATAGTTATTATTTTGAACCCGAGCGAAGCTTTTTTTTTACTTTCCCTGTTTCACTAATGGAAAGAATGATAAACTAGGATGGTTTGCATATAAAAATGCATCTCGGGCGAAGCATTATATTCAAACTAGTGTCATTTCTTATCATAATATATATGATAAGAATATACGGATCCGTAAATACTGTTTACATAACTAATTACAAGCAAGTTCATAGCCGATAGGTACTATTAGAACTCATTATGCTTAGGTAAATATTTCTTCGTCAATATTTTAATTAGGGTTAAAAGTCATCACTTTAAATGTAAGAGAAAAATATTTTTTTTGTTTTATCGTAGGTAAATAATCAAATTATGTAAGCATACAAAATGTTGTGTTATGTGAGAAAAAAACTTAAGCTGTTTTTTTTTTTTAAATGAAAACTTCTCTAAGGCGGCTTGGGCAGTTATTTGTAATTTGTATGAAAACAGTAAATGTGGACGAACATGCGACATGCGAAAATTCGACACTTATTTTATGAAAATTGTAGTTCGCTTTGAGGAACGAAACGATAGCGCGTTATAATATGGAGGCTCTAGCCAAGATGAAATTTTGCATACACGTAGTCTTTTTTTTTGGACAGGAAGAGGCCGGAAGCCAGATCGGCCTCTTCCTCTCGCTCCCTCTCAGCTGCCTCCTTCTGCGACATTACAGAACCGCAGAAGCAAGCAACTGCTTTCCAGATTGTCACACTGCCAAGCATGGCTTCGACCATGTTTGGCAGTGCGACGTCTCGACCACCCAGCGCCGTCTAGCACATGAGGACTATGCTAGGACTCCGGGCCTAGCACATTTGGAGTGTGTGCTACATGCATACACGTAGTCTGGGGCACCAGAATGGAGATAGGCTCACCTTTAATCCAGAACGCGGACGAAGTCGCGGGCACCAGCTAGTATTATAAATGTGAATGTGAGTTTGTTTGTTACGCTTTCACGCAAAAACTACTGAACCGATCACCATGAAATTTTGCATATACGTTGTCTGGGACACCAAAAAGAGCATTGGGTTCCTTTTATCCAGAACGCGGACGAAGTCGCGGGCACCAGCTAGTAATTTTATAAAGAGAGAAGATTTGTATATTTTGTAATGAATAAGCTCAAAAACTAGTGGGCCGAGTTTAAAAATTCTTTCACGTATATGTTCAATTAAGATATTATGTATGACCTAATAATGTTTGATAACAGTTTGTTGACATGAAACATATACTAACTTAATTATTATTATTACACATTGATTGGGTGAATATCAATATTAATAATAAATCTGTAAGTGTAGGTATTGTATGTATATATGTATCTATGGCTGGGTTGCACCACCTTACTTTAACCATAACAAACGCCGCAACTTCAGTTAATTCGCACTTATTTTCGGCCGAAAATGAGTTTTAGGCCGAAAATGAGTTGCACCAGTTAACCAGTTATGATTATTTGTTAAGGCCCCACTCCCTAAACATTATGATTGTTTGCCGTAAAACTGTAAGTAAACCAAATATCACATCAATGTAAAACTTAAATAATATTATATTTTAAACCTTTTTCTAGTCATTGTCAAGACAGAAACACAATTAGTGGAAATTGACTCGACACTTTTATTTTTTAAAATTGAGTCATTTATTCGACTTTTTTTCTTTTATCTCAGAAGCAACTTTAGTTACATATGCAAAATAAATACTCATAGAAAGAAAATGAGGTTTATTAGTTATTTTCAAGACAAAATTTACCTAGAACGATTATTATTCTCATAATAAATTAAATTTGATTTGAGACTTACGTCATTTAGTTCTATGCAAGAAAAACAGAGAAATGGATCATTCGATATTCAACCTTATTCGAACCGTATTTGTGTTTGAAAGGGAATGCATGCGAGTGTTCCTCAGTACCGCGCTGTGCGCCCACAGAGAACGTTTTGGGAGCGTCACCTTAACTGGTGCAACTCATTTTAGGCCTAACCGTTATTTTAACTGAAGTTGCGGCGTTTGTTATGGTTAAAGTAAGATGGTGCAACCCAGCCTATGTGTGTATGTATGTATGTATGTTCCTCCATAACACTTAAACGAATTAACTGATTTTCATGAAACTTGGTAGATAAACATTTAGACGTACAGTACACAGGATAGGCTACTTTTATCACGCGGGCGAAGTCGCAGGCGACAGCTAGTTGTAGGTTATAATCAATGAATGGTACACAAAACTATAGTCACGTTATTTATATGGGTGATTCTACAAAAGTTGGGTAACTTTTGACCATATTTTGTTTACTGTAGTTATTGAATCAAATTTCTACAAATTCGGGTGTTTAGGATAGCTGATCTAATGAATATATTGTTCCAAATCGGGCCAGTCACTTTTCGGCTCTTTTTTTTTAATATAATCTTGGTCAATTTTTTTAGCATGCCGTATGATGTTTTAAACTGAAATATGAAATAGAAATGCTTATACACGGTAGCAATTAACATAAAAGTGCTCTAAAACAAATAAAACATCAATATAACTGACAACGGACTGACGCCAACGGACTCACAAAAATACATAAATTTGATGTTATAATTAGAACTAATGTTTCTTTTGGTAATTTCGAGTATCAACAAGCTACATTTTGACAAAACATAGTTAACTATGTATAAATCAAAATAAACCTCAGGTTAACAAGAAAATAACGACTCACCAAGAGACTGATATTTTGACTGGATCAGTACGTGTATTACAATGTAAACACAACTCTAGCACTGGTACAGCAATAACAGCCATAAAATGGTGCGGTCCGCAGCTAACTTCATTACTAACTTTAAAATTCTAACAGGGATTTCACCTCGAGTTGCTGATATTTGGCGAGAATTTCAAGTTTAAACAACACACAACGGACTGACGAAAAAAACTAAACACAAAGTTTCTTATTTTTTTAAAAATAAAGTGGAGAATATTACATTATGAAAGTTGTAGTATACATTACTATGTACTTCACAGATTGTAGTGAATTAATAAGTTTTCTTAAATCGATGATAATGTTTAACAGACAGTCACTTGACTGCTGGTTTTCGGGATTGTGACATGCCAAAGGACTGACTTTTTAAACATTTATTGTGTTTTTTTACTAACTTGTATTTAAAATAAAGAGCTGAAATTGGGTGACCAAATAAGGGACTTTTAATTATTTTAAAATAAAATGTAATAACAATAACATATAATAATACTTCGTATCTATTGGCTGATGACATTGAGTTACCCAATTTTTGAATATTCACCCATATTTGTTTCTCTACGACTAATTAGTTTGGGATACTTATACATTCTTTGTAAATTATTTCAATGGGTCGAATTTAAAAATGACTGGAAGGCGTCTCCATGCGCGCGATATCTAAGGGCCTTATCAGATACGAAACATTTCCAATATCAGCGGTTTTGTGATTATATCGTTTCTGCGTATTATTATTTTTGGAGTTTACTCCTTAAGAATCGATTTGTATATTTGTGTGTGTGTGTGTGTGTATATATACATGTGTGTGTGTCTGTGTGTGTGTATATATATAAGCCCGTTTATGTTTATCCGCATTTCTCAGTTTAATTTTTTGTACACTTCCTTTTTTTGTAAAACTAATATGTGTAAATATTTCTTTATTAAGTATTTTCCGAATTAATAGACAAGTAAAATATATATGTGTATGATTGACATTCATTATTTTAGTCTCTTTGTAAATTTTGCTAGTAGGTACTAAGAAGTTATGGTGAAATAGTGATTTAATTAATTTATTCTGCTCAATTTGGATTAGATTTAAATTAGTTTTAGCAGCTGAACCCCAGATTTCGATTAGGTAGTCTATATGAGGCTTGATAAGCGTGTTATAAATAACATATCGCACTTTCTCAGGTAGACATCCTGCGATGCGTCGTATTGCTCCTGTTAGGGAAGACAATTTAGATCTAATTAGATAATAAAACCTGATTAAAGTTTAGTTCCTGGGCGAAGCAGACAGCAGGTCGCTAGGTATATTTATAATATATTAATATATTTTCAAAATGTCGTTTACTTATGTTGTTTTTTTTTTTATTTTCAGTCATATTTGCACACTAACAAAATTAGACGAAAATTAGTTTTTTTTTAAGTCTTTGCGACATAAAAAATAAGTACATAAGTAGGTAATTAGTGTAAATTCTTCAAATTACATTGTATTGTATTATTCATTCATATAAATTGAATATATTATTTTACATTCTTATAACATTATCTACACTATTTCCGCAGCAAACATTTTGTGCCAATAAACAACATTGTTGTATTGTTGTGTCGTAGAAAAGTGAATTAATTAAGTATAGACGACCTTGAAACTTACATGTGTCCGTCCATGCGTCTTAACTATTTATAAATGATTCACATTGACACGTGAATTTCCAGTGATAACGAACGAAGCGTTATAACCTAATAGAGAAATGGCGCTATAACCTTCGACTATGAAACTATTTGGAATAGCCTCTGAAATATCTTCAATTGCAGTCAAATTTTTGGAGTTTTCTCCATAAAGAGTCGATTTGCATAATATATAAGCCCCGGTATGAAAATTTATGGGAGTAAAATCAAAATTGTCACACGGAATGCGTTAAGTACGTTCTATTTTCGAATATTTTAGAATATATCTGAAGTTTCATTATTATGTACTAGCTGCTGCCCGCGACTTCGCCCGCGTAACTTAGTAAATTATGTACTTATAAACCTTCCTCGAGAACCACTCTACCCATTAGTGAAAACCGCATTAAAATCCGTTGCGTAGTTTTAAAGATCTAAGCATACAAAGGGACATAGGGACAGAAAAAGCGACTTTGTTTTATACTATGTAGTGATTTTATAAAATCGTCCGTAAGAAGTATTTATTAATTGTCTGTCATTAAAGAAGAAAGAAAGAAAGAATATTTTCTCTTATATTTATTTATCGTTCGTGGAGTAAACTCCAGTCGTGCGTCGGAGCTGATATACACACATTTTTGTATAGGTATGTATAGATATTTATTGTCTATAATTATCAAAACTATTCCCTAGCAACTATCAAAAAGTAATTTTAAGGAGATTTGTAAGTAGGTAATCGTGATTTTTTTTAAATGCCATAGTAAAAATTTAACATGTTAACATGTTAAATAATATAATTATTTATTATGTGTTGGAAACTAAGATTGTCAATTAAAAAAAAATGTTTCGAATATTTTTTTAAAAATATGAATTTCTTTTAAAATTAAAAAATATTTAACCCTATAAGTTAAAGTGCATTGTACCTACTTAAAACTTACTTAAACTATGATAGGCTAGTAAAAGTCCCAAACATTAAAAAGAAAATAATAAAAAAAAAATCTCCTTTCGAGAGAAAAAGGATGCAAATTATTTCTAAAACTAACTAATCAACACTTTACTTGTAGTTGGTGAAAGAGGCCTTAAGACTCAATTGATTACATACTCCATTAGTATTTATTCAACAAACAGCTTCAGCTACAATCATATGACACTCGTCCTCTACGCTGCAGCACTTGTGGCGTTGCTTGTGGTAAGCGACGGTAGCCACCTGCCATCAAGTGCCATAATAATAAATAATAGTACCTACTGTTAATAAAGAAATAAAAAATCGACCTTCAGGATAAAAAAATGTTTTCTTAGTACGTCAAATAGATATTTATTCACATAAACGCTAGAAATATTTTTATGATTAACCATATATTAACAATTGACAAATAAATGGTTATTTAAAAAAATATACTTCAGTAGATATATTATTTGCGTTAATTAAAATTAGCATACTAAGTACACGATTGTTTTGAGTGATAATTCCATTAGGGAAGCCGCACACTTTCGGTCAATGTAAAGTTTTCTGTCAATACTAATAGAGTATGGTGAAATCCCGCCTTAATGTAACTTTCAAAGGTTATCCGGCTCATATCTTATTAACGATAAAAGATTGTTTTCAATTCGGTAATAGAATATCTGTACATTAATTGGAGAAAAATATGTTATTTCAGTGCTAGGTGAAACCAAGCGTTTGATTTTTGTTATTAATTTATAGATAGTATCATGTTTACATATTTAAGATACGCGAATCCGCGAGGCAAAGTTAGTAACTGAACTTACATATACGCAAATAAAAATATTGAAGATTTAATTTAACTGCCTGGGTTTAGAATTAACGGTGCTAAGTATTATTCTAGCTGGTGCCCGCGACTTCGTCCGCGTTCTGAATGAAAGGTAGGTAGGTAGGTAACCTATGTTCATCGTGTATGCAAAATTTCATTAGTTTTTGCGTGAAAGCGTAACAAACAAACAAACTCCCATTCACATTAAAATTTATAATATTAGTAAGAATAAGCATAAATGACTATTATTTATTTTATAATAAATAAATAATAGTCATTTTTAAACCACATAATATGAAACACCTAGAAAATTCAGAGGAGCTTTATCAAACAAAATTATATTTTGTGAAGATTTTAAGATATTTTTTTGCATTTAAATATAAGTATTTTATAAATAAATGTTTGTCAATAAAAACCTTAAGTATTATATAAAAAAAATATTGATAAAGACTAAAAAGAAAGTAAAGAGGTCTCGCGGGCATAACGACGTGGTATATCGTAAGCGGATGTCGACAATAAAATTCCTTCGACCGTCACAGTTTGACGACCTTTTATTGAAAAATAACCCAATTTCCTAGTTATGAAATGACTAAAACAATGTGCCGCAATTTTAGGTCTAATTCGAACCATTCATATTATAGTTAATCCAGATCTAGTTAAGCAAATGAAATCCTACAAATGTCTGCCATTTCTACTTAGCCTGTCTGGCGACCTTAACGTATAAAAAACTAGCTGTTTCAAGCGATTTCGTCCGCGTAATTATTATAAAATATAGCCTATGTTACTAGCTGATAATTATAGTTTTCTATAAGTGTAAGAATTTTTAAAATCGGTTTAGTAGTTTTTGAGTTTATTCATTATAAACATACAAAAATACAAATCTTCTCTCTTTAATTAGTTTTTTTTTGTAAATACATACATACATATTATAAATATCTACAAACATCCATGACTCAGGTACAAAGGTAAAATGTTAACACATAAACATTTGCCCCTAGCGGGATTCGAACCCGCGACCGTTTGGTTAGCTAGGGTTAAGTACTAGCCACTAGACCAAACTTGTCATTATTACAAATATGGCACTCCTTACTCACTTATCTAAGAAAGTTAGTTATATTCAGTCGTATCATTGTGTATCGTGTGAGGAGTAACAATCGTAAGTACTGTAGCGTCATGATTCGCTTTCCCAGACCGGACAGGACGTGGTCATTATCTCGTTGATGTTGAGACGAATTTAGAGGTATAGGGCCTTCGTCAATGCAAATGCACTCACTGTATCGTACATGTACCCGTCTCAGGACATTATTATTGGTAAATTGTAAATGGCTTCAAATAATATAAACTAACTGCTGTGTAAAATAACTGTACAAAGTATAGCCTAAAGCCTTTCTCGATAAATGGACTATCCAACACAAAAAGACATTTTAAATTCGAACCAGTTCCTGAGATAAACGCGTTCAACCAAACAAACTCTTCAGCTTTATAATATTAGTATAGAAATACCTATAGTACCTATAGATGCGAAAGTGAATTCGTTTGTTCCTATGATAACTTGAAAATTCCATGAAAGCCCTTAACTCAACCAATAAAAAAAATCGACGAACGAACTGATAGCGAAGAGCCTTGACCAACGCAAGAGGCACGCACTAGATGGCTGGATCAAGAGACAGCTGATACATAAGGCAGTACTCCTTGACAGCGCGTTGTCAGAAGGCTCCACTCTCTGGAGTCCTAACCACCGGTAGCCTGGGCCTTGCCCCGCTACCTGCGGAATACTAATTTTAAGTTTTTTTTTTTATAATAATTATATATGTGAAAGTATAACTCTGTCTGTCTGTCTTTCTGTCTGCTACCTTTTCATGAATGAATTTTGAATGAATGAATAATGAAATTTTGCATACACGTTGTCAGGTATACAAGAAAGGACATAGGGTACCTTTCATCCAGAAAAAAAGTAAGTATTGTTTCCGAGTGATCGTCTAAAAATATAAAGAACTAGCTGGTGCTCGCAACTTCGTCCGCGTTCTGGATGAAAGGTACCCTATGTTGTTTCTGGTGTCCTAGATAATGTGTATGCAAAATTTCATAGTGATCGGAACAGTATTTTTTGCGTGAAAGAGTTACAAACATCCATACATCCATCCACACATAATACAAACTTTCGCATTTATAATATTAGTACTAATTGGGCGCCAACTGTCGCGTGGCGGCGCCACCGTCGACACAGCGATCACGATGTCGGGCGTTATTACCTACTCATAAGTATATTTTCTTTTTCAACGCGCACGAAGTCGCGGTCACCAGCTAGTTTTTATATAATTGTAAAAAAATTAAGAAAATTAAAAAATAATAATATCGTGTAATAATTTCTGAGGGAATTGTCAAAGTCAAAGATTGTCACCAAGATATGAATGCTCCAACGTGTTAACAAATGCACATAATATAGCTTATCGTCCAGTATTACGATAACATTATCACTTATCAACTTACTCGTACTTATTAGCAAACGATCTCTTTCAACTTGATCCTAAATGAGCTACTATCCGTTCTATAAGTACGAGTAGAAGTAGTGACCCGACAATCTAATATATAAAATTCTCGTGTCGCGGTGTTTGTTGCCAAACTCCTCCGAAACGGCTGGACCGATTTTGATGAAATTTTGTATGCTTATCCGGTAGGTCTGAGAAGCGGTCAACATCTATTTTTATACTTACCTCTAAATGTTAAGGGTGGTCCATCCCAAAAATTTTTTTTAATTTTTTTTGCAAAACAACGTTTGCCGGGTCAGCTGGTTTCTTTCTAAAAATCCTGCCTCTATTAGGTATCGCATGATATATTATTTCGATGGTGAAAACCAAATCCATTTGGTGGTTTAGAAGGAGTTAGCGGAGAAACAGACAAAAGCGGACATTGTTTTATAATATACTAGTACCAGCTGCCGGCTTCGCCCGGGATGCAATTTTTATATACCTTTCTCGCTTATCCCTCTTTACATAAGTGAAAACCGAATTAGAATTGGCTTTTGGTTGTATGATTTAGAAGTAAAAGTCGACTTGGTTGCAAACTGTTTTTTCTATTTATTTAAAAACTTAGGTACCTACCGAATTAAAACTTATTATATACGTATACCTATGTTTATAATCCTTCCGTGTAAAATATAAAAAATTTTGACAGACGCGGAAATCGACTTGAAATTCATATCCGGGAATTGGCAGGTTTTTATTCGGAATTTCTCAATTCGAACGTGTAAACAAACACACTCTTCAGCTTCATATAATACTTAGTATAGATATCGTAGATAAAACTACCTAGATTTAGATTTAAAAAGTCTGACATAATTAAAAAAAATGAATAGTCATTGTTTTCAAACGAATAATATAATAATTCAAAAAGAATCTTACTATCCTACCATTTCTACTAACAAGATTAGTTATCAGTTTAACCTTTGATAAAGTTTTAATAATAAATATGCAAACCAAATTGAATTTTATAATAATACTAGCCGGTGCACGCGACTTCGTCCGCATAGAAACATTAAAAGGCCTTATGCCAGACGTTAGTTTTCGAAATTTTATAATATCGAATATCTCTGATAACGTGTATGTGAAAGCGCAACGAACAAATAAACTCACTTTCGCATTAATAATAATAATATAAGTTAGGATTGTTTGCTAAAAAAATAATTTGAATTCAAAAATTTTTGACAAATTTTACAAATCATATTATTTTACACTTGGCAAATAGATACTTATCTATACCTAAGTATATATATTTTTAAATACCTAAAGTTTCAATGATTTAACATTTTAAGACAGTCGGGGCCCTGATAACTCATATATAATACTAGCTACACGCTCCCGGCTTCGCTCGGTTTCAAAATAAAAACTATACCCTATCTTTTAAGATTTGGTCCAACCAAATTACACATACTTAGTTACGAAGTTTTATCTAAATCGGTTCAGTAGTTTAGGAGTCCATTGGCGTCAAAAAACGTGGCACGTAATTTTTATATACTAGCTGGTGCTCGCGACTTCGTCCGCGTTCTGGATGACAGGTACCTTATGTTCTTTTTGGTGTCCCAGACAACGTATATACAAAATTTCATGCTGATCGGTTCAGTAGTTTTTGCGTGAAACAATTACAAACATCCATACATAAATCCATACAAACTTTCGCATTTATAATATTAAAATAGGAAGGATAGAGAGATATATGTATAAGTATAAAGAAATCTAGACTTACATGCGGACAAAGTTCATGTGTGTTTGTTTTAATATAAATCGTAGTATCTATTGAGCAAACAATCAATTCCAATCGAAGTGTTATCCTCGACCAATCCAGAGGGATTTTGTCTTTAATTCTTTAAAGTCCTTAGGGAAATGATTGTACTCATTGATTGCTTAGCCTCTGCCGAATATACATATATTATAAAGATATTTATATAGATATTAAAGATATACTTAGGTACTTCAAAAAGGTATTTTACACCAGATATAAAGTAAGTAAATACTTAGTTCCAAGTATTCTAGTTATTCCTGTAAATTTACGTAATTCGATCTTTACATAGTATAAAACAAAGTCGCTTTTTCTGTCCCTATGTCCCTTTGTATGCTTAGATCTTTAAAACTACGCAACGGATTTTAATGCGGTTTTCACTAATGGGTAGAGTGGTTCTCGAGGAAGGTTTATAAGTACCTAAGTTACGCGGGCGAAGTCGCGGGCAGCAGCTAGTACGTAATAAACTAATAATAATAATGCTTAGTAAGTCATCTAACTAATATTACAAAGAGAGAAGATTTGTATTTTTGTATGTTTGTAATGAAAAAAACTCAAAAACTACTAGGCCGATTTTGAAATTTCTTTCACCTATTGAAAGCTACGATTGAATCAGCGAGTTACATCCGTACTCCGTAGTAATATTATAAATGCGAAAGTTTGTATATATGTATGGATGTTTTTAACTCTTTCACGCAAAAACTACTGAACCGATGCATGATACACGTTGTCTGGGACACCAGAAAGGACATAGGGTACCTTTCATCCAGAACGCGGACGAAGTCGCGGGCACCAGCTAGTAATTTTAAAAACCCATTATGGGTGCTGTGTTATAAAATAAATGAATAAATAAGTAGTCTATCCAATCAATCTGATATTATAATGTAGGTATTTTATTTCATCCAGAACGCGGACGATAGTCTATATATATTTTATTAAAGTTACGCGAGCGAAGTCGCGTGCAACAGCTAGATAAGTTTATTGGGTTATTTATGAGTTAGCTAGATAACCCATAAATTGGGTCGTCTTTAGGATACTCGTCTCGCTAGACGTTATTACTACCACGTAATAACGTGGCCACGTAAGGAAATAGGCCTTTATCATTATTCTTTAATCCCATAGGATTATAGGGAGCAGTGCATTTTCAGCACATTTGGCGTTGCTTGTGTCAGCCTGTTTGACAATCTTATACTCAAAAAGTCTAATGAAATTATCTCCATTGATTGTTTAGACTGCGTTGAATATATTGAATAGGTATTTATACTTTTACTCCAAATATTTCAAGATATAACAAAATGTAAATACGTAGTTTCAAGTACCCACAGATAAGTTTTCGTGAATCTTCTCTAATACCCAACCTACCCTAGTAAATGAAAAATACTTAGTAAATACTTAAGTCTAACGAAATGATGCCCTTTGATTGTTTAGACTGCGTGGAATATATAGAATAGGTATTTATATTGTTACTGCAAATATTTTAAGATATAAAATAAGTAAATACGTAGTTTCAAGTTATTTTCCTGAATCTATGTAATACGCAACCTACTTTAGTGCGCTAAATATTTTTTTAATCTAAATTAGATTTTATCTGTAAATATTTTTTAATCAGTTCTCTAGACATTTGCGCTAAAAAAAACTTACTAACAAAACACGCTTAATGATGTCACCAATAAAGTGATTATATAATTTTATTTTTTTTAGAAAATGTTCAGAAAAACTAAACAATATTTTTGTCGAATAATAATAAAAATATTTTTAAAAAAATATTAGGTACTCACGCGTATAATAGATTTAAACACAGAACAGAATGAAAAGGAAAACCAAAATTAACTTTTTAAACATACACTTCTTCTTGTTTAAAGTTTATTTCACTATTGCAAGCATCGCTACTTATTTTCAAAATTGTGTAGACAATTCACAAAATATTTCGTGCGCACTATTTCTTAACTACTAAGAACACGTGCGTCCTGTAACGTTGTCAAACCATTACTGAATGATTAGTGGCATTTATGCGTACATATATCAGAACTTATCAGTTTGTAGTTGTGCATTATCAACACAAGTCTTCTTCTTCTTCTTATATTTAAATGGCAATGCGGCTCATTATAAAATGGCCATTTTCTGCCAGTGTCAAGTTAATTGGATTTTTTACAATTGGAGCGCTCCGCTACGGACTCCCTCTAGGGAGCCCGCTCGGAACACTCATCAACACAAGTCAAACGGGTCTGAACTTTACAAGAAAGTTGAACGTAGACAGGAAATAATTTAAAAAAATATAAAAATTATAAAATATTTAGATTTAAGGATCGATTTGATATAAAAGTCCGTGTAATGAAAATTTATGGGAGTAAAATCAGAATTGTCACACGAATGCGTTATGTTATGCGTTATGGTTACGTTATATTTTTTTGAATATTTTAGAATCTGAAGTCTCAGAGATAATGCGCCATCTACACAATATTATTTAAAAAAGAACAATGTTGTTCTTTCGGCGTGTTCAAATTGTGAAAATTTAAATTTTATAATCGTTCCTAAGGTTTATTCTCATCTCGGCACCCTCGATGTGCTGAGTAAAATTTAGCAAGGAGTAAACTGCAGTGGTGTGTCGGAGCTGACCATAGATTTAGTATTACCACAGCATACTTATTTCGGTATTACTAAGCTCACACACAATTTTTTTAATGCAATGAGTGATGAACTATGGTAGTGATGACAAAATTGAGTCCTGCAGTCATGAACCAGGCCTGCGAAAAGTACCCAGGTACTCTAAAATGGAGGATAGGAAGTTTTACTCAAAGAAAGCATTGAATTTATGATGAATTTATGTTTAGATTTCATGGTTTTCCTTTAATTTAGTTGGTTATTGACACTATCGATTGATGCCATAAAAAATCTCGAATTTTATCCGGTCTGATATCCTGGGTGCCACTTTCAAAAATCTTTGAATGCATATTTTCAGAAATATTTAACCCTTTAGCCACCAGTCGGATTTATCCGACAATTATTTTCGTGTCCATTTCGCCAGAGTCGGATATATATGAAAAACTCCTCTACTTGTATAGGTAAGTAATGTTTATTTTAAAATCATTGTTGCTTTCTCTTAAAAAAATTTAAAAGAGGAATTTGACGTATATAGTAGGTATATATCCGACTATATATTTATTTATTTATAAATATATATATAGTCGGAATAAATGAATATAGTAATAGTAGGTAAAGCAGACAAGAAAAGTGCTTTATCAGTTTCGCTTTATCATCTCAAAATTCGCTAAGGGTTAGATTTGAAATAGGTATTGATTATTGATTGACATAATTTGTCATCGCTAATAAAGATAGCAATAGAAATTGTCACTTTGAATTTGCAAAGGCAAACAGACCTTATCATTCTACAACATACAAAGAATGTTCAAAATCTTAGGGTGATAAAGCACTTTATTTGTCGAGTTTACATATAGTATGAATAAGGGGTTTGGTCCCATAACGTCAGACTTTGAGTTTCAAAAGGTCAGTTTCATTTGATCAAGGGAGTTAATAAAATAAAAATAAACATACATTTCGCATGATTTTTATTAAACTGCAAATATAAAATATCTGTAAAAATGGCATAAAAATAATTGCTTATAACAATTATTGTACAAATGTGAACCATTAACAATGTGTAGGTACTAATTATTACAATACATTTTTTTATAACAAGATCATTATTATATTCACTAAAATATAAATTGACTATTTTATTAATATCTAAATGTTTAAAATTTTAAGTGTCACACAAAAAGTATTTAAGATAATATTAACGAAAATAAACATTCAGTAATTTATAATTTAAAAAAAGTTCTTTTCGGTTATTTTTCTACTTTGTTGCTACTGCATATACATATATATATTTTGTACATATAACATTTTGTATACCAAATGAGAAAAAGATAATTTTATTTATCTTTTTTTTGTATTTCTTAAGGTTCAAAAATTTTTAAGGATTTTTTTATCCATTAAAATTTTTTTTGATAATTATTTTTCATTGCAATTCCTTCCATTTTTCAATTAATCCCTTAAATAATTTTTGTGTAAAACCATAATATACTTAGGTACTAATGTGTGATGCATTAAGGCCTTAAACCTTCGATTACTTTTTTAAGTTAAAACGTCCATGGCCTTATTATTATTGATAAGTTAACTGGAAGCAAGATTTTTGACTTATTTCGTTGACACGGATCCTACCTATTAAACACTTAACAGCCCAAGTAACCAAGTAAATTTAAAAAAATCTAAAAATTATATTTTCAATTTTTAAAAAATGTTTTTCATTGTATTTTTTTTTAAGTAGCAACAGAAAAATTGCTGCAATTACTGAATATTATCTCCCTGTTGCACTCTTTCACCGTTTCTGAGTAAAGTGTCAAGTAGGCTAACCGCCATTTTAAATCATCGGTAAGAAAACGTACCAGTTTCACCATCTTCGAGTAGCATTACACAAGGGTAATTTCAATGAAATTGAAACAAGATACTCGTAACATTTACTCGCCAATTAGCGTTACTTGAAAAGTAACTAATCAAAACTTTACTTGTAGTTGGGGAGAGGCCCTAATTTTCATTTGCTTCCCATTGTTGATTGGAAATAATATATTATGTTCCCGCGATTTCAATCGCATTATTTAACAATATTCTAGAATTCTAGATTCTAACAATATTCTAGTTTGACAAATTAGTCTCTCAGCGAGTGGAATTCTATTTTTATTTGCAAATCGAGAAAACATTTTCGCTTTTTAAATGTAAGTAGTTTTTTTATCAATTTTTTTTTTATTTGTTTACGCAGACACAAAATAATTTTACGCATTCAACGAAGAGGAAATGTCGTCAATTACAAAAAAAAAACACTCTCAGTGCGAAAAGTGCGCATGAACCTCTGTGTTGAGGTTAGTTATTTATTTTTTCATAAACAACTCTTAAATGTCATTAATTAGCATTAATTATTGTTTAGGTTGTTGATTTGAAACACGGCGATCATAAAAGTTATTGGCTATTTGCGTTTCATCACTTGCTCACACTTCGGCAAAACATATTATTGTAACCATTGTTGTACGAAATGTACTTAACTATTAAAATCTATACTAATATTATAAAGCTGAACAGTTTGTTTGTTTGTTTGGTTGAACGCGTTAATCTCAAGAACTACTGGTTCGAATCGAAAAATTATTTTTATCCATTTATCGAGAAAGGCTTTAGGGCTAGAATTTAGGCTGTATAACATTTTGAAAGCGGACGAAGTCGCGGGCAACAGCTAGTGTTACGACATAAATTTTAACTACTTGTCACATGAACACACATGAAAGTTTCAATGCTCAATCATGCGTAAACCGCTGAATTGATTCAGATAAAACTTTTCAAACAGGTAGTCCACATTCTGTATTAACTTAAGGGATTCAAAATTCAAAATCCTTCATAAATTCCGTTACGTAATAGAAAATAATGACACTACGGATTTAATTGAAAAATGGTTCGTAGTTATTGAACTAGATGGCGCTATTTGTGTTCTTTTTTTTTTCACGCTATATATCTGATATTTTTCATACTTTTTAACTTACACAATTATATCATTTTTTTTAAATGTTTTTTAAGCAAGAGATGAAAATTAAAAATATTGAAATTTTGATTGTAAAAAACTTGAAAAATTATGATAGTTAAAAAAAACCAAATAATTTTCCATAGACTCAAGCAAACACAAAACCATAGTTCATTAAAAGTCATCGACCATGGCCCGACACCTTTTTAGTTCAAGACAAGACGGAGGCCTAACATATATTATATTATATTATATTACAAATTACAACAACTTGCAACAATACTCAATTTACATATAATGTATCTTTAAACATACATATATTTGTAAATATAAATTATCATTATTGGAATTCATACTATTATTATTATTACATTAAAAAGGATTATCTTAAATTAATTAATGAAAAAAAAATATTGGTTTTACTTTGGAGTTTCTATTGCTATTGATATCAATATATTATTATTTATAGAAACTGTTAAGGCACGTGTTTTATTATTAAAAAAAATACCTAAATGAAATATTTATTTATACTGGTAAATTAATTTTCTCGCAAAAAAGGCAATAAGGCATAAATTGACAATTTATATTATATAATAATCCATAAATCTGGCGACCCGTCTGGCGGCGGTAACCATCCCCTTAATTTATGTCGACTATTTTTATATTTACAAAAAAGTACATACCTATAAGTTTTTTTTTAATAGTTATCTAGCACCCTTTAGCACAAGCTGTGCTTAATTCGGGAATACATAATGACATATAATATATGACATAATATACTAACATATCTATCACTCATGTTCCTACATAACTCTTAAACAAATTAACTGATTCTCATGAACTTCGGTAGATAAACATTTAGACGTACGGGACACAGGATAGGCTACTTTTTTCACGCGGGCGAAGTCGCGGGCGCCAGCTAGTCTAATATATAAAATTCTCGTGTTGCGGTGTTTGTTGCCAAACTCCTCCGAAACGGCTGGACCGATTTTGATGAAATTTTGTGTGCTTATCCGGTAGGTCTGAGAATCGGCCAACATCTATTTTTCATACCCCTGAATGTTAAGGGTGGTCCACCCAATTTTTTTTTTGGCAAACGTTTGCGGGGTCAGCTAGTAATATTTATATTATGACATATACTAACATATTTACCACTCATGTTCCTCCATAACTCTTAAAGGAATTAACTGATTTTCATGAAACTTGGTAGATAAACATTTAGACGTACGGGACACAGGATAGGCTACTTTTTTCACGCGGACGAAGTCGCGGGCGCCAACTAGTATTATATAGTCACGCGGACGATGTCGCGTGCGACAGCTAGTATTAAAAAAAACGTTTATAAAGTTTGGAAGTTAATCAAGTTCAATATCTTTTTCAAGATTTTTTTTTATTTTTTTTTCCTTAAAGCAAATCTCAAAAAAACATTTATGTGGGTACATAAATAACAATCAACACAACTACTTACTTGTTATGTATGTGAAGGTGAAGTAGGCAACAAAAAATAGGAAGAAAGAAATTAATAGAAAACAGAAGATTTGTTTAATGTAGAAAAGAAAAGCTGTAAAGACATTTTTAGATTTATGTAATTCTATGAGTCAAATCATATAAAATGTGAATAATTATTAAAAATTATATTTTGCTTTTTTTTTATTAAGTATAATAAACATTTATAAAAATAGACTTCTAAGAGAATTCTTCTAAAAAAATCATTTAGCAATCAATTCAAGTGTTATTTTTAGCAATTATATGATGTAGAAACACATTTACTTAATTAAATAATTTACAATTTTTAGGGTCATTTTAATATCCGAAAAAAAAAATTATACAAATAAACAAAAATAAACTGTTCCGAATCATTGAACTCTTTTTCCTTAAGCGTTTGTATACTTAGTTGTTTCTTAAATGTAAAATAACAAGAAAAAATTCCCAAGTACAATGTTTGTATGCAAATTAGCGAATTGTTTATTCCACAATATAAAATATCCAGTTATGTACATAACATTGTTCGCAATAACATTCGATTGTCTGACTTTTGTTATTTTAAGCCGAGGTCGCACTAGCGAAGAGTACCTAATTACAGAACAACTGTATGTCCCTTGCCTTACAACATTTTTTGGCTTTCACATTACATATAACAAACGAGCTGACCCGGCGAACTTCGTATCGTCCCAAAATCATTGTTAAATAATATTTGACCAATCGTAATGAACCATGCATGAATGACCAATCGACCATGAAACCAATCGATTTGACAGTTTCTGTCGACTTGACAGCTTCTGTCGACTTGACAGTTTCTGTCGACTTGACAGTTTCTGTCGATTTGACAGTTTCTGTCGACTTGACAGTTTCTGTCGATTTGACAGTTTCTGTCAAATCAGAACAATATTTGACAGTACAATTTATTTCTATAATAATTTTCTCTTTTTTATTTTTTTTTTCGATATATTAATGGTTATTCTGCTATTCGGGCCAAAAATCGGCCCAGCCGTTTTTTGTAAATGGTGTAACTAACACGATTTTCTTTTATGTATAGATTTTATTATCGAAATCAGCTAAAATTATACTGTATATTTTGGAATTTCGGCTTATAAAATACATTGCTTATAAAATAGGTACTAATCATTTTTTTATTTTCAAGCGCCATCTACACGAATTAGTAGACATTGCAGTTTACGAATAATTAAGAAACAAAAAAAATTTGAATTTATTGCATTTGAATTTGTGTACATTTTTATTATAATAATATCTTACGAGATATTATATAATATTACTGACTTAGTTCACTGGTATAAAATTTTTCTTTTAGCTAACTTAATAGTCAAGAAAAAAATTTTTTTGAATACAATTGGCGAATACCTATAGCTATATCAATCATTTTATCAACTATAACAATATAATGTACACGTATTTCATTTTTAATATACAATATATTACAATAAAATTTAATGATATTTTGTGAACACGCGTATAACAATAAAACATTACGATATCTTTCTAATACCGTGTACCTTAATGCACTAGTAATAAAGCTTATATTAGAATGATTTGGTATAAAAAGGTAATGACTGTATACTTCTGAGTGTATAATATTTGGAATTCGTCACTGTTCGTCTACTGTGGTGTCGTCTAGTATTGGAGTGGTTTCTGGCGACTTTAGAAGTTTTCTCACTAGAATAACGATGCCTATAGTCACCAAAAGTACTCCGAGGGCCTGAAAAAAAAATTTAATTTTTTTTTTAATACTACTCTATCTAGGTGACATTATGTTACCGAAGACATGCTTAAAAGTTCAACCGTTTTAATGATAATTCGTTATAGATGGAGCCACTGTACATAATGTATATTTATAAAGTTTGAATATTTGTATTGCTCAGGCCGTCTGGCGGCAGTAACCATTCTAAACACATTTGCTCGGCCATCCCCTTTGGCACTTTTAGACTTTCGTGAGTTTCCAAACTTGAAGAAATTAGTTTAGTATTACATAATACTAGCATTAGTTGCTCACTGTGGAACTAGATGGCGCTGTGTGGAATGTGTGAAGACATTTATTTATTATTTATTTAGTTGTTTATTTATTTATTTATAAATATTCTGGGAAGCGATTCGCAACCATGAAAAAAATGAGAAGGCTGTAAGTAGATGAACATTTTCACGTAGATGAATTTAGGAAATCGGAATATGTAATCGCAGTTAGAACAGATCGGATCCAATTTAGATTCTATTATCTATTTTCAACTCTATGTCCTCGACTTAGAAATCAATTTAGTGTAGTGTGATCATTAAGTTCAGTACTTAGGCTCCTAAATTGGTTTCCTACAAATTGAAAAGTGTATTTAACTGCTTTAAGACTCTCACTTCCGGGAAGTAATACTTATGTTGGAGAAACGCTGGACCAAGGGAGAGATATATTATATATGTAATTATTACATAAATATAAATGTTGCACTGACCGTGAGCGCGTACATGACGTAGACGACGACGTAGCGCATGCGCAGTGCGTACCTCGCGAGACGCGCATATTCGTCGCTCATGCGCATCTCCTGTCGGAACCAGAACATCGGCACCATCACCTCAGGCTGCGGCAGCGCGTTTATTATACTATAACACAACCAAAAAAAAAAAAACATTGCTCAAGTGCACTTCTACCTGTTGTTGTATGCTCCAGAACATTTACAATCCGCTATTTGGCTAATTTTAGAATTTTTTTTTAAATTATTCTATATTACATAATAAGCACACTCACTACATTGATATTTCCGGGAGATCTACTGTATTATTAATAAATAAAAAAACAATGTTAAAGTTTAAATTTCCAAAACCGCGCCAAAAACGCTGCGTCTGCAATGGCGCTGGTCTTTGATACGTGTGACGTCACACGCTAGTAAAGAAACAGAACCGAATGATGACCACAGATAACAAACATTAAGTGAATAAAAATGTCTAGACATAGAGTAGTATTACTCTATGTCTGATACGTTTACTGGCGTATGACGTCATCAGAGTTGCAACCAGTCACAGGGCGTTTCGGCGCCAAGATAAAATTTCAAAAATTGTGATGATTTTTTTTTTCATATAATTTACAAAAAATATACATAATTTAGCCTAAAATAAAGTGACATAATTATGTTTCTTTACGCTATTTTTTGATAGGATAAACACAATTTATAGTATATTTTAAATGTTGTCAAATATATTTTTAATACAAGTATATTTTTAATGATTTAAAAGTTTTTTCTTATTTTGACATTATTTGATTTATTTGATTTGATTATTTCTCTTGTTTATTGCTGTGGTTATTGCTTATGGTCCTTTCTGTGAGTGTTGTATATTGTGATTGAGTATGTGTTTAGTTGGTAAGCCCTTTGAAATAAATAAATAAATAGCCAATTTATTGGCCTTTGAATGTTACCTAATTCCGTTGCTGTGCCTGACGAGCAAGTTTATTTGCAACTGCGCAGCGACCTCTAGCGGCATTCCCGTGAACATCTCCAACGCGAGGCGAAATTTATGCTCCCTGGCAAAAAAAATACTTTTATATGTGACTATTGACATCTCGAACAATATAATATTATATTACAACCTATTAACAATCTGTGCGCCTCTGTGCGCCTCTGTGCGCGCACAGATTATTATAGATATTAGTCCATTACCTGGATTAACATATAGGATACTTTTTATTCGGGATAAATGTTTCCTATGGGATCTATAGCGCCTACGAAAAAGCAACTAATTAATTTACTATTTTTTATGTAAAAGTCTGTAGGGTAAGTTGACATTTAATTTTTTTTTTTATATTAAGTGGCCACTGTCGCCACATGTATTGGAGGTCCGCAGCGCCCTCTAGCGGAATATGGAAATATGAATATAAATCAATATAAATAATCATTATTATGAATTACTGTATGTACGTATTTATTAATCCCAACCGCAGTAAAATACTAAATACTCTAACAATGCTAAATGCTAAAAGATTATAATATGTGTTGTTTGACTAACTAGGTACCTAATGTACGTAAACTGAATTTAGACTATGGTCAACCAATTTTTTTGAACCGAGAGTTTCGGAAGAATTCGGCGGCGACAGCTTGATAAAAAATACACAGAGGTGAGAAGACTTACTCGGTGGGCTGTAGTCCGTCGACGTTGGCGAGGTAGGAAGGATCTGCGTATAGGAAATGAGGCAGAGAGACGAAGGCCGGGGCTCCGTAGCGACACTCGGACACGTTGAGCGCCCCCGAAGGCACACACTCCGCGCCCGAGTTCTCGTGGCAAAAACATGCCTGCAATCGTAATAGTCCGTACTATTATTATAAGTTTGTATGGATGTTTGTAACTCTTTCACGCAAAAACTACTGAACCGATCACCATGAAATGTTGCATACACGTTGTCTGGGACACCAGAAACTACATAGGGTACACCTTTCATCCAGAACGCGGACGAAGTCGCGGGCACCAGCTAGTCTTTGATAAATGATACACCGCTGACTGGTTGAACGTCAACGAAAACCATCAGCGAAGCGTGATCAGGCTCAGCTAGTAGTTAAACTATTCAAACTTTCATACATTCTATCATTATCATGATCACAATCATTATCACTGCTGGACATAGACTTCCCTCATAATTATCCAATACCCTTGGCGAGTCTTTGTTCGAACGAGCTCGGCAAATTATAAATTTTATTGCCTATTTTAGAACGAAAGAAAGAAACCTACTGTTTCAATAGTAACGAGACATAGAGCTATATAATTATGTATGTTACTAGCTGTTTTCGGCTTTACTTAATTCAATTATCACTTAATCATCATGGCCTTACATAATTTATCAGTCATGTAGCAATTCCAATAACACCTGTTCACGTGAAATTCGTATAATCTTATCGAAGACATTGAAATAACTAATACTATTAAGAGGAAAGATTTGTTTGTTTGAACTGAATAGGCTCCGAAACTACTAGACCGTTTTGAAATATTCTTTCACTGTTTGGAAGCTATATTATCAGCGAGTAACATAGCCCTATATTTTATTACTAGCTGGTGCTCGCGACTTCGTCCGCGTGGAATAGTTATTTTGGGAATCATTTGGGTAATTATCTCGAACGGTTTTCGCAGCGCACGCAACGGAAGCCCTCAAAGATGAATAATTTTCCCCGTTTTTTTTCCACATTTTCGACTGTTTCTTAGCTCCTATTAGTCGCAACGTAATGTTATATAGCCTTAGCCTTCCTCGATAAATGATCTATCAAAACACAAAAAGAATTTTTCAATTCGAACCAGTAGTTCCTGAGATTAGCGCGTTCAAACAAACAGACAAACTCTTCAGCTTTATAATATTAGTATAGAAGTTACGCGGACGAAGTCGCGTGCAACAGCCAGTATATAATAAATCTGAAGAGTTGGTTCAATGCACTACATTACAAATAATGTTTGTGGTTCTGTTAGTGATTTAAAAAATCAATTTGGAATTTGATATTTATCCTAATTTTTTATTTATCACGTTAAATCACGTTAAGATTCTTAGGAGCTGATCAAACCCAAAAGATTTCCGTTTTCTTTTTTATGTTTAGGTCGTCAGAAAATATTTTATTGTGCAAGAAACAGAAAATCACTGATGGCCGTTTTCTATTTTTATTTGAAATTACTGTGTTCTATTATAAATTGTCAACAGAGGTAACGGTAACAGGGTCGCGAGATCAATGGGTTTTTTTTTTCATCTCGAAAAATTTCCCAACGCGCCTAAAGAAGTTTTCACTTCAAAAAACGCTGAGTGAAATGAGTTGAGCCTTACCATTTTTGGATAATGGTGACCGTTGTCGAAAACTGAATCGTCCGCCGCGTATTGAACACCGTCTATGTTTAGCACCTCAACATCCTTGTCTTTTTTCACTGTTATATATCTGGAATTTTATTTCAAAACAATTAATTGATATATTAAACTTTATAATTTAAAAAATATAATTAATCTAAATAAATGTTTTGTGTTTTCTTATAATTTATATTCAATACACTTGTGATATTCCTTTCTGCGAGTGTGTGTATATTGTGATTAAAAGAAAGAAAGAAACAAAGAATTTTATTCACCATTACAAAGACACAAACATAATAAAAAAAAATAAAAAAACAAAAAAAATTTAAGTACCTATGTCTTTAGTTGGTAAACCTATTAAGGAAATCAACTCACGCGCATATATCTGAGGAGAATATGTGCAACTCGTTCTGTTCGAGTTCGGGCGCCCAAAGCTCGCCGGTGGAGCCCTTCACCTCGCCGCACTCGTCTCTATAGTTGGTCCTGTTCGAGTGGCGCCACTTCTCGACGTTGCCCAACTGACTGAAGTCCTCCGCCCCTGTGTTCATTAGGAATACGCCATCGTACTCCATTGAACCGTTGCGCTGTAAATGGTAGGTATTCAATAGGTATTGAATCAATTCAAAAGTTGCACAAATTGAGCACTGCACGTTCAACGTGAGCGTCCACTGAGGTCATAGATAGGCAGAATACTTCTTTAGGCTAGCTTGGACAACATTTAAAATATAACATTACAAATTCTTTTTATCCTATCAGAAAATAGCGTAAAAAAACATATGTCACTTTATTTTAAGCTAAATTATGTATAATTTTTGTTAATTATATGGAAAAAAAATCATAATTTTTGAAATTTTATCTTGGATCATTCGATTCTGTTTGTTTGCCATCGCCATTACAGAAACAGCGTTTTTGACGCGGTATTGGAAATTTAAACTAACATTGATTTTTATTAATAATAATATAGAATAATTTCTAAAATTAGTCAAATAGCGGATTGTTTGTATAGATAGAGAATTCGGTGGGGGATAAAACAGCAATTTCAGATTCTATACAGATTCTATATAAAGATTCTATTTTATTATAATATATTCTACACATACAAGATTTCTATAATATCTATAGCTCATATAGAAATCTTGTAAGAAAAGTGTAGTTCGCTTTGAGGAACGAAACAATAGCGCGTTATAACGACAGCGATATCTGTCGTCGGAGTATGTTTTCACTTCGTACGTGCAATCCGAAGACTGGTATGTTTTTTTTTATGGCAGGTAGGGTGGGTATATGAATATTATTATTGTAAGAAGGTACGGCATAACATAATATTATAGCAACAAAACTAGCCTCATAGTTTAGTGGTATTATAATAAATTTAGTGGTATTATAATAAATAAATGTTCTAAAATACAAACAATTTCGAATAGTTTCTTCTTTATTAGAATTTGATGAAATTTTCGCTTATTCATAATTTGTCCTTCAATAAATATACGATGAAGATTCAAAATATAATTTTAACGATAGTGTTGCTACATCAAAATCCATGGCTCAAATAATTAAGAACTGGGCCGTCAAACAGATGACTATTTTGTTAAAATTACAAATAATGTATTGTGAATCGATAATTTAAAATTGCGTTAAGTGCACATCGTGTTGCAAGTTGCAAACTATTGCATCAGCATCAACATAACGTTATCATGAAACGCATGTTCACTTTCACTGCTTGTATAACTCGCGGATTACGCACGAGACTGTGTATTCATTAGTTTTGTATTGTTACCTTATATCAGTAGAAGATATATTGTATAATACAAGTTTTCAAAAATAAGTCAGTTGGGACTTGATTCTGGCATAGGGAAAATGATGCGGAGCCCATTTTCCCTATGCGGAAAGCAAAAGATTTTATTTTAATTTTAAGTAAGTGTCTGTTTCTCTGCTAATCCATAAGTACTAATATTATAAATGGGAAAGTATGTCTGTCTGTCTGCTACCTTTTCACGCCTTAACTACTCGACCGATCGTCAAGAAATTTTGCATAAACGTTGTCTAGGATACAAGAAGGGACATAGGGTTACCTTTCATCCAAAAAAGGTAAGTACTGTTCCCGAGTGGTAGTCTAAAAATATAAAGAATTGGGCGCCACTGTCGCTTGGCGGCGCCACCGTAGTCATAGCGATAACGAATCAGGGGGCCTAGACAAAGTGACATTGTAAAAACGATAACGAAGTTCGTTAACAAAAAAATGTATTGGATTGACATATGCCGTCGGTAAATCACGTGACACATCCCATACATTTTATTCTTTCGAATCGAATCGCTCCGGAGCGAATGCAACTTGTCTAGGCCCCCAGGCGTTTAGCGATAAACGAAAAATGTCTGTTGTGAATAATTTGCAAGAGAGAAAAAAGTCATATCCGTTGCGGATAAGTGTGCAATCGCCCTTAGAGTCACGTTGTTCGTGGAGCATTTTTTATTGCATGCAATAAGCGCACTAAGTGATTATCTCACGTGAAAGTCATTGCTATTGATTATCATGCGGTTGGCTTAAGGAAAAATAGCATTAAAGAAAATATTTGAAAGAGATTTTAGTAACATATTTCAATAACGTAATATTTGTTATCTATCCTTTTTTGTGTTGGATAGTCTATTTATTGAGAATAAATATTGAGGAAGGCTTTAGGCTATATAACATTTTGAACGCGGACGAAGTCGCGGGCAACAGCTCTAGTATTTGTAATATCGTAATATTTGGTAATTCAGTGTATGCTCACATTGTATAATATATTATTTATTTTTTTATTTCTGTGTATTATTAAGATATAATATATTTAAACAATGAAAATTGGAGTCAAGTATTAAAACAGAGAATTTATGTAGGTATGTAAGATTTTTTTAAACTCCGATATATTTGCCTCTTTGAGGCTTTAAAAGATAAACTTGATTTTAGCAAATTATTACAAGGTCCCCCAATAAAATTTCAATTTTATCAAAGCCCAATACTAAGTCGCCTTTTTATCAGTAACTAAATATTTTGTTACTTTTTACTAAATAAAGCGAGAAAATTTTCATATCTAAGTATTTCTTATCTTTGACTTGGATAAATCACATTTTTATACGTGTCTATGAACGCATTACTTAATCACGTAAACAAGAGTTGTTTGTTTGTTTGTTTGTTTGTTTGAAATCGGGAAACTTTGAATTACCAGCCAGATTTAAAAAAAATGCAATTGATCCTTGAAAAAGGTGTCAAGGTGGGTGAAACCGTAGGGCACAGCTAGTTAAGATATCCCATACATTTTATTGTTTTTGAATTTCGTTATTCTTTTTAAAATGTTTTTAAATGACTAAGGTCCCATGCAGTGACATAATTGATGCGTGAAATTAATATATTATTGTGGTGTTTTTTTTTATGACAATATCGTTATCGTAGTCTAGTCGTACGAAACAAAGAAACGATACATAATTATTTTAATCGTACAACTGTTTATTAAATACTTTTCTGATAAAGAAGTCTAATAATATATAATTGTAATTGACCCTCGGACTCTGTCAATAATGATTACCTATGCTTTGATAAAAAAAAAACAGTAGTACCAAAGATAACTGATTGGTCTCGCTGCGCTCGACTAGATAGAGCGCTATACAAAAGCAATAGCTCCGAAAATGTGGCAACTTTTTATTGTAGTGTGTGTAAAAAATCGTCCCTTTTTATCACTTTTTACCCAGTTTTATTATATTTTTTCACAGTTTCACTACGCAAACTGGTATTTTATTATGCCTAAAATTTAATAAAACATTCCGCACGTACATATCACAGACAGTTTGCAGTGTGACTGGCTCGGGTACGCCGAATTCGGCGTACTATTTTATGCCGCATTTTACAAGTACGACGGCGGTATCTAGTCGAGCGCAGCGAGACCAATCATTTATCTATGAGTAGCACATACATGCTGCTGAAACCATTGAGCTCTGTTTGCAATTGCAATATTCATCGAGTCTCAAAATGATTTTTTTTTCCACCTCTCCCTATTACGTTGAAGGACAACATAATAAAATAACTAAAAAATTAACAAAAACAAAGACTTTACATTTGTTTGAACTTTATACCGATGACGTAGTTAAATATGTCAACTCAACGGATACAAAATATAGTCATCCATCCAGGGTCAAAAGATAAATATTTATGACACATCGAATGACATATAAATTTGTAATGATAGATTGCATTTAGCTAAAATGTTTTAGTAATATTAATATACTGGGTATTGATGACTGGGTGAATGAAAGGTTTAAAGGTTTTACATGCAGGAAGTCATGTAAAAAACTTCAAACTTTGAAGAAAAATAGTCCTGTCTGGAACACAAGAAAGAACATAGGGTAGTTACCTTTCATCCAGAACGCGAACGAAGTCGCGGGCACCGGCTAGTATATCCAGATATAAACACTTGTACTTACTGTATAGAACCATGCGAATTTGTCGAAGGGTATATTCAAGGGCAGGTGTAGGTGTTCCGCGATGTCTATGATCGGATCGTTGATCCCTGCGAAGAGCCAATCGGAGGCGTTCGCAGTCAGAAACATGTTTTCGTGGTTCGATCTTAGAAACGCATCGATCAACACCTTCAAGTACCTCGGGTAGTGACGAGTCGTGTGGGCGATGGTCTGGTGAACAAATATTTACCTATTTTATTAAAATAAATTCAAAAAAAATTTAAAATAACCATGAAAAATAATCGCAGATCGCAGCAGTTTATCTACAAACATGACTCGCATGTTTGTAGATAAACTCGATAAATAAATTGAACATTCTTTGTATTTTGTAAAATGATAAGGTCTGTTTTCCTTTGAAAATTCGAAGTTACAATTTCTACTGCTATCTTTATTAGCGATGACAAATTATCTATGTAAATCAGTAATCAATACCTATTTCAAATCTAAGCCTTAGCGAATTTTGAAATTAATGGAATTTGTAATCGAAACTGATAAAGCACTTTTCTTGTCTGCTTTACATTAAATATTTTTTCAAAATTTTTTACACCTTTTACTTATATGTTACCGAGATCAAATCACATTTTAATTAATGTAGGTCATACAAAAAATAATAATATGTTGCACTGGTTATGAAAAACTAGTTAAACCCTGCCTCGATTCGCTGCGGCTCAGGCACCATGTTCCATGGTTGCCATAACAACAGTCAACATATGAAAATTATAATAAAAAAATCGGAATCCGTTGGAATTTTGGGGGAATAAAAGCTTACAAGATCATTCCTCTGTTTAAATGCATTGTTGTGTAAAAAATTTCAAGTCAATCCGTCAGCTAGTTTTCTAGCTAGTGAGTAATACACAAACCAACACAACATTTTTATACATATAATATAGATTAAAAAAATGGTAAAATAATTGTTTTTATAATTTGAAACAGTGATTAAAATTTCCTTTTTCGTAACTGCTTATTAATGTTTTTGAAGGAAAATAAATAGTTATAGAGTATAGAGTATAATTTTCCTCTTAAAAAATCAACAAAGTATTCCTCTTTACTTAAGAGGTAAGACTTATTATTGTTACTAACATTAGCAAGTATAGAAAATTATTTTATTGTACGTTCAAAAATGCTTCTTTATTTTAACATAATGACAAAATGTTGATAAGCATTGAAACTTGAGTAATTTTATTGGATTTAGGTAATCCAATAAAGTCCCTTACTGCCGTTCACAATGTTCTACAAGTTCATTGTCCTAGCGTTACCGGGTTCGATTCCTGGCAGAGGTTAACTTTGAAATAACATTTCAACGAGATCCAATTGTTTTTTCCCCATCTCAAAAATGTCCAAGTATTAAGTAAGTAAGTAGACTCACCGCCAGAACTGGATTAATGCTCGTGATGTAGTCAGACAGCGTCCCGTTGGACATTTCCGGTTCAAATTCCCACCATCTTTGATTGTAAAATGTAACTGTGCTGTTGTCGTTCCATGTTATATTGGCCTATCAAAAAGAAGTGGAAATTTCAAATGCAAATTTAAGCAAGTATTAAAAAGGTCAGACAGAGCATTGCTGAGCAACAGGAGTTCAATTGAAGGCCACTTCAATTGAAAATAAAAAAAATAAAGTGCTTTATCACCCTAAGATTTTGAACATTCTTTGTATGTTGTAGAATGATAAGGTCTGTTTTCCTTTGAAAATTCAAAGTGACAATTTCTATTGCTATCCATATTAGCGATGACAAATTATGTCAATCAGTAATCAATACCTATTTCAAATTTAAGCCTTAGTGAATTTTGAAATGAATGGAATTTGTAATCGAAACTGATAAAGCACTTTTCTTGTCTGCTTTACCTACCACTATAGATTTCGCACGCCATACAAAACACTACGAACTTTATGAACCACTATTATAGTGTTTTGGCCCGCGACTTCGTCCGCGTCTGCTTGCTACCAAACTTCACAGGAACATCCGCTACACTAATCTAAAGATTGTCTAAAAGTTTCATCAAAATCGGTTCAGCGATTTTGGAGTCTATAGATAGGAGACATACAATACACAATACACACACACCACATCGCCTTTTATTTAAAAATGATATTATGCATAGAGCATGAACTTTTTCATCTGTCATTTAAACAAAATGTGACTTTACATGAACACACATGGAGTTTAATATCAATAATAGTAGAACTTGGTCGTTACTACCTTTTACCATTGACTCTGCTATGATTCCGTTTTAGTCGTACTATTTATGTGCCGCTTTGGCATTTGCGACGCTAATTCCATACTTGTAGTACTTCGATAATAAAAAGTTAAAACTTAAACCAATAATCTTACACTAACTAACTAACTTTACATTAGTTTAGTCTACCTTCAAATGTCTCTCTCTGTACACGTAGGGTCCCATCTGGTTCACTCTGATGGATACATTGTTCCCTTCCAATATTTCGTCCACATTCGTAATATTGAACATGAAAAATTCCAAAAACATAGGTATTGGCGTTTCGTGCCATATGTCGAATGACTGAGATTCATTCGTTAGGACCATCATCTGAAAATATTTATAAGAATTATAGGTGATTTTTGAAGACTTTAGATTATAACAAAAAAAGATTTTTTTACAACCAAAAGATTATATTTTACAAATACCATGCATAATGTAATTTAAGCAATACAAAGACCACAGCAAGCAAAGCATATGTGCTGTTGTTTCATCACCATCATCATCATCACCCTGTGTCTCCCCACAGCTGGATGAAGACCTCTCCCAAGGCTCTCCCTTTATTTAAAAAAAATATATTTATCACCTTTCTCAATTCAGCCATATACATGGAAGGCCACATTATCACCATGACGACACCCATGACAAGGCCGACAGCACCGAATCCCATTAAGAGACCACTTTTCATTTGAGTGGAAACCATCGTGTGTTTATTATATCTGTAAACAAAGTTCTTAGTAGTAGTATTTTTTGGATTTTTTGCTAAGGATATTTTATCAATAAATAGAACTTATTTATTTAGGAGGCGCCAGAGCCCATTCCTCCTAACCACTCTTTAATTCTTATGATTTAATCTAATTTTTTTTATATGATGAATGTGTAGTGTGAAAAATTATAAGCAATTTTCAACTAACAACAATATACACACCAATTATTATCTATTAATCCCTTCTGATAACATTTTAAAGATTAAATTTGCATAGAAATTAATAGAAATGCAAATGATTAGGTGTTGGTGATTGAATACCATATCTGCATAACTAAAGCAATATTTGAACTTTACAGTTTGACAATTCAATGGAGAAAAATATGAGACAAAATAATGAGATCAAAAATTATGTGAACTTGGTTGGTATTTGGTAATCCACTACACAGCCTTGACCTTGCATTCTCAGATTTCCATTTATTTCACTGTGGCTTTAGAATTTTGTAAGCAGTGTTAACATTATAGAGGGCTGCTAAAACAACTTTTTGCAATTTTTTGATCAGAAATTTGAAAATATCTACAGAATCAAGATCACCAAAGATACCTAAAAGATTAATACTAATATTATAAATATGAAAATACCTTAGTTAAAGTGTGAAAGGGTACTCTGTCTTTTACCTTTTCACACTTTAGCAACTCAACCAATCATCATGTAATTTTGTATACACATACTCCGGGATACAGAAAAGAATATCGGGAACCTTCAGATCCGAAAAAGAGGTAGGTGCTGTTCCGAAATTAGGTTAGTAGTGTCTCGGTAATTGGGACCTATTTTCGTCAGATAGCAATTTTATTGGAACCTTATCCTTTACTCATAAATACTCCTTAGTGTTCCTTACAGGAGACAGTAGCCATTTACCATCTAAATGAATTGTTAGCTTGACCAAAACCTTTAAATAATTTATGTTAACAAATAAAATTTAATATTTTTAAAAATATCCAGATAAAATAATTGCCTTACTAGTAATAGTAGGCATAATAGAAAGGACTCAGATTCTGTTTACATCACTACATAGTATAAAACAAAGTCGCTTTTTCTGTCCCTATGTCCCTTTGTATGCTTAGATCTTTAAAACTACGCAACGGATTTTAATGCGGTTTTCACTAATGGGTAGAGTGGTTCTCGAGGAAGGTTTAAGTACATAATTTACTAAGTTACGCGGGCGAAGTAGCGGGCAGCAGCTTTAATTTTATTAACACGTAATTTTATAAACTATAACTAACATGTAGTGCCATCTGTTAACTTTTAGATGAATTAGAGTACTACATTGCTTCAAACAGAATTCCCTAGATGGCGTTGTAAATTTTGCATACACGTTGTCTGGGACTCCAAAAAGGACATAGGGTACCTTTCATCCAGAACGCGGACGAAGTCGCGGGCACCAGCTAGTATTAAATATTTGGACAAAAATAACATTTAAAAAACCAAACAATTTAAAAAGTTAATAAAACACTTATGTACCTACCCACAGAAACTCCTCTTTTTTCACAGAATTTTGTAACCCTGTGATTTCACAAATATATGGAACACATTCAACAGGATGGAACAATTTTTTTTTCTTTTTATTGGCTAGTTAATAGGTATATATAGGTACGTGTATGAGAAATTTTGAGATGTATTTGATAAGAATAATATCTGGTTAAAAATAATAATTAAGAAAATAATGCAGATAATTCACGTAACAAAAATAATATTCAAATTAAAAGTTTCTAGTTGTTCACATCTATCACTCGTCTACTTAACTTACTTATTATATAATAAGTAAGTCACACAAGCTAATAAATCCAATAACTAACTCATCCCTTACAAAGCAAGTAAAGTAATGAAAAAATTAAATTAATTACAAATACCAAAAACCGTATCAAAGCTCAACCAAGCACTATCTAAACATTAAAAAAAACAGACTGTTGCATGCAGTTGCAGTCAAGACAATCAATGTCAAACCAAACTGTCAAGTGAGATGTCATTTTTTATTTTTATTTTATGGCTTGGTAACTAGACCTTTAAGCCGTTTTTATTTTATAATAAGTCCTATGTCCATAAAGGTATAATTCCAACAAGTAGGTATTGAAATCAAAATTACACGGTATGCGTTACTTGGCGTTACCCGTCAGTTTTAATTTTAGAATATTTGATGTTTCAGAGATATTGCGCCATCTACACAATATCTCTGAAACTATGATATGTTACGATACACCATTTTGAAAACTAGATGGCACCGGTAATCATTCGAACAGAAATGGCGCCGATTTTTCGTTTTGATAAATGTTTTTTAATTTTATGGCATTTTATTTTATAATCGTAAGGAGTAAACTCCAGTCGTGCCAGCAAGCTCCATTTCTTAGAGGGAATCGTGCCCCCTAATTCCTCAAGGCCGCTTAGCAAATAAGATTAACACAAGGTGTTAATAAGATTCTTGGACATTCTTAGATCGGGTTCACCATAGATTTAGTATTGCTACCGTTCCGTTATGTGATTACGTCTAGTCGCCTATAGGTAACCGATAAGGGATTATGATAGGCAAATGGGCTCTGGCATCACTAACACACTCACCAAAACATTAACCACCCTCTTACGGAAGGGTGCTCGTTTTTGCACTCATTAGATTTTTGAACTACAGCTATGGGATTAGCCCATAGCTGTAATAGCTTAATTTTTGGCTGAGATGGTTTACTCTTGGCCAACATCTAGCCGTATAGCGAAGATGAGGCCTATGAAGGCGATGGAGCGATGGGTGTGGACCCAGAAGATGCTATTCACTCCACCATTGTGAAGTTAGATTTAGTACACATTCGTCATACAGGCAAGAATGTAGAATTACCTAAGTGCGGTTTTGTCGCTCGTTGTCAGCAGTTTTAAAATTCTGAAAAATAAAATGATCTGACGAATGTGTACTACATCAGAAAAATTGCCCACATTCCCAGTTGTACCACTGAGCAGTACATTGATGGTACTACTGGGCTTTTTATTCTCATTAGTACCATAGTCTATTTATTACCACAGTTAGTATGAGTTATGAACCAGAGGTGGACCAAAGATAAATTAATGAAACTCATATTACCTACTTACTTCTTTATTGAAGAAATTACAAAAAATGCAATTATTCATTTACTAGGCTAGGCAGTACATTCATTATTATATAATACCTATATTGTTTAAACACTCTAGAAATTGAGTAATATTTCATAATTTGCATATTAGTGCATCAATTTAAATATTTCGGAATGGTCGAAAAGCCATAAAAAAAAACAATATTTTTAAATTATTATCATTATTGTTTTCTCATTGTATAAAACAATTTGCAAACAATTTTGGTTTTTCATATTATGCATTCAATTTTAATGCCATCAAATATCTAAATTTTTCTATGAAAAATCCTATAACTATAGAGAGTTATCCTATATCAAGTAAATTACGCTCAGAAACAGTCAAGAATAGCTGCTTAAAAATTAAAAAAATATTTTATTCAAATCAAACTTAGCATTTTTAGATCGCATTTTAGATATTTGATGGCATTTCGTATTAGTGACCAAGGTAAGGTATTTGCGATATTATTCATGTATATGTACATAAAGATAATATATAAAAAAAATCATTTTTTCTTTAAATAAACTTGGCTATAACGCAATCCCATTAAAACGGTCACAGTGTCCCACAAAAAATAGTGGCAATTTTTTTTCCAGACATTACCTATATAATTATCATATAAAAAAAAGACCTTTTTTTTTTCACCTATAAAAACAAAACCTTTTTAAATTAATAGTACGTACGCCCTAAACTAAAAAAACGGCATATTTCTTGCTTTTCGCACTCTTTCATTATATGTCTTAATATTAACATACAATTTTTTTAAGCAAAACAGAAAAATTATACTACATAATTATATTTTAATTGGTAAAAGGTAGCATTTTCAAAAAATTTTTTTTTTTATTATTATTATCAATATAGTAAGTGAACTTTTCCCACATTTATTCTTCTAGACGTATACATACATACAAATACAGAAGGCATAGATAGAGCAAATGACAAATGCATTCGAAAAATATCATTAACTGTTATATCATAAATATATCATATCAAAAAGCCTTTGATGCAAAAAAATATTTTTTTTATTTTTTATTAAGAACCCATTAGCCAACAGCAAACTTAGTAATATTGGTCGTAGCATTACAAATCTCTAATATACATAAATAAAAACTCGTGAATGTCTAGACCCTATTTGATTCGGTCTTCGCGTATGGAAAAATGAATAAACTGGGAACATTTTTATTTAAATATATAAAAAATTGCACTGCGGACGAACTCTGGAGCGGATCGCTAGTACATAAAACAAAAAAAAAATCATCACACAATATCCGAGACATCGACTGTGTCTACTACGACTTCACTAAAAACTTGGTCCTGCCTAGATCTAGCTAGATTATCTTCACCTTCCATATCTGTAGGCAACCTAAAACCTATTATTATCTCCCCCGTGGAATTGCTAGTGTATGGATATGAGGCCAGACTCGAGTAGCTTCTGAATCTTGGCTGCGATGGCTGGATTCTTGAGGTGATCCTGTAAGGCGTGCGGGTCCTGTTGCATCTGTTCGAGGATGCATCGCATGGCGGGATCCCGTAGGATCGCTTGCACGTCCGGGTCGGCCATCGCACGTTTGCGTACCTACAATTATAAAATACATTGTACCAAAGATAATTGATTGGTCTCGCTGCGCTCGACTAGATAGAGCGCTATACAAAAGCAATAGCTCCGAAAATGTAGCAACTTTTTATTGTAGTGTGTGTAAAAAATCGTCACTATCACTTCTTAACCAGTTTTATTATATTTTAACACAGTTTCACTACGCAAACTGGTATTTTATTATGCCTAAAATTTAATAAGACATTCGGCACGTACACAAATCACAGACAGTTTGCAGTGACTGGCTTGGGTACGCCGAATTCGGCGTACTATTTTATGCCGCATTTTACAAGTCGAGCGCAGCGAGAACAATCATTTATCTATGACATTGTACACTGTAAAATACAATATCCCAATTTTTATCAAAGAAGTTTATATATTTTTTTACCATAATATTACCAAAAGAAAATCATAAAAATAAAAATAATTTAAAAGTGACATTAACTTTAAAAGTTCATATATTATGTCTTTTAAAGTTAATTAAACTTTAAATGGTCATATATTATATCTGATTCCGTTTTAGGCGTACTTTTTATGTACCGCTTTGGCATTTGTCACGCAAATTCCATAGTTGTAGTACTTCGATGGCATTTACTTACGTATAATATTTTTAATTATTTATCTTTTTATAAATTTTAATTTGTCTAAAACCTTGTAATAATAGGCTAAGTATATAAAAAAAAAATTATATAAATATTTGTGAACTGTTACACGCTGTAATGTAGGGTTAGCTGATAAATAAATAAATAAATAATTTCAGAGGTGATAAATGAATGAAACATACCTCCTCCGGATTGGCATTGACTTGTGTTGAGCACGAGCGGTAGCCCTCCAGAGCCTCCGCGTTGCTGGGGTCCACTTCCAAGGCCTTCTGATAAGCGGCCTGCGCTTTGGAATGCTGCTGCATTCCCTGTTCACATTTCATACCAATCATTAAAACCGTGTGCCATAAAAAACTACTAAATTAACAAGATTAGGAAGCCATAAATGATACCAGCTGACCCGGCGAACTTCGTACCGTTCCAAAATTGTTATAATAACATTTATTAAAAACACGCGCACATAGAATAGAATAGAATAAAGTTTATTTGCAACAAGGGACATACATAGACATAGGCACCTAAAAAATAACTTAGAAGACACACACAAACGTCCCCTGCAACAAACCGGCTCCAACTCAGCATAATGCAGGTTTTAGAAACCTGCGCTGGTCTTCCGTTAGAGCCATATATACACATACAATATACACATACACAAAGCTCCAAAAAAAAAAAAAAAACAAGAAAATTTACACAAATATAACAGTACAAAACCAAAACTAAGCCTACACATATAATACAAATAGATACAATACAATATATAAAACAAAAACATTTTTACAGGAAAATATTTAAAAAAAAAAATAATAATAAATAAATACTAGAAAATAAAATAAAATAATAATAATAATACAAAAGTATAATCAGAAGGCGCTGGTGTCATTTCGCAGTAGCTCCTCGCTTTTTTGGTGTTCAACCATAAAGATAAAGATAAAGATAGCCTTTAATTGCAAGAGATCCTAATACAGAGAAATAACATGTTACATTACACTACTTAAATAAAGATATTTTCTCTTTTATTAGTCTTCCTTGCCTGTCACACGACATAGGCCTCCTCTAAGTTCTTCCACAATTTCCTGTCCTGTGCCTTTCTCATCCATGTTGCTCCTGCTACCTTCCTTATATCATCCTCCCATCTACGATTCTGTCTGCCTCTTTTTCGTTTCTCTTCTTTAGGGTACCAATAAGTTATCTTGTGTGACCATTTATGTGGATCTCTAGTCATATGGCCTGCCCATCTCCATTTGAGTTTCTTTATCGTTTTAATAATGGGTATTACATTTGTTTTCTTCCTTATGTCTTCCAATCTTACCCTATCTTTAATTTTTATTCCAAGGATGTTTCTTTGCATTGAATTTTGACATACTTCCAGTTTTTTCAAGTTCTTATTGGTAAGGGCCCATGTTTGGCTTCCATAGGATAAGCATGGAGTGATGCATGTGTTGAGAATTTTGCCTTTTTCTGATGCTGGTATCCCTTTGTTTTTAAAAATTTCCTTCATTGACCAAAAGCGTTTCCAAGAGTTGCAAATTCTTTTACTAATCTCTTTTTCCATTTGATCTGTGGGTGCTATTGTCTGACCCAAATATTCGTATTTGTTAACATATTCCACGGTGGTACCTTTCAATTTTATTTCTTTTTTTAGTCCATTTGTCATTACTTTCGTCTTTGTTGTATTCATTGTCAGTCCTGTTTTTTTGCTTTCTTCGTCTAACTGGTATAGCATTTCTTGTAGCTCTGTTGGATTTTCGCTCATTAGTATTATATCATCTGCGAATCTTAAATGGTGCAGGCGTTCTCCATTTATAATCAAACCTTTCTCTTCCCAGTTCAGATTTCGGAATATTTGCTCTAGAACTGCTGTGAATAACTTGGGAGACAAGGGGTCTCCTTGCCTCACTCCTTTTTGTATTTCGAATTCCGTTCCAGTGGACTCTAGTTTTATTTTGGCTTTGCTGTTCTTATAGATTTGTTTTATTATATTTATATACTTGTCTTCTACGCCTTGTTTCTGTAGTGCCATCCAAATGTTGTGATGTTTTAACGAATCAAATGCTTTATTATAATCAATAAATGCTATATAATAAATCTTTCTGAATTCACTGTATTTTTCGATTAGCTGTTTTAATGTATGTATGTGATCTATTGTGGAATAGTTGCTCCTAAATCCTGCTTGCTCAATCGGTTGATTTTCATCTAATCTTTTGGTCATTCTTCCCAGTATTATTTTAGAAAATATTTTATACAAGTTAGACATAAGGCTTATAGGTCTATAGTTATTTATTTGTTCTTTGTCTCCCTTCTTATGTAATAAAATAATTGTAGTCATGTTCCATTGTTTTGGTATCTCTTCAGTTGTTAGTATGTCGTTGAATAATTCTACGAGGGGAGCCGCTATGGCCTCTAATGATGCTTTCAGTATTTCGTTAGTGATTTTATCCTCCCCTGTAGCTTTTTCATTCTTTTGTGATTCTATAGCCTTCATTACTTCTGTTTTTAGTATGCTAGGAACATTCTCAATAGCTGAGTGTTTATTTGCATTACAGCTAGTGTTATTAGTTGTTTCGTCTCTATATAATTGGCGGTAAAATTCGGTTGCAGTATTTATTAAATCCTTTCTTTTAGTTATTGCCTCGTTATTTTTGTTTTGTAGTTTGGGAACCCAATTAAAGTAATTTCGTAGCTCTTTTAGCGCTTTTTTCACTCCGCCCGTTTTTTCAATATGAAATTTTATTGTGTTCATCCGTATTTTATTCCTGTATTCTCTTATACTTGCACTAATTCTCTTACTAACATCTGAAATATTTTTTCTATTAATTTTTCTATCTTCCAGTAATTCTTTTCTTTCTTTAATTAGTTGTCTAGCTTCTTCTCCAATCTTATCTTTGTTGTGTTTCTGTGCTTGAAGTTTTTTTCCAAGATTAATGAGTTCTTTCTCTATAATATCGTATTTTTCCTGTACGCATTTTAGGCTTTTTACATCTTGAAGATTCTTCTTTATTAACTTCATAATTTCGTCTGGTATTACTGCCTTGAAGAAGTTTGGAGATAGTAGAGTTGGCCTTATTTTCCTTTGATTTTTACTGTTGAGCGTTGCACGCACCATTCTATGATTAGTGTTGAAATTCAACTGGTTAATCACTTCTACATTTCGAAATGTTTTTTGGTTCTTGGTTATAATAAAATCTATCTCGTTCTTTACTTTTCCGCACGGTGATAACCATGTCCATTTTCTGCTTGAGCTCTTTTTGTAATAACTATTCATTATTTTCAAGTTGTTTTGAAGCGCAAAATTAATTAGTCTTTCACCATTGTCATTTCTTTTTCCTGTAGTATATAGGCCTAAAGTATTTTCTTCGCCGCTATTTCTAGGCCCCATCTGACTGTTGAAATCGCCCATAATTATTAGATTTTTATAAGCTTTATTCAGTATTTCTTTTATATCGTCGTAAAATTTATCTTTAATTTCTGGCTTCGTTTGCTCAGTGGGAGCATATACCTGTACTATTGACCACGGATCTTTATGTGAGGGGAATTTTATATTCAGCATTGCAGCCCGTTCTGATAGGCCAATAAATTCTATTATATTATCGCGATAATTATCTTTCACCATAAAACCTATACCATGTTTGCCTGGTGTTTCTCCTTTGTGAAATAGTATGTATTTGCCGTAGTCTGTGATTTCTTCACCCATTCTTCTAACTTCAGAAAGTCCGAGTATGTCCCAATTTATGTTCTCCAGGGCTGTTTCCAGTTCAAGTAGTGATTCATTAGTTCTGAGTGTGCGGGTGTTTAGAGTTGCTATGTATATTTTTCTTGATCTTAGTCTTAGAGGGTTTTGGTCTACTACCCCATGGTGACCAGCCAGGTTGGGGAGTTTGTTGTTGTGTATATAATTGTTGTTGGATTTGTTGAGACTTCCTGTTTCGCTTGCTCTAATCTTCGTTGTTGTCGTTGTATTAATTCTTGGCGTGCTGTGTGTTTTTAGTTTTTTGTCTGCTGGTCGGTTCTTTTACTGTCGTTGAATGAGTGTATTTTCGAGAGCTTCATGGGGTGTGTTTCTGCGGGGGGGGCTGTCGTTTTCCTGAATCCCTCTGATGGTGTAGATGGTGGTGTGGAGGGTACTCGTTTCCTTTTTTCCTTATTTTCTCCTTTGAATTCTCTTACTATCAGTGATTGATTTTTAATAATTGCATATTTACCTGCAAGTCTTGCCTCTTTTAGTTTAGGTAATAAAGCCCTATTAGCCTCTAAAACGTCCTTTGGGAGGTCCTCGGTGGCATATATATTTTTCGGGAACAATTTGTTGTTTTTCAATATCAGTTGTTTTCTCCACGCCAAGGTTAAGGATATCAGAATCGGTCTATTTTTGTTGTTAATTTTTCTCCCAAGCCTGTAGGCGTTGCTGATTTCCCATTTATCCCATTCATTTGACCCCATTTTCACACCTAATTCGTTAAGATAAGCTAAGGCACACTCCATGGTATTCTCTTTGTTCTTTTCATCTTCTGGTATTCCATGCAAGAGTAGATTGTTTCGCCTTGTAGCTATTTCTAGTTGGTTCACTCGTGTTTTTAATTGGTCTACTTCTATTCTTAACTTTTTATTTTCTTCAAATATTGGTTTCATCTTCTCATCTAAGATCTTAATCAGGTTCGCATTTATGTTTTCAGTTTGTGTTCCCATTTCCTCCCTCAATTTGCTAATTTCCCTCAAAATCAATTCCATTTGATTTTCCATTTTTATTTTTTTTTTATTTTTAAATTAATGATAGGTTTCCCCTGAAGTTGGGAGTTTTTATTTTGCTCTGGCAACACCACACGTTTCCAAGCCACAATAGTTTGACAGTTGACAATTTTGTGTAAGAATTCTTGTATATTTATTGTTCTATGATTACTAGTTACCACGGTACTGTAAATTTCAAATTTCAAAACCACCTTCAATTTTATTTTTGGTAATTTGATAATTTGTGGTGGTTCAATAATATTAACACTGATCACTAATCTATTTGATGTTTAACTATTGTACACTTATGCCAGCACGTAGCCACGGTTTCGTTGTTTATATTACAGTTCAATTTGAATTGTTTTACACAGTTTAAGTATTTTTAATTTCACTTTTTCACGGAGCTAATTAGTAACGATGTTTACAGTACACTTTGACAACCGGAAGTCCTTAAATTTCCTTAAATTAAATTTCTTTAATTTATTTCTAAAATTATTAATACTTTGCAGGTCCCTAATAGGCATCACAACATGAGACCAATCGATTTGACAGTACAATTTATTTCTATAGTAATTTTACCTGTATTGTTTTAATTATTATTTTTTTCGATATTTTAATGGTTATTCTGTCATTCGGGACGGAGACGAATCCAACAAAACAAATCGAGTTATAAATGGTGTAACTAACACAACTTTCTTTTATGTACTCATATAGATTTATTTATCTATAAGATTATAAAGAGGAAAGATTTGTTTGTTTAAAATTAAATAGGCTCCGGAAACTAGTGGACAGATTTGAAAAATTCTTTCACTGCTGGGAAGCTTTATTATCAGCGAGTAACAAAGGCTATATTTTATAAAGTTAAGTCGTGTGCAACAGCTAGTCTATAAATACATTTAAAAGTATTTTATAGATGGCCAAACACAATAAAATTAAATTAATTAGCCACAAGTTGCAGTTTGGAAGGATTGAAAATGACTTAAGACTTAATTCTTAAGGTATTTTTTTTAATTTCCTGCATGAAATGAATAATTTATTAAAAAATGTTTTAAAAAGCAGAAACATGGGGGTATTGTAGTATAATTATAATAGAATTCTTATGCTATCCATAAGAAAAGTTATCGGTGACAATGACAATTGTCTCACCTCATTTTGCTTATAAAATTATAAAAAATACAAATAAATTCTCACCTGCAAAATCTTCCCCTTCCTTATCCAGCCCTTGATAAACTTGGGATCTAATTTGCAACAAATTTCACAGTCCTTAAGGCCCAGGTCGAAAGCGGCCAACTTTGTATAGCATGCGGCACGATTCGAATATAGCTTAGGGTCGTCCGGGTTGCGCTTTATAGCTTCCGTGTAATGCTTCATTGCCGTGCTATAATCGCCTAGAGACATACATTTCCATTTTAATAGATAAACTCTTCACGAAGAGCCCCAACGGGGAATCCCCGGTTTCGGCTTTATTTTTGTTAATTATATGTAATATCTTCACACATTCCACACAGCACCATCTAGTTCCACAGTAAGCAACTAATGCTTGTATTATGGATACCACTTTTTTGTAAATACATACATATTACAAATACAAAACATCCACGACTCAGGTGCAAAGGTAAAATGTTAACACAAAAACATTTGCCCCTAGTAACGGGATTCGAACCCGCGACCGTTTGGTTAACAGACAGGGTCACTAGCCACTAGACCAAAAGTGTCGTCTTAATAAATTACTCATCTTAATAAAAACCCATCCTTGCTAGGTTGTAGCTTTTCAATCCTATAGCCTAGGTTCCCTATTGTATTATTAGTATTTTTTTACAGAACCAGCGCACAAACAAACGCTATTATTTCTATCTATAGGCAATGAAATTATTCCCAAATACAAACACAAAAAATCTGTAGTTTACCTGACATTTTAGTATTACCTATGCCAATATTTCTTTTGTGTTTGCACAAAATGTTCAGGGCAATTAATAACAACAAAAGTAAGGCGGGCTGTTTATGGCTTTCCTTAGAAATTTCTTTTTTAGATATCTTATACTTTTTTTGTTACTTACATAAATATTTAAAAAGAAGTGTTAAATAAAACCTGCTTTATAACAAAATTCAAAACTAACAATAACAGGTAACCCCCTCTAACAACAATAGGACTGTTAAATGAATTAAAAAAAGAAATAACATTTTTCTTTTTTAAAGTGGTTACTGTCGCCAGACGGGCTGCCTGTGAAATGCAGTGGAAACCTTCTCAGTAGAATAGAATTCAGAAGAATAGGGACGAGGATAGTCTGCTCACCTCTCTTAAAGTAATCGTTTCCGAGCTCCTTCTCCTGTTCAGCCTTGACGGGGTCCACGTAAGCCTTCTTCTCTTCCTCCACAATCTTCTTCTCCACTTGGCTAAGCAACGTCTTGATCTCAGGTGTGCGGTGCTCAGACATCGATTTCTCAAAGTATGTCTTCGCCAATTTCCACTGCTCCATCTTCTTGTATGCGTTACCTGATCGAATTCGTATGGGGAATTTCATTTATTTATTACAAACTAGTTGAACCTATGTTCCACGGTAGTCATAACAACGGTCAACAAATGAAAATTATATAAAAAAATTGGTACCGGATGGAACTTTGGGAAAAAAAAAAGTATATAATATATGTGATCAGTGCTCTGTTTAAATGCAATGTTGTGTAAAAATTTCATGTCAATCCGTCGGCTAGTTTTGGAGTTTTTGAGTAATACACAAACCAACACATTTTTATCCATACTAGTATTATAAATTGCAAAAGTAACTCTGTCTGCCTGTCTGACATATTTTAATGTCTTAACTACTCAACTGATCATCATGAAATTTTGCATACACATTGTCAGGGATACAAGAAAGGTTTAGGTTCAGAAAAAGCAGTCTGCTCCTCTAATCTAGATCTTTACATAAAACTGAATAATATGTACTCACCAATCCTAGTAAAAGCCTTGGCAATTAGCTTAAAGTCGGCTCTGTTCTCTCTGCCTACATCAATAGCCTTTTCACATTCTTTAATGCATTTCTCATATTCTTTCTGTTCAAAATACACTGCGGCCATGTTTGTATAGAAAGTTATATCGGTGGGGTCGTGTTCTATGGCTTTTTTGTAATGTTGAATGGCATTATCAAATTCTTTCCTCTTGTAGGCATCATTTCCTAGATCCTTTTCTTCTAATGCCAACCTCCTGTGTTCCGGTAGGTCAGCTCGACTGGGCTTGGGCGGTTCCTCTGTCTTGGGTTCAGGCTTCTTTTCGGGTGCCGGTGGATCCACATCCATGTTCATGTAATCATCGAAACCGTACAACATGGTGAAGGCTTTCAAGACACGTCTATCTGATAATTTACTCTCATCATATTGATTTGCAGCAAGATTCTGAAATTATAAAACCATTATGATTACTTACATTTACAGGTAGGGGGCTACAGTCGCCTATAACACAAGGCGCTGCAAGTGCACTTGCTGACCATAGTTTTAAAGACTAGCTGTTGCATCCGACTCAGTCCGTGTAACTTTATAAAATATAGGCTATGTTACTCGCTGATAATATAGCTTCCCAACAGTGAATCGATCCAGTAGTTTCAGAGCCTATTCTATTCAAGCAAATCTTTCCTCTTTATAATAATAAAGTGTTTTAATATAAATAAGGGGAAAGGGAAGGGGGAGGGAAGTGCGCTCTGGCATCCTTTACTTACTCACCAAAACACAACAGTATTTCATGGTGGTCTTTTGTAAGGGAGTGGTTACTGCTACCGGACGGGCTGACCAAGTGACTTGCAGTGACTGAACTAGGAAGTGTCCATCCTAGTTCAGGATAAACTCATGAACTTTAACTTTTTTTTATTCGATTTCGATTGAAATGGTATTCAATGTATGTAATTAGGATAATGTAGACATGTGTTTAGTACAAATAAAGATTATTATTACTTGTAATAGTTGAATGAATGTCTAATAAACATGAGGCTAAAAGTCTAAATTTCTACCAAACCAAAATTAAAAATGACAGACTATTATAAGGTTATACGGTGTGATCTCAGGGACAATATAGGTTTCTTTAGCTTATGCAGTAGACAAATTGTTGCAAAGATCTGTCTGCATAATCAACCTAAACTTTTAATACCATTATTAACTACTGAAACAGTACATACTAATAAATATGTCCATAGATTTATACTGGATTAATAATAGTTTTGTGCAAAAACTAGTATAGTAATGGAAAATTTAAGGAAATAAAAGTATTCAATAAATACTACCTTTACAGTTTCTACATATTCAGGGTCTTTTAGCCATTCTCTTGTTTCAGGGTTTGCTTGCAATTTTGAAATGAGATCGTTCGCCTTCTTTCTAGCAGCCTCGACATGTTGTGTTGCTTCAGCCAAACTTGCGGCCAACTGTTGGTTCTGTGGATCTAATTCTAGACCCTTCTTGTATGCCTCTTGAGCTTCAAGTGTTTTTCCTAAAAATTCCAGAGCACTTCCTTTTCTAGAATACCCCTTGCTCCATGTTGGATTTAGTTCTATCGTCTTTTCCGCGTCTTCTAAAGCTTGATGGAACTCACGAGCTTTTGCGTATGCGGCTGAACGATTGCTGTACAAAACGTGGTTTTTTGGATCCAAAGCGATCGCTTCTGTATAGTGCTTTATAGCTTCCGAGTATTGACCGGAAGCTAACGCTATATTACCCTTCTCCTTTAACTGATTCACCTAGAAAATTGGTCATTTCAATTTATATCAGCAAAGTAAAGTTTTAAAAAGAGAACCGTCCAATAATAACCTATATCTCTTACCTGTTCCATGTTCCTTTTTAATTATTGACTTCTAATTCTTTCTGTAATGCGTAATATAAAGTCACACTGAGAACAAAGAAAGCCGCTTCGAAAATTTCCGAAATTCTGAATAAAAAATGCAATGCCAATGCCGACAACAACTAACAGCAGAATGACATTTAATTATTCTTTCCTTTCCTTTCGTTATGTACGAGGATTCGAGAAAATTCTCGGTTTTTGCCTGCATAGAGTACTTTGCACCTTGAAATATAAAAAGTTACTCTATGGTTTCCATGAGATGAGATCAAAGAGTATAATAATATATGGATGAGATTGAGAATATGAAAAGGCCTGTGTATCAGTTTTTAGAATTAAGGTTTTCATCGTTTTCTTTTAAAAAATCTGAATAAATCTGAGTTTTTTCGCGCAACCTAGACAAGGAAATAATACGTATTTCTTAAGATATTTGCGTTGCAATGGTCCAGTTAGTTTTATGCAAATATCATTTATAAGCTGGAGAAATTATTGCAAATATAATTCGATGGAGCAATTAATTTTACATCGATTAATACTTTTGCTTTTGCATTATATATTTTTAATTTCATCCTGCCAGGGTTACGAGGTTACGGCGGTGTAATTATAAGCTCATAATAGACCCACTGTACATATGAGTAGATTTCTGCTAGAAGAAAAGTATAAATATCTATATTGCATGTATGTACACCCTCCCGATAGAGATAGTTACCTCTACCGGGAAGCATTACTATTTAGTTTGTGATGATAAATAACCTAGCTAGATGATAACCAATAGTGCAAGCCTAGTGCAAGCATAGAGGTAAAATAAGTAGGTATGTACTACTTGTTGGAATTTTACTCGGACCAAGTAGATACTTGGTCCGAGGAATTTTACCTCTACCTCTATGCAAGCAAGCTTGTGAAGCCTGACATTGACAATACAATTAAAAAAAATCGATATTAATTGACATTAGACACAGAACACTATATACTGATCTGTTAATTGTTGTTACGCATCGGCCATCGAAACAAGAAATCGAATCGCGAGTGTGTTTGAGTCGATATAATTTGTAATATAGATATATTTTTAAACTTCATAGTTTTATCTTAAAATAATTTTACTTGTTAAAATTATTTTTAATAAGTTTTTAATTTAACAAAAATACATTTTTTAAATGTGCCAACATTTATTAATTTTCACATGTGCACTTCTTGCACATTGTTTTTACCCACTTTTTACCTAAATTATCCACAACACACAATAGTATAGCCTTTTAAAGCTGAGCTGTGAATATAGGCTACAACTACGGGCTACAATAAGGCTACAATTGGCTACAATCTACTTATTTTCATCTATAGACCACAGATCAAAATAATATTAATGAGTATTGCGTATTTATTTGCTATGTGGCTTAACTTTTTGATTTCTTTTCTTTGTTGGCTGTCATTTCTGTATTTCTCTAAATTCAATGAATTGTATGTGATTGTATGAAACCGTGAAAGGACGCTAAAATCGTAATTAGTTCATCTGACGAAAATCTGAAAATAAAATTGACTGTGCATTGTGTTCAGATGGCTGCTTGAGAGCTTATTGATATTTATGGTGGCGGGGCGTGATTTCCCGCAATTACAAAGTGACTCATTCACGGCGCGGTTTGGCCATCAGACAAATCAGTAACTATGGACACTGATGATGGCGAATCTTCGAGCAGCGGGCCTATGTCCAGTTTGAACAGTCTCTTTTCATTTACTAGTCCGGCCGTAAAGAAGTTATTGGGATGGAAACAGGTAAGTGCAGTTGAGTGCACTAAGTAAATTGCAAAATAGCCATGCATAATGCAAGCAAATTATTTATTAAATTCTACACTACAAGAGTTCTCTGTTTTATCAATTGTATTAAGTTTTTTTTTGTTTTATCAAAGATTACATATTGCTGTAATAGTTTTAGAAACATATAGTTACTATCTTAAACATAAATAAGTTTAATTGTGTAAAAAAATATAGTATTTTTATACCTGTTGCTGAATTATTTTAGAAGATATGTGTCAGGAACAGAAAACAAGTCAGTGTTATTTTCAATTTATTTTGATAAACAATCATATTATCATTAACTTTAAGTTTTGGTTAAATGAGTTGAAATACATCAAATTTATTTCAGTATTTAGTATTAAAAAACTATAAATTATAATATTAACCAAAGCCACACTTGCTGCTGTTGGTCAGTCAGTCCTGTAGCTGGGGCAATCATAGTCCTATTCTTCAGGGCCCACTTAATATTTGGCTTGATAGTTTGCTAAATGCTGCAACGGTGGCATAGTTAACAAATCCTTTTTAAATCTTTAACTTAATTATTGGGGGTACTATTGAAAACCAATGGATTTGCTTATTGCCATTGTATTAGTCCACTTCTTTTTAATGTTTATTACATGGTACTATTTACTCTATGCTATTACTAAAGAAACTTAATATAAATTAATATTATGGTTTGTCTTTTATGAAATGTGTTTTTTTTTTAGAGAAAATAATGGAGTCACTGATCATTCACTGAAAGCTTCTAAGTAGTGTATTCTTAAAACATTGATTTTGTTTTTATTCTACCAAAATATGTTGTTTTTTTAAATCAATGATGTTTCTTTGATGACCTTAACATGAGGTCTCTCAACCTAAGAATAGCATTAAATTTTTTGATTAAATAAAAAATATAAAAAACAAATAATATTAGATGTTCTGATTTATCATTATCAGCCTGTGTTTCTGCACTGCTGGATTATAAGTCTCCCCCAAGACACCTTTTCATCTGTGCTTCCTGTGATGCCTCTCAGGTTGTCTGTCCACTTGGTTACATAATCAAAATATTTATTTATCAATTAGGTTTCTTCAAGAAACTCTTATGATCGTACTTCATTGTAAATTTAAATTTACCAGGGTTTTGGATCAAAAGCCAGAACAAAAATCGGACAAAATTTTCAGGGCAATGCCAAGTATTTTTATGGTTGACAGTGAGAAAGCATCTGTGGCATTGCTTGTATTAAGGCAACTGCAGCTACCTACCATCAAGTGGACCGTCAGCTTGTCTGACTTTCATAAATAAACTTATAGGTACTTATTAAAAAAAATTAAATTCCAGGGTGATGAGGAAGAAAAATGGGCAGAAAAAGCAGTAGATAGCCTAGTAAAAAAATTAAAAAAAAGAAAAGGGGCTATCGAGGAGTTGGAAAGAGCTCTCTCGTGTCCTGGGACTCCTTCAAAATGTGTTACAATACCTCGATCATTAGATGGAAGATTACAGGTAACTTTATTAATTACTTAATGTTTTTCTTATGGTCTTTGCTGTTATCAGCCCTTATTCCTTTGAGCCCTTTATAGTTTTAAGTATCAAGATTTTACACATCATTTGACCTTACAGAAGACCAGCGTGAAATAACAGCAATGTGTGCTATTGTGTTTCAGTGAGTAAATAAAAGATGAAAAATTGCATCTCTATTTGCAATATTTTATTGTTATTCGTTTTTGAATGTATATTTTAACAATGTTTTGACAAGCTCAGTTTCAGTTAAGACATTTGTAATATGTATATTGAGGATCATATAAAGACAAAAAGAGATCAAGCTAATAGGAGACTCAAGGATATGTAGTGGCTGATAGGCAGACAGTCCTCAACTCCTCACTAACCTTGGAGAATAAATTTCTAATCTACAAAAGTGTCATTAAATCTGTGTGGACTTATGGTGTGCAATTCTGGGGATCGGCTAGCTACTTGAATATTGTGATCTTGCAGTGCTTTTAAAATAAATATTTAAGGGTCATCTGCAATGTACCATGGTTTGTAAGGAATTCAGAGGTACATGAATACCTCTCGGTCCCAAATGTAAAGAGAGAATTGAATAACATTTTCTGAATGAGGAACTAAAGATTTTTAATCTTAAAGAATCATCTGTGATCTATCTATTTAACAATGTTGATGCTTTTGTCTAATGAATATTCCAGAGACAAACATATTTTATACAGCGCAATAGTTATGGGCAATTAATCTTTAATTCAGGTGTCCAAGTTTGATTTTTGACAAGATCAATTACAGTTTTTATATATTGTCATTGTCTCATTTTAAGGTTTCTCATCGCAAAGGCCTACCACATGTGATATATTGCCGAGTGTGGAGGTGGCCCGACCTTCAGAGCCACCATGAACTGAAACCCCTGGAAATATGTCAGTATCCGTTTAGCGCCAAGCAGAAGGAGGTATGCATAAACCCGTACCATTACAAGAGGGTGGAGAGTCCAGTGCTGCCCCCGGTTTTAGTGCCAAGACATTCGGAGTTTGCTCCCGGACACTCGCTTCTACCGTTCCAAAGGTCCACCGAGCCGGCCATGCCACACAACGTCTCCTACTCGGGCTCCGGTTTCCCACCATCGGCTGGCTCTGAACTAGCCGAGACCCCACCGCCGGCATACTCCCCACCCTCGGACGACACGGAGCCTCCGGGGGAAGTGGCACCGGTCTCTTACCAGGAACCCTTGTATTGGGCATCGGTCGCCTATTACGAGTTGAACTGCAGAGTCGGTGAAGTTTTCCATTGCAATTCTCATTCGGTCGTTGTGGACGGCTTCACGGATCCGTCGAACAACAGCGATCGTTTCTGCCTCGGACAGCTAAGCAACGTGAATAGGAATTCGACCATAGAGAATACCAGACGCCACATAGGCAAAGGTGTCCACTTGTACTATGTCGGTGGTGAGGTGTACGCCGAGTGTCTATCGGACGCTGCGATTTTCGTACAGAGCCGTAACTGCAACCATCACCATGGTTTTCACCCGTCAACCGTTTGCAAGATACCACCGAGTTGTTCCTTGAAGATCTTCAATAACCGGGAGTTTGCTCAACTGTTGTCGCAAAGTGTTAACCACGGTTTCGAAGCGGTTTACGAGTTAACTAAAATGTGCACGATAAGGATGTCCTTCGTGAAAGGTTGGGGTGCGGAATACCATAGGCAGGATGTCACATCGACTCCGTGCTGGATAGAGATACACCTGAACGGACCCTTGCAGTGGCTCGACAAAGTCCTCACTCAGATGGGGTCTCCTCACAATGCCATCTCGTCCGTGTCCTAGCTGTCCCGATGTATTCCAAACTCAAAATCCATCCCCCCCACCGCGACAAGTGTTTGTATGTATTTCCGGTGTTGACTGTGTAAAAAAATAAGATATCTCCCATGCATTTATGTAAGATTTTCAGTGTGGCCATTGTAGAGATTTCTTTCAGTTTCGCTTCCCGCATTTGACTACTTATTAAAAGAAAAGAGATGATAAAAGACCTAGTAAATAGGTTTTTTTTTAAAAAAAAGATACAGCTCAAAATAAGTGTCCAAGTTACTTATATTATAGTGTAAGGCGTCGGCGTCTTTAGATTATAATTATTATAATATTATGTTTGTATGAATATAATTATGACAAATTTAAAGATATTATTTGTGTACATAAAGCTTTTTATATAGATACAAATATTTTAAGGACAGAAATGATGAAATTAAGATGAAGAAAAAAATCATATGATTTATGGTTTTTTTTATAGGATTTTGTGAAAGAAAATTTAGACCAATTGGGTGCTTCTCGCTAGATGCGTTATTGATTTTTGAACAGTGTATGATTTAATAATTATGTATGAATAAATAATTATTTATTCGTAGATGATTTGATATAATAATAATTATTATTATAATTTTAATAAATTAATGATGTAATTAATTGAAAAAAAAAAAAAAATAAGAAATATCCAACTTCTGTTCGATGAAGACGCTAAAATATTTTACGATCTCGATATAAAATTAAGACAAATCACAATCACATGAAGTCGTATATATAAGATAAGTTCACGAAACTATAAAATTTCAAGTTATTTTCCAAAAAATATATACATATGGAAAGATTTTTACAACTACGGCTCCATCGTGAATTATTTTTAAGGGCAAAAAGACTTTTTTTTAAATTCTTATAAGGTAACCTTGAAAGGTAAGGTAGACCTCAAATCTTTCCATAAATCACGTGGTAATAATAAAAAAAAAGCCAGTAAAGGCTGAATTTATTTACATTTTTTTTAAATCTTTTCTGTTACGTAACTTACGTAACTACATTTTATTGCTCTGTTTTGATTTTCTTCATATTCTATTATTTTTTTTTATCAATTGACAGAAAGAAAAAGATACATTTTTTTTAAAGATGTATATATTTTTTACTGTAACCATAGTTTTTAATGATGAAATCTACGATGTTGGTGTTTTAGTCGATTTGGATTGTATATATTTTAGTATTTTTTTTTTTATTATTAATCGACTAAGTATGGAATGTCGCAGTGAATGAGTAAAATTTGAGTATTTTTCGCATGAAACCAAATCGGGGCCACATGGCACAGAACAAAATAATGAAATTGATCTCAAAATATTGATTTAAGATTCTTTAGTTCCTCAAAAAAAAAAATGAGTGACTGTGGCGTGTCCCATTGCCTTATGAGTAGTCAAATTATTTTAATTAAATATACGAGCCAAGTATTTTCATACGTATTTAACAGATATTTTCAACATCCTTAAAATGTGTGCCATAAAGTTTTTTTTTTACTAATGGATAACAATTCTTTTGAAAATATTTATTTTATTAACCGAAACATAATAATGGTTTAATGATTAGCTTGAAAATATTTAATGCTACTTTAGTATATGAGTAGAGTAGTTCTTTTTTTTTTTAATTGGGGCATGCATTTTTTTTTTGTATAATGCAGATAAAAATAGATATAGATTCTTCATAACCCACACTAACATTTGAAATGCTTGTTATATGTTTAAATATATAACATTTTTATAAAGTTTCTGTTAATATGGGATTATAATAATGAAGACTAATTTTATAAGCCTTCTCGATCTTTGTGTAATTTTTATATTTTTGTAATTCTCCATTTTTCTCCAGTATGATTTCTCCACTTTTGTATATCTTGGGCAGAATTCACCCACTTCTTGCGTACAGTACAGTAGCTATCAAATCATCAATCTTCTTATTCTTAGATTTAAATGGCAATGCGGCTCATTTTAAAATGGCCATTATCTGCCAGTGTCAAGTTAATAATTATTATTACAATTGGAGCGCTCCGCTACGGACTCCCGCTTGGGAGCCCGCTCGGAACACTCTCCAAATCATCAATCAAATGTCATTGTGATGGTTGTCACGTGTTGCATTTTCTCCAAATGTCACAATATTCATGTGTCAATGGAATCGATCCCAATCGTGATTGAAATTTGACATGAGCTGTCACTGTCATACACAAAATAATAAGGCTACGTTTCAGCTCATGGAGAAATTTGTGAGGAGGACCCAATTTACATGGGTGTTATATTGAAAAACTGGCGACCATCTACAAAATAGTAGTTCATAAATTGACCAGAATATCGCTTGTGTAGAATAGAATAGAATAAAAACTTAAAAAGACACACACAAACCGGCTCCAACTCAGCATAATGTAATATTTGGGTTTGGTATGAAATTGGCGACTTAAATGATACGTCCTGAGTGGGAATGTAGGATGAAGCCACCTTAAATAAAATGTTACTACCCAATGCTACTACAGTGCCACCTATTTAATGGTAGCTCACCGAGACTCTCCTCATGTATAGAGTTGGTCCTCCTTACCTCTATACTCCACGGTTCAGTTATAAAATGTAGCATCAATGGTTGTATGACTGCAGTACCATCCTTAACCCTTTAGCCGCCAGAGTCGGATTTATCCGACAGTTATTTTCGTATCCATTTCGCCAGAGCCGCATATATACGGCAAATTTCTCTACTTTTATAATGTTTATTTTTAAATCATTGTGTGGCTTTCTCTTAAAAAAAATTACGAGTCAGGCGCTAGGGGCATGAAAACTCCTACAAAACCAAGCGGTTAAAGGGTTAAATTAAGTCCACAGCATATGTTGCTATAAATCATCCATTTTTTTATCTGTACATAACTATTGGACAATTATTTGCCTACTGTACCTCCTAACAAACTTACAAAATTGTGTGCCTAAAATATTAACTAGAGATGTACCGTCCATGTTACCTAGCCGAGCTTAGTTTCACTTAAGTCTGCTACTTACATCAGGCAGTCAAGAGACAGGACAACTTCGAGTCTTGATATAATTTAAATGATTTTTTTTAAATGCACTCGTATCAAAAACTCAAGATTTTAAATATAATTTATGTATATATCGATTCATCTCAAATAATAATTACATGTCTTATGATTTGATAGTACATTTTTAATCTACTACAGCTTGTATCATATTTATGTATTATTTTATCATGAAATTTTGAAATCATAAATATTTGTTTTGATAGTAATCGTTAAGGTGCTCCCTCACCGGGAGCATTCACGTGTAATGTAACATTATAGATTCGACTTTGAGTATTACATTACGGTACTACCTCCCTGACTGACGGAGCATTCACATGTAATGTAACATTATAGATTCGACTTTGAGCATATACATTACAATACAAGTGAAGTGCATTGATGTTACAAGTTGTATCAAAATATTACACATTCTATCATTACAAGGTACTTAAATTGTAATGCTCGGTTCTCCTCTTTCACTGATGTAATGCTCGAATCTGTAACGTTACATTACACGTGAATGCTCCCTCACCTTTATGAATTAACCTTGAAATTTATTATTTTCTTTGTGTGGGTCTCAAGCTTTTGTCTTGGCTGGATTCTTAAAATTGCTGTTGAGAAGGTTTTGATAAGTTCTGTTTTAGTAGTAGAGTAATTTAGTATGTATACCTACTAAACTATTGAATTTATATATTTAAGCAGAATGAACTACTATATTGTCGTCCGTGATGTGATGTATATATAAAATAAATATACGTATTTGTTTTTTTTTGTAACACTCAGTACTGAAATACAAAATTGTACAAAAAAATATCAAATCTAACGAAAAACATGTGTTGGTGTCTATACAGTACTGATAAAATTTACCCAAGTTTTTTTTTGGTAATGAATCTTGAGGTGATATTTGATGCCTAAAAAAATGGATACTTACTAAGTAATTTACTACAAATGAAATATTTTTTTAGTTGTGTCAATTCGAAATTTTTTTATAAACATTTTGGCCAATGAAAGAAGAGACTGAAAATGTCTGACAAATTAAAAAAAAAAAACACTGATTGTAGTTTCAATATTAGCTATGATTATATTTTTTGGGATGTTCAAATGAAAATAACAATTAAATATTTTTTGAAAATTTATAATAAAATTTACTCAAAATTTACTATATAAATCAGTATTCAGTACTAACTAATGAAATCGGATGAAACTTTTTTCCTGTTTTTGAATTTACGAAACATAGCTTTAGAAAAAAAAAAGCTTTTTAAGTATTTTTTTACCCTTTTTTTAGGTTTCTGTTTTAGAAAGTTTTCATGTCACATTTCAGCGTTGTGCTTTCAATTGAGTAAGAAGTTTACTGAAGTTCACAGTTTTCGTGAGCTTTATATTGAAAAAAATCTCAGTTACATGTTTCGTTGGCCAGACTGTAGTTGTAGGTACATACTACTAAGTATGACCACTCGAGTTAACTTCTAATATATATATTTATAATAATTATATTATTAACAATGGATGTATTTTTGAAAATGTTGCTTGCTTTTTAATTTTCCTAGTGCCTTTAATTAAAAACAACGATGTAGCTTATAAAATTAATTACGTACTACATATTACTAAATATTTTTATGTTTAATTGAATTGTACAATTTGTGGCATTTACAAGGTATTAATTTTAGATTGAATGTATAAAGGAAAAATAAATAGAATTGTATACTTTCTTTGTAATTGTGTAGATTCAGTTTGAAAAATCATGATACCAAATAATGTATACCTACATAAAATTTTGGATAAAGTAACTTAAATAATGTTAAGTTACGAGTAATGTTAAAATTTATTCAACATGAAACAAATTTGCTTTATTACCCAAAAATTGATTAAGTTTTCGATAGAAAAGAATAGCTATTGTTTACGAGCGAGTTAATTATATAGTTTGTTTTATTCGTGAAATAAAAATTAGGAATGACGTAAAAATCTCATTATGAAGCGCAAAGAATATATATATATATATATATTGAGCATATATTTTTTTTTGTTTCATATCTTTAATGGCTTAGAAGATATTTTATTTTAATAAAAATGTAGTAAGTATTGTATATTTTTTGAAAGTCTGAAACACGTTTTTTTTTGACAATATCACATGGAACGTTCTTGCATAACGAAGTTGAGTAAACACCTGTTTCTAAGATAAGATACTATCTATATCTTTATAACCTAAGGACGAGGTCCCATATAAGAGGATGCCAGGAAATGTATGAACTCTGGTACGGGGCCCCCTTTCAATAGATATTATGTGTTATATACCATTGGATAGCTGTTTTTGGAGCCAAAAATAGCTATCTAACGGTATATAACAAAGGTTGGTAGCTACTATTGGTATTATTGCACGAAAGTGCAATGTATCATGGTAAAATATTTATCAACTAGCTGGTGCTCGCGACTTCGTCCGCGTGGAATAGTTATTTTGGGAATCATTTGGGTATCTCGAACGGTTTTCGCAGCGCACGCAACGGAAGCCCTCAAAGATGAATAATTTTCCCCGTTTTTTCCACATTTTCGACTGTTTCTTCGCTCCCATTAGTCGCAACGTGATGTTATAACGTGATGCTTCCTCGATAAATGATCTATCCAACACAAAAATAATTTTTCAATTCGAACCAGTAGTTCCTGAGATTAGCGCGTTCAAACAAACAAACAAACAAACTTTTCAGCTTTATAATATTAGTACCTATAGATTCGGTTTTTTTTAAAAAGATTTTTTAAGCTCAAAAATAGCTATCGAACGTTATATTACACATAGCTATTGGAGGGGGTTACCAGAATATCATTGGCATCCTTCTTTCTTATGAGAATTTAAATAATATGAGCTTACTTATATGCGATGTCTTGTTTAGTTATGTAATAATAATAATATATTTATTTATAATGCCACAAACATTATATATGAAACACATGAATCTTAAAAATATTATAGTGCCTGTTTTTATAATATAATATAACAAATACTTATGTCCACCAAATGCCTTCACGACAGGGCCTTATTACGTACCTATAAAATAAGACAAATCTAGTAATTATTTTCTGCATTTTAGTAATTATAGCATTAGTGGCAGTCCACCCCCATACAGAAGTCTACACACTCGTAAGACGGATGTCAGATTCCATTCCCCACCTTGTCTCCCTATCCCTTATCCTGTCGCCAATAAAACTAACCCTCTAGCCGCCAGAGTCGGATTTATCCGACAATTATTTTCGTGTCCATTTGGCCAGAGCCGGATATATACGACAAATTCCTCTACTCGTATAATGTTTATTTTTAAATAATTGAGCTGCTTTCTCGTAAAAAAAATTTGTGTTCAGCTCCGATTAGAGTTTACTCCTTACGAACGATAAATAAATAATTTAATACATATTAATATAATATATTATATATATTAGGTACCTATATTATATTAATATGTATTAAAGCATATTGTAGCATATTGTAGACATTTTATTTTATTACCATAATTTTTCATATCCCGGTCTTGTACTCGTATATGAATATCGATTATTAAGGAGTAAACTCCAAAAAAATTAAAAAATTACGAGTCAAGCGGAGGGTTCAATTTATAAGTTAGCTTGTCTGCCTAACAATTAACATTAAAAATAACCTACTATACAAGCAGTATACTCAAATATTAATAACACCATATTAATGACTTTCGCTTCAATTGAATTTGAAATGTTTTAAAAGCTGACTAATGTGGACTTTTTAATGTAGGTATGTATATGCGAAAATAAAATGAATAATTTTATACATGAGTATAAGCATTTTAAAAAGAAAACCGTGTAGCTTATATTATTATGCAAAGAAAAAGACACGGAAAGTGTATTGAAAATTGTACATACAACGAAATTTCTTAAATGATTTCTTATGAATATAAATTTCTTTAAGTTTGCCTACGTGTTGCATGGAACCTGTAACATAATATACCACTGGACAGGCTGTCCCATACAAATGACAGATAATTTTTTGTAAGTACCATTTTGAAACTCCACCCTCGATTGTCCCGAGGACTAATTTTGACGTTTGCGTATTTTTATTCCATAGATATTGTACATATGTATAGATATGTATAATCTCTCTAATTTTAGTTTCATGGACAATAATTCTACTATAGCCAAAATGGCGTTTTTCAAATAGGTATAAAATAGTTTGACAGCAGCCTGTCCAGTAGTATATAGGTAGGTATTACAGGACAGGTCAGCGCATGGAACACACAAATGAATCTAGAAAAACAAATACCGTTTAAATTAATGAAATCAAAATTATGAGTCTAAATTACAGGTGCTATACTCAAATATTATGTAGATAGTAAGTGCGAAAATACACTATTCTATTTCCTTAAAACAATAGTCAAATAATGTTTTTTTTTTATTTCGAATAAACTACTCTACGGCTTTTAGACAATCGTGGAACAATGTTGAATTACTTAGTTAAGTATTAAAAAAAGCAGGTTTAATGCCAGTTGTAAGATTGTTTCGTCGACTTGTCGGCTCTTTGTACTTGTTGGATTTTAATATTCAAAAATTTATTACATTATTTTGGTTTTGTATTGTTTTTGACTTTGTTTGTACGAAACATGTTGTAAATATTTGTGAAAATTAAGCAGATTAGCCGAAGTTTTATAGAGCCTAAATCTATACTTACAAAATTGTTTCTTCCGATTGACTATCAACGCCAAAACTAGCTACGAAGTATATAAAGTTGAAATTTGGGACATAGGCTTACTTTATAATATATAGTAAGCATATATCAAAGAAAGGATTTTTGTAAATTTCAACACCGTGCGTAGCTGGGGGCGGGTCGCTAGTCGTGAATAATTTTCAAAAACAACAAGAAACATCTTAAATAGTCTTCGCCAACACTCAAACATTCATTCTCTAGCTTCGATAGTTAAATAACAATTTAGATACATAATAAATCAATGAATAGATTTATCTGCATATACCTACCTATTTTGTTTAAAACAGTGCTCTCTATAATGTAAAACTGCATAATAATAGATATGTAATTAAAAACCTGTTGAAATTTATTAATAAGACAAAAAATAAACTTTATAAAATATAGCCTATGTTACTCCCTGACAATGTAGCTTCCCAACTGTGAAAGAATTTTTCAAATCGGTCCAATAGTTTCGGAGCCTATTCAAACAAACTAACAAATCTTTCGTCTACAATATTAGTATAGATATTTGCTCTATAATAATTTATATTTTTTGAAGTTGTATGTATAAAATGCTTACCAAGTGCAAAGTGTCCGATTAAAGAGATGACTTGTGTTGTTGTCGTGTGATTGTATGTCAAATGTTGGTTTTTTTTAATAATTCGAAGGTGAATATTCTTGGAAGTTCACTTTTATGTCGTTAAGTTAGCTTTAAGTCTAGTTGCCATTGTTTGTGTAATTTTTACAATATATTTTCTCTGTTTAGTCGTAAATAAAATTTCATTTTATCGATTTTTTGTTTCTTTTGTAATCACACTCAATTTGGAATTTCTTTATTTTTTATTATTATAAAAATTTGATTTTTGACTGAAAGGTAAAAGTACATATTATGCCGAACTCAGTTGATTACATACAATGCAAAAAAGCGAACAAATCAAACCAAGGTATTTTAGTTCATAAAATACAGACTGAAAAAGGCTTTTACCAAGTCAACATTCCGCCTTTTGAAGTTTATGAAAGGTTAGTGCATTGTTCTAAGTGGTTTTTAAATTCTTGTTTGACTTAATTAATAAATAGTACCCAACACTATTTTTTTAAGTAATGGTAGTCAGATAATCTGACGGTCCACTTGATCGTTCTACTATCGTAAAGCTGCAAGTAAAGGATAGTAGTAAGTAAGGCTCTGGCATCCCTTACTCGCCGAAATAAAATAGCTGTCATTTGACGGTGAACTTTTGTAAGGAAGTCGCTACTGCCTCCACGCCATATTTCCCAGTTTATGACTACGAAACTTAGTATGCCCTAAAAAGTATTTATAAGTGAAACGATTGGAGGCGCCGGGTATCGATCCCGGTATCTCATGCTAAGCGAGCGCTCTACCATCTAAGCTACGCTTATTCGCTAAATGGCAGATTCTGGAAAAGGCAGCTATGCCCCTAACAAACTTATAACGTAGTGTGGCAACCTTCCAGAAAATCTTTCCCGAAATATTACTTATGAGTCAGTGGTAACCTTACGAAAAAGGTGATATGATAAATATACAATACATTACCTATGTTTATTTATTGACTCACATCACAATACATCGCTTGCCAAACATGCACATTCGATGTAATGTATAGCGCGATATGATAGCAACGCTGAATACAAATTTGTACAAGTGTCATGGCCGCCGCTGCGTGCACGCACCGCGACGCAATGCGGTGAAAATTAGATGATTTAATATTGCCACAAGCCACATGACGATATACAGGAAATAGTGGACTAGGACATTAAATTATTGACGCGTTGTCAAGAAGTAGAGCGCTTCACTTAAAAAAAAAGGAAAATAAGTGATTCACGAAGCACAGACGCACTTCAGTTGAATGACTTACGAGTTAGTTATGCGGAAGAACTCTCGTTGGCCTTGCGTCGCCAGAACTTTTTCTTTTCTTTTTATACAAACCCTTAAGCACATGGACTTGGATTAAGATCAGACCACTGCATCAATTCATATTATCGCATGAAGACCTATTGGTTTTATTGCTCTATAGAGTATAGGTACGAATTATAGAGGAAGACGAGCTAAATTTATCTATACTAATGTTATAAATATTTACAATTAATTTTTAATAAAATTTAAAAATTGCACTTGTGTGAAGCTGGGAGCGGTTAGCTAGTTACTAATAATTAGATTATGATTCACCTATTTTATATTCATGAATGAAATTTAATAAATTTGTAGGTAGACGCAGGTAAGATCTATTTCGCAATTCGATCATGCATGATTTATTGTACTTAGTCTAGGAGTTGAACATCAATCGATGTTACTATGTACTTACCTATTATAAATTTTGTACAATTTTTAATTAAAGTTAATGAATTGGATTCATTTTAGAAGTGAATGATAATTTTAAAGTAACAAAGAGTTGTGCAGTAGTCTCACCGACCTTGTTAAGGATGAAGGGGATGAGAGAAATGAGAATGGATCCTGGCATCATTTAGGTACTCATCTAAACACGTTTTAAGGTGGTCTTTAAGGGGTTGGAAACTGCCGCCAGGCAGGCTGCCACTGCTAAAAGGTAGTCTATGGTTTGATTAATGTTTTATGTTACTTTTGTATACTTTCCTAATTGTAGTGTTTGTCGAGCCAGTGCCCCACAACACTATACTAATATTACAATACTTGGCATCGAGCTCCTCGCTTATAATGTAAGAGAACGGTTGTTCTTGACCTTGGTCGAATCTTCTAGATCATTGCAAATTCTGTAGGTGGCGACAAAGGGCCGTGAGGTTCACATTCTTTTAAATAATCCTGTTTTTATTATGTTCATTTATATAGGCATCATCAGAATCATGACGTCCTTTACTACGAGTAGGTACGAGTAATTTTATAAATGCTAAAGTTTGTGATGATATTTTGTTACTGTTTCATGCATTAATGAAACTTTACAGTAATATATTAAAAGTATAATAATACTTCACAACACAAAGGCTTTCATTTTTAATTATTAATGTTTAGTGTTAATTATTAGTGTTGCAGCATACTTGCAACACCTATAGCATTGCTTTTGTTCTAGGCGACGGTAACCATCTACCATCAAGTGGACCATAAGTGGACCGTCAGCCGGTCAGTCGACATTAACATAAAAAATGAATAGAATGTAGTAATCCATGTATAATAACTTTTAGAATGACAAGCATGAAGCATAGAATTCTCTCAGAAGAGTTAATAGAACAGCAAAAACTCGTAAAGCTCATCACCGAATCGTCAATTCATTCACAAAGTTAAATAATATCATTCCACCTTCGAGGAACTTCGATAAGGTTAGCCAACACCAGCTGGTCTGATGCACTCTTTGCCCTAATTAAGTGGTCGGTCATGTCACCCACCCAAACTAATTCGTATCACTTGCGGACGGTGTTGAGTTACGAAATAGCAGTAGTGCTTCGCACAATGCATAACAATATTTAAAGTATCGACTGTTGTAACGAAACGGCGACGTTATAAATACAAGGTGGTGCGGCCGCAGTGCAGACCGTGCGTGTTTTGTGTGCGAACCGTATAGACGCCATTACTGCTAGCGCAAAAGAGCGGGAAATTTTGAGGTTTGACTTAACTTTTTAAAACGCGAGTTTCGGTGCAAAGACATGCTTGTTTACAAGGTTTGTTATATATTTTATTATGTTATGATGTAAAAGTATAATATTATTATATTATATTTTAAAATATTATGATGAAAATAAATATTCATATGTCAGACTAGATGAATTAGATTGGTCATTTTAGACAAGTTAGCAATTTTTTGTTTTTGTTAAAAAACGTTGTTTTTAGGATTTTAAACAATAAAATTACAAAAAAATGTTTCTAAATATTCTAATAGCAATCTTAATCTTAATATTATAAATGCAAAAGTTTGGATGTTTGTATGTTTTTACGTAATAACGCAAAAACGGAAACGGATTTGGATGAAATTTGGCACACGCATAGTTTATTACTTGGATTGATATAGGTAGGATAGGCTTTTTATCCTGAAAAAATCCTGTGGGATTTTCAAAAAACGAACTACAGTGCGTACAAAGTCACAAGCGTAACAAACAAACAAACTCACATTCACATTTATAATACTAGCTGGTGCCCGCGACTTTGTCCGTGTTCTGGATGAACCCAATGAACTTTCTGGTGCTCAGATAACGTGTAAGTATGCAAAATTTTATGGTGATCGATTCAGTAGTTTTTGCGTCCATCCATCCATACATCCATATACAAACTTTCGCATTTGTAATATTAGTATGGATTAGTAAGGATAAGCTACACGCTCCCGGCTTCCCCCGGGTTGAAAATAAAATCTACCTATGACATGTAATTTTTATATACTTATGTACTAGCTGGTGCCCGCGACTTCGTCCGCGTTGAAAAAGCAAGAAATCGCCTGATATCGTTATTGCTATTACACTTAGCCAGGAGTTAGTTTCCTTAACTTTAGATGATCCCTCAGGAACAGTACTTTTTTCTGGATGAAAGGTACCCTATGTCCTTTCTTGTATCCCTGAGAACGTGTATGCAAAATTTCAATGAAATCCATTCAGTAGTTTTTGCGTGAAAGAGTTACAAACAAACATCCATACATCATCCATACATATACATACAAACTTTCGCATTTATAATATTAGTACGGATATAGAGATGTAGTATACACATGTGTAGTTACTGTAACTCAAAGTCTAAATACATATATATATATTCTTGACTATAATATTTTAGAACTAAATTATAAAAATTAAATCCATGAAAGTCTCAACATAGACTGCGCTAAGTTTGTTTATTAGTTGACACAAATGAGGTAATACACCTCATTGGTAATTTATCTAATGTTAGAATCGCTTTAGTAATTTCTTGTCGCAACGACTTTTTTGTAACATTAAATTTATTTATAAATATTACCAGTGCGTAGCGTAGTGTTCTACGTTATTAATTTTAAAAGTAAGTTGTGTCAGCGTAATTACTTATTTCAGTTGCTTAGTTAGTTATAATTAAGTTTATTATTTCACAAACTTAACCTAATGAAACGGTTGGTGAAGGGATGTTAAAGTCATAACTACAAGTTATTACTAAAAGGATCAATTCCAGGTAGGGTTAACTTTAGAACTTAACTTTTAAGAGAAAGGTCAAAGCAGTGATAGCCTAGTGCAGAAAGCGTGCCATGGCTTTGGTGTAATGGCTAGTAACCCTAGCTGTTAACCAAACGGTCGCGGGTTCAAATCCCGCTAGGGGCAAATGTTTATGTGTTAACATTTTACGTTTGTACCTGAGTCATGGATGTTTTGTATTTATAATATTCAACTGTCTATTATCCACAATACAAGTAGGGTATTGCATTATTTTTGCAATTTTTTATAGCTCAGGAAGATTTTGACATTTATTTAATTGAACAATTTTATTATCATGCATAATGATTTATTTGCCAAAAGGCTAAATTTGCCATTTTTTTAACCAATGCTAATTGAACTTATTAAATTTTTAAGATACTGTATTATGTTTAAGTTAGTTTATTAATTTTATCATTTGACTATTGCATGCAAATACTTTTGTAAGATAATCGATAAACAAAAAGATAGTAGGTACTATTATTAATAATAATAATACCTTAACCGACTTATTCGGTGAGTGACACAGCACACTTGATTGAGCCTGATTTCTTATACCATACTCAAGTTTCTTCCAGTAATATTGAATTACTTTTACCAAAGATACTCTTACATTTTATTAAGAAGAACCGCGACCCTCATCGAGCTTCGCACGAATGATTTTTTTTCTAAGTACTTACACCTTTCTCGTTTATTGCTCTTTTCATTAGTGAAAACCGAATCAAAATACCTACTTCCGGCGGCTTAAAAAAAAATGTGTGTGTCAGCTCCGACACACGACTGGAGTACTCCTTATATTACGTACGCAGCATGACACACGACTGGAGTTTACTCCTTACGTACGATTATAAAATTTATATTTTCAAAATTCGAACACGCCGAAAGAACAACATTGTTCTTTTTTTAAATAATATTGTGTAGTGAAGGAAAATCTAAAATATTAAAAAAATTGAATGTAACTATAACGCATTCCGTTTGACAATTTTGATTTTTGCTCCCATAAATTTTCATACCACGGGCTTATATACATAAAATATTTATGTAAACTCCAAAAAGTTAATTGAGAAACAGACATGAAATAACGGCGATTTTATTTTGTAATATGTATATAGATAATATAATATAACAATTTTCAAAATACATTGACCAACAACCCTTGAGAATAAGTTAATCTGACTTCTCTTTCTCACGGTTTGAGTGTAATGAAGTTGTTAGACAATTTTCCGACGCGTAACACACAATCATTTTGTAATGAATGGCTAATGGTGCTTTCCCATTCTTATTATTATGGTATTTTTTTATGAAATACTACATACATGGGAAGCTGGCTAGTCAATGCAATTTTAAGCTGAGTTAGTACAATATAATAGCAACATTTATTTTTTTTTATATAAAATTCCACTCACCAGTTTTCACGACTCTTTTGTTCCAAAATATTCAAAATTTAAAATAATTTTTTTATTGCATTTATTAATATTATAAATGCGAAAGTTTGTATGGATGTTTGTAACTCTATCACGTAAAAACTAGTGAACCGATCACCATGAAATTTTGCATACACGTTGTCTGGGACATCAGAAAGGACATTGGGTACCTTTCATCCAGAAAAAAAGTACTGCTCCCAAGGGATTATTTAAAATTAAGGAAACTAACTCCTGGCTAAGTATAATAGCAATAACGATGTCAGGCGATATATTGCTTTTTCAACGCGGACGAAGTCGCGGGCACCAGCTAGTAATCCATAAGTAAAAAGTTCGCACTCGTTGTACCAACAGCCTGCGCACTTTTACTATTTCCGCTGAGTTCCTTATGTGTGTGTAATTATCACAAGGTCGAAACCTAGTCGAAACCAGTCGGTTGTTGTTTCCTTAAAAAAAATTCCGTTTTACCTTTTTTGTGTAGGTGTCACTCATACAGATATAATGTCAAGCGTCAGCATGGTTACATATAAATCTATTTTTTTTTAATTTATATTAGGAAACATACAATATCTCGATACACATTATACACATACATACAAGAAAAATATAAATCAGCAAAGTTTCCACTAAATTGCTAAAACATATTATAATTTATAAGTTACTACAGAAAATCGGAGCTGGGAGCGAACATACAAAAGGCAAGAAGCAAATCAAAAAAAGAAAGAAAGAAAAAAACAAATAAATAAACCAATAATTGACATACTAATATTATAAAGACAGAATTGTATGTTTGTAATGAATAAACTCAAAAACTACCGGGCTGATTTTGAAAATTCTTTCACTTATTAGAAAGCTATTTTATCAGCGAGTAACATAGGCTATATTTTATAAAGTTACGCGGACGAAGTCGCGTGCAACAGCTAGTATAATATATGATAATCTATACTTAATATTATAAAGCTGATAAAGCTGAAGAGTTTGTTTGTTTGAATGTGCTAATCTCAGGAACTACTGGTTCGAATTGAAAAATTCTTTTTGTGTTGGATAGATCATTTATCGAGGAAGGCTTTAGGCTATATTACATCACGTTGCGACTAATAGGAGCGATGAAACAGTCGAAAATGTGGAAAAAACGGGGGAAATTATTCATCTTTGAGGGCTTCCGTTGCGTGCGCTGCGAAAACCGTTCGAGATACCCAAATGACTCCCAAAACAACTATTCCACGCGGACGAAGTCGCGAGCACCAGCTATTATAATATATGCGTATTACTTTGTGTTTTATAAGATAAAATGGTTGTCCATATCAGTTTGCTTTTCTGCTAACCGAAGTGGGTCGCTAGTAACGTATATGAATAAATTTAATATAATTTATAATTATTAATGGTAATAACTATATAGTAATTAATAATTAATAATTAATAATAGTAATAATTATATAATAATTAATAAAATATTATAATTTAATTTAATAGTAACTGTAAATTGTAGTAACGAAATGCCGCAATACAATGTAACATTTATCATGCTAAGTTAAAGCTAAGTTGAACAATTAGCTAACCATTATTACTCGTATCTTTACATATATATCTTACCATTATGTATAAGTATGTCCGTTCACACACAATTACTTACTTGTAAGAATGTATTCTTAAGCAGATTTTTTATTACAATTAAGCATTGTAGTCGCATGCTATTTCTTAATTTTCTAAGTTTGTTTTACATGTTACATCTTCTTAAATTACCTGATGATAAAAATCGAACCTAATTTCTTACTTGAAAATAACTGTTATCTTAATTCAGCAATGACATAATACTGTTATTTGACATCATAGATAAAAAGCGACATATAATGTATTGTGTCTAAAAACATGCAAGCTTTTTTTTTTTGTAAAAAAATCTTTACAATCTAATTTAGGCTTCGCCAGCAATACTGTAAGAAAATACAGTCGGCACCGTCAATGCCTTTTTTAGGACGGGAAATGACTTTTATGCACTAAGTATCCCTCGTCGACGATGGGGAGTGTGGGACTTTCCCGAAAAAGTGACTTATCCCCGGGAATACCCACTAACACCCCCCCGCCCCCCAGGTTCTTCCACCCGGTGATGTGTGGGGTCCGGATCTCCACACACCGCTAAGTTCTCTTCGAACCCAGCTCTCGCTATAACTGTAATGTAATATGTATATTATTATATCGTCAGTATATACCTATATATGTATATTACGTCAGCACTTGGAATATTTTAGATATACGTATATTCACGTACATTTCAACTCAAAAGATTTGTTCTTAGTCAAGCTCCCGATAGCGTTAGATCAAAAATCTTAAATATGATTGAAACGCTATAATTTAAGTACCCGGTAGTTGAGTATTTTCTTCCTACATCGATCTAGTTGTACGGCAGCCTAAAGTCCCGAGTTGGTTACGCAAACCACCACGCCTACACCGGCCTGTTATGCACTTTGCATTCCAAGTCGATTTGTTGTTGATTTGAACAGAATTGAGTTAAGAAATAGCTCCACAGGTGACTATAGTCTTTGCATTTCACGAAGGCGAGTTAGTTTTGCTTGTGGTTGAACGTGTACACTCCCATTGCGATAGTGTGCGTGTCTGACGGAGCGGTAAGTTGCGTTTTTTTTATACAAACCATACCCTCTTTCGATCTCACGCACACTGTGATACATGTGATAAGTGTTTACTACAAGTAAATCCCACTCGCCTTCGCGAAATGCAAGAACTATACCAACTTCGCAGCGTTAATACTATCTTTACGCATAAGTACATGGCGATCAACATGAGATCAAACTGGTCGATGTATATTATATAAAAGTTATAACAATTATTTTATATTACTATTAGAAGTATTTAAAAATTGATATAAATATTATATAATATAATAATATGCAAAACAATTATACCATAAATATTGAAAGCTATATTGAGATTATTAAATTACAAAAAAAATATTCAAATACTTGTCACATTTAAGTTATTAATTTTGCAATTAATTAATTGCAAGACATGTGGCTACCGTTGCCTATAATCACAAACAATCCAAGCGAAAATTGCAGTAGGTAACAGACAATTCTATACGACATTTCAAAATTGTACTCGTATTTGACAAGAAGAGAAATTGACCTATACTTTAAAATACTTGTAAAACTGTACATAAAGAACTTGTGTAATTTGTAGACCTTCAATTAGCTATGGATTCGAAAGTGTTACACACAAATATGTTCACTTCAAACGCTCATACACTCTCCTATTGTTTTAATAGTTAACCAATACATTGACCAACAACCATAAATGACTTTTGTTTTTACATTTTGGTTTACTTTGGTTACTGGTGGTAACTGGTGGTACTGGTGGTAGCCCACTTTGGTTACTTATTTAAATTTCAAAATTTTTATTTACTATAATAAAATAAATAAAATTAAAAAGCCTTTATTGCTGCTTTTTTCTTTACAATTAAAATTAATGCCTAAATTAAATTTATTTTAAAATATTTTTATTTATTTAATAAATCGACAAACGGTTGTCATTCAGCATGTCTCCCGACAAAGGCTGGCTAAAGATTTCCACTTATTTACTAAAAAGAGTGCAAATTATATAGAAATATCTTTAAAAAAAATCTTAATTCTTTAGTGCACAGCAGTCCTCTGAAGCTTTTTTTTGTCAAACGCCTCCTCAGGTAGTTTTTTCCAAGCCTGTCTACCACGTCCTATTGTGGGCTACTAAGAGGCTATATTCGTTTTGTGAGGTCATCTGACCAGTGATATGTTAAAAAGTTAATGTCTTTTTAACATATCACTGCATCTGACCATCTCCTACTTATATCCATTCCTTTCATTCTTTTTGTGTTAAAGCGGGATGTCCACTCATTTACTGTTCTAGACTATTTCGCTCTCCTGTTTCTGAGTGTGTGCCCTCCAGTGAGGTGATATTACTACGTATAGAGGAGCTATCGCCCTCATCACTAGTGATCCGTTCAACTGAAGCCGGCAATCTACACTTGACTTAGTCGCTTTCTAGCTCTTGAGTTGCTTGTTGCTTGTAACCCTTGTTTGTTTTTTAGCGAAATAACGTTAAAACTCATCAAATATGTCCTCGTGTGTGTTACGATATTGCACTAATAATTCAAGCAATACATCAAAGTGCAAAAGAATAACTTTCCATCGGTAAGTAACTAAATGATCATTTTAAAACTCAATTTGAGCAAAATATTTAGCGGACGCCATTTTGCGTCATTTGTCATAGACAAAAAAATTTAAGAAGTGACATTAGGTGTATTGTATATATTATATATTAATATATATTTTAATAACAAATCAATAAATTAAAATATATGTTAATATATAATATAACATATATAATAAATATCATAATATATAAGAATATAAAAAATATAATATATAATATGTATATAAATTATAATTATATATTGATATATAGGTAATTATAATATTCTAAAATTTATATATTATAAAATTATAAATTAAATCATAAAATAAAATTATCATAAAATCATGTAAGTATAGGCACGTAATGAAATAGGCAGAATATAAACAGTATTGCCTCTATAACGGTGACATCGATTCTATGATACATTAGCCGCCTCTTGCGCGCCCCCTACTGCCGCGTTTGTTGGACAGATTTTGTTCGCACTGTCTGTTCTTTATAGTTCAATGGTGCCCTCTCCTATCCAGCATCTTCAGCGCCATGTACTGATTCTTGTTTCTATATCGTGCCATTTTGTATTTTTTTGTCTCTTTTTGTATGATCTATAATACTTCTTCATACTAGGGTACTTACTACCAGATTACTTGTTTACTTGCCGTAAAATAGAAAACTTATAACAATAAGGGCCTCTTTCACCAACTACAAGTAAAGTGTTGATTAGTTACTTTTAAAAATAATTTTATGTTTTATTAAATTATGCACTCGGTTTAAGTGCATCCTTCGATAGGCGATTTTTATTATTATTTTCTTTTTAATGTTTGGGACTTTTACCGTACAAACAAAAGTAGGGTAGGTATATCAGCTAAATTATTCCCCGTGACAGGTGACTTTAAATGACGGTTAGCCTACTTGACAGACGGTGAAAGAGGCCCTGAGTTAAAGTTAAAATGACAAGTACCTACTGAATTTCGCAGTCGTAAATTTGGTAACTCGCCTGGCTGTAGTAACCACCCTGAAACAAGAGCATATTGTTATGGTTTTGTGTTTTTTATATTTGTACTAGCTGGTGCCCGCGACTTCGTCCGCGTTCTGGATGAAAGGTACCCTATGTCCTTTTTGGAGTCCCAGACAACGTGTATGCAAAATTTACAACGCCATCTAGGGAATTCTGTTTGAAGCAATGTAGTACTCTAATTCATCTAATCTCACTTCGAATAATGGAAAAAGTCTGTTAACAGATGGCACTACATGTTAGTTATAGTTTATAAAATTACGTGTTAATAAAATTAAAGCTGCTGCCCGCGACTTCGCCCGCGTAACTTAGTAAATTATGTACTTAAACCTTCCTCGAGAACCACTCTACCCATTAGTGAAAACCGCATTAAAATCCGTTGCGTAGTTTTAAAGATCTAAGCATACAAAGGGACATAGGGACAGAAAAAGCGACTTTGTTTTATACTATGTAGTAATGAAAGATAGTAATGAAGTAGAGATTTTGAATAGAATTTTCTTCATAAGACCGGATGTACTAAACATTACACATTTTTTTCGACGAAAAAATACCTGTTCTTTGTATGTATCTAGATTCTAGCCCTCTGTCGGTATCTAGGTACTGTATTTGATATTAACCTTTCCTATAAAAAATGAAATACATTAAATCCAATTAGATCATTCGATATGGAAGTAGTCTGTAGCAAGCCGGGCGCATTTTTGCTTTGTCATTTATCGCATACCGTTGCCTCCAAACTAATTCAGTCATTATCGCGTTAGTCACAGGGTCCTATTTGCAGTTGATACGAACCTATATTCAGTAACGCAAGGCCGTCTTGTTACTTGCTGGTTACACTTATACATTTCGAAGGCTTTCAAGCTGAATGAAACTGCGTGATAATTTTCTTGTTGACTTTATAAAAAAAACCTTCGTTTCTTATTATTGTAACAAGCAGATCGAAGCGTTCATTCCAACATTATGTAATTGTATATATCATTCAATAATAATAAAAAAAAATAGCCTAACAGGGTTGGTTCCTCTAGTTGTAGCTTTTCGGAGTTTACAAGAATCGATTTAATAATATATGATACTAGCTGGTGCTCGCGACTTCGTCCGCGTGGAATAGTTATTTTGGGAATCATTTGGGTATCTCGAACGGTTTTCGCAGCGCACGCAACGGAAGCCCTCAAAGATGAATAATTTTCCCCGTTTTTTCCACATTTTCGACTGTTTCTTCGCTCCTATTAGTCGCAACGTGATGTTATATAGCCTTAGCCTTCCTCGATAAATGATCTATCCAACACAAAAAGAATTTTTCAATTCGAACCAGTAGTTAATGAGATTAGCGCGTTCAAACAAACAAACTATTCAGCTTTATAATATTAGTATAGATATGAAAAATGGAAATAAAATCAAAATTGTCACACGAATTGGAGCACGAGTGCGAACACGAATGCGTTATAAGCCTTTATGAAGGCGTTTGAAGATCATCACCTCATTTCCTAGTTTACGAAGGGATCTCACTTACTACATGAACATGATGCTGAGCTTGTAATATTTTTTCTCTGCAATTATTCAAGTGTCAACATCCACTGAACTTAGCTATTCGTTAGTTAGCATTTGATTTCCTTGCTCATGTTTATACTTAGTAGTTGTCACAAACCGGCCTTAAATTAATTCACATTGCATTGACTTATGTCCAGGAATGCTGTTTGTAAACGCCTCTAATAAGATCACCATTGTCTTCAAAACATATCTAGTTAAGGTCGTTTTTTGTCACCTCTGATCCTATGAAATTGAGAACAGGAAAACTTTAATGTTTATTAAGTTAATTCTCAAAATTTAATTGATATTTAAAGCTTGACGTCTTTATATGTATATAAAAATTTAGCTTCCGTATGTTTGTGTTTACAAAACTTAAAAACTAGCCGATGGATTAACTCGAAATTTTTACAACGCATTTCAATTTAACACAAGAGTGTTTGTATAAACTTTTTTCCGAAGTTACTGTAGCCAGCTACTTTCAAATCTATTTGATATTAGGTACATTCGAAAAATACATTAAATATTCCTTACCCTTTTCTCCGGGAGGAGACGGTCCTCGAGACCGGCGAATCGGGCGTCTATCCGAAACGCAAAGGCCTCTAGCGCCTTGCGCACCATCTCCTCGACCGAAGCCGAGGCGTTGGCCGCCGGAGCTGTGGTCGGCGTGCCTGCGGACGCCTCCTTCGCCTCCAGGGCCTCTATCCTCTTCCTCAAGCGGGCGTTGTCCGCCCGGAGCGCCGCCGTCTCTTCGGCTAATGTACGGCGTGAAAATTCATTAAGAATTTCCGTGAGGGAGTCAACTGAGCGGTTCAGGGAGCCCACAAAAGTACCTTTCAGGTTGCCAGAAGATTTGGCAACCCGGGCGATATTCTGCAGGTCCTCCCTGGCCCGCTCCCTCAACACCTCCGACGGCAAGGCCAAAGGCGTCGGCTCCTGCGACGGCGGTAGGGAAAACTGCTGTGCTCGCCGACGCAACATAGAGTCGGCGAGTTCCTCTTCGGCCAGCAGCCGCAGCTCCTCCCTGCGCTCAGCCTTCGCCTTTGCGCCGCCGGTGAGCTTATCTTCGTTGGGCACCTGTCCGCGCCCACGTCCCGCCTTGGCGGTACGCTTCTTCAGTGGTCTGACCGCGGACTGAGAGTCCGAGTCAGACGGCGATGTACCCTCCTTCCTTTTTCTACGGCGGGCGGGGACTGCTGTGGCGGAGCGAAAGCTCGACGCCGACATGTCGGAGTCTATTTTGATAAAACTTCTTAACTATGTGTATAGTTAAGAAGTTTTATCAAAATAGATTCAGTAGTTTAGGAGTTCATTGGCCTCAAACATATGACCTATATAGATATACAATAACGAAAAATAAATATTCAATAAAATGTAGGAATATTTTGTACAGGGCTTCGCCCGGGTTCAAAATACACATAGTTACACAACTATGTGTATTTTGAACCCGGGCGAAGCCGGGAGCGTGTATCTAGTTTTATATAAAGATTGACAGGCAGGCTGGCCATACCATTGATTATGGTAGTACAAGTGCACTGCGGACCTTAACTAGATAAGGAACTAGTAAGTAAATGGAAAAATGGGCACTGGGATGCCTTACTCATTCACTAAAACAGACAATGCTGTTATTTCAAGTTGGCCTTCTCCCACTAGACAGGTTGCCTAATTTAGGACTACCAAAGCCCTACCACTATAAGTAGGTATACTAAGTTTGTCATAATAAAACAACAGGCAAGCCAAAAGGTCGCATGGCATATAACATTTATATTGTATTTGTATATATTATATATAATTTGAAGGCCAAACGAGGACATTCACTGGACAAATGTTGATTTGATTCCTGCTTGTTACTCGATCACATCGTTATTCTAATACTGGTAATTTTAACATTATCGGTTTATCGTTGTTTCAAAATCATGTATCCAAAATTATGGAGACATGACATTCGCTACAAAATACAGTTAGGTATAAGAGATTTAGGGCCTATTTCACCAACTGTCAAGTAAGCAAACCGTCATTGTCACCGGGAATAATTTAGCTGATATCCTACCTTTGTTTGTACGGTAAAAGTCCCAAACATTAAAAATAATAAAAAATATTCGTCTATCGAAGGATGCACTTAACCGAGTGCATAATTTAATAAAACATAAAATTATTACTAAAAGTAATTAATTAACACTACTTGTAGTTGGTGAAATAGGCCCTTATACTACTATAATAACTTCTATTCGCATTGAATTAAATATAAGAACATTCCTCGTTTATCGCTCTTTATATTACTTAGTGAAAAACTGCATTAAAAATCCGTTGCGTAGTTTAAAAGACAGATGGCGGAAGCAACTATAAATTATTATTATAAAGAGGAAAGATTTGATTGTTTGTTTGTTTGAATTGAATAGGCTTCGAAATTACTGGACCGATTTGAAAAATTCTTTCACTGCTAGAAAGCTTATTATCATCGAGTAACATAGACTATATTTTATAGAGTTACGCGTATAGGCGAAGTCGCGTGCAACAGCTAATACTATGTACTAGTAATAAGACATGTAAGATACAACTACATTTTTATTCAGCTCCATTCAGCTTTTGTCCATAGAAAAAAGCAGCTTTGTATTGAATTGCGTACACGTCGTAGGCAAAAATTTATTTCCGCTGCACAGACATAAGTATATAAGACTGACAGACAGACATAAGACTTTTGATAGACGCTATGACCTCGTCATATAATACGAACAACTTCGAGTTGTTTTTCTTTTGAAATTTTAGTGTTGTTAATAAAAGTGCGGTTAAGTAAGTACGTTCTAAATGCATTCGGCAAAAGAGACACAAGATCAAGGTAACCAGTTTCGTGTTTTCTGGTACACTTGCTCTCTTGTGTAACCGCTAATTGAACCTGTTACTACGAAAATATTCAATTGTGACATAATATACAACTCCTAATAAGTAGCTTAATAAATCACAAATTTTCGTATTTCTGATATTATTGGTAAAATAGATTAGTTCATAATAATGATATTATTCTTATCTTATCTTATAATACTAGACGAGCAATTCTTGTATGCCACGACGATCTCGCAAACTGCTCTAACGATTTTGACTAAAATCTAGGGTTAGGGGTTTTTTAGGTTTAGAAATCGATCTGTTAGGGTCTTATTTTCGAGAAAATTCGTTTTAGGTAGTTTTTTTTAATGGAACGGTTACAAAAGGCTTGCTCGTTTTATAATATTTTGAATTATTAATTCAAGTATTCTTGAATTTTTTTCTATGATGTTTCATAAACTTTCTTTCTTACATGTAAAAAACTTTAAACCCAAAGATCTCGCTGCACTCGACTAGATAGAGCGCTATACAAAAGCAATAGCTCCGAAAATGTGGCAACTTTTTATTGTAGTGTGTGTAAAAAATCGTCACTTTTTATCACTTTTTACTCAGTTTTATTATATTTTTACACAGTTTCACTACGCAAACTGGTATTTTATTATGCCTAAAATTTAATAAAACATTCGGCACGTACACATCACAGACAGTTGGCAGTGTGACTTGCTCGGGTACGCCGAAATCGGCGTATTATTTTATGCCGCATATTACAAGTACGACGGCGGTATCTCGTCGAGCGCAGCGAGACCAATTATTTATCTACCTTTCATTGGCCCGAGCTCACCCAGTCTAGTATAATATAAAACGAGAAAACATAGCAAGACAATTATTTGCATAAGTAAAGTGTATGTTATCTTTACAGACATTATTAGTTTGCGCAGCATGGGTGCTGTGTTCGCAAGCACAACGCTACGATGGTCCCACAACGACTCCGGTCCCGATCCTGAAACAGATCAACAAACAAAATGACGACGGCTCTTACAGCTATGGCTACGAAGCAGCCGATGGATCATTCAAAATTGAGACCAAATACCCTAATGGGGATGTCGCAGGGAAGTATGGCTATGTCGACGAAGGTGGTAAGACGAGAGAGATATCTTACGGCGCTAGCAGCAAGAGAGGATTCGAGCCACAAGGTAATATACTTTTTTCTGACGGTCACTTGATTGTAGGTGAATAATGTCGCCAATTGCAAGCAACGCCATGTGTGCTACCGACCAAGTAGGTACGATAAGTGTTAAACCTATTTAGAGTCCATCAGTATTATGAAAATGTTACCTAATTTTTTTTTTATATGGTGTTAGTAAGTGATACAGCTTAAAAATAGGGCTTATTATCTGTGTATATGTGTATTAAAAGATTAAAATCATATGACAAGATTTTTTTAAACAGGGAGAGTATAATTAAATGTATAGGAATAAGTTTTAAGTAACTTTAAGTCTTTTTTTATTGAGTTATGTAAACAAATTTAACATCATAATCATCGTTAAAATACAAATACAGATGTTTTTTTTTTTTCGATTTTCTTACTGATTTAAAACATTAGGTAGGTACTTTTTTCTCTATGAAAGGTAGGTACTCTATATCCTTTTTTGTACCCCGACAACTTTTATGAAAATGATGATCGGTTGAGTAGTTAATTAAGGCGTGAAAACGCAACAATCAAACAAACTCACTTTCGCATTTATAATATTATTTGGGATTCAAATTATCTTTTAGTCTAAAGAAAACGTGCACATCCAGAGAGGGTTGCCAGTTATAAATAAATTAAATTTCTTCTCATTAATAAGAGAATTTACAAACAATCAAGGAACTTGCTTTGCACAGATAAATTATTTCGATGCCGGCATTCATAAACCAGATGACACTGACACTAACATAGTTTTCTAAAGTCAAACAAACAGAATGCGTCTATCTGGGCCACAATTGCAACATTCCATCAACTAGCTAATTTCCAACTAACGAGGCTCCTTGAGAAATCGATGCAAGTCGATAATTAACATGTATCATAACGAGATTTTTCAATTTGTTAATAATTTTGTAATTTAATATCTAATAGCATACCAGAGACATCGATGCTTGCTAAACACCTACGCTCGCGCTGATATAATAGGTTGTTAGACCAGATTAGTCTGTGGTTATTATTTAAATATTTAATTTAGTTTACATAATCTTATCACCCTGTTACATAAGACCACGGTGAAAGAACTTTTGGTATTTAAGAAGAATAATGGCCATTAGCGCAAAACTCTTACCAAATAAGTAGGCTAATATTATTTTTTCAAATATTCATTGAGTTCCGAGGAAGGTTGTTATGAATAAAAAAATTCAATTTTTTTTTTGGAAATATTGGACCACCGTGCAAAGCCGAGAACGGTTCGCTAATTTTTAATTGAATTTAAATTGTGTTCTATTTTTAATTTTGTCTGTATAAATTACCTTGGTTATAGTGAAAATAGCATAGATCCCGTTTTATATTAAATGAATACAAAATTACCATACAAGTTATTTCTGTTAAAACAGCTCCAATTAGTATCAAAACGTCTAAGATTGTTTCGCTGTTTGCCCATATGGGTGACGTGACGTAACTTTCTTTGGTCACCCATTAAATCTAACCTTCACGCCCTGATAAAGCTCCGCTGAGAACTGTTAGACAAAAAAACGATTTTAATTTAAATAATTAACATCACTATTAGAGGTTGCAACTGCTTGCTTGTTACTTTTTCTTTATTATACAAATGGCGACCTATTATTTCTTCGTACTGCTCCAATTAGATAACTAAAATACACAAGAAAATTAGGATTGAGTTTGAAGCCACAAAAACCAAAAAAAATCTTTGTTTTTCTTTTTTTTATTCGCAAAACAACACACAGTCTGTCATCATACATAATGTTATTGAATAACTGTAAATAATGAAATAATCTTTGATTATTGTGTCTATCAAGACGCAAACACTACTCGATATATCAACCTGATATATAGTAATAAACTATGAAGAATTGATTATAAAACTAGGACTACTATTTGCTATTTTTATTCTTAAAAAAAGAACAAGAAACACTAACACACATTGTTTTAATCTGTAAATTTAATCCTTTATAAGTTATATTTATATAATATATGTATATATTTCCAGGAGCCGGTATCATGGTGCCTCCACCGACTCTTCACGACCCCTCCTCAAACGCTCTCACCGACGGCCAAGAAGACGACGGACAGTACCGAGAAGACCCGAAGATTTACGAAGACCCCAAATACAATGGCAGAGCTCAGAGCCGCCCCGCACAGACTTTCAGACAGTTCCACCAACCGGCCAGACCTCAACCGACACCACAGCCCCAATACGAAGAGCAGTATGAGCCACAGCCACAGCCACAGACCTATCAGCAACCTTCCCAATTGCGATCCTCTCCTCTCTACTCCCAGCAAACGAGTCTTTTCAGCCAGTCACCTCAAACATTCCCGCAGGACTTCCGACCACAAAGCCAAATTTACCATCAGCAACCCCAATTTTCGTACCAAGCCTACACGCCTCAACCTTTCAACTCGATCAATCAGAACTACCAACCTCAACCTCAGCCCCAGAATTCCCAGCCTCAACCTCAACCCCAGAGTTACCAGCCTCAACCTCAGCCCCAGAGTTATCAGCCACAAAGTTATCAACCCCAGAATTATCAGAATCAAAACTACAATCCTTTCGTAGGCCATCCCGCACAGAATTTCGACCCCAACACCGGGTCTTATACAATCGACTTTACCGGTTAGGCTGTTTCGTATTAAAGGTCTGATTTTTTGTACAAATTAATTACTATTATTTATAATATCATGTGCGTGAGACGTTTCTATTATAACACTAGACCGATGCGCCCCGGCTTTGTTCGGGTGCAATGAGGAAGTAAGTGTATTAGGGACGTGCGATTATGCAATTAAAATGGAACTTTTCGATTACCTACTGGTAGGTGATTGTCCCATGATTGTAGAGTCTGCATTACTAAAAAACCTGTTGTTTGTTGCATAATTTAAATTATCTAATAATTTACATATAAAATATCCAAAATTTAGCAAAAGTGCCATAAAGAAGGTCTGAAAAATATCAAGGACTTAAAAAGCAGACAATTATGAAACTAAATTTTTTAAAATAATATTGTGGAGATGGCGCAATATCTCTGAAATATTCAAAAAAATAGAACGTAACTATAACGCATTCGTGTGACAATTCTGGTTTTACTCCCATAAATTTTCATACCATATAATATATGCAAATTACGGAGTTAACTCCAAAAAATCTAGGCACACGAAAACGCATCGCAAGGCTTTAACTTTTAGGTAAGCTGAGCTTAATCAAAAGCTTAGCGAATAAGAAAAAAACTTTTCTTATACTCGTACATTTTCACGAAATATTAATGTTATAATAGAAACGTCAAGCGCAAATAAAAATGGGTATTTTCTCCCAAAGTAAAACGAACGAGTATTTTTATAAAAATATTATTATTGTATTATAATAAATTTGTACTATTTTATTATTTAGAACTAGTCAATATTACAATGTTTGGTATCGTACGTTAAAAAAAAGCTTTAAATATTTTTTTTGTGGTCTGCTCTATAATTATTATTTTACAATTTAGTTTTTAATTGAATTCTTCCGAAAAGGTGTATATGGAATTTTAAATTTCGTTGATAAAATTTGAAAAACTAGGTAAATGACAGGAACTTCGATTAATCTTCTGAATAATTATGTATGTTACAAACAGCCTACATTTATGTAATTATGTACTTTCTTTCTATAACATTTGTTAAAGCCTTTCTTGTGTTCTGGACATAGGATTTTCTTGTTTACACAGAGTAGTTTTAACAATGTAATATAATAATATGTAGGTATATATGCTTTATATGTAATATGTAGTTGTAATTATATATTACGAAATAAATGACGAAGGGAAATATCTTCCAATCACCGATCGCCGATTCAATATGGCGCGTGTAGAGCGTGCTCTGATTCCAAAATGGCGGCCACGAACTGTCAACTGAACTGTCAATACGCCTGTGGCATGTAAATATTGATTAAATTGTTACGTATACCAATTTCGTTTTCTTTTCCTGATTCATCGATAGTGAAAGTTATTGGCAATGGGATAACTCGACATACATTTCATATCCAAATACTTAAGTTACTTACAGTAATGTAGGTACGTAGGTCAGTAGGTTACCTACGCCCGACGCAAAAAAGGGACGTAAGTATGTCTGCCTATGGTATCATAGCTGATTATTCCCTATTTTTTTGTTTGAAAGCCAGTAAATATAGAATTTAACTTTGCACTATCCTTTTTTTTTTTTTTTTTTACGTTGGGAAATCCTCTTGGATACCCGGCAGTGTAGGGGGTACTGCCGAGTTATGCCGGATTCCTACCGGCTAAAACCCAACGACTTTCTATCATCGCGGCCATTAGCGGGCGGGGTCGCGGGGACGTTGTTACACTACTTCGGCGCCCCGCCACGGCTATTCCACGCGGGGAGGCCTGTGCTCCCTGTCAGAACCTCGGCGTACCCGAAAATGGAGGTACGCCGGCCATCTCGGGGGACCTCACGAAGGGCGGCAATCTCCCCCAAGACCACCGCCCGGGTCCCGGTTAGGGTGGAAGGCGGCGGATATAGGCCACCCGCCTGCGCCCGAGCCTTCCCGGCGGATTGGCTGGGAGAGGGGGTCCTCTTCCCGTTGCCTTTCCGCCGCTTCCTTGCGCGACATAACGTGCTCACAGAACGTGAGCATCGCCTGCCACGCAAGGTCACTGCCAACCATCGAATTCACGACGGCCGGCAGCGAGAGATCGGCGCCCACGACTAGAGACAGAGCCGCGCGTTGCTCCGCCCATTCGGGGCATTCAGCCAAAGTGTGCTGCGCAGTGTCAACCGCGCAGCCACAATGGTGGCATTCCTCCGTGGGCTCTCTCACGGCCACCCGGTGAAGATAACGCCCGAAGCAACCATGCCCCGAGAGCACCTGCACCAGGCGGAACGTGAGAGCCCCGCGCCGCTTCGCCAGCCATCCCTCTAGGGAGGGGCGAATGGCCTCAATTGTCAGGTGGCCCGCACTGGGCTCCTCCAGCCTTTCCTTCCACTCTTGGAGGAGGATCGTCTGGGAGTGTCTCCTCAACCTGATGACCTCCTCCGAAGAAAACGAAGACGAAGAAACGAGACAACGTCTCATTAGAGAGCATGATGTGTTACATATTACTATTCCTATTTCTATGTCATGTTAGTTTTACCACGATATTAACAGAAATATTAGAAATGTAGAGATTTTATTCGACTAATAATGAAATCTTTTAAAAATAACTAAACCTACTATAACATTAGCATTTTTAATGTAGGTATTGCAAGATTTTAAGTACTTAAGTAAAAGAGTGATCAGGAAGATAATTTTTGTAATGAAGTTCAGATTTTTCGACCCATCCTTATGATTAAAATTCCTCAATTACTTAAGTATATTATATTTTAAAAATAAATTTCGAGCTTCCTTTAAAGGCTATTGAAGGTTTCTCTTTAACTTAATCTGTAATTATTTCGCAAATAATCATTATTGATCCGTGAAGGGTCGTCAAATTAAGATCGAGGAATTGATGGTTTCCGATTTTTTTTGTAAATCGTTTAATGAAGGTGCTTGTCAATGGTAACTAGTATTTTTCGTCGCGGAATTGCCGTGGCCTAATAAATTGAAAAGTCCGAGTTGTTGTAGCGGTCATGGGTATACTTACCATAAGGTCAATTATTGGTCAGCGTTTTACTAATAACAGTCTCATAAGATGAATTCAGTAGGATAACAATCCTAATGATAATATCATTAGGTATTATTATTTGGTAGGACTAGCTTTTGCCCGCGACTTCGATGCTTGTACCTATAGATAAAAAGTTGCCAATTGACAATGAAAGCTTTTATAAGGGTTTTTTTGAAATACTTGTTTACGTAAATATTAGATGAATTTCAGACAGTAAGTTACATGTAGGTATATGTATAATGTGTCACCGTTATAGAGCTTCTTGTACACAATCAATCTAAAGCTTATTCGTTTAGTTCAACGAAATAAACAGCGCCATCTTTTGAATTATTAAATTACTTAAGTAACAATGGTTTCAGATAACTATGATTATAACAATTGAAACATAACAATTCTGCCGTTACATTATAGCTTATATCTCTTTACATTATATTATTGTGATCACAGACAACCCTGAAGCTTTTAAGCTATTGCAATGAAAGTCATACAGTTGACAGTTTGCTATGCGATTTGTATAATAATATTATCTTTATATCAAGATTAAAATAACCTAATTTTTAAAAAAACAATACATGAGACCATGTTATTCGCTCATAACAGCTTTCGATAGCCTCTATAGCTTTCTATAAGTAAAATAATTTTTAAAATTAGCTAAATAGTTTAGTTTTTAATTTTATCCATTACAAACATTTAGACATACGATTTCGATATAACAGAGATCTAACCTAATATTATCTATACTATAAAAGGCTGAAGAGTTTGTTTGTTTCTTTGTTTGGTTGAATGCGTTAATCTTAGGAACTAAGTAACTGGTTCGAATTGAAAAATTATTTTTGTGTTGGATAGTCCATTTATCGAGAAAAGCTTTATAGGCTATATATAATATTTTGAACGCGGACGAAGTCGCAAGCAACAGCTAGTAGGTATACGATAACTGGATTGACACTTCGTTCGTATATATAGCTTTGGATTAGTTACAATGTTATCAAATGGCCGTTTAAGCGTAGGTAGATAATTTCAATTAATAGTAATGCCTACAACATAGGCGTTATAAAGCAATTCAAGGTCGGAATTTTAATTATAATTACTTAACATTTTACCGCACTAGACAGTTTATAGGCAAAAAATTCATTAAAAAGGATATCTATCGTTGGTTTTTATTGCTTTTTTTTAATTGACATAGCCACTTTAAGCGTCTATAAAGTTTACTATGGTAATGGGTAAGTTTATTAATGGAAATAAAGTTTATGAAAACGCAAGACGTATACCTACCTACCTTTTTTTTGAGGAGGGAAAATCGTCCGGTGAAGTGACTTATCACCGGGAAAGTTACATTATCAACGAGTAACATAGGCTTCAAAATTTACAAAGTTACGCGTACAAAGTCCGTATTTTATGCCGACTATTTTTAAACGGCTAGTAGGTATTTCATATTTGCGATCTGTTGAAACTACTAATTTAAAAAAAACATATTTAGTATTTTTAGAGATCTAAGCCCAAAGACCTCTCAGGCTGTGGCGTTTCAACTAAGGTACCTAACTTAAAATTGATTTAGGAATTGTGTCGGTAGACAACGAGCTACTAAAGTCTGTTAACACAAATAGAAATGGTTAAATCTGAAATCTAATTAACTAAATACTAAGCTAAATAAAGCTGAAACTTAATTTTTTTTTATATTAATGTCGCCAGAAAGGCTGACAGTCAACTTGATGGTAGGTGGCTACCGTCGCCTATAAGACAAGCAACTACACAGGTGTGTTGCTTAATACTGTAATAATGTACTTACTGTAATAAGCTTTTTGTTCTGGCTTCGGTTCCTCCTGTCCACTTGAAAGCATCCAAAGAATTCGAAAGCCGAACCAAGAAGCGAGTCTTCAGACTGCCGTTGCCAGTGGTGAGGTCTACGTTTGGATGACGCTTTAGCCCATACCTGCCCATTCTCATCTACAACAATGTGATGAAGCTGTTTCCAATGAAATCCTGCTCGGTGGCGGAATCCAAGATCAAACTTGGGTCCTGGTTGTCTGAGCTCTCCTACGACTCCACCGAAAAACTACTAACTAACAAAAAACACTAAAATACACTCATAAATACATAAAAATACATAACATACTTCATACGCACGCACACTGGCACAAAAGACACAAAAAGCACTTTACGATCCAGATACTGTTGCATAGTTGAGTTCCATATTTCAAATTGTAATTCAAAGTACGGGACCCCACGATACAGGCTTGCCTAGTGTGGGGACCGGGGTTTTGTTACATAAAAATTGTAAAATCTTTGAAAATAAATAAATTATTATTATTATTATTATTATTATTATTATTTATATTTCCATTTATCTCGTCTCCCCCTCCAAAAGCCAAAATGAGGGGGAGACGGTGTTACCCCCGACAGAAGCACAGTCGATCGGGGTTTAGGACGACAACGACAGAAACCGACGGACGATCCTGGCTGTATCGAGCAGCACCGCTTTCTGCATTTGGGCCGGGAGGGAACCGCCACGGAATCCCAACCGCTTCAGATTGTCACTGAGGCTGGTTGGGATCAAACCATTGACGGACAGAACAACTGGGATGATTTCAGCGGAGGCCACAGCCCACATGTCGACAATCTCGTGGGCCAAGTCGAGGTACTTCCTCTTCTTCTCAGTTTCAGCTCTCACGAGACCATCGTCATGCGGGATAGTGACATCCACCAAAAACACCCGCGACTGCTCCCGGTCCATCAACACAATATCAGGTCTATTCGCTAGAACAGTCCTGTCTGTGATGATGGGCCGGTCCCAGTAGAGCTTGGCACGGCCGTTCTCAAGAACTGGCTCTGGCGAGTACCGATAATAAGGCATCCTCTGCTCAAGGAAGCCGTATTTCAGAGCGAGCTCCTGATGCAGGATCCTGGCTGCTTGGTTGTGCCTGTGCAGATACTCAGTGTTGGCAAGCGCCGAACAACCGGAGGTGACATGTCGGAGAGTCTCTCCGGGATGGCGACAGGCTCGACATATGTCCTCTGTGCCATCCTTTATGATGTACCTCCGATAATTCCGCGTCTTGACCACCTGATCTTGTATCGCACAGACAAAACCCTCGGTCTCTCCGAAGAGATCACCGAAGCGCAGCCAGTGCACGGAGGCTTTACGGTCAATATGAGGCTCATGAAGAGCCTTGTAAAACCGCCCGTGCAGCTCTTTCTCCTTCCATACGGCCTCCCTGGCAGAGGCGCTCATTACCACCGGATCCCGCCATTGCTGATCAGACAGAGATAGAGGGGTGAGTCCGTTGTCACATTCTACGATCGCCCTACGGAGCCCGCCACCCGAATCAGTCAGGAAAAAATGTCTAAGGTTGCACATCTCGCGGTTGTGCATGGTCTTGGCACTTAATAAGCCTCGACCACCACACTTCCGCGGGATGTACATCCTTTCAACCGATGATTTCGGGTGACGCACTCTGTGAGCGATCATAGTTCTGTCCAGAGCGTCAAGCTCTGTCTGAGACCATCTGAGCACGCCGAACGTATAAAGGAGAACGGGCATGACCCAGCCGTTAAAAGCTCGGATCTTGTTACCCCCGGACAAATAGCTCCTAAGAACTTTTGTCAGGCGCTCCCAAAATTCCTCGCGAACCGACTGTTTCACAACCGTCTCCCTCACACCCAATGATTCCGACATGCCCAGATATCGGTACGATTCAGTCCCGGAGAGTGACCTCATCTGCCCCGGGCCAACTTCGACACTTGTCGAACGAATAACCCGACCCCTCTCCACATGGATTACCGCGCATTTGTCGAGCCCGAACTCCATCCTGATAGATCTGCTGAAATTTTCAGTTAATTTCAGCAGCTCCTCCAGACGATGAGCGTTCGGGGCGAACAACTTGAGATCGTCCATGTAAAGAAGGTGTGACATCTGATGGCCTCCCCTCCGAAACTGAAATCCCATCGCCGAATCCTCTAAGACAGTACTCAGAGGATTCAACGCCAGGCAAAACCAAAGTGGACTCAGACAATCACCCTGGAAAATACCCCTACAGATCCTTATCCGATCAGCCGCATCCGTCATCCGCTCACCGGAAAGACTAAGCATCGTACTCCATTGCCCCATACATGTCCCAAGAAAGTGTCGAGCTGTACCATCCACTTTATACAACTCGAGGACCCTCAAAAGCCACGTATGGGGAACCGAGTCAACCGCCTTTACATCCATTCTGAGCCTCCGATAAGATGTTGTTATCGGTCACGTGACGATAAATTTTTGAGCTCAGAATGGATGTGAGTGTTTTGTATATTGTACAAAGACACGTTATTGGGCGGTATTTAGATGGATCTGCGGTAGCACTGTCTTTAGGAGCTAAATGAGTGACCCCTGTAGTTAAGAAGTTTGGGAGTGCCCCGTTTTCAAGAGCCTCTTGAAATTGAGCAGCGAGAGTGGCATGGCTGCGCCAGAACCCCTTCAACCAGTAGCCGTGCAGCCCGTCCGGTCCCGGACTTTTCCAGTTCGGAGCCCTACGGACCGCAGCGACCACATCATCTTCAGTTATTGTAATGGGGCTCATCGGCGTGATTATAGCACATGCCTCTTCCACTGCCCTCATCCAAGGGCCCTCTTCGTGAGCAACTGGTTCCGACCACAGGTTTCGCCAGAAGGCAACAGTTTCAGTCTGATTAGGTCTGGGACCAGTCACCCTACTATCGGGACGCTCTAAGTTTTTATAAAACTTCTTCTGGTCACTCATGAAGAGGCGATTTTGACGGTACCTCTTCACCCTTTCCGAGTACCGCCGTATACGCTTACCCCAAGCAGCGATCTTTTGCTTCAGGTCATCGATGCGCTCCGTGAGTTTTCGGTGCGTATCTGGGTGAGAAAGATCCATTCTCTCACCCGAAAAGGCCTCCCTCACGAAGCGCATTACTCTAGGTCTGGTGTTACCCGACCTGAAGCTGGTCAGTTTGCCGATGAGGACTCGGGCCGCAGTGATACGGCTTTCGATCCTTCTCCGCCAGGCCGGCACCCCATTGTATTGGGTGGCACGACCCGGCAAACGTGCATTGGCGCCCACTATTCGGCAAACAGCTATAGCCGCGCCAAATAGGACCGAATCCGTATCAGAGAGGCCCGCGCTGCCCTCCAAGTAAGAGGGCAGCATGTTGTTTATGGCCCCAACGACATCCCGAACATTGACGCTAAGAGGTACTCGGGGTAAGCGTGGTCTCAGTTCAAAAGGAGTTTGGCGGTACTCCAAAATCGCCTCTCCCAGTATGCTTCTCATACGCTCTATTTCCTGGGCGGTTATTCCTTCACCGTCACCCTGCATATGATGCGGTCGATCACTGGTCTCCGCATCACTACGCGGCCGCACGAGGACGTCCGCGCGATCGCGCAACGGTGCGGAGGCCCCCACAACAGATGCAGCATTCGGGTCAGGAACAACCTCTAGTCTTAGTTGCTCGAGTTCGGTAGCGCTAAAAAGTCCTGAGCGCTGTATGTACCGAACCCTGTCCGACAGGTTCTGTTCCGTGACGGTCACCCCCGGCTCCAACTGCTGAAACTCGCGATGCATGCGTGCTCGATAGCCCGTCCCGCCAGCTTCGCCCATTGTCGCCCTATAAAAGGCGCGCATGGCGTTACTGTTCATCATATTGGTCCACGCCATGCGCCTTCTTTGACCACCAGCAGCGGATGCCGAATTCTGAGCCAAGGAAGGCTCTATCGGCACCAAGCCGTCTGGTGGTGATGATGAATTCGAGGGCAGGCTAGGTGGACTGCCCACACCTCTCAACACACTGGCTCGCCCTCTGCCACGTCCAGTGCCAGTGTTTGTCCTGGACGTGCCCCGGCGACCCCCGGGTAGCGACCCTATACGTGCTTCATTGTTATTCATCACCATGTTTTTGGGCTGTATACATCGGGGGGCGCCCATTTCCCCGATGGGACCGTTTGAAACTGTCTAGTTGGAAACCCACAGACACGGTTCCAACATCTGTGAGCGGAGGAGTCCCTAACCCTAGGACGAGTAAGGTTGACTAATTGCAACGGCGAGGCAGCTATGTCACATTAGTTGCCTCACCGTTGGGCGATGGGGTCGTCACATCCCTACGCCCTATTATTATTATTATTATTATTATTATTATTATAAGTAATGTATTAAAGAGTGTTAATATTAATTAGGTATTGATATGAGTAAGGCCACAAAAAGGACCTCTAAAAAATTCGTGCACTGACATCGGTGTTGTATGAACATTATGCTGAGATGTAGTTATATATAAACCACGCCTCGTTTTCGACACAGAGTAGAACAGTTTATAGAGTAATTTAAATAGTAGTTGAAGTGACACTCGAGAAATTGCTGATGCGCTTGGCCGCCATTTTGGTGACGTAATCTCGGAGACACTCATTAAGTATATTTAGCGACACTGGCCGGCGAATTTTCAGTTGCGGATGACGTCACGTGAATTTTATGTAACAGCATGTTATCATCCCTATTTTGTCGAAATCCCTCTTTCGGACCAAGCGCTTTAAAACATCCTTTATAATGCGCACTGCCACAGTTTCGAACTCCTTGCCGGCGTCTGTGTTTCTGACCTCATATACTTTTTTCAAAGTTAGAGTGAATATTAGGCATCTTCTAGATGAGCTCGCTCCATCATAGGCCTCAACTTAGCTACACGGTTAGATGCTGGCCAAGAGCAAACCCATCTTTAAAAAAAAAAAATTACAATAAAGAAAATTGCTACCGTTACCGTCCTCCCTGTTGAAACTTATTTTTTATTTTATTTGATTCACTTACAGTTCTACTCTAGAAATGAACTGCTGATTTGGCCGATAGTTCTTAAGAGTATGAAGAAGGGTTTGGTCTTGATTTCAGAAAATACACGATTTAAGTATATCATAATTAACTATTATATGAATTTTATTTTATATGGTTGAAACGTCAACCTAATTTCATCATATAAAATATACATAAATATATTTAATATGTATAATAGATAGAACACATAAATATGCAAATATATTACAAAACTAGTTACACGCTCCCGACTTCGCCCTAGTTCAAAATAAAAACTATTCTATCTTTTAAGTTTTATCAAAATCGGTTCAGTAGTTTAGAAGTTCATAGGCAACAAACATGTGACACGTATATAATTTTTATATATAGGTATAAGGATAATTTTATATTTATTGTTTTAACGCACTCTCTGTATACTGCATTGATCTGTTTATCACAACTTTTGCATTAACCAAATGTCATTTCCTTGTTCAAGAACGAGCCTTAAGCATTTTTGGAGCATGCTATAAACCAACCAGCTTTTATTGGCGAATTCGTCCTATCTTTGTGATTAAAGTCAATGTAGTATTCTGTTCTACTGTCTGTCTGCTAACTCCTAAATCACGTAACGGATTTTAATGCGGTTTTCACCATCAATTAGATATTTTTTACCGTAGGTTTATATTCTAATTCCTTTAGTTTTTATGTAAGTAGAAAAAAACAGTATCTTGCAACTCAGTCGCCGAAATTGTTCTAAACCGACAAACAGATTTTGATACGGTTCTCACTAATGGAAAGAGCGATGAACGAGGAAGGTTGTCGCTCTTTCCATATGATATGAAAAATGCATCCCGAACGAAGCCGGGATCTGGTGGCTAGTTTTTAAAAAAAAATAAAGTATAAAGTACTCTAGCTGTTGCACGCGACTTCGTCCGCGTAACTTTACAAAATATAGCCTATGTTACTCGCTAGAGTTTTTCAATCGGAGCCTATTGAATTCAAACAAACAAACAATCAAAACTTTCCTCTTTATAATATTAGTATGTATTGATAATACAAATGATATAGTCAATACAAATATGATTACAAGACGTCTGCACTGGAGCTTTCTTCAATAAAACTCACGATTGCACGAAAGTAATCTCAAGGCCTCACGTGATTTACTTCCTTGATAATGCAGCATGCAATTGGTACACTCGTGACAATAAAAAAATCCAACAGGATACGGACATAAAATGGCATATTTTTTTGGATTGGCTTTCTGATTTTGTTTATTAATTTTTTTAAGAGAGACAGACAGTATTTATTTTCACATGATAAAAATTCCGTTTCTCTTAATTAAAGATAAAGGTAATCTGAAAATTTTCTAGATTTCCATCTTAGTTTCTACTTAGACCAGCTGCTTTTTTAGACGAGATGATACTACCTTTTGAGACTAGACCGCGACTTAGATTAGGTTATTATATCGTAGAACTGTTTGAAACTGCGTCGATGCTTAGACCTTAGACACGACTTAGTTAGACGATTAACAGCGGGTTCCTATAATCTACAATTCGTCACTGTTTACAAGTAACTACTCGTTTTCATTTTCCGACAACGGATTGTAACAAAGCGTTCCACAAGTTTTCTACAAGTAGATGAATATAGGAACGCGTCACCCTTACGACTCGTGGCTATAAGTACCGTTTGTAGGCAAAAACGATTCGTTGTTGGGATATAGGAACCGGCCCTTAGACATCGTTTGCTCGATATATTATGTAAAAAGACTGTAAAAAAATAAATAAAAATAAAAATTATTTATTTTATTAGGAAAAAAAGTGTGTCTGAACAAAAATCTTTTGTCTGAAGTTACAGACAAAAGTTAGTAATACCGTCATAAAGTGGCAACACACACACACACACACACACACACACACACAAAAGCAGCATTAGAAAGTATGTTAGATAAATAGTGAATAAAGCAGGAACAAAGAGATAGAGATACATTTTATTTTTGACCTTTGTTATTGAAGAATGCAGACTGACATCGAGGTTGACTGGTACGACTCGAACGGACATACTTTAGTACATTGAGTGGCAGTATTATTTCTTAAATATATTTATTTTTGAACTACCACAGCTACAGCTGAAGTATCTACCTTTGATACTAAACCTTTGATTATATAAATAACGTATCTTCCCTTTTCTCTTCAAAGTGCCCTGCCATTACCTACTTAAAACAAGACGAGAACCAACTTAGAAAAGTCAGAACTCAGAACGCTATCAAGCACTTTGAATACTTGACCAGTGCTACCAATGATGACCACTTAAGCAATGACAATGAATAAATTTGGTCTTCTGTTAGTAATCCTAAGCTGTTAACCAAACGGTCGTGGGTTCGAATCCCGCTAGGGGCAAATGTTTTGTGTTTTACTTTGTACCTGAGTCCTGGATATTTTGCATTTATAATATGTATGTATTTACAAAAAAAAGTAATCTATGTAGTATATCAACTGTCTGGGCTCCATAATACAAGCATTAGTTGCTTAGTGTGGAACTAGATGGTGCTGTGTGGAATGTGTGAAGATATTTATTTATTTATGTATAGTTGTTAAAAGCACAAACATGTTTTAATAAAAATACAATGCAAAGTAGTCATTGATATTCGATGCAGCTGGAAGCCCTACGAAGGTCAAACAGTATCTGCACTGCAACCAATTGTGACAGAACGCGGCCGGAATCCAGATTTATAAGTGAAAATTTTCAATCAAGGTAATCAGTACGCCCTTGAACGTACATCGCCTTATTTATACATCACTCTCGTAGACTTTTTAGTTAACTAACGCAATAAAATAATTAGAGATAGGTCATATCTATTGCTATAGCTTATTTATTCAAAAGCGTCTCTGTGATTGCGATGTCTAAGACTGTGATACTTGTAATATAAAAAAATATAAATATTATAGTAAATAACATATAAATATTTCTAAGATAATATCACTTGACATGTAAGGGATTTTGAGGAACGAAACTGTAATACGGCCGTGCAGCGACATCTATCGTCGAAAAAAATGCCTGTCCCAATTTTTAAAATCTCCGTAATTTCTAAGTTTAATTTACTTAAGTACTATTTACTCTATGATTTCTGTAGTGTTTCTGTAGGTATACAAAGCTTAAAAAAATACATGGGTAAGGTTCCATATCCTTTAACATAATATATTTCGATTGAAACTTAATTTACCCCTTGCAGCGTTCGTAAGCAGCTTTGTGTTCGTGAAACGCATAAGAATCGACTTTTGTTATCATTTGATCTGTAAATTTCGTCAACGTCCTTTTGTAATGCAGTCGTAACGACACTAAAGTACATAATTGACAAATTCTAGTGTTCCAATTTCAAACAACAGAAAACAAACCAACAAACATGACCAAAATAACTAATATACGATTCGGTTGCTTTTATACTTGCAGGCAAGTGTTTTAGGTCATCTAGAGTCTAGCTAGACCGTTGCGCTAATTGTGTAACAATAAATTATTTCCACATAAATAAATTGCCCTAAATTTCTATTAAAACTCCTTCCCGGATTTAACCTGTAACAAACAGACAGTCAGAGTTACTTTCACATTTATAATTTTAGTACAGATGAAGATTTAAGGCTGTGATAAAATGGTTGAAGGTTCTTTAAAGAAAACTTATAGGTACTTACCTAGTACTTACATATTTGTTCATCAAAGATTACAATAAGATTTTTGGAGTTTACTCCTTAAGAATTAAGAATCGATTTGCAAATGTATATATAAGCCTGTGGTATGAAAATTTATGGGAGAGTAAAATTGTCAATTGTTATGCGTTATAGTTACGTTCAATTTTTTTTATTTATTTAGAATATCTGAAGTTTTTCATAGATACTGCGCCATCTACACAATATTATTTAAAAAAAGAACAATGTTCTTTCGGCGTGTTCGAATTGTGAAAATTTAAATTTTGTAATCGTTCGTAAGGACTAAACTCGAATCATGTGTTGGAAAATAAATCTATCTATACTAATATTATAAAGCTGAAGAGTTTGTTTGTTTGTTTGTTTGTTTGAACGCGCTAATCTCAGGAACTACCGGTTCGAATTGAAAAATTGTTTTTGTGTTTGATAGATCATTTATCGAGGAAGGCTTTAGGCTATATAACATCACGTTGCGACTAATAGAAGCGAAGAAACAGTCGAAAATGTGGAAATAACGGGGAAAATTATTTATCTTTGAGGGCTTCCGTTGCGTGCGCTGCGAAAACCGTTCGAGATACCCAAATGATTCCCAAAATAACTATTCCACGCGGACGAAGTCGCGAGCACCAGCTAGTAAATAAATAAATCGTGTGTTTTTTAATATTTCGCCTATATATACTGTCTAATATATATCTGTCTAATATATATCTGTCTAATATATATCTGTCTAATATATATCTGTCTAATATATATCTGTCTAATATATATAGATACTAATTGAAGTGGCAATTCAGAATAATATGATTTGTGTGTTGTGTTGTGCCACACTACGTCTATTAGCAGGTAGTCACGGTGCATAGACAGTTGTCACCCTGACGATATTGCTATTGCTGACGATATTACTCCGATATATGCACAACTATGTTGCGCTCTGATTGATCGACATTATGTAACAGAAGTTATCACATCATTTAGGATTATCCGAGTGGAATATTGATACAAATATGGCCGACTGACAATTTTATTCGTTACTAGCTGCTGCACGCGACTTCGTCTGCGTAACTTTTATAAAATATAGCCTATGTTACTCGCTGATAAAGTAGTTTTCTATAGGTGAAAGAAATTTTCAAATTGGTCTAGTAGTTTCGGAGCCTATTCGATTCAAACAAACAAATATTTCCTCTTTATAATATTAGTAATTAGTACAGATTTGTTGCTAAATAGTAGTAAACATTTTTAATCACGTTTGTCCCAAATGTAATATTTTGCGAATGTAATGTTTTGCGAATATAATATTTTGAGAATATAATAAATTTGCGAATATAATATTATGCTCATAACCTTAAGAAAATTGGAAATGTTCTCATTTCTTATTTTTAGCACTTGGCCAGGAATTAGTTTTTTATTTTATTTTAAATTATCTTTTAGGAACAGTACTTTGTCCTTTCTTGTATCCCTGACAACGTGTATGCAAAATTTCATGATGATCGTTTGAGTAGGTATGAAAAGGTAACAGATAGACAAACAGACAGAGTTACTTTCACATTTATAATATTAGTATGGAGTAAATTTAAGACGATTTAGAAATAGGCTTAATATTGTTAAATTAATATATTTTTATTAATTTAACAATATTAATGTTTAAAAAGGAAAATTCTCTTAAATGCAGCATGTAATTACAAAATGCTTTATTTTTGATTGGATCAACTCACATTGCAACAAATCATCAATTTGTTGGATCTGCAGTCGCCAGTCTTCCTATTTGTCGGACCCTTATCATATTTCGCAGCGCACCCTTGCAAAAAAAATAATAATTTATAGTGAAAGGACCGCCCTCTTAGCCGTATAAAAGCGACCAACACCCGCGCCGCGCCTCCGACTCGAAGACATGGCGGCGTTAGCGCGATTGGTACGTTCAAATCATATTCCATTTTCAAAATTGGGAAGCGTAGGGACGCGCAATTAACACAATCGCATAATATATCGATAAATCTATTATTTAAAAAATAATAATAATTAGTGTGATTTAATTTTTTTTTTCGCATTACGTGAATTTTAATTATTTATGTGGAAAAAAAAAGTGGAAGATAAGTGATTTAACCTTTTTTTGCAAAGTGACGTCACTCGTGAAGTGTTTCTTGAGAAATTGTGTTAATTTGTGTTAATTGGCGACCTGTTAGTGAATGTTGGTATAGTGTCATAATAAAGTCTAGAATTTACGGGTACCGGTTATATCAGCTGTTATCAGTTATAATGCAATCGACGGTATATGGTACCTTTTAGTATTGTATAGTTCCACCTACACACTTTGTTAATAACATAATTTAATTTAAAGCTTAAGGGTACCTACTGTTATATTCATTGAAGTTTTATCATTCCATGACATCTATTGTACAGCTGATAAGCATTGAAGTCTTATAAAAGAATGTTAATTATTAAACTTTATTTATTCAATACCTAATTAATTATTCAAATAATTAAAACCAATATAATTCAATGTGACAGCATAAACTGACCTTCATTTCAAAATCAATATATTTTTGTATGTAGGTACAGTCAAAATCAGAGAAAGTCTATCGATTATTAAATTATAATACTATCCCAAGTAATCCCATCCGCTTTTGATACTTGTTTTATTATGATTTATTATTCGGTTAAAAATTCAAAATATTTTATAAATTATTTAAAAATAAATAAATTAATATTCAGAAAATCTCCATCGTCATTTTAGTTTAATTGTATCACTTTTGGGTTCTGAATCTTTAATTATCTTAATCTGTATCTAACCACAACCACCAATAACTGACGATAAATCTTTCTCTGCTTTCGACTGTACCACTGAGCCACATGGTAAATGTAGGTGCTGAATAATGTTGTCTGTCGCCTGAGTCGGTAGGACAGGTCGGGTGCGCCGGCGCAGTGAGCGGAAAGTATAACCGGACAGTGGCCTCTAAATATTTCCACTATTCGTTGTCATTCCCTTTGTACTTATTTATTACACTTGCCATTTAATACCACTTACTTTTATTATTAATTACTTCCGGTGTCGATTTATAATTAGCGTGTCCCATCCCTATTCTGGATTTTGGTATAAATCGCTCCACTTATATTGGATAAGTAGATATTTTTAACCCATTTTTTTGTTTTCAGAAATAGTGTGTTTATAATTTTTATCAATTATATTAATTGCTTCCTTAATGAAGCTTGCATGCATAGTCAACACACGTGAAATAATTAACAAAAAAAAGTGAAATAACCTTATAAAACACGTAAAGTTACCGATGCATAAACTTTCGACATTTTCAACGTGTGGCACAAATGATAAGCGACATGCGTTTCGTTAATGTCGTACGGTTGTGTGTAGATAGATTTACATTTTGGTAATGATTGTACAGATCAAGTTTGGAATTATTTTAAATGTTGAATTATAATATAAGTAAGGAATCTAAATCATTGCCATTGTAACTATCAAAAGAATATAAATGGACATAAGAAATAGTGGGAAATATATAATACTCATATATGCGTCCTGCATATATGAGTATTATATTACTTACTGAACCTGTCTCAGGATTTTCATTAAAGCATTTTAAGCAATTTTCCAATTTATTACTATTATTATATTTATTACGATTATTATTTTATCATTTTTGATATTTTTACTATAGTATTACTTTTACTACAAACAATGTCGTTTCGTAAAATTATTAGCGATATTATCGCTTATTAATTGCACCATTTTTTTTTCTTAGCCGCGCGTTACATTTACGTAATTTCCATTTATGTTCATTTGAGTGTCAAGGGCGAATGTTGGCACAATATTATTTAGTAATCGATCTAAATAAAGCAATAAGAACGTTATCGTTATGGCGTTACGAAGAGAAAGGTCAATACTTGACCAGACATTTAATGGTACCAAAAATTAACCATAGAATATGCGAATTAATGTGTCACAATTTCAATTTAAAGTTTTCTTAAGTAAGTAACTTTGATAATTAGTAATTAATAAGTTATCTAAATAATTTACAGGTGGTGGCAACCGTATGCATGTGCTTAGTGCAAGGCCAGTATGCAGAAGATCGCGCAGCGCGTTACATAGCGTCCGAGCCCAAAGTCGCTTCGACACCAGTTCCTATACTCAAACAGATTAATAGGTAATATTTTATTTGTAATTAATATACTTAATTTTTAATCTCAAGACAAAAGTTGGCAGTCAGGCGAACGGTCCACCTTAATAGTAGGTGGCCACCATTCGCCCATAAACACAGGAAGGAACTATAGTTGAGGACTATGAATATAAGCTATCAATACACAATAGTGTTTTAAAAAAGGAAATAATAAAATATTTAACATAAACATTTTTCAGGCATAATGAAGACGGTTCGTACACGTACGGTTACGAAGCAGCCGATGGATCGTTCAAAATTGAAACAAAATCGCAGAGCGGCGAAGTCAAAGGAAAATACGGATACAAGGACGACACAGGCAAGGTCAGTATCTGATCTGTCATACCAACAACCTCTCTACCACGAGCTTTGTTCTGGCAACGTTATTTTAGGAAGTGCGGATCATTTAGATATTTTTATGATTTCTTAACTATGTAAACCCTCTCGCGGTTTATAAAACTTCCTGTAACTCCAATTTGCCCTCAATCACGAGCATAAATGTTATTCAGTCTTCAATGAATGTCTGTCAGATCAAGTATGCCATTTTGAACATTTTCATTAAAAAAATCCCTTGCTCTATAACAATGGTACAGAGTACTGAAGAAATGAACTGTAACGATAGATATACTCTAGATATAGATTAGACATGGTATCTGTATTAATTTTCCAGGTGCGAGTGATAGAGTATGGTGCCAACAAGTACGGTTTTCAGCCAGCAGGCGAAGGCATCACTGTTGCGCCGCCAACCCTAGTCGATGAGACCGCCAAAGAGGAAAGACGTTCCAAAGGACAGGTACGAGTTATTAAGAATTTAAAATGGAAATTTTATTTCTACCCAAACATGTCTAATGGACAACGTCATCCCATTGGAGTTTCGTTAGTTTATAGATTATAGGCATACTTAGTTGCTGATGATGATAGTATAATGCTTACAAATTAAGGATGGCATAGTGAAATCACCCCTTATGTACGACCAAATACAGAACCAACCCCGGTTACTGTTGCAAGAAAGACTGTCCATTTTATGTCTACTTACTGATCGCAGTGTGCTTTGTGACAATCGTTGCGATTATTATCGATATACGACCATTTGGGTTTTGAGCATAATATTATATTCGCAAATTATTATATTCTCAAAATATTATATTAGCAAAATATTTACTCTAATTTTATTTATAATTAAATAGCTTTTAAATTGTTTATATCCGCGACTTCGTCCGCGAGGAAAATTAAAATTAAAGCCTATCAAAATATTTATTTGCTGTTATAGTTTTGTCAGACGATGAATTTTTGTTTTTATGATCCCAAGGGAACAATACCTACTTCATCTGCATTAAAGCTATACCTTATGTCCTTTTTAGTGGGTATTCCTGACAATGTGTATGAAAAATTTCGTAATAGTTAGGGCGTAAAGTGTAACAGACGGACAGAGTTAATTTTACATTTATAAATAAAATATGAGTAGTGATAACCATAATATCACAAATGACAATATTTTTGAATATGTATATTAATATGAAAGAAAGAATTTAAACAACCGACATAAATTATCAATTATTTTTTCATTTGACTTTCAGCAAGGGAGCCGCTCACAACAAGCCCCGGCACAGTCCATAGACTACGATTATGAGGAGCCGGCGCCAGCTCCGCCTCCGCGTCCGCGTCCGCAACAGCAGTACCGCCCTGCCCCTGCGCCGCAACCCCAGCCTCAGTACCGCCCTGCCCCACAGCCCCAGCCCCAGTACCGACCTGCCCCCCAACCCCAGCAACAATATCGCCCTGCGCCGCAGTCCGCCCCTGCGCCACCCAGGGTAATTATGCTCTTTGCTTTTCTATGGAGTACTTTCTCTAGCTTACGCTCGTGAAATAGATTTTTTTTTTTTTTATATAAGTCAAGGCAGCGCTTGGCCGCGATATCACTTGATGTTAGGTGCAGATACCCTAACACCTACCACCTACCTAACGTAGGTGCCCTACGTTTGAAGACCCCGAGATTGTAATTTTGGGGAAACACAGACGCAGGCAGTGAGTTCCACTCCTTAGCAGTTCGGACAAGGAAGGTGGAACTGTAATGCTTCGTGCGTGACCGAGGAACTTCAACCACGAAGGGATGAAACCCCCGCCCGCGCCTCGTGTTTCGCAAGTGGAACGGTTCCGGTTGGATCAAATCGAAGAGAATGGACGCACACTCTCCATGGTGCAGACGATAGAAAATTGATAGACATGCTACTTTTCGGCGATGCTGTAGGCTTTGAAGTTGAGACTCCACAAGGGAGTCCTCGCCAATGAGTTTCTTAGCTCGCCTTTCAATCGAGTCCAGTGCAGCCAACTGATATCGGGCAGACCCATCCCAGAGGTGGCAGCAGTACTCCATGCAGGATCGGACTTGTGCTCTATATAAGTTAAGGAGCTGTCTCGCAGTGAAGTACCGCCTAACCTTGGAAAGGATGCCCAATTTTCGGGCAGCCGTTTTGGCAATGGACTCGATATGCCTACCAAAGTTCAGATCGGAATTAAGGTCTACACCAAGGAGTTGCATGTGGTCTGTGATTGGAACAAACACTCCCCGGAATGACGGGTTCAGGTCAAATGGACTCCGTTTCGCAGAAAAAAGACACGCTTGAGTCTTCGATTCATTGAATCTGACCAAGTTTGCGTCACCCCAGTCGGAGATTTATTAGATACCTGTATTATGGAGTATATCTCACGCGGAACTCACGCTAACCATACGCTAACGCGATACATGTAGGTACCTAACTCAATTTAGTAAGGATACATAACGCTAATCATCTGATACAAATAGATCTTTGTAATCCGGATAAATACGGTGGATGTATGTACCACCGTTATAGTTAGTTATCTATTTATTATTAAAGGTCATTTTACGATCGACAAAAATTAAGCGCTACGGATTATAATACATGAAAATGCTCGAAAATCTATGTAGTATGAATTTAAATTGGCTCTTTTTTTATTATGAATCCTGAATTTCTGTTACTAGGAATCATTACTGAAATCATTATTATGTTAGTATTTTTAGTTCATTGAATAATTATATGTTTCGTCTAATTTAATTATTACTAATCTACCTCTTAATCGGTTAATTCAGGAACAGACCACTAGTATTTTTGAGTGACCTAAAATGACATTGTGCCGATGTTCCCCCAGGCAAACCTAAGTCACACTGTGTTTTTATAAATTTCTGTTTCGTGAAAGTGTGAATTAAATAAATATTATTAATATTTCATACTTTGTTTTTCGTTTCAGCCTGCATTCTTCGCTGGCGCAGCTCCTACCCCTGTTGAAGATAACTTCTTTAACCCAGAGCCTCCGCGGCCGAGGCCTCAGCCCAGGCCCAAGCAAGACTTCAGGCCCACACCCCAGTTCCAACCTCAACAGTTCGCCCCAAAACCTCAGATAGAGTACTCGCAAAATTTCAACTCTCAACCAGATTTCTCACAACCGCCCCGACAGCAATTCAACCAGCCAAGAAACTCTCAACCGTTCTCTATGCTGGATGAGCTCCTCAAAGAGTATTCTCTTCCTCCAGGAGGCTCCGCACCAACTCACGACATCACATTCGGATCCTATTAGTTTAAGTATAAATTTCTCACTTTTGTAAATATGTAGTATATTTTTTTATTAAATAATTATTTTGTAATTTGAGGTTCATTTTTGCCAAAAATCCCCTCCATGTTTTTTCAACATAAAAAGTTAGCCATATAGGTTATCAGTTTTATGTATAGGTATATAATTGGTAAATAGGTTAAATATAAATGCATTAAGTCAGCGAACTTGAAGAGATATTATTTCGATGATATAAGTCGATAAGAAAAGTTTCTGAGATTTAATATAAGTTCTGAAAATTAATATAATATATAAATAATCCGTCATTCGAAAATTATTTTCGAATATATATTTTAATTTGTTGACTCTCTTAACTTGGTTTTTTCTTTACTCTGTTTTCCCACCGTTGAAACAAATTATAACCCACACAGAAAATCAAAAAATCATTCAAGCTTAATCTCGCTTGAAAGCCGCTGCTTTAAGTACTTCTGCTTCCGTCTGCTGCTGTCGGACCCTTTGGACCCACAAGTTCTGACCCTACTTAAGAAAAAGTGCCCGTTTGACCCGCTGTTATAAAAGGTACAGTCTAGCTTAGCATTAAGGTCGATATGAATAGTCGTTACCTATGCCGATAGCCTTGCCATCTTTTTTTAATATATCTTCACACATTCCACACAACACCTTCTAGTTCCACACTAAGCAACTTAATGCTTGCTTGTATTATGGATACCAGACAGTTGATGTACTACATAGATTACTATTTTTTATAAATACATTTATATTATAAATTAGGTAAAATTTTAACACATAAACATTTGCCCCTAGCGGGTTTCGAACCCGCGACCGTTTGGTTAACAGCTAGGGTTACTGACCACTAGACCAAATATGTCATCTTTGCATACTGACTTTACTTACTGCATATTCCAAATACTGTCTGTTACTTACACGTTTAAAATAGATAATTACAGTGGACGATATTTGAATGGCCTCATATAATGCGAAATCCACTTTCCTGTTTTTATGTTCTAATGCAGAAATAATGCCGCCTCATGCGTTATAACATATTACACAAGCCACAATCTTTAATAACGCACCATTGTTATATGAGTGTCTGCGGCAAAATCTGTATAAACGAGGCCGTGGGAGCTGCCCTGGTCGTACGAATGCTGTTGGGAACAATTGACGCCTTTTATCACCCATACATATACCTTGTCTTTCTCACTGTATTGAGTAATACAGTATTACAGGTAATGAACACATGGTGATAAAGTTGTATGACCTTGAAGAACACTCAAAATGACAGTCCATTTTATGGTAGTTTAAACACGGAGAACGCTAGAGGGAATATAAGTGAGCTGTAGGTTTTTGACAGGATGAAGAATATGGCACAATAAGGATAGTGGAATGGGATCTGATTCACTTAATCAGTAAATAATTTACTCAATAAGCTTATATATTTATTGCATTATTAATAGACCAGAATTTATTGTAATAAATGAAGAGAAAAGGGAAAAAAAATATTACGTAATGCAATTAGGTGGTTTCTTGTAAAACGTTACGATGCTTTACAGGGGTGGGAGGGGAATCCCTCGGTTTTATTGTACCTACTCATTTTTATTTTGTTTTCCCAAGTTGGCAACCCTTTTCGTTGGTAAAAATGGTCACTTGGTAAACTTGATCCTAAACGTAACGTTTTTTGTGTTTTTTGATTCGCTAACTTCTGTAAATTCTAAACTCGATATAAGGAATAAGAGTGGCGTATAGTAAGTCCTCATAGTAAGTACAAATCTACGCAAAAGCCTCAAAAATATATTTTAAACACAATAAACCATGGTAACAATTGTTGATTCAACAATTTATACCCGTAGTTAATACATATCTTGTGTCATTTCTTTGCGCGAATGTCTCTACAATATGTGTTATTTTCTGGTCAGCGGTTTTATGCAAAACCCCTTGCGTGAAGGTCCTCTATTGTCTTTTACATAGTTTTGTCATTTAACCTTGCCACTGATGCTCTCAATTTAGGCTTTCTCTAACTCGTATGTTAAAAAAATTAAAATTCTACTGATAGTTCCAGAGTTTAAGCGTTCTACCAAACAAACAAACACTTAAGCTTTACTATTGTATATATTTTGCCTAACATAGTAATTATTAAATTTATTACCCTATAATAAATATTTTAATAATTTTCTTTTATGACTTGTATTTTAGTCTACATAATTATTGTAAAATCAACATCAAAATAAAGTCAAAATAAAAAAATGGTAGGCTAAAAGATTTCATACCATAAGAATATTGATGTTCTCTAGCAATTAAGCAAATGAATACAAAATGCAGGCTTGTCCAGGATTCGAATTTGAATCTGAAGACCTTATTACACATTGGATTGTCACTGGCTAACTGTCATTAAGAATGTGTCAAGATTTAATCGCATCTTTCCTCGTGTTTACTTTTAATGCATATTGATGGATAGATATGCAGTGCTGATAAATTACTACGCTCTGGCTAAATGTAGGCGGATGTGTCTGATAAAATAAACTCTGAACAATAGAAACATTTGAATTTACAATTTGTATGTCGTTTCGACTTTCTGATGTTGGAGATTTATCATTGTCATAACGTCAAGCCATATTATGTAGTTTCAACTTGAAATTTTACATATAGTAAAATAGGTCAATAAGTTTCAAAAAGACCATAAGACCCTATCGTTACTTTATTTGTTTTCTTTAAATATAAAATAGTAAAAAAAATATTTACATTACAATGAGTATTCTACTTGTAAAAATATATCACTTGAAATAAAATAAGTCTGAAAGTATATAACTAGGTAGGTACCTTAATGTCTCTGCATAGATCTTTTCATGTCGTCCATTGATCCTTCTTCTCCAATAATTTGAATATTTCTTACTTGTTTCCTAGTTGGTGCAGCTGTAGTTAATTCTGTAGCTGGAGCCGGGGTGGGCATGAAATCTGGGCTTATAGCTAACATAAGCATCTTTAACAATAGAGCTTCTCTTACATCTGGTGGTAGATATTCCGGTGTTTCTTCTACGCGATTCGAAGACGATCCTGTTGCGTCATATGGACGAGTGTAAAGTCTTCGTCGCGGAACATAACGTTGACTTTCGTATTGTTGATTATCATAATTGCTAACTTGGTTCGAATACAGTTCTTGCTGCCTGTATTGCTGGTCATATCTATAATCGTACCTGTCATCCTGGTATTGGCGATTTTGGTATCTATTGTAATCATAATTCGGCTCCTGTCTAAACAGCTGCGGGGGTTGGTAAGGTGGACCAGGCGCCATTAATTGGTCCATCAATGCTTGCAGGCGGTTCTGTCGTAAAATCAGAATTTGCAGCAAGCGTTTCAAGTCTCTTGTACTGACTGGCGTTGAAATCGAATTCATTTCGTCAGAAGGCTCGTAGCGTGGTTGAACGAGAACTGTTGGTTGAGCATTTCTATATGGATTCACAAATCTTGCTTGGTATCCTGGAATAGGCACTCCTCTTTCATCCACGGCTATTGGTATGATTCTTGTCACTGGCTGCACATCATATGGTGGTGCCGTAGCGGGTTCAGCGACAGTACCTTTCGTTTGAGCAGCCGTAGAAGGCTCTTTCACGTACTGTGGCTCCAGTATTTTATTCTGAAATTCGTATTGGAGAAAGGGCCTCTGATTTCCAATAGGTATTGCTGAACCGGGGTTGTCTCTCAAATATTCTCTAGTGCGGAATTGGACAGCTGATGGTTGTCTTCTGTATATCGGCTGCTCATACACTCTACCATCAGAATCCCTGTGAATTGGTATATGAACGACTGGCACTGGATTTGAAGTCACAACATTTTCCTGGTCAAAGACGCGACCTGTACTTGCTTCTATCGTAGTTTCTTGTTCCTGAACAGGTAAATCTTGATACTGTTGCTGAATCTTCTGTCGAGCTGCTACCAGAGAATGTATAGGAACAAGCCTCTGGCGTGGAGTTGTGGTTGTGAACAAAGGTCTTACTGTCCCAAGTGACAAGTGACTTCCGTAGACGTCAGTTGAGTCGTCACCAGCCGATTGCTGCAGACTCACCATATGAGGATTAGAGGTTCCGGATAGTTCTCGCCTGATTGTATTCGCTTTTGTATTATCTACTTCTGGTTCCTTTTCGTCTGTATGTTCATAGACGGGCTTCACTGTTTGTGGCAATTTAGTTGTCGTCTGTTTAGTGATCAAGTCGTCTTTTGTCGTTGCCGACATTGGCTTTAACATTTGTGTTCGTGTCTTAACATTATCTTCGGATTTGGATTTGTAAAGGTTCAATATGTTGCTGGTTGTTTCTTCGGCTCTTTGTTTTTCTGTTGTAGTTTCTACGTTTGGAGCTCTCGTGGAGCTAGCTGTGATTCTCCTTCTCGGTATTGGTTGTACCACTGTTCCTCTTGTAGTGTAGCTGTTCCTGGTCGGGTAGACAACTGTTCCAAGTGGCTTTCTAGTTGTAGACGACACAGTTCTATTTACTCTGACAACCATGGTTGGTGTGGTCGGAGTAGTACTAGTAGTAGTAACTGGCACCGGAGTGCTGTCGCTCGAGGAAGAATAGGTTACACGTTTTATTTCCCCATCTTTATCGACGTATCCGAACGTACCCTTCACGTTCCCCAAAACATCCCTGCTTTCTATTTTAAAAGTTCCATCACCCGCCTCATAGCCAATTGTGTAAGAGCCGTCTTCGTTTAACCGTTTAATTTGTTTTACAATTTCAACTTTTGTCGGATCAGCTGTTTCGCTCGCTTTCAAAATCTCTTTGGTGGTGTTGGATACTTTCATTTCTGTGGTGGCATCTTTGGTGGAGTTGTTTGCTGTAGCGGTGCTGAGAAACGCGATTAGAACTAGGAGGATCATGTTGCCAGCCGCAGCGGCATGTCGGCGCTACGGCTGCGCGAGCGCACGTCACTCCCCTATATAAAATATCGCCCCACTCAACTCCTAGCCGTGCGAACACCTTACGCAAACCGTGCCATTGTTGTCATTTCATTATCTGAAACGGAAAATCTTTTTTCTTCATATCTACTTATGCCGTAAGATCCCAATTGTTTAATTATCCGACTCATTTTGGAAATAAGCAAGCGCAGGGACAAGTGATTTTTGTCTAAATCGACGTGCCTTATTTGACTTCATTTTATTTGGTTAAAGTTTCGTTCATATATGAATTCTTTCGTTACTTAATTACTCGATTGTTTCCAAAATATTTTTGTTTAATTAATGCCTTGTGTTTTGGCTGCGTGTTCCCACGAAGCTAGTCAATGTCACGTTGATTGCGGCTGAAGTTTTAGGTCGGGCTTAAATATATTTTCTGATTTAAGAGTCGCCATTGTGCTAATTATTTTACACAATACCACAGCCAGTAGCCTAATGGAAGCGTAATTAAAGACTAGATTACTGTAATTGTAATGCGCTAAAAGGGGAATGTGTGAGGCAATACCATAACGTGGTTCAAATACTTTTTTGCGTTTTGCGGTGACGTTCTTCTATGGTGTTTCTGTTTAACAAAGCGTGAGAATTCATTACCCACTGTCCCTTTTGAAGTACATTATGTACTTTATCGTCATTGTATGTTTATACAAAGGAATGATTACAGACAATTTGCACCACGGTCTAATGTATATTCTGAGCCACGGTGCACCGTAACAGTCGAGCTTTTCCTGCGAATATTTTGCCACGCAACCACAAAAAACTGTCCTTAAATGGAATATCTATTGCGTAGACTTATTATGAAATAAGATGATCATGTTCAATTAAAAAATGTAGTTCACAGTGTCTCTGTATGACAATCTCGCGTGACGCCATCAGATAATTGAATTAGCACATTAGCTACCGCACCACACCTACTTGGAGTTTTTACTTTTTAAGGCGAAATGACACTTCTATCAAACAAATCCTATACTTTTTATGTTAAGGTTGTCAGACAGGCTGACGGTCCACTTGATGGTATGTGGCTACCGTCGCCTATAACACAAGCAACGCCACAAGTACAGCAAGTGCGCTGCCAACTAGGAAACTAGGGAACTTATTAGGGAAATGGCTTTTAGTGTATGTGTGATGTTATATTTTCTGTAATTCTGTATATATATATTGTATATCATTTCTCTAAAATGAAATGCAAACGTGAGTTTTGTTTGTTACGCTGTCAACTCTAAGTACGCCGATAAAAATTCACGACAAAATATAATAGTGAGCAATAAAGATTGAATAAATTATTGTTCATACTTATATTATAAATGTGAATGCGACTAAAAAGAGTAGTCAGGAAGAACACTAAGCAAAATATATGTATAAAGCGGGTTGGCGTTGCAATGCAGTGGGTTAAAATTAAATAAAACGGCAGATAAAATCGTGGGGCAGTGCTAGTAGGCGATAATCTTAGTTTTCCATCAAGCAGTTGTGTCACTTGTGTCTCCGTATAATTTAAAGAATTGATTTAAAATTTGATCTAAATGCGAAGGTCGAATCAACATCATAATTCAATCATGAAACCAAAATTGATTGAGTATTGAAATACTTATGTGGGTGATATGTATTGACGCCCATGTTTTCACACAATGACATATGGAATAAAATGAATAACCCACTGGATTTTGACACAAATCTTCAAGGACATCACACTTAGCCATAGCATCAGCGCACTTCTAAGCTTTTTAGACTTTAATAAGTACTGTTAAACTGTAGCAAGGTCACCTCAGATACGAGTAAGTGTGATATAATGTGTAATGTTGGAGTAGCAGGCTTAGAGAGGCGCTAGACGGTAAGACGGCAGTAACTATTCTTTTATGAAAAATACTAGATGGTGTCCGCAACTACGTCCACGTTCTGGATGAAAGGTACCCTATGTTCTTTCTGGTGTCCCAGACAACGTGTATACAAAATTTCATGGTGATCGGTTCAGTAGTTTTTGAGTGAAAGCGTAACAAACAAACAAATAAACAATCTCACAACTTCATTTATAATATTAGTATGGATTATTCAATGTTTTTATAAAATTAATAAAATTCAAACTTATTCCAACAGATTATTCTGCATTCGGCTCCTTTCGTCTATATTCATGATCCATGGTCGTCCATGGAACAGTTGGTGCTGGTACAATAGTAACTATTATTTAATCTGTGGTGCTGGTGCAAACGTACACGTCCGAGGAGCGCAAAATACACAAACACAGACATATCATTATATTTTCATTCCATATATGTATTTTCATTCCATTCGGTGTCGAATCTCTGGGGCCACGGGGTCCCAACGCACTTGAATATTTTTAACGTTCTATCAAAACTTGCGATTTCAGAGCTGACTATTACATTACCTCGGTCAGCAAATTAGCAAATAAATATTATTTTTATCTAATGGAGTCATCAACAACACTATCATTACGATTTCAGCCTGAGGACATCCACTGCCTCATAGCTTTTCAGTGCGATCTAACCTTCAATAGTCTTAACTAGGCATGTTTTTTTTCTTCAGACATTCGACACAACGCAATCTAGTTCCACACTAAGTAACTAATGTTTGTATTATGGATACCAGACAGTTGATATACCTACTACATAGATTACTTTTTTGTAAATACATACATAATATTATAAATACAAAAAATCCATGACTCAGGTACAAAGATAAAATGTTAACACAAACATTTGCTCCTAGAGGGATTCGAACCCGCGACCGGGTTCGAATGTTCGTCTGTTTGGTTAACAGCCACTATAGACCAAACGTGTCATCAAAATGTTAATCTTGATGTTAATAAGTTAAATCATCATCATTATTTCAGCCGTAGGACGAACACAGGCCTGTCTTATAATTCTAGCAGCGGTCAAAGGCAACCTTTTTTACGTAGGAAAATCCTCATGAATAGCCGGCAGCGTAGAGGTCGCTGCAAGATTATGCCGGTCTATTATCGACTAAAACCCACATCCGTGACCAGCCACAGGGTCAGAAGCAGCCTGGATAGTAGAAGTTTTTTTTTTTTCAGTTTTGATTGTATCAAATAAACATTTCTTTCTTTCTATATACATTCAGCAAATTAATTATTATTAGGGCCTTCTTCGAAGCTTTTTTATTTCACCAACTACAAGTAAAGTGTTGATTAGTTAAGTGCATTTTTTAATTATTTTTTTAATGTAAAAGTATATTAGTTAAATTATTCCCGCTGACAGGTGACTTTAAATGACGGTTAGCCTACTTGACAGATGGTGAAAGAGGCCCTTATTAAAGTACATTTAATCATTTTATTTCAAATATCCTAGACGTGGGAGCCAAGTGGAGGGAGGCTCTTAATCTTAAAATAAAATATACCTATAAATAATAAATATTACAGTGCTAGGCCCAACGAAATATGTAGTATATCTCTGGCTAGGCCCCGTTCGCCAAGAGGATTGTCGAGTCGACATCCCACATGGATCACTTCGTGAGCCAAGGGTAATATCGGAGGCATATTTATATCTGAGGCATACATACATATGTATGCTCATTTCTCATTTGTTATCTACTACTAGGTTTTGCCCGCGACTTCGTTAGCGTCCAATCGCTACCAAACTTCACAGGATTACCCGCTGAAGATTGTCTGAAAATTTCATCAAAATCGGTTCAGCGATTTGGGAGTCCATATGGAACATACATACATATATACACACATATATATATACACATATATACATATAGAAAGCGATGACAGGGCGTCCCACGACTATGCCACATGGAGGGAAAGTACCTTGAATATTGTAGATGGAACATTATACTGAAAGAAGACATTATTTTAATTTAAAAAACAATTTAAACTGCATTCATAGATTTTTAAATAATTACATGGTTAAACCGGGAATCGAACCCGCTACACGAGAAAAAAAATTACCCTGTAGCTTTATCATACCGATCGAACGGCTTCATGATAAGGATTATTTTTTGCTAGATAACATAGTGTCAGAAATAAAGGGAAGACTGAATTTTAACAGCGGCTTTACTGCAAGTAAGCCGCTATCTATTAAGTTTCTGTATTTTTCTATGTTTTTTTTTCATAACACGAATTCAGTGCGTTCAAACACAGAAACTTGTTTTTCTATTATGTTATTAAGTAAAATAATTATATTTATCTCAATAAAACTCAACACTTATTAAAAAATATAATTTATTATTAAAACAATAATATTACAAATTAGAGTCTACTTGTAGGTGTGTTTTTACAAACCGCGTGCATCGAAAAATCCGCAGACTATCGCGCACTAATTTCATTATTTTATGAACATTTTTCACTTATAACTAAGTTAACTAAGTTAAAAAGTACTGATTAGACACAGCTTACTATATGTACATAAGCGGATGATCGCCATCCGCCACTGTCCAACGAACTAAATACAAACACCTTACCCCGATTGTACGCGGTTGTACTTCTCCGAGTATTGTACGCGATTGTACTTCTGTGAGTACCTACTATGAATTAGTGACGTGCCGGATGATCCGCGGATACGGATACGGATACGGATCTTAACTTTCTTACTTAATCGGTGTCGGTGCGCGTGACCTTGAAACGATAGTTGACGCCCGCCACTTGAACGCTTGCGTTGTACAGGTGCCAAATGTTTTATTTTAAGAAATAAAAAATAATCTGAATGGAATTTAATACTTTTTCATTGCTACCTTATCACCTATGAATCAAAAATTAATAAGTTAAAAGATCCGCAAAAAGTTTCGCCAAAAAGTAACGGATGCGGATAGGATACGGATATCCGGCACATCACTACTATGAATATGGCTCGGGCGCAGCTGCACGTTGATCGACAGTGAATTACCTACTTTCTATTTACACTAATAAAACTAGAACTGAATGCCGTGCCCTCTGAGGAACGCATCGATCTGACCCGTGGATGCGGACTCACCGCGTGGAGCGACGTAGTAGTACTGCGGTGCTGCGGCTCGCTGCGGTTGAGCCTGTGCCTGCGATTGCAGCGACAACCGCTGCGCCTGCGCTCTCGCCGCTGCGCGATCCCTCTGCAACTGAGTCTGCTGCAACTGCTGCTGCTGGGCGAAAAGCTGCGCCGAATTCTGGAACTGATTCTCTGCTTGCTGTCTCTGGTAAACTTCTTGGGGATTCGCGTGTTGAATCTGGTGTCTGTACAGAGGTACATTAGGAGACTGTGAAGCTTGTACTGAGGAGATTTGAGGTGACGGTATGAAAGGTCTCTGCTGTTGTTGGGGCTGTGCTACATACGGTTGAAGTCTTTGGTTAAGATTCAATTCGCCCTTTGTTTGTGGTAGTGTTTGGAATAGTTGGGTGTTGTATTGTCCGCTCGATGGGTCGTAGACAAGTTCAGTCGAGTATAAAGGATTTCCACTGGGTGCTGGAGATGCAGCAGCAGCGGCGGCCGCTGTAGTTCTTGCTTGCTGCGATACGCTCGCTGATGTTGTTGACTGAAGCTGATTTTCTCGGTGGAATTTCGCGAATTCGGCAGCAAAATCAATATGTCCAGGTCTCGCTGTGGTCAGTAGAGCTGGTGCTGGCGAAGGCGAGTACTCAGGCTCTGGACTGTATTGAATTTGAGGTTTCGGTGTGACTTGTACCAACTGAGGTCTAAAAGTGGTCGCAGGTGGTAAAGTTCTTGGAGTCGTGACGGGAAGTGGTCTCGGAGTTATAGCTATCGGTTGGGCCGTATAGGCGGGAGGCGTCGGCCTCCTGGGGGCTGGCCTTTGTACAACTCTCTGTCTGATGTGCTGAAGAGGTTCTTCTTCGACTTCGTCCTCATCAGCATCCCTGAAGTCGTTTTGGAAGAAGGTAGTCGCAGGGCGTGCGGTCGTAGGCCTTATTGCGGGTCTTGTCGGATAGTTAGGAATGCCGTCGTCTCTCTCCCCGGAATCTAGAGCTGCGGGTGCTTCGGGTTCCTCCTCGTCTGGCTTGTTAGGATCGCATGGATTTCCAGAAACATAGGTGAATTCTCGTTTGTTGCCATCGGGGTCGACGTATCCGTATTTGCCTCGGACGACGCAGTCAGTACCGCGGGTCTCTTCCTTGAAGGAACCGTCAGCAGCTTCGTAGCCGAATGTAAAGCTGCCGTCGTCATTCACCTGAAAATTAAACGGCATTCGTTTGAATTTATTTGTAAAGAAATTTCTTTTGGCTAATATAGTAGGAGGTACTAAAAAAATCACGTATTGAAACATAAAAAAAGGTTCCATAAAATTAAGAAATTCCATTATTTGTGGTAAGATTTCTTTGAGTTAATAATTATTCTTCTTCTTCTTAAGGTGTCACTTCTCTACGAAGGTTGGCAACCATTATAACTATCATAACCTTGAAAGCTGCTAGCTAGAGGTGTTGCTAAAAGCACTCGCTCAGTGCTGGATATCAAACATTCTGTTAAATTCTTTAACTTCTTAAATTATCTTAAACTATATAATATATATTTTTTAAATGTATTATTGTACCTATTATTTATTATTTAATTTATTAAAAAAAATTATAAAATTGTTTGTCCGGACTGCCTATCAACGCATAGCCAAAACTACTAAGTCTAGAAAGTGGGACGCTAGTTATACATATAAAATAAGGTGTTATACCTTATTGTAATTCCTGATTGTCTGCACGGGTGGTTGCTTGGGCCCTTCCTGAGGTTGCTGCTTCAGCCTTGCGGGTGCGCGGTGCACCGCTCTGGGTTCGTATTCGTCGTCTTGTCGGTCGTTAGCGCGGTACAACGCGTCATAGGCGTCTGCTGACACCAAGACCACCTGGAAGTTGATAACAAATATTGGTTAACACTAACAATGTTTTATATTTGGTCAGTTCAGTAGTCACCCATTTTTGATGCCTACTTTAGACTAAAAATACTTTCGTCACGTAAATACGTCTTTAAATTTGTTTCTACAGTGGGGGATAATTCAAAAAACAGAAGAAAACTAAGTTGGGGCGCTTTCACATAGTAACGATCTATACCTATTCTTTTTGTGCACTCAAAATCAAAATCAAAATATTTATTTATCAAATGGGTTCAATCACTCTAGTGTAACACACAGTTTGTGTCATATAATGTCACTTAAAAATTTATTATTCTTCCTAATAACATGTAGAACGTAGGTACTGCACATAATATATCGAATATAATATTTTATATATTTTGCGTCTTTTTACATTTATCATGTATCTATAAGTAGGTATTTCAGTAACCAAGTTTACCTGATCGCCGGCGGCTCTCTCCTGGGCCTGGGGTTCGTAGTCGTAAGCATCTTCAACTGGTTGCTGCTGCAACCTTTGTCTGGGACGGGCGCTTGATGCTAATCCCACCGCTAACATTACACAAATCACCTGAAAAACAAAAAAAATATACATATAATATGTATATATACATATACATATAAATGTGTGTTAATGTGAACGAACTAAGTAATGTGGACTGGAGTGGACTGCAATTGCATCAGGTCTGAGAATGGAATGTTTCAGATGGCTCTTAACAGCATGGTCTGAGAATGGAATGTTTCAGATGGCTCTTAACAGCATGGTCTGAGAATGGAATGTTTCAGATGGCTCTTAACAGCATGGTCTGAGAATGGAATGTTTCAGATGGCTCTTGACAGCATAGTCTGAGAATGGAATGTTTCAGTTGGCTCGTTGACAGAGACGCAAATCTTCAAGGGGCTAAGACATTTTTATATTTGGTCGATATAGGAAAGGTCATTTTTGCATTTCAGTCAAAATGGGAACCACACAATTTAGGATTAGGTTATAATGAGCTGGAAGGCTGGAAGCAACAAAGCAAATAATTTCTCAATGTGGCGACATCTAGTGAAAATAATACGAATCCGTTCCAAAAAACGTGTATTCAAAAAAAGAATCAAAAGAACAATTGACACACTAACATAGGTCATTTATGATGTAAGTAATTGTTTTACTTATTTTTACTTTTATTACACGCAATAAAACACATTATCCTTGAATTTTAATGTCGATTAGATTTAATTACTTACCTACTTAATGTTATAATAGTAATTTTGACGGAGGATCTTGAAAATTGTTGAATATGTGCTCGACAAGGCGTCGCTGGCAATTTGAAAATGGAAATAATTTATTTGGCAAGAATCCGTACTATCCGTACTAATATTATAAAAGCGAGTTTATATGGGTTTATTGGTGGATGTATGGATGTTTGTAACTCTTACGCAACAACTACCGAACCGATCACCATGAAATTTTGCATACACACGTTGTCTGGGCCACCAAAAAGGACATAGGGTACCTTTCATCGAGAACGCGGACGAAGTCGCAGACATCAGCTAGTAATACATATTTTAGAGGATCTTACACTATGTATTGTACAATTATTAATTTATTTACAACAGTAAATAAATAAATAAATCGCCAAGACTAAACACATCAAGTGAGTACTATAGGCTTATGGGATAACCGTACAACGGACAGGGTGCGAAATACATGGGATCCGAGGATAAGGCCTCGCTGTGATCTCGGACCAATCTCGGACCCACTTATCACCGCTGATATTGGAATCAGGGGACTTTTAATGGGTATTCCCGGTGATAAGTCACTTCACCGGGAGTGATTTCCCCTCCAAAAAAAGGGGTGCGAAATCCTTTCCACCCCTAGAGCCAACTTTAAAAAGTTCATTTGCAACCTTTGAACTTGAACTTTGAACTTTGAAAAGTTAGCCTGCCGAGAATCGAACCTTGGGCCTCTGAGTCAGAGCACTAAGGCTTTATCCACTAATTAATATTTTTTTTATAAAATAATAATAATAATTATTTATTCATACTGGTAGGATAAAATAAATAAAAAAAATCCTTTATTAAGCCTTTATGACCTTATTTGACATCCACAAGGTAGACAGCGTACTTGCAGAAAATGCTGATCAATACTCAACATATTTCACAGATACGTCTACATCTAAATATCTACACTGCACTAAAATAGTAAGTAGACTAATGCAGATTTTTGTAAGTACAAACACCGATCGGACCTTTTGCAAAGCAATAAAGCGAAGTCATAGAACAGTTGCAACATATTTGCAAATGAGTATCGAATTATGAACAAGAAAGTCGGTAAGTTATCCTTGGTACATTTTACAATTTTGCAAGCGATGATTTATTGTTATAATAAAATACTACGCGAGGCCGTCCGTCTGTCTTTTCTAACGACTTGTGAATTGCATTCGGGGAATGACAAATAAAAAAAATGCACTTTTGAAATCTGTGTCGAATAATATTAATGTTCCGTGACTAAAAAAAAACTAAATTTTAGTCGTATACCAATGACTATAATCGTATACGCTAAAATTATCGCGTGTGTAGTTTTTTTTGTTAAAATTAAAATTTATAACTTTAAATTGCTTAGTACTTTGACATTTACTTAAACAGTGTTTATTTATTTAATTGAAATTGACAGCATAGCGAAGATTCATGATGTGAAGTTTAGTAGCAATCGGATTTTTTTTCAATTTTGTGTCTTATTTAAATATTGTGTCTTATTTAATTACAAACATTATTTTTATTGAATTATTTGTTAAGTTAAATTATAAATGAAAAATTTTTTTATTGCATAGGTATGAAATTTGCATACCAACCTTAAATATTCACGTTATATTACTTAGTATTGATAATTTGATATTTGACATTAAAAAGTGGGTTAATTGACTGTAATATAAGTCTGCAACGGTCTGCATTTGTAGTATCAGGCACTACATTAAACTTTATATACTACTTGCCCAATTAGCTAAATGACTAACCAGTTATAAACATTAAAAAAAACTAGTACCTATATGATAAACGATGAAGGTAAGAAAGAAAATAAAAAAAAACTGAGATAAGATTTTTAATGGACAATTAGAAAAGATAAAATGTAGGAAACTAGCGACCCGTCCCCGGCTTCGCGCGGATGCAATTTTTCTGCAAATTCTGCAAAATACCGTTTAACCCTTTAACAGCCGGAGACGGATTTATTTAACAATTATTTTCGTGTACATTTCGCCAGAGCCGTATACATATATACGACAAATTCATCTACTTGTATAATGTTTATTTTTGAAATTTATGGGAGTAAAATCACATGTCACAAGTTACGCGTTACAGGCTACAATATGCTTCAATACATATTAATATAATATAATACACATAATACAAATTATATTTATATGTTTTAATTAATTTTTTTAAATTATTAATTTTTTCGTTCGTATTTATTAAATATTTATTTATTAAATACGAACGAAGGTTCGTAAGGAGTAAACTCCAGTCACACCTCCATCTGCGTCCTAGATGACACACACACTTTTTCAAATCCGCACTAATATTATAAATGCGAAAGTTTGTATGGATGTATGGATGTTTGTAACTTTTTCATGCAAAAATTACTGAACCAATCACCACAATTTTGCATACACGTTGTCTGGGACACCAGAGAGGACATAGGGTGCCTTTTATCCAGAACGCGGACGAAGTCGCGGGCACCAGCTTGTGTTAAATGAAGAGATGGAACTTTTGCCGATTGAACGTCACTAACCTTCGCTAAGTGTAACATAATGCAATCGTCTAATTAGGAAAGTGGGGCGCATTCCGTTTTAATTGCACGCACGCCTGCTATGCCGGTGCCGCGCCGGTGACATAACGAGTAGGGCGACCATGATGCAAGAAAAAGTGGATAATACCAACTAACACCTTTCAATAAAAGCTTACGCGTATTGTGTAACTTTCACTGTCACAATAATTGTAACTCTCATGCGAGCAAAGTTTCGATTCATTCGTTAAACAAATGCTTCATATGTATAATATACTAGCTGTTGCACGCGACTTCGTCCGCGTAACTTTATAAAATATAGCCTATGCTACTCGCTGATAATATAGTTTCCCAATAGGGAAAGAATTTTTCAAATCGGTCCAGTAGTTTCGAAGCCCATTCAATGCAAACAAACAAATATTTCCTTTTTATAATATTACTATTAGTATTAGACTAATTGAACCCGGCTAACATTGCCATAACAGCGGTCAACTTAGGAAAATTATAACGTCTTTTTTTTATAAAAAAATCGATATCCGTTGGAATTTTGGAAAAAAAGTAAGTATATAAGATCATTCCTCTGTTTAAATGCAATGTAAGTTGCAAGTATAAAAATTTCAAGTCAATCCGTCTGCTGGTTTTCGAGTTTTTGAGTAATACACAAACCAACCCAACGTTTATATATATATATAGATATATATATATATATATATATATATATATATATATATATATATATATATATATATATATATATATAGATTGAACACAGAAAACGTAACATCTATACAAACTGCAGATGTAAACAAAACCATTAAGTTATCTTTTTTTAAATAATATACGCATAAAGCAAGTACTGATTAGATTCCAAATGAAGATTTGTCTAACAGAAACAACATTATTACGTGATTTTTAGAGAATTGTTACGCGTTGTTATAACGAAAGTGTTTTATTATTAAACAGTTACGATGCATTTTAATAACAATACGCGAGTACATTTTTACGAGTTGTAGCGAACGTGAAACTGCTCACCACCATTTTGAATACGACGTGATGACGGAGTGGCCAAACATATTTGGACTTGTTATGAAAGTTATGCTATTATGACAGTTCGTTTGTGTCCGGAATATAAACTTAATTCCTTCCTATATAACATACTAGCTGGTGCTCGCGACTTCGTCCGCGTGGAATAGTTATTTTGGGAATCATTTGGGTATCTCGAACGGTTTTCGCAGCGCACGCAACGGAAGCCCTCAAAGATGAATAATTTTCCCCGTTTTTTCCACATTTTCGACTGTTTCTTCGCTCCTATTAGTCGCAACGTGATGTTATATAGCCTAAAGCCTTCCTCGATAAATGATCTATCCAACACAAAAAGAATTTTTCAATTCGAACCAGTAGTTCCTGAGATTAGCGCGTTCAAACAAACAAACAAACAAACTCTTCAGCTTTATAATATTAGTATAGATTACCATGAGTTTGTTTTAATTTCGTAACCACCACTTAGAGAAAAGTATTTACAATAACAAAAGCCACAATAAAAGTCTATAGTTGCTTAGTGTGGAACTACGAGTATATGTATAGATGGCACTGTGTGTGGAATGAATATGTGCCACTGTAAAATTTGAGCGTGTAACGTGTTTTTATTCTCTTCTAATCCTTTATTCTTCATCTTACTAAGATTATCAGAGCACTTACAGCACCTTTGGAGTGTGTTATCAGACTATGGGAGTTCTACCATCACGTGGAACATCAGCATGATCAGCAGCCTGAAGGCATTTATCATACATTTTTTAAGTTCATCAGACAGGCTAGAGGTCTATTTGATAGGTGGCTATTCACAACACAACGCCTATAACACTTAAATCTTAAAATCATATAAACATATTTTAAGAAAAGGTAGTAATATTCAGCCATTTTGCCAGCTATCTGCATTTATTTTCATAAACTATAGACAGCTTTTAGGCAGCAGTTATATTACCCCTAATGAAAGACTAGCGACCCGTCTCCGTCTTCGCACGGTCAAAAATCCTTTCTTACCTTATGTTAACGTTATAAAATAAAACTATATTCAAATTTCAGCTTTCTAGACTTAGTAATTTTGGCTGTGCGTTGATAGTCATTCAGGACGACTATACCTATAGATAACCGAGAAATACCAGCACTTATGCTTAATGTAAAACTATGTTAAATAGTTGTAATGTCCAAACTTTTTGTTACTGACATTCATTTATTTATAAATAACTTGTTTAACAAGTGTTCCAAAAACATTTGAAATGTACCTACATACATTTAACTCACTAATTAACAAAGTTAAAAAAAACTAACGATTTATTGGTTAGCTTTCATAATAAGGTTGTTGTATTTACCTTTAATAGAAGGTAGACACAACCAAATAAGTAGCCTTAATGGGTGTATTTACCCGTTTATTATTTGGGTTTTTATCAAATACATTTAATTAATAAATACTTTAAAGTTTTACTTAAACAAACTTCCAAAGAAAGGCTATTATGTTTTTTGTAGTTGACTTAGATATTTTTAGTAAAGCAGACTGCGTTGAACATAGTAACTTATTATTAATCTGTGTTTAAACTGGGATGAACTGTGATAACCTACTTATCTGATCAAAAATAATTTAAAAATAATTTCAATTTCAAAATAAAAATGTATGTACTCGTACACATTCAACATTATTATAAAATATTTCCAAATTAAAAATGAGACTATTATTTAATAAATTTATTAATTGATGTTTATTCAATATTCACTAGTTTTATTAAATTTATTAATAAGTAATTTAACTATTACAAATAGTATTTTTAATTTGGATTAAATTTGAACCAATTTGAGCGAATCGTGCCATTGAATAGCTAATATGTGATTAGTATTTAAGAAACGTTGTAACTTAGATATATTGTACTTATTTGCTAATAGTTAAATGTTACTCAAGTTAGCGAAAGTGCAGCCTGCGCTCCATGTGAAATACTAAATAGATCTAACAACTAAGTACGCCTAGATCCTACCAATCAATGTTTACATTGAAATCTTACTTTTAGAACACAAAGTATTCTTTCATGATAAATATAATGTAATGGCCTAAAAAAGTTAGATATGAAAGTTAGATTTACATCTATATAAATCAAAATCTGTTCTTGAATAAGAAATGCGCTACCATGGCCTAAGGCCATGGACCTTGTAACACTCAAAACTTGTTCCGTGTTCGTACTAGACACACATGTGTACCGATTATACTTATATACACATAAACGGGTATGCTTTCATAACTCTCTTGTAAATCGCTATAAAAGTTCAATGAATTGCATACCATACAAATTGACCTCAGCCAAAGTGCAGTAGTCTGGGAAATTCACACATTACTGCATACATATAGAATATACTTGTACGAAAAATCAATATTTTTTTTAATAGAACAAGGAAACCAGGAGGATTTCGAATAAATTAATTAAGCCATAGGGAAATAATATTTCACATTGATCTTTTATAGGGATGTGGTTACGGGCGCCAGACTTGACAGCCCAATTTATGACTGCGAAACGCAGTGTACCTATTGATACTACTAAATTTATTTGATTTTATCAGGATCATAAGCTACTTTATGTATTTTATGATGAAGTAAACAGGACATCTTGTGATTGAGTGGCTAAGGTGTTTCCTTTAACGTTTCGTCTGAGAGGTTTGATTCCCAGGTGGGAAAACTTTGAAAATAAACTATTCATTGTTCTATGGATCTGGCAGCTCACTTACAGCACTTGTGACGTTGCTTGTGTTAGAGGCGATGGTAGCCACCTACCATCAAGTGCACCGTCAGCCTGTCTGGCGACCTTAACATAAAAGAAGGTCAGTTGTGGCGTCTCCTGCTAGAACCAGTCGCGTGAGTGACACAGTGTAACGCAGGACCAGCTTTATGTTTGTGACCTGAACCAATTGGCGACAGGTTTAGTAGATGTTTGGCGCAACTTTGGACGCAATCGTGACCATTTGTTGCGCAAACGCAATTATTTTTATGGTCAGTGCATTGCTCTGGATTCGATCGCTTGTGGGTGGTCGGTATTCGATGCCCGAGGTGTGTGTTACTTCATATATTTATTTGTAAGTTTAGTTGGTTAACCAATTATAGACGAAAAATGCGAACGTCAATTTAAAAAAAAGCTATCCGTTAATAATATGTGTAGTACCTTTTTTTGAGGACGGGGAAATGGCGTTTACACACTACCGGGCGACACGCCCCTCGTCGACTGCCCCCTCGACTCGAGGGGTGTGGGATTCGCCCGGTTATACCAATTTTTGATAATTTTATGCGCGAATATTTATATTTAGTTGCGCATAAAATTATCGGAAATTGGTACAAATAAAACTGTAATTTTAATAATTATTTTTATAGAATATAATTAAAGACTGGTTCTTTTGTTTCGTCATGTGGACATCGCAACACTTGCTTTACAAACTGGATCACTACTTAAAACCGTCTAAGTAAGTGTTTATAAACGAAATGCTTTAAAAGGAATGTTCAAATTATGCGCATAAATTGGCAAGCAATTGTGGTTGCTAAATTTTTTTTTAATAACACCAAGTAATTGCAAAATTAAACACGCAAAACCAGAAAACAAATTAAACATATACACATTCTAATTTACACGACGTTATCTAGTCAGATAAAAATAAACAAAATAATTAATTGTGAGTTTATTATGTCTAGATTGATCTAGACGTAACATTATAAAATAGACAAAAAGTTCAAAAAATAATCGTAGTTTTTTCCGCTCTGATTATTTCGAGGTCAATGTTACTAGTTTGTATTTAAAAAATAGTTATCTATCTAGAAACAGCAGATTGTTATTTTATTTATTTGATTTCTATTTTATTTTCTTACTAAGTCTTTAATTTGCCGGAAGATTTCATATTTTGTTTTTGTTATTGGATTTTTTTATATACTTACTTTCTTGGAATAAAGTCAATGTGTTACTGGAATTTACGAAATATTTTCATATTTGTAACTATTACAAATAGTAATTAAAGTAATAATTATAAAAAAAAAAATTATGGTAGAGAGAAGTAGAGAAGTAAAAGTGGGAGCTCATTTTTATTGATACTGAAGGATACTAGGTTATATTCTTTAGACTTAGACTATTTTCTTAGGTTTTTTTTTCTTAGACTTGGTAGTTGCTTGGTAGACCATGAATACGAGGGGAAGACGAAATTGTTACAATCGCTGGAAATGCTTGCATCCCTTTTAAATTAACTTTTGTCAAAGTATTATTTGCTCTTTGACAATTACCACAGACATGGATATTGCTCTGTACACATTTCTCGTTAAATTGCACAGATCTCAACAAAATGTCGAAAGTTAAAGGAAATCCAAATTGACTTTTGATTGGAGCTATTTATTTGTCATTTTGTAGTAAGACTCTCATCCTGCATCCATTCGATTGGCCACAGGGCACTTTCGAAACTCTTGCTCGTGCTCTTCACCTATATAGCGTCTTGTTGCAAGTAATTTTCGAAAGAAAACTCCTAAACTTTTTTATATATTTATTTATTTTATTTTCAACATAAACCCTACATCAAAACAAAATAATATACAATAGGTGCCGTAATACTACCTACATTGCCAATTACAGGGTTTCATTGTGTAGGACTGAAATAGATTACAGCTAAGTTGATTAGGTACTAATAGTTATTAATTCTAAACAATGGGGGAGGGGTCTGAGGTAGGGTATGAGCAATTCGTGTGCGTGTGTGTGTGTGTGTGGTTCTATTTATTTCCCCTTTAGTGTTTTCACGACACACCATTTAACACAAATATTTCATACAAAAGATTGACAGGCACAATTTCTCACCTAAAAGTGATTATTATCATCCAAGAACACTATCGAATGGTGATGGTAGTAATGTCTAGCTTATATACATATATTAGAAAAAACTCACGCATTTAGATACCTAAACATGAAGACCTGGTCTTTAAGGATGTGCGATGCGAGCCCCGAAAGCTGCGAATGATCTATCAATATCTTCACACATTCCACACAGCACCATCTAGTTCCACACTAAGCAATTAATGCTTGTACGAGTATTATGGATACCAGACAGTTTATATTACTACATAGATTACTTTTTTTTGAACACATATTATAGTATGTACAAACATCCATGACTCAGGTACAAAGGTAAAATGTTTACACATAAAAATTTGCCCCTAGCGGGATTCGAACTCGCGACCGTTTGGTTAACAGCCGTTGGTATCCATTGTGCTTATCGTTGCTTAAGTGGTCATTGGTAGACAAGCCCACTGGTCAAGTATTTTAGTAACTTGATTTATGATTATTTCTAAGTTGGTTCTCGTCTTGTTTTAACCGATACAATGCGGCGGCCTTTTATACAAACTTACGCTCGTGGCGGCTAACAAATTTTTTATTATGCCTCTCGGGCATCATCAGCTATGAATGTAAAATTTTCGTTTATTTATTTCATTTATTTTTTGTCAAATTTATTTGATTTATCTGTATTATCTGTCAATAGTTTTGTATCGTGACGCGCGCCTTTATCCCTTGTTACTGGTTGCGTTTTGCAATAGATTTACGATTCACGACCGAGATTATAGCATGTAATCGATGCATAGTTTTAACATACAATGCGAGCCCCCGATGGGCGTTTGCTATTTGTTCCAGTTGCGATACCTTTTATCATTTAGATCATAATGTTGATCGAAAAACTGTTCATTAAAACGGGCAGTAAAAAGGTATTGCAATATTCTTTTATATTGTAAGAATTTTACGTACTTGGCTAGTCAACAAATGGATGGATTTTTTAAAATATATTACCTATATACTAGCTGACCCTGCAAACGTTTTGCGAAAAAATAAAAAATAAATTTTTGGGGTGTACCACCCTTAATTAACATTTAGGGGTATAAAAAATAGATGTTGGCCGATTCTCAGACCTACCCGATAAGCACACAAAATTTCATCAAAATCGGTCCAACCGTTTCGGAGGAGTTTGGCAAGAAACACCGCGACACGAGAATTTTATATATACTAGCTGTGCTTGCGACTTCGTCCGCGTGGAACAGTTATTTTGGGAATCATTTGGGTATCTCGAACGGTTTTCGCAGCGCACGCAACGGAAGCCCTCAAAGATGAATAATTTTCCCCGTTTTTTCCACATTTTCGACTGTTTATTCGCTGCTATTAGTCGCAACGTGATGTTATATAGCCTAAAGCCTTCCTCGATAAATGATCTATCCAACACAAAAAGAATTTTTCAATTCGAACCAGTAGTTCCTGAGATTAGCGCGCTCAAACAAACAAACTCTTCAGCTTTATGATATTAGTATAGATTAGATAAATAAAAATAAATTTCTTTATCGATAAGTTTGTTTTTAAATAGTATTTTGTTGGTCCACTGCTATAAGTATGAGAGTTGTGTGGTTACCTCATGGTCAAGTGCATGGTGTCATCTATCGCCGGACGTCGCTCAATGGAAAGTGGCTTTCTATCGTGCTTTATACCGGCGGCCTTGCGGTGAAAGCGATACCTCCATTTCGTAATAATTTTATAATATTACTATTCATTTTAAATAACTCTACTCTTTACTTGATGCAGTCAATTTTCATATGAAAGTTTTTCATAATATACTGATTAAACTGATTAACGCAACTGATTAAAAAGTTCTATTATTTCTAATATAAAAAAGTGACACCCTACACAATGTGGTGCTGCTCAGAAGGCAAAAAATAAAAAAATAATATTTTGAATTTATGTTGTTAATCATTCAAGAAGATTTTAATAATTAAACAAGTGCAGTAAAGTTTGTAAGTAAAATAATCTATAAATATATTATTTTATATTACAAAGTATACAGGTACAAGTTTTTGAATTATTCAAAATTCAATCTCTAAGATGAGAAAAGGGGTCGACAATGTTGGCAATTAAATATTTTTTACGTTTTTCTTTTTTTTTAATTAATGAATATTTTCAAATCAAATGCAGAAATTGGGTGGAATATATTGTTATACATGTTTATAAATAACAAATTTATAATTTTTATTTACAATTTAGCTGCACGAAGAATTTATAAACAATCCGAAAAATAATTTTAGATTATAACAAATTAAAGAAGTACTTTTAAATAATATAATAATAATTCTAAATTAATTCTAAAAATTATTCCAAAAATAATTTAAATTACTATATTTTGCAATATAATTATGTATGTATAATAATATAAAAATATAATACAAAATGCTAGTATAAAAAGCATAATAATATGCTAAAAAAGTAATTTTAATATTCAATGAAAATGTGCTTTATTTCTGTCTCATTTATTTTGTGGTGAAAGGATTTTTTTTAAAATGGTAAACACGGAAGACAATCTGTCGGTTTGTCCCACACTTTGTTCTAATCCGTCGGTTGAAATACCTAAATTACTTCACGATAAAGCAATTTCGTTCAAGGACCATTTTGTTTAACTGATTTATTGGCGATAAAGTTGCACGAATCATTCCTTACTTATAAATTGCTTAGTTCACATATTAGTACACTTGGGTAATAACTGCCAACGTGCCCTATATATAATACTAGCTGGCGCCCGCGACTACGTCCGCGTTGAAAAAGAAACAAGTAGCCTATCCTGTGTAGCTTATCGCTCCATCGATTGGTTTATAAGAAGTTAGCAGAGTAACAACAGAGGGGGATATAATATAGATATAGATATATAGATATAGATATAGATATAGATATAGATATAGATATAGATATAGATATAGATATAGATATAGATATAGATATAGATATAGATATAGATATAGATATAGATATAGATATAGATATAGATATAGGTATAGATATAGATATAGATATAGATATAGATATAGATATAGATATAGATATAGATATAGATATAGATATAGATATAGATATAGATATAGATATAGATATAGATATAGATATAGATATAGATATAGATATAGATATAGATATAGATATAGATATAGATATAGATATAGATATAGATATAGATATAGATATAGATATAGATATAGATATAGATACAGATTTAGTTACTTTTAAAAGAACTACATAAAAAACAATATGCTCTCTTACGAAAACTTCACATATGAAGTATGCTAGTTTAACCCAATGTATTGTTAGTGTTAAGTGTTAACCAAAGATATTCATGAGAAAAACACACAAACAGAACTCTCACAGTAAGCATTAAGCTCTAACCAAGACGAAAACAAAATGATCGCTTGCGAAACACGTCTATACAGCGGCTGTACGTGGTGGCGCAATGGTAGCCTATCGCGCTATCCTTCACTGACACCACGAACAATTACCTTTTATTTGGGACTAGCTGTTGCCAGCTGTTGCCGCGTTCAAAATTCAAAAGCCTTTCTCGATAAATGGACAATCCAACACAAAAAGAATTTTTCAATTCGAACCAGTAGTTCCTGAACTACTGCTACTAAAAAGTTTCATTAGATTAAAAGTTCATCAAATTAAACAAGGGAAGTTCCTTTAAAAATGGTCAAGCTGGGAATACAAGAGCAGTTAAGTACCTATGTCGTCAGTACTAAACCGCACATCACCACCTGTAGTAATATATCTATACTAAAATAATAAAACTGAAAAGTTTGATGAATGAAAGTTAACTGAAAACGAAGTAATACGAACCAAAGGCGAAGCGTTGATTAGGGGCCGAGAAACGAGAATTACCGATAAGAATCGAAATGTGCATGTCTTTGTAAAATTGAATTAAGCAGCGGGCGAAACCCGTGCGTCCCGCACACAGGTAGTAATAAATTTCATAATTCTCAATTATACAAGCATAAAATTTTAAGGCGGGTAAAATAAATTTTAATAAATTCCTATAGTAAAAACTTGATACAAAACAGATTTTAGTTAAAAGTTGGGGTAATTTAAAGTCTCATTTAAGTACTATAACGTGTGGTGTCCGTAACAACACGAAGCTGTTGACCCCTAACGGAAAATGTTCATTTGAGTGCAATAGCTGAAATGATTGTCTTTAGAAGCCACAACATTAATCTTACCATGATTCACACATCGTGACGGTCACTGCTAAAGATCACACGCGGTCATATTTTAAATTATTAATTCTCTTATTATCTCTATATATATAAAAATTACGTTGTTTGAAGCCATTTTTTTTTATAAGAGATGGGTTAGCTCTTGGCCAACAACCAGCCATGTGGCAAGGATGAGGCCTAAGATGGAGCGAGCTCACCCAGAAGATGCCTATTCACTCGAACCTTGAAAAGATATGTGCTCGGAAATACAGACGGGAGTTTTAATTAATTAAATAATTAATTAATACACATTTATGAGCATTTATCACGACTTCACAACAATAAAATTCTTAATAAAGCTTTGTGAACTAGTGGACAAAATATTCTTATTTAATAACTGTGGTTACTGCAACAGTTACCAAGTTGTACTGAAGCAGAAATTCTCACAATGTAACATTTAAATTGTTACGTATTTCACGAGCAAAGCCGCAGTAAACAGCTTGTTAATAATCTTAGCTTAGTCACTAATAAATCATTTGGTTACAAAATATATAACACTAATTCATGAACCTCGTTTCTCATCAACTGGTCTCCATTTGAACAGACAATGAACTATACTAATCTAAACCTTGATCTTTGCTTATTATCGATCAATATTTATTAACTTCTAACTATAAATCGATCGCTTCAGTCCCTCGAGTTACTTTCACATGGCCTTGACAGTTCAAGCCGCCATCTTTAATTAAGAAAATTAATTGTTTAATTGGTAATCACATAATCACCTTAATTAAATTTAATTTACCTCTTTTTGAGTTAAATAATTATGTTTGAATATTAATGAGAAATTTAATTACGTTTCTAATAAGAGAAACGGAAAAGTTTTAAGCAGTGGTTACAAAAAGTCCCTTTTTATGTAATGTCTTTGAACGATCTTTGAAAGATTAGGAAATAATTGTCTAGGAAAATTCAAAAATGATATTTGTAAGACATATTTTGGTTCCAAAATTAATATAAGGCCAAGTCTGCAATCAACTCTTCACATTCTTTATAATTGCGCGTCAAAATATGCCCTCGGTTGTCGCTCAGTGTGTTATGTCAAAATAAGGGACACGACAAGGTTTCACGTGACATCCTAATTTGTTAATTGTCAAGCTTTGTTTTTGTTCCTATTAAAAAATTTATGTGCTCCTATTAATTCCTAAGAGAGCTTAAAATAATTTGAAATTTTTAGAGTTCATGTAAAAATACTTGCGTATGTTAAGCCTAATAAATAAAAAATGCATTAAATTGTACAATTTAAGTTATTCGAAGTTATTAACATTGTTAAAATTGTTTAAGAGATAGTTTCAATCGAGCGGTTACGAAGAGTTTCTTATAATAATTACTTGTTGCTATGCCGATTGTTAGTCAGCCGGTTCCCGGCACGTAACTCATTAGGGCCGGGGTCAAGATTACAGTGAAAGTAACGAGTATTAAACATTTTATATAGTATAATATATTAACTTAAACTCGTTAGGCGAGACGGGATTACAGCCGCGTGGGAAAATGCACTTGGCACCTACGACTACCTGCCTACCTACGTGTCGCTCTTTAGACGGAGTTTTGTTAGAAATGTATGGGTAATTACAATTCCAACTCTCTGGCCACTTAAAGCCTATAGGCTTCTACTACTTCTAACGCTTCTAGCTAGACTTTAAGTCTATGGAGTGTCTATTGAGAGTTTTCTGCTGGACACACAAGGACAAGGAGTCCAGTCGGTAGTAACCAAAAAGCTTATGAGTTTCGACTTAGCCGACAACTTAGTGAACCGACATCTCTATAATAAAAATATAATATAAAATATTATTCTTTAAATTACAAATTGAAATTGTTTACTTATGAACAATTGAATTTCCCTGGAGACAATTAAAATTTCTCTTTAGAAGAATTAGGAATAAAAAAGTGAAAAATTTATAACCCTTTGTGTATGGGAAGCTCGCGTAACATAATGTTACCCACTATGCGTCGCATTACGCAAGTATGTAGTTATCCGACCGCGTCGGCGCAGGCGCATCCGAGCAAACGAAACTAGAAATATTATAATAAAAATTAGGCGGGAGTCGTAAATGAGATTTAAATTCTTTGTTCGTTGTCTTTCGTGCCATTGTTGAGACGAAAGTATCTGCAATTATGTCTAGTAGGCATGACAGGTCGATTACGCCTAATGTTCGTTTCATGTCTCTACATGGTATATGCATGGTACACATATACACGTATGTGTATTTTAAGTACACATTAACAGTACACGGACATGACCAGTGTAGAAAATAATTTTGCTATGATACTTTAGAATAAAAACTATAAACGGTAATGAACGTAGCCTATGTCCATTCCTGTATCCCTGAAAAATGTATGCAAATATTCTTGATGATAGGTTGAGTAGTTAAGGCGTGAAAGCGTAACAAACAAACTCACTTCCGCATTTATAATATTGAGATATTTATAAAATCATTAAGAAATATTAAAAAAAAAAAAAAACAATTAAAATTAAATTAAAAGCAAAAAAAAAGAGTAATAAATTTCTTAGTACGTTTCACAACGAGATTACCTAATTAAGAATTAGCAATTTAAAAATACGGAAATGCGTATGAAATTTTAATTTTAAATATACCACTGCATTGTTAACATGCGTAATAATTATAAAACACGTTGTCTCGTTACGTTATATATACGTTGTCGTCGTAATACTTTTTAATTAAATTTTAATATAGACCATTTTCACAATAATTGTACTTTCACAATAATACTACTACTTTGCTTAGATGACCAGAAAACATCAAGTATATAAAAACAGTCTAAGGGCCTCTTTCACCATCTGTCAAGTAGGCTAACCGTCATTTAAAATCACCTGTCACCTAGAATAGTTTAGCTGATATTCCTCTGTTTGTACGATAAAAGTCCCAAACATTATAAAGAAAATAATTTAAAAAATTCGCCCATCGAAGGATGCACTAAACCGAGTGCATAATTTAATAAAACATAAAATTATTTCTAAAAGTAACTAATCAACACTTTACTTGTAGTTTGTGAAAGAGGCCCTTAATCTATGCAAACAAAAGCTTTGTTTTATAATAATTATTTTTAAATAGATTAGCTCCAAAAATGCATAGGTAATTAAAGTTTGCATGCCAATCTTTGCATTAATTAACTACTAATAAATTATACACACAAGTGCACATGTCCGATTGGCGATCTTCCGTACTGTGTACAATGCATGCAATTATGCATTTATTACTTAATATGCATAACGCAATCACTAACTTAAAAGATTTCATTACATCTTTTTTAAATTCCACAAGTAGTTTGATGACGTTGTTCGAAAAACGAACTTTGCTTAAGTTAAACACTAATTTTAACTACCATTAACAATCTAAGCTGTGTTAATGATGTATCTTGATAAAGAAAATGTATATGTCCATTTGTTCACAATCTAATCTTGTATCTCCACGCCGTGTGCGCGCGTAAGTATTTTTTTTCTGTAGATATTATAAGAATATTAAGGTCCGGCAAAATTTAGTGTTCAATAACAGTGTTCTCTATTTTATCATTTTTTATTTATCTTTCTATTGAGTGGTTAAGAAATTTAAAAAAAAAATTCATTTATATTTTCACATTAATAGACGACAGTAGCCTCCTACTATAGAGGTGTTATACTATACCTATTTTAATGCTGTCTGACTGTCTATATCCACTTGCAAAACCTTGCAAAAAAACCTTATAATACAAAAACTAACTTGTTTGTTAAATATTCGAATAATCTAACTTGTTAGTGATTTGAAATACATATTCTAAGGGCCTCTTTCACTATCTCCAAGTAATGTGTCAAGTAGACTAACCACCATTTAAAGTCACCGGGGATGATGGTGCTGATATACCTTTGCTTCTACGATAAAAGTCCCAAACATTAAAAAGAAAATAACAAAAAAATCGCCTATCGAAAGATGCACTAAACCGAGTGCATAATTTAATAAATCATAAAATTATTTCTAAAAGTAACTAATCAACACTTTACTTGTAGTTGGTGAAAGAAGCCCTTAACCTTTTTTTTTATTTAACTATTTTATTAAACCTTAATCAGTAGTCAGCAATCTAACATAAAATTATTTCTAAAAGTAACTAATCAACACTTTACTTGTAGTTGGTGAAAGGGGCCCTTAACCGTTTCTTTTTATTTTTTTTTGTTAATTATTTTATTAAACCTTAATCAGTAGTCAGCAATCTTCCCAATCAAATAAAGATATTCATTCAATATCTATCGCACTAGGAAACTCTGATGGAGATATTATCTTCGTTGAACATTATCAGAGTTTGTTTTTGTTGACTTTAATGGAAATGTTGTATTTCCCGCATTGAAAACTTGTTCTGAACATTGCTCCGAATGGTTTAGTCGTCATTAATATGGTTCGCGTCCTATATATCAAGTGGAAGGTGCGTAGGCATCACTTGAACATTCCACAGCGAATGTCCTGTTCATACATTAGTCAGTGTACGTACTCGTATATGCATATTAACAATTAGTAGGTATTTATTGTGTGGCGGACACAACACAACCTTGCTCGGATCCTTTCTAAAGCCACTCGTACTGTTACTGTTCTAGTTTTCCTGTTTCTTACCTTTAATTAACGCTGTTTTAAGTTTTTGCTTCGCGTGAAAATAAGTAAATAAATACTAGCTTATATGCTATATCTATATATATAAATAAAAATGAGTCGCTAACTTGAGAGCGACTGGACAAATTCGTCATTTTTTTCGAATATCGAAGAGAAATATCGAAATTGGAAATGTGAAAATTAGATCTTTGTTTTTAAGGTTTATTCCCATCTCGGCACCCACGAATTATTTGTTAGGTACAGTTATTTAAATGATAGAAACACAAATTTAGCTGATTTTAACTATCCAAAGTTCCTGAATGCATACTTATGAGCTGTCACATTCCAACAGCTTTAAAGGAAAGATTAAGCTGTCTTGTCAGTTAGTTATTAGTAAAAAAATGCATTAATCTTGTCAAAAAAAATCTTTTTAAAAAATCAGAAATATTGGTGTCATTATTGATAATTAATCTATAAATTCTTAATGATTTCTAGATCCAGACCAGAGACAACTTTTAAAAGTTTTTTCAAATATGACTGCCGGGAATCGTACCTACACCCCTCAGACAGAGTGTTAAGGCAAGCATCTTAAAACACTCAACCAAAGGGTTGCTTGCTTCAAGGGACGAATGCTTAAATTAGCACACAATTACCTACTTCTTAAATCTTCAGATCGTAAGACCAAAATATGCGATATGAAGGAGTTCTATGTTAACAATTACCTTTTTTTTTTATATATATATATAAGAGAAGGGTTAGCTCTTGACCAACAACCAGCCATGTGGCAAGGATGAGGCCTAAGATGGAGCGAGCTCACCCAGAAGATGCCTATTCACTCGAACCTTGAACCTACTTCTTAAATCTTCAGATCGTAAGACCAAAACATGCGACATGAAGGAGTTCTATGTTATCTATGTTAAGACCAAAATATGTGACATGGAGGCGATGTCGGCGTTTGATTGATCGTAGTCGTATCACATAAAGACCAGTTCAAGTTCCACCTACGTCGTGGTTAACGATTTACAATGCCCATTTTAGTGTTACCGGTTATGACTTTGTGACTATGAGTCACACAGTGTAATTGCGAGACCTTTCCACCATTTTCCTGTGATATTTCAAAACCCACTTTGTCTACATAATAGGTCGAACGCGGTCAACAGAGAAGGTAACAGCTATCGTTACCTACTTGAATAAATTACTTGGCTTTAAAAGGCTTTAAAAAAGAAAGGTAAATGAGCGTTTTTCCTGGGGCCAAAATTTGAAAAATAATTTCTTACCTCACAAATTGATGTCATAATTATTACTCTCGTTAAAAATATTTGAAGGTTACGTCCGTATAGAAATTAATAGGCACTTACCTGAAAAAAATATATAAATTAATTTAAAAAAAGTTATTATAACTACTATACTATATTATAATAATACAATAAATAACGGCTGCATGAAACGAAATGCAATACATAAACCACCTTGACTAAAAAAACTGAACCTATCAATATTTTATATTTTTTTAAATTTTTAACAAATAAAAAATAGTACAATGAGCCCGTGACCCCTACTGCCACTAAGAACTGGGTACACGCCCTAATACTTAACGTTATCTTAAATGAGACTGCAGCTTGATCTTTTCATAACATCCTGTGTAATTCGTTCGCATCAATTGTTATGACAGGTGTGCAACCATTTGGCGGCGGACCAATTTCGCAACGGACGGGCCCTGACCTCCGCTCACACCGATACAAAGCTCATTTAAAATTGTGTGAAAAAACATTACAATGCAAATATATAGAATCTTCAATTCACTTCAATAAACTGGAGGTTAATTGTGTAATGTTACAATCTCACATTTTTGTTCGCTGCAATACTCATAATAATTTTTTTATGTAAAAGCGTAGGCTGGTTAACAGTTCTATAATAGTGGTAACCACTACAGTCGCCTACAGCGCAGTGGAAGCAATGTCATAGGTGTTGCAAATGCTCTGATGATTTTAATATGAATAAGAATTGTAAGGTTCTATCCCCTTACAATTGAGCACTGGCATCTCTTAACGAAACCAAACAAAAAATTTAGATTTAAAAAATGACCAGTATAGAGTTATAAAAAAAAGCAATTACGAGGAATTATTGAAATTGGAAAATTAGATTGTCAAAAACTAATGATGCGCTTACATACGATACTAATCACTGCAGTTAAAAATGCGGGCTAAATGAGCCAGCAAGCAATTATTATGAATGCGCTAGTCCTGAGTTTCAGTGATCATAAAGTTCAAGAAATACGATTATACAAATCTATACTAATATTATAAAGCTGAAGAGTTTGTTTGTTTGAACGCGCTAATCTCAGGAACTACTGGTTCGAATTGAAAAATTCTTTTTGTATTAAATAGATCATTTATCGAGGAGCTAATAGGAGCAAAGAAACAGTCGAAAATGTTGAAAAAAAAAACGGGGAAAATTATTCATCTTTGAGGGCTTCCGTTGCGTCAAAATCAAATCTAAATCAAATCTAAATATTTATTTATCAATTGGGTTTCTACAAGAAACTCTTATGATCGTCATTATAAATTTAAATTTAACCGTTCGATATACCCAAATGATTCCCAAAATAACTATTCCACGCGGACGAAGTCGCGAGCACTAGCTAGATTAAAAATAAAATAAATAACCATTAAGTACATTCCTCACAAGATATTCCAAGATGATTTTTTTTCGTTATAGCAAAACATTTAAATTACACCAAAATAGTACAATAGATCTCTAACTTTCGTTGAAGGATTATTTCATTAGTCACAAACAGTGAATTCGTATTGTGTCCTCACGAGTGTAGACAGGCAGTGTTGTGGTTACGTAACCAACCAGTTTGGTGACCGCTCGTGCGATAACAACCGGTCCTAAGGGCGATATGTAGAGCGATGTTGCACACTCTTATAACTCTCTAAATCTACAGATATCTTACAGACAATTCTAACACTTACAAAATAGGATAACAATTTCCGACGTATGAGATGGTAACGATGAAATGAGTATATACAGGATGAACATGAGTGACATTTATCATTTTTAAGATTTCAAGTTATTTTAATTTAGTTTAGTAATATTTTAGTTGAGTAAGTAATTATTTTAGTTATATTATTGTAAACACGGGTCAAAGCACTGCTTTAAATTATGGTTTCCGCGAAAAATAAAAATCGTAGAAATGTTTTGATTTTAGTTTATTTTTTCAATCATAGAAAATTTTATCACATTTTTTTCTTCCTTAGGTACATGGTTAAAACTTTTTTTATAATTTATTTCATAAAAATATTTATTGGAAAATGTTGTTAATGTTAATGTCAGCCTTCATGTATGTTTCTTAGAAATTTATGTTAATATGTTACATTTATAATCTGTGAAATGACTGGGTGTTTTTGCCCTATAATATAAGAAGGAAGTTTATAAATTAAATAAAAATATGGAAAGCTTGTAAATATTTATAAAACCAGCGGATAGTTAGGTGGAAATGAAAATGATGAAAATTATACTTTTAAATGCAAGCAAATTTATAGATTACAAAACCTATTTGGACCGTCAATGTTCAATAGTGAATATTATTTGTATGGCGAAATTTTATAAATGTAGGTAAACACTTGGCTAAATGAAATTATCAAAGTGGTTCTCTTGCGAGTTGATTAAATTTTTTAAAATGTTTTTTGTAAAGCTTTTATCTTGAATTTATTCTCTACTGAAAACTTTAGAACACACTGCTTTTCGCAGTAATTTTTGTTTGGCGTCAGTAACCACTCCCTTGCAGTAAACCACCGTTAAAGCATGTGTTTCGGTTAGCGAGGGATGCCATGCTAGTTTCTCTGTCCTAATAATCCTTTATCTAGCTTATTATATTATATTTCTGATAATATAATTTCAGCAACTGACTTGCAGAACCTATTATGGCGTTACCTTTAACCTTGCCTTACCTTACCTTCACCTACGTAAAAGTAAGGTAAGTTACGTACGTACCTTTACGTTACCTTTACCTTTATTATTGGCGTATTAATAGGCGACTATTGCCACTTACCATCAAATGTACCATTTAATTTATACTTTATTACCACAAATAAATACCATCCTGTCATCGTTTAAAATTTTTGCATTTAAATTGCTTTTAAAATGTTCGATATTAAATTTTAAATTTACAAATTGTATGATAATTTGTCATTATGTTAGCAATAATAGTTCGATTTATATACAAATAAATTGAGATTATGTCTCAATTGATTGAATAAATTTGTAATGCATCGATCTGGCCTCAAATCAGTTTTAACGTTGGCGGAGAAAGTGTCTAAACGTCACACCAGAAACAGTCAACAAGGAAATGGACAAGTCTAGCGTCCTAAGTACTTACTTAGGTAACACACGATTACCTACTGGAAAACTTATAAACTGTCCAACTTTATTATATCGACTCGCGGTTATTAAAAAGTACCACAATGTTACAAAAATTAGAGTAAGTAATGGTTTTCCTATTAGATAAATACTTTTTTTCTATTTATTCAAGTTCTCATAAAAAAAAAGAAATATAAAAATAATCCGTGCAAAGCGGGGCGGGTCGCTATTATACTAAATAATTTCTTATGCATACAAAAGACATCAACGCGTATTCAATTATAAGTTCGTCGTCATATCGCTTGATTAAGTGATGTCTAAGTCAAGGAAACAATGGCCAAGGTAAAGTATACTTTCTTGAGACCTATGCGAATGATAATACAAGTAGGTCGGCCGGCGTAGGCAAACGTAGGTTGCCTGATATAGCGAACTGATTAGAGACAATAGTGGCGACAAAGAAATTACAAAATATGATTTACATAACAAGTATCGGTCACCTCGACCTATTTGTGATGAGTGTGACTTATTATTATGTAATGCGATGACTTTATTAGTAACACTAGCCTACATTTACGACTCTGCGTACTTAGAGTTGCATTGTTATTTTTTTGTAGTAGGTATAAATGCTATATAAATGTCTAAATCTGGCAACATGAGATCAAAACTACTTAAGTTTATTTGTATTTTTTACGTTATTATATTAAGAACTTATAACTTTTTATAATTTATAACTTGTAAATGTAACATATTACAATAATATATATTATTATAATAATAATATACAATAATAATATAATTGTAATATATATTGTTGTTTTTATAACTTGTAAATGTGTTTTGGATAATTTTAATATACCTACTGTTGGTGTCTCAATAAAATAAAATAAAAATAAAATAAATAAGAACTAGTGACTCACCGTCGGCGTCGCGCGGATATGAAATTTTCAAAAATCCTTTCTTATGCCATGTTATAAAATAAACCTATGTTCCAAATTTCAGCTTTCCAGACTTAATACATAGTTCTAGTTGAAGACAATTGAAGGTTTATTCCACTTGGTGCCAATTAGTGCCAATTAGTGCCAAAAAGTGCCAAATTAGGCGACTTTGTCCCCGCGACAATCTCGCGGGACCAAATTCGCAGGGACCAAGGCGATAGATAAACTTAAAACGGAAATAATGTATATAAGTTAGTGATTGTACTTGTTGCACAACATATCCAAGTGCTTTCTAAATCATCTTCATTTATTATGATTGATGTATCGGACCACATTGATTGAACGATTGATTTTATCAATCACTTTATTAAAACAATCGATTCTTTTCTAAATTTAAACACTACATTTAAAAGTGAAATAAGAGTGTATAGCTCCTAAATGAGATATGCTATTAAATCCTTATTAGTAACTAGCTGTTGCAAGCTACTTCGTCCGCGTAATTTTATGAAATATAGCCTATGTTTCTCGCTGATAATGTAGCTTTTTATTAGGTGAAAAAACTTTTAAAATCGGTCCAGTAGTTTTTGAGTTTATTCATTACAAACAAACAAACAAATCTTTTCTCTTTATAAAATTATTATTATCTTAGTATTTTTTTATATATATATGCGAAAGTGAGTTCTCAAAGGGATCACTTAAAAATAAAAATTCAACTCTTGACAGAAATATATCAACACTAATAATAAATCTGTAAGTGTAGGTATTGTATGTATGTATGTATGTTCCTCCATAACTCTTAAAAGAATTAACTGATTTTCATGAAACTTGGTAGATACCTAAACATTTAGACGTACGGGACACAGGATAGGCTATTTTTTTCACGTCGAAGAAAAGGGAGCGTCGACGAAGTCGCGGAATAAAACTAGTCTTTCAATATTTTTTACCATTACAATAAAATTACAACCATACTATCTGGTATGCAGAGTTATCCAAATATTTGGCAAGACACTTAAGATATATAATAGCAACCTTCAGATACGAGAAAATTGATATTGGTTAAGACATCTCTTACACATGCGATACTTCATTGGTTCAGTTGACAAGAAAATTAATGTTTGTGTATACATTTTAAGATTAATATATTGTAACATATGTTAAAGTAAAGTAAGCAACACTTTTTATGTCTACTATAAAAACGAAAATTTGTTACTTCATGCAAACTCATGTAACAAAAATACTGCAAGGATTTTGATGAAACTTCATAGTAATATAGTTTATAAATCAGAATAACATATTGGCTATAAATTATAAAGACACGAGGACGAAGTCGCGGGCAAAAGTTATAATACCTATTAACTTTTATATACATATATATATAAAATATTATTAACTTTCATACATTTTTATTTATCAATTAGCGAATTTACGTTCTACTTTTTTAATTTAATTTAATTTACTTTGTTCATTTAATTTAATTTGCTTTTTTCATTTAATTTAATTTATTTTTTATTTACTTTAATTTAATTTAATTTACTTTTTTAATTAGCGAAAACTAGGCTATCTAGATCTCAAGGTTTATCGAATTGTTAGTATAAAAATAATAAATTTAATAAATACTTACAATACAAAAAAACCCTTTTATAAATAAAAGAAAAAAAAATTAAACTAACATTAACTTAAACATGTTTTTTCCTGTTCGTGTGCATATTCATGAGAGTCAAAAGTTTAAGTGAATTCTGTGAGGCCGGAGTCAGACAAGTGACCTATAACGCGATCACGAACGAAGCGGCCAAACATTCGCAGCTTACAAATATTCACCATTCAATTGCTCGTAAGTCACAAAGCGAGGAATACGCAGCTAATTGACCTATCCCTTACATTTTCCCTTTATCGTTTATCCTACTCTTCTTCTGATCCTTTCTTTTAAACTTTTAACGACACAAAGTCATAATACATAAGTCCTAAAAGGTCGAACCTTTCATACAATTTTGCGCTCAAATTTTCACAAACTTTTGTTAATCAAAAGAGAAATGTCTCGATCTAAATCTATATATTTTGAAAACTATTACTACTTTCTATTGCCCAAACTGTGTTCTATCGTAGAACTTATAACAGAACTCCTTGAACTAACCCTTAAATCTATAAATATTATTAAAAACAAAACAAAAAAATGATAATAATAAATTTATTTTTTGTGTGTTATTTTGTTTTGGAAAGTGGTGAGCTTTTTTTATATTTGCCGAAGTATAGTTATTATATTTTATAAGAATTAATGCTACTACTATTACTATACTTTACTGTGCATTTTTATTTACATAATATATTAAAATCTTATTACTTTAACATTAAATTATATTTGCTTAATTAATCATGTAAATATAATGCTAATATAATGCTTAATTAATGTGTAAAAACGTTTTATGTTATAGCAAAAACTATATATATATATACTTAATTAATTATACCAATATCCAATAAGTAACTTAAAAGATATAGAGATATAGTCGCTGAAAGATACTTTTTTTATGTCAACACCACATAAAAAACTTTTACTTTCGTTGATAGATCCGACAAGTTGATTTTAGTTATATTACTTTTTCCAGTTCGCTCCATAAATCACACAATGGTAAGAAGAATACATAAAACCGTGCGAAATAAGGTGAAAATTCGCTGGAGACAGTTCGTGTCTAGAAAGTGGCTTCGCATTTGTCGACTCACACTTTTCAAAAAGGATATGAGCTAGCATTTTAATGTATTTAATTCACGAGTCAAAGAAATTATTCTAATGTTTTCTAATGTATCAAAATAATCATTCAAAAAAATCATAATACAACGAGGTTATGGAAATGCAGTGTACCCTGCCTACAAATGTAGTACTGAGTAGATCAAGTAAGATATTCCTGTAAGACCTTAGCGCTAAATTTAATTTAAAAAACAATGACACTCTTAAGGCTATTTTTTACGCTTGTTCGGTTAGTTGTGAAAACAACGAGCGAGGAAATGCGTTATTTGCATTAACTGCGGAACTTCACTGGAGGTCAACGATGATCCGGAACTGACCGGTCACGACCTCAGCTAATTAATTTAATGGTACATTAAATATTGACGAAAAAAAATTTTTTTTGTGATTCAGTTTTTAACTTTTGAACCCGGTTTTAATATTTTTTTATTAATTAAAGTTTTTTTTACTTATGAAACTTGTTTTACGCTCTAAAAAAAGGTTAAATGGTTATTCTATTATTCACTAACCGATTAAATAAGACTTCGCATTAGCTTTTAGCTTGGCATGACTTTACGAAGGAAAAAAAATAACATTTTTTCCATAGATGAATGATTGGTCTCGCTGCGCTCGACTAGATACCGCCGTTGTACTTGTAAAATTCGGCAAAAAATAGTACGCCGAATTCGGCGTACCCGAGCCAGTCACACTGCAAACTGTCTGTGATATGTACGTGCGGAATGTTTTATTAAATTTTAGGCATAATAAAATGCCAGTTTGCGTAGTGAAACTGTGTAAAAAGTGACGATGTCTTACACACACTACATAAGTTGCCGCATTCACGGAGCTATCGCTTTTGTATAGCGCTCTATCTAGTCGAGCGCAGCGAGACCAATCAATTATCTTTGACTTTTTCTTTAGGATTTACCAATTTCAGAAATGAAACAAAAATTGTATCAATACACAGTTATAACACGTATTTTTTTCATTTACGAATTTTTTGAGATTGATTATTTTTTCGCTAAAAACTTTTTGTAAGGAACACCGTTGGCAAATCACAAGCCCAACTAGTTTGACGATCTGTTACTGTTAAATACTGTTATATTTATAACAATAACATACTATCATAGTAAGTGTCTAATGTCTTAATTTGTTGTGCAAATAAGTAAAAATTATTATCATACTAACTTTAATCTACTATTAATAAAGTTTATATTAACTTTATTTTAGTATTGACACAGATATAAGATCTTCGACTCTATGATAACTATCTTAAAGGCTTCGTAGATAAAAACTAATAACATTGTTTACAGACAACGATTTAATATCTAAATTTATGATTCATAAAATCTGACATTTTGCATTTAATAAATTCGCCTACTGTTAGCTTTAAAGTGCTTTTAAAATAATAACAAAAAAAACTATATGCAAAAATATATTACCGTGAGAATTATTTTATGATTTTATCTTAAGGCCTTGACTAAAACAGTTAATGATGTATTAAACAAAAATAAGTAACTCTATCATTATTTTAATGTCTTCATTTATAATTTTAATTTCATTTAAAAGCCCATAGATATCCGCTTGCGAAAATAATCTGCGTAGCTTACGCCGAGCGCTGTTACTGACCTTTTTGTAAATTAGTAACTTAATATTAAACCTGTAACTTAATATTGACTAAGAAATAATTTAATATATTAAAAGGTTTATCACTTTAAACTTATGTAGGCTATATAAATTATGAAACTTTATACATATTCACGTTGATACAGAATTTTATATAAATAGTGTCGGGGTCATTGCGTTTCGCTGTCATAAGTCATCAGCTTGTCTGACAGCAATAAGAATCCGCTTCCAGAAGACCAGCAGAAGCAACAAAAGACCAAAAAGTGTGTTTTGTGTAAGTAAGACTAAAAACCCGTTTAGACTTATGGACTTCAGTTGTGGTAATCTGGGGGCCAGTGACACTAATGTAGCAAAAATAGAAAGAGCTCAAAACTACATGCTAAAGGAGATTTCCAACTCAGCCTGGTTTACTAGAAACTCGGAGCTTCGTGAGTGCCTTAGTATGCATTTAGACAACTCGCCTACTAGACTAAAAATACTGAACATTGTTCATGTCCAGTCTCAAAACAGAATGCAATCTCGAATAACATTTTAATATTGCCACCTTTTGTAAGGCCTATTGCACAATATCCGTTGTCGTTGCTAATATTATACAATAAGCGATAATTGTGTACCAGTTACTTAACAATCAATAGGTGAATGCTTGTAACGTTTAATGTTTTTTTTTCCTTTTTTTTTTCTTATCTAAATATAATATGTCTCGACATTATCTGCATTTGGTATTTGTGTCAGTCGATTAAATAATAAGGCACGAAATAATTTTTCAATTAAATTATATAAAAACTGTTTCGCATAATATTATGTCTCTCATTGCAGTTTTAATGTAATACATAATTTATTTATTTATTTTTCTTCACTATTTTTTTTAATGATTTATTAAAAACATTTGCCAATTTGCCAATATGTAGAAATGTGTGTTAAAATAAATTTTATTAACTTGAATAATACTTATTTCTGTAAAACAAAACGGTTTCAAATATTATCTATACTTTAACGTACCTTTGTTTCAGATATTTCAAAATTTTTTTTATCAATATTAGGTAGATACTCAATATACTATAAAATTTATTTAATCCAAATATTATTTTTGTTATGGCCTATGTCCAACAAATGGATGTCCTGCGGCTGCGATGCTGACCAAAAATAAACTATTATCAAATCCCATTTCAAGGTTTTTTACAATTTTTTTTTTAGTTTTATAAAAAAGAGAAATTTTATTAAAAATTTCTAAAATCAAACGAACATAAAGAGTTTAGACAAAAAGTCAAATTTAATTGCTATAAAAAAGGTTTTACTTTAATAAAAAATAAACATGTATCGCTTATATAACTACATTGCATATGTATGGATACTTGTGTTTAAAAAACCTTGAAGAAAAGGCTAGTTTGAAATGTTATAATCAAGACACGGTAGCAAGCCAGCAGATAAACAATGCTTTGCCAAAGTTTCGTTCGTTAGACACTTCTCACGGCTGTCTCTTGCTCTGCGGCGAAAAAAAATGTTTTATCTGTGTAATTACATAGTACTCTGTGCAAATCACATTGTTTATTCAATACAAATACTGTTGCATTCGCTGCGTGAATCGTTTAACAAGCAAATTACAGGTTAACTGATGACGAATTACAAAAATACCAGTGTGTAAGGCAGGGTTGCCACTGACAAATTGTTTTATTATGTAAGCTACTTAATTGAAGAAAAAAAAAATGTATAACTACTTATAAAATCGTTGACGACAGGTTTGGTCTAGTGGCTAGTAACCCTAGCTGTTACCAAGCGGTCGCGGGTTCGAATCCCGCTGGGGGCAAATGTTTATGTGTTAACATTTACCTTTGAACCTGAGTCATGGATGTTTTGTATTTATAATATGTATGTATTTACAAAAAAAAAAGTATTGTATGTAGTATTCATAATACAAGCATTAATTTGCTTACTTTGGAAATAGATGGTGCTGTGTGGAATGTGTGAACATTTATTTATTTATTTATTTATTTATCGTTTGTCCTGAAGTTTAGATAGCTAAAGAATATAGGTTTATTATAACACCCATATACGAGTAGTTATATCTTTCTTGCCTCTATTCTCCATAATATACATTCGTCGACGTGAGGTCGTGACTTGTCACAAGATAATAAATTATAATAATTACTTGAAATGTTAAAAAAAAGGTAGTTTGATGTACGTGATTTGTGGTCAGGGGGAGGAGCGGAGTGAGGAGGCAAGAGTCGCCAGTTCGCGACTTATGAAGTCTGCGCTTGCGCAAGCGAACCTCGTTCGCAGCGAGGACGCGGAAGACGATCGAGGATTATCACGTGGGAATAAGTCTCATTCAGAAACATTATATCACAACTGCATGCTGACATTATACACACTTAAATATTTAATGCGATTCTGCTTCGCAGGGAGTTAAAGTTTTCAAAAATCCTTTCTTAGAGGTAGCTTACATTATAAAGCTATATTTTAGCTTTCCGCACTTAAATAGTTTTGGCTGTGCGAAGTGTGATAAAAATTAGTTTTAGCTAATCTACCGTTCCAACCGTTTCATATTTTCTTCACTGTTACATAACTAGTTTTTAACAAGAAATATTTTTCCACTTTTGTTATTTTTCATAACCATTAAGTAGGTAAGTACATTTTTTTAGTTTTTGCATTACATTAATTGACAAAGTCGAAACAAATTCGAAACACAAATCATGTAAGAAAGTTGGCAATAATTTTCAGAAAAAAAAATGCATCCGTGCATAGCCAGGAACGGTTCGCTAGTTAATTATAAACTGTAAATTATATTTACAGCACCGCCATAAATTTATAATAATCTAGCTGTTGCACACGACTTCGTCGGCGTAACTTTATAAAATATAGGTAGTCTATATTTACTCGCTGATAATATAGCTCCGTTTCCGTAGTTTCCGAGCCTATTCAATTCAAACAAACAATCAACTCTTTATAATATTAATGTTTTAATATTAGTATAGATAAATATTAATATTATTAATATTAGGATAGTAAATATAAATAGTAGAAAAAAAAGGTTGTGATTAAATATTTCAAAAAGAAACATAGATAAAAATTAAGACTTATATTAAAAAAAAAACTTTTTTCTTGTTTAAGAAATTATATATATTATGATAATTATAAAAAAAATAGGTATATATATTATTATTACTAGCTGTTATGGAAGAGCGAGGGCTCCTGACACAGGCTTCCGCTTAAAAGGAGTCTTCAATCATAGTTATTGTAAATACGATTTTTCTAACTGTTATTAATAAACATTTTTATTTTTATTTATTTATTAATATTACTCAAATTAATCTGTATTCCAAATTCCAAAGAGTTTAACGGAATTTTATAGTTATAGCATTGGAACTTGGAACAAATATAGTTTAGAGGCTTGTTTATTTTGTAGACCGCGCGCCAACTTTACGATTACACTATAGTTTCTCTTTCGTTAGAACTTACGGTTTCGCTCAGTCTTACTGTGATTTCACTTTCGATACCAATATACATATTACTGACATTATCCGCATTTTTCACTGAGCGTTTAACATTTCTTTATATAGTTTCAATGAACCTACATATTTCTAAGTGTCTTACAAATATTCTGAATAAATTATTTTAATATATTAATTGCATGTAGTTTTTTAGTCACTTTAAAAATATTTATAAAATTTTTTGGTGAATAATCTAATAATATAGTATTTGTAATTTTATTAGTAATATAATATTAATTGCTTCGTATATACTAGTTGAAATTTTGATGAGGATATCTGGACATTAGCTATACTTTCACGCAAAAACGTCTCAACTTTGCGAGTCGCAGTGTGAGACGCTCTGAGAAGACAGACAGCCTGTAAGGTATCGCAGGAAGCGGTTAAATGCGAAGGACAGAAGACTGGGCATGATGGCGAACATTGGGAGAGACACAAGCTGATGATGATGATGATGATGATGATGATGATGATGATTGGGAAGAGATAGGGAAATACAACAGCATACAAGCTTTTATTTCAAGGTGGTCCTCTCTAAGAGGGTAGTTTCTACCAATGACTGCAAAACAGTACAGCTATATGCCGCCCTGCCTCTACTTAATTATTAAGACGAAATTAAATGTATGTTTTCAACGTAGCTGTAATATTTATTTATTTATGTAGAAGGCAGTTACATTTTTTTTTCACGGGAAGATTATTGTCTCTATGATAACATTAAATAAACAATTAATTGTTTAAAACAAAGGTTCTGACTTTATAATATTTGCTAATAAATATGTGAAGAAAAATATTGATTAAACATTCCGTAAAAGATAAATCATGGTTAAAATAATGAATTAATTAAATCGTGCATTTTTAATTCGGTTTTATATTTCATTATTTTCTTAAAAAACTGTTCTAACAATTATTAACTTTAGATAATAGATAATTAAAATGTTTCACATAATATATTACATGCAAACATATTGCATGAAATGTATTATTCTTATCATATTATGTTACAGATTGCAAACATATTGCAAAAATCTCATTAAAATCAAAGTGTATTAAGAAAATTCTTAATTCTTAATGAAAGTCTTAATTGACTATTTGTTTATTTCAAAAAAAGTTTTAATGCTTATGTGAATTTATTCTTAATATTTTACGGAACGATAAGTATAAGGATAAGCGTTATATTAATCCTTGAGGTTTTTTTTCCGCTCCTGACTTATAATTAAACAAAATAACCTTTTGTTAATAATAAATAAATAAATGTTCAAATATATATATATATACAGTTAAGGATTCGAATGGATGCCCTTCGAACAGAAATAGAAATATACCACTCAGAGTTCTTTAACAATTATAAAAATATAAATATAAAAATTGCATCTTTAAGTAGGTATATGACGAATGCTATTTCGAAAATTAATTATGGAAATCGCCGATTTACTTATTTTATTTTCTGAAAAACGAAACTCAAGGTCATAAAAGGATAAAAGGATAATACCTTTATGCCGTTCTGTCCGCAAGGATGAAATATAAGTATAAATTATTATAAGTTATATTAATTGAATACAGCTGAGGGGTGAATGACCCGGACTGACAATTGTCCTTTCTAAGTACACGGTGCGACGTTTCAGACCTAGGCATTACTTGTATTGCCTAACAAGCTTACCTATATCGCTAAACAGATAATTATAGTATTGAATCAAATGGATCGATGATCGCCTTAAAACTGTTTGAATTTAAAAGTTCAATAAACCACTCATTAACATTGTATAATTTTTTTATATCAAACTTTATATTTAATTAAGCTTTTTAATAAAATGTCATAGAATAACATTTTTTTATTGACCTATTTAATTAATTATTAAATTGTAAACTGTTAATAATAATCCATTTAAGTAATAATAAACGCAGACAGCTTTTAAGCTTATACGCAGCACCTATATAAGTATATTATGCTTGTCACTAAAGTACAAAAAAAAAAACACAAAAATTACACATAGGATATTGACATAGCAATGCGGTTTTGAACCACCTGATAACAGCGACTTAAAAAATGACACTTGACACTTGATCACTTTGATTATAAAAATCCAAAAAAAAAAAATCCAGAGTGCGCTCGAAACCACAATCCTATGTTACACTTAATTTTTTGACACTTACGTAAAATTTGGCCGCCATTTTGGAAAAAAAACGCTAAAACAATAAGTCGCGGGACGTGCATGCATGCACAGAGGTGACTCGCGGCGAATGGCTGCTTCAACCACGCGGGACCTTTATAAACTCCCCCCCAGAACTTTTATTATAATATTAATTACGTTCGGTGTTTTCACTGTGGTGTCTGATCGCGATCAATCTGGACCGGCTTCCTAGTTCGATAATCCCGAAACGGTAGTGAATTTCCACGTGAATTCTCATTTAAATTCATGTGAAAATTAATGAGTTTCATGTGAATATATTTGAACGTTTCTCATTATGAAACGGTCGCGAGGTTATATGTAACTATATAGTGACTATACCATAACCTCGCGAATAGATAGACTGAATAGACTATACTATAAACTATTCAGTCCAGTGTCTCATTCCTAGAAAGATTATCTAGTAAAATGAACTTTTTAAAGTTGACCTCAGATTGGACCAGAACCTGTATATTAGGATAAACTTAATATTGAAGTATATATATTATTTGACGACACATTTGGTCTAGTGGCTAGTAACCATAGCTGTTATCCAAACGGTCGCGGGTTCGAATCCCGCTACGGGAAAATGTTACCTTTGTACCTGATTCATGGATGTTTTGTATTTATAATATGTATGTATTTACAAAAAAAGGTAGTATTTCAGTATGATAGTAATGGCAGTGGAACAGTGAGTTTAGCAATTGTGATTTGGGCAGCTTTTTGGCTGCAGTAATCACAAAGTATACACTTACATGGTCTACTTATACTTATTGCTTTTGTACTGTAAGTAAAGGACAAAGTTCAGGTGCATTTTACATAGCATTAGTGACACATAGAAATACCTACTACATAACATTGCATTCGAGGATCAATTATTCAATAGGCGAATTGTACATAGGCTTACGAAACAAATGAATATTAACAGTTGCTAATTGTTGACTTTATAAATTATTAATCAAATGAACTATGTCACAGTAATAGTTACCCGTAATAGTGATAGCACCGTAATAGTGATGTGTATTATATGAAATATAATGTAGTCAAGAGTGGCTTTGAAACACCTTTTTTTTTAAATCGTTACATAGAATAAATTGGAACCGCTTTCCGCGTCTGTCTGTTTCTAAAGAAAAGGATAGGGTTTGCACTAATGTAAAGAGAGATAAATGCAGAAATAAATAATATTCTCATTGCAAATTAAAAAAAAAGATATTTTTATTGCATTTTTATGCATTAAAGGATAGGTTAAAGCTAAGATAGATAAGTTAAGATAAGTTAATCTAATAAGATAAAGCGTTTTACCGTAAACCGTAAATACATATTATTATGTAGGTCAGTAGGTTTTTTTTATCATTTTTTTGTTTGTAACTTGGAAAACTGTTTTGTTTTGAGTTTTCTACTTTGTTCTGAGGTTTGTAAGAATTCATTAAAAAAAAATTAATAATATTGATCTAGTATAAATAATATATTAATATAGGATCTTGAGACAGATTACTTGAGTCTAAATTGTGCTTTTAAAAACAAATTTGTAAATTACGACCATCGAAGTACTGAAGATTACGACAAAAACAATTAGCTATTTATTTAAGTCAAAGAAAACTAGTGAGTGTCTTTGGAGTGGAGATATTTAATCCATAGTTACGTTACTATTTTTTTGGACTCGAAATTTGGATTAACTAAATGTCATTATACTTATCTTGGTTTTAAAATAAAATCTGTTTAATGTCACGTTATGCATTATGTAAGATAAATAAGTGAATCTTATTTGCACGACCAGCTTAGAGACATACACGAGTAATGTTGTAGTTGCGGGACATTCTGGGTTCTATCAGTATATTTTAACGAGTGGGGAAATCTTCAGAAATATATCACATGAACATAATTATGACATATACAATGCAAATGTGCATAGGGGGATTCTTATTCATTAAAACCTCCCTCGGCATGGGCGTGGTTCTATTGCTGAGGAGACTTTCCAGGGCTGATTCTCCTATGATGGCCTGTCCTTTATCCTCGATCCACATAGGACGAAGATGACCTTAGCTGTTGGGCTATTATGGTCCGTTCCATGATATACCTGTCGGTTTTATCATCCTATAAAAATGTTTCCAAACATTTCGGATATAATGCCGTATAGACAGACAAACATAAAATTAATATAAAAATATAAATACTGTAACATCATATTAAATTTATTCTTTAGTTCAAATAATAAAAAAATGTATGCGTCAGTCCAAAACTAACAGCGTCAAAAGTGAAACTTTTTATGTAATTCAAAAACTGTCAATGAGTGTACAAAAAAATACATTGCAGCAAAGAAAAATTGACTGGAAATTATAATAAAAATGATTTATAATAAAAATCAAGAAAAATCTACAGACTATCCCGAATTAATTACTACGGAAGTTTTACTCGTACGTACTATTATTTACATATACATAAAACTATATACATATACGTACAAGTGAAACTTCCGTAGTAATTAATTCGGGATAGTCTGTAGATTTTTCTTGATTTTTATTATAAATCATTTTTATTATAATTTCCAGTCAATTTTTCTTTGCTGCAATGTATTTTTTTGTACACTCATTGACAGTTTTTGAATTACATAAAAAGTTTCACTTTTGACGCTGTTAGTTTTGGACTGACGCATACATTTTTTGTATCTTCATTGACAATAACTGAGAATAAAAACAATATTAAAAATTTTTTAATATGAAATAATTTAATAGACATATACATATATATATATATATATATATATATATATATATATATATATATATATATATATATATATATATATATATATATATATTACATATACATAAACATTCTACATTAAGAAAAGAACTATATAAGTAATTAATATGACTTATGTTAATGAATCACAGATTCAAATATCTTTATCTGCACTGTCATTTTTATTTGGCAAAATAGAAATAATTGGCTTATGATAGCTAAAGTAGGATGCAAATACTTCAGATCTCAATGAATTCAAGTGTCTTGAAAAAACAGCATCCAAGCAAGCAGTTTTGTTAGCTCGACGAGTTAACTCTCATAACAAAACGCTAGTGTCCCATAAAAAGTTTCACTTCAAAAAAGATAAAATGGAATATTAATTAGTTGAGTATATAAGAAGTATAAGCATCAACATTTGACAAAAAAAATAATTAAATTTTGAATACATATCTCAAAAAGCGCCATCTGCCGCATTAGTGTCGAACTACAACGAATCGTGTCAAAGGTTATCGATTATTTATTTATTTATTTTTAAAGCGCCCTCTGCCGTATTGGAATTGAACTAGAACAAATCCTGTCAAAGATCAAGTTAAGTAAAGGTCGGATGCAATGTGTATGTATTCTGCAGTTATGTATTGTGAGACAAGATAACGATGCAATTCATTGAAAAATTCATGCAATTCATGCAATCATTCATGCTTTGTACGGGTGATGAAATTTTTAAATTTATCAATTTGTAAACAAACAATCAAATATTCTGTCTAACGAGTGAGAGAGAGAGAGAGTTGCTAGAGTAAATGGTAATAAGAAAGAGACAAGGAGTTTAACAGTTTTGTTAGCTCGACGAGTTAACTCTCATGACAAAACGCTAGTGTCCCATAAAAAGTTTCACTTCAAAAATAAGGACGTTGAACACTTGAAGCTGTATGACTGTATTATCTTAAAGAAGATAAGTTTTACACAACACTAAATTAAAAATAAAATTCAGGATTCGCCAGGCAGTCATAAAACCAAACTAAATGTCATTTGTGATTTGTTAGTTAAAAGTCAGACAGATGGATGACAGTAATGACATTATTTTTACATATTTCCATCTGTAATGTTGGGTTGGCGCTCAGAATAATAACTAATTATTATTCTGAGGGTTGGCGGTTAGCGTGAATTGAAAAAAATCTTTGTTTGGCAAGGATCTTATTAATTATTTTATAAAATTTCACTTATTTATATTTTGTCTTAAAATCATTTCTATAACTATAAAAAAAGTACTACAGGCTTGAGGCTCAGAATAATAACTAAAGCTACAGGGTAGCCGTAGCATATAGAGAATGAACTATGTCTGTGTAGTACTCATTTTATTCCATAATATTAATTAGTTGTTCTGTATTTATCCAATTTATCCGACACAGACTGTCAATGTCAACAGTGTCACTGTCAGTCAACATCAACAATTTTCTTTGTTTGGAACTTCAAACTTGGAACATGGACTGGAACACATTTTTTCCGCCTCTCTCACTCTGCTAGAGTAAATGGTAATAAGAAAGAGACAAGGAGTTTAACAGTTTTGTTAGCTCGACGAGTTAACTCTCATGACAATAGTGTCCCATAAAAAGTTTCACTTCAATTAATATGACTTATGTTAATGAATCACAGATTCAAATATCTCATGACAAAACGCTAGTGTCCCATAAAAAGTTTCACTTCAAAAAAGATAAAATGGAATATTAATTAGTTGAGTATATAAGAAGTATAAGCATCAACATTTGACAAAAAAAATAATTAAATTTTGAATACATATCTCAAAAAGCGCCATCTGCCGCATTAGTGTCGAACTACAACGAATCGTGTCAAAGGTTATCGATTATTTATTTATTTATTTTTAAAGCGCCCTCTGCCGTATTGGAATTGAACTAGAACAAATCCTGTCAAAGATCAAGTTAAGTAAAGGTCGGATGCAATGTGTATGTATTCTGCAGTTATGTATTGTGAGACAAGATAACGATGCAATTCATTGAAAAATTCATGCAATTCATGCAATCATTCATGCTTTGTACGGGTGATGAAATTTTTAAATTTATCAATTTGTAAACAAACAATCAAATATTCTGTCTAACGAGTGAGAGAGAGAGAGAGTTGCTAGAGTAAATGGTAATAAGAAAGAGACAAGGAGTTTAACAGTTTTGTTAGCTCGACGAGTTAACTCTCATGACAAAACGCTAGTGTCCCATAAAAAGTTTCACTTCAATAAAGATTTAAATGTATAGATTACTTTAAATTCCCATCGTGATTGAAACTTAGATAATGTGGGGCTATATTATAGATCTATGAATAAAATCTGAGTACATTTGACAAGGCAACACGAATGTAGAGTAAAAACTGTCAGCCTTTCGTTTCACTTTCGCTGCGCGGGCGCCGCTCGTTGTGTCAAGGTCATTTCGCACAGAAAACCGACCGCCATTTTTATGCAAACTTTTATAAATTAAATAAGGGCTCAGTATCAGTACTGTATGCAATAAATCTGATTTTGTAATCTCATGCGAAACATGAAGGGATAATAAATTAAATTTGTCCAAAACTAATTCTTACCAGCAGATATACTAATTAAAAGTTGTTATAGATCCTTATTCTATTTTACAACATAAAGTTTATAATGAAATACTAAATTTTTTTTTTAAGTTTTAGCCATCTGAATATCCCCTGGACTGTGATCCTCCTGGACTGTGCTTTTATAATAGGTTTAGGAAGGCAGTTATCTTACTAATTTTATTATATTTTATTTATATTAATATACTACTAGACTTTAGGCTTTAAAAAAGGAAGATATGAAAATAAATATTTCTCTAAACTAAGTCAATTTGGCTTCGGACCCTTTTTTAGGATAAGTATATTTATTTATTTTCCAGAATGAGTCATAGTCATGACAAAATTCAACAAAGGAGACAAACATGATATATTTATTGTAATATATTTTTTTGGTGTTTTACCATTATTGAATCTGACTATAAAAAAATATCACTCACGGACTAAATGGCTGACTGGCTACTGATTAACCAGGAAATCTCAAAAACTTAGCTAAAGTCATAAAAGTTGAGTAGGTAGTCTCTGTAACGTAATGTTACCTTCGCCTCTGTTTAGAAAATATATCTCCAATGCATATATAAAAATTTCGAGTCACGTTGTTTGACGCCAGTGAACTCCTAAATTACTGAACTACTAAACCAATTTTGATAAAACTTCGTAACTTAAAAGATAGGATAGTTTACATTTTGAACCTGGGCGAAGCCGGGAGCGTGTAGCTAGTTGTAAGATATAATTTTTCTTACATTTTTATTCTTAATCATTCCTATATTCAACCTCTGGCTAACAGAAAAGTATTTCGTTCTTTTTTACATATTAAATCAATATTGCAATAAATTTATTACCTGCATATTTTATTTATATACCTACATATATAATTATTTAAAGAAATATAAAAATATTTTGCCCCCAGCGAGACCAATCATTAATCTAAGACCTATATTATAAATAAAATGAAGTTATCAAACGGTTTATGAAGGAAACGCCACAAATGTTTAGTTAAGAATTTTTCCGTTATTATTCATTAGGATATATTAAATATTTCTAATAACTAAAGTATTTCCTTGTTTGAATTGTTATTGAATTGTTAATAATAAAATTTTAATGAATTTATAAAAACCCTCTGCAGTAATAAAATGCATAAGCCTTAGGTTAGATCTTATTACAATTTTTTAATCTTAGCAAATTGTCACAAATATGTTTTTTTAATAAGAAAAACATCAAAATAATTAACAAAAATAAATTACTTTTATGTTTTAGGGCTTTTAATAATAGTACCCTAATTGTTTATTTTCTGAATGCAGGCTTACAAAACATATGTGCATTAAGTATTTTTGGTCGCTACAACTTGCGGCAAATTAAGGCGTGCAAATAATAATTTTAAAAAAATATTAAAGCATAAAATTAAATACAGGATATATTAAATTACTACAAATTAATTACATAACATATTAAATTACAAAGCATTCTCAATTCGTGAGAACACAATACTTGTAAGTATGTCATTTCATATTTAGTAAATTATTTTGGTTTGTCATTGAAGGACTTTTTCATTTAGTATCTATATGAAACAAAACAATAGAAAATTCATAGCATTTATCTTTCTTTTCTTGATACATTTTTATGCCATCCCTTTTTAGAAATTAAATAAATATTCTCTGTGTGTATATAGTGTCAAAGGATTTTTTTAACTTACTTTACTAATACTACTTTACTTTACTAATCTATACTCGTATATTACTAATATTATAAAGTTGAAGAGTTTGTTTGTTTGTTTGGTTGAACGCGTTAATCGCAGGAAGTCCTACTGGTTCGAATTGAAAAAATATTTTTGTATGGGATAGTCCATTTATCGAGAAAGACTTTAGGCTAATAACATTTTGAACGCGGACGAAGTCGCGGGCAACAGCTAGTTACATGTATTGTGAATTTGGTCATAATTCATTCAAGCAAAAGCGATTTGTTTAATATGCAGATTGATTCGAACAGTCACAATACACGGATGGTGAATAGGTACCTTAAGTTCACTTAATAACGACAAGGTCGTGCCAATGTCCGGTTGTTGGGTCCATTCAAGCGTCAGCGGTGTTTTTTTTGCAATATCTACATAGTGGAATAGGTTTTATGATTAACTATTATGTATTCGATTCTATTGGTAAAATTCGACCATATTGGGGGGAAAATACAATTTTTTTTAACTTTTTTGTTATTTTTAACACAAAATAAGTAGGAAAGTCAATTCACAAAAAAAATGTTAAAGTATGCTTCACGTATTACTTAATATAAAGATATTACGTATAATATGTATAATAATTCAATCGTATTTAAAAAAATATAATAGGTTTGCTCTTGGCCAGGATCTAGCAGTGCAAGAAAGTGTGCAGTTTATTTTATAACATAAGTTCACCAATAAGAATGAATTTAAAAAAAATTAACTGTGCGAACCTAGTACGAACCGGTGGCGAGCCGCTATTTAGTAAATAACTAATTAATCATGTAATTATATATATCGTTTGGTGATTTCTAGCTTTTTCTGGACACCTAAGTTTCTTGTACGATCACAGTTCGATCAACTGTGCTATCGTGACATTGCAGAAAAAACTTAAATCCGCGCACAGCGCTAGTTTATTAATTTTTACAACCACCTACTGTGGTTAAATTTTTCTTCCCACGCCTAGCGTCAGCCATCTTGTTTTTTCTCAGTTATACATTTATACTCGCTCGCACCACTACTTACCAGATATATATAAGAAAAACGTGCCGCATTGAAGTAATATTCGTGACAGTGTTTTTGTAATTGAATAATTTAGATTTTTGCGGTCTATATTTCCTTATAATTGTTTCAATGCGAATGGAGCCGAGCATAAATGATTGATCGCCGCAGAACGGTTCCCGCAGAGCCGCGTCGCTGACCTATGACACTGAATAACTGAATGTTTCATTAAGACTGTATACTTCATCAAGCTTTTGAAGCCTAACTAAACACAACGCTGCTTAAATTCAAAAGTACCACAAATCAAAATTACACATTTTTACAGGAGCTAATCGAAAAAAATTAAATTATTTTTTGTATATTTTTTTCTCATTACATATTATGTCAAATATATGCATATTATACATCATTAGATCAAACATTAAGTATCAAAAAATTATCAAAATATACTAAATATGGAAAACAGCCATAAAGATTGTGATTGTGAATTTTTTATTTGTAGTATACCTACTTACTTTTGAATTTAAGCAGCGACAAGCTTAGAGTAGGCTTACCGCGGTGTACCATAAACACGGAGCTGGTACTTACTCTTTCTGGGTGACTTAGGTACTTTAACGGGGATCTAACTGGCCATGCTTATAGCGTTTGATTGCGGATTGCGGGAAATTAAGTAAAAATCACAGAAAGGATATATTTGAAATCGGCCCAGATAACGCAACTTCGTCCTCGGGTCAAATAACCGCTCATTGTACATGCAACGGCAGAGTGCTCGAACGAACGTTGCGCTGGCGATGTTATGCAAAGAGTGATCATGCGTGAATTACAAGTCGCCCCATCACCTCCTTCGAAGCCCTCGCTAGCTTTGACTACTCTTTTTAGAAGTCCTTCATATGTCAGCTTAGTAGGCTTATTTAGCTTACCTACTGCGAAGTCGAAGATCTTTAGTCTTCTCATTTGCATAGGATTCTTCGTGATGTGTTCATTCTCTTCTATATATAAAATTCTCGTGTCACAGTGTTTGTAACCAAACTCCTCCGAAACGGCTATTTTTTATACCCCTAAGCACGATAAGGGTGGTCCACCCAAAAAAAAAAAAATTTTTTTGTAGCCTATATAATAAAGTCCTAAGTAGTTTAGAATACCTACCATAATGCATCATTAATCCTATAATTAAGAGCGGTGACGACTCCGACGACCTTTTAAGGATAAGGAATAAGTATGGAATAGGGTCTTGCATATCCCACTTACTAGCTGAACTTTAAGACTGCGTAGGTAAACGTGTACTTCATTGAAAAATTGGGGTAAGAACCCCTAATCCAGATAGGTCAATGAGTTCAACTGTAACCATAAGAAATACGAAAATTTGTTTTAGGAAATATTTTTAAATTAAGAACTTTATTAAATTTTACAACCATAAATCGAACGCTATAAAATTTTTGTAAAAAATTCCCAATTAATTTTAATTACAGTACTTAGTACCTAGTTTATAATTGTTCTTAGAAGTTTCAGATTTGTTCTAACTAGGTACTGCTACTAGACGTCCTCACTGACCCATGTGGATTGATCATCCTGTATGTCTTTTGTTTTATTTAAGGCCAAACATTCAATCTAAACAATAACAAGGGAATATCTTTTTTAAATGCACTTTTACCGTCTTAAACAGCCCATTTATTGAACTAAGTACTTTCGTGTTAAATGCAGCACAGTAACATAAATTTGCTGTAATGAAATTCGTGTAAGTACCTAATATTATTTCAAAATCAATGGAGACACATTAAAAAACTTGATGGTGATTAATTTTGCGACAGAATTAAAAATAACTAGTTTGCTTTCGGCTATATAGAGTTGGTAATGGTAATTTAGTTTGTTTAGTAACAACATATTTCATAAGCGATAGGTATATATTAAAAGCAAAGCAATTTCTTAGGTATTTCTTTATGTAAAGATCGACTAGAAATCTAACAGTTGTACCTGCAGCCCCGCTCGCGCCATCTTTTGCCCAATTTCAGAGCTACAATATTTAATTTGATTATTTTAGAAACCCATTACCTGATCAAAAATTAGTGTACTTGTTTTAATTTATATCGATTTTTGAAATAACCGATTCGGAAATTAATTTATAGGGTTATTATTGGTATTATTAAATCACCGAGACGAGGCTTTAGTCTTACATGAATTAAGTAGATACATGAAAAGCGCGATCAAGTTCGGTAACTAAGTAATTTACAGTTTGCAAGTCATAATATTTGTTCATTCAAGCAAACAAACAAACACTTCAGATTAAGTATTACTTATTTGTATAGATTTTATATTTTCCTAATATAAAATAATTGTAGTAAGTACATTCATACAGGTATTTACTAAAAAGAAAACTGGTTTCAAAAATATAGATAATGTAGTCTGTTGCGTCGAATTAAGCATAGATTAGATCAAGCATAGATAATTTGATGTAAGTTGGGTGTAAGTCCACGAACCTCGTCTTGTTTTCAATTACGCCACAAACGAATGAATCGATTGTGGTCACAATAGTAATTTGTATTACTTTTCTCTCCCATCTCTAAACTATGTACGGACGGCGCGTGCATTACACAATAAATGGAGAATAAAAACCTTTAGATATGCACATCGCATTCGATACTAAGTAAATTTAAAGCTTATTGAAACAAAATATAATGCCACACAATGAATGCTAAGAATTCAATTTAGAATTTAGAAGAAAGGAAGATGTATGGATGTCTGTAACTCTTTCACGCAAAAACTACTGAACCTATCACCATGAAATTTCGCATACAATTTGTCTAGGACAGAAAGAACATGTTCATCCTTTCATCCAGAACGCGGGCCAAGTCGCGGGCACCAGCTAGTCTCAAATAATGTTGTGCTTTCCTATAATTTAAATTCATACTTACTTGTGATGTTCCTTTTTGTGAGTGTAATTAATTATTGTAATTAAGTAAGTATCTCTTTAGTTGGTAAGCCTTTTCAAGTAAATAAATAAATAAAAAATACATAAAAATTATACGCGAACATTAATTGGAAAACGAATTCATTCACTACATTCTTCACACGAATGACCATTCTTTATAATGACGCGATCATTTAATGTCCAATTTATAGTACAACAAGCTGGCAAGAAGCAAGAAACTAATGGCACATTTACATGGGAATACGTTTCACTCCCAGCTGTAGGTATCGGTCTCTGTAAAAGGATATAATCCACTAGGTTAGGCCCAATAATCTATATCTATACTAATATTAATAAAGAGGAAAGATATGATTGTTTGTTTGAATTGAACAAACTCCGAAACTACTGGACCGATTTGAAAATTTCTGTCACCTATAGAAAACTACGTTATCAGAGCTTTATTTTATAGTTAAGGACGAAGTCGCGTGCAACAGCTAGTATGAAATAAATGTACTACTCACTGCGTTCCAGTATACTGTACTGTGCTCGTTTTGAATAAAACGTAGTGAGGGTACCCTTATAGTCGCTTACTTTTTATCCTATCAGGGTTGGCAGCATACTTGATGCGTTTCTGATTTTGTCTGAGGCCTTTATTAGATAACAGGAGTTACCTTATCAACTTTACCGTTTATCTTCCTACCTCCATACTACCTTCAGTCAAAGTTGGTTATTTGAAAGACAACTCTAAGAAATAAATAGATAATCAGTTATTACGAGAGGGAAAAGATTCAAAAGATCTTCAAAAGAAGGGACTGCTTATTTTCACAGAGCATGTGGGTCTCTTACCGCACTAAAACCCCTCTCGGTTTGCTATAGATTTTAGTCCAAGGGCTTTGAAAGCGTAACCGGACTTTGCCGTAAGCGTTTAAAAACCCTCAAGCTCTGAAAACGAAGCGAAAGATAGGGAAAAGCGTTCAATTATAGGAATGTTTAACTGGTTGCTCTACAAAGAGTGCCAAAATCATTATTTATAACACTGTCCACTTTCTAAATATTCAACTTAGAAAGAAGTAGAAAATCTTGACAAGACTGACAAGCAGTAGTCACAAATAGTTATCAAAATCCAAAATGAACACACTACAGTAAATTGTTATATATATATTTTTTTACATAATAGAGTACCATTATGGGCTCCTGGTCTTGTGTCATGAGAGTGTAGCCAAGTGTAAAATAATTACCTACGAGCATACAACATACAACATCGAGCAATGCACAAACGAGTTGTCAAACTGATATAATACCTAGCAGCAGTTCCTTGATACACGCACCAATGCATATGTTAAGAGGTATATATATACATAAATAATACCTATTTAAGTTACTAAAGGCTCTGAAACGTAGTCTCTAACTATGGGCTTCGTAAGAAGCTCAACGTCGCTCATTTTTTAAAACAAAATATTCATTTACAGATAATAAAATGTGAGAGCATCAATAATCCAGAAGAAGATTAAAAGCAAATCGAAAGTTGATTTCATCAGAGTTGGTTTCATGACGACCGTTCAAAAGGAAAGATTTGTTGATCCTTACGATCTGGAAATTATAACTATAGTACTATGGGTTATAGTACTGATTCTTACATTGCTCTTCTTGAAATGCTTCTATGTGAAATGCATAAGAAGATACTTTCGTTCGGCGCGTAGTCGTCCTCGGTGTAGACGATAAATTATAAATTGATTATAAAAAGTATGTAGAATGTACCTAATTATGACAATTTAAAAAGTTTCTAAAGATTTTAATTTTATGTTTTCACATTCTCGTCACCTTAAAGATACTTACCTTAAGATAATTAAACAATCGCGATATGACCTCTAAACCTTTTTCTTTGACTTTACTCTTATACTTTTTTAAGACATTTATAAACGCGGCTTTTACCCGCGACCTCGTCCGTCAAAACATTCATTAAATTATTATTATTGCTCATATATTTTTGTCTCGCTTTGAATTTTTTATTTTTGTTTTAAATTATCCCTCGAAAACAATACATTTGTCTAGATGAAAGATGTCTTTCTCTGTATGCAACATTTCTTAATGTTAATTCGTGAAAGCGTCACAAACACACAAAAAACTCGTATTTGTGTATAAAGTTAAGAATTGGGAACTAATCGCCGACTTCATTGTCACACTAACCTAACATTCTTATAATTTTCGAACTAATAAAATGTTAGCCATATTATTTTTTTTACTAGACAGTCCACCCAAAAGCTATGCCAGTTTTACAGATTAACTTGAAGAATAACTTATTGGCTATTTCACGAAAGTGTCTAAATGAGATTTTTGATTGGATTGTGTATTCAATACGTGAGCGGTGGTTACTATTTACTATCTGTGCTGTGATCCAATCGCGCGCAGAGCCTTGATCTTTAAAAGTTAATGTTTTGTCCATATCCTCCGCATGGGCAAACTAATAACACGTCATAATTAAACTATTGTTTCTAATATCCGCCATTCGAAAAAAATCATTTCAGAGGTAAGTACCTCTGAATTATTTCATGCGATTTTATTTTGTTAACGACTGCGCCTACGCAGGGTAGGTAGGTAGGTAGGTACTAGGTACCTACCTACCTACCTACACTGCTTTTAATATAACATAGGTAAATCTTGACAGTCAGTATAATTTTGCTGCTTTACTTTATTGCATGTAATATTATAGCAGTTGTTTCCTTAAAATTATCTTAAGTATCTAATCTAATGTAATATTATCTTATCTAATGTATTATACTTAATACTAAAAGAAGAATTCTTGTATGCCACGACGATCTCGCAAACAGCTCCAATATAACGATTTTGATGAAAATCTAGGGTTAGAGGTTTTTTAGGTCTAGAAATCGATTTGTCAGGGTCTTATCTTCGAGAAAATTCGTTTTCTCGTTCTAGATGCAATTAAATTTTTACAAAATTGCAAGGTTAATTGCATCCATACGAAGCCAGGGGCGAGTGGCTAGTGTGAAGTAAATGTAAATAAGTATGGTTAAAGGCAATTTTGATTACCTTACCACCTTACCATGACGCGAAGGTATTAATCGGCTTTAATTAATGGGCATGCATTTTATTACAGTCTATTACGTGTTATTGTGTGAGCTTGTACATTGTCTAAAGCTCTTGTGATTTTCGTGTTAGGCGCGGCACAACCATTGTGCCGGTCAAGGCTATCTCACTAATATTAAAACATAATCTTTTGTCTGTTGATCTATCATTCGTCTTGTTTTGACAACCGCTGGCTGGACGCTTTGTTCGCAAAGGTTAAATTGATATTAAACTGACGCATTTGATTAGTTTTTCTCAGAATTGTTTGATACACTTGTACAGTCAAGGGCAATAATATCTGTACGTTTCCAAAGCGGCAAAAATATCTGTACAGTTGAGAGGCCAGAAATATCTGTTCGATAATTCGGTCAGAAATATGTGAGCATTTAAAGGGTCAAAAAGATCTAGACGTTCACGTGGCCATAAATATATGTACAATGTCTGTCAAATATGTGTAGGTTGTAGGCAAATAGGAGGGCATAAATATCCATACATGAAACTATCATATACATGAGAACAAAACGCGTGCCAAAAATATCTATACACGCAACTATTACATACAAGAAAACAAACGTGTCAAGACTGTCAAGTCTAATTATCAAATATTTTGATGTTTTGCATATTCTCTACTTTTTTTTAAGTATATTTTATGTGTAGTTCATAGATTTAGTATTGCTACATGGTGTAGTTTATGTATTTTTTATGAACAGAGCCAATTGCGCATGTGTGCTACCATAAAATTTACTTTCGGCACTTTAATTCTTTCTCTTACAACTCGCTAAAACCTATTTTGTATGTATACTATACTGTTTATGATGTTGACGCACAAAACTAATTCAAAAAACCTAAATTGATATTTAATAAAAATTCATATCGATAAATCTAGACGTGATAGAAAAAATCGGCCAACGGGAATAGATTCAAAGCATTAAAATCTTCATATTTTTGACATATTTTTTGAAGGAGGATTTCGTTGCAGACAAGTGATTAATTATTAAATGCTCTAAGTTAGTAAAAACCTAAGTGTTCTTTTTAACGGCAAAGAGACATTTATACATACACTAGCTGTGCTCGCGACTTCGTCCGCGTGGAATAGTTATTTTGGGAATCATTTGGGTATCTCGAACGGTTTTCGCAGCGCACGCAACGGAAGCCCTCAAAGATGAATAATTTTCCCCGTTTTTTACACATTTTCGACTGTTTCTTCGCTCCTATTAGTCGCAACGTGATGTTATATTGCCTAAAGCCTTCCTCGATAAATGATCTATCCAACACAAAAAGAATTTTTCAATTCGAACTAACAGTTCCTGAGATTAGCGCGTTCAAACAAACAAACAAACTCTTCAGCTTTATAATATTAGTATAGATTAGCGTAATCGAAAGATTTTCGTACTAATATTGTATAATTACTTAAATTACGAATAAATATCTTTCGTTTCATCGCTACGTCTAGTATAAATATGTTACTGACATAAATTTAGCATTGAAAAAACGCTAATATAATATTCACGAGAAAAGCCATGTGAAAATCGTATATGATATCTGTGAACGCTGTGAAGCAGAATCTAAAATAATCGAATGAAAGGTGAAAGAAATATTACGTTAATGACGCCCCAATCAAAATGAAAGGGGCAAACAGATCATATGACAGAATGGTACTCTTTTCGATGATTGTCATAATTCAAAATACGGAAACTTGTTTGTTTGTACAGATATTTATGCACTCCTATTTGCCTAGATATATTTGACTGACATTGTACATTTATTTATGGCTACGTGAACGTCTAGATCTTTTTGACCCTTTAAATGCTCACATATTTCTGACCGAATTATAGAACAGATATTTCTGGCCTCTCAATTGTACAGATATGTTTGCCGCTTGGAAACGTACATATATTTTTGCCCTTGACTGTACATATATAATATTGTTTGAAGTGTATTGAAGTTGAGAATTGTTTTAAGATTTATAATAACCTAGCGTCCCAACCTATCGCCTAAACACACTCACACACACATACATACATACATACATACATAAATATCAAAACATGTCGGTCCGCGAGTTAAGTGTTTTCTAGCCATACAAAAAGTGCCCATCGAATGGGCCCTAAAGAAGTTTTTTTTGTATATATTTTTTAATATTTTAAAAAACATTAATACTATTCAAATACGGGATAGTAAAATAACAATGATTTTAAAAATTGAAATAAAATGTTAGTAAAACAATGAAAAATTATTAACAGTTAATGGACTACTCGCCCAAATTTTTTTCGCCTAAACGGGCGAATTGTCATGTTTGATTTTATCAATTATTTTAATATACATCTCGCCTACAAGGGTGAATTTCTACACAGTTGAAATTAAAGACTTAATTAAATATTAAAATTAAAGCTAGTGTTAGGTAGTTTTAGAGCAATAAGAAAAAAATGTTCACTTAAAAACATAATGCATGTATGTTCCATTAAACTGTTAAACAATAACTCTGAATAACACAAATGGTCAGTTCGATCCTTTCATCGGCTGCTAATTGTTTTACGAAAGGTCGCGTGTCAAGGTGAGACCGCTCGGCGGGTATTGTCTTCCACTTAATCTGATAATGCTTAAGGTCTCGAGGATTCCTGTGACGCGCGGTTCTAACTAAATACGATACGATATTTAGTACTATATACCTACTAAATCTTCAAAAAATACTTGAATCTTGAATTCCGATATTAGATACTTTTAGATAGGTAAGTACTCTACAAACTCTGGACTCTAGACTGCTTCTACATACGGGTATGGGTATGGACTTTTTAAACCCCTCGATTTGCATTTTGGTATTGGTTCCCAGACGTTTAAATTAAAGCGTCCACTAGGCTTTGGCGAACGAGCGCTCAGCCCTGGCCAAGGCCTGGCCAACAATATCTCTGGCAACGCTCATCTAGAAAATGCCACAGGTGATGGAGCGATTAAGAAAAATCATGAAGAGAGGGAGAGAAGCGACCAAGTACCTACATATATAATTATATCTGGTCGTTCTAGAGCCTGCCCACCTACCTCCTACCTCTTCTTCTGATTCTGCGTAGGAATACTTACCTACCTAGGTGTCCGATCAACTAAATGTCTAGCGTAGGTACTTTTGCTCCGAATGTAAAATAAAGGTAAAATAAAAAGGATGGTAATCTCTATCCAGTCACTATCGTGATTAAGTTGTTAATTTTATTGCGAAATGACTGCACGCAGTCTTACAATAGGTACATTTGGTGATACCTGGCTACAGTCATTCACACTAGGAAGAATAGAAGTCCTTATTTACCTACCTTCGGTTAGGTATTACAAGATATTACTACTACCATCTACTATCTTCTTATATAGACACACTAAGATTCTTTATGCAATTAAATTATATCACAAGTCCCTAAACGAATTTTGACGCAATAATAAAGTGGCGTCCTTAACCGGACTTGACGCGGTTAGAATAATAATTAGGCGATTAAATCGAAAGGAATGCATCCTAGTTTCAAATATGTAGGATGTAGGTCGAGTTAAGATTGTCCAATAGTGAGCATTCTGCTTCGTCCACTTGGATCCATTGCAATTATTCAAATTGAAATATTTCATTATTAATTTAATTTAAGTCCAAAATCGATAAAATTATAGACTACGTTGAAGTTGTGTTTAGTATAAATAAATGTTTAGTATAAGTTATATTTAAGCCTTTTCAAATAAATAAATAAATAAATAGAATCTGTGCAAAATTGTATGTTTTAATTTTTATTTCTAGAATGCAGTTAGTTTTGTAAATTAAATAAATTTTAATGGCAACACTTGACTTTAATTAACTGTCAATGCGGTGTCACTGTCACTGTCACTGTCAGCGTCATAAAAAAAATCGCGACGAATCTAAAACCCGACCGATCGATATCACGTCAACTTTATTTGATTTTGATTGCATTGCAATGCTTATAGTTCAAAATAATCTTACTTTTCATTTAACTGTAATTAATAGTGAAACGGATAACATTACACACAATGATTAAGTTGTTTTAGACATTCAGGCCTTACTGGTAGACATATTATTTACAGAGGTACTTAACAAATAGTACTTCCACTTATAAGTTTTTGCATTATTTTCAGCAAATATCGGTAATATTTTGTCTTTTATTTTCTTATATCATTTACAATTGTAGTTGTTCCGCTAAAAACTTTTTTTAGTTTGTTAGAAATTCTTTTTCCTAAAAAATAATACTAATTATCACCTGGTTTATTTCAGGCTTAAAAACGGCTTTCAACGCAAAATATACCATGTCGATGCCACATAGTAGTTCTAGTACTACTAGTTCGAGTACTAAACGCAAGGAGATTTATAAGTAAGTATGAGATGTAACGGAATTAGAATTCTAATCATATCTTGCTTTAATGACCCAATTATGTATTTATAATCGTTAGTCTCTAGTCACGAACTAAATAGCATCATTGAACATGACTTAGTTAAGAAAACTGTTGTATTAATAGCAATTTTAATTTGTAGATATCAAGCACCATGGCCACTGTACTCAATGAATTGGTCCGTTCGACCTGACAAGCGGTTTAGACTTGCGCTTGGAAGTTTTGTTGAAGAATATAATAATAAGGTAATTAAAATTAATATAGGAAGGGGCATAGCCCTCATACCGGATTGCTACTTGTTAGACAAAATATGTAAAATTTTGTGATTGCATCTGAAGCCAAATTTTACCTTCGGCTGTTAATATCTATACTAATAATTATTATAAAGAGAGAAGATTTGTATTTTTGTGTGTTTGTAATGAATAAACTCAAAAACTACTGGGCCGATTGTAAAAATTCTTTCACCTATAGAAAGCTATATTATCAATGAGTAACATAGGCTATATTTTATAAAGTTACACAGAAAAGTCCCATGCAACAGCTAGTGATACATATTATATTTATTGTGAAAATACTGTAACAATTCTTTCTAAGTCACTTTTAATTCTTTTAATGGTAAAAAAAATTGAAAAAGATGGATGTGTTTATTTATCTAAATTATTTAAAATTATTTTTCAGGTGCAAATAATATCACTAGATGAAGAGACGAGTGAATTTAGTGCAAAAAGCACCTTTGATCATCCCTACCCAACAACTAAGATTATGTGGATACCTGACAGCAAAGGTGTCTATCCAGACTTGTTGGCCACTAGTGGTAAGCTTTCAAAAATCAAATAAAATTAATAAGCATTAAATTCATAACTCTATATATATAATACTAGCTACACGCTCTCGGCTTCGCCCGGGTTCAAAATAAAAACTATCCCATCTTTTAAGTTGTACTGAATTACACATAGTTACGAAGTTTTATCAAAATCGGTTCAGTAGTTTAGGTGTTCATGGCGTGAAATAATGTGAACACGTAATTTTTATATAGAAAGATCTCCACAAATAGTTTGCATTAGTGATGTTCACTCAATTAAAATTACTAATTACTAACTTTTTAGGCCTTTCTTTTAATTAAAAGCTACCAATTTCATTTTTATTTATTAGTTTAGGTCGACAGACAGGCTTATGGTTTACAAGATAATAGGTGGTTACCTTCGCCTATAACACAAGGAACGCCATTTATGTTCAAAATGAAATAAATAAATAAATTTTCTGTTTAAATTAATTTTATTAGATAATTCACTTTTCTATTGGAAGGCCTCGAGATATTGACTTGTTTTAGTTATCTTTCATTAATAAACTTAAAGAAATGGCGATTTCAGGGGATTATCTTCGCATATGGCGCGCCGGGGAACCATACACGGTATTCGAATGCGTATTAAACAATAATAAGAACTCCGATTTCTGCGCACCGCTCACTTCCTTCGATTGGAACGAAGTTGACCCGAACCTCATCGGAACCAGCAGCATCGACACCACCTGTACCATATGGGGACTGGAAACTGGTCAGGTTTTGGGCAGAGTGAACGACGTCTCCGGACACGTCAAGACACAATTGATCGCACACGACAAGGAGGTTTACGATATTGCATTCAGTCGAGCCGGTGGAGGTCGAGACATGTTCGCTAGTGTCGGTGCGGACGGTTCGGTTAGGATGTTTGACCTTCGACACTTGGAACATTCGACAATAATCTACGAGGATCCGGCGCACACGCCTCTACTGCGTCTCGCGTGGAACAAACAGGACCCCAACTACTTGGCGACGGTCGCCATGGACGCATGCGAAGTAATAATCCTAGACGTGCGAGTGCCTTGCACCCCCGTGGCCAGATTGAACAACCACCGCGCATGCGTGAACGGTATAGCGTGGGCGCCGCACAGTTCTTGCCACATCTGCACAGCGGGTGACGACCATCAGGCTCTTATCTGGGATATTCAGCAGATGCCAAGGGCCATAGAAGACCCGATCCTGGCGTACACGGCTGCCGAGGGCGAGGTGAATCAGATCCAATGGGGAGCCACCCAACCGGACTGGATAGCGATCTGCTACAATCGCCACACGGAAATACTGCGTGTCTGAATAAACTGGCTGCATGGTATTTACTGTATAACTTAGACAAGACTGACATCTCAATTTTGATACGGCAACAGCCATAGAGCCCAAACAGTCTACGACTTTTTGTCCCACTATTGGACAATTGGTTTAAAATTGATTATCTGAAAACCATAAAGCAGATCTCTCTTAAGTTCATAGTTCTTCTGGGCCATCCCCAAGTATATAAATATATTAATAGAACCCCCAAAAATGGCCAAAAAAATTATTGAATAGGTATTTGTTTTATTTACCACTAACGACTCGTTTCACACAGTTGTTAGTTCTATGCGTGACATGCACTTTAATGGGTCACACTAATGTTGTTTCTTATCAATATTTATCTAAAAAATTGGGGTAACTCCAGAAAAAATAATCTTTTTTTTTTATAAGAGATGGGTTAGCTCTTGGCCAACAACCAGCCATGTGACATTTTTTTTTCTATCTTCAAAATTTACCAGAGATATTTTTTTTTCTCGCTGGTACAGTCAAAAACTCGCTACTAGCATTGCAGCGCTTACTTAATGCTATCTTTGCCAATGATCCCAGCTCCTGCGAGAATAGGAATACTAGGGTCCGGGAGTTACTTATTATTTATTAAGTCGCTTAACCTAATATTAAACGTTAAAGTAACGTTAAGTAAAGACCGCGCCGCGAGTCAGCGCTTGCGTACCTACATACTTTGGCTCGTTGTCCTCCCCAACAAAACTATTATTATTCTCAGGAGTACGCGCGTTTAAATGAAGTAACTTTTATAGTAATATTACGATGTATTGGTTGATGTACTCGCATATGACCAGCACGACTTCTTTGTCATAGCCTTTTCTTGGTCCTAAGGAAGACTAACCATTTTCAACTAATGAATATCTGAAAGAATTACCAAGTTGCCCAATCAAACTTGTTTTATAAGAAAACTATCTGGAATATCTGGTGCCCGCGACTTCTTCTGCGTAGAAAAATAAGACTGACAAAATATATGAGCAATATAACGTCTAATAATAGCTGTTGTACTCTTTCTAGGGGTTGGATTTCTATTTTTGTCCTTTTCTGTATGCAAAATTTTACGAGAATCGGATGAGTAGTGAAAAGGTAACATACAGACAGTTACTTTCACATTTATAATATTTATGGATTGTAAAAAAAAACCACTGCATCTGTCTCGCGACAATCTAAAAGATAAAACTGTCTAAGTTAAAGCATAACTTATAATTTACACTTTAAATAGAACAACATAATAATATATTCTGTCCAGTAGACAAAAAGTCCTTATTCTGCTCGGGCTCTAATATGACTGTTAATATAAAACTGGTTGCACTCATGTATCTAATTGTATTTTTTTTTATTCAATAAGTATTTATTCTTCTAATATTTTATTATTAGACGAATCTCGTTCATTGAGGATTTTTGTATAAAAACTCCTGTAACATTTTCAACTAGTTTTTTGTACGTATTGTTATAAATTATGGTTAAGGTCCAAATGTAAGCAAATAGTTCTGTCTGTCGATGAATATTTGTATTAGAATCGATCGCCTCATCATAAATGACGTGAAATTATCTCTTTATTTATAGGAATGTTGCAATACCCTCATTACTTGTCCATTTTTACGTGTGATAATTTAGAAGCTATTAATTTGAATTTTAATATTTATTTGTATATTTTAATAAAGCTTAGTTTCCTTTTATGTTTTAAGTAAAAATGTGAAATAATTAATAGATAACTTAAAAACTTATTTAATTATTATTTACACAACAGCACACAAATATAAAAATGAGAACTACCCCACTAAAATCAGCAGGGCATATAAATAAGTTTTATTCTTATTTTAGCACACATAATAATTATATAGAAAAGAAAAATTCATCACAATAATTATTTTGACCTAGTATAATTATGTATATTTTCTAAGACATTAAGGTTAATTTTTAATTTGTATAAAAATATAGCGTTTACATTTATTAATAAATAAATTTTCATAATTTGAACTGTTTCAATATTTTAAGTAGAAATTATTTCGTCTTATTCATACGAATTAAGTTGATCTTTGTCCTAGAGCAAAATTCTCATAAATATCTAATAAAGTTTGAGGTGTTCGAGGCTTAAACTCTTTTAAAACACATTTAAAGTGATGCATATTAACTTTTTCACAATTAAGATCTTCTTCCAAAGCAGTCATGGCTGCTTCATGACATAGCGCATGCAATTCTGCACCAGAGTAACCATTGGTCTCATTTGCGAGGTAAATAGGGTCTACATCGCTGTCTACTGCCATCTTGCCCAGCTTTAAGTCTAATATTTGCACCCTAGTCTCCAAATCTGGCAATGGGACATAAATGAGCCTATCGAGACGGCCGGGCCTAAGTAATGCTCTGTCTATTCTGTCCGGCCTGTTGGTGGCCGCCACGATAGTCACTTTATTCAAAGGCACCACTCCATCTAACTCTGTAAGCATTTGTGCTAATACCCTCTCATGCACATTAGCTTCACCGGAACCTCTCGTTCCACTGATAGCGTCCACTTCATCAAAAAATATTATAGACGGAGCCACCTGACGGGCTTTTGTAAAAAGCTCCCTGACAGTTCTCTCAGACTCTCCAACATATTTAGAAAAAATCTCTGGTCCCTTTATAGACAAGAAATTAAGTCCGCTCTCTGTTGCCAAAGCTTTGGCTATCATGGTTTTTGAGCAGCCAGGAGGACCATAAAGTAAAACACCACAAGGAGGTCGGATTCCGAGTCGTTTAAAACTATCACTATGTGTCAAAGGCCATTCCACTGCTTGTCTCAATTTCAACTTTAAATATTTCTGACCGCCTATATCCGACCATTTGACATTGGGTACTTCTATTAGCAACTCTCTCATTGCGCTCGGACTTATTTGTGCAAAAGCTGCATATAAGTCCTCCTTTTTTATAAATGAGCTCTTTTGCTTTATACACTTCATGGAGGCTTGAGTGCAAAGATTGACTAAATCTGAGGCGACATAGCCGTGAGCCAAATTGGCTATACTCTCAACATCTCCCGCATCTATTTCGTTGGGTAAGTTAATCAGTAATTGCTGCAAAATTCCCTTCCTACGTATTCTGTCTGGTACGGGCACCTCTATCTCTTTATCGAGACGCCCAAAACGTCTTAACATAGGATCAATGTGCTCCGGTTTCCTTGTTGTAGCGAGGATAAACACTTTGCTACTGTCCTCGTGTAGATTATCCAGTAGCGACACAAATGCAGATGTAATCCTTCTCTCCTGCTCTGAACTGTTTGTAGATCGCCTCGGACATATAGTTTCAATTTCATCCACTAGAATAATACTCGGCTCATTTTCTACGGCTTTTTCAAATAAACTTTTCATAGTGCTTTCGGTTTCCCCAAAATATCTGCTAAATATTGAGGAACCATTTAATTCAATGTAATGACACTGCAGTGAATTTATCAAGTATTTACAAATGGCAGTTTTTCCAACACCCGAATGACCATAAAGAAGAATCCCTTTAGTAGTTTGAAAACACTTCTGTAAAGTATCAGACTGAAAAGAAATGTTTATATAAGTCTTTATTTCTTCTACAAGATCATCGACACCTCCCAAAGGAATAATTCTTTTCGGTTTAATTATTTTATCTGTATTGTAACACCATTTCGTACATTCTTCCAAGACAAACCATTTTTTACTTATGTTTTCACCCGCCTCATTGGAGGTCACATTTGCAATTTGCACTTCCAATTTTTTTCCAAAATAATAGTATATCAACACGGTGCCATATGTAACAATGTAATGATAAAAATGGTGTTTCAATATATCAAATATTTCTGTGCCTGCTTTGTGGTTTAGAATTTTTATTGAAACTAATGAAGCCTTCGGAAGCTTTTCATTGACAGCGGAAACTATTATTTCTTTTGTGTCTCCATCGAGCCAAGCATCCGATAGATCTGCAAGTATAGAATTAAACATTAGTTTGAATACTTCCAAGTCACCAATCATCACAGGTGGAAATTATTTGAAATGCAAATACAAAATATCTATTTTATTTTACATTTGAAATATGCTTTTTTTTAACTCATATTTTTCACTTAAATTATTACTCCTTAAATATAATTTGCTAGGGGTCTGCACCACTTAAGGATGATCATTTTCATTTGGTGGAATGATTTTATGAGTCCATAAGTAAATTTCCATACTTTTTATCATCTAATCGTTTCATTAGCATTAGCATTAACAAGAGAAATTATTACTTGCCTTCAAGACTTTACTACACTTTTTCAATAGTGGCTTTAATGGCCTTTGTTAAATGTATGTGTAGGTACTAAAAAATTAAGACATACCAACTACAGGAACTACAACGGCTGCTGGAGACACTGTTTTCGATGGCCACATGCGTCTCACCAACGAAGAAGATCCTTTTGAACTAATTTCTAAAGCACCACCAATAGTGACTCCAAGCAACGTAGCTGCAGAGGGGTGTAAAATGACGGCATCCTTCGGCGCACCATCTGGTGGACATCCCATCTTTTCAAGTTTACCGTATAATTTCTTATCCTGTACAAAAGGGCACTTGGTTCCATCCTGTTCACAGTTTCCTTCGTGTTTAATTTTATCGTTTGTAAGCAATGTGCAACCACAGCTATCGCAATCAACCCATATAGTTTTTTTGGGAGTCTTTGGTGCCATGTTATAAATTAAATTGCTTGTATTATTTGAATATAAAAAGTATGTAACTATAACTACAGTCGAAGAATGTTGTTATTACAGTATGTTTAGTTGTTTACATTTTGTAATGAAAAAATATTAGGTTATGTTATGTAATTCTGTTTCGAGTGGTTTTGAGCACAAGCATAGAACAAATAATTAAAAGGAATATGTCACAGATTTTGCAATTTTTTGTACTCCTGTCAGTTTGACAACTGACAAGTAGGTGAGGGTAATATCTTCTGTCATGCTACTCATGATATCATAATACGTTAGTATAGTATCTACTATTTAGTTTGTGATATCATATCAATTTAGTTGCTTTTACTACATAGCTAAAATTGAAATATTTGGGTTTCAAAAAAATTGTACATAATAGAATCGGTATTTCGAAAAAATTGTAATTTGCAGTATAGGTAGTTACCACGAAAAGACAGCGTGACGGTGAAATTCCCCATCTAAAATATTGAGTCAAGTACATATTAAAAGAATAAATAAAATGACTCTGGCAGAGTTTTTTGGTTGTTCTTTGCTTGCTTTCGGCGCCCCTCTGGTCATGTTTGCTATGACCATAGCAAATGACCCGGTGCGTATTATAATCATGATTGTAGCAGCGTTTGGATGGCTGTTATCGTTTTTAATATCGTCATTGCTGTGGTTTGCCGTTGTGCCTTTGCGTTCCTATCTAGCATTTGGAATGGTGTTTGCCGTTATATTTCAGGTACTTAACTAATACCCATACCCATTCAAGTTTATCATTCAATCGGCGATAATAATTATACTCATATTATATTAGTATACTCATCATCGTATCATGCCAATAAGATGATAGGCTTGATGGTGTATATTTTCTTTTAATCGGTGAAGAATTAAAAATATGGCTGTCCTCAATACATTTCCTATGTTATTTATTGCAGGAGTTGTTTCGTTACGGTATGTATCTGTTATTGAGACGAACAGAAGCTGGCTTAAAGGAAATATCAGAAAATCATGAGATTGGAATGAATAAACTGGAGATGGCTTATGTTTCTGGTCTTGGCTTTGGAGCGATGAGTGGGGCATTCGCACTAGTTAATGTACTTGCTGATTCTGTAAGTATATTCTTACTATTTCTGCTCTGATAATGTGGAATAGTACTCCAGTCACATCTACCTAGGTTTTGAGCAGAGGTTCCTAAATGGTCAATTGTTATTGACCAGTCAATGTGCGGTATTTATTAAAAAAAAGCAAAGGATATATAATTTGCAGAAAAAAATTGCATCCATATGAAACCGTCACTGGGCACTGGTCACTAATGTATAATAAATAAGGGAGATAATTTTATCAGGACAATGGCAAAATTGGGTGATGTGAAACATGATCAGAGTTAGAAAAGTCTAGCTCTGATCTGCATATAATGAGTTTTTAGTTAATATAATAAGATATTAAAAAATGCTTATTTTCCATTATCTTATTTGTTTTTTAAATTTAAATTTCAGGCTGGACCTGGTACTCTAGGATTTCACAATGGCACAGAATATTTCTTTGTAACAAGTGCAGCGATGACACTTTGTATGATATTGCTCAACACATTTTGGAGTGTTGTATTCTTCAGTGGTCTAGACGAGAAGAATTATTTAAAGTTAACGTGGGTGATTGGCTCACACTTTCTCGTTTCCGGTCTGAGTTTATTAAATAGGACAGAAGCATATGCGGCTACTATAGTCCCCTCGTACTTAATATTACTTTTTACAGCAGTCTTAGCTTATAGGTGTGCAGGCGGCACTGCCAAAAGTTTCGTTCAGAGCTTTGCGAGATCATAAAGCACTCATTGGAATGTATAGATAGTGGCTTGAAAATGTATTCTGACAATGAAGAATAGTTTTACATAAATTTGGGTAAATGCCAAGTTGATACTTATGATGTGTAATACTAGACTCAAAAACTATTGTCATTGCTAGACTAGACTACAATTAGCTTTATTTTAGGAGGCAGGACTTGAAAGAACTGAATCATTGTGTATAAATAATAATTGTATAATTAGAAAAGATATAATTAATACAAAAATGATATTGGTGTCGTATAGAAACAAACCAAGGAATACTTTAACAAAAGCTATTTTGTACTAACTTAACTTACTAGTTTATTTTAACTTTATGAATTAATGTTATTACAACAATAAAAAGAATGATTTACGTTAAGAATTAATATTTAATTTTATTTACATTAAAAATTAATTTATTTATCTTATTTCAAATTAAAGCTAGTTCAACCATATAAATTATAATGATGTACATTGCTAAGCAAATACCATTTTTTAAGTTTTATTCTATATGACACCTTAATCAAAATATCATTAGAAAATACAAAAATACTAAAAGCAATTTAATATTGCAATCCCCAATGTATAATAAATTAAGAATAAGTTACATATATAATTATTAATTACGACATTATGTTTACATTCTTTATTTATTTTGTCTAGACAATCAAAAGTAACGTACGTAAATGAAATGAAATCATGTTTTTTTTAATAAAGCTTCAAAAATATATATCAAAGTATTTTCTTTTTACCACCATTGCAATAAATTATTATTAAAAGAAGATACTTAATTGTATCTGTAGAGGATAATGGCAAGTAGTGTAGGTGTAGGTAGGTAGGTAGACCATTAGTTTTCCCGCGTGGCTATCTCAGGGTAAGCGCTGACTTAAGACTTAATATTATAAGCCGGGAAAGATTGGATGAACAAATCAAGACAGGGTGTCAAAAGACACCATAAGAGGAATAGAAATGCCTATTTTTTTCTTCTTTAAAATCTTTATTGTATACACTAAAATCACAGCACAAACCCATTGGTATTATTTGAAATATGGGCTAACGCGTGCAGTGTTTTGGTTTTACTTCTTGTAATCTGTCCACTGTGCTCTGTGGGCGTGAAAGGGCTAGCAGTGATTACAATAGAACAGCTAAAAGATTTCCATGCCACTGGTATTAAAACTTCTGCAGTTTCCAACTCACAAAAATTATAATGTATTATTCATCAATGTACTACAACTATGGGTTTCACACGCCATACAAAACACTTCAAACATTTAAAAGTGATATATGCGTGGAGCATGAACTCTGTCATCTGCCATTTAAAACCAACCAAACATCTGTCATTTAAAGAAAATGTAACTTTACGTCAACACATTGGAGTTTAAAATCAATGGTAGAACTTGGTCGTTACTACCTTTATCCATTGACGCGCGAAGGCAAGACAGCCATAATTCCGTTTCAGGCGTACTATTTATGTGCTGCTTTGGCATTTGTGACACAAATTCCATAGTTGTAATACTTTGATGGTGTTTTTTGTTAAAATTTGTCAAACAGTGCTCCGACATCAATAGATAAAGAATCATTGTAATGTACTTTGTGCCATAGCATCTGTGGTGCTGCAATGAAATCATTACTATTCCGGAGTAGAAGGAGTTTCATCAGCGAGTTCCGTTAACAGGGAATCAATAGTCCACACATTATCGGGTGAGTCTGGCTCCATGTGAGGCACATATGACTTAAGTATCTCAAGTGCAGCTTCAATTCCGTCTGCTGACCCGATTATTCCGCCAACTTCTGTGAGAGCATTTACAGTTTCCCTATCTTTGTGTTCTATACTGAAAATTAAATATGTTGATGTTACAAAACATAATAATAATATGGTCTAAATGTACTAGTAATAAGCGTACCAAGTAAATGTTTTAGTTACTTGGTTCGCTTACTAATTTACTAGCGAGTCTCATAAGTTCGGGACTTTTAGCAACCCTGTACATGCAATATATACTACCCCATGTTTTTAAACAATACCCTTTAACTAACTATTAATTTTCTTTACAAATTTCTTCTCAGTAGCGAGTCTTTACTTACGTTGGGGGAGGAAGTGATATCTCCTTTTCGAGAATATCCTGTAAATCATCTAAATCCGGTATTGTTGGTATATCATCACTAGAATCCGGCGACTTTTTCGGTATTATATATTCCCTAAAATATTAAGAGTATACACATATTTTTTGAAAATAAAGTAGGTATTAAATACTTAGGTACAACAGGTTTTAAATTTATAACTTAGAAGCATGTAACTAACTTCGCCTCAATGTGTGTTCCTTCCGTCCATACACCTACTTTTTTAGGTTCTGGCATACTCGTATTTAAGGAATCGCTCATTTTATTGAAATAAATTAAATTATCAGTTTTATATTATTTTTTTTGTTGTGGTTTTGTACTTTTGTTTATAATCATTAATCAGTTGACATGACAGTAGTAATGACAGTTTGACACTGACATTTTCCTATGATTTTCAATTGACCATAGAGAAGGCTGTAGGTAGTAATAATAGTGTTCTATGTTTGACACTTTCCCAGACAAAAATTATAGTTTTTTTTTTAAATAAAATTAAATGGTTTATCCAACGAATAGTATATCTCTGCGAGCATAATATATAAAATTCTCGTGTCGCGGTGTTTGTTGCAAAAACTCCTCCGAAACGGCTGGATCGATTCTGATGAAATTTTGTGTGCTTATCGGGTAGGTCTGAGAATCGGCCAAAATCTATTTTTTATACCCCTAAATTTTATTTTTTCGCAAAACAACGTTTGCCGGGTCAGCTAGTATACCATAAGATGCAGTATGTACCTTATTTTACCATAAGGTACGAATCTATACTAATATTATAAAGCTGAAGAGTTTGTTTGTTTGTTTGTTTGTTTGAACGCGCTAATCTCAGGAACTACTGGTTCGAATTGAAAAATTCTTTTTGTTTTCATTTATCGAGGAAGGCTAAGGCTGTATAACATCACATTGCGACCAATAGGAGCGAAGAAACAGTCGAAAATGTGGAAAAACGGGAAAAATTATTCATCTTTGAGGGCTTCCGTTGCGTGCGCTGCGAAAACCGTTCGAGATACCCAAATGATTCCCAAAATAACTATTCCACGCGGACGAAGTCGCGAGCACCAGCTAGTAGGTATATAATACTCACGTTAAGATACCTGTGGAAGTTAAAATGAAGAAATGAAAACTCTTTTCAGTCTTAAAGTAATATAGTTTATTCCTTTTATCTTATTTAAAACAAACATAGAATTTTTATTTACAAAGGGGAAAAAAGCAATTATTTCAATTTATTATTGCACTTCTCAACTATTTAAAAAATACTTTAATTATTAGTTTTATTTAAAATTATTTATTTAATAGGTAGGTATTTAAAATATTCAGATCGGTATTAATTTAAATTTAAAATGGAATGTGTTTAACTTTTTAATACATTAAAAAATCTCTTTAATAGGTAACTATTTGGTATCAGAGAATTAACTTAAAAATGCCAATTAAGCCATTTACAATTTATGAAACCAATAACTTACTCTTTAAAAAAAGAACATAAAAACGAACTTATCTTTTTATACATAAAAATGATAAGTTGGTTTGTTTATGCTTCAAAAACTCGAGAATGGATAGACTGATTTTAATTGTGTTTTCACATATTGAAAGAGGGATAAACGGTGAAGATTTTTATATTATAAAAATTGCATCTCGGGCAAGTTAAATGTTATAATTTCTTATATTTTAACTTTGAAAATTCACCAAGTTGATACTTGGTGAAAAATAAACAAGACAATTATCTTTCCATATAAGTGAGTAATTACATTTATTCAGCTTTTGTCCATACAAAATTGATTTTTTTTTATGGACAAAAGTAATGACGATTAATGACGTAAATATTTCGACAATTTCATTAATTTTACATCTCAATAGTCTTTTCTACATCCATAGAGAGGGTATTGAGATGAACTTAAGTAATATTAAGTAAGTAGCTAATATAAACAATAATAAAATTAACTTCTATAATTCGAAATGGAAAACCTATATGAATAAAAAAACCTATGAGCACCTATATTTTACTTTGGAAATATTTTTTTGAACATCTATTTCAAAACAAAACCGAGTTGTGATGTGTTTTAAAAAAAATTTACTTAAAAATAGAAAAATATCAGTGTAGCACTCATTTGTAAAACAAGATTAAAAAGAATTCATAATATATTAAAAATATATAAAAAGAATTGTTAATTGCTTTCGTAAGTGATTCTTTTACTTAAAATAAAATAAAAATGATTTAAACATACGAATGCAGAGATCTTCATGAATTTTAACATTTAAGATGAAAATATTACTTATATACAAATGTAAAAAAAAATCTACAACAATTAGACATTAAGTAAAGAGAGTTAGCGAAAAATAAAGTTATTATACTTAACTAAGCACAGAATTAATAAAATATAATATATTTAATGTTTTTCCTCTGTGTGAGTTCTATTCAATATTTATAAATAAATTGTCTTAAGATGGAGCTCGATTTGAGTGGAAATTGAAAATTTGTATTTTTCTTAAGTAGACATAGGTATTTAATATAATATTGAAAGAAAACTTGTTTAGAGGCTCGCCAATGAGTGAACGTGAGTGAACCGTCACGCTCGGGTCGGTGACGCTCCGTTCGACATCAAGCTCAGATTAGTTTTCACTTGTATTGTGTGTGGTCATAATTTTTCTTTTTCTTATGAAAGCTACACCGTTTGTGCGATATTTACATAATTATGAGACGTAAAATTATTATTAAAAGGAGAGCTTGTTTAGGCCATCGCTGATATTGTCGTCTAGGCGTTCGCCCAACATTGAAGTAAGTCCGGACAACTCCGTTGAGTTCAACTGAGGCATCGTATCTCCCTCGAGAAGTAGTCGCGAGAAAGATCCCGTATCTCCCGACACAACAGAAACGCCCGTCAGATCTGACTGCTGGACTGGATTGGGCGAAATGTGGCCCAAACTGGGCGAAACGTGGCCCATGTTAGTCACAATGCCCGCGTGCGGCGACATCCCACCTTGGCCCATGGCCGTGTGTGGAGACATTCCACCTTGGGCCATGCCGGTGTGCGGGGACATTCCACCTTGGGCCATACCAGTGTGCGGAGACATTCCACCTTGAGCCATGGCGTGCGGAGACAACGCTCCCGGCCCCATGGCGGCGTGCGGAGACATGGCTTGAGTGATGGGCATGACGTGCATGGGTGAGACCGCTTGCAAGTTGGGATTGACTTGCATGTTGGGCGACAATTGCATGTTAGGCGAAACCGTCTGCATGTTGGGCGAAATGGGCGCCATTGGCATTTGTCCGTAATTGGGATTGGTCCACGCCATGTCTGCAGCGAACGGGTTCATGTGACTCGGTCCGGGCACGCTCAAATTCGCTTGCATCTGTTCCGGTGGCATCTGCCATTGCTGAAAAATCAAAAATTTAAACTTAATTAAAAATGGTCGAGACAATAAAAGCATCACAATAATGAAAATATTTACAAAATAGAATAGTGGTCCATTTCATTGTCGATCACCATCATCCGAGTCGGAGGATGTCCACTGCGGGACATATAGTCCATACTCATTAATTTAAATAACTTTATTATTTTAGAATAATTGTTTTTTATTGAAGTGTAAACCTTCTTCAGGCGCGTTGAACACTTTTAGTATGGGGAAAAACAGTGAACTCGCACCTTCACGCTCTGTGAGCGACACCCCCAGTATCGTTTAATTGTATGAAATAAGCGCCATCTGCCCGAATTAGTATGTACCTGGTACTGCTGCTGGTCCTGCATGGGGTCGTGGTCGAAGGCCATATGAGGAAACACCTGCGGAGGACTGCTCATCTGATGCGGAGGAGTTTTGTCTGAAAACAAACACTCTCATTACTACCTGATAAAACCTTTGCATATTGCAACGATACAAAAAGAAGGTTCAATTACACCCAAGAACTTTTTGTTTATTAGCAGTGAAAGTCTGCTAAGTAATTTCACAGCAGGGAGTGGTTACTGCCGCCAGACGGGCTCGCTTTCTTGGACCTCCATAAAATATTTTTTTGAAAAAATTATTTAATGTATTACAGACTAATTACAGATAATATGAGAAAACTGACCTCTTGGTTCTGCCTTGATGGGTTTAACTTCCGCTTGGTATCCTGGAAAATAAAAAAAAACCTTAGATTCGCTATCAAACATAACATCATTTTGTAAAACTACTAGTAAATATTTACAGGTGTAAACGGAAAACCTTTTAATAAGTTCGTGCTTAAAATAGAACTAAAAAAAAAACAAATCTAAGTATAAATTGATTTACAAAGATTACAACAACACATGAATGTTAAAAACGACCATTTAAATAATAAATAAAAACATGCAGCTAATTACGTGTTCAGGGTGATTTTTTTTTTTCAACAAAAAAAAATACAGATCGCGCTAGGAGTAATTTAAAAAGTAATTAAAATAAGTAAAAAAAAATATATATTTAAAAACATGCATTCGAGAAAAATGTTACTATCTAATGAAACGCTAATATGAACATGTGTGAAAAAGAAAAAAGTTCAAAAAAGCTAGAAACCAAAAGATTTAAAAAAAAAACATATAACGCACTCGCATGCCACGATAATAATATCCGTACCTCGTTTTCTGTCATGTAAAGGGCGAGCGTTAATTTATTTCAAAAATTAAAAAAAAAGAAAAATCTTTTTATTAGCATATTAATATTGAAGTTTATCGCATTCAAGCTTTTCACATATTATTTCAATTTCATATAAAAGTGTAAAAAATATTAAATTCAATTGCAAAAACAAATATAAAAAGTTTTACAATAATCCGTTAAATAACTTTTAAAAGTAAATGCAAACGTAAAAAGAAAATGTCGCATGTACAGGCTGTTTGTTTTTTGCAATTGAATTTTTATATTTTTTTTTTTCAATATAATAAATATTTTGTAAATCCATCAAAAATATTCTACTTACACATTTTTATGGATATGTTTCGTAAACAATAATGTTTTTTAAGTACAATGCAACAGACAAAATTAATATAACAATGTTATATTTAAAAAAAATTATAAATAAATTTATAAAATAACATACATTGTTTCACAATGTGTATACACAATTAATTCATTGAATAACAAGTGACAGAATTTTGAAACGAAAAAAATAAAATACAAACAAACATTTTTACAAATTTTCCTACATTTTATGTATAAAACGTTCACAAACATTACGAAGGCGCGATTTTTACTAATTTTTTTTTTTTTTAAAAAAGCTCCATTTATAAAAGCTTCATTAAACTAACGATATAAATAGTCATAATTTCACGAACTCTGTTCCAACAACGACACACATATCCACATTAGCACTAGTGATAACTTATGTACTTCACATGTGTTTTTTTTTTGTACTCGTAACAGTTAAACTGGACAGTAACCACACTATCATAGAAATAGTGACTTCCAGTTTTTATTTTAAATAAAATATCATCATAATTTCTAATACATTTGCGCTAATGAAAGTATTATCTTTCCAATAATACACTTTTTATTTGTATTAATTTATTGCTAAAAATGCTAGGTTTTCTTCGCTGGAATAATTCCACAATTTTAAAGTGTTTTCTTTTTGCATACACGCAAAAAGAGAATGCACATGTATTAATAAAACAAGGCTCAGACCAAAAAAAAAGATTAAATGTTGCTACTATAGTAATGATATATCAATAAATTATTTTAATTTTAACCAAGTACAACACACATAAAACAGATAAATAAATTTGTTGTTAATTGCATTTATTTTATTTAATAAAAAATATGCCTTCACCTCATACTTTATACCTCTAAGTATAAATATTAAATATAAATAAATAAATTGGTCTACAATTTGTGTTAGTAATTCCTTCACCGTGAAATAATTTGATATTAGTTATAAATTAAAAATAAATAAATAAAGTAACAAGATTAAATTTTTGTAAAAATGTGTCCACAAAAGTTTGTGGTCGCCCTACAAAATTCAAAATGGCGAATAAAAGTAGTTGCAAACGTTTGCTAATGATAATATTTGAACCCAGACATGTCTAAATATTGCAAATATGACACATTTACACAGACATAGAATACTGTATTTTCTAAATAAACAAATAAAAGTAAAATTATTTTTATTTATATATAGGAATGAATTTCCAATTGCTTTATATCTCGATTTTATATTAGCTCAAAGTAAATCTATTCTTTGGTTCGTATGTTTTTTTTAAGTAATCTTCTCTTAACTTAGAGGCGACCACACATTTTGAGTATTTAATGACTCGGCTGCAAATAGTTTTGTGCTCGCATATAAATATTGTTTATCTATGAAAAATAATGACAATAAACTTACTTTCTTGCTCGTAAGATTGCAAGAACGAATTCATCGTTTTCCTTCGTTTACTCTTTAAGTAACTCGTATCTAGAACATAACAATTTTAGATAAATAAAAAATTCACACACAACTCAAACTTATCTTTTCTCCGTTCACAAATTTGATAGCACCGGCTATTCGGAAAGATTATGATTTATACCAAATTATGGTCATAAATCATAATCTTTATTATAACTTAGGTAGTAAGATAACTAGTCTTTAAGTATGACGGCACATGTGATCGCTCTATGAAAGATAAACAATAAATATTATATGGAGTATTTATTGGATAACGTATGTATATTCATGACAGGGTCGACGACAGTAACTTATGTTTTGAGGCCCAAAGAATGTCATCTAAAGTGGGAATCACTTCAAGAGAACGAGGCCTATGTTTAAGAGTGGAAGCCATAGGTTGATAGGCTGGTGGTAGTGATGGTAGGATGGTGACTTTATCACTCATGTGCTGACAGAGAGTGAGTGAGAACGCACGTAAAGTCTTTTAAGACAGCTTTTAAGTCCGAAAAAAAAACTGCTACGATTAATTGTCGATTTCCCTCGAGTGAGAATATAAATGCCGCAATCATGAAATGCAAGGACAACTTTAATATTCACTAAAAATTTGTATAAAAATTTATAAAAATTTGGCATCGAAGCACAACTACCAAGGTTTTTAAGGAAAAGAGTGCTCGATAGGACACGATTTGGGGAAGAGTCGGATATTAATTTTTTGTCTTCCCTTTCTCGGACATTGGACGCGACAATTTCATCGGAGAATATTGCTTTTTAGTTGTTGAATTTACTGCCATCGACGGGCGCATAGTAGCAGCTGGTTTCGTCGAACTCCGAGGCGGTCGCGTGCGGAGCTACCGCCATGTATAACGCGTAATGTTCCGCATCGGTCAGTTCCAGGTCGTCTTGGAGCTTGCGGAAAGCGGAAGCGTCTAACGCCAACACGCTCTCGGCGACGAGAATAGTTCCGCCGTCGGTCGGCGGAAGCGGACCTACGCTGGCTCCGCGTCGCAGGGAAGTCTGCGACGCGGAGCGACCCACCTCGTCTGCTTCCCCGTGCAGGGAAATATGCGTCACGCTATCCGCATAGCTCAGTCCCGCACCCGACGCGTTATCCTTCAAGGACGCGTGCGAGACGGACGACTTGAACTTTGACGGACGGACGCCCGACACGCTACTCACGGACCGACCCACCGGCTTCGACTTCTTCTCTTTCCTGCCCTCGGATTTAATGCTGGGCGCTGGCGATTTGTCTCGCCTGCGGAACAACCGCGAGAAAAACGAGCGTTTTTTAGGCGCCGGCGGTAAGGCGGGTTCGCTACGAGCGGCGCAAAGTTCCGTGCGCGGTTCCGGCGTGCGAGTTATTGGCAATTGACGGCCCGGCTTCAAGAAACTATCGACGGAGGTCTGACTGGTCTTGAAGCCTTCGACGGACGGAGCTTTCCGCACGCGTTTCGGCGGCAGAGGCGGTGCTTCTTCGTCGTCGCGTTTCAAGGGCGAAAATTCTATAATGGGTCCGCGGTAAGTTTGCACCTGCACATCCTCGTAAGCCGTGGTGTCCGGTTCCGCAATGCGTATTGGGTTTTTAAACGCGAGCTGGAGGCTCGTATACGTGCCGGCGTCGTTGAAATCTTCCGCGTCCGCATCGAGGTCGCGGTTGCGGTCGTCGGACACGTTTTCCAACCGCGTGCGGTTCTCCGTGTATATCTCGTCGAGTTCCGCGACTTGATCTAGTAAGTCGTCCAACGTGCGTTCGTTGGAATCTTCGAGCACTTGGACGTCTTCCAGTACTACGTCTACCGCGTCTACGACATCTACGACGTCTACGGTGTCTACGGCGTCGACTGACGGAGACGGGGAGTGGACGGGGATGGGAGAGGAGTCGCAGTCGATGGTCGGTTTGTCCGTGTTGTTGTTAGTGTCTCGCAGCAGCAGAGTGAGCGCCGCGAGATCGGGCAGCGGTTTCCTGGCAGTACCTGCTAACAGTTCGGGCAGGTACTCGAAGTCGACTGGGGGGCTGCAAGCGCCGTCGGTGGTGCGTCGCAGTTGGATGTGCACTCGCGCGTGTCGGTCGGTGTCGGGGCGACGGTAGGGCGGAGTGGTGACCGCGATGGCGACCTGCTTGTGCACAAGGATTATGTGCGCGCTGGCCTCCCACACGCGCCGGTCGCCGTCCGTCTCGTAGAACACGACGGCCGTCTCCTCGCGAATCACCTGGTAATTATATGTTAAAAAATATGTTAACCGAGCATCACCGCGAGAGATATAGAAATATAATATGAAATAACTATAATAATATTACCTTCTCACAGAGCAGAATGAGCTCCGTGCCGCCCTTGGCGGTGCCGGAGCAACTGCTCATCCGCATGATGAGCAGATCGCTCATGGCCTTCTTGTCGTAGATGATGTCGGAGACGACGGGCGCGAGGCCGTGTCGGAACGACTGCGATCGCTCGTCGAACAAAAACACTTGGAAGCAAAGTCGCACCGCGTTCAGGTCGATGCTCTGCGGTTGGTTCTTGTGGTCGAAGCCAGCTGAAAGGCCCAAATTCAATATATTTCAAACATTTTGATTAAAGTTAAAATCCGGACCACTCATTAGACGATTTATTTTAAATATTTGGAAACAGTGATAATTATATAAAAAAAACATTTATATTTCAAGATAGTTTCTTAATTTATACACAGTTTATTACACTAAGGGCCTTTTTCACCGTCTCTGAGTAAAGTGTCAAGTAGGTTAACCGCCATTTAAAATCACCGGTAAGGAAGTGTACAAGTTTCGCCATCTTCGAGTACAAGGGTAATTTCAATGAAATTGACACAAGATACTCGCCAATTAGCTTTACTTGAAAAGTAACTAATCAACACTTTACTTGTAGTTGGTGAAAAGTGCCTTAAGTGAGTCAAAATAAGAATAAAATCCAAAATTAATAATAAAACTTGTTTTTAGGAATTAATCGAAATGTTTGAGATATTTTATTGTTATTCAGTCTGCAATGCACGTCTCGTAAATGAATTCAGCGTGTGTTTTATATTATACTTTCCAATAGAAAAAAAAGGATAATGTTGAGTTATAAGGTTTGATATAGAATGAAATGATAGAAAACGTCAAATGAGATTCACTTTGCCCGTATACCTATAATGTGCAGTCGATAACAACTTTCTTAAATAGTTAATTTAACGCGGAGAGAAATGGATTACGAACAATCTTGGTCTTGACTTGAGTGTTTATTGAACTTATTAGTCTGTCGCTGTCACGGTTACCGTCTATCTTTAAACTTACGCTTGCATGATTAATATGGAGGACAAAAAGAGACTATAATTTGCCTCGAAAACTAGAGCAGAATGAGTATTTTTCGCGATTGTTCATATCATATGCTATAATATGTTTCTTTTGCTTTCTTTTCTCAATGAATTTAAGACTAGATCAACAGAAAGTACAGTTAGTTTAATGGTTATGAAAGAAAAGGGTCTTGGATCATTATGACGAAGCAACGCCGACACTGGCCCCGCACAGAAATAGCCTATATATATGCCGGCTCGTATTTTAAACCTTGCTACGTATCACGTCACGGAAATAACGGCGTACGCACACAAATTTTAATGTGATTTATTAAATACAATTTTTCATCATAATTTTACTGTTCATAAATTTGAACAATAAAATAACTTTTAGTTAGTTTACAGCTATTTTGATGAAAAGGAAGTAAACGTTGGACAAAAAGCGTGGTTAGATAAAACTGTTAAAAGTCAAGCTTTTCTCTAGGTTTATCTGCTGGTCTAAATGCGCCTACAGTAAAAGTTAAATTGGTTCAAAAACATTATATTTTTATAGAATTATTTATTATTAGAATCATGGATGAGGTGGATAGATCACGATGAATAGTTGGTTATGGATAACGCTCCTTAAAATGTCAAAATTAACAAAATACCAACCATTGCTTGTGTTATGGCGACGGTAGCCACCTATCATGTTTGTGGACCGTCAACCTGTCTGTCAATCTTGACATACATTCTATTTTCAGCTCAAATAAAAAGTGCGTTCCTAATAAAAATAAATAAAAATAATCATCTCTTGGTATGAAAATAAGTTTCCCATTCTAACTCGTATAACTTTTTAGATATTATTAGAATGCGCGAATGTGTTACAGGCCTAACACGAAACGAGTCGAACAGTAAAATAGATCGTAAAATCAACAATGCGGTTGTCGGTCTGTCTGTTTTCTGTGCCGATGAGTTATTGAAAGGTATATGCGTTTAACTCGTAAAAAATAGAATTAGTGAATTCTCGACACATTAATTTTTTTTTTACATCAATGACTGTAGGCAATAAAGTTTTTTTTTAAATTTATTTATTATTCTCATAAAATTAACAAAGATATTTGGTTTTGGTGACCGAGTGTATATTATATATTTTGATTGAGAAAAAAGCTATAATTAAATAATTGTTTTAGCATCAAATGTCATAAAAAATTGTATTGTCTAGAAAGTCATGAAATTAAATAATTTTAAATAAAACAGTCATAATGACTGTACTCTTAGGGCTTCTTTCACCATCTGTCAATTAAAGTCACCGGTCACTGGGTGATGGAGCTGATATACCTACCTTTGTTTGTACGGTAAAAGTCCCAAACATTAAAAAGAAAATAATAAAAAAAATCGCCTATCGAAGGATGCACTAAACCGGGTGCATAATTTAATAAAACATAAAATTATTCCTAAAAGTAACTAATCAACACTTGTAGTTGGTGAAAGAGGCCCTTTCTCTAATATCTTCTAAGAAGGTGATGATCTATATTACTACTTCTTACATAGCATGAGTAGGTACGCTGAAGTTTGGTATGAAATAAAAAATAAAAAAATATGTTTATCATTTCGGGTTCATGTATTGTAGTTTATCATAGATTTTTTTTTATTTGTATAGTAATATAAGTTAGTAGAAAACTCCAGTATAATTTCGACCAGTCCAATCATTTTAATAATACCTATTGTATTTCCCATTCGCCAAAACTGAACTGAACTGAAGTGAAGTGAAGTGAACTAAAGTATATTGTGACGTGATCGCGTCTCACTCAGAAACTACGCAATGACGTCAACGACGTATATACGAAAGCAGACCGAAATAATTTTATGTATAACAGCACAGCACGCGTTAGGTAAATGAACTGTCCTATCATAAATTCGTTTTCTGATTGAAATATTCAAAGTTCTAAACTTTTGAAGCTCCGTAATACATGTGCCAATTATTATTTGCCAAAAAAAAATTTTTTTTAGGTTGGGCCACCCTTATCACTTAGGTATAAAAAAATTCGCGTGCGCCAGCTAGTATAATATAGAAGAAGATGGAAAAGTAGGGTAATAGTTATGATAATGGTAGTGGAGCCCAAGAGGGGATTTTTGGATTTACTCGAGCGCGTCAGATATTGCCAATGTATATTCTCCACGTGTCTTCGATAACGGATATGTATTAATCTGCCGGTTTGGTTGGTGGAGTTGGTGGGGTTTGGTGGGGGTGGGGGTTAAATTTTAAATACAACTCGAGCGCGTCAGATTTTCAGAAGGGATGTTAAATGAACCTAAACTAAGCTCCCATTTAAAATTCAGACGATTCGGATGTAACGCAAGCTCGTGGCAGCTTTTTGAAAATGCAAAAATGATTTTTGGCGATTGCCATTTTGTAATACTCGAGCGCGTCAGATTTTCATACAGACGGTTCAGCCTGAACTCCTGATTGTGCTGATTCTTAATCTGACGATTATATGGAGGATTTTTTTAAATACAGCGCCTACAAAATTTTGAACGCCTGTAGACGCTCAACCCACCGCTGAAATTAAAAACTTCATATAACCTTTTCGTCTTCCTACAATCTAATCTTAAAAATCCAATAGGTCCCAACGACGCTCGAGTGACTCCACATTTAGCATCGTGGGCTCCCCTACTATAAATATGATCATACCATTTTTACTTTAAATCATAATAATTCTTACCTGAAGCGGTAAGCATATCAATAAAAATAAAGTCACTCGTATTATATACTAAAAATGTGATATGTAGGTAATAATTAATAATTAAACAAAACTTTTACTTGTATTTAATATAAAACGATAAGTTACTTACCTGTAGTAACCTTTTAATTTCAATTAAATTTTTATGCGAACTACTGCAACTTTAAAAGTTGCATTTGTTCGGTCAACCGGACAAACAACCGAACTACTGATACTGCACCCAAATAAGTGTAAATATATAATAGCTATGGCGTATGACAAATTACACTGTCATTTGCGTATTTAACGCGATAAATAGGCTCATGAAATAGGCCGAAGTTATTTATTTTACACATTACGAAATACCTAATTGTTAGTTTTTTCGTTTGGCAACACACTGTAATATTGGGATCTGGCGATGTAATTGAAAATAGGCTATATTGTATTATTATTGTTTTAAATTAATACAGCTGTAGATTTAAATTAAATTATAACCCCTTGCTTAGTGGGTACGCAGTTTAGGATACCAGAGCAATGGGTATCCTAAACTGCGTACTAAGCAATCCCTTTTGATGGTTTCCCATTGAATCGGTGAGAGAAGTGACTTACTTTTGAAGGGGTCCACATTCTGCTCTTGGCGCAGCTTGAGCGCTTCGGCGATGTCCCGACGCCGGACACATTGGATGCCCAAATTGTTGAAGGTGACCTTGTTGTCCGCTCCGTCCACGTACACGGTGCACAGACCCTTCTTGCATTGTTCCCGACCCACCAGGTTGTGGGGGTGAGGCCTATGCGGAACAAACCATGTCCATAGTTACAATCTAGGCGTAGAGAATAAAAACTGCGCCAGCGAATGATGAAATGCTACATTTGTTCTCTCTTCTTGTACGTAACAGAAGCTTGGATTTATGCGAAGGGCGCTATACTAACTGGTGCATATTAAGGTTCGTAAACTCGGGTAGTGCCCGTGGTCATAATTATCTGGATCATGTCCTAAAGGGTCTTAAGCACCATAATATGTTCCATCTCACCATGAGGGGCAAGATTGAGGGACGCAGAATACAAAAGTCATGACTGCGAATCGTTCGTAACTGACACGCGACAGGACAGTGGTGATTAGTTAGATTAGTTGACAGATTACTGTGGTTCAATTATGATGAGCCATAGGAGCTATTAAATTAGTGGCAGTTAAGGCTCCACAGTGAGGAACCTCATGACAATAAAACGCGTAAAAAGCCCGCAAGAAGTCAAGAAGTACCACCTTCTGTATCTGTCTCTTGACCCAACCATCTATCGACAGCCTCGGTATTTTTCAATATGACTATAGTTACCTCGTAGGTCAAGTTTAGGTACTTAATTAGCTTTTCCTTTTGTCATGCGAGACTATTATTATTATTATTATTATTGAAAGGCCTCAACTTTACTGATATAAGTAGTAGGTACCGCTATAATAATAAAAAATCCGGAAAAGCAGACATAACATGAGTTATCTAGCGCTAATCACCAGGTGGAGTGGTGCGAGTCTAAAAAAAATAATTAGCATATTTCCTATGTTTTATCCTCCTCGCGATATGGTTATCATAATTATTTAATTCCTCGAGTTTCCTCATAGAGATTGTGATTCATACGCGTGCGGGGGCACAAGTTTTTGCAAAAGTGGATATAGGAAAAAGGTTCGGTTAAGGCTTTCCTTCAAAACAACTCGTAGACGTCACGGTTTGGTGTTTATTTTTAACTTTTCGTGTGTCTCTAACGGTAACTTTAACCTTCTACTATATTGCAAACTTAATCTTTCAAGGGAAGCGTGGCAAATCATTTATATTATAACAGATGTTAGCAATATTTGTGTAATAAATAACATGAATATTACAATTTACATTTAATTTAGTTAAAGCACATAACATTATGATGACTTACAATTTGCTGCTTAATTTTAAAAAACATTTGCGAACCTCATGGCATTAAATGTATGGATGTGAATGACTATTACCTGTATGGCTTATCTTTGGTAACACAGGAGACGACCACAACTGCTTTGCCGGTCCAGCCGACGATCTCGATTGTTGGATACGTCTTCTTCTCGGGAGTACTGTTCACGCCGGGAATCGAACCCGCCGACCTACCCTCGCACTCATAACGAAACCTGGGGAAAGACCACTTCGCCTCAGATTCTCAGAACACAATACATTTTTGTCAAACAATAGAAGCTTCTGGGAATTTCAACACAGCAATAATATACCGAGTTTTTAGAAATATTATCGCATAACAATGTGTCAATGTCTAGTATAAAATTATATATATCTACAATAATATATGTTAAAACTGGAGAGTTTGTTTGTTTATTTGTTTGAACGCGTTAAACTTTGGAATTACCCATTTAAAAAAAATCTTTTTTGGTAAACCAATTTTCGAGGAAGGTATTTATTATTTAAGGGTCGTAAAGCAGATACAAAATACAAGCTGTGTGCTACGAAGCTGTGTGGTAATTCCAGCTTTGAACATAAAGATATGACTTGTACGCGTATGAAGTCGCGAGCTAAAGCTAGTTGTAACATAAATTATGATAATATGTGAGTATGGCCTTGGTGTAGGAGGGTTACCGACCCGGCCTGATCACACGCACGCACGCACAGTGCGTGCAAGGTGAAAGTAAAATAAATGCAACTGCACCGAGGACAGCCACTTTTACTCTATTGATTCAATGACGACCAAATACAATCGTTTTTATTTGGATTTCAGTAAGTTCTGTTGCAGTTTTAACAAAGCCAAATAGATCTACAGGAGATTTTCTTACTATACTTAATCTATGACCGGAACAATCATGTAATTATTTACCTTGAACTGATACAACAGCTATAAATTGTCGTCTTAGGGCCAGCGCGAATTGGAGGACGGCACGGTCAACTATTTTGATTTAATCATAGAATTTTGAACCTTAACGCCTTTCAATATTGTTCAAATTTCATTCTTAATTATATTAAACGCTCTTTTAAATTTCTATGAAAACATTTAAATACCGACTGACTGAGCTCTAATGTGCGCCGGACCTTATTTGTTGCTTCGCAAAAGACACAATGACATCCTTAAAATATAATGCACAATAAATCTTGACGTGATCATCGATATATAGAAACCAAATTCTTACAATTCAAAAAATTGTATTTACTTTTTTAAATGAGTACTTGTGTATTATACATAGTGGCCGGTAACATATATTAATTTAAAACCATAAAAATAAAAGACATAAAATATTATACTTGTCCATTATTATTGATAGTGCCCGCCTTTTTTGGGTTACTATAATTTTATTGTTATTGCTGTAAACATCGATCGCAAACATTATGCAAATGAAGTCATTGTGGTCAAGCAAAAAAACAACCGAATCGCGCCGCAATTTTTCCGCATTTTACTGAATTTGAAAATATATTTAGGGCCTCTTTCACCATCTCTGAGTAAAGTGTCAAGTAGGCTAACCACCATTTAAAGCCACCGGTAAAAAAACGTACGAATTTCATCATCTTCGAGTAGCATTACTCAAGGAAATTGACACAAGATACTCGTAACATTTACTTCGCCAATAAGCTTTACTTGAAAAGTAACTAATCAACACTTTATATTGTAGTTGGTGAAAGAGGTCCTTAGTGTGAACATTTTGTTGAAAGCAATAAAATTTATTTTTTTAATTAAAATTCGAATTTTACTTTCCCATTCGGTATGTTTCGGTTTAAACGACACCTTTTAGTAAGCATAACATCAGACGATAAATCACTTCAAATAGATGCTTTAATAGATTTTCGAACGAAATTGGACTATCGCCAAACGGAATGCAGAGAGATGAATTTTACTCTACATTTAAGCCACACTCATGACTAGTATGTTATAATACAAGTATTATATTTTAAAAAAAAGTATGTAAAGCACTCATTAAATTCACATTATGTTTCGAAAGACGGCTAACTACAATTTTCTAACTTTTTGGGAAAAATGGCCCATTATTGAAGTAGTGTATCTCGGGATCTGTTTGACGTACAGAGCTGCGGTTACACTTAAATTGTAGGAAATTTTGTCTTTTGTCTAAGTGCAGGTAAACCTAACACAACATATCCTTCGCTGTAATTTATTCACTTTAACAAACACAATCAAAGCCCTGCTGCGTTGTGTTATTTCATACTAATTAATATCGCGATCAAGCAGTTGTGTTGTCAGTTATCATCTAGAAACAACGCCAACGGAGCACCAGCCAAACCATTCGAAATTAATATGTTAATTTCATTCATTATCATTCTAATAGATGCCTCTATTTATAAAGTTTAAATGGACCAATGAACGAGGCAAAATTTCTATGGAATATGTAGTGTGTATGCAGGAATTAAGAAACAAATCCAGGCTAACAAACATTCAGTCTCCAATCAAATAAGTCAAGAAGTCATGGCAAAACTCAGCTACTATTTATGTTATAGTTTAATATTATTTGGCTAAAAACAGACGCAAACTCTATAAAAACTTTATAAAAACAGTTATAAATTTAAATTTTCGCTAAAAACGCAGAGTATTAAGAGCCAATTGTGATTTATTAAGAAAAATGTGTAATGTTTTATACTATTTACTAGTAACACCGAGATAAAAAATGTTTATTCTGGTAACACTGGCCACCACCGCATGATTATAACAAGTTCGTGTGGTTTTTAAGCCTTTTTTCTCCCGAAGCGTAAAATCAATGCGATTATTGTAATATGAAAAAATGACCACAAAGACACCTACATACTCAGGCAATTAAATAATTGCTCCTAACCTAAGGTGTAGGTCGGCATAACTCCGTGTCTAGTTTATGGTCACTTTTAATAGCATAACAAACCATTAAAAACTGTTTAACGTTTGCATCGAACAGTTTACGAATAATAAAATCATTAACAAACAAAATCTTCACTTGAAAGCTTAGATCTCGGCTAAATCGTAATACAAACGCAACTTTGAAATACTTATGTATTCTGGAGACGTTCACTTAAGTGACATAAAGTGTTCTTTTCACTAATAAAGCGTTACAACGACCCGCGATCTGTATCTGCACGTAAAATCACATTTGCATGGCAACAGAGCCATTTGTGTAAATTTAAACTGTATTTACTATGCAATAACGGTTTTATTGATAGAGCAACAACGTCTGATTGTAGGAAAATGATTGTAGAACACAACAATAAATATACCTAGATGCTAGATGCGACAGTCTTCTGAGAAAATATATAAAAATTGACTGCGCGCACACATCGACATAGAAAAACTTTTCCTAACAGCTCCATAAATGTAAAAATAAGTCTAAATTTTCCAGTGAAAAGCCCTGTATGTATTAAAATTCATTCGGCCAGAACAAATACTATAATAAAAATATTTTTTCTGGGCATTCAAAAGTGACCTTAAGTAGCGATCTAGAGGTGCAGACAGTTAATTTAATAATAAAATAAATAATTTTATAATAATTTTAATTCATTAATTAAAGAAAATTCAAGTGTTTACTTACTTTTTCTAATTGATTTTTGTATAATAATTTAATTTAATAATAAACTAAATAAACTTTGCGTTGTATAGTTTTAATTTTACTTTTATTTTTAGATGATCTCTCGGGATCAATATTTTTTTTTTCTGTATGTCTTTTCTTTGCATAGTGACAATGCAAACTTCCAAGATGATCGGTTGAGTAGTTAAGACGTGAAAACGCAACAAACAAACAAATTCACTCTCGCATTTATAATATATATATAAGTATTATAATTAGTGATACCAAAATACTCCAATGCAATATTTATATATGAAGGTTCAGTATACAATATGTGTGCAAAAGTCAGATAAAACATTAATGCAGTATACAGGAAACAAGCACGAGTAGGTATATTTGGAGTATGTTGTGATGGTCTAGTCGCGCATAGGACTAAGTCCATAAGTGGACAATCGTCAAAATTGAAAGTTTATGATATTTTGCGATAGCCATCATGAAAAATATGACGACGAAGAAGGCTCACCTGAGAGCTTTGCTCGCCGGCTGCTCTACAATGTTGATGCGTCGCTCGTGCCGATGCATCGCGTCCATAGACCTCTCCGGGTCCGTGCTCGATATGGCCTCAACTGTCAACCAGACACACACACTCACTCATCTGTCGTAGATCGTGTCGACTATTCTAACATTTAATTTAATAATTTTTATTCAATATCTAATGTTCATAGTAGAAGTAACGGACCCTCCTAGGAAGGACTCCTCCACTTAGAGAACAGAAATATTTGATACTTACAAAGATTGTGATCGATATTTTGTATCTTTGTATTGTATATTTTATTTTGTTTTATTTAAAATTATTAAATGTAAATTTAACAATGATATATTTTTACTATGATCCCAAAATAATGATTGCATACTTTAAAAATAAGTCGTGGCTGAAGACCATCTGCGAGTGGACCGAGATAGGTAAAATTAATATGAGGTGTTCCGAAGAGCAAAAGACAGAGGACTGTTCCAGGCTGATCGCCAACCTTGCTGTGGAGTTGCTCATGTTATTGGCGACGGTAGCCACCTACTATCAAGTGGATCATCAGCCTGTCTGACGATATTAACATAAAACAATATCTGGAATAACAGCGCTTTGTTTCGGTGATTGAGAAGAATCCTACCAAGGTCGTATTTGTTTGTATTATTGTCACCATCAACTGGTCCGTTAGTCTGTCTGTCGACCTTAATATTTATTTTAAAAAAATGTGTTAAAATAAAATACTTACGGACATCACTAATATTTACTTCGGTGTTGTCATTCTCTTCATTAGGAATGCCATCTGAAAGATGTAAAAATAGTCATATATATTTTTTTGTAACATAGCAACAATAAGGTAATGTACCCAAAACGTTACTGTACAAGTATATTTATGTGGCCAACCTATTAACATTTTGCTGCGAACCGAATGACAAACGACGCCGAGCCCAAAATAATTATAAATACTCAAATGTGTATGCCTCATCGAGTGTTTCTCCTATCTCTGAGACGACCTTTATTACATTTTTTTTAATAATTATAAATGCATTACTTAATTCCGCTGAGGAACGCTATGTCATTATTACGTTTGACAAAGAGAATCTTATTTATAATAACATTTAACATAATGGTTATTAGACTGTTGCTATTATGATTAAATAATTTTATAGTTAAAACACATAAATTCAGTTACTTATTAACTACAAACATATAATTTTCTTTTTATTGAGTCAAGGCAGCGCTTGGCCGCTATCTCACTTGATGTAAAGTGCAGATGCCGAAGGTGGACCACGCTTACTTACAGGTGCAGATGAGGCGACGAAATACAGTTGTTATTCAAAGACAAATTATGTATCTCATTTGACGATTTATTGTAGTAACGTAATTTTTTACTATTACACTTATGAGACAGTACAGTATAGAAATTTAACAGACTACATAATTATGATATTAGAATCTATAGATACTAATATTACCTATAAAGAGAAAATTTATATTTTTGTAATGAATAAACTCAAAAACTGCTGGGCCGATTTTAAAAATTCTTTCACCTATAGAAAGCTATATTATCAGCGAGTAACATAGGCTGTATATTACTTAGCTGCCAGTATGGGGACAGTGACCATCATACAGAAGATCGACGTAAAATAACAGCATGAGTGCTACCAAGTGCTACACTGTTGCTCACTGCCTTTTTTAGCATTTTGGCCATCTTTTGCACAATACATGAACATAAAAATAAAAATCTTGCAAGAAAAGTACAATGCATAATAATAGATAAAATTATTAGTAATGTTAATGGACTGCGGATAGACTTTGTTCGAATAATGATTAATTTTATATGTTTTCTTTATTAACAAACACGTTCGAAGTACTGATATCAATGATATTCATAGTAAAATGTTCTATTATGTTTATTATGTAAATTTGTAAAACTAAAAGCGCGGACGTAGGTATAGAGACGATTTTATTATCTATTTGTGAGTTTTCTCCAAAACAAATCATAGTTACTTCACTAATATATAAATATGTAAATAAATATTTATTTATTTATTTATTTACATATTTATTTTATTATTTTCTTTTTAATGTTTGGGACTTTTTACCGTACAAACAAAGGTATATATCAGCTCCGTCATCCCCGGCGATCGGAGACTTTAAATGGTGGTTAGCCCACTTGACAGATGGTGAAAGAGGGCCTAAATCTATTATGATCATATTTGTAGATCAGTAGATTAATAAAAACACAGCAATGCTAAAGTCCATGCATGAAACTATTGTGGAAACTAATTAACTATTATGAAATTTGTAAACTAAAACTACTACAGACTACCGAATAGTAGCACTACTTGAAACTACGGTCAAACTTTTACGCGTGCCAAGCTAGTTTTAAATAATCAAACATGCTCAAATCTACGCATTAAAAAAAAACTAATTAATTTCATATTCAATAATAATCATGCAAATGTGTTTACTCTTTTGAAACGTATAATTATGTTACAACGAACATTTATAAATTATTATTTTTATTTAAATAATAGTGATTCATCATCCTTATCTGTACATACCACGCTAAAATATGGTGATATTTTAGATTATTAATATTTTAAGTTGAGTACAATAAAAATTGCTTTAGAGCTTCTTTCACCACCTCTGAGTAAAGTGTCAAGTAGGCTAACCGTCGTTTAAAGCCACCGGTAAGAAAGAGTACAAGTTTCACCATCTTCGAGTACTCAAGCAAATTACTCAAGGCTAATTTCAATGAAATTGATACAAAGATACTGGTAACATTTACTCGCCAATTAGCTTTACTTGAAAGTAACTAATTAACACTTTACTTGTAGTTGGTGAAAGAGGCCCATAATTCACTGTCATAACTAATTTTCATTTAGTCATTAAGTAAGTTATTAATTGTATAAACATTACTGTAAGTTTTCATTAAAAATAAATAAATAATTTGTTTTCTATTTGGTTTAAATATCAGGTTTTATTAGGTTTTAATAACTCAGGGAAAAAGTTATTATTATAGTTAAGATTTTTTTATTATAATAAAATAATAATTTATTATAATTTTATTATAATAAATATTATAATAAAATTATAATATTTTATTATAATTTATAATAAAATTATAAATTTTATTATAAATTTATAATAATTTATAAATTAATATAATTATATTAATTTATAATTATATTATTATATTATATAATAGTACAGACACTTAAAGTTTTTTTTTTAAATACCTGCCTTTAATGGTAAATTTCCTAGTCGGTTTATTCAGTTTTTCATTTTTGATCAACACCACAGAATAATCCTGGATCCAGAACTTGGGTAATGCGAGCACTTCACCAACAATACCCTCAAGCATCATGATAGACGACATCACACATAGGAAACTTTTAGTAGACTGAGTCAAATCAATATATGACACACAATCTCGGCTTTAGAACGCGATTTAATTCTTCATTTATTACAATATAAAAATATAATTATCATATTATTATACCGTAACTAAAATTTAAAGTAAGCTATCCAATAGCTGGATGTAAAGTTGGTAATGTCGCACTTGAAACTGACTACAATAATATAAATAAGCTCCGCGCTTTAACTAAGGATTCGGCACATGTCCGACAGGTCGGGACGGCTGTAGTAGTTGTAGTATAAAACTGAACTACTTACGAGATGTTACCAGTTCAGCAAGATGCCATCTTGGTCGCAAGCCGCACCGCCACGCCGGATATGTACGGAAGCCTAAAGACTAGCAAAATTTTAAGGAAACATTGCTCATACGACGTAGATGACTGCGTAACTATGAAATGGGTTTTTCCGAAACCCTGATGACGGTTTACGGTAAATATTAAATTAATTAATAAGTCAGGTTTAGTAAATAAACAACACATAACTACCTATAAGTAGGAGCTTCGCAGTCTTGAACCGACCAGTCAATTTAGCGGCATCAACAACCCTTTTACAGAAGACGACTGTGAAATAAGACTAAAATCACCTACCAATAAAGCACCTACACACGGTCCTAAAATCGGTGGCAACATCAGGCCAGTGGTAGGACCCTCCTAGATCACTTAAGCGTCTATTACACTATTCAATTTAAGGAATTCTATTTAGAGACCTTGGTAGAGAGCTCGCGATTACACACGTTTCAATTTGATTTCTAAATCGTATCAACAGCCGTGTTTAGAAATCAAATTTAAGGACCTTCAATTTCTCCAAATCGAATCCGATCTGTTTCTAACTGCGATCACACTATCCGATTTCCTAGATTGGACTGTAAGAAATCGGATAATGTAATCAAAGCATTAGATCACTGCCTAGCTAGATCGTTTAAATTTTTTATAGAAAAAGGGGTGCGGACGAAGTCACGGGCAATGTTAGTTAGTATATTATAAATATTTCACAATGGGTCGATGAAATATTTTAACAAAACTTAAAATTTAATAATAATTAAGTAACATAATCATTATTAATATCAATATCAATTGTTTCAAAATGATCCGAGTTCTATATTTAAACACACCTCACCCAGAGCTATAGTTACTTCCATATAAATTTTAAGACAAATAAAAAATACTGTCAGAGTAAAATTTCTTCTGATATAGACTTTACTACCGTTGCTAATTATGTTTATTTGTTATATATTTTAATAAATTAAACTCTATTATTTTTATAAGATGCATCTCAAGCCGTGCAAAAGATCCGACATTGCCTTATATGGCAAAGTTAAGGAAAACTTAAGCTGGGTTAGTTACGATAACACTCACATTGTATTATTATAATAATATAGATTATGTAATAGTAATGTAAGATATTACTACTCAAATGCATAATATAAAATGCATAATACAAAAGTTGGCGAAACAGAACCACATGTAGGAGTAAGTACATAAGTATTCAAAATAAGAAAGTTGGCGAGTACGTCTACACTCCCTTTATCGATATGATGACGGTGGCGCCGCCACCGTGTGGCCCATTTTATTTTTATTTTTAGACGATCCCTCGGGCACCAAACATTTTTCGTATGTTCCTTTCGTATAATAAATAAAATATTTTTATATACAATTATTTTTTAGATACAAAAATAACAGTTAATTATTTTATATGAAATCTTATTATGTAATGTATTAAATTTATAACGCAATATTTATATTTTTTGCAAATCACGAAATTTAGATAAAACCTCGCCTTTAGTGCTCCAAGATAAACTCTTCACAAGTTTGCATATATACATACATACATATACATAGCATATATACATGAAGTAGGTATTTTATTTATTAAAAGTAATCTTTAATAGACTTTTACACAAGAGATTATAAATATAAATCTGATAAAGTTTTTGTAGGTTGACAATATCTCTATATAGTTATGTAAAAATTACGTGTCACGTTGTTTCAGGCCAATGAACTCCCTAAACTACTGAACCGATTTTGATAAAACTTCGTAACTATGTGTAAGTTGGTCCAACTTAAAAGATAGGATAGTTTTTATTTTGAATCCGGGCGAAGCCGGAACGTGTAGCTAGTAAAAATATATGAAATTTTTATCGCTGTGACGCCATCGTCACGGCCATTTTTTTATATAAATATATTGTTAGACATAGGTTAGACACTATAAAAAATGGGTCAAGAAGTGAAAATGGAAAGGAAAACATGTGACAAGTTCATCATCTGATCATACAAAAGGAAATTAATATTTGGGCTATCAATTTTACACCTGATATACTTGAATATTGATTCTGTAACCACTTTACAACAAGTACATCACAGTATTGAGCATTGATAAAACATAATATAACATTATCATTAAATATATAATTTGCACTTAACTAATGTGATTATAATTTGTTGCATTTGAAATGCAAGTAGATAATAACATAAGATTAACATAAACTTTTATACAGTATAGTGTATAGTAGTACCAAACATTTTAAAACGTGTCACCAAAAAATTCATGCCAAAATTTTATAAAAACCAAAAATTCATAAAGGTCACATGAGAGCAAGTGATAAATATTTTTATCCTCTACATGAAAGAGTTATACTTATACTTCAGAATATTTTAGACTAAGAGGTGCAGGATTAATTGGCATTTTTCCTTTTCTAATTTGAAAACAATCAAATGTGTGTTTCACAGATATACTTATGTTGTAGTGTGTAGTTATAAGTCCAAATATTAACAGGACAGGTAGAATTTTTTCCTTTTCTATTAACTATTATTTGTGCAGAAGAATAAAAATTTTGTAGGTAATAGATATAATGTCTCCCATAACACTAATGTAATTGTTTATGTGCTTAGTAAATAGACAGGATGATACATTATGATGGTTTAGAGATTCATTCACACCAATGACTTGCACAAACCTCATTCATACAATAATACAATGAATCATCATCCTATGCAGACTAGCTTATTTTGTTGTGAGGATAAAAGTTTGTCATTTTCATAATAAATGTCTGTTCTCAGTCTAATAAATATTACCTACATACCTGTGTCTTCTTGAAGAAAATGATAGACGTAGTATAGTCATATAATATCAGTGGCTTATTAAGGCTGGGTTGCACCATCTAACTTTAACTATAACCAACGCCGCAACTTGAGTTAAAATAACGGTTAGGCCGAAAATGAGTTGCACCAGTTAACAAATAATCATAGCTGGTTAACTGGTGCAACTCATTTTCGGCCTAAAACTCATTTTCGGCCGAAAATGAGTGCGAATTAACTGAAGTTGCGACGTTGGTTATAGTTAAAGTAAGATGGTGCAACCCAGCCTAAGTCAAGTCTAGATCACTCAAAGTTTCAGTGCACACAAATCCAGTTTTTTTTTTTATAAAATCATATTATTGTAATAGTAGCAGGGCGCAATGTGTTCTGTAGAATAAATAGACAACTAGTGCGGCATTAGTAACCATCTTCATACATAAGAGCAATGTGAAATAACAGCAGATGTGCTGTTTTGTTTTGATGAGGCTGTGGCTCCTATCCCTTAGTACTGAAGGTAGCCTGGATACTCTTCGGTTGTTGCTTAGTGAGACTGTATCTACCCTATATTTATATAAAGTATGTACTTGACTATTAAAATAATTTTTATGTGACATAAATTATAATATAATATGTAAATAGGTAACAAAATTTAAACACTAGAATGAAAAGTTTTTTAGAAACAAGTGTCTTTAGATTATATATTGCTTCCTCTTTTAGTGGTCCATTTAAATACCTATTGAGGGTATTAAACATCTATTTAAAGTTAGCGCTCAGTTACAAGCCTAAAATGAAAATACAAAAATAAAAAATCTTGAAAAACCGAACTGCAAAAGGGTATAAAATGAGTCAAGGTCATCATGAAGAGTGTTAAATGCACAATGTTTGCATTTCGGTTATAGCTGTGCATCATTTGTACATCTTTAAAGGTAAACCATAATGTTTATTTTAGTTAAAATATTAAGTAGGTGTCTCAATATATATTATAAAGTAATATATAATTTTTCTTTATGATGGAATATAATAGGCAGAATTCATATATTATTGCTACCAAACACAAATCTAGAGTTTAATATGCATTAAATTGCATATTAAATAAAACAATAACTTCTACTGGGATTTCCAGTAGAAGTTATAAATATGAGATGAGCATCCTCTAGGAAAGGATTTTGGAAAACTTCAACTCGATGTGAAGCCGGGGTGGGTCGTTAGTTACATATATATAAAAATAAATAGATTAAGCATTGTCGTTTTTTTATTTTAGCCAAAAAAGCCATTTGACTTTAATTTTTTTTATTCTATTGAATGAAAATCATCCAATATGTTACTTTTTTCTATACTTTATTACAAAAAGAGATTTTAGGTTTTTTGTTTTGAATAAACTACTTAGCTTTGATGACGGTATACATATCTTTTAACAAGTTGTTTAAAAGATTTTTTTGTGGTAATTAACCTCATATAGGTAACTAACTAGTTAACGAGACCATTTATTGAATTCTATCAGTTGTGGCTGTTAACACCATAAGTAATGCCTAAACCTCATTTCTATAGCATATTAATAAATATGAAATAATATTAATAATTTTTCAAACATCCATAAAATTTTACTCAGTCAAACAGAGATAATATGTAAATTACATGCAACTAGGAACATACGAAATATTATAGATAAAAATACTAAACACCCACATCAAATATACATTTTAAATGGGAAGAACTTGTGTGTTAATTAAAATTTAATTAACTTTAACAAAAAAATTGATAACTTCAGACACAATTTAAGAGATAGCAAACTTTTATAGACTTTAAAGATTTTCTTAGTAAGACTACATATAGTAAAGAATAAATATTATAGAATGCTTTAAATATTGAGATAAGCCAAAATAAGAAACATTCTACACAGATTTCCATGGACCGTGTGGAGCTGAGTTTAAGATATTAATAGAACTAACACACTCAAGCAGTGAGCTAAATATTACAACATATTGAGCAGCTAATATACTTTACTAACTAGTGTTCAGATGAGCCTGTGCTGTGCCTCAGGCTAAATAAAAAAAACTAGGTCTTGTGCAAGTGCTATAACTGAGTCTACTGCCATTCATACCAACGAAAGCGTTTTAGGGCAAAAACATGCATTTCTTTCACACCGTTTACCTCCGCCTTGGTCCATCGCACTTTTTTAAGAACGTTTCTCGTCTGCGATCACCTCACACCACAAGCAGCATGGAGACGCACATCACAGACTACTATTCGACATAACACTGGCCGCTAAGAATAATGAGGTGATTAAGAGCACTCGAACACAATGCTTTATTATTTGAACACAAAACGTTTACACTCGATCGCCAGTTCACAACGCCGTCGTAAACTAAAGACGTACCTCCATGGACATGATCCTATAATAACTGTCTCTTCGCTCGTCCAAGGAACTAGTTATCAAGGTCTCGTCTCAGCCGCAGCACGGTTCCAAGAAATACAACGCACAGGTTATGTATTGCGATATAACGGGCGGACTGACACTTATTTTTGCACTTACTAATCAATCACAAGAGCAGATAATTCAATGTGATCTTGCAAACTAAAATACGACATTAATTTTAGAACAAATCGCAAAGTTGAAACCACACTTTTCTTTGGCGAGTGAACGTCAAATGTGATGATAAAACGAGCGTGTGTGCGTCAACACCTAACCGCACACGACGAACGACTGATCGCGATTGGCCATAATTGTCACATGGTCACGAAGTGACGTATGCGGACACGGCGCATGCGCGTTGTGAATTCAAAACTTTTTGTACGCGAATGAAAGAGAAGCTATTATCGGATATCTTGTCCGCTGTTGTGTAATTTAATTTCCCGCGTAAATTTTAATATATAAGAATCTAATGCTTTTTTTAACATACATAGATTGCGTACATTCACAGATATTAAGACGGCAGAATTTATAAGAATAAAATTTATTCTTATAATAATAGAATAATATTGTTTGTATCCGCTTATTAGGTATTTATTTTGAAATCATCTTTACTTACTTTATTTAACTATGTACTAGCTACTCACTCCCGGCTTCGCATGAGTGATTTTTTCTCTGTAAATTAAATACAAAACCTTCGTTTAACGCACTTTTTATTAGTATTTAATCCATTGCGTAGTTTAAAAGATCTAAACGTAGGTACATACAGAGGGACAGACCGCAGGAAGATGTACCTACCTATTAATTCAAAACAAATAAAACAAAAGCACAATTTTGGGCATATTTTAATTTCGAAATAGAACAGTGACTCAGAAGGCTTTATAAAGATCCTTAGTATTTCGGAGCGTGTGACGTGTGTGGGGGTGAGTTTCAGGAATAATTCAGTGAATTTAGGAGGGTGACTCATGCTTTAGTTACTTACGCATGATCGCAAGCTATTTATTTACATAAGCGATGCAGGATATCTGTATAAAATTATAGGGATAATAATTTATTATATTAATTTACTTATATTTTAGGCGAACATAAAATGCTTTGTAACTTTGTAACTGTTAAGTTGTCTCCTCTATGCAAGAAAGTACGATTATGAGATAATCAAATGTCCTTTCTCTAGGTGCATGATTACATGATTGTGTACACATTAAATCCAACCGGTGCCTGCCGTTTTATTTAGCCAGACGAGCATTATTACCTATTTGTCTATTTTTATAAGGATAAAATATGAATTCCATATTTTAATATTGGCGTTATTAATTAGTCTACTATCTACCAATACCTTAACATATCAAATATATGTTATATCAACTATCCTGTGTATATATCAACTTAGTAAGTAGTATGTCAATGCATTCCCAGGTTAAAAATTGTTTTAGAATTTTTTTTATTTAGGTCAATTACTAAACTAAATAATACTTAGTATAAAACTTACACCGTATGCTCGTATCGTATGTAAGGTATATTAAATTCAAGACAGAGGAGCCTCTATGGAATTGTGGGCTCCAGTATAACAGTGAAACACTTATTTATTTAATAAATAAGTTTCAAAGAAACAATTTTAATCGTATCTAATTTTATACTATATTTTTACTTATTTAATAAAAAAAATCCAAGATGTTTAGGTGAAACCCCGAAAGAATTATTTATTTCATTATAGCACCCAAGATGTCATTTAATCTTGAATATTAATGAGATGTCATCAGCGAACAATACAATATTACAATATCGTGTTTGTTCACAAAAAGGTAAATCATTGATATAATCAAAATAAAAACGAAATCTTGAGACACGCCTATATATTAACTGTATAGTTTCGAGAGTATTTTTACCATTGTTTAATATTTGTACAAAAATACAATCTTTGTATTTTTCAAATAGGTTCACTGGTTCCGGAGATTACTCTTTACATATAAAAAAAACTTACAAGCCAGTTTTCTCTCTTTATATTATTATACTTATATCAATTTTTAATAAGTTCTAACAACTGAGGTCAAGTTATTATTGTTCAAACTTTATCAACCCTCTTCAATTGCCCAAGGGTGTTTTGAAAAGTACTTACAATCACCCTTAATTCACGTAACCCTTTTCACATTTTGTATTTTGACCAAATGTGGTACTTATACTTGTTATACAATAGTAATGTACATTTGTAATGTGTTAAGTAAGGACTTGACCTGACTGCTTTAAACTTGACGTACCTGCTTTGGAAAACTCAAAGAAAAATTGTGCACTTGACTTGAGTGACTAATAGTCTCGGGATCTGCTACCTTTAATTTTAATTTTAATTTTGCCTTTTTCGTTTTAAAAAAAAAAATTACATGACTTATTATAAAATAAAGTCGCTATTCGCTTTGGTCTATATCTCCTCTAACTTCTTTTAAACCGCCTAACTTATTTGGATGCGGTTTTCACCAAGAAAGAATGATAAACAATTAATTTTAATTTGTGTAAGTATATAGGTATCTATATAATTTGTAGAAAAAATTTGATTTGATTTGATTTGATAATCGTTTATGAGCATCAAGACTGATGCAGACTGACTGTATAGGAGTACGTTGTGCCTGGTTTCTGATTTTGTGATATGTCTGTTCTGGGCCTTTTATTTCGACTCTCCAAGGCTACTGTTCGAAATGGTACAGCTAAACGCCCCGCTGTTACAGTAGTACAAGTACAACCAAGAAGTACTAAGTACTCGTGTAATTATTTCACATCAAGCCGTTGAGAACCAGCGACCTTTGCTCGCAGAGATATACTATTTCGTTGTTGAGAACCAATTAATAATGAGATTTTTCAAAACTTATAACGATACTTTTATTAATTTGGATATTTTCCATTTGTTGAAATCATCGTTGATCGTGTATAGTAAACACATTACTATTAAGTGGGTATATCTTGTATAATCGGGGTACCGAAATTTTTTATCAAAATTGGTCCAGCCGTTTAGGCATACACACACGCACGCACCAAATAGCATATCTAAATAAAGAGAAATAACAGTTATAACAGATAATCTAACATTTATGCTAGTAAAAAGTATTTTTGTGTAAAAAAGAGGGTTGAAAAAGGTCTTTGGACTGGTGTGTCATACGCACTGTTAGGGCGCGAACGGCGACGCAGCGACTGGGCGCCGACGCAAGACAGACTGTCGCCGCACGCGACTCACCCCCTGTCTGAAACACCCTTTACAATTTCAATTATTTCCTTACCACGATTATTATCTAACTACAGGTTAATGACATTCGAACTATGTTTAAAAAGAGAGATTAAGCCCGTCACAAACTTAGCTATAATAAATACTTATTACGGTATACGTTGGTGACGTCATAGAAAAATATATTATAGCTGCGTTTGTGGTCACTCCAATATTTGTATAGAAAATATATCGTAATATGCCTTGCTATTACAGCTACGTGTGTGTCGGGCCTAAGTTTTTTATTATTTTTATTTTGCAATTCATACTATTTAAAATTTGATAAAAGGCCATCTACTTTTAAAAATAATTTCAAATTATTTCAAATTAGGGAATGTGTCAAATTTATTACTCATTGTCAAACAAGAAGTGAATTTTTGAAGAAGAAATTTTTGAAATCATTTTGGAAATTAATATATCAATACAATGCCAGAAAATACACAAAAAATGCCACTAGATACTTCGCCTGTAGCCAAGTTTGGTGCTGGCGACATTTCGGAGAGAGAGTTGTCGAGGGAGCGACATAAACTGCAGTTTACACCACCAGCGTAAGAATTTTCTGCATCATCTATATATACCTATTTTCTCAACTAGTTGGTGCCCGTGACTTCGTCCGCTTTGCGAAATAAATAATATAACGCCTGAAAATATTTTTTTTTTTTTTATTTGCATTGAATAGGCTCCGAAACTACTGCACAGATTTTAAAAATTCTATCACTTTTGGGAAACTATATTACAGCGAGCAACATAGGCTATATTTTATAAAGTTACACGGACGAAGTCGCGTGCAACAGCCAGTAAGCAATAAAATTTGTTCAATCTTTAAATGCTGTTATTCTTTATTGTATTACACTCACATATTAAGTATTTAAGAAAATGTGTGACGAACAGATGACTGCCACATATGCAACTCCAGGGAGCGAAGTGGCACTATTGATTTCGCAAAAATGCGTGGGGAACAAATAAGATAGGGGAAAATTGAGGTTAGGGGAATAGGTCTTACGTCACCTAATCACAAGGGTTTATTTTTTTATATTTAAAAAAAAAAAATGTGTGGCCATTGGCTATTTGATATTCAATATTTGTATGAATAAAAATCTAACTCGTTCACTCGACAGTTTACGGAATCTATATTTATAGAAATTACTTACCTATTGTGTGAATTATACCTTTATGTTACTTATAGTTATAGGTATAGCTGAGGCTATATATATGTTTTAGCATCAACTAAAGTATTATAAGTTAACTAAGTTTTTTAGTTCTAACTCCTTACTTCGAATTTCAGTAGAAGATTACCAGTTAATCCAAAAAATCAGTTTTCCGCTCCCGTCAATAAATTTACGAAAAAGAAATCGCAACCGAATCCAAACTTTGATAAAATCAAGAAGTCTTTGGAGCAGTATATGAATGAGACCAAAACGAGGCCTTTCAAGATATGCCCCAAGGCTGCTTCCATGGAAGATTTGACGCCGAAGAAGAATGGGTAAGTTTACCTACTTTCTGAAGGTGGTACCAACCAGATCAAAGGGGAGCAAATGTATGCTATTTTCTCCCCAACCCCCAAAAGGGTGCACATTTTTACGTTTCATAAGCAATTACTATTATCTACATTTATGTATGTTTCACTTCTTTCCTAATTTAATATAACTAATAATAGTTTTTTAATAAAATAAAATAAAATTACAACTACTTGGGTAACAAATAAAATTGATTCTCACAATCCAGTTACCTATATCGATTTAGGAAAAATATAAAGTGGGTAACTATATCTATGGCAATAATAGCTCTTTAGATATCATAAAAAGCCTAAACTTTAATATCTAAATGAAATCTTTAATCTCAGTCGTGAACCCAAAAAAAAAAACTAAAAAGGAGTTTGTACATATTTATTATATATTTTTTTAATTACTGCTTTTACCAGATAGTTAATGTATTAACTAACAAATAACAAATGTAACAATTTAGCAGGCTTAGGAAAGAAAAGAAAAATGGCATAAGTTCGTTCCTACATAGCGTGCCAGAAGAGCTGGCTGCAGCCAGGGTCGGGAGGTTCATGTTGGTGACGGCCTGGCGGAGGAGGCGTGAGGAAGTGCGATGCCTTAAAAAGACGCTGGAGTTCCAAGTGAGACAATTTCAGCTTATTTTGACAATTTTTTTTATATAAATATTTATTCATGCTATATTGCTCATATATTTTTGTCAGGCGTTTAATTTTTATTTTAACTTTAAGATGAGCCTTCTTTAAGAATATTTTCTGGATGAATGGAACCATACTTAAATGACAACGTGTATAAGTACAAATTTTCATAATAATATGTCGAGTAGTTAAAGCGTGAAACCGTAACAAACAAACTAACTAACTTTCGCTTTTATAGTAGGTAGGTATTAGTTAGAATATAGACATTGTATATTTTTATAAAAATATATATACATATATTAGCTTTGAAGATAGATAGGTAGGTAGGTTCCAAACTATTTTAATCGTATGAGAACATTAAGTATGTAAATCTCAAAATTCCCAAAAGAGCATATATTTCCATCAAAACATAACAGGTTTCCCAAGGAACCATGAGTAATTTAATTTCCCAAAAGAAATACCTATATGTCAAACGAATTTTCCAAATGGTCACTTCTACGTGTAGAATGGCAAGATACTTAGAGACATTGATCGAGAAACGCATATTTTGGTATTACCTATTTAATAAGATTTATAAGGTAACTGTTTTATTGATAAATGACTCATAATACTTAAGCAGGTGTTGTTATACCTTTTCTCATACCATTAAACGACGTGAGGATTATGTATGTCATTGTATGTTCTTAAATGCCATTTACTACAAATAAAATATTATTCTATTCTATTCTATTCTAATAGACATATGACATTGAAAAGCTCTTGGTAATGTGTCCAGTAAAGTCCAGTAAATAATTAACAGTACTTATAGCTTATAGGTACTAAGGGTGCCCAAAGGGTCGATTTCGGAAAGCTTTTTGAGTCGATTTTGGGAAATATTTGCAGATATCGGTCGATTTACAATACAATTGACTTTTGCTCGGCAGGTGAGTTGTTCAGAACGACTGCGGATTCAAGTGTGCACCCTGAAATCGCTTCTGGACTCTGACAATGCGAAGGTGCGCCTCGCGATGCGAGAATTGGAGCGGCTTAAGCAGAAGCTTCACGAGAAGGAAATGGAGAAGGCTGTCTTGGAACGGGTTGGTGTCTATATATTATGATGAATGGTTGATATAGATAGACAGAACATATAGATAGTGCCTATAATTTATTAAAACTTCTAAAGAAATTACCTTGAACGTCAGTTTAATTAAATTTTTATATAACAAATATATAAAAATAACGTAAAATGTTATTGTAAAACATAAAATTTTAACATAAAGATTTCATAAGATGCCACAACGAATTTCATACAATTTCGTTGTGGCTTATATTGATAAAAATCACATTATGTATTACGTTTTTTTATGTAAAAGTATGGCCGGCAGGCTGACGATCCCTTGATGATAGGTGGCTACCGTAACATAAGAAACGCCATAGTAGGTCGGACAATGTATAAAAATAAGGGGGTAGGAAAACATCCCTTATACTCACAGGAGCACTGTCATCCCCTTTAACAGCACATATGCTGTTATTTCACTTTGGTCTTCTGTAAGGGGGTGTGCCATATGCCACTGCTAAATAATTTCCATATCGATAAACAAAACTATTTGACATATTATGGCATGGCATTCGAGTGAAAACGTAAAATCCGAGATCTGTCAAAAACCCTGATTTTCAAGATGGCCGATCGGATAATTCAAGGTGAGCCACTTTAATGCGCTCTTGTCATCTTTGGTAGTCGGGTTCAAAATTTTGGAATTACCCCCACAATCGAAATAATTGCGTACCTAATTAAGTATAAAGCGCGTCACAAACGTAGCAATAATATATTTATATTAATATACCCTGCTATAATATTATACGCTAGCTGCGTGTGTGGTCACTCCAATATTTGTATAGAAAATAATTATATCGTAATATGCCTTGCTATAATTTATTTATAGCTCTATGTGTGTGACGGGCTTTACTCTGTTGCTTTTCCGTTGCACAGGAGAAAATAGCACTGGAAGGTGACGTCACGTCGGCCGAAGACCGCGCTTCCGAAATGAGCATTGGTTTGTTAAATTCACTTGTTTAAATAATATTTATTGTAATTTAGTACATTTAGTTTAGTTACAACTACATTTAGTTGTTTTACAAAATCAAAATACCAAGTTAATATTGTACGGGTAAAGTCCCGACTGATGTAAATACTAAATAATATATTTTGAGCTTTCCACTTCACCTTAAAAGTTTATACATTCCCTTGAAAGTTCAGATTTAGTAGTTTCAGAGCAGGACAGGTCACACTAAAGAAGATCTAGATTTAATATATTTTTTAAAATATAAATTTTATTTAAGGGTCGCCATCGGCTAATAGTCTTCATCTTTACATATTATAAAACAAAGCCGGAGCGGCCCGCTTGTCTATATTTTTACTAATTACTAATATTATAAAGAGGAAAGATTTGATTGTTTGTTTGTTTGAATTGAATAGGCTCCGAAAGTACTGGACCGATTTGAAAAATTCTTTCACCTATAGAAAGCTACATTGTCGGAATCAATACTAATAAAATAAATCTGTAAGTGTAGGTATTGTATGTATGTATGTATGTATGTATGTATGTTCCTCCATAACTCTTAAACGAATTAAATGATTTTCATGAAACTTGGTAGATATACCTAACGTTTAGACGTACCTACGGGACACAGGATAGGCTACAACAGCTATAGTATTGAATAAATGTGTAGGCTGGCACAACTGTCGGAATGAGCTGGAAGGTGTCCTGGCGGCGAACGTGGTAGGCGCTCACGCTCTGACCTTGGAGAAGGCTTGTACGGCCGAGGCGAGGGCGCAGAGAGACCACGCCTACGCCAGGCTGGCCCTCCTCCAGGAGGAACTGTCTCAGCACGAGACGGCTTTGGCTGCCGCCGAGGTGGAAGTGGAACTCTTGAAGAAGGAAGCCAAGGAGCGACACAATACAGTGGAATATATAACTGAACAACTCAAAATGGAAAAGAAGTTAGTACTAGTACCTACAGTGGTTTAATTTAACCCTCCCTCCACTTGGCTCCCAAGTCATCCTTTTTTTTTTTTTTGTCGAGGAGAAATCCGCTTACAGATTCCCTACCGCTGGCTAGGCGATAGGGATATGTGGGGGTCGCTCAGCACCTGATGTTAGTATGTTAGCGGCACTGGGAATACCCACTAAAACTCCCCGATGCCTCCTTGCCCTGTGAGCGGGGTGAACCGGGTTCTGCCGAGGCACCTAACTCCGATCCACCCCCAAGGCAGCCTAGCCACTACGGGCTAGGCTATCGCCAAAGAAAGGGATTGCCCGGAGACACCCAGGCAATACCCACGCGAAGGGGGGACCTTGTGCAGGCACACACAGCTAGCCAACCATGTGCGCAAGGTACCCCTAGACCATCTGCAGAAGGCGGGCAGCCTTCTTCAGACAGCCAGGCTCTGTCTGTAGACAGAGCCTGGCTAGTTTAACTAGATTACTAGATTAATTAGATAACCCCTGACAACGTGTATATATGCAACATTTTATGATCATCGGTCGAGTAGAAACGCATGAAAGCGTAACAAACAAACTTATTTTCACATTTATATTAAATCAGTTAGTGGTTGAATCAATTTCTGTAATTTTTTGAAACAAACATCAATAACGATTAAATTTGCTTAAAAATTATTTAGCTAAGCACTATTCTACTAAGGAGCCGCTTCACCTTTCACCAACTACACGTAAAATGTTGATTAGTTACTTTTCAAGTAAAGCTTATTGGCGAGTAAATGTTACGAGTATCTTGTGTCAATTTCATTGAAATTACCCTTGAGTTCTTACCGGTGACTTTAAATGGCGGTTAGCCTACTTGACACTTTATTGTCATACATAAAATTTATTTTAGACAATAATAGACATTTTATTTTAGACTATACCAGACAGAAAAGTCCGCACTCAAGTGCAAGCACTCGAGTGCGGAGAACACCAATGACGGGAGGGAGCCCGCCACTCATAATCCGCACACATACCTCGTGTGCGGAACAAACAATAACATAAGGCCGCACTCAAGGAGTGCGGCCGACCTCCAACTGAGAGACCCGCGGGTTGTACACCTCCTTAGCACCCGAGGCCGGCCCAAGGCCAAGGGTGAGCCCCCCCACCGCGACAAGGTCTCGGCGTACCCAGGGAGGGGGCTCCCAAGTCATCCTAGGATTTTTTTGGCTTTTGGGGCTCCTATGCTCATACTAGGATATTTTTTTGCCTTTTGGCTCCTATGTATGCTCAAAGGATCTAGGATCCACTTTTATTGACATTTATCTATGATTCATTATCATGTTACATTCAAGCCCACTGTCATTCAATAGGATTCAAAGATAATTACTTACATGCTTTATGAGAAAGCCAGAATAGGTAGTCACCAGAATGGTTCCTACTCAATTTTGTGATAGGTATTGGGTAGGTAACAGGTTTCTTTGTTTACATTCACCCAACATAAGCTAATATTATCTTCATCTCACATTCTCACCCAGTTGACATAATTTAATCACGTTTTATATTTCATCTGTCTAAGCAAGTGGAACTGATTAATCTGGATTTATTTTAATCAAAAAAATTAATCTACATGTAAATACCTATTGAGATTTTGTAATTTGATAAATCTGACTTGACGCATGTTTTTGACGTTTGGAAATTTTCGCGGATAACCCGACGGGTTAGCTCGGACTCGTTTCAAAAACCCAAAGATACTACTGCGGCCGTACCACATGCGCGACCATCCATTCCATCTTACAGTTCCATTACTTTCAAAAGGTCAGATTTTCAAAAGGACAGAACTACAAATGGTCAGTTTAGTACCCACAGCCTACTTAAGCCTATCATAAAGGCAGACGTACTTAGTGCGTTTTGAAGCCAAGACTTAGTAACAGCAGAAGTTTTGACTATTTTGCCTTCACTATTACCTTCCTGCTGTATTTGACTCAACTGAATCCACTTGGGTAATTAATAGAATATTTGTAATCCCCTCGTGTTTAAAGAGCTCGCGAGAAGTGCTCGCGCGAGTGTTCGCTGCTGCAGCTCCGAGTGACCCTCGCTGCTGAGGAGACGGCCTCCCTGCGCCAAGAGGTGGAGGAGTCGAAGGAGGAGATGGTCCGTCTCCAACAGCGACTCGCCAAGACCACTCAACAGCTCGAGTGGTGGCCCAGACCTCTCACCAGGTTCATTTTTTTTATTCGGTTTGCACACAATCCAACATTAAGATAAGAAGTTCCTACTAATCTGTTGCACGCGAATTTTTCCGCGTATATTTTTAAAATAAAGCCTATGTACTCGCTGATAATGTAGCTTTCTATAGGTGAAAGAATATTTAAAATCGGTTAAGTAGTTTTTTTCACATTGTATCTAGTATCAGCGACTAACATAATATGCTCAGGGCCTCTTTCACCAACTACAAGTAAAGTGTTGATTAGTTTCTTTTAGAAATAATTTTATTTTATGTTTTATTAAAAATTATGCGCTCGGTTTAGTGAGTGCCATCCTTCGATAGGCTAATTTTTTTTTTTATTATTTTCTTTTTAATGTTTGGGACTTTTACCGTACATACAAAAGGTATATCGGCTAAATTATTCCCGGTGACTGGCGACTTTAAATGACGGTTAGCCTACTTGACATACGGTGAAAGAGGCCCTAAACGTTATAAAGAGAGAATATAATTTGTAAAGTATGAATTGTATGAAGTTGCGTAGTAAATAAAATGCTACTACCTAATATTTATGATCGCCCAGCGACACTATATGTCTCGTGTAATATTCTCCCGATAGTCCAATCGTGATACGATAAAATATACAAGAGTAATATTTTACTTTTATTTAATATTAAATATTGATAACGTGACGTAATGAACAGGATGATGGGAGTCGCGCGGTGTTGGTTGCAGCACCCGTTCAGTGTTTCTGAGGCTGTTCTCTGGTCCTTCGTGCCCGCAAGACATGGCTGTTAGTGTTGACCAACCACTTACTTTTCAATAAATTATTTTCATACAAATTAATAATGTGCCACAAACTTTTAGAGTTACCTACTATATATATACCTATTTATATTCCGTTTGACAATGTTTTTCTAAAAAAAATAGGTTTGTAATGAATTTGGTAAGTATTTTTTCATTGTCTTCGTTTTAGGGAATTCTACATGTATTTGTACTAGGTTTAATGATTTATTATTGTTAAGTTAGTTTATATTTTATACATAGGTTAATGTAATTTTGAGTTAAGTATTAGGTATTTAACAATTGCAATAAAACGTGATTTAATGGAATTGGGAGTTTAATTTCTAATATTAATATAGGTAAATACGTCAGGAAGTCTGTTGACACCCTGATCCTTACGAAATTGTGCCTATTTACCAGCTATTTATTTTTCGATTATCTGGATCCAGAAGGAATCCAGATAATCGAAAAATGATAAAAATCTAAGTTATTAGATACCATTTTGACAGGTTTTTGTTTCGACAGCATGTCACTTTGGTATCTCAAACATACAGTCAGGAGAACAAAAGACGGCGGCAAAATTAATGAGGTTTTTTATTTATTTTATCCGTATTTTTGTATTTGCTTCGTAAGAATTAAATAATGTTTTATCTCTACCTAGCACATGTTAAAAGACCTACGAGACATTCGTCACATTCGCTTTTTACCACATTCCACAGACGTCGTCATATTCGTTATTAGTTACACCCTTATCGTAATGTACAATAATATTATAATAAGCTTTTTTATTTCAAACAACTTTACAAAACATGTTTTACTTAAATTCTTAAATTTAGCACATCTTAGTCGATGCAAAATAATTGCAAAGAAAAAAAAATATTCAAGTTTGTTTTTGCTTAAATTCTTTATTTTCAGTCTTAAGGTCTACGTAACAATTCAACTACAAAATATCTCAACGTCTTAAAATGTATCCATAACTTGGGGAGTCAAAATATAACACGATATTTTTTTTTGAAAGGACATGGTCAATTTTCGTAATATTATTAATCTAGTAAATAGATGAAATATTTCTTTAAATTACAGAGTGAATTTGTAGCCACTGTCAGGCCGATTTTTTAGGCATTTAGTACCTATCTTTTGGAACCAACTTGGAACAAATAGTTTTATTTTTATGTTTAGGGGAACCTAAATTGATATTTGGCTCATTTTAAATATTTTTTGCTACTCAAAATCCCATTGTCTATGGCATTCGGTCACTATTCGGTACATCATCAAGCCGGTGTTTGGTGTTATCGAAGTGAAAACTTATTTTGCAAAAAAAGTGAGTATTTTAAAAATACTTTGAAGTCACATGGTTTTTTATACGTTTTATAATAGCCACTTATTTATTATTTAATATGCGATCGGTTCTTTATTTAACAAATCGCACCTTCGGTAAGACAAGGGCACGACTTACAAAAAAAATGTAATACGAGTTGAATATGCAGAAGTGGCTTAAAACATAATTAAATTTAAAAAAATATTTATAAGTGTGGGGGCGCTTATTTGATGCAAAAAAATTTTTGTTTCAAAACAATATAATGTAGCAAGTGTGTTGACGATAGAAACGAAGTGTATGATTAATTATTTATTTTTAGCAATCACTTATTGATCTTTTTAACATTTTATTTTATAATCAATCTGTGCTTATTGATACCAACAATATGGCGCCTGCAGGCGTTTGTTATCGACAAAACTATCCCCACCACTTGCATAAAATCACGAGAGGCGCAGGCCGCCCTCCGATTGGTGGACGATAACTATTGGCTGACTGGCAGGCTTGGCTATTGGCTGGCTGGCTGGCTGACGAGTTAGAGGCTGGCTATTGGCAGGCTGGCTAGAGACTGGCTCCTTATTGGTATTTGTTTGCGTAGCATTGGCTGGCGCGTTACATTCGGCCATCCTGCAAAAAAATTGCTCCCGCAATGGAAACAATGGAGAACATGTTAGCTTTCTAGCAAATCGATGAGATCTTCGGTTTCTAATTGTTCATCAGAGCTGCTGGCACTGTCAGATACAGGTGCTATGCTCTTGTATGGTCGGAGTGCGTCAGCTGGTACCAGACCGGTAAACTTTTTGTACCCTCTCACTCCTTTAATGCTTCTTATCCTGTATCTGTCATTGCCAACAACCTTTGTTATCAAGTAGGGGCCCGAATAGATATCGTCAAGCTTGGTGTTCACCTTAGTAGCACTACAAGTGGGACCGTTTTTCCACAAAACAAGATCATCCTTCTTGTATATGTGACTACATTTACGTTTCCGATCGTAATACTTTTTCATCCTATTACTCGCCTTTTCAATACGTGTGCTCGCATTACTGCGCCTCGTTTGAACCGATTCATGTTCACGTCCAGGAATAGAAACATCACAAATTGATCTACCCTCACGAGAGAACATAAGGTCATAGGGCTTGTACCCAGTTGTTTCATTAAGTGTGTTATTTATTCCCCAAATAACATCCGGTAGACAATTTGCCCAGTTGTTTGCTGCCTCACTAGGATCGGTTGCCCGCAAGGCGTCAAGTATGGTGCGGTTTGTCCGTTCAACCTGGCCGTTTGCTCGCGGGCATGCAATAGCGTTGAGGATGTGTCTAAATTGTTTATCGCTTGAAAACTTCTTAAAATTCCTACTAGTAAATGCTTTCCCGTGATCAGTTACTACGCGATCTGGATATCCAAATTGACTGAATATTTTTTTTATAACACGAATAGTTTCTATAGAGTTAACAGTTCGTGTAGGTTCTGCTATAACGAATTTGGAAAACCCATCTGTCATTACAAGCATGTATGCATAACCTTTCTTTGTTCTACAAAACGGTCCTAAATGATCGACATGCACCATACGCATCGGTTCAGTAGGTTTAGGGATCGGATGCAACTTTCCCTCCTTCTTGCCATATTCGCTTTTACCGTAAGCGCAATGTAGACAAGACTTTACATATTTACGTATAAATCTAGACATTTTCGGAAACCAGAAATCCTTTTTTATTAGGTCCATGCTACGCTTCAACCCTACGTGCCCAATATCATCGTGATGCATTTGTAATATTTTCCACCTAGCTTGTCCCGGTACTATCAATCTTTTGCCGTTTAAAGTTTTCCTATACAACTTATCATCAATAAGTTCGTAATTGTCTATCACGTTTGGGTCTACCGTGCCACTTTTAATCTGTTCGATGATACGATTCAGTCGGTCGTCTTGTAATTGAACTGTACGAAACCAGTCGGCTATTTCTAATCTATTCACATTAGCAAGAGGGGTGCTGGTATCGACAGGATGCCTACTCAGTGCATCAACGTGTTGCATGCGTTCTCCCGGTCTATACTCAACACTAATGTCAAAATCTTGAATGAGAAGCCACCATCTCGCAATGCGTGGTATAAGATCGCGTTTGGTCAAAGTTGCTCGAACAGCTGTACAATCAGTTACAATTTTGATAGGTTTACCGATTGCATAAACTCGAAGTCTACGTAAAGATTCTACTACAGCTAACGTTTCAAGTTCGTAACTATGGTACATACTCTCTTCTTTACTGGTTACACGGCTATAGTATAAAACAGGTCGCAAGTTACCATCAACCTGCATCTGCAATAATATACCGGCGATTCCCGATTTGCACGCATCCGTATGTATCTCAGTAGGTAATTTTGGATCATATAAAGCAAGTACGGGCTTAGTACATAAGCTTCGTTTCAATTCTTCGAAACTATTGGTTTGTTCTGAGCCCCATATCCAAGTAGCATTTTTCTTTGTCAAATCGGTCAAAGGTCGCGCTATGACAGCGAAATTATGGATAAATTTTCGAAAATAGCTACATAACCCAATGAATTGACGAATGTCGTGAACATTTTTCGGGGCAGGAAATTGTGAGACAGCTACTAACTTAGATTCTCCCGGTTGTACGCCTTCTTTCGAAATCTCGTGTCCAAGATACGTAATTTTATTTTGTAGAAAAGAACACTTGCTCATATTCAATTTTAAGTTTTCGGAATGGAGCTTTATTAATACGGCTTCTAACATTTCTAACCCGGATTCAACGTCTGCTGAGGGTAGGAGTAAATCATCTAAAAATGCTAATATTTCATATCTATCTGCAAATTCAGAATGTAACGAATCAACTAATTTATTAATTAATCGCATGAAAACAGATGGCGCATTGGCTAAACCAAATGGAACCCGTTTATATTCGAAATGACCGTGTGGGGTAACAAAGGCCGTCTTGTGCGTATCCCCTGAGCAAATAGGAACCTGGTGGTAACTTTGAGCCATATCTAAGCTAGTAAAGTATTTTTTACTTGCCAACTTCGAAATCTGGTCTTCTATGTTGGGTAATGGATACCGGTCTTTGACCGTTATAGCATTAAGCGCGCGGTAATCTACGCATAATCTACTATCGCCGTTTTTCTTTTTAACTAAGATGACGGGTGAAGCGTAACTGGATTCGGATTCTTGAATAATATCTCCCTTAAGTAACTCTACTATCTTAGACCTTACTATTTCCTGTTCGTGGTGTGACAAACGATATGGTTGTCGATAAATAGGTTGCTCCGTGGTCAACTTAATTTTCATTTGCACTAATTTTGTACACCCTAACTCCTGCGTAATGCTCGCAAAACAATTACTATAACGTGCTAACAGAGATAACAATTCATTGTACTGTTTTTCGTTTAATTGTCCAGTCCTAATTTGTTTTGTTTCTACCCCACCAATGATGGCACTGCTGGCATGGCTGATATTAAAAACTGTGCTGGCTGATACATTAGAAATAGATTGGCGACTACTAACCTGGCTAAAACTATGCGACTCCTCGCAGCTCTCAGCTCTGGTCAACACTTCGCCCGGCTGCCATACGACATCCTTGGTTCCCGTGTTGATAACCTTGATATAGCCCTCTTCACCACGCAGCACGGTGGCGGGAAGGGAGTAAGTGACACCGTGTAGTTCATAGTGACGTGGAACTGTCGCCACATCGTTACCTTTGTCGTTACCCAACGTGCGTACTTTAATTATGGAAATCCCTGGTGGCAAGCATTCTTCTGCTGAGGTAACCACCTTAAAGTGCTGGCTTTCTTCAGATACGTCGAAAGCATTGAGAAAAGTAGGTTCTTGTCTAAGTGTGACAACACCATTACTAACAAGTAATGACATTCCTTCTTTATTGATAACAGGTTGACCAATCAATAAATTAATTCCTTTCATGTCGACGTCAGAAAGATAGGCGCTACACATCATGATTATATTATCAATTGTAAGTTGAAATTTGGCCTCGCCTCGACTCGTAATGAAGCCTCCGGAGAATCCTTTGAGGACGACACTAGTTGGTGTGACATCAAGCGCAAGCAATTTACAAACATGAGTAGAAATCACATTGACTTCACTTCCGGTGTCTATATAAGACTTAACGTGGATGTCGTTCACCTTTACCACCTTCTTGTAAATGTCGTTATAATTCTGTAAGAGTTTAACTTCTTTGATGCTGCTTGATCCTTGCCCTGAGACGGTAGGCATTGAATTTAACTGATTCTTGGGGCAACGTGTTGCGATGTGTCCTTGTTCCCAACATTTAAAACATTTGCGTAAGTCGGGTAGAGAGCAGTCGCGTAATGTGTGCCCAGTTTTTTTGCATCTTGGACAAGGAGCTGTATCTAAACTTATAACCTTCCTCTCCGTTGTCGTAGCGGGTATGGCTGGGTTTGGAGCGCGTATCTCTGAATACAATGGGCGGTAGTCATCGAGAGCGCAGAGGTAGCCCTCGTATAGTTCATCGGGGCGATCACATTGGAAAGCTCTGGCGTTAGGTTGAAGGGTAGGTGGAAGCCCTCGGATAATGCATGAGACACTGGCGCTATCTGATAGATTGCAGCGGAAACACATGGCGATTTTATCTTGGTAATATTTCGTCATCGTTTCTGTAGGTAGTTTTTTTCTTCGTAACATTTCTTCTAACATATTACAGTAGTCACGATGTTTTGGAAATGCACGTAGCAACAGTAGTTTCCATTCGTCCCACGTATTATCGTAGTCTTCGAGGCGATTATACCATTTTCTCGCCTGTCCTCTCAACTTGTCTTGCAAATAGAATGATTTCATTTTACCGTCCCAACCGTGAATTTCACCAAGTTGATCAATTTTTCTAAGCCACGCTTTCACCGTACATTCTTCACTATCAGGGTCGAATTCCGGAATTAAGGAAGCGGCGCGGTGTTCCCTTTCCTTTGTGAATGAAGGACTTTCCTCGTTTAGCTCCCGTATGGCTCGACTAACCTTTTTTTCCAGCAAATCTTTCAGCAACTTTCTCGCAGGCGGCGACGATTCGTCTTCTTGTGAAATATTTTCGTCTGGATCTTGGCCGTTTTGTGACGGATCATCCCATCCAGGAGGTCGCACACAATGTCCGTCACGATAACTGCGCTTCATTTTTTTTTTCGATCCCTCTTCTGAATTGTAGCAAGTGTGTTGACGATAGAAACGAAGTGTATGATTAATTATTTATTTTTAGCAATCACTTATTGATCTTTTTAACATTTTATTTTATAATCAATCTGTGCTTATTGATACCAACAATATGGCGCCTGCAGGCGTTTGTTATCGACAAAACTATCCCCACCACTTGCATAAAATCACGAGAGGCGCAGGCCGCCCTCCGATTGGTGGACGATAACTATTGGCTGACTGGCAGGCTTGGCTATTGGCTGGCTGGCTGGCTGACGAGTTAGAGGCTGGCTATTGGCAGGCTGGCTAGAGACTGGCTCCTTATTGGTATTTGTTTGCGTAGCATTGGCTGGCGCGTTACAATAAGCAGAAGAATACCATATTGAATGCAAACAAATGTACTTTAAATGGCTTTCCTGTAAAGTTACAAAAAGTGCAGTTATGAGCATAATATTATTTATATTCGCAAATTATTATATTCTCATAATATATATTCGCAAAACATTATATTCGCAAAATATTACATTCGGGTCGACCGTGATTAAAAATGTTTATGCCCTTGTCTTGTCGAAGGTGCGAAATGTTAAAGTAATAACACAACATATAATTCGAGATATAAATATCCTCAAAATATTAGATACATAAATCTAGTACATAAGTATAATAAAAGGGGGCGGCCGCGATAGTTTTATAAATTTTATTAAGATTTTTCCTTAGCGCGTTGCTCAGAGCTCAGAGCTCAGATATATTCATGGGTATATAAAGCTCTGAGTTTTATACCCATGAATATATTCAGTTGCGATTTACAAATGAGGCAACTATTCAACTAACAAATTTACACCACGTTTTGGTCTAGTGGCTAGTTACCCTAGCTGTTAACCAAACTGTCGCGGGTTCGAATCCCGCTAGGGGCAAATGTTTATCTATTAAAATGTTACCTTTGTATCTGAGTCATTGATGTTTTGTACCTAAAATATGTATGTATTTACAAAAAAAGACCGTATGTAGTATTTATCAACTGTTCATGATGCAAGCATTAGTTGCTTACTGTGGCACTAGATGGTGCTGTGTGGAATGTGTGAAGATATTTATTTATTTATTTATTTATATTCCTTTCAATATATTCCCACTGGACACATTTTTACTTACTACTCAGCCGATTTAAGTCAATTTAGTCCAAGTCCAAGTCCGTCCAAGTCCAATAGTCCAAGTACCCGAAGCTACATAAAATATTTAACTTTGACAATCACACATATTTACATGAAAACAAATTATATATTATATTATGTAGCCTATTTAGATATAGATATATATATATACAAATAAATAAAAAATAATACTCATTGCAGATATTTACAAAGATAAGGCTATTCATTTTTATTTTATATCGAGGCCGAAAATATTTTTAAAAAGGCTTTACATACTTTCAAAACTAATATTTTTGTGCAATTTTTAATTTTATATTTTTTTTTTATACTTAGCACAAAATGTAGCTCTTTATTTCGAGATTATACAATAAATAAATAAGAATATTTTATTTCAGTTTTAATGTGATATTTTAGGCCTTATTATGTTACACGATAAGAGACAGTAACAAGATACACGACAAGACTCGCGGAATGAATAAACTCAAAAACTACTGGACCAACCAATTTTTAAAATTCTTTAATATATCCAAAAAGCTAATTATCAGCTATTTATTTGACGTGGGCTATTTATTTTACAAAGTTACTAGCGGACGAAGTCGCGTGCAACAGCCAGTATATATATCCTACGAGTCTCGTCGCAGTGCACAATTAACATTGAAATTGTTAACAACAATAATATATTAGTTTAGTATAATGAAAACCTTTACTATTAAGGGCCTCTTTCACCAACTACAAGTAAAGAGGTTTGATTAGTTACTTTTAGAAATAATTTTATGTTTTATTAAAAATTATGCACTCGGTTTAGTGAGTGCCGTCCTTCGATAGGCTAATTTATTTTTCATTATTTTCATTTTAATGTTTGGGACTTTAACCGTACAAACAAAGGTATATATTTAAATGACGGTTAGCCTACTTGAGAGACGGTGAAAGAGGCCCTTACTTTTATTATTTCCTATATAAAAAATATTTCCACTGTCGACATAAGGTACCATTTTGAGCTTAGATTAAAAAAAAAAAAAAAACCCCTTGTCTGTCTTCAACACAGTTTGGAATACATGGGAATAGTTACATAGAATGTAATCATTTTAAAGACAAGACTAAATTGAGCATAGACAACAGAAACAAGATTAAATTTAACAATTTAATAGAAAAAAAATGTACTTCTGGCATTGCAATAGTAATGGAAATTTTTCAAAATGGTACTTTGTCGTTTTCATTATATAACTTTGGGTTAATTTGCCAAAACTTAATTAAGTAAGACTAGTAGTTTGGGGTTGATTACTTGATTCATTCGTCATTTGCTCGCATTCAATATTAAAAATGCATTATATGGTGCGACACGTTATTGTCGCTCAACATCAATTCCGTGTTGGATTCAACGTCTCCTATAACTTATTAAATAAAATACTAGTATAGTACACATTTGGAGTTCAAAATACTGTTAAAAATCTCGCATAACTTACTTTAAAAATGAATAAAGTTGTAAAACATAAAAACAACTAAACTAGATATTTGGCGAACAAGACTAGTTTTAAATGCAATCAATCATGACTTGTTATTATTACAACAATAAGTACCTATATCTGTTCTTTTATATTTTCATTACATATTATGTTATGTATTGTTTTTCAACCTTCCTCAATAATATTGGCTTTTGTTTCATTTATTGGACTTTTAAAATCAATATTATACCAATATGGTCCTCAAGTATGAATTTTTCTATATACCTAACAGAAAATAATGTGTCATTTTAAATAATAAATAAACTAATAGACTAATAAACGATTCAGGATATTCGAGAGATCTAAAATGTATGTCATCCATTTCACTGTTTTAGCTCCAGGAGGAAGAAAAAACATTGGAGACGGCTAGATCATGCCGAACCCCTCGGCGCCCTCGTTGATGGCGAGCAAGAGGGCGCGCACGAGGTGCTCGTACGACTCGTACTCGGGCAGACACAGCTGGTTGAAGCACGTGTGCGCCGTGGGCAACGCGCCTGCCGCCGCCGTGGCAGCCGCTGTGACCTGGAAGCGCGGCTGCAGTTCCGCGAACCCTCCCGCCGGCAACCGAGCGCAGCCAGTCGTGAACTGCAGCAATCGCGCGCGCTCGTCCGCGCTGAAGGCGCCCAGCGCGGCCCACAGCCAGCCCACGCACCGCTCCCAATCCCTGCCAGCGCCCGACACTAGAGCGTGGGCTCGCCAGTCCGCCACGCACAGCTCCCCGGAGCCGCAAGCGAGCAACTCCAACTCACGCTCGTCGAAGGCGTGTAGAAGCTGCTCGGGCACTAACAGCGAAGCGCCTCGAGTGAAGGCCTCCACCTCGCGGCGCACTCTTGCGGCGAGGCGCCAAGTGGCCAGCGCGTCGAGGTACTGCCGCTTGGTGGCGTTGGTGACGCGGCGCGTGGCCCCGCCCGGCGCCAGTTCGTGCGTGGCGGCGAGTCGTCCGTCGCGGTACTCCTCCTCGGCGAAGAACAGCTCCGGCGCACCGGGAGCCTCCAGGTCCGTCTCCAAGACGTACTTCACCTGAAACATCACAAACACAATTATTCTAATAGTTAATTCTAATTAGTTAAATAGAAAGACTGTATTGGCTGTGTATAAGTAATTAAAGCCTATCTGCACGATATCGGAATTTGGTAGAGGCATCGAAATACTACAATGGAATTTGCGTCACAAATATCAAAGCGGCACATAAAAAGAACGCCTTCGACAGTATCACAGCGGACTCTTGCCTTCGCGCGTCATTGGTAAAAGGTAGTAACGACCAACTTCTACTACTATTTATTTTAAACTCCAATGTGTTGACGTATTCACATTTTCTTTAAATGATATGTGTTTGGTTGGTTTTAAATGACAGTTGATACACTACGCATAAATGTCACTTTTAAATGTTCCATAAAGTTCGAAGTGTTTTGTATGGCACGCAGATTCCATATTGTTGTAGTTTGATCGGTGGAAGGGTAAAACAGTAAATTCAAACAGTCAAGCTCTCGGGGACCATCACAGTGTCAAGATGATTTTGTATAATTTGAAAATGTACCTTGGACAGGTAGAGCTCGGGATCGTCCTGCTCGAAGTGGCGGTAGTGAACGCGCAGGCCGATGATCTGCGCGAGGAAGGAACGCGTGAGGCGCGCGCGCACGAGCTGCCGGTAGGAGCCGCCGAGCGCGCTCTCGTAGAGGCACTTGCCGAACAGCTTGCCGGCAAGCTCGAAGTGCTTGAGCTTGAGGGCGGGCGGACGGTGCGGGTTGGGGTGCACGAGGCCGGCGGGCGAGTCGCCGAAGGGCGCGAAGAGGCCGAGCTTGGCGTCGAACAGCTGCGCGCACAGCAGTGAGAACCACTCGCGCCGCACGCCGCCCCAGTCCACGGCTTGCTCGCCCTGGAAGCTCACGTCGAAGTTCTTGCACCAGTCGCCCACGCCAAAATGGCGCGTGGCCTTCAGGCTGGAGCGCACCAGGTCAGCCCGCGACACGCGGATCGACACCTTGTCGTGCGGGTGCCGAGCGTGCACCTTGCGCAGCGCGCAGTAGAACACCTCCTGCTTGTTCTGGAACGAGTCATTAGTTTTCAAGAGGAACCACCCATCCACCTAAATTACGTCATTGGAAAGTAAAAACACGCACTGAAAAATGTATCGTACACTACCTTGAAAGTGTCCTCCCCGCCGCAGTTGGCCATGATGAGTTGGGTGAAGGTGGCTGCGATGAGGTCTCGATCGGGCGAGAACAGCTCGAGCGGCGGCTGAGCGCCGTCCTCCACCACGAAGCGGCCGCCCTCTTCTTCGTCGCCCTTCTCCAGCAGCAGCAGCTTGGTGGAGGGGCACAGGCGGAACGACGTGATCCTCTTCGGGATGAACTTGAGGATGTAGTCCTTGATAATGAGCTGCCGCGGGGTCAGGCAGCAGAGGACGCGCCGCGGTTTCGTCCCGGTCACCACCCCTCCACTCCCGACAACCCCACTCACACTCCCCGCTTCGCCCCCCACCAGACGCGCCTCGTAGCAGATGTTATGACGCTTGGACGATATGTTGCGTTGCACTGTCGCTGCGTCGCTTGCTGGAAATACAAATTATGTACTACACTTTCTATGCACTGATAATACAATGCATTATGTTTAGTTGTGTATGAAAGGTTAGTTACCCGTAAGCACGATGCAATCGAACTCGCCGTGCATGAGCAGCTGTCCCTTGTAGAGGGCCTGGGCGCGGAACACTCCGGCACGTGGGAAGCACAGCGCCACGCACACGCGCTGATTGACGGCATCGTACGAGACGCCCGTAACGGCGCCTTCGGCCACCGGACTCAAGTCGACAGCGAAGTGCGCGGCGTCGCCGTCTGGCAGCGGCGCGGCGTTATCGAACTGGTCGCGTGGTAGTAAGTGCAGCGCGCGCTCGTGGCCCGCGCCGCACACGAGCGCGTGGGCCGCGCGGGCAACGGGCGAGCGTCGTGCGCTCACGGCGCCGGCCGCGAACCACTTTCGGTACGGGCTGCCGCACACGGGCGCGCCGCCGATGCGCACGGCGATCGTGTACAGGCCGGCTGCCCGCACCGTAAACTGCACGCGCGCAGTGTTAAACCCCGCCGCGCCGCCCGCGCCCAGCTCCACCACGCCGCTGATCTGCAATCGACCATCACCACTTATTTGTTGTGGCACCTTTTGACGTCACGTGCGGTCTCCTTGTGTCGCTACGTATTTGAATACATATACAGATAAGTATATAGGAGAAGAGTTGGGCATCAGCAACGCACGTTATATCCCGAAATGCTCACGCCGTTTCATCGTCAAGAACGCGTTGGCTTCTAAAGATTCAATAAAAACTTCAATAAAATATCACTAGAACTACCTACTCATAAAATACTTGGTTTTTTTTTTTTAAATTAACGATATGATATTTATTTTTAGTACCAAGTCATTGTTAGTTCGAGGTAACGTCATGCAATATAAATGCAGCCCTATGTGTAAGTATTTGATAAGAAACGCGCAAAGAGTAATTCGGCACGTAAGTTTAATCGATCACGTACTGTATGGTACGATTAATGGTATGCACCGACCTTCCTGGTGGAATGCGATATGGATACGGTGAGGTCGTCTGTGTCGCAGATGGGATAGGGCTGTCCGTTGCGCTGGTAGCACACCACCGTGAAGCACATCGTCTCGCCCACCGGCTGCGGCTCTTCCCACCCCCACTCCACCTTATTATAAAGATACGGTTTGTATACTAACATGTCCTATGGTAATAAATAATGCCCTATGTGTCCAATACGACAACGACTTCAGGGTGTTGCTGGGGCTGCCGCGCTACAGTCAAGGGTCACATAAAGTCAGAGTTTCAAATCGTCGAAGAGTTTCAAAATGTCAGAGTTCCATTACGTCAAAATACGATCAAACATAAAACTGTACCAAGGCCCATCATTATAAAATTTTTGAATAGTATTCACGTGCAAAAGACTATGATTTATAATGATTATTTGATTTATGGAGTTGCTTGGAACCTATGGCTGATTAATTTATTTATTCTTGCATAGAAAATTTATGAGGCTTTTTGCCAGTTTTTCCTCATATAGGTGAGACTGATATTTAGTCCTATGTAATGAAGACCGTGAATTAAAATTGAACTGAGAACAATTAAAAAGTGGTTCGTATGTTTGATTTGTAGATTTATTTCTGGTTTACAATATGATAGTGAAGTGCTCACCCTGCAGCTAGGAGGGTGCAGGTACTTCCCGGTGACGTACTGCAGAAGCGAGTGCTTGGCCTCGGGGGCCAAGGACGGCTGCGTCATTGCGGCCAGCGTCACCAGGCCGCACACCGACACCGACACCACCAGCATACCACCTTCCAACAAATACCAGTGTAAAATGACTGGTACAAACATATTCAGTGAGCAAAATTACTCTCAAGACAGATTACTTTAACCAGGGTTCGCCCAAGGGTCGAAAATCGAAAATAGTGTTGAAAAAAAACTAACTTTTTTCCAAACACTTTAAATGTAAACATTAAAAATCTCGACAATTTTGACTCAGGGGTCTCGGGTTCGATTCCCGGCACCCCCAACTTTAGAAATGAACTTCGCAGTCTGGACTTTTCATTCCACATTATTATTGTTAACATTTAGCCAGCCTTGAATCAGAAAACAGTTTATTCTAATGAGAAATTCTAAGCTTAATTTCTCACCCCATGTCCAAGCGTCTTGATGTTTACTATTTTTAACAACTGTACTCCAGAGGTCGGCTTTGAGCGTCTGCAGCGCTTCTTTGCTAGTCGGGAGGCTCTGTCTGGCCGCTGTCCACGTGCTTAAGTCTTTGGGATCCAGAACGTGGCGAGCGGTCGAGTCTTCCAGCCAGTAGACATCTTCGATTGAAGACACGTCCAAACTGAGGAGTCTGCGGATTTAATTACCGATACCTATTAGAATACTTTACGGAAGTTAGTTGTGAAACATTGGTAGCACTTAAAGGGACAAGCGTTTACTTCAGCGAGCATCCTAGCGCATGTAACCGTGAAATTAAAATGAACGCGCGGGACATTAAACACGGCTTAAGTACTATGTTACTTTTCGGGTACTTAATAATTATGTCCTATTATCATAATCAGCCCATAAGATCGAATATTGTACTAAGGTCTATTATAACGAAGAAAATTATCTTGCTGACAAGAGTCTTAAGATTTATTTAAAAAGACCAACTACTAAGGTGCGTAATAAAATAAATTGATCTACAGCCAGTCCGAAAAAAAGCTGTTTTTTCGGACTGGCTGTAGATCAATTTATTTTATTGTGTTTCACTATCTATAACACCTAGCTAGGTACACGTAAAAGATGTTATAAATAAATTTCAGATCAGGGTCAATGTAAGGATCTTTTCATAAATAACGATCCTTACAATAGACAATGCCTGCGGCTCCGAAAATAATAAATTTTAATTAACATCTAATAATGAACTTAGTAAGCCTTCAGTTTAACTTGGCAATACCTATTCGAAACAATTCCCTAAAAGAATGAACACTATATAGCTAGAAGATCTTTTAGAACGGATAAAAGAAAAGTTCATTCAGAATAATTAAATATAAGTTCCATTGTTGTTCCCGAAATAATGCAACCAGCCACGCCTCGGCCACTTCTACCTTTAAAACGACCTTTCAACTCTCACCTTTACATTCAGCGCTATTCAGCGCCAAGTAAAAATATACTCTGTTATTTAAAAAGAAAAAACCAATAACCGCTACATATAATTCAAATAATCCACCAAATTTCGTCAAGTATGTATCGGTTTGAATAGAATACGGACTACCATTTCTATTTTTATAAAATTCAGAGTAGTTAGTTCAATTCGAGTAGGTACTTTTTTGTTATCCTAACTATACTGTAATCTGCGATTACCTAAACTGATACCAACAACAAAAGCCAAAAAGGGCCAATTCAAATTTGGGTATGTAAAAAGGCAGGATCTACAGTAAAAGCGATAACAAAAAGAAATGCGAAAACCCTACTAATGGTCCTATATTTCCACACAATTTGAACGTCGCACTAAACATATGAGTTCTGTCTATGTTAATATGCGTGTACTTATTTTAAGTGTAGGAATATGTAAGAGGAGAAAGCATTTGATCAAATTACGCGCGGTCACCGATTTCACCCTCGGCCGGGTCACTGCTAATGAAACCCTTACATTGGTGTGGTATGATAAATGAGTCGTGTGAGCACATCGCCAAATCATCCGTGGGGCTAATGGTGCGTTAATTCCACTTATAAAAGGTTTAAAAAATATATTTAGATAATTTTTTTGGTAGAGCTATCATAGTTTACAAATAATAATCTTAGTGAAAGCTTTTATGAAAATTTGTGATTGTCGGTGAATCAAGATTTCACTGATTTCGGGCATTGACAGCAACATGGAAAAAAAAAACTAGTAGGCACGAACATCAAGAGACGTCATCCAATTACGAGGCGTATTGAGTGTATGGTTGTTGAGCTTGTGTACACAATTACCGAAATAAAATTACTGTATTTGCCGCTGTCGTGATTATGACGTCAATGACACGTTTTCTTCTAATGGTGGATCCGACAAATGTTGGCAGCTGGTCAGGGGAAGAAATTCAACCCCCTTTGCTGGTACTATGGTGAGGAGGGAGGCGGGGGTTGAATTAATCCCATCCACGCGACCGGAGCTCTCGTTTGATTTAATATTAGAGCTGAAAGGTTTGTTTGCGTACTACCTGCACCCCATCATTAAACTATTGCTTTGTTACACACCATTTTCAATTCTTCACCGTGTTCATGGGTGTTATATTTACGGGTAACTGTCACTTCTGTATATATTTCATTTATTTTGACAGCTATTGAATTAACTTTTGTAGCGTGTCCAATGTGCAATCTCATATCTCGTTTGTGCACCTACTGACGAGGATCACCATAAATTAGAAAGAATTTACACTTTTATAAGCTTGAAATAACTGAAAATTAAAATAGGCTTTAAAGAGAATTGTCTTTAATGTAAAACGGGTTAAAAGTGTAAGAGACTCGTTAACTACGGGTCATTAAATGTCCGAGATAAGGCTGAAGGTAGTTCATTAAGGGGCTGTGAATTTATTCATGAACCGAGCGAGCCCCGATGCTCGTTTTGGGATCGTAAAAATCTGTACCTAAACCGACTCAGTCTCTTGAGATATTTCAAGTTTCTCACCCGTTCAATGGAAACGTTTCGCTATTCAGCACAGTTCTTCCGACTACGTATATTTCAAGCCATTCGATATTCTTTAAACTCTTTCAATACTCAATTGATTCACAGTGGAAACAAGTTCATTGGTTTGGCCAAAACTCCGAGAGGATTGAAAGAACATTTTTTTTTTATTATACAATTGTGGAAAGAAATTATTGAGAAGACATATTGTATTGTACCTGTGGGCATCCTAGGGTTGAGATGATGACGATGATGATGATGATGATGATGATGATGATAATGATGATGATGATGATATTTATTTAATTATTGTTTTTAGTAAAGATATGCATTGTGTAAGGCCTTGTGTAATAAGTTAAGGGTTCCTACGGAAGAACAGTAAGAGCCTCTTTCACCAACTACAAGTGTTGATTAGTTACTGTTCAAGTAATGCTAATTTGCGAGTAAATGTTACGAGTATATTGTGTCAATTTCATTGGAATTTCCATTAAATAATGCTACTCGAAGATAGTGAAACTCGTACGCTTTCTTACTGGTGACTGTAAATGGCGTTAGCCTACTTGACACTTTACTCAGAGATGGTGAAATTCGTACACTTTCTTACCGGTGACTTTAAATGGCGGTTAGCCTACTTGACACTTTACTCAGAGATGGTAAAAGAGGCCCTAAGTAGGTACTACAAAGTGCTGAGTAAGGACTTTTTTGTAACTTTCATATTACTGTTGTTTTATTTTCATTTAATTGTATTTTTTTTATAAAGTTACGAATAAATATTTTTTAATTGATTTATTTACAATTTTTCCGAAATTATAAATATTTGTAACATCTTAACACTCTTGAAGACAAGCGGCATGGTAAAAAATCCGCAGTACAATAATTAAGGAAGCGATTCAAGTGGAGAGAAAACAAACGCGGTTTGTTCATACCTCGTGAACATAACTAAGGGGATGAAACCGGTGGTGCAACCACACTATAGACTTAACCAACAGTGATCAAACCCTTGGCAGCGTACTTACCCAGGGCTAACATTGGGCGTCGCTTGTGTCAATAGGCGACATCTTAATACATAAAAATCACGTGACATGATGTTTCCGCCAAATGACTTATGAAATTTTATAACTATGTATGGTTAATTTTAGCTTAAAAGATAGGATATACAGTCGCTATTTTTCCATTCTACTTGACTGTATCCCTGACAATGTGAGTGCGAAATTTTATGATTACCGGTTGAATAGTTAAGTTGAGAGCGTATTACAAACAAACAAACAAGCATACTTTCAACAGCATTTGTGTTAGTAGACCAAATTGTCTTTATGTAGTGACAGTTCACCTTCTGCGCATTCGTGTTGCGGTGCAGGTAAAAGTAGCGGGTAGAGTGAGACAGGGTGGATTGTGTATGTAGGTACTATGTACGGCGTTGCGATAAAGCTCGCTCCGTCGATGACCTAGTTGCCGCGCAGCACAATATGCCCCAGCCCGCGGTACAGCTGTTAGTACACAGCTTATCGAGGAATGCGGTTTCGCCCAATTGGTTACGAGCGATCGGTAAAATAAAAATCTACCAGAAAATTGGCTCGTTTGTCATCTTCTGAAACGGGGTCGCGTGCAATCGATCATGCCACAATACATGGCAAATACTTATTCATAAGCCAGTTTACACGAGATTGTAATAACAAAAATATTATTTGAAATATACTCGGTAATACTAGCTTTTTCCCGTTAGGTACATCCTATATTTATAAATTATATCTTACGTTCAAGCTAAAACTACTTGTACTATTATATTTTCTGTTCTAGAACGAACCATTATACCATTCACAAAAATTAATTAAAATCAGTTGCACTCAATATTTATACTATGGCTTATTAATTTATAAGGCATTGACGGGCCCGTTGGATGAGTGATTAAGGGTGCTTGCCGTCACGCTCTGTCAGGGTACTATAGTTTCATTTAAATTCACTTCACTAAAACCTGTTTTACTCTGGGGGAATAATGATAAAATGTAAATATTTCGGATCGCAAAGATGAAAGAGATTTGGGATTGCAAACAGCTGTATACAGTTGATAACCATTGCAATCCTTTGTGTAAGCCGTATTAAGCTGAACGTAGCGGTATTCGGCCCTCGTGGACGGGGAGGGGAGGAACCAATGAATATGAGAAAGTCAAGATCGTAAAAAAGCTACAGAGAACAGATTGAATTTTGCTTTTTAAATATAATAGCCTCTTTGGAACCCAGCGATTTCAACTAGATATTTAATGTGAACATTCTTCAACGAATTTTTTTTTTAATTTTTTAGTGAGTCAGACAGGCTGACGATTAACATTTGGGATGAGCTTTCGTGGGAACAACTAGTCAATAGGTAGTCAATCAGCGTCGGCGGCGTCATCGTCAGGGCGGTGAAAGTGAGATGCCAACTAATAAGAATAATTTTATAATAAAACACGTTAATTCATTTATTAATTAATTTAAATCATCTTGGTGATTAAAAAAAAGCAAAAACTGTTCAATAAACAAAAACAAATATTTAAATGCAATTGTTAGGGTAGAAAACACATTTTGTACTGTAACTGCTGCTGTAAAAATTAAAATTAAAATCGTGTAAACATTGTACTCGTGCAGTAAAAATGTTTTATTTTATTTTTTATTTATTTATTTTACCAAGGCGTTGATGATTCCGTTCAAGGTTTGACTAATCTAAAGACGACTTTGTATGAACTTATATTATATCTACCATTTTGCCGTGTTGCACGTATTTGCACGTATTGTCCTTGAGTAGAAGAGTGAGAGTGAGAGCAACTCACTTGGTATAAGCGTGCGTCAGCCGATGCGTAGTGAGCCACTGTCGTAGTATGAGCCGCTGTTGCAACACATGCGCCGCCCGCCGGAGCCTCTTCTCCTCGGCGGCCGGCAACTCCGGCAGCCGGTCGATCTGCTCCGGCGAACCGCATCCGGATAGCGTGGAAATCCCTACAATTTTCAAAAGGCTTTACTTTAAAGTGACAAGTAGATTTTTTTATGTGGGAGCAGAATCGTGCATATGCAATGGAAATTGGAAACGTGTTACAGGAAGTCGGGATTTATAGAACTTTCGCAGTGTTGCAAAAGTGAAATATTAAAATCAGTAAAGTTACCAGCATAAAATCGGGAGAATTTTATTCGAAATAAAACAAGAATATATTTATGTTTTGACGGCAATAATTTGTGAGGAATTAGAACAGAAAATAATTTAAAAAATATCTTATATTATTATTTTTCATATATTTCACCATTATCTCATCACTTCTTAAATTTATATTCTTTAACATGACTATTTTTAATTATGCCCCCTCAGCTTAAAAGAAACTTCATGCAGCCGCCCTTTTTTGAGCTCACGTAATTAATGAATGCCCCTTCTCAACTCAACGAATGCCAGTGATGACACATTTTGATAAGACACCACCAAAGACTTTACCAAATTACTTTGCCGAACAATAGACGCAGACGAAGACCTAATTACGGATGCCACAGTAAAGACCCCGAACAAACGACCTTGTTTAATACTACTCTCTAATTTAAGGCAAACAACATGTAGGACAATACTTACAGTTTAAATTCAAAGTTGATTTTAACTTGTTAGAAATAAAGTACTGGGACAGAAATTATATAACTACGTCTAAATCACAAATGCAAAAGTTTCTACCTAAGAATGAATGTTTCACGGAAAAATTACTGAACGAATTCTGATAAAACTTCACAGTTATAAGTAGTACAGCGGTCTACTTCCCATTAATTACAAAAAAAAACTACAACCTACTTGTTGAACAGTACTTTCGTGATCAAATTCCTTTCCCCAAAAAACCATCACTCAGAAAAAATTATTACAATAAATATTTAATCATGAATAAATTTGGGACGGGAGACGTTAATAAAGTCGAGTTAATAAACTGCCTACATAAATAAAAATAAAATCAGACAAATCAATATTAAAAAGATACTATATACATACACACTAAATAATATAATAACTATGAAATAATAAAATTATCTTGTTAATTTACTATTTTTTAAAAGATTTTTAGATGTTTATTACTTTATCACGTGAAGGTACTTAACTTTATTAAGTATAAAATAAGTACTTTATTGGATTCAAGAGGATTCAAGCATAGAAGAACACTTTTTATCTCGGTAATAAGTTCCGATGGAATAATATTTCACTCTTTAATATCCGAACTAGACGGCGCGGCGAGCCTTGATAATTTTAACGACCGAAGACAAAACCTAGTATTTTTATTTTATATACATTACTAGCCTTTTTATTTTATTATGGAAGTTTCCTTGTCACGGCTAAACTACTGAATGTTTTTGAATGAAATTTGGTATGGAGATGGAGATTGGAGATTTAACCATTTCTTAACGTAGTTTATAGTTGGACCAAAACGCAGCCAAAATACCTTAACAAAAGTTAATTATTAAATTAAAACTACAACAGATCCTCATAATATTGTAAATGCGAAAGTTTGTACGTTCGTTACTCAAGTTCACAAAAAAAAGCGAACGGACTTGGATGAAATTTATCACGGAATTTCAAAAGACGAACGAAAAAATCCGGGCGGTCCGCTAATCCGTCCATACTAATACTAATACTAATATTATAAATGCGAAAGTTTGTATGGATGTATGGATGTTTGTAACTCTTTCACGCAAAAACTACTGAACCGATCAGCATGAAATTTTGCATACACGTTGTCTGGTATAATAGAAAGGACATAGGGTACCTTTCATCCAGAACGCGGACGAAGTCGCGGGCACCAGCTAGTTAATTATAAAGTTGCAATTGACAAAAAAATCAGTGAACTTTGAACTGATTGTAACATGCATGATGCAATACATAATAGTTTACTACTGGTAAGCTAATAACTGTGGTAAGTTAAATTGAGTTTATTTCATGTGTTAAAAAGCTACACAATAATAAAGCTCGGGAAATGTTTTCTTTAAGTATAGAGTTGCGGCTTTAATTTTATGGGAACAGAATTGTATATTACAGTATGTTGGGGCTCAAGTTGCTGAGCAACGACTTCCTTGACCTTGGCTTGGCTATTAGTCATTTATTGCCAAGTCACACGACATGCGAACAAAAAGGCACCATGACCTAGCGTAACCACAACCTCATCCAACCATGCTATTCTTCCCTTTGTACTATACGACAAAATGCGTTGAGAACTCAATGTCATATCAGCCTATCGTTGATATGACAATGCTTGTACAATGGTATGTAGATTGTAGATAGTATATTTCTGATATTTTTTCATTTATCTATATAAACTTTTATAACTATTTAAAGGTCGTCAATAAAACACAATAAATAATTAAATTAAATCTACAGGAGGAATTTTTTAAATATATCTTCAAAAAACAAAATAAAACTTAATTATAATTATATAATTATAAACAAATATTGGCATAAACTCTTTGTTCCTGCCTGCAAATGATTTTATAACTATTAATAAGTACGATTCCAATTACTTTTGCTGACCACTTTTGTTGGGAATTGAACTCGAGTTTTCTAACAGTTAGTTAGATGTTGTGTCGACCTACTTCGGTGTGTAGAAAATTAACATATAAGAGATCGTTAGCTGCAAAGGCTTGCAGCTCTCTAAGGGGTAATCTCATTAGGCTATGAATCTAAATTAGTTTATTGCGAAATCTAGAGAGAGCGTTCACTGTTAGATTAATTAATTTGAAAATGTACCATCGTAAGATGATTTTCCAATTAATTTTCCAATGGACTTAAGACATTCCATCCGTTGGCAGACAAACAACATCTTCCAATAACAAATCACAACTTATAATTAAAAGAGGCAAAGTATTTTTGAAAAAAATACTTCGTCCGACCATTTATTTTACTTTTAAAGTTGCTTGAGAATGTAACTTGATTCGTTAAAGCTTAATTAATTAAATTAAATTAAATCACAGCTAAGTTATAGTAATTTAAACACCTGGGTATGTCAATAAAACGAATAAAACAATACAAAATTTTGGATAAAAAATAAAAGATAATATCTATATAAACATAAAATATGTTGCTAGGCATAAAACTCGAGAACAATATTATATTTTTTTATATATTTCTTTAATTTTATATAATTTTATATAATTTTTCTAATACGCAAACCATACAATTGATCGTAATAGGGATCTAGGATAATTCCACTCTACGTAGCTAGTAGCTACGCAACTGCTACGCGTGCTACGTCGTAGACTCATAACACCACACCAACAGCCGGGAGGTCCTTGTTCAAGGAATGCTATTTTTTTCTGAATATTTTATTTTATTTTATTTATATGTATTTGGGAAACAAACAATATCTCGATACACATTACACATACATATAAGAAAAACATAAATCAGCAAAGTTTGCACTAAATTACTAAAACACTAAATTTTATTTAAGGTGCTTCAAATCGCTTCAAATCAAATGTCAAAATTAGCCAATTAATTAGTTGGAAAATAAACATATAGGTACTTAGGTAAGTTAAAAGGTGATGACACATTAGGCAATCAATCAAATCAGATGAGACGCGGCGTTATCGCAAGAGAACAGGAAATAGGGAAGAGCTCTAAGTGCCCTCCTACCTCAAACTAAGTAATGAGTCTTGTTTATAAAATCGAGAGCCCACTATCACATTTCGCTTCTTTCCCTTGATGAGTCATGGACGGGGGTGTTGTGTTTTTTATTACTATTACAGATTGTCTAGTGGACGAAATTCAATTATAAATAAGTATTTTATCAATGAATAAAATTTGCTGTTATTCAAAACTGTTATGTAAATGTTACATAAAAGTTAGACCACATAAAACACCAACACGTTGCCCAAAAACCTCATCGTAGAGCTGTTGGTATCGTGTGGTATCAGACCAAGTAAATATCAGTAGCGTGTCACACGCGACTACCTAATCTAACTTGCAAAATGCTTCGTACAAGATTTTATCATATATGCTCTGATATATGGTGTTCCAGACATGCAAACCTTACTTAATATCTTTCATCGCAGATTTGTATATTATTTAATATTACCCACACAGACAACGGTTTTATCTCTGCAATAAATTTTTGGCGCAATGTAAAAGCTTAGGTTTTTAAAAAGTGAAATAAATAACAAAATGTAACTTAATTCATTAGTAGATTATGTTTAGCCTTTTTTAACTTCGTAATCCTTGGGATCATTGTGTTAAGCTGTTGTGGGCATTCTGAAAACAGGATGATGTCGTCAGCGAATCTGAGATTACTTAAGAAGTTCCCATTTATGTTAATGCCTCGTTTAGCCCATGGCAGGATTCCCATTACATGCTGTAGAACGGCTATAAACAATTTTGGAGAAATTGGGTCGCCTTGTCTGACTCCTCTTTTAATGTTGATTGGTGCGCCTACTCTGTCTAACTTGACCTTACTTGTACTGTTGCCGTAGATGTTCTTCAGGATATTTATGTATTTTTCATTTATATTTAATGAATCCAAAGCTTCCCATATGCTTTTATGCGATATTGAATCAAAAGCTTTTTTGTAATCTATAAAAGCCACGTAAAGGGGTCTGTGGAATTCTAGATATTTATCTATTACCTGATCAACGACTTGGATGTGGTCTACCGTGCTAAAACCGCTTCTGAAACCGGATTGTTCAATCGGCTGCTGTGCATCGATGTCTGGGGATATTCTCTCTAGTAGACAGGAGGCGAATAGTTTGTAAAAACAAGGCATGAGGCTTATGGGGCGATAATTCCCTATGTCAGCTGGGTTGCCTTTCTTATACAACAATATAATTTCAGATTCCAACCATTGGTGTGGCACAGTCTCTTCTTCCAGTATTTTATTCCATAGGATAGTGATTGGCGTCAGTAGTAGGGTCCTAGCAAACTTAATATGTTCGTTTGTGATCCCGTCTGGTCCCGGGCTTTTTTCGGGCTTAAGTTTCATAAGTTGTTTTAATATTTCAGGCTCCGAAAACTGTGAAAGAGTTCCTGTGCATTGATAATGCATTGATTCCTGAAAAACCTCGCTTTGCCTTGTTGTGCCTGGTTGGCTGTATAGTTTAGCGTAAAAGTCAGTAGCTATATTTATAATTTCTTTGCGTGATTTGCATTTGTTAGTGCCAGGCTGAAGTGATGGAATCCAAGTAATTGATTTGTTCAACTCTTTATTAGCTTTCTTAGCAGATCTAGAATTTTCGATGTGTCTTTGTATTATGCTTGTTCGGTAAGTATCATAGGATTTTCTTATTTCCCTGTTCGTCAGTTTGTAAAGCGTTTTTAACTTTTCTTTGTCGGTTTTATTTAATTTAGGCTTGTTCTGTAACTTACTTCTTTCTTTCATGAGCTCCAGCGCCCTTTCTGACAGGATGTTGTTCTTTTTTGTTTTCTTAATATTCTTTGAACTATCTTTTATATAGTGAACAATTTTATTATAGTAATCCTCCGCTTTGTAGTTGCTATGCGTCGTTATAAGTTCTGGTATACAACTGTAAAGGTTTTTCAGGTATGTTTCTTGTTCAGCTATTGTTTTCAGCCTCCCAGATTTACTAGAAAAATTACATCTGCTTTTCCTGGTTGATTTCAGGCGAATTGTAGCTCTTAGTAATCTGTGATCTGATCCAAAAGAGAGTGACGTTAGTACTTCATACTTAGAAATTATGTGAGGTTTCGTGGTCATTATGTAATCTATTTCATTTTTTGTGTTTTTGTCTGGAGAGATCCATGTCCATCGGTTCTTAGGTTTCAACTTGAACATTGTATTAATAATTTTCAGATTAAATTCTTGTGCGTATTGAATGAGTCTCTCACCTCGAACACTTCTTTTGCCATATCCATATTTGCTAGTTACTGAGCTTTCGTGTTTCTTGGGAATTCCAATTTGTGCATTAAAATCTCCCATAGAGATTATGTACTTCGAACGTGTGGATTCGTGTGCCTTCGACAAGTCATCGTAAAAATTTTCTATTTCTTCCTGAGTTGAGTTTTCAGTAGGTGCATATGCCTGAATTATTGCAAAACGTAGGTTTTCTAGCTGGATTTCTAGTATGCATATTCTTTCGGATATTCCGGTGAATGTTATGATTTTTTCTTTGTGTTTTTTCTTAACTAGGAAACCTACACCATATAGGCCTTTAGTTTGACCTATGTGATACATGATGTATTCGTCATCTTCTATTATCTTCTCTCCGAGACGACGAACCTCGCATAAACCTATTACATCATGGTTAATATCTCGTAGCGCTGTCTTAAGCTCGATAAGTTTTATTTCAGAAGACAGTGATCTTGCGTTGAAGGTACAAATTTTGAAGGTGTTTTCCGCTAGAGTGGTTTTCCTTGGTGGGTTTTGGTCGAACTCTCCCGCGGTGACCGGCCGAACTGGGAGATGAGGAGTGGGTAGAGGGTCCGATTTTGATTGCTATGTTACGTTGTGCTGTGGTGTCTTCGGTTGGCTTTGTGACGTAGCTGTCTCCGTGATGATCAGTTTAGGCTCATGTATTATGTAATCTTTCATGTTTGTTGCTTTATTTTTCTTCGATGGCTGCTTACCAACATAATGTGCTTTTCTATTACTAGAAAGAGATATCTCCGGGGATTCGGACAGGTTCCTCTTGCTTGGTTGGTTGCGAGGGGAGTGCTTGCTTGATATAATGAGTTTGTCGTATTTTATAAAAGCTATATTACCAGCCTCTTTTTCTCTCTGCAATTGGATTTGCAGCTCTTTGCGTTTGTTTAATACTTCAATTGGATAGTCTTCTTTTATGTAATATGAAGTGTTTTGTAAATGGCGTTTGTTTTTCTGAATTTTTATTTTGAAACCCATTGTATTGAATGTTATTATCACCGGTCTGACTTTCGCTCCTTTTTTTCCCAATCTTCTAACTGCTTCAATGTTGTTACTATCACATGAAACTTTTATATATGTTTTTATTATGTTAATTATAATTTCTTCGAGTTCGTGGTATGACTTTTCGCATTCTTCGACACCAAACAAGACTAGGTTCCTGCGTCTGGACTGCCGTTCTAAGTTGTTTATTTTTGTACTTTGTTCCTCCACTTTTTTCTCCAAAAGTTCGTTTTTCAATTCAAGGTTGGTAAACTTCTCGTTAAGACTGTTGATTATAGTGTTTCTAATATCCTCTTTCATTTCCAACATGTCTTGTTTTTGTTGTTTCATGTCATGTTGCATGAAATGAATTACAACAGGCTAGTTCAAAGGTCGGGCTTGAAATGAACCTAGATAAAACAAAAGTGATGACAAATCATCTTACGTCACCAATCTTCATTAATAATATACCTCTCGAATTTGTAGAAAATTATATATACCTAGGCAAGCAAATATCTTTCAATAAAAATAGAAACTCAGAAGAAGTGGACCGGAGAGTCGCAATCACCTGGAAGAAATATTGGGCTCATAAAGAAATTTTTAAGTCTCAATTGCCAACTAAGAAAATAGTCATGGATACAGCTATACTACCATGTCTTACCTACGGGTGTCAAACTTGGACGTTTGATGCCAAAACCAGAAATAAAATACAGACCACTCAAAGAAGAATGGAAAGAAGTAGTATGGGTCTAAGACTAAAGGATAAGGTGAGGAATACGGAAATCCGCGAGAAAACAAAAGTTACAGACGCATTAACTTCCTCACTTCAAAGAAAATGGAAATGGGCGGGTCACGTGGCTAGATATGAAGACAACAGATGGACTTTGAGAGCGGTAGAATGGCCCGGTCCGCGAGGAGGAAGAAGATCGAGAGGCCGCCCGCACGCTAGATGGGCGGACGAAATAACGGCAATAGCAGGCCAAGATTGGCTAAACACCGCCAAAGACAAAAATAAGTGGTACACCTTGGAGGAGGCTTTTACCCAAAGGGGGTCCAAATAAATATAATTTTTAATTGTGTTCAATGTGAATAATGATTGTAATGGCATTTAATAATATTATATCAATTAATTAATAAAATATAATACTGTAAATTTTATGCATGGACTAATAAAGCTTTTATTATTATTATTATTATTATTATTATTATAATCCTTGGGATCGTAAAGATAAGTTTAACCTGGAGCAAAATTTTATTAGACGAGTAGGATGTCAGGAAGAAAAGTTACCTTGATATATGGATAAATATCAAATTCTTCGCTCGTCTATACTAACTAATATTATAAAGAGGAAAGATTGTTTGTTTGTATGTTTGAATTGAATAGGCTCCGAAACTACTGGACCTATTTAAAAAATTCTTTCACTGTTGGGAAGCTATATTATCAGCGAGTAACATAGGCTATATTGTATAAAGTTACACGGACGAAGTCGCGTGCAACAGCTTCTTCTTCTTCTTCTTCCAGTGCCATCTCCTATCGGAGGTTGGCTATCATTATGGCTATCCTAACCCTTGAGGCGGCGGCTCGAAATAGCGATCTGGTACTTTGGCCATACCATTCGCGGAGATTCTTGAGCCAAGAAGTACGTCGTCTGCCTGGCTTGCGTCTACCTTGTATTTTCCCCTGCATGATCAGCTGCAGGAGATTATACTTCTCGCCGCGCATGATATGTCCAAAGTATTCCAGTTTCCTGAATTGCAACAGCTAGTCTATTATAAAAACTGTCAAGTGTCTGACCTGACCTGAGGATAATTCAGTACAAAATTGCAAGGTTGGAAAGCTCTAGCACCTATTATTAGTTTATTTAATTTGTAACTTACTTGCATAAATGTAATAGAAGAAAAGTTATCTTTCAGTTGTTATAGTTTAGTTAATTTAGAAGTTAGTTAGATTAGAACGGAATGAAAGCGTAATGAATACATAATGAAGTTATGTATGTCTGTCTGGCGACATTAACATATAAAAATATGTGGTGGATTGGTGTAAAAGATTAGCTAGAACAAAGATTGTAAGAAAACTTTGTCGGTTGACTTTAAATATCAACATGTTTAATAAAGGCGACGGAGACGTCAAACAAGTTGCATAAATGCAGTACATATATTTACTTGTTGCTCGAGCTCAGACTGGGATGAAAGTAGGACAGGAGGACAGGCCAGTGGGCCGACAACCGGGGAGAGCGATACATCCCGGGGGCTAACAGGTGGGAAGTGGGGACTACGCGTTGTTGGTAAATGCCGATGCACTGGGGGTAGTCTAAAGTCGCTTTATTGATTTCATTACAATTTTGATACCAGTTACGAACGGATTATCCACTAAGGTTTGTGTTATTTAAAATGTTATTAATAAGAATATGAAATCTTTTTGCCATTACACAAAAAAAAAATGTTGTTTTCGTCCACTTAAGTCTTAAAACTAATAAAAATTATTCATTTTTATTGATTCCAAAGTAGCGCCATAATGTGAGCGCGTGTCAACAAAATGCAAAATCTTTATTTGAAAGAATACGTAGTAAAAGAAATTATGCTGCCCTAACAAAAGAATATTATTGAGCAAATTACATAAACTATATGCTTGTTATTGTTAGTGTAGATAATACAATAAGTACGTGTCAAAATATATTATTAAATTTTTTTTTGTAAAAACCTTTCGTAAACATTACATACAGACATTACAACCTTTCGTTTTGTTTGTATTTTTTTTATTTTTGTAATGAAGGTTATTGAAAAAAGTTCTTTGATAAGACACTTTCTACGACTAACTACGACCCTTTCCATAATTACAGTTATCGGCCTACAATCTAAGCAAAAATTCTTCTGTATATCCCTCAATTTGGAGTATACCGAGCGGAATATCTTCAAACGAAATATACAAGCGTCCTCTTTCGCGCGTTGGCTTTTATAATTAATCAGCCCACGACTAAGTCTTCCATCTTCCACGTTCATCCATTTTCCAAAGCATGTCTCGCTCGATCAAGTCTCTTGGTAAACTAATGCTAATGACACACCGAACAAGTCAAAAATTTTGGAGATAATTTAAACAGAGTTGTCGGCATAGAATATCTCCTGTGAGGATGATCCTCCCGCGGCATAAATTGAAATTGTTTTAGAATAAACGTCGCGCGACCAGTTGGCCCCCGTCCAACGCGCCACTGCAGATGGACACTTTTATTTAAGGACGTGTTCCCGGATCTGACAAAAATTAGTTGTTTTTCGGTAAATTTAGCGACCAAATGAAACCAAATGAAATAAAACTAACAGATGGCACAGTTAGATTACTTCTTTATCTGCAAATTCAAAGTTAAAAAATTTAATAAATGTGATTTTTAGTACTGTAAAAACGATTTCTCATCCCCTCTTCACAACAAATTTTACGAAAAGTGGTCGTGTTTAGGATCATTTTTATGTTTGTATATTCCTAATTTTGTTTGTTTAAAAATACTGAAGGATGGCAAACATAATCAACTCAACATTAGTAGTTAAAAAATTCCAAAAATATTAAAAAGAACCTCACAAAAAAATAAAAAGTCCCGTCAAAATATTCACATGTTTTGATATTAAGCATGAATCTTAATGAGTGACAATAAGGGTTTATTTGGTATACACAAAACATTGTCAGTGATCTCGAACACGTCTTGCTCAACTTCAGTCTACGCCAGAGCGCCGTCGAGGTAGGACCTGTGTCGCTCTGTTCAAGATCGAACTTGTTGTGTACAGATACGAAATAATCGAATAAACGCCTTTGATACTTTAGCCAAAACTAAATTTTATTTATTTTTTTACCAACATGCAATTCATGTTCATCATAGACTCCGGAGACACCCCATGGAACTCCGAAACTATCAGAAGTAGGTATCCCGAGTTTGGGCTCTTTTTGTTTGTATTCATGAGTACTTATATGCTAGATAACTTGGTTGACCTGATGATGGTCTCCGGAGACACCCCATGGAACTCCAAAACTATCAGAGGCAGGTATCCCGAGTTTGGGCTCTTTTTGTTTGTATTCATGAGTACTTACATGCTAGATAACTTGGTTGACCTGATGATGGTCTCCGGAGACACCCCATGGAACTCCAAAACTATCAGAGGCAGGTATCCCGAGTTTGGGCTCTTTTTGTTTGTATTCATGAGTACTTACATGCTTGATGACTTGGCTGACCTGATGATGAACTCCGGAGACACCCCATGGAACTCCGAAACTATCAGAGGTAGATATCCCGAGTTTGTGCTCTTTTTGTTTGTATTCATGAGTACTTACATGCTGGATAACTTGGCTGACCTGATGATGAACTCCGGAGACGCCCCATGGAACTCCGAAACTATCAGAGGTAGGTATCTTGAGTTTGTGCTCTTTTTGTTTGTATTCATGAGTACTTACATGCTGGATGACTTGGCTGACCTGATGATAAATTCCGGAGACACCCCATGGAACTCCGAAACTATCAGAGGTAGGTATCTCGAGTTTGTGCTCTTTTTGTTTGTATTCATGAGTACTTACATGCTGGATAACTTGGCTGACCTGATGATGAACTCCGGAGACACCCCATGGAACTCCGAAACTATCAGAGGTAGGTATCCCGAGTTTGTGATCTTTTTGTTTGTATTCATGAGTACTTACATACTGGATAACTTGGCTGACCTGATGATGAACTCCGGAGACGCCCCATGGAACTCCGAAACTATCAGAGGTAGGTATCCCGAGTTTGTGCTCTTTTTGTTTGTATTCATGAGTACTTACATGCTGGATAACTTGGCTGACCTGATGATGAACTCCGGAGACGCCCCATGGAACTCCGAAACTATCAGAGGTAGGTATCTTGAGTTTGTGCTCTTTTTGTTTGTATTCATGAGTACTTACATGCTGGATAACTTGGCTGACCTGATGATGAACTCCGGAGACACCCCATGGAACTCCGAAACTATCAGAGGTAGGTATCCCGAGTTTGTGCTCTTTTTGTTTGTATTCATGAGTACTTACATGCTGGATAACTTGGCTGACCTGATGATGAACTCCGGAGACACCCCATGGAACTCCGAAACTATCAGAGGTAGGTATCTCGAGTTTGTGCTCTTTTTGTTTGTATTCATGAGTACTTACATGCTGGATAACTTGGCTGACCTGATGATGAACTCCGGAGACGCCCCATGGAACTCCGAAACTATCAGAGGTAGGTATCCCGAGTTTGTGCTCTTTTTGTTTGTATTCATGAGTACTTACATGCTGGATAACTTGGCTGACCTGATGATGAACTCCGGAGACACCCCATGGAACTCCGAAACTATCAGAGGTAGGTATCTCGAGTTTGTGCTCTTTTTGTTTGTATTCATGAGTACTTACATGCTGGATAACTTGGCTGACCTGATGATGAACTCCGGAGACGCCCCATGGAACTCCGAAACTATCAGAGGTAGGTATCTTGAGTTTGTGCTCTTTTTGTTTGTATTCATGAGTACTTACATGCTGGATAACTTGGCTGACCTGATGATGAACTCCGGAGACGCCCCATGGAACTCCGAAACTATCAGAGGTAGGTATCCCGAGTTTGTGCTCTTTTTGTTTGTATTCATGAGTACTTACATGCTGGATGACTTGGCTGACCTAATGATGAATTACGGAGACACCCCATGGAACTCCGAAACTATCAGAGGTAGGTATCCCGAGTTTGTGCTCTTTTTGTTTGTATTCATGAGTAATTTTTATTTATTTATTTACTTATTTATTTATATACTTATTTATTTATTTACTTATTTATTTATTTAATTATTTTTTTGCGTCTGTCTTTCACTGCACCAAGTCCAGTGATAAGGTCTCGTCATAACTAACAAATTGAGCCCATGCTCGGCAAACTTAACTCTTATAGTCAAGAAGTTCCAGTAGTAGTGATCAAAGTAGACCTTCAGGCCAATTCACCAAGTCTAGTTATAAGGCCTCGTCATAACTAACAAATTGAGCCCAAGCTCGGCAAACTTAGCTCTTATAGTCAAGAAGTTCCAGTAGCAGTCACCGAAGTAGACCTTCAGGTCACTACACCAAGTCCAGTGATAAGGTCTCGTCATAACTAACAAATTGAGCCCAAGCTCGGCAAACTTAGCTCTTATAGTCAAGAAGTTCCAGTAGCAGTCACCGAAGTAGACCTTCAGGTCACTTCACCAAGTCCAGTGATAAGGTCTCGTCATAACTAACAAATTGAGCCCAAGCTCGGCAAACTTAGCTCTTATAGTCAAGAAGTTCCAGTAGCAGTCACCGAAGTAGACCTTCAAGTCACTTCACCAAGTCCAGTGATAAGGTCTCGTCATAACTAACAAATTGAGCCCAAGCTCGGCAAACTTAGCTCTTATAGTCAAGAAGTTCCAGTAACAGTCATCGAAGTAGACCTTCAGGTCACTTCACCAAGTCCAGTGATAAGGTCTAACCATAACTAACAAATTGAGCCCAAGCTCGGCAAACTCTTATAGTCAAGAAGTTCCAGTAGCAGTCATCGAAGTAGACCTTCAGGTCACTTCACCAAGTCTAGTTATAAGGTCTCGTCATAACTAACAAATTGAGCCCAAGCTCGGTAAACTTAGCTCTTATAGTCAAGAAGTTCCAGTAGCAGTCACCGAAGTAGACCTTCAAGTCACTTCACCAAGTCCAGTGATAAGGTCTCGTCATAACTAACAAATTGAGCCCAAGCTCGGCAAACTTAGCTCTTATAGTCAAGAAGTTCCAGTAACAGTCATCGAAGTAGACCTTCAGGTCACTTCACCAAGTCCAGTGATAAGGTCTAACCATAACTAACAAATTGAGCCCAAGCTCGGCAAACTCTTATAGTCAAGAAGTTCCAGTAGCAGTCACCGAAGTAGACCTTCAGGTCATTTTACCAAATGCAAAAGGTCAGACAATACAAAACAATTGTAATAAGTATTTGTCTACATAGGGAACATAAAAAAATATTAAAAAATACCAAGTACCAAAACGAGTTTGGTCCCGCATAGTGCTTGCGTATATGTGTGCGTTTGAGCCGTGGCAGTGTATTGTTGCTATTAGATACCTATTCATTTCGTGAACACGTCCTTAATGGCCACTCGCAATAAAAGGACATCGCGTTCTAGCCTCAGCACGAAATGAGAAAAAAATTATGAGCCCGCAGTCATAAACAATTCTTAAATTGCGACAAATAAAAATATCACTTAATATTTTTAATGGGACAAAAGTTTCAGAATTATCGCCCACACTAATTTATAAATATGAAATTAACTATGTATACGTAACGTCACGTTTTGTTTTCATGCCTTAACCGCTAACACAATTTTAATTAGACTTAATATATGGATATGGCTTGACACTGGGGACATAGGTAGTCAAATTTTTTTTATTTAAACCCCCTAACCTCATGCCTACTTTTATACCCTACGGTAATCCCTACTATAGGTTTAATAGAGAAAAATAAAATTATTATTTAGGCTAAATAGAAACAACAAAATCCGTACTAATATTATAAATGCGAAAGTTTGTATGGATGGATGGATGTTTGTAACTTTCACGCAAAAACTACTGAACCGATCACCGTGAAATTTTGCATACACGTTGTCTGAGACACCAGAAAGGACATTCGAAGGAAAGGACAATCAATTTTAAGTTTTTTAAATTTTTAACCCCAAATAAAAATGGAATTAAAAAATGAGAGAAGGTAATAATTTTCCTATGTGTATAATAAAAATACAGAAAAATACCTATGCACTATACATATATAAGTGAGAAAAATACTTAATTTGTATACCTAATAGATATCTACTTATCTATTCAAATAAATTTATATAAAAGATTGTTACCAACATCTTATATAATTACTTATATAGTTTTTAGCATTTGGCATGGATACTCCAATGTCGCCATGATCAAGGTTGAAGTGAAAAAGAATACCTCAATCACATGTGACCTTTTTGAAATTGTTCCAAAAGTGAGTAGGGGGTTTCTGAATCCCTTAACCTTCAACATGTCAAGGTCAGCCGTGCCCTTGTAACTGCACCATGTATTAGAAGGTGACAATAGCTAACTACTATCAAGTAAACTGTCAGCCTGTCTGTTGACTTTTACATTGAAAAATATATTATGTATATACGTGCAGTAATATTTAATGTTGCCTGTGCAATCAGTTCAAAAAAGAATAATTAATATTCTTAAAATTAAAAACATAAAAAATATTAAAATGTACCTATATAACACGATTTTTAAATAAAGCAATTTCCCATTTAATCCCTAGACCAGCAAGGAGAAAAATAAATAACAAAATATATAGACTTCATCCTAAAGGGCGTATCCTATAGGCTCTTAACACCACTGGTTGTTGGGTGATGCCATGGGCCTGGCGAAGTGGGAAAGAGCTTCTTTCAGATAAGAATTAAATATTTAAACTCTACGTGTCATAGACTAACGATTCCTAACTATTTTATTATAAAAACTAGCTGGTGCCCGCGACTTCGTCCGCGTTCTGGATGAAAGGTACCCTATGTCCTTTTTGGAGTCCCAGACAACGTGTATGCAAAATTTACAACGCCATCTAGGGAATTCTGTTTGAAGCAATGTAGTACTCTAATTCATCTAATCTCACTTCGAATAATGGAAAAAGTCTGTTAACAGATGGCACTACATGTTAGTTATAGTTTATAAAATTACGTGTTAATAAAATTAAAGCTGCTGCCCGCGACTTCGCCCGCGTAACTTAGTAAATTATGTACTTAAACCTTCCTCGAGAACCACTCTACCCATTAGTGAAAACCGCATTAAAATCCGTTGCGTAGTTTTAAAGATCTAAGCATACAAAGGGACATAGGGACAGAAAAAGCGACTTTGTTTTATACTATGTAGTGATGCAAAAGTGAGTTTGTTACGCTTTCACGCCTTAACCACTCAACTTATCATAATGTAACTTTGAAAACACTGTCAGGGATACAGAAAAGGACATAGCAATACCTTTCATTCAGGAAAAAAAATGTACATTTCCTTATCTTTTTTATAATTATTGTAAAAGGTGGCAGACAGGCTGACGATCCAATTGATGGTAGGTGGTTCCGCCGCCTAAGGACACAAACAACACTAAGGGTGCTGGTGTGCTGGCTACCCTGTAGGAATTTGTTTACAGTTCGGTTTAAGAAGCCCATATTGTAGCACCTATGACACGCAGTATGGTGGTAAAAACTTGGGGTAGACATTAGTTGGAACAACTCACCATTGTACAGCCGGTAGAACGAACAGAGAGGCAACATCCCTTCTTAAATTAAAGAGGTTCAAAGGTTTGTTGTGTGAACAATGGATCGTCAACAATTCGAACAATTTGACTAGCTGGTATTTTGTAAGGGGTCTAATTGATCTAGCTGGTATTTCAGAGAAGAGAGCGGTATTCCTTATGGGGCTTGGTCCGGGCCTTGTAGATAAAAAGGTGCTGCACCAGTGTGAAATACCCCACTTTACTCTGTTCGACAGGCCAATATTTTTTAAGCCAGAGTAGCCTTTACTTCCAAATAACACCTAAACTCGGCCTTGTTCGAATCGTCCACACTCAGAATGTTGCTCTTTGATAGTTATTTCATGGAGAGTGCCCTGAAATTTGGGTAAAATAAATCTAATCTAAGTATCATCTAAAATAAATAATAATAATTAAATGGGTGATTGAATAAAATGTTGTAACACCTGAGAAAAGAGGGCACAGACAAAATTGCAGGCAAAAGCTAGTCTCAAATAAATATGAAGCCCTGCTGACAGATAGTATGTCGGCGCGGTGGCTCATAACTCTTCACCTCAAAGGAGAGACCATAGATATTCAGATTCATGACATTTGCCGAACAATTAACTAATGGCATATTCCCTCCATTGTTTCGTTATTGAAAGAATATAAATATGAATTTACCTGAAAACTGCGATATTCCAGACAACATCGACAGCCCGGAATGCCGGCTCGCCGATGGATGTATCATGCCAATGGAACATATTTCCGAATCTTCGAATTGCCACATAGCGGTTGAATTTCCCTTTACAATGTAAGGGTTGTTCCTTTATTAGTTTAACGATACACAGCGTGGATAACAACAGGGTTAAGAATGGTCTATCACAAGGGGCTTTAAAGCGATCATGGTAAGTGATGTGTGGCGGATATGCATGGGTTGTTCGGGACGTGCGCCCGGCGCGGTAGCTGCGGCGCGACTGACGCCTCTTTGTTTGCGAAAACTGTTTGAGGGGGTTGAAGTGGGTGGGGGTGAGATGTCACGGGGTGGGATGAGAAGTCCGCCGCCTAGTTCGGTCGCTCGTGTGCGATTCCGCAAAACCATCACCCCATTTGGGCTTCCATATTTTCGCATACATACCTAGCTCAAAAACATCTTTGTCGGTTCGTTAATTTGCCTAATTTATACTAGCTCTTTCCTGCGACTTTGTTCGCGCCACTTTCTACAGGTGTTAAAACACGTATTCAATCTTTATTACTCACTAGCTGATACCCGCGACTTCGTCCGCGTTCTGGGACCCTATGTCCTTTCTGGTGTCCCAGACAACCTGTATGCGAAATTTCATGGTGATCGGTTCAGTAGTTTTTGCGTGAGAGTTACAAACATCCATACATACATCCATACAAACTTTCGCATTTATAATATTAGTAAGGATATTATATTTTTTCAGGTGTTGAATTTTTTATTCTTTGATAATCTGTCGGGAACAGTACTATTTTTCTGAATGAAAGGTATACATGTTCTTTTCTGTATCTCTGACAACTGACAATATGTATACAAAATTTTATGATAATCGGTTCAATAGTTAAGGCGTGAAAGCGTAACAAACAAACTCAATTTCGCATAAATTTATCATCATGCAAAAAAATCAATAGAACAAAGAAATTATTATTTTTAGTAATTTTAACAAGGGTGCTAACATTGATAAAATAATAAATAAAGGATAATCGTGGAATAGAAAGGCTCTAGAATCTTGTACTCACTCGCTGGAACACAACACATACGAGCTCTGGCTCATGTAATTGTGTGGTTTCCGGAGCCAGTCGAATCCTTTGGATGAGTGGTTATGGTCCTTGCCTTAATGCTCTGTCTTAGGGGTCGACAATTCGATTCCCGACAAGGTAAACTTTCGAAATAAACTTTTCAAAACTTATAGTTTTGAAACGTTACAAAGTTTTATCCAAATCGGTTCACTAGTTTAGGAGTTCATTGGCGTCAAACAAGGTGACACGTAATTTTTATATACATATACAGGGTGTAATAAGAGCAATAAATTAAAATATAGACCCTATAACAAATCATTAATTAATTCCAAATGGTTTCAATTAATTAAAATGAAAAACAAATTTACTGTTATTTTCTAACAAAATTAATCGAGCCAGCAATGTACTACTACAGACATAATGTGTCCAGTCGGAATACTTAACATTGACATTTACACCATCAGCAACATCAGAAAATTTGAACTTTCAAATGTTATAACTCAAAAATTCAAAAAGAATTCTTTAAGTGAACTGTTTATCAAGAATACTAACTCAGGATCTATTAAAATGGATAATGGGACAGAAAACTGGGTACAATATTCCAATGGAAATGTGTTGAGATCGCACATATGGTTAGACATCAAGAACTTACTGGCTATTACATAAGAATAATTTCCGATTGTATGCCAGTGTTTTGAGCCTTGGAGTGCAAACTGCATCAAAGAACATTTAATGAGATAAAAGATAACCATAAAAGATAAAAGACAACCATAACAAGATACACCATTCAAATTGCCCATGATACAATAAGTATGTTAACCAAACATTCTATGTTCAGTTACCTAATTCTAATTTTAAGTGCTCATGTAAATAGGTAATCCTGTGACTGCCATTGGTGTTCCATAATACATTAGGGTGAAAATAAAAAAGTTGGACAACTTTTGGCTAAATTTTGTTTAATAACTATATTATAGTTTTTAAACATAATAATATGTAATTTGGTATGAGTAGATAGTTTATCTCATCAATATGCTGTTCTAATTTAGCATGATTAAAAATTTGACCATAAAAATGCTTTACTAAGGTTATACTTAAAATAAACTATAATCAGTTGAACTTTTCAAAGTAGGCTGTGGTTTGGGTGTGTAGGGTTTCGGCTCCTGCCTCTCGTATGGTTATACCATAACATTAATCTATATCTAGTACATACTTACTTTGGGAGCCATATAAATGGTGTTTGGTTTAGGCGATTTATAACTGCTGTTGAGGACTGTAATTACGAGAATGAAACGGTGATGATAAATTAAAGAAATATATTTTTGTCTAATAAACTAACACAACCACAAATACCAAGTGACAACTCTCTTATCCTACTCCTGTCTTGATACTTTAAAACTATTGTGGCCACCAACCAGCCAGTTGCCAACAACTGCAAACTGGATTTTACAAGATCCTTCGCATTGCACAAGGATAATGTTATAATCGATAAATAACTATACTATACAATCACTTTGATTTACTTACCATATTCTCTGAACAATTTCTTGTATTCACCGAGTTCATTTTGATCTAACCATTCGTCTACTTGATCACTTTCGTCCGCATACACTTCTGTAAGGTCCGACAACACGGCACTTGCAAATAAAAATGATAAAACCAAAAATAAAACAATAGCATAATAAACAAATCGCATCATCTGTTAGTTTGACACATAATTAAATAATTGTTAAGTTTTATTAACATTTTCCTTACATTTTCAGTCACAAAAAGTAAATAATAACTGAATAAACAAGCGGCGGCATGTTTTCTGTCTATCAGATTTATTTATTTATTAATTGCAAGCCAATTACTTTTGACATGACATTTGTTTTGTTTGACGTTATTGACATTGACATATATTAGTTTGCATCACAGTGAACAGTGAGCGAGGAGCGAGCCTAGGACCAAGTATTTATCTCGTAGAGGGACCTCTACGATTTATCTATACTTGGTCCTAGGAGCGAGCACCACAGATTATAAAGTTATGCGAGCACATCATTGAAGGATTGAGCAAATATCGCACTCACTCACTAACACACCCAAAATATCCAGCACACGCACGCACACATACGCATGAACGTTTTAAACAAAATTGAATATTGAAATAAGTAGGAGCCCAAGAGGGAATTAAGGGATTTACTCGAGGGATTATGAGCATACTATATTATATTCGCAAAACAGCGCGTCAGATATTCCCAATGTCTCTCCGATAACGGATATGTATTAATCTACCGGTTTAATTGGTGGGGGTTGGGGTAAAGTTTTAAATACAACCCGAACGAGTCAGATTTTCATACAGACTGTTCACTGATTCTTAATCTGACGATTGTTTGGAAGGTTTTTTTTAATCCAACCTCTACAAACTTTTGAACGCCTGTAGACGCTCACCCCGCCGTTGAAAAGAAAAACACCATATAATCCTTTTTTTCTTCCTACCATCTAATCTTCAAAATCCAATAGGTCCAATACCACCAGAGGGTAGGCAGAAATCATACTTAATACCTTTTTGCATACCACACAACACATTAATGGCAGTACCTATATGTTTATTTTTAGGCTGCATCAGTTGTCTCACTAAATAATAGAAAAGTATCAAATTTAGTAATAGGTAAATAAAAGGAAGGTAATTTCCATTTTTAATAAACATTTAATTAAATTTTATATCACAAAATCTGTCGTGTACAGTCTATGACCTTGTGTAAAGCTAATTGTAATTTGATCACATAGTGAGAAGAAAACTTAGTTCTAATTGTTTTTTTTAGTTGATTTTTATTTTTTGATTTTTATTTTGTCTGCCAGAGAACATGACAGGCCGGTACCATCCGGTTCCACATTTAAAGTCTCCACTTTACTGTCATTTATAACCATGGAGAAGCGCTTGGAGCGGAGCCCTCCGAGAGGGGGCAGATTGGTGTCCAGGTCGAGGGCTTTGATGAAGTTTCCACTGGGGTCAGCAAGCATACGAACCTTAAAACATAAACAAACTTGTTTTTTAGAATTTACAAATACATATACATAAAAAAAACCATCAACATCAATAAATAATACACATTAAAATATTGTAAAGGAGGAACAAAACAAGTTAATTATGTAGTTCTTCATCTTCTACAATCTTATAAAAGTTTTTATTGAAATAAAAAAAATACATTGTTTTTATAGCTAAAGGCACCTACAGTCGACTGAGCAATAAAGTCAAGGTGCATAAAGGTTATCCTTCTCACTTGATGTAATGATAAAAAACTGACATGACATTGTGCCACACAAAAGGTATTATTGTATTAAAATGCCATATTATTATAATAAATTAAGAATACAAAAATTTCAAACATTTTAACAGAAAAATTTTTTTTTTACTTTCTATCAAAAATGCAAAGAAATTATTCCATGCTCAACATACATAATGGTTTCCATATATGCCCACTATTACATATTATACTTATTATATAGTAAAACGGAAAATATCTTGCTTCTTTCTTATAAAATTTGAAAAAAAAAAAACCAAATGACTTAAATAAATTTAAGTGATTTTAATACTGTACCTATATTCTTTCTATTTTATTAACTTTATGAAACATCTTATTAACTTAAATTATCTTTGTTATATTTTATTAAGTAAGATAAGTAATGAGTTATAACAAAATTTACAGCAGCAAGTTTACTTTAAAAACACTTTAATTTGCATTGGTGTAATTATTGAATACAAAATGAGGTCAGGTTAAGGAATCAATAAAAATGTACTCTGATTAATAATTCACAAGGAATTGTCAAATGTTCTCACCATTGTTAATAAAACATTGTGTCTCAAAAATGAACCTATTAGCCTAGCACATATGGTAGCATTTTGTGCAACCAGTAGACCTTCGCATTTGAATGGTGGAAAAGTTTGATCAAAGCAACCTTTTTATCTAATTAAGTTAACATATAAAAATCACAGTGAAATCAAAGTGCCAATAATGTTTAATAAAATTTTACACAAAATAAAAAAAAAGTAGTTTTATTACAACTTTAAAAAATAATAAATCCATTTATATAGAAAACTATATTCAAACTTAATGGCGGCTCGGAAGTTAGCAAAGCTGGTGTTATAGACAAGATATTGTCCCTGTATACCCCGCGGATATTTTATATTGCGTTCTGCGCACTATGTTGAACTATGTTCAGAGCCGCCATTAAGTTTGATTCGGACTATAGACGTAAGTTGCAGTAAAAATATTAGATTCGAGGTCTCTCCAATATACGCGAAAAAAGACTTTACAATCATTGAAACAAAAGTGATTTTCCCAAAAAATTTGATATTTAACTACTGTGGATAAAATTGTCTTACCTTCCCTTTAGTGTTGTGCTGGAGTCCCCAGGCAGCCATAACATAGGGATCATTAACTGATATGCACACTATTTCGGCTACACCCTCGGATTTCAACTTGTCTGCATTCTCTACATAACCGGGCAAATGTGTCTTTGAGCATCCCGGTGTAAAAGCGCCAGGCACACCGAACAGTATTACCTTTTTCCCTTTGGTTAATTCACAAATATTAACTTTATTTGCTGGCGAGTCCTCAAAAAGATCCGCAACCGGGATATTATCACCGACCTGTAAACATAAACAAATTAAGCGACAAGTTATGTAATTTGGGTTCTATAACAAATGTGAATTAACACAAACTTTAATAGGCGCCATGGCTAATTTAGTGGTGTGCAGTGTACGAGCGGTCGTCTGCTTGGCGTATGCAGAAATACCACGAATAATTGACGGTGTATTGAAAAACATTTGTGATTGGATACGTGCTTTTATAAAATTCCACTCCACCCCTCTATCGTATTATCGATTACCATTCACATCACAACATGACAACCAGCCAGTGTGACCATCTCGAAATTGAAAATCCTGTTCATTTTGGGCTGTAAAACTGCCAAATGCTGCCAAAACCCAATTGAAAAAATTAATCTTATTAATCTTCTTGCCACTTTTTAATACTTTTTAATCTTCTTTTTAATAAGGGCAAAAAAAGTATTATTTAGTATTATTTTTACTAATACTTAAAATTAAAATTTATCACAAAATATTCCGTAATACCCATAACAGAAATTCTATTATGGGTCATGGTATACGGTTCTATAATAAACTACCTGAGATAATCAGAGCCTTATCTATAAATATCAATAAATTTGAAAGTATCATTAAAACCAAACTCCTCTGGAAAGGCTATTATAAAATCACTAATTATTTAAGCGACAATGAAGCCTGGATTTAAGCGATTCGCAGCTCATATTATGTTTAGTATTGTATGTGTACTTATCACTACATAGTATAAAACAAAGTCTACGCAACGGATTTTAATGCGGTTTTCACTAATGGGTAGAGTGGTTCTCGAGGAAGGTTTAAGTACATAATTTACTAAGTTACGCGGGCGAAGTCGCGGGCAGCAGCTTTAATTTTATTAACACATAACGTAATTTTATAAACTATAATAACATGTAGTGCCATCTGTTAACAGACTTTTTCCATTATTCGAAGTGAGATTAGATGAATTAGAGTACTACATTGCTTCAAACAGAATTCCCTAGATGGCGTTGTAAATTTTGCATACACGTTGTCTGGGACTCCAAAAAGGACATAGGGTACCTTTCATCCAGAACGCGGACGAAGTCGCGGGCACCAGCTAGTATAAATATATTTTAATTAAATGTCATTGTTATTTTATATTTTAAAATTGACAAAAAGAATAGTATCCTGAGTTTCTTTCGGGGTTTCTTGTCGGGATCGTCATCTTGGTCTTTTTTCCGAAACCCTGGTAAATTTAAATAATTTAAATAAAAATTTCAGATCTAAACGAAAGCGGGTATCCACCCACTCGGAAACTTTACTAAACGTCAATTATGGGCTCAATCTTGTCAAAATCGCAGGTTCCTGCCACATATGGTCACACTGATGACAACACATTTATAACGCTCTGCGAGTCTAGTCCTGTCAATTTCAAATCTGACTGAGTGACGTAAGACGTTTATATAGTATATAGTTTTCTGTAATTCACCTTTTACCAAGGACGTTAGATAATATAACAGGACAGCGAACTTCAAAAAATTGCTTTTAAAAAATGAAGTGTATTTGTCATTGCGCCTTACATGGGGCTAATCCGAGAAGAGAGAGATAGCCAAACTGAGGCCGTGTGTCCCTTTCTTTCATCTTGCCCGACTAGAAAATGTATTTCATTAGAAATTAAATCAAATACTATGTATATTAATTGTACTTCAATTATTTTATAAATTTTAAGTCAACATACATATTATAATCACATTAGTTTTGTTATACAGTCTTAAATAACAAAAAGTTAATATTTAAAACCTATTTTATATTTTATTTTCTACTGGTATCCCTTTAAAGTGAGATTACAATAAATGTCCATAAATTTGTAGTAGTGGATATGTTGGTTAATTCATATTTCAATTTAAAAAATATTGTAAAAAGCAGCACGCAAAAACTAGTATTACATATAATATGTAAGTATATTTCGAATTTTTTAAGTTTGTTTGTTGGAGCTTATGACATACCAAAAGTGAATTATGTGTTCAGCTCTTATTGGCTTGCATACTGAACCCAGATGTTGAGCGATACGGTTAGAATGTTAATTGTACTAGTGTTCAGTTTTCTAACACTAGGCTGTTGCTGTTTTGAATGAATAAATATTACAACATTTAATTTGTCTCACATAACAAAAATCTTATTGTCACCTTAATAGAAAGGGACACACGGCTTCTCTACTACATATCCTGCTCGGCTCATATCAGTATGAGTTTATAATGAGCCCACTTGCTGTCGCTCATTATAAATTGTTAATTTTACATTAACAACTAACAGTGTTTAAACAATATTATTGTATGTGGGTAACTTTAACTTCCAAATCGTAAGCATAGCACCATTAGTTATAAATTCATTATTCTCATAGTTAAATGAGTATTTAAAGGTTCTGTCAATAATAACGTCGTTAACTAAAGTACTTATTTGTATGTTTTCTGAAAGTGCCAACAGTCAATACCGTAGAGGGAGAATAGACATTCACTATATTTCACACTCTTTTATTTATTGTTCTGTGGCACATATTATAATATTATGTTCTGTGGCGTGGCCGACAAATGCCATATTGATATCTGCTTGTTTAATAAACGTTTGTTTTTCTTTTTGTACACATTTTGCACACTTTTAATATGAAACCGTATGTTATAAACACAACAAATTTACGGTTTTAAGGTTGTCGTACTATTAATTGTATATTAGTCATGGAGCCACCTTCGATTGATACTATTTATCAAGCTATTAGTGCTCTATATGATAACCCCAATACAAATGAAAAAGAGAAGGCGTCTATTTGGTTGGGAGATGTGCAGAAATCTGTAAGTTAATTTGTTTAATACTTGTGTAATATTCAGGAAGCGTTTATATTAGTCTCACTTGTGTAATTTATATGTTACAGATAGTATCCTCAATCCTTCCCTTCCTTAATTCTGCTGTCAATAGCCCACTTACAGCATCTGTGTCGTTATAAGTGTACCATCAGCCTATCTGTCCACCTTAAAACATTAATGTATTGACATTTTGTTTTAGATTCATTCATGGAAAATAGCTGATGAACTTCTACAGCGAAACAAAGATATTCAGTCATGTTATTTTGCAGCTCAGACAATGAGATCGAAAGTTCAACATAATCTATCAGAGCTGCCCTCGGAGTCGCTGATATCATTAAGAGATTCATTAATAACTCATCTGGAACGTACATCGCCTGACACTACCTCACCTATCCTCACTCAACTTAGTTTAGCTCTAGCCGATCTAGCTTTACAAATGACAAATTGGCCAAACTGTACTAGTGATCTAATCAAGTCATTTTCACAGAAAAACAGCTATGCTTTATTAGAAATATTGACAGTATTACCTCAAGAAATAGATTCTTCAACACTGAAACTAGGCGAGAACAGAAGGAGTGAAATAAAGAAGGAACTTAAAGACAATTCCAATATTGTCATATCATTCCTGAAGGAAAGTATCACATCATCAAATGATACACAAGTAGCTTTGAGGATAATCAAATGTATGACTTCGTGGATACAAGTTGAGGCTATTAATTTAGATGAGATTCCTCAAAATGCAGTCATTGGTTATTGTCTTCAAGTTTTGAGAGATCACAACTCAATTAACACCCTTCACGATGCTGCTTCGGATTGCATTTGTGCTTTAATGCAATGTATAGCAGAAAATGATGTCAACGACAATGTACAGCAGCTGTTATTTGAGAGCATAGCGTCACTGGAAGAGAGCTACCACATGGCCGTGGCTCTCGAGGAAGACGAGAAGGCTACAAACTATGCCAGAGTGTTTACAGAGTTGGCCGAGTCTTTTCTGGAGAAAATAGTTAATTCTGCATCCAACAGTGTGTCACATTTTGCACTGAGATCTCTGGAATTAGCTTTAATTTGTGTTGGCCACCATGATTATGAAGTGAGTATTTATTTAGTTTTTTTTATATATATTAACTGTAATCAAATTAACTTGTTCCTTATTTAGTAACTTTTTATAGGCCACGCTGGACTAATAGCTACATAATTCAATATCCAAGCCAAATTCATTCAATATCAATGTAAATAAAGGTGCAACGTTTTTGAAACAGTTGAAAATGTATTTCAGGTTGCAGAAATAACTTTCAACTTGTGGTATAGACTATCGGAGACAGTGTACCAAAGGAATCAAGAGCCCCTGTCCGACACCTTCCAGCCGCACATGAAGAGGCTGATCGAGGCTCTGGCCAGGCACTGCCAGTGTGAGCCAGATCACACACAGCTACCGGAGGAGGGAAATGAATTCCATGTGAGAATAATTTTTGTACACTAATTTTAATCTATCTACACCTACTAATATTATATGGAGAAGATTTGTACGTTTGTATGTTTGTAATGAATAAACTCCAAAACCACTGGACCGATTTTGAAAATCCTTTCACCTATAGAAAGCCACATTCAGCTCTATTCTGTATCATTCACTTTATGAATAACTTAACCGTTATAGACATATTGTTAAAAATGTCTATAACGGTTGCGTTATCCATAAAGTGAATGATACGGAATAAGGGGGATTATCAGCGAGTAACATATTTTATAAAGTTACGCAAACTAAGTCGCGTGGAACAGCTAGTAAATAATATTGACATGAAGTCGTTAAAACAGTTTATATCTAAACTATCACAATAATCCATTTTAGCATTGTTTCAACAGGATAAAAAGATATGTTTATGTAGATTCAAAGTTAAATTGAAATCAAAATTGCCCAGATTAGGTACTTCAGAAAATGTTCAAGTGCCATCTTTGCTCTTGCTTAATTTAAATTACAATAGTTCCTTGTCTTGTACAAATATTTTTGATATTTATATTTAGTTCTGTTCTGACCTTTCTCTGTAATACATCCTTCCTTTAATTTTTTTTGTATAAAAAAATTGTTTGATTTCAGGAGTTTCGCAATAAAGTGATGGAGTTGATCAAGGATGTAGTGTTCATAGTTGGATCCAGTACGGTTTTCCGAGAAATGTTTGCCACACTTCAGGCGGACTTACCTTGGGAGCAGACTGAGGCCGCTCTCTTTATCATGCAAGCGGTCGCCAAGGGAGTCATACCGTAAGCATAATTTCACATTGGAGCACTATTGAACAATCAGCAGAATCTCATTGAAAGAGACCTCATAAATCATAGAAACGTTACCCTTTTTAAGATATCTGCAATCGAAATTATACTAAATAAATATGCAAAGGTTAAATTTTTTAATGTATCTCTAATGTGTGTGCGTGCTTATAATTTAAAAACATTTATATTCTTAGCACATAAAATTACGTTTGTGATTTTTGAGTCTTATTTTAGATTATTTTGTTTCTTTCAGATCTAGTTTCAAAATTTAAAATAGAATAGGATCTTTTAAACAATGAGTACGTACCAATTAAAAATTAAACATTTTTTTCATTAAAATAATATTACAGATGTCCAGTGTTTTTGGGCCATTTTAGTAATTTGAGCCTTCAAAAACAATAAAAATGTAGTTTACGCTAATCTGATTAACTGCAGTCAGTAAACTTGTGAGAAGTTTGATGGCTATAATAGATATAGCAGTGATAAGTTGTTGGTTGTCAGGGAGGAGAACTACAGCGTGCCCAAGGTGGTGGAAGCGATTCTGGGGATGCCGGACTCGGCTCATCTGGCCGTGAGGAAGACCTGCATTTTCCTGCTGGGGGAGCTCTCTGACTGGATCGACCAGCATCCGGATTGCCTCGAGCCCTGTCTTCACTTCCTCATCAAAGCGCTGCACGACAAGCAGCTGGCCTATGCGGCCGCTGTGGCCTTGCAGGTAAAAATAAATACAAGCTCTATCGCTCGACCTCCTCGGTAAATGAACAGGTGATGACAGTTTATCCGTTGCGCAGAACATCTGCGTGTCGTGTGGCAGCGGAGCGGCGCAGCACGCGTCGACGCTGCTGCGCGCCGCGTCGCTGAGCGAGGCGCTGGCGCTGCAGCCGCGCGAGGCCAACGCGTTGCTGCGCGCCGTGGCCGCCGCCATCTCGCGGCTGCCGCCCGACCGCCTGTCGGAGGCCATGTGCGAGGCCGTGGCCATGCAGGTGCGCGGCCTCTCGGCGCTCATGGAGGGCGGTCAGGGAGGCGGCGACCCGTGCGAGTGGGTGGACCGAATCGCGGCGCTGTTCCGGCGCGTGGAGGTGGCGCCGCCGCCTACGCCCGCCGTGCCCTCGCCCGAGCTGCACCCGTGCCTGCCGGCGCTGGCGCTCGCGTGGCCTGCGCTGCGCGACGCGCTGTCCACTTATGGCGCCGAATCGCGCATCATGGAGCGCACTTGCCGCGCACTGCGGTTCGCGCTGCGCTGTTGCGGCCGTGGTGCTGCGCCGCTGCTGCCCGCGCTGGCAACGGCGTTGGCCACACTGTACGCGGCGCACCACCACTCGTGCGTGCTCTACCTGGCCAGCGTCGCCACCGACGAGTTGGCCGCAGTCCCGGCTTGCCGTGAACAGGTTAATTATATTCTCGTTTTTCTCCCTTTTCTGATTCTCGATGTTTGATGTTGATACTCGAAATAGAAATACTCGAGCGCGTCAGATTAAGATTTACATTTTATGTTTGAGTTTCTCCCAAACTTTATGATATTATACGAATATGAGGATTTGGAGCTCACAATTTGGAGTATTCGTAAAATACTTGCATTTCATGTCACCGAGTTTCGTTACGAGATTCCACAAATTCCACAATGGTGGACTTGACATTGACAATGTATGTATGTATGTTTGTAACTCTTTCACGCAAATACTACTGAACCGAACACCATGAAATTTTCATCCAGAATGCGGACGACGTCGCGAACACCAGCTAGTTTTCCATGTAAATTTATAAAACAATGACTTATGAAGAGTATGGCCATTAGAGACTCATGCTATACATTATTATTGGAAATGTAGGTGAAATTGTGTAATGTGTGTACAGCTGGTCCGTCTGCTGGCGGAGCTGCTGCCGCGCGCATTCCGTCTGCTGCAAAAGCCACTCGGTCTGCGTGACAACCCCGACACAGTGGACGACCTGTTCCGGTTGTGCACGCGCTGTCTACAGCGCGTGTCCGTCAACTTCCTGAGCAGCCCGGCCGCCGGCGCCGTCTGCGAGTGTGCCGCATTGGCCGCGCGCCTCGACCACCGCGACGCCAACGCCTCCGTCATGAAGTTCATCCATGAGTTGGCGCGCGCCGCCAACCTGCCGCACTCCGACACGTGCCGCGAGGAGGCGCGCTCGTTGGCCGAGGGGCTGCTGTCAGGCTACGGCGTCGAGCTCACATGCTCCATTATCGAGGCTACCTCGCTGCATCTGCACCCGTACATGGTGTCGGACGCTGCCGAGGCGCTGTTGGAGTTGCTGCGTTGGCAGCGCTCGGCGGGCGCCGACTGGGTGGCGGAAGCGCTGCGCCGCCTGCCCACCGACCGCCCCGCCGCACCCACACCCACCCAGTGCCACAACTTCCACCACATGCTGATCAAGTGAGTATACAGGCTGATCCCTACATAAGATAAACGTTTGATATCCTGGATATAAATCAAATAAACGATTGTTTTTTGTTTCAGAGCGGAGTCTTACAAGGAAGTTTCGCGACTGTTGCGAGAATTCGCGCGTCTTTTCCGATAGATGGCGAAGTGGGCGCATTCCTTTTATTAACTTGAATTTCAGACATTCAAGTGATCTAAAGGAAAAACTCTAAATGACTGTTAACGGTGACAGATTTAGTTTTTTTTTTGACTGTAGAGTAGACGAATCGAGGGTCGCAATTGAGTGTCGTCTACCCTATTTAGGTAAGTAGACATTTGTGTCGTCCTAAGTAAATATATTTTGTTATCGTATTCTTACGTAGGTAACTCACTTTTATTTTCAAATTGTGATATGTAAATGGTTATTTCATTTGTACATAATAAATACGCTGAATATAATTGTGTTTTCATTTAAATATCTATCACTATCACATCACTTTATTACTATTAAAAAGTGATATAACTAATCATAAAAATTGTTTTGTTTTCATATAACTACATACCACTGTTGTTTTTAACTTACTGGCTGAAAAGTTGGTATAATTTTATTAAAAAAATAGATAAAGTTGTATAGAAAGATTTATTTAGGATAGGAATCTAAATTTTAGGATAAAATAGATCAGAAAAATAAGTTACAAAATAAAGAGATTTTGATTATAATAGAATATATATTAATAGAAACTGTATTAACATTTCTTTTTTGAGTTTTTTGGACTGGACAGTGTCACAAAACTGACTCTTCGTGGTGCTTTTGGACTCGCGACTGACTTGACAGCCACCGGCACCTCTATGTCTTTCACTTTGGCCTGCTTCAGGAAGTCAGTCTTCGCTTCGGGGGAGCCGTCCTTTTGAGGTTTCCTTTTATCCTCATTTTCGTCTACTGTCTCTTCGTAAACGAGTTTCACATCTTCAGAGTCTTCGATCTCCATGACTTCCGGTTGGGATGGAGTTTCTTTTGGATTGATAAGCTCATTGTTGGAGTTATCCGACCAGGACTGCATGGCTGTCTCCACCAATAGGTCTATTTGTACTGGAGTCTTTGCATTATCCTGCTTTATTGGGGGTGTTTTGAATTTAGTAAGTAGATTTACTTTTGCTTTAACTTCTTCAGGTTTTTCTTTTGTTTTTTCGATGTTCGGATCTTCTGTTTGCACTTCCATCGGCTCTGAAATAAAAATAAAAAAATTGGTTATTCCTATTTCTCTCAATCCCATATCCTACTAGTTCTATGGCGCTGTAGTAATAGGCGACGGTAGCCACTTAGTGGACCGTCAGCCTAAATATAAAAAGTATTGATTCAGTATATCCTCACCAGCGCCATCCTGGACAGTCTTCTCCTCATCGGGTAGTAAGTCACCCAACTCCCCCTGGGAGAAGGTGATCACGGAGCAGAAGCCGTCCGTGCTGGAGGCCACCAGCGTGTGGCCGTCGGGGGACCACGTCAAGTCTGTCAGCCTGCAAGGCATGTTATGTGTGCATAAGAAACCTGTTGGTCCTACAAGACTATAAGTCTTCTAAAACATGGCAAGTCTTTCCAAATCAGACAGAGTTCTTTCACACTCATAATATTAGTAGGGATTGTGGTGTACCTAGTGTAGTGGATGTTGGATATGATGGCCAGAGGCGCCCTCTGCTGCGTGTCGTAGAGCAAGACGGCGCGACGCGTGGCCACCGCGAGCAGCATTCGAACGGAGGGCAGAGCGGGCGCGGGGCCCGCGGACCTCGCCGCGTACCTCCTTGGGGCCCAGCGTACCGCCAAAGCCGGCTCACCGCACGGCAGGACGCACGCGGGCCTGCGTTTCATACACACAATTACTCTTAGATCTCACTGAGGCTTTGTCATGTCCAGTGGATGTCTTGCGGCTAGTATGACCATTATTAAGAAGACCAAAAGAAAAACTTAACACTTACACTTTCAAGGAATATCTGGTGTAAATGTAAACAGCATTTATGGGTTTGACATCCAGTTTGGCCTGTTCGGGCTCAATCCGTCCAGCCGGGACGGCTATGAGCAAGCCGTCTGGACTGAACTGGAGCCTCCTGTAGAACGTCTGCAGTGTATCGTCGTGATACAGACGGACCTTGACACCGTCCAAGGCGTGCTCCGGTGGAAACGGGAGTACGGCTTTGCTGCTACGCGATGTTACCTTCTTTGTGGTTACATCAAACGTACGGAACACTCTGAAAACAAAAAATATACATAATTCAAAACACCATTTCGCCTTTTTGCAGCCATATGGGCAACCCGATTGGTTTCAGTAACCACCCGCTTACAGAAGACTAGGATGCTAGGGCTCCTTTCCCTAATCCCTTATTCTATCCTACTATGGTTGCATTATAGGCAACGGTAACCATTTATCTACCACCAAGTAGACAGTGAGCCTGTCTGACAACCGCAACATAAAAAAGGACAATGAGATTCAAATCTCAAAATGCTAAAAGTAGTGACTAGCACATTTAGCATTTTGAGATTTTAATGATAATATACTTCAGGTGAGAGAATATTCTCTACTCTAAGATTTTAGTCATTTATAGATTCCCTAAATTTGAGCCTATAGAAACATAAATTCAAGACCTAATGTTATCATAAAAGGCATAAAATAAAGGAAATGCTATTCTTTACCTGTCTGAGCTTGTGGTTGCTAGTAATTGCCCTCTAGGATCCCAACTAACACCCTGAACAAAGCCTTTATGGTCTGTCAGTACCGTGTTCTTGCCACGAACAACATCCCACACAAGTAACTTGTTATCAATGGAACCGGATGCCAGAAATTGAGAGTTAGGGCTCCAACTTATATCTAGGACGTCTTCCATATGGCCGCGGAGAGTCTGTAATATGTAGAATATTCTAATTAGGAAATCACCTATTAACATTAAAAAAACCAATTTACTTATATTAAAACCAGTATTTAATCTATTTTTATCTACAGTTCTAAGTTTTATTCATTAAACACTTAATATTATATATTTTACAAATCACTAGCAGTTCCATTAGACTGACAATTACCTACCTATATGAGGTCTAAACCAGGGGTTCCCAAAGTAAAGAGGGGGCGCCGTGAATCGATTCTGAGTAACTATCATATTTTATTTTTGTTTTTCTTAACAAGAGCTATAAAATAAATATTAAAAAAAAAAAACAAATTATGTTACAGAGGAAAAAATAATTGTTTTTAGAATTTTTGTCTGAGCACTCTCTCAATAACGGCTTAACGGATTTGGATGAAAAGATTGGCCACACAGATAGTGTGTTTGTTACCTGAATTATACGACATTTTATCCTGGATAAATATTAAGTTCTTGCGAGATTTTCAAATAAAGAACTACAGCATGTACATAGTTGTGGACATAGCTAGTTTATTTATAAAGATGGTTTAATTTACCTTGTAAATGACCCATGTCTCCTTGTACTGTTCTTCGTTTTGATCGAGATTTATAACCGAAGCATTGCCAGTGGACGACTCCTTGTCAGTCTTCTGGTGCCATATAAAAATAATGGACTCGTCATCACCGGACGCCAAGTAGACGCCACTCGGAGACCATCTCACCACGTTCACCGCCTTCTGATGTCGCGTCAAGTCAGCAGCTACTTCGAGATCAACAGATCCCTTTTCGGACACCGAAATGTACCAAATCTAAAATAACAATTTTCACAAATAAAAACATAGTAAAGGAAGTATACTTCGTCGTCTTTTTTAAACTTACTAGAACGTGAGAGTCTGTGCCTCCAGTAGCGAGACGCAAAGGGTCTCCAGCGCCAAGTTTGGGTTGAAAATCTACACTCAAAACAGGGTCCTTATTATGCCACGATATTTCAGGTATAGCAAATTTCATAATTATGAATTTAAATTACTAACAGTGAGAATTTAATTGTTTATTGCGTTTATTGTAAAATTCTATGCTCACTTGTTTGTATTTTAATATAAAGTTAATTAAAGTATCTTTAATTTCTATATAAATCTAATATAATTGGGCAATTGGCGCCAATTCGTTTTATTTCTATTCGTTTCGTTTTAGAACCCTTGTCAAAGTCATTGTCATTGTCAATTTGTCATTCGTTCTAACATTCCAACAATTCTTTGATTATATCCAAGGACGTTGGGTAATATAACAGGACTGCTAACTTGAAAAAATTGCTTTAAAAAAATGAACTGTATTACCAACAGATAAAGTAAATTGTTCATTGGGCCTTACACGGGTAATCCGAGAAGAGAGATAGCCAAACTGAGGCAGAGTGTCCCTTTCTTTCATCTTGCCAGACTAAAAATTTGTTAATTAATTTATATTGCAACTAGCTGGTGCCCGCGACTTCGTCCGCGTTCTGGATGAAAGGTACCCTATGTCCTTTTTGGAGTCCCAGACAACGTGTATGCAAAATTTACAACGCCATCTAGGGGATTCTGTTTGAAGCAATGTAGTACTCTAATTCATCTAAAAGTTAACAGATGGCACTACATGTTAGTTATAGTTTATAAAATTACGTGTTAATAAAATTAAAGCTGCTGCCCGCGACTTCGCCCGCGTAACTTAGTAAATTATGTACTTAAACCTTCCTCGAGAACCACTCTACCCATTAGTGAAAACCGCATTAAAATCCGTTGCGTAGTTTTAAAGATCTAAGCATACAAAGGGACATAGGGACAGAAAAAGCGACTTTGTTTTATACTATGTAGTGACTAGCTGGTGCCCGCGACTTCGTCCGCGTTCTGGATGAAAGGTACCCTATGTCCTTTTTGGAGTCCCAGACAACGTGTATGCAAAATTTACAACGCCATCTAGGGAATTCTGTTTGAAGCAATGTAGTACTCTAATTCATCTAAAAGTTAACAGATGGCACTACATGTTAGTTATAGTTTATAAAATTACGTGTTAATAAAATTAAAGCTGCTGCCCGCTACTTCGCCCGCGTAACTTAGTAAATTATGTACTTAAACCTTCCTCGAGAACCACTCTACCCATTAGTGAAAACCGCATTAAAATCCGTTGCGTAGTTTTAAAGATCTAAGCATACAAAGGGACATAGGGACAGAAAAAGCGACTTTGTTTTATACTATGTAGTGATATTGCAATTTTAAAAAATATTTGTAAGAAACTACTACTATATGTAAGTATTATATTACATTTAATTTGTCTCCCATAACAAAAATCTTATTGTCCACTTATTAGAAAGGGACACGCGGCTTCTCTACTACATATCTTGTTCGGCTCGCTTTTTAGAATCAAGTAATATATCCTTATTATAATAGTTCCATGGTTTTCCCAAATTCATTTTGGTTTGGTTTATGGCTCGAATCGAATGAAACCATTGACAATGAGTGTTATTAACTTTGTTTGTCAGACGACTTTGACGTTTCTTTTTACTTTTCATTAAAGTCTAAACGCGAGATCTAAAATGGTTTGTAGTTTATTTTTTGAATTTATATCCATATAAATCAAAATTCTTGAAATATAATATTTTAAATTATCTCCGAGATAAACTCTTTATATGTTTCCCTATTCATTGCTGTATATATTTCTGTAATAGTGTCATTGATGAATTCCAGGTGAACGTACCCAAACAACGTCGGACATACTGCAAAAAATGTAAATGCCATAAGACACACAAGGTGTCTCAGTACAAAAAGTCCAAAGAAAGGCATGCTGCTCAGGGCAGAAGGCGTTATGATCGCAAACAGCAAGGTTATGGTGGTCAGTCAAAGCCTATCTTCAAGAAAAAGGTAAACATAACCTATCATTATTTTAACAGTAAAGAACTTATCGTAGATTTTCACAAGTTTGCCATAGATTTTCAGTGTGCACACTAATCTTTTAATAATAACGACTAGTTAATAATATACCCCTTTTTTATTTTATTAAATTGCATCAAAAATCTTGCATAAACCCTAATTACACGAAAATTTATTGCCCTAATAATGTATGAATTTGAGACTGAATTTAGGTAAGTAATTTGCATTTCGTTGGCTAAAAGTGTAAACTGCTGAGAACTGACAGTAATTTCATTAAGTTACAATTAATTAGGTAAAATATAGTAAAAGTATACAAAAAAATACTATTTTATACAAACAAGATTTTCAGTTTCCTATAACATTCAAATGGAGTTAGCAGTTTAACTCTTTTAGCAGACAATGTGCTGTCCTTTGTGTCTCCATTTATTTCTAAACTAGCAGTTGCACGTGACTTTGTCTCGGTAACTTTTATAAAATATAGCCCATGTTACTCGCTGATAATGTAATATAATTATTTTATTGAAACTGCAGATTTTTTGTTTGATGATTTTGCAGTATCTGAAAATTTAATTAATCCAATGTTATCACTGGGACAAAAAATATCTTACTAAGTTAGATTAAACATAAAATTGTCCTATTACATCAATGTAACTTTGTTGTAACTAGTGATGCCCAAAGGCAAGACTTAGCCAGTCTTGGTCTTGGTCTCACAATCTTGGTCCTGGTATCGGTCTTGCAAGTCTTGCAATCACCTATTAGCCTATTGCCATCAAGGTAATAACAGTAGATACATTTTGAGTTTAAATAAAGACCAACCAAATTATTAAAATTAACTAGACAATAATTTAAAGACTGTGTCTGTCAAGATAGATAGTGATAGGCCCTCGCCAATGAAAGCTAGAATAAATAGTTGTAGTAAATGTATATTTTTATATAATGTATTGACCAAATACAGGTACTATAATAAACCTGAATATCTGTCTTTCAGGCTAAAACCACCAAGAAAATAGTGCTCCGTCTTGAATGCGCCGACTGCAAGGTACGCTCGCAAGTGGCGCTGAAACGCTGCAAACACTTTGAGCTTGGAGGTGACAAGAAGAGGAAGGGACAAATGATCCAGTTCTAAGCGGTTAATAAATAAGTGTCAAAATACTTTTGTTTTCTTTACATACACCACTGTTCTTTTAAAATTGTCTTTAGCAAAGTGGTAAATAAAAATAATGATTTAATATTTTGGATATTTTGCATGATGGGAAAATAAACTAAAAAATATTTGGACTAAATCATAGATAACCTAAAAAATAAATGAGGTATTTATCTATGACTAAATTTCACTTTTTTTATATTTAACACCCCACATGGAGTTGTGAATTCTATAAGAAAGGATTGGCAAGAAGTTAGATTATTTTTTCAATATCAATTTCCTATAACATAAAAACCTCCATTAGATCAATATCCTTATACAAGTAGCCTCAGTATAATGTGCTAGAATTGTGTAAGACCTTACTCTAGTAGTGTAGACAATTCTGGCAAAAAATATATTGGGTTGGTTGACTTGAATGTAGTGTTATATAATTTTTTTCTACAACAAAAGTTTAAACATGTATGAGTTACTACAAAAGTATTCAAAACAGGAAAGTTGGCGAGTACTACACTACATTATAAATGAAAAAACACTCGAGATAATCTATTTGTTATAATTAATAAAAACAATGAAATAACTATGTACATTATATCTAAAATAAAATATTTTTATGCTACAAATTGTATACCTAATATTGTTGATAGTATTTAGTATTAGAACTATTCATTTTGCACATACATGCTTGACCATATTATTAATGTCTTCATTTTTGGTAATATTTACTTTATTGTCTGACCTAATATTTAAGACTATGAAGACACATTTACATTTTAGAATGATTTTTCTTGTTAATTAATTTGACTTTATATTCTTGATTGTATGTATGTACTTTGACCATTTGTAATTCTGACGACTTGGACCCAGACCCTATTCTTATCTCAGTACTTAGAAGGAATATTGTCTAGTTGACAAAAAGTAAATACAATCTGTAGAATTTGTAAACTATCTAACTAGACTCTCAAAGACAGCTGGATCTAGGCCTTCTAAAGACACTTTCAATTTGACTGCCTGCAAGGGCACTCCAACTTGAACCATTTTTAAGAATCTTTCATATTCTGGATTCACTGGTGTGTCTGTATTTGATGAATTTTGTGATTCTTCTTCACTTGTTTTTTTCTCCTGAGCCTCCGTTTCTTCTTGTTGGTCAGATACAACCTTTTCATGTTCAGTAGTTTGAGTAACTGAGGTGTTTATTTCTGCCTCGGGAATTGAAGAAAGCTGCAATAGTTCAATATAACATTTTTCAAAAATATAACTAAATATTTTGTTTACTACTTTTTAATGAAAGGCTAAAATTTTATGTTCATTTGCATTCTAGACTTAGTAGTTTTGGCTATGCTTTGATAGTCAGGACAGTTTTATAAGTATAAAGAATGTTTTTTTCCTTGTGAGATATTTAATCAGTAATTTAGATTTTTAACATGGTATAGAATGGATATGATCAATTAAGTATATCATGATGCATTAGAAGAGATAGACACCCACCCTGGCTTCCAAAAGAACCATAGCAGCCTCGACTTTCTCAATTTTTCTTTCGAACCTCATCAATTTGTCTTCACAATTTTTCATAAAGTTGTTAAAAAATCCTGTAGTAGTGACCACGAAATGATTTATAAATGCTAGCGTTCGTTTCTGATGCAATGCGGCTACCTGCACATAATAAAATATGTTTAATAGAAATAGATATGTAATCTAAATATATCGGCGTAGGTATACGTGTATGAAAACAAATATACATACTTTTGATAAATCTAAATTTGCTAGTTCTTGTTGTACAAATGTCTCTTGCAAAGTCATTGTATTACCTGAGTATATAATTTAAAATTTTGTAATACAATAATTTTCCTTGCAGTGCGAGTATTTCAGACTTGATTTTGTTTGGTTTGGTTAATTAATTTCATAGCAATTATAAAAGTTTAGTTTGTTTTGATTTGGCAGTAGACCAGGACCACAGATTATAAAGTTATATGTGGCAGTAGACAGACAGCAGACAGTGATGTTACAGACTAACAAATTACATTCAACTTACTTGCTATGGAGCACAGAACACTATTGAACGCTTTTATAGAATATACTAATCACTGACAAAGTTTTCGTTATAATTTGGTTATAATATGTATTATGAACGCCATAAATAAAGGTATGATTCCAATATTATTGTACCTCTGTGATGAACGCAGTAAGAGACAACCCAAAATAAGTTTTTTAAAGCTTAAATATTAAGATTAAAGTTGACAGCTGCGTTTGTAAAATTTCAATCTTCGTGGTCTGTGGATTTTCATGTCCTGTGGCCTTTATTTTGTTTATTAATTAAATTCCATTCATAATTGTTTCATTTCACATCACATTGACAAACTTTATTTTCTTACTTTTATTAGTTTAACTCTATAGCGTATTAAGTGAAATAAATTGGAAAAAAAAACATACTTAATAATTGAAATAATAACGTTTGTGAAAATGGCAGGAGAAGTAGTAGTGGACGCTTTACCGTATATTGACCAGGGATATGACGACCCGGGAGTCAGAGAAGCTGTAAGATCAAAAAAATAAAATCAAAATCCATTCAAAATCAAAATAGTTATTTATCAATTGGGTTTCTACAAGAAACTCTTATGATCATTATAAATTTAAATTTACCAGGGTTTCGGAAAAAAAAGGCCAAGACGATGATCCTGAGAAGAAACCCCGAAAGAAACTCAGGATACTATTCTTTTTGTCATCTTTGAAATATAAAATAACAATTACAGTTAAATAAAAAAAAATTAAGTATGCATACAATACTAAATCGCTTAAATACAGGCTTTATTGTCGCTTAAATAATCAGTGATTTTATAATAGCCTTTCGAGAGGAGTTTGGCTTTAATGATACATATTATTTATAGATAAGGCTCTGATTATCTCAGGTGGTTTATTATAGAACCCATAAAAGAATTACTTATTAAGAATTGTATTTTTTATTATGTATTTATTGTTGCAATATGAGTTAATTCTATCTAATGTTTACCTAGGCCTTGGCTATGGTGGAAGAGGAATGTCGGCGATATAGACCAACGAAAAATTATCTAGAAAATACGGGTCCAGAGTTGAGTACAGCTTTTGAAACTCAAGCTTTACAAAGAGAGATGGAGCGTGTACAGCAACGTTTGCCAATGGAGCCATTGTCCATGAAAAGGTACAATATCCATTAAATTTTTAAGAAATAATTTTAGAAGAAAATATCTATGTATTACTTTGTTGTAAGAAGTACATACTAGTCAGATGATAGCTTGGAATGGAAGTACTAAGGTAATATCTTTGCTATATCATTATGCAGTGGAGAAAAAAAACATTTGTCTTGAACCACTCTGCTGACTGGGACAACAAGACTGGACTGGAAAGTTTTTGACACGTCTATTCCTAACCTAACAAACTACGCTGTCCACCTGGTTGGTCGGTTAGGAATTTTTTTTCTTAACCGTCAACCTATCTAGGACAGATCTTCATATTTCAGATTTGGTAATAATTATAATAATAATAAAATATTTATTCGTTCCAACAAATTACATAAGTAGGTATACTAAATCTAAATCACATTTTTTACTTAATTTTTTGTGAGATTTTTCAATTATTGTATAATTTTTTAGATATGAATTACCGCCACCACCAGCCGGTCGTCTCGGTGAACCGGCCGCTTGGGGAGAAGCAGTGGACAACTCACACGCTCAACTGTCACATCAAGCCACCAGGGTTCTCAATCTAGAACTACAATTACATTACGGCACAGAGGCGTGGAGGTCATACTTAAATTCATTGCAGACATTAGTCTCTAGATCCCAGAATGTTCATACGCAAATGAGGTAAGCAACTGTGTTACACAAGTCTAGAGTTTATTTGATACCTTTCAAAACGTTACACTTGTAAATTAATAAAATTTACAAATAAATATTAATAACATTATGTATAAAACCATATTAGAATTATGGGCTTAGAAAATGGTTTAGAAAAATCATTTATATAGGATCCGAGTTAATATTTCCTGTCTCTATGTAAAATTACCTGTAGTCCTTGATAAAAAAATAATTATTAATTATTACTTTTTTTTAAAGAGATTTGTGCATTTTTATGATTAATTCTATTAATTCTGGTTGAATCGGCCATTATAATTTCGTTTAGAGAATATATCACAATCACATTCATTCTCTAGATGGGACTGCGATAATTACTTGAATTGATAAGTTAATTAATTCAAGTTACATAAGAAGTTTTACGAGTGGCAGGGCAGCCTGTCTGGTGACAGCGACCATTCTCCTCCCCTTTCAACAACAAACAAACAAATTCTTTAGCTTTATTTTATATTAGTAGAGATTCGTCTGTGTGTACACTGCCTAACGACCACAGATTACACCGTAGTTACCACAGACTACACCATAGTTGTCACAGACTACATCATATCTGTTTTGTAGTAGGAACATAAAATGAAAATAAACTTGTAGGAAACAAATAGCAGCTGTGAATTGGGAACGTAAGCGGTCGCAAACGGCCAGTGGAGCCCGACTGAGGGCTCTCCGCCGTCGGTGGGCTCAACTCGTCTCTGACAACTACCGATTGGAGCGAGCCATCATGCAATTGGAGATCCAAATTGAAAAGGTCACTTTTTTATTGTATTATTTCGTATATATTAAAAACTAGCTCTTGCACGCGATTTTGTCTGCACTGATTATACAGCTTTCCAACAGTGAAAGAATATTTCAAATGGACTCAGTGATTTTTGAGTTCATTCATTATAAACATACAAATCTTCTTTCTTTATAATATTAGTATATAGATGATTTAAGGTCATTTAGGACCATTTAGGTCACATCACATCTTTGTAATAAACATACATATTTTGAAAATAAAAGTTTTCGTTTCAGGCCAAGGGACAAGAATCCATGGATGATGGAGAATCAGCAGATTTGGAAGTGGTCAAAATGTTACCAGACAAACTCAATTCGGAAACGGAGAAGGAAGTCCAAAAGAAGATTGAAGACATGTTTGCTGATTAATTTAATTATAATAAAAAGTTTCACTGTAAATAGAAATTTATTATAATATAACTTTTCCGAATTAACCTTTTTTTAACTTTTTTCTATACATTAAATATAATTATTAAAGTCTATGCTATTTCGAAGTTTTAAGGTGAACAATTTGAGACTCCAAAATCGTTGATCTCGTTAAAGAACTTGGCTATAATTTGCATTGCACTTTTTAGTGGAAAGAGGTGGGTTGAAATATTGTTTTGGAAAACACAGGTTCACAGCCGGAACCTCAGTGTTCTTCGATTTCATCTGCAGATAAGAAATACTGATCATTTGTTCTTAAGGTAAAGCAAAAGGCACGCAAAAGGTCGTGAGGACTAACGACAACAACCCAGTTGTGTTTTTAGGCGAAGGCTGCCATCTATAAGTCTGCCTGCCTGCCACTTTTTGTAATATAAAAGAAATTCAACCGTCACAGAACACGGTAGATTTTAATTATTAAAAAAATACTATTAATTCCGCCAAGTTTATCACCCATTGCAAAAGAAGTTTCACATAAAGAAAAAACACAATTTGTCTATCATAATGTAATTTCAGCCCACAGGCAGTAAGGATCTTTCTATTTTAAAGGCGTTCAATGCTGATAATAAAATAATTTTAATAAAGATCGAGTAAAATTGCATTAATTTCTGGCAGCAACCGATTATGGTGTGCCTATTAACTGTGGGGTGTGCCCACAGTTTGTTTGATATATAAAATACACGATACATAATAGGATAAAATGAACGCAACGTAAATTGTAGTACTTATAAATGAACGCACGATTTAGTATTGTCATTTTTTGACAGCTATCAAATGCAGAATTGTCATTTCACTTCTATTTTGTTTGTCAAACATTTAAAAAATAAAAAAAACCCTTATTTTATTTAAAAATGGCGGACGATGCCTCAAGTAGTAGCGGTTTTGCCGGTAATTTAGTTGATAAACTAATAAACCAGGATGAGTTGATTATGAAACAGCAACGGGAGATCGAGAAAGAGGTAACTAACATGTGAATCTTCTCAGATGGATTCGGTATATTAATGTTTTCAATCATTTATATTTACCTGTAGTGACGTACGTTGTGTTTGTTTTTTCAAGATATCAGAAACGATACCGCTAGTTGGCGATGTCGAGCCTTTGTCTTCGTTAGAAAAGGAATACAACGAGGACCCTGTGTATCTTTTAAAAGTTAAAGATCTCGCGTCCAAATATAAAAACATAAGACGAACACGACCAGATGGCAACTGCTTTTTCCGGGCTTTCTCATATGCCTATTTAGAGCATTTATTAACTGACAAAGAAGAGTATAACAAGTTTTATGAAATAGCGAAGAATTCTAAGGACTCTCTGGTCGCCCTCGGCTTCTCACAGTTTACAGTGGAGGATTTTTATGAGACTGTAAGTATATATTAGGTTATGCTATCTAATACCTTACCTTTGTAATCAAATTCAGTTTCTATAAAATTAAAATATATTGTAAGAAACACTTATGATATAAAATAATATGCCATTACTGGTTCAGAGGTAGAAATTACTAATACATTGTATATTTTAATTGAACATTTTGTTTAATTATTCTATCCACTTGTAGGCCAGTCAAATTAGAAAAATAAGGGGAAATAATCTGTGGTTTTGAAAATTGGTACAATCATACCTTACGGTATAGAGATGAACTACTATACTAAAAGTCCTCTAGTTATGTGCAACAGCTAGTTATAGATAAAAGTGTAGAATTTATATTGTCATAGATGTAAATAAAATCTAGAATTAGTTTCTTTTGTATTAAGCCTGGACTAATTAAACCATGACAGCTCGTTTTTGACACTGATGTGCATTATTTACTTTCAAACATATATGTCAGCAAATAAAGGCTATTTTATTTTTTTTTATTTATTTTATTAATTAAACCATGAAAATTATACTTTTCAGTTTATGGAAGTTGTTCAACGAGTCGGTGAACAGTCTGGAAATCCGGAACAGCTGGAGTCTGCGAAGGCTGATTTGCACGACAAGTTTAACAAACAGGGCTACTCGGACTACATAGTTGTTTATCTACGCCTAGTTACATCTGGCCAGCTGCAGACCGAGCAGGACTTTTATCAGAATTTCATTGAGGGTTCTCGCACAGTCACCGAGTTCTGCCGTCAGGTATTGATTTTATAAAGAAACTAATTAATTAATTTTTAAAAAGGTTACAACCATTCACCTAGAAATATAACTGTTTCCATACTTATGATGTGTAGATTATCTATACTTCTATTATTAAGACAAGATTTGTTTTTTTTTTATGTTTGTAATGAATAAATTCAAAACTAATGGACCGATTTTGAAAATTCTTTCACCTATAGAAAGCTACATTATCAGGGAGTAACATGGCCTATATTTTATAAAGTTACGCGGGCGAAGTCGCGTACAACAGCTAGTCTAAAAAACTAACGCCTGGCTAAAGCGTTATAGCAACAAGAAGTCAAGTGTTATATTGCTTATTTATTTTTATTTTCCAATGTGGATGAAGTCAGGCATCAACTAGTAACTACACGATTCGATGTTGGGCCCTGTGATCTAAATCTTCTTATATATAAAAGTCGATGTGTGTGTGTCTCCTATAAACTCCAAAACTGCTGAACCGATTTTGATGAAACTTTGAGACATCTTCAGGTTAGTGCAGCAGATGTTCCTGTGAAGTTTGTTGGCGATTGGACATGGTCGACTCATAATTCATAATAATCGTAGTTTTCTCTTCATAATAGTGAAATATATGTATTGTTTGCAGGAAGTGGAGCCTATGTACAAGGAATCGGACCACATCCACATAATTGCTCTGAGCAACGCTCTCAACGTCGGTGTCAGGGTCAAGTACATGGATCGCGGTGAAAGCAGCCAGGTATACCCGACTCCTTTCAACGTTCATAATTTACCACCAGCTGAATATTGTTCTGTTAGTTCCATGCCATTATAATATTAACCTGATGCTGCAGCGTCAAGTAGTCCACTCCTTAGCAAAAGGTATAGTGTTTGGGCTCAATAGAAATCCTTACTAATATTATAAATGTGAATTTGAGTTTGTTTGTTTAACTTTCACGCAAAAACTACTGAACCGATTTGAAAAATTCTTTCACCGTTGGGAAGCTATATTATCAGCGAGTAACATAGGCTATATTTCATAAAGTTACGCGATCGAAGTTGCGGGCACAAGCTAGTAATAGACTGGTAATTGTAATCTGCAGATAATGTCCCAAGGCATGGACCTGTGGGAGTAGTTAGTGCATAAATATAAATTGGTGAATATTGTTTGATTGGTAAATGTTTGTTGTGCAGGTAATAGCTCACGACTTCCCCGAAGGCTCCACTCCGCTCGTTCAACTGTTATATCGGCCTGGACATTACGACATTCTGTACTCGTGATTGCATACATACCTAATAAACTTATCTTAATTTCATTGACATTTTATTTTCTACATCTTTTAAACTCTGCCAGACATTTTGCAACAAGAAATGACTTGATTCTTTATGGAATCGGACTAATGGAATGTGTATTTTTGATTTAGTACACATTAGTCATATCATTTTATTTTTCCACATTTATGATCAAATTGAACTAAATTTTCATAAATTTCTGACAAAAGTGGACAGATATTATATTCTGTAGTGAATATCTAACAAGAGTAATGCTTCGATTACATTATCCAATTTCTTACAGTCCAATCTAGGAAATCGGATAGTGTGATCGCAGTTAGAAACAGATTGGATTCGATTTGGAGAAATTTAAGGTCCTTCAATTTGATTTCTAAACACTACGATTTAGAAATCAAATTGATATCAAGGTCTCTAAATTGAATAGTGTAATATACGCTTAAACAGGAAATTTAGTGCAAATGTTCACTGCAGGTGAATACATCAAAGGTCAAAACTTAATTAGTACTTGAAATAGTTGATCTGAAGCCATGATTAATATTTGCACTAGGTTGGTGATTACAAGTGATTGTACATAGTAATTTTATTAATGGGGATGCAATAGTGACAGACACATCGTAGAGGTTGTGGTTCTTTAAAACAAATATAAAAAACTTGTATATTTCAAACGTTTTTATTCATACATGACTCGGCATGTACTTAAGATACAATAAGGTAAGAATCCTAACAATTATTAGAAAAGGAATGCAGGCTGTCAATGTCCAACCTAGATCGCTGTTGTATTACAATTAAAAACGGGTATTACCCAAATTATCATTTGATAAAATTAAAAAATGTGCCAAGGAGTATTTTTATCGACAAAAATAAACTCCATCAGGCTCCCTTTTGGGCTTCATCCCTGCAAAGAACGCCTTTATGTCTTCCTCTTTGACGACTTCATCTCTGTCTTTGAAGCTCTTTAGGAAGTCTAGTAATTTATCTCTCATTTTGTTATACTCAGTCAAAGCATTAATCTGTTGTACTCTATCCAAAGAGGATAAAGCTTCGAGACCCTTTTCGTATTGAGACGGTGTTGCTCCATTAGACTTTTCCTTTCCTAAATTCTCATAAGCAGAGACAGTGTCTTCTGGATCGATCAAGAATAAAACTGATAAATCCTTATACATTTTGAGGCATTCACTGCAAGTGCAAAGTTTCTGACGGAAATTGTGGGGCCAAAATGTTGCACCTTTAAATATTCTTTTCACACCTTGCGGTCTTAAACAGTTTGTTTCACTCAACTTTGGCTTTTTGTTCGAAATAAACTCCTCATTGTCAATGTGTTTTCGTTTATTCTCGTTGCTTTCACTGCCATTTTCCAAATTATTTTCTTTTTCTTTATCACTTGCATTAACATCACTTGTATTCTTTATTTCAGCATTTATAGAAATGTCCATTGTTTCTTCAAACACATTCAATTGTTCCTTCAAATTGTCACCATTTTCAGATAGCACTTCATCATTCACTTTGTCGTTGCTGCCAACAATAGTTTCATCTGTCACTTTATTCGTTTTTTCAATATCTATCTGAGCACCTAAGTTATTTTCAGTTTCAATATCATTATCAGTATTATTGGAGTTAGTTAAACTATCTGCAACTCCTTCTTGATCATTTTTCTCATCAGAAGACCTTATGTTGTCAGTTACTTTGCTTTCTGAATGATTGGCCACACTTTCCTCATTTACTGTTTCTTCATTATCATTGTTTTTAATAGGTGATTGGTTTCGTTCCGTATTTTCATCTTCCTTTTCTATGACATCAGTAATTTTTTGGGAAGATAATTTCTTTTCTGTGATATCATCCATGTTTTCATCTCTCAAAAGTTCATTCTCATTGTTTTTAATAGGTGAATGGTTTCGTTCTGTATTTTCATCTTCCTTTTCTATGACGTCAGTAATTTTTTGGGGAGATAATTCCTTTTCCGCGATGTCATCTATGTTCTCATCTCTCAGAAGTTCATTCTCATCTTTTTCTGAAATCTTGTAGTCATCATCCTTAGCCCGATTACTGTCACTGTTTATTTCGTTTTCCTTAGTGCTATTCAAATCAACTGCAGTACTGTTATCTTCTTTGTTTGTAAATGCACTTTCAGATGCTTCTACCTCTGACTTATCATTAGCAGGTGAATTATTTAAGTTGATACCATGATTTTCAGAAACAGCTTCAGAGTTGCTAGTATCATCAAGACATTCGTTCACAATTTTTTCTCCTATTTGAACATCTGTGCTGTCTTTTGTTGAAGCATCTCGATTTTCTTCTATACTAGTAAACCTTTTTGGAGATTTTTCTGATTGATTAGTATGGTTTAAATTGTGGTTGTTTAAATGAATAGATTCATCTTGTTTACTTGTAATAGTTGTAATGGTGTCGTTTTGGATTTCATTTACATCACCGTCTTCAACTACACTTATATTGATGTCACTTTCATCATTGGTTATTTTTGTTATGTTTACATTATCAGCAATAACAGCTAAATCACTATAGTCATGTAAGAAATGATTTTTCTCCATGCACTCTTTACAAATCATTTCAGAATACTGTTCGTTAGAAGGTACAATGGCATCTAGGTGGGAAGAGTGTAGCCAGTCTTCACAAATAGTGCATTGTATCATATCGTCCTGTGGTGACTCTGGATCAGGGTACGGCCTGTGACAGACACAGTACAGACCACTAAAGTTTTGATTATATTTGTTTTCTGTATTTAAATCAGTTTTGTTTGAGGTAAACTGGCAAGGGTTTGAGTTAAATTTTGGATTGCCACAATCGCAACGGAAGTTTCTTTTAGTGTACAACTCGACAAGTTCATGACTCTCGTGGCAGTTAAGGCTGCAGGCCAGACATACTCCGGCTCTTTTTGATGAGTCCTCTCGGGCATCGGTGCATGTCATGCAAACATAAAGTGCCTGTCGTTTGATGTACCCCTGAAAAAATATTAAATATTTCAGAATAAGAATAAAAATATTCCTTATTGGATAAAGCTCTCTTGCAATAGTCAATTCTTTTGCATTTAGATGAGACCCTTGAACGAATAACAACTTGCAGGGTTCGAGTTCCACCATAATTAATTTGTAATGTAATTAACATAATTTTCAGTATGCATACATGCTATGAAAAATACATCTGTAATACATATAAAATTTTATAATGAATTGTCAAATAATCATATTAACAGGATGAGTATTCATGTAACATGGAATTGATTGTTTTTTATAGAAAGTTTGTCAGATAGCCTGACGCTCCACTTGATGGTAGGTAGCCACCGTCGCCTATAACACAAGCAAAGCCTCAAGTGCTGCAAGCTGCAAGTGCCCTTAGTATGCCTAAGTGCAGACTTACTATGTTTGGGAAGGGATAGGGAAATGGGCTATCAATTCTCATTACAATGTTGTAGTGACAGAAAAGTAAAGACAATATTAAGTTTAACTTTGACATCCATTTAATTGTATAGTTATTACAAAAATAGTTTCATAGTTAAATGATATCAGAGCCGTTAGTAAAATAAAACACTAAATCAATACCTTAGGGTAAGTACAATTTTTATCATCGGATCCTCCGAGAACGGCATTAGCGTCTTCTTCGAATTCCTGTTGTTCCTTCAAGACGTCCATCATTGTAACAACTTTTTCTCCATCACATTCCATCATGTCGGCATCGTCTGCCGTATTTGCGCCGTTCGTATTCATCACTGGATGTACCAATACTAATTAGTAAGTTATTTGCTCAATATAAATATTGAAATTAAGACAAGGCCGGGGTAAAAAATAGCCGCCAAGAAATTCGCAGGCACCAAATTCGCACAGTCAAGTCATCAGACAGTAGAAAATTTTAAAAGAGAAGTCGGTCGACAAACGAAAAACGAAACGACAAAAACTTATGAACACAGTTTACCACAGAACACTATATATACCAAATATCAGTGTTACAACTACTAAAAATAATAGTTTATTTTATAACTAAAATTAGAATAATTTTGTAATAATATGTAATTGTTTTAGGTCCGCAAGTTATGAGAAATCCTAATGAGGCCCTGTATACATTGGAGCTATCTCGGCCTTCGGCAGCGATGCGTTCATTGCTAGCCCTATAAAGTGAAAACGCCACAGAATACTTTTTAATATATATAGGATACGAAGAGGATACCTATGTACTTATAACCTTCTAGGCCTTCTTTCTTCTTCTTCTCTTTTTTTATACCTATATAAAAGGCGATGCATATGTTCCTTATGGACTCCAAAACCGCTGAACCGATTTTGATGAAACTTTCAGACAACCTTCAGATAAATCCAGCGGGTAAGTAGGTACCTAATCTTGTGAAGTTTGGTAGCGATCGGATGCAGACGAAGCCGGGAGCAGGTCGCTAGTACTTTATCATTTTGGCGAACTGGCGAACCATAGATAGATATAATATTACTGCGAATGTCCGGCTACCAATTTTTTAATCCTTTATTTTCGAACACGTCACTTTTATCAAAGAAATTTGACATTTCCATACAATTACCAAGTTATCTCTCAGCGTAAACTATAGAAAGCAAACTTAGCTAAGCCCTATCAGGTTCCATGTGATGTTGGTAAAGTAGGTGGACCACGAGCCTCGGGCAATACCTACACGTGGTACTGCTCTGGACTGGTGCTTAGAATTGTGCGATTGACTATCCATTGCTTAGCTACTCAACAAGCAGCGATTAATATATTTAAGCAGACAGGTTCAGAATCCAATAAGAGGATTACCAATTCTCTTTTTGGGTGTTTCACAGGCTAGACTAAATAATAGCGAGTTGTTCCAACGCAAATCGGCGAACATTGGAACTTGCTGTGAGCTAATTCTATCAGGCACCCGCAATCTCCCTGTTGCTGTTCTATCCTTAGGCGACGATATTAAGGCCAACAGTACGGCTTGCCTGATATCATTATTAATATAAAAATAATAATATAAGGAGTAAATGTTTATTTGTTTCAAATGCTCTTGAAGGCTAAGTCTTAGCACTTTCTAAAAAGTCTTGGGTCCCATAGCTGCCAATACCAACTTTGGCGAGGAACTACTGGGGCAAAAGATAGATACGCACTATTTAAGTAGCATTTAAATAGGTGTGCAAACATTTTCAACATAATTATATTCTTTGTAAGAGAAACTAATTTTTCTAATACAAATAATAAGATGAAAGGCACTTTTGCTACTAATAAAACATGAAAATAAATTATAGAAGAAAGGGAACGTCTAAATTTTTAAAACCGTTTCCGACATATAAAAATCCTGCGTCTGGAGTTCTCACTTTATGGAAATAAGTCATACCCGGCCAATAGAGGCTTTTCAAGTAGGCAACACTGCCGGATTGTTCTAACGACAAGTTCCAACATCCACTGGGAATATCTTGGTCGATCGAATCCAAAAAATCCATGCTGTAGTTGTAATCTTGCCTGGTGAGAAGGTTTGTGTTCCAACGGTGTTGAGGCTGTCTGATGTGCAGATAGGACTTCAAGTGCTTAGCTTCAGAAGCTGTCAAGCCATAAAAATTTGGATTTATAACTACAGAACCGTTCGGTTGTTGTATGATCTGTCCTCTGGCACAAACTTCTGCTTCGTCGCATATGTTGCTTATCGTAGCCGCGAGCCGACTCTCTTCTTTCATCTCACGACACCTGTCGGGATTACCTTCTTCTAAACTCTCGTCGAGAACTTTTATCTTCAGAGACGGATCTCCGCGAAAAGGAAAAGTTGCGAGCGCGGAAAGAAGCTTATACTTTCTCTTCGCTTTTGGCAGTAAGCCCCAAAATTTGAAATCGCTAGAGTAATAATACTTCCTGTCGGCCATGGCATCGTTGGTGATTCCAACAGCAATGTGATAATCAAAATCGACAGCGTATATTTGGCCCCAATATTGAATGTGTGTGAAATGGTTCTCCGTTTGAAGGATGGTCAACGAATTTTGCAGCAGCGATATTAACTCGCTAGTTAACATAAAACCGTTTACGTTCACGTATTGTCTGTACTCCCAAAGTTTATGTACATTCATGATTAATATAGAAAAACGAAAGTTGTAACGTTAAAATAATGTCTAAAAGAATATTGACAGTTTTTATTACAATCTATACAACAGTCGACAAGTGTCAAAGATATTTTTCATTTAGTTTTTTAAAATAGGTCTAAAAATTATGTAAAAAGTTTATGTATCTGATTGCTAACATTCCATACTAATTTATTAATAATACAAATGTGAGGTAACTTTGTCTGTATGTTACGTTTACGTGTATGTAATATCACCACCAGAAAAGAAAAGGTAGGTACCTACCTACTTCTCTAGAGCCATGATATGGTATTGCAAAACTCAGAGGTATGGCAAAACTACTTATAACAGCAATAAAGATTGAATAAATTATTGCTCATATACTTTGTCAGGCGTTATATTATATATTGAATTATTGACGTTTTCTTATGTAGGTACTTTGAAAGGAAAACAACAAAAACCTGTAATAAAATAAAAGATTTTGCTTATAAAGTAGTATTATGCACAGGGGAGGGCCGTAAGGTCCGTGTAAAAAGAGACATAGGTCTCGAATGACAATTACCCAACCGCCTCAAATATTTGCTGGCCCTCTGATGGTCGTAATTCGTAACTCGACCCCGCGAGTATCCATCACAAATAGACCTCTCGTGGTATCAAACGTGGACGTTGCAAGATCTCAAAACATGTTGGATTCTGTTTAACATGAGAGGCAATTTTCTTATTTTCACTGATTACGACAGGAGTCGTATGACTTGTTTGCAGACTCCTGGGTGACATTTGATAGAAAATATTGCGACCCCTCTAACCTCAAGCTACTTTGTATTGGAAACAGGGCCAGGTACAGGTATTAAAATTGTATTTCATTTTTGTATAACATTCCTATTACATTTATGAAATAAATTCTTTATTGTGTATAAATGTTTTTGATAAAGTTTCATTTAAAATAAAATTAAATATCGACTTGAAAATATGACCGTTAGAAGTAATACTTCCACTACTCCTTCATAGATGGCGCGGATTTAATTGTTTATCTTTTGCCCGCAAGATGACGTCACAAGGTTAAAGTGATTTCACTTCATTTCATGTTCCACGTAAGTAATTAATATTATAAAAAAAAACAGCGAATCTATTATAATAAGATGTCTTCATTTAAGTTTACTTAGATGAATAAGGTAAGGTTGGTCTCTAATTAACTTACTAGTTTTTTTCTTTAAGCTTCAACTTAGTAGGTACCTAATTTATTCCCAAACCTTCCCGTTTGTCCTTCTTTTTATTAGTGAAAACCGTATCAAAATCTGTTGGGTGGTTTATAGAAGTACCTACTTATGTAGTTAGTGTAGAAATCGACTTTAAAATTTTAAAATTTATACTGATTTATAGGATGATAGGGTCTAATTAGGTGGAGCTAGTAATGAAAATGTCTTTTAGAAGGGCTCCGAGTTCGACGCATAGTGGCGGTCCGAGACTATGTTTGGCTCTGTGGGGGATGTGGGGGCTGTGGGCTAAAGACGAAGGATCGAGTGTCTAGTTGTGGTCGCGTTCAAGAAATTTTGTTCGTTTTACTACGGCCTTTTTCTAACAACGTAATATGAACTAGCTCTGTGGCTGTGGTTCCAACACAGCAATGTTCTTTGTTGCACGCAAAACAGACCAATAATGAATCTTTTAGCTTATCTTTTCACGTTTCTTTGACTGAATTTCTGTGGAAATATAAACAACTAGCTGTTGCACGCGACTTCGTCCTCGTATCTTCATAAAATATAGCTTACGTTACTCGCTGATGATATTAGCTTTCTATAGGTGAAAGAATTTTCAAAATCGGTCCAGTAGTTTTTGAGTTTAGGTACTCATTAAGTATGTAAAAAGATACAAATCTTGTCTTTATAATACTTATTAATATAGAATATATATAAATGTATAAATAATATAAGTAAATATAAATATAGAAATTAAATAAAAATGAATAAGCTAAGCCCAAAAATTCGAGAAGGTTGGACTAATTCCACTATTTTATTAAAATATGTATTTATTGAAGTACTTAAAGATTGTTAGGAAGAGAAAACATGTCCAAAAAAACGTAAAAACACAATTTTTTTCCTATCCTAAGTTCCATAAAATAAAAACATTGTCCACTTCTGTCTGCTTCTCCGGTTACTTCTTCTAAAGCACACAACTAATTTTGATAGGGTTTTCACTAATGGAAAGAGCGATAAATGAGGAAGGTCTGTGAATATAATTTGCAAAAAAATCCGTGTAAAGCCGATTCCGGGTCGCTAGTTATCTACTGATAAAAATGGAATAGCAAAAGCACAATATTTGGGTTTCATGGGAGTGTAGGAGTCAAGAATAAAATAATAATAATATTGTCGTACATCACGCCTTATCATTATAATCTATACTTTTTCTTTCTCTCGCTCTCCCTAGAAGCGAATCTCTCGGAGATTATTTTTGCTTCTGGTTGTTTGGCCTATAGTTGGTATAAGATTACCGTAGTTCCTTTTGGTTTTTTGTTTGAAAGGCTTACGATATGAAAGGCTTCTGATATACTTAGCCGACTGCCAATTTAAGCTTCTACGGATAAAAGCCACAAATTATAATTCGAGTCCTACTTATACCTAGTTTCGTAATTTATACATTGAATATTATACTAAGTACGAAGTAAGTCAAAACAGTTTTGATTTATGGAGGCAATCTATATTATGATTGTTTTTGACAAGTGAGTTTAAGAGTAGTCTGTGGATTGTTGATATTTTTGTCGTCCTTAAACACTTGTCTGGTGAACAATGGTTTTGCTTAGCCCACGTGCTGCCATTAGCCACTTGTGAGCGAACGCGAGTTGACGGCGAATGCGATTCGGCACGCGCCCACTCATCCCAGCGGTGGGGTTGACGACTGAGGGCTGGAGGGCTGAGGGCTGAGGGCTGAGGGGTGAGAGGGTGTATGTGATCGACACTCTGATAGTCAAACGTGTTCACTCGCACGTGTTCAGTTGTGTCGAGAGGTGAAGAGCTCTGATCGATCTATATTCAAATGCTAATGTTTTATGATGCATTTTAGATATCTACCTGTTTATATGGTAAGAGATCTTTGCTTTGTCTGTACTGTACTTACTCTATTTAGTTAGTATCTGGTATATTATTGGTACAAAAGTAAGGAATGTTCAGACTATTTACAGTTGTAAAATTACTTTCTGCTTGAATCGCGGAGTTACATACTTACATAGGTCTACCGATGAAGCTGATGGCTAATTATATTTATTTATTGTAAACTGGTGTAGCAAATTGATGTAGCAAAGAGCAATTGTGAATGTTCTTGCCAATTCTTCCTCATAGAACTTGGAGCTGAATGCAAAATGATTTATTTAAATGAATTCCTAAAAAAGAATATTTTTATTGATTTATTTGTGTACCTATTCAATAATTTGACAGGTGTTTTAGTCACTACACACCCGTGGAGCGTACAAAGCCGCCGTATAGTACGAATCTAATTTGGCATATGCGCTTGCGCACATCAACTCTCTCCGAGTTGTTTTCAACCGAATGCGAGTGAGCAATCTGAATGAGATTGTCCAAAAACAATATAGAGGTTCCCACAGCCGCGCCCCTGGGCCGCAGAACAGAATGCCAGTCCGACCCCATGCGATTAATTGTTTTTGAACGGGAGGTTGGCGGTCATGCCCGCGGGCGACACTGCTTTTGTAACCGCGTGCATCTGTAATCGATACTCTGGTAGCAAAACAAGCACACAGCATTACTTAAGGCGAGGTCTCATCCTTATCCTCACACATCTTTACATAAATGAGTAAGTTTAGCCTCTGTTTAGACAAATGATTTTCTTTTTTTGAAACATTAAAAGATGAGAGTTTACACCTTCAAAATGATCGTGGCCGTAACCAGTGGGCGACCACTAAATTTGGATGTTTCACGAGACATTAAAAAATATAATACTAAAAATAGGAATTTATTAGGTACTTGTCTAATTAGTCAAATAAAACAAATTGGACAATCGGTTTAAATCTAAATTTCGTAATGAAATTTAGTAACTTACTGTGATTTTTTAATAAAGTATGTATCAAGATGTCATTATAAACATTAGAGATTTATTTGGAAGATTTTTAATTTATTTATGCGGTTTTTAACAGTAACCAATTCATCTTAAGAAATTTTCTTTTATTATTTTTGAATATCCCACTTTTCGAGATACCGAAATGCAAAAATTAAAAATGCGAAGTTTTATTGGGTTATTGATAAATTCGAGATCAAGCTAGACCTTAAACAACCATAACACATTATTAGCTAAATACTTAGGTACTTATAGAAATTAAAATTATAAATTCAACAATAGAACCCTTTTAATCTGATTTAAGACACAATAGAGCTTAAGATAAACAGCAAACTAATCTCAAACAAGCTTTTACAATAACAAAATATAATAATTGAGGACATGTAAAATTTTAGGTGGAAATTTAAACAATAGAATTGTGCAACCGATACCTTGTTATACCTAACATTCAATTAGCACAACAAAGAATGAGACGTTCGGCAGCTTTGCCTAATAATGGTCGTTCTTGCGGAAGTTTATTATTAAAAAAAATAATTCCCACAATCGAATATTAATAGGTTGCGAAATCGAAGTGCTCTTTTCCCACAATTAAGGGAATATTATAAGAAAGGAAACGCAATCTTGTGAAAGCTGCGCGCGGTCGAGTGGTGGATACTGGCGATCGGAATGGATCCTTACAAAGGGCGGGCCCATTGGGTGTTTAATCGGGAGTGAATGTCACAAACAGGGGACAATGGCGTCAATTGGAGATTAAGCCTATTTGTGTTAAACATTTATTCTTTGTTAATGTTCCTACGCTCGGTTGCCTGTCGCCCTGTCTACACGCTGATTGCTTGTTAGACTACGCACTGCTTGAGTCGCATGACCTAACCTGACTCAAGTTATTTGTACAATTACTGAAAGAGTCTTATTACCAGATCAGGTTCATTTGGAATATATCAGCGATATATGCTGATAGAATGATGGATGAGGAATAAAGGGAGGAATATGGGAATGGATTCTTGGTTTTCTGTAAGAAAGTGGCTTGGGTCGACAAAAAACTGTATGTACCTAAAAAAATCATGTACCTAGGTGTTCATCTCCTTACCTTTCAATAATTTGTATGGCACATAAATCTAAATAACCTATTGGAATAAAATCCAAAGAGAAGAAACTTGGAGTTGGTGGAAGATGATACACTTAGGACCTTAATAAGAACAGCAACAAAATATATCTTTAGAAAAGATAGAGAAATATAGGAACGCTAAAACCTACTTGGAAATGTTATTGGACTAAAAGCTAAGATGTACTTAAGGAGTGGAAAAAAGAGAAGGTCAAGAGATGGATCTGAATACTTATTACGCTAAAAAATGGAGAATGAAAGCTGGCGACAGGGTTATTTGGAGGCTTATACGACTCAGTGGTTGAGGACTCAATGGATTTGCGTTGTGAAAATAATTGTGGTGTTTACATATAAAAATAAAAACATATTTTAAAAATACACTCAATTTAGTTGTACGTGTAAAATGTGGGAGTCGCGCGGCGAAGCGTGCGCCGGCGCACGCGATAATGAACGAGCCACAGTGTAGCCAACGCAGAATAATCATCGCATGATGGGGTTGCAAGTAAAAATAATTGGCGCCCCGCGGTCACCGTTATACTAATGTTTTGATAATGACGAGTGCCATTGTCCGAGCGAGAGTCCGGATTAATGTTTTTGTTTTCAGATTTGTATATATTTTTGTTGGGGGCGCGGAGTAGCGCACTGCTGTGCAAATAACAAACAAATAGACACAATGTTTTTTATTTCACGTTAATAGAAACATTGAATTTTTACGGTCTATTCAGACTTTGTGTCATATTATTACGTACCCAAAACTTTAAAAAATATATATAGTTCACAGATTGATTTTCACAAAGTGGGAGACAAGCTGAAGGTCTTTAAGGGGGTGTTTTTGAAGGATAAGGAAAAGGAATAAGTTGAATGAGCATCCATTACATATCAAAGCCAAACAATTTTTATTTTATTTGTTATTTATTACTATCGTGATATGTATCTAGGTACATAATTTTTATTAATAAAATATAATATAGTATTTCTGCTACTAAATTAGACATCAAATAATAAGGTAATTAGTTCTAATGGCGAAGTATACCTAGGTATTGCTAATTCGCAGTGGTGGGCAAAATATGGGATGGTAATCCTCATCATTTTGAGACGTTGCTATTATTAAAATTAATGTAATTTTTTTTATACATCTATCTCTTATCTAATGAATATATTGTACTCGTATCTATAGGCATTTGATAAGAGAACATCTTTCATGGAGTTCCATGTTTGAATGTTGAAGATAATGAAAATATATATTACTAATATCAATTTAATTTGAAAGTGACACGGGAATGGCATCAAATTGTGTTAAAAAACTCCTCGATCAAAGATCGGAGCAGACGCAGTCAGTTCTGCCGACAAATGTATAAAGATGATGGATCGTCATATATTTTTAAACTATTTCACTTATTTTAACATCTGTTTGCGTTTTTTTATATAGCCATGTTAAAAAGTTTTTTAAGACTGAAAATAAATATTTAGATTTTGTTGTGCTTGCACAAGCACACTAGAAAATGATAGATGCTTCATGTCATATTTTATATAGCCATGTTAAAAAGTTTTTTAAGACTGAAAATAAATATTTAGATTTTGTTGTGCTTGCACAAGCACACTAGAAAATGATAGATGCTTCATGTCATACCTTTTGAAATATAATTATCTATTCCAATCTTAATGTTATAGGGCGATAGTCTTCGCTAACTTAGTTATACTTAACTACTAAGTAACTGTCGTGAACTTGTACATTTTAGATAACGTACCTAATACATAAAAATAGTTACCTACTACAATTTTTTTCGTGTAGGTATACCTACTAATGCATATTAGCTGAAGAGTTTGCTTGAACGTTTTTACTAGTAGGTAGGTATATTTCTGTATTTCTGGATCTGTGGAGATAATATACCTATCTCTGGAAGTCGGATTTTTTTTAAATAGAGATTTTAAGACAGTATATTTAAAACCATTGTTATGATACAAACCGAGCAAACAGAAAAAAAATATTGAAAACACAGTGCTGCCGAATACGGAATATAGAATAACCTGTATATCAAGGGTAGGTATTACACGTAATTATTAAAAAAAACCTGAATATTAGCGAGAATAGTCAAAAATATGCCATACCGTCAATTTATGTCGGCGTGAATACATAAATACAAAAATGCAAATGTTCTCTAGTATTTATCGCTTTTGTACTTTTAGAAATTTTTAATGATAACTAAAAAAATTATAGTTTAAACATGTTAAAGATGCACCCCATAATACAACACTTATTACGTTACTCAATGTCAATTTGAGTTGCTTCTGATGTTGAGACAAAAAACCAAGAAAAAACCGACTGTTTAGAAATACCTGTTTCAATGAAAATCAAACCAGCACATGATACCTGTAAGTTAAGCAATAAAACGGCGCCGACAGCCGACAACATCTGCATGAAATCTAAAACACGACACGATCAATTATAAAAGTATTGTCAGAAATCAACAATACATCGGAACACTTCGTCGCGCCATATTGAGATGTTACCATTCCTCACTATATAAAGGACCCACGCTCAAACAGGGCACAGATTACGACCCATCCTCGGTCTTATCGTGTAGATGTTAAGATTGTAATTTGCTTGCTCGTTCGTTGATGGCAGGTGCGCTCAGGAAACCCGGTCAACCTCCCACTGCTTGGCAACAATGGCAAGTCGTACTTCCATTCATCCTCACGTGTCGCAAACACTTAATTAAATCTGATACATCTCCGAGAATGTGGGCAGATGATTTATTAATCAATCGATTTGGTCTCTAGCGGCTTGTTGCTTGTAAGGAATCTTCTTTTATCGGCAAACATGCAGATGTAAACTATCGTGTGAATATTTTTATTGCCTCTCTGGAAGAGTACTGGATGGCTTTTCAAATAAAAGGATTGTCATTTATTTGGGTTATAAAAAGGGTTTGGAATCTCAATAACGAAAACTACATAGGTACTACCTGCAATGAAAGATACATATAGGTAGATAAAATTGCATGGGACATAGGAATTAGGAAATGATAGACAGATTATCACAATGGTCGCTTTTATAATTTGCCGTAGCACGGTACGGCACGGCACGGCACGTTTTTACCGTCACGGTAAGATATGAAAACAAAATGTATGTAATTGTATGCAGACGCTTTTAATTAACAAGTATCATCCACGGCATGCCGTTGCCGTGGATGATACTTGATACAAAATACTTGAGACGCCCACGGCATTACCGTGCCGTGCCGTGCTACGGCAAATTATAAAAGCGACCATAGGCTATTAGTAGTATAGTTTATACAAAGATACCTACGTAGAAAAGTCGCTGACAAAAACTGTATTGTGCATACTCTGCAAAAGCTTGTGAGGATGGCTCTAAGAAAGTTTGTTACTTTTTATAATGCAACGGATTTTTATATATATAGTTTATTTTAGAAATTATATAGATAATATAATATAATATAGACACATACAAACATCAATTTTTATATTTACAGAATCAGATTCACATTTCAAACGTGACTATTCCTGTTACTCAGTAGGTACTTGTCGCATAACTATTTTTACCTATATTTTTTTTTATTTCAGTAATCTATGAAACATTATTATCATCCCACTTTCCAATCCAGTTTCGGTGCATAAAAGAACTTTTTTTCCAAATACAATCAAAGAGCATAAATGCTATTTTAGCCAAACATGAAAGCAATCGTTAGCACCCGACCCCCCGTTGGCTAATCGGATCGACTCAACCTAAAGAAAGAAACTACAAAAAAGAGTCGCCTGTTCGGACACGAGACTACGACAGATGTAAATAAAACCATTTTTGAATCTCCAGTAAAGCCAATTTGTGGGGGTTGATTTTGGGAAATCGACTGTGAGTAAAGGGTGTTTTATTGCTGCCAATTTTTTAAATCATCCGTACTAATATCCGTACTAATATTATAAATGTGAAAGTTTGTATGGATGTATGAATGAATGTATGGATGTTTGTAACTCTTTCAAGCAAAAACTAAAGTTCAAGTTATTACCTATATTTGTTATTTAATAAGTATTGTTTTACGTAAGTACATAAAAGTATTGTTTGTAATTTTTTTTCAATCTATAGGTAGTAATTATTCATGGTCATGAAACAAACAACCCCTACTAAATACTTTTAAATGAATTTGAACACTGACGCTGTAAATAATCGTTTAGGCAACTGCTGCCAATATTATAAAACAAAGTACGTAGAGCCCTTTGTTAAATGTAAGTGCAATCAGCTGCTCAAATGTAAAATAAAAAAATACAATGCTCAATATAATTGTAATAACTTACAGTGGCCAAAAGTGTCAGCGGGGCGTGATTCAATTTTCCATTGGCGAATAACTAAAAAAAAAACGACAATCAACACACAGTGTAAAATGTTTTAAAATAACGTTTGAATATTTTGAACGATTCCAGGTGCAGACTCTTTGCTCCATTTTAAAATTGGAACGCTCTTACTCTGGCTTTTTAGGGTTCCGTAACATTTTAACAAAAAATTGTGTGTGTCAGCTCCGACACACCACTGGAGTTTACTCCTTACGAACAATTATAAAATTTAAATTTTCACAATTCAAACACGCCGAAAGAACAACATTCTTCTTTTTTAAATTATATTGTGTAGATGGCGCAATATCTCTGAAACTTCAGAGATATTCTAAAATATTTAAAAAAAATAGAACGTAACTATAACGCATAACATAGCGCTTTCGTGTAACAATTCTGATTTTACTCCCATAAATTTTCATACCACGGGCTAAATATATATCGATCGATTCTTAAGGAGTAATCTCCAAAAATATCAAAATCTTATAATGATTATCAATCACTATTGATATTGCTTGAGTACGTATACTTATAGGCGGCGGCAGCCAAATATCATCAAGTAGACCGTCATCCTGTCCGTCACTCTCTAACATATCAAAAGCATATCAAACTACTGTTTAAAGATAACATCTTCATCATAATTACCTATGTATGTAAGTACTAGAGATATGCCAAATTGCTAAAATTTCATATTAGCATATTTTAGTAGTATATCCCCGAAATAGCTTCACTAATAGTTATAGTATATACTTACTTACAAATACAATGTAACTAAAATAAAATATAGTCATAAATATTGTTATTATTGAAAATAGAAAACTATGTTTATGCGACGATGGTTATGTTATCTGCTGAGTCAACAAGACGACGATCATATATACTTACAAACATATCTATAATTGAATACACATTAATATAAACTGTCTGTTATCGGCTTTAATATGTTATAATTTTAACTTGGCTAAAATAACTTTTACTTCACTGTTATCCGCGGATATGGATACCGATATTCAGTACGGAACCCTCAGGAGAAGAATTCTACTCGCTCTTGTCCTGTTTTTTGAAAATGTTGTCAAAGTCAAAGGACCAATAACAAGATAACAACAGGAAAAAGGACTTGTTTGAACTTAAGAATTATAAATTTTATTTATGTTGAAATGTTTTTTTCTGCAAGTTTTATACCTACACAAACCGTCGTCATTCATTGGTAAGTTAGCAGAGATGTTTATAAGTTTAACCTTTTATTACATAGTTGAGAAAAAAAAAATTTCATTTGTCTATAATAAAATGTAGGTATCCCTTTTATGTTGAACAATCCTTTGAACAGTTTGTAAAGCACTCGAGTTTACCTAACAATGGCGATACAGAAGTGTCTAAAGCGGAGTTTCCGGTGGCGGTAGGGCGCGCTTCCGGAAGCACAAGTGCCACTCCAAGATGGCGACAATATTAATCAATATTTCAACAACATTAGCCGAGGCTCGAGAGGGCGGCTGCTTGAGATGAGATACCTACTCTCTCGGATTTAGGCTTACTCGAGTTATTTAGGCACAAGTCACTTCACTGAGACGCCCATCTCTTCAATTTTTGAATTAAGGTTATTGAAATATATTGACTTAACATGTTCTTTTTTGCTACCCTTAGAAATTAAGTACATGTTTTATTTTGGTCTGTTATTAGACTAGTTGTTGCATGCGACTTCGTCCGCGTAACTTTATAAAATATAGCCTATGTCGTTCCCCTGTCACTATAACGTAGCTTTCTATAGATGAAATAATTTTTCAAATAGGTACAGTAGTTTAGCTATTCAATTCAAACAAACAAACAAATCTTTCCAGACGAAATTTCTTTATAAACTAAAATCTCACATGATAATTAAATATTCGGTGCAATAATAAAATTTTGACAGTTTAACCTTAAGCTTGAACTCTAACAGAGTTAGGTTAAGTACAGTTCTGAATTCGGCAACTTTTGACCACGTCATGTAAACCTTGGGGTGGACATAAAAAAGCTAAATTCTTATCGGTTTGAAAATTCGTCAAGGACTTTCGCGTTGGGCCCTCGCGTGGCCCTCGCCGTTAACATATCCCACGTGACTATGGACATGGTGACAAGAGGCGGGTGCAAACTGCCTTCCCAGTGGGAGACGTGTTTGCGCCATACTGGCTGCCTTCGCGTTTCATTAACTGCTCTCTATCGAACACAAAGAGCAGAGTTCATTGCACACGTTCAACTGGTTTCCAACTCAGTTCACGTGTTGAGCTTACGCCTCGCAAAATGTTCATTAAGGGGGACTTATTTCACCGATTGTCACACAAACAGCTATCGACTTCGTTAAAGTTGTTTTATGAACTACAATCATCTCAGCCGTAGGACGTCCACTGCTGGACATATTCCTGCCCCATTATTTTTCAGTACGACCGGTCAGGAGCAGCCTGGATCCCAGTATCGACCCCTGGCCCTTAATAGGGTTGTCAATCTATCTTGTACGCTAGCCTTTAGGTATTAGAGTTGTCAGGGGTTGTCAATCTATCTCGTAGTCTTACCGCCGAGCATAGCCTTTTCCATAGCTTGATGAGCGACCTTGAGCTTTCTTACAAGGCTCATAGTTGAAGACCACGTTTCAGCGAAATATTTCATCACTGCTAACACATTGATTGAAAAAAGTTTCGAGACATTGAGGAATTTAGGACAGAAAATGTCTCGGAGCTTCCTAAACGCTGTCCTATATAAGTATTATATATCCACGATCTATAATATTGTATGTATATACAAAAAAAAATCTAGAACTAGCGGGATTTGAACCCGTGACCGTTTGGTTAACAGCTAGGGTTAGTTAGTGGTTAGCACTAGACCAAAAAACCTTGTTGGTGTTGTTGTTTTTTTTTTATTTTTTTTTCGAACACAAGCAATAGGTGTTACAATGCCATAGGTCCATACTCCATAGGTGCTGCAAGCGCGCTGCCTACCTTAGTTACCTAAAAAAATATTAAGAATAGAGGCTCTGGCAGATTAGTGGGTAAAATACTCTGTCATCGAAGAACAATTTCGCTAAAAGTTACTAAATAAATTATTCCAAACATATTTTAAAGATTTGATTTTAATTCATCTACATTACGAAAATACGAACGACTACTGGGGCAACATTCTTAACACCCTTGACAATTAGCAGCTGCCCATAGAACTTGTCAATGTATCTAAATGTTTATTTGTGGAATTCCAAGGGTTTCTGATTGAACGCCTTCACAAGGTTTCCTCTTGTTTGTATAGTGTTTATGTACAGCTCTCTATACTCTATGGATTCAAGGTTGAATAAATAAAATACGATAATTGACTAAATTCTTGGACTTTATTATATAGCTTCCTATTTGTAATTACATATTATTACCTAATATACCTACCCGCTCCCAGTCATCTCAGCTTCGCAATATGCAAATGCAATATTTTAGCTTATTTAGCTACATTTTAATCTTGGGTTTTATTATATCGCTACCTATTTGTAATTATTATTAGCCTACCCGCTCCCTGTCATCTCAGCTTCGCATTAATGCAATATTTAGCTTATTTAGCTACTTCTATTAGGTAGGTAATGAAAAGCGTTTCAACTGTGGCTTTATTTTTTAACTAGCGAACTGCCCCCGGATTCGCACATAGTTAAAATTTTTCAAAATTCTTCCTAATGCTAAAGTTATGAAATAAAGCTATTCCATTTCCATATAATACCTAATGCAGAATGTTAAGTGAATAGTAATTGTTCTGTAAATTTGGTGTTTCAAGTGAATTAAAAATGTTGCCAGCCGTTTACTAAAAACAAACGAAAGAGATTTTGACAATGGCAACAACAAACGGAAATATTGTTTCGCAGTAAGCATTTCGTGGCACTCTGCAACTCCGGTGACGCCGGTCGCCGGTCGCCGTAATTGCTTCAATCTCCACTAAAACACGCGCCTCGCCTCGCCTCGTATTTATTTATTTACTTTACTATTTACTGCAACAGTAACGAGTAACGAGCGCGCTGCGAACACCAACTTTTTTACATTAAACTTTTATAACGAGTTTTATTATATTATTTTTTTCACAGGCACGTTCGGAGTTATACTACTTTTTCGTCTTGGAAATATAATTACACAAATATAAAACTATAAAAAAATAATTCAAGAAAAGTGTAGGCTAAGCCTGTCCCGTTTGTTAAATATTTATTTGTCTATTTGACTATATATATATATATATATATACCTACACATATAGAGGTATGTCCGTCCGTACGTACCTACTAATATTATAAATTCGAAAGTTTGTATGGATGTATGGATGTTTATAACACTTTCACGCAAAAACTCAGTGAACCGATCATCATAAAATTTTGCATAACGTGTCTGGGACACCAGAAAGGACCTAGGGTGTACCTTTCATCCAGAACGCGGACAAAGTCGCGGGCACTAGCTAGTATAATATACGTAAACATGTCGATGTAGCCACAGCGCTGCGTAGCGAGCTTGGCCAATGTAGGGTAACCATTATTTTCGTAACGGAAAGGGCTATTAGGCTGTCAAGCATGCATAACTTCGGTTGTAATCTAACGTAAGCATTTTCGTAAAAACTATGTAAAATACTGTATAATCGCTATGTCCTGTTACTTCCTCCTATGGACCTATGGACGGTTCTATTACCTATTCTATTCTATATGTAGGACCATTGAGGACAAACTCTGTCTTCAAACAGCTTCTCATTCGAGTAAGACTACTCGGCACCTACTATCTGAGAATTCTTAATTATTTTGGGCAAATAGACTGTAGAGAACCGAAATTCCTGGAAAAGTACATGCCATAGGTACAGTAGCCTACCATTATGAGGAAAGCTGAGGACAGGAGAGCATGGAAAAATTTGGTGGCTGATGTCACCAAGGCAACTTCAGTAGGTAATGTAGAGAACGAATGAAGAGCCATTCTGGAAGCTTTGCAAAGGACATTTAAATAGAAAGCTTTTTTCGTTGACTTTTCATTAACTTTTTGTATATATGATGTAATATAATTATTATCTATACTAATATTATAAAGACGAAAGATTTGATTGTATGTTTGTTTGTTTGCAATGAATAGGCTCCGAGACTACTGGACCGATTTGAAAAATTCTTTCACTGTTGGGAAGCTATAGTATCACTGAGTAACATACCTATAGGTACCTAGCCTATATTTTATAAAGTTACGCGGACAAAGTCGCGTGCAACAGCTAGTCCTAAATTAAAGATAATTATCGGATAGTATTATAATCTTGTGAAGACTGTCACTTTATTACTCAATGTCTACAATTTATGAGAAAGTGTGGTGCCTCTACTGACGGAATCCATCAATTGGCTCAATCGTGTGGTAAACACGCGCCGCGGTCGCCCCGTTGTGCGATTCTGTGCTGATATTATTGCTTTCATTATACACATACAAACTATAGCTATAATATCCTAATACTTATAGTTTACTGCATAGGTAGGTACTCCTATCTAGGGTTACCTAGATACTTTTACTTTAAAGTAGATTTTGATATTGTATTGTAAAATACAGAAAATTATTCTTTTTTTTAATTATTTTCATATCAAATTCAAAATCAAATTTTTTTTTTAATTATTTTCATATCAAGTTTGCCACCATTGCAACTGAAAAAATACCACCCTAGGTTAATAACCTCATAGACATATATATAGTAAAATATAGTTATATATCCTTCTATTTTAGGTAGATCTAAGGCTGTTAAGGGATGGTAGAGGGGCGTGGCTGTTTGAGTGTAGGCGGCACCATTATTCACAGGTCTCTTGCTTTCATGACTCGCACTGAAAATATTGATTTATACTTGATTTAGTTATGAAACAAGCCTTTATAGATTGCATGGTTCACCTGCCGCCCTAATACCTACCTAACGTGAGGTTCTTCTTTCACACGTTACGGTTTCTCTATAAAATATACCTACCTAGGTATTACTTACCTCTTACCTACAATATATAGGTAATAAAAAAAGCTTAGTATAAATTTATTAGAAATTAGCTGCTGCACGCGACTTCGTTCGCGTAACTTTTTATAAAATATAGCCTAAAGTCTTTCTCGATAAATGGACTATGCAACACAAAAACATTTTTTCGCCGTTTTTCCCAGTTTATTAACCCCCGTGTATGTCCTAGTCAATTTAAGCTCTAGACAAAAATCAAATGTAGTCAGATTGTGTTCTAGACAGTCCTAGACCAACCTTTCTTGAGATTAACGCGTTCAACCAAATAAACTCTTCAGCTTTAGGTATAATAATAATAGGTATAGGTACCTAGGTATATATTATTACAATCATTCTATATTAATAGGTAGGTAATATTATTTATGACTAGACAGGCGTGCCCCAGCTTCGCTCGTGTGCAATTGAGTTAAGACTTGAGATTACCTATGTTAATCTGGAATCCCTATTTGTACCTACCTACTTTATAAAATAGTGAAAAAATAATATATGAACTTAAAAAAAACCGTTATATCTCATCATAATACAAAGAAAAAACAATATTTGTGCTTTAACTCTATGATCGCCTGCCCTCTATGATTCGTTCTAGAGCAGAAACGAATGTACAAAATAACAAAGTATGTAAGTACCTATTTATAATTAGATAGTTAAATATTAGGATCTATGCAATATGTAAGTATCTTCATACTTATTTTTTCCACCATTTTATACCTATAGCATGCGAATAATTAATAGGTAGGGAATGAATTATACAGGTAAGTGAAAATTTTAAATAGAAATAGATAAAAATAATTTATCTAGGCGAATTGTTAGCTTTATTGTCATGTAATAATTTGTTACACCGCGGTGTAATAATTAATTACACAGCGGTGACGTGTTTAACTAATTTGTCAAAGCTGAACAGAATTTCAATGCGCGAACATCTGCGCGCAATGTTTAAAAAATAACACCATTACCGCCAATAAAGAATCATTAAACCGGTCGCACTAAATAAACTCCTAAACAACGCGTGAAAAATTAAAAAAAAAAAAATGTTTACACGCCATGACAGATCGGTTTGATTTTTATTTTTTAACCCTCAACTCAACCCTGCGCATTCTCTTGCAATCCGAGAACCGACCGAGTTAAAAACGTTGGGTGCTTTTCGAATATCGCCTTTATCCAATTGTAATAGAGTTCTGTTTAAGAGCATGCCATAAGATGGTATAGGTGTAGATGTAATAGTAGCACATCGAAAGGAGGGGTTCGGAGCTGGGCGGTATTGATAGGCGGAGCCTTTCAACGAGTGCGGAGGACGGCTTCTTTAGTAGTTTGTTAGCGGCGCGCGATGCCGCACCACTATGAGTCCTCCGCACAGTTTTGCAATACGAGACCTACTTCCGGAGGCTTCGTCGCGGTCTCCGTCGCCGTCCGACACTGAACTAGACGTCACCGGCACGGAAACTCCGCCCCCGGGCTCCTCGAAAGACTCCAGTTTAGACGAAAAAAAGAAAACCGAAAAACCGGCTTACAGCTACAACGCTCTCATCATGATGGCGATCAGGAGCAGCCCCGAGAAACGGCTGACGCTGAACGGAATCTACGAGTACATCATGAAAAACTTCCCCTACTATAAGGAGAATAAACAGGGCTGGCAGAATTCAATCAGACACAACCTCAGCTTGAACAAATGCTTTGTAAAAGTGCCTCGCCATTACGACGATCCTGGCAAAGGAAACTACTGGATGCTGGATCCGTCTTCGGACGACGTTTTCATCGGTGGCACTACTGGGAAACTGAGGAGGAGGTCTACGGCCGCTTCCAGGTCGAGATTAGCAGCTTTCAAAAGAGGTGCGATGCTCCATCCCATGTTTGGAAACCCTTATGCTTCCTTGGTTGGTTTGTATCCGCCTTTGCTCTCAGTTTACGGACGGTACGCTTTGCCGAGCCCCTTGTTAAGGTTTCCACCACCTCCTACTCCTTACCACCAGTTGTACAGGAGGATTCAAGGTTTAGTTCCCCCCGTGAGTCCAACCCCACAGGAGCCAGATACTCACATGGTGAAACATAGTTGATAGAATGGACACTGTTAGCAGAAGTGCTAGTAACTGTGATAAGAGACGTGCAAAGTGTGTATTATATGCGAAAATGTCGAATTTGTATTTGTACATAGCAGTATTTATTATAATCGTAAGAGTTTATTTAACTGTTATGAGGCTATAAGGATCCTGGAAGCTGTAGTTGTGTTCTGATGTCGTTATCAGTTTACTGATACTTGTCTTGTAGCGCGGAGTGATGAGGTGTGCTTGGAGCTTTTCGGAGCCTTAATTATAAGTTATATGCAATAAAAAAGATCAAAGCGGATTGCTTGATAAGTAAACACATGAACTGCTTTTATTTCACTCGCCCATAAGAATATTTTACATAGGTATTTAGGCCTATCTGTATAATACATACAAGTAACCTAACCTATAGGTAATATTTTGAGGGTTACTATCATATTGAATATATTGGGCCTTTTTGAACAATAAGTGTCGCTTTTGTTTCTGTCCTATTTTATTAAATTAGGTAAATAGGTAGGTACTTAGATAGGTACAGTGCATATGTTTACTTTTGAAACACATTGAATTTATTTCTGTTTTTTTTATTACCTAGGTACAAGACCAAGAGCTGCGTTAGTATAGTCATTATCTACCTACTAAGTAATATTATAAAGAGGAAAGATTTGTTTGTTTGTTTGTTTGTTTGTTTGTTTGAATTGAATAGGCTCCGAAACTATTGGACCGATTTGAAAAATTCTTTCACTGTTGGGAAGCTATGTTATCAGCGAGTAACATAGGCTATACTTACTTATGTTATAAAGTTACGCGGAAGAAGTCGCGTGCAACCTATGACTTAGGTAATAATTAATGCTTTGGTTAATTTCTATCACCAGTATAATTAGGTGGTGAACCTTAAAATAACATTGCCGGTGTAGGTCTAACTTAACCAATGATTTCTATGCAATGAGTCTAATGATAAAAATTTTAAATTTAAAATTAAATTTCAAAATTTAAAATTAATTTAAATTTCAGATTTTAAATTTTATTATCTGTTATAACTTAGGTATAAGGCAGTTGATGGCGTCAATTAACATATAATTTGATTTTGTAATGATAAAGGACTTGTTATTTTTTTTAACTTACCTACACTTTTGGTGAATTAGGCAAGTAATTCTTCTTAATTTTAGTAATTTCCTGTTAATAAGTATTTCAGATTTAGAAAATTCAGATTATAAATTTTACAGATTTAATAACTAGGTAAATATGAAAATGATGTCTTGTACTTAATTTGGGGAATGCACGGTATTGAATATTTTAGTAGATATTTTCAAACTTAAATATTTATGAAACCCCATTACCAAATTAAACGATATTTTCCCAAATAAATTCTATAATTTCTTCTTACCTAAGTAATGGTACCTATACAATATTTTTCTCTTAGTTTATTTATGCAATAATACATAGGCAATAGACATACATCATTCAGCATCACTTTGTCTGAAAGAAAATTCATTACATGTTATTTAGGAAGTCCACTTAAAATATTACCTACTGCTGTTTGTTTTGTGTTTTGCTAAAAATATTAGAGAGGGCACTTTATTCGTCTCATTAGGATGCCCCAAGATTTTTATATTATTACCTATGTTTTTGTGACGTTGTCATAGTCACCTTTCAGATGGATGAAATCCTTAATTCATACCAAGGAAAAGAGCCCTTTATAACTACGATTATTTTTGATTGGGAGGTACATCCCAAAACCTGGATGTCGTATACCTACCCAGATAAGTTTGATTATAGTCAATGAATAAAGTAAGGAATTAATATATATATAATTAATATAATTGATATATAATTATAAGTGAGTATAGCTAACGCTACATTTCTATGTAGTTCTGTATCGTTTGTAAATATTTAGTTGCAATAGTAACAATATTTAAACGCCGTTTAAGCGATAAGCTAAAGCGGTTTTTATACAACAAGCAATCTGTCATTCCAAAAATGAAATACTCTGGCAAAACGGTGCCAACAAAAACGTGTCACTGGCTCGTAACACGAAACCAATATAATCCACGTACAACGCAGCCATTTCTCATTAGACATAAAACATCTTGCGCTCTAGAAATATTGTGAAAAGCTGCACCGAACCCAAAACCAAATAAATCAGCGGCCATTTTGTTTTAACGCTCTCGCGCTTTTTCTCGACCGCAGACAATTCGCCGTGTGACAGTGCACCATAAACAAGAGCGGAGCTTAATCCGCGGATTATCGTGAGGAGACACAAGCGGTGTGTACGGACTGTTTCTTGTAAATAATTGTAAATCTATGTCAAAACGCAACGACAGATACATATGTTAGGGGATTACGAGGCGGGGATTAACCCGTTTGTGCTGTTTTATGGTACGCGTTTGGTGGTGTTCGGATAGTGACAACTTCCCGCCAAAACGGGCTCTTAATCCCACATCTAGTGTGTGGAGACTCGACGACGAATTTCAGGAAATTGACACTAAATCAGGTTTAATTATCTCCCACATTCGACACCTCAGTCAGGACTATTATTTAATAGAATTCTATTTTTACATTTATACCAACATGTGGGATTTCTATGTGGGATAAAATTATTCGGAGGACCATTTACATTAAGATTTTATAGGCACACGTCCGAAAGTGTCATAAAATATTTGAAAATCGAATTTCGAGTGAACAGTGGTTCTGCTGACTTATTCATAAATTGGTTTATTCTTCATTCAATAAAATCATCACCACAAGTGCTGCAAATGTGCTTCTCATGGGCTCCGGTATCCCGTACCTACTCAAAGAAAGACAACAGTACACATAAGATTGAATAATTGTTTTAACACTTAAGAAAAAGGGGCGCAGACAAAGTCGCGGGTAAAAGCTGGTATATCGTAAATGGCGGCAGGCAGGTGACAGTCCCCTCAATGTTAAGGTGGCTACCGTCACCTAAAGACAGGAATTCCAAGGGAGTTTAATACTTTCGTCCATAATCACTGCGCCAGGTAGATTATATGCCATTTATAGGTTTGCTTTGTGTGTAAAAATGATATTTAAAATTATTCTAAGAATCAATCTTTTGTATAACATATTGTCATCAGATAATCCTTTCGAAAAAAGGATTATGTGGACATTCGCAAAATGGGTACAATTAGAAATATTTATAGTAAATTCCATTTGGTGCCCTTTGTGGGATGTTTGTCCAGGCTGAGTTTATTCAGTGATTCGCGTGTTTACTTGTACACATTCATGTTTTCAATACAAATGTTACCCTTTCAAAGCGGATGTTGTTCTTCTGACATTGTATACGCGATCAATGGGAGTTTAACGTGATTATCAAATATTATTTCCTTTTTTTTCATCTTAAAATTGCTCTAATTATAGATAGTTATAGATGTTTGTCGTTTGAGTTTCTTTGTTAAATTTACGTTGATCGTCAAATTTGATCGGATGTTTAATAAATACTTCAATAAAGGCATTGCAAGAAAGCTCAACGTCAACGAGCTACGGAAAGAGCTCTATGCTGAGGGTTAATCAGGGTTCTAATCAGAATCAGAAATGAGTACGAAAGTTACCGACATAAGCGGTAAGTTTTTGTATTTATTTGTATTGCAGTCAGTATCCATGTAGGATGTTTAGGCATTCAGAGAAAGGAGTCTATCCCTATTGCTGTATAGAAGATGTCCAAAACTTCTTCATGGATTAGGACATATACCTACAAGTTAGAAAGAGATAAATAAATATATAGGTATAAGCAAAACATAGACATAGTACGCAGGTTCTCGAGTGAGGCCATTACGGACCAAGCGCAGCAGACGTCCACCCAGAAAGTGGAAAGGCGACGCTGTCCATCTTGTGGGCCATAAGGTTCGCGGGTCGACGGTGGATCCAGGCTGCTTCTGACCGGATATTTGGCTTTCCATTGCTTCTGACCGGTATAATTATCACGGTGGTCTCCTGTAAGGGGCTAGTTACTGCCACCAGAAAGATTTGTACATTTTACGTAGCCTGCACATTTTGCGACTTGCACATTATGCTATGTATCCGATTTTTGGCTGCGACATGCAGTGTGCAACCACTATGAAAAAAAAGTAAAATAATCTCAGACAAAAAGTGTTTATTTAAAGAATGAGTTTACCAAACACACTCGCTGGCACTAATGGTTAATTCTTGTGTGAATTTGTTTATAAGACATTTGTACAAAGTTATGAAGTCCGAGTCGACGTTCTCTGCAGTTGTTTCATAACATTCTAAACAGAGTATTGTTTCTTAGAAACTAAAACTAGTCGGCAGTAAAAATAGGTGCGCTTGGATTCCCCAATCAGTTTGTTTAGCGATTTCAACACTTACTTACTTTAAAATCGTTTTGTTATTTTCAAACACCGGCATTTGCCAAAAGACTTCCTGTACTCGTATCGTTGTCTTACTAATAATAAGTACACTTTTTGGTTTACATACTTAAAATAATAAAATAATTATAATAAGTATAACATAACAATTAATCAATTAATTATAACATTTGATAATTATATGAAAATATAGGTACAGAAAAAATTTAATTTAATTAAAATTAGCCAGTGATTCTTGATTCGAGCAAGTTATTTCGTAAATTTTACTTCAATAAATTGATTTCATGTTTATTTATTTATTCCCAGAAGCATGTCAGTGGTAGCATTGCATGCAAATAATCTATAGGTAATAACTTTTAGAAAAGGGAGAACATATACATATACAATGGACTGCCTGAATGAATATATTATACCCATATCTATAAGTATTACTAAACTACTTATAGTTTTAAGCAAAAGTTAAAAGAACATTTATGAAATAATGTTAAACATAAAATTAATATACAATGGACAAAATGTATCTATCGAATTAGTTATCTTCTGATATACCTAATCTTCTTTTTTTTTTAGAATAAATTCTTTATTCTGACCTTACAAAGCAAGAAAAAAAAAAATAACTATTTAAGCCAAAATACAGTATTTTTTAATGTTTTGTTAAAGTTTCCTAATTTCGTGAAAGCGGCCTACTAACTTCGATTACTGAATAACTTTCATGTTTTCCCGTTTCAGCGTTTCATCGAAACGTTTGTTTACTGTAATTTTTGTAATGGCCGGTTAACAAAAACCAGTCGCGGCGGCAACATCAAACACCAAACAATTGTCTACATCAAAGGATTCCGACCGGCGAGACCGTCTGTTATCTTCTCTCCTCCTTTCCGTATACTTATTATCTTTAACAGGTCATCTAATTAGTAACATCTTATTTGTCTATAGATAGATTGAAAATTGATTTGTTTGCCAATCACACAATCGACTCAAAAACTAAGCAGTAGGTACCTACCTATAGATAAATTTTTATTTAGAATTCTTCAGACAAGGTGTTGCAAATGCGGGGTTGACCTTAGTAGGATAAAAATCGGCTTATGCTCCGCTCGCACGAAGAATCTGGCACGAATAATTTATTCCCCTTTGCCACTAATAAGTATGCTCTACTGCCACGAATCAAAACTTTTTAAAATAATTTCCTCTAAGAGAGCAGAATTAATTACCTTAACACAATGACACTTATGATATTTAAAATATATTTTAGTTTTATGTAAAGGTATGTTTTGCATACTCAAATTATTTGGCATACCTTCCTTACCCATCAAAGCTACAATAAATGGCTGGTTACCTCCGTCCTCCAACAAATCGTTAAATAAAACAAGAATAAATAAGATTTCAAATGATTTAAACTGTTTTTGTTTCATAGAATCCACAAAAAAAGCTCCATTAGATTTTGTTCGAGTTACACGCACGAACAAACTGTAAATCTGATAAATGTTGTTGTTTGGTGTAATTATGCGATTATTTGGAATGGGCCGGTGTCGGATTACACGCGCTACAAAAATGTTTGGGTGCTCAACAATCGATTGGAAACACGATATTTTACGCAAATCATCAGTATTCAGTAGGTACTATACTATAATGGTAAATCAGTAGTACAAAATACCTTTTCGTGTTTGTGTAAATAAATACAGTAAAAAAAACTGACTAATAGACAAATGGCATTTGTTATAATTGATTTTTTTCGAAGAGCTACGATCAAACTTATAAAACCCCGTTTTTGCGTAGGGTGTTGTGGGTAAAAAAATTCAATGGATTATTAACTAGATACTTAGTAAACATACGAATATATCTAAGCGACAACAGAAAAGTATACACAAAGCAAAAGGATTTCAAATAACAAATAAATTATTATGTACTAGCTGTTGCACGCGAATTGGTCCGCGTAATAATAGACATAGGCTTTATAAAATATAGCCTATGTCTATTCGGAGCCTATTCAATTCAAACAAACAAAAAATCAAATCTTCCCACTTTATAATATGAGAAACCTTCGAAAGATATGTGTGATTATTTGGATGAGAGAAGAATAAGTATCTAGATCCCACATAAGTATTGATGTATGCGTGTTATGTGGTAGCATTATTAAATTATATTGTGACCCCAACGCGGGGGTTAACTGGAGTAATTGCTCCTGTGGCCAGGACGAACGGACGGACAAGATCATTGTTATTACTCACAATAAGACCAATCTAATTCCCATACATTCTTATCGCTCATACGAACAACAGCTATTGACTTCGGATTCAATGTGGACAGCACGACTAAGTATGTAGAAAGCGTCTCTGGTCTCTGCAAACTTTAATCTATATACTAACTAGCTGGTGCCCGCGACTTCGTCCGCGTTCTGGATGAAAGGTACCCAGTCCTTTCATGCAGACAACGTGTATGCAAAATTTCAATTAGTACGGATATAAAGCTGAAGACAACATTTAGAAGAGCTTATCCGTTTAATTTTTGTGTACTTAATGGTGGTAGAAAAACAATGAAGAAATTCAAAATTCATTGAAATTCCCACTAGGAAGTCATGTCGCGCCCCAAGCGGAACAGCAGCGAAGTCATAAACGTAAAACTTCACTAACTAGAAGTTTTTGTTGGTGAATGTTTATAATTGAATGATTTTAAAGAGTACTCAGAGCGATTAGTTCGCACCCTCGTCGTCTCGTTGGCCGAAACTGCGTGTTAACTACAGGGGCGCGCAACCGTTTTGCACACGGTTTAATATTTATCATTAATTGAAATTATTAAATCGACATATCGTAATAAGTATTTGATAGAGCGTAATATTTTGTTTTTATTCAACTACTATCATATGTGTATGAGAAATGGTTTAAAATATACTAAAATATCACAAACATTTATTTTATTGATGTTAAGCATAATAATTTCTCCTTCAGCATAAACCCTGTAGGTATACCGAATTACTGTATAAATTTATGTACGTTTTTAGCGTTTACTTAAATTGATATATTGAAAAGAAAATACTTTTCTTCTTGACATTTAATTTTAAAATAAATTTTAATTGTTATTGCACGAACCGCAGGTTTGCCACCACTGCACTGCGCTGACCGGCAACCACCCGCATAACATAGCGAGCTAATATAGCAATTATCATAACTCGGCAACGCCGTCCGTTTGCCTCAAACGCATTACTGTCCACACCAAATGTTGATAACTTTGCTTTTGGGTTCCTTCGTTCATAGGGCTGTGTATTTTTCATAAAATACAATCTACATCTTCACGTAACGAATCAGAAAAAGAAATATCTACATTTATTTCAATACATACGTCATACATACATATTAAATGTAGGTAACTATTAAAACTATGTTAAAGGTGTGTAAGAAATTAAAGAGCTAGTTCAATTCCTTCCTCATTTTTTTTCTGAACAGTTTTTTTTGTTAATTGTTAAGGATTGCAAATGCACTGCCTATCGTAATAGGATAGCGGATAAGGGATACGAGTGAATGTGAGAACGGACCCTGTAATCCTTTGCTCACTTATAAAAAAAAACAACACTTTCTAAGTATATTTTATATCTGTGGAATTAGTGGAATTACTTCAGTCATTATATTTCGTGTCGGGCTGTAGTTTTATTGAGAGGTATCATGTGTACGTACATTACCTACTCTAAAACCATCCACGCTTGTTCAACAATAAAACCATAAAAAACCGATACTTGGTTTGGTTACTATATGGGGTTATATATTTACAGCCCTATTTCGGTTCATAATCGGTCACGGTGGTCACCATCCGCGGAACGGATTGATTTTTAAAGCGCACTTTACCACAATAGAAAACATAATCCTTTTGTTGTTTGGTACAAGTGACAAGATTTTAGACAAAATATATGAATTTAATTTGCATCCTGTAACAAGAAGAACAAGAATGAAGGCAAACACACAATTCTATTGAAAAAGTAGTTAACTCAAATGCTGATTTGTCATACTTACCTTGAATGCATCTTCTCAAATCGGCACTAAATTTAGCATATACTGTTTGAGCTACAATTTCTACAAGCCACATAGTCTGATCTTCCACTGGAACCTCATAAGGACTCCACATCATGGATGTAGAATATAAGCCTCCACAGATGTTTGCCAAAGTATAATTAAAAATGAATAGCCAAATGTGTTTCTAAGCAAAAGAACTTCGCTTAAAACCATTCGGCTATGTATTTTCCAAATATTCATCGAAGAAGAGAAAAGTTAGAACTATTTGTTACTAGTTTTTCCCATTCAAAGTTCTTAACTGGCAATTCAAACATTTCATTCAATATATATTCACGTCGTACAATCAATTATTTAACATTAAACAGTCATAGAAAAGTATATTAATCTTTTGGAAATATATCAACAGTATCTGAATACGTGTTTATACATTTTTTTTGCTCAAATTACAAATTAGCTGCCACAGTCCAATAGCGTTTGTTTGAACTATATTTGTTGTGTCAGCTAATAATAAATAATATATACATAATAATTATATATAATATATATATAACATATAATAACATATATTGATGATATATTGTTGTTGCGTTTCGGTGCGTGAGTAAGAGATATACCTAAGAGCCCATTCCTCTATCACAAGACTGTTTCTTGTTTTACCTTACCAAGAAGACACCTTTCGTCTGTTGTTTGTTTATAGGTGTCAGTAGCCACATGTACAACCAGCCGGTCAGTCTCTCCTATGATATAAAAATAAGGTGAATGAAGTCGCTAGTCGCTCATGACTTAAATCGAATGTCTAACTTTTTATGGGATCGGCGGGTCATCTGTCACGGATGCTTTACTGCACCGAGGTCATGGTGTTTTAAAGTGGTGTGCCGTCAATTAATAACAATCACATTACGTGTTTCCAAGTCCTCATATAAATCAATATTATTAAATAACTTTACTCCAATTTTTAAGTTTAGATTTATGAGAGCGTTAATAATAAAAATATAGCAAGTAATACTAGCTAAACGCTACCGGCTCCGCTCAGGTTAAAAATAAAAATTATCCTATCTTTTAAGTTGGGCGAAATTACACATAGTTACGAAGTTTTATCAAAATCAACAACGTGACACGTAATTTTTATATAATATTATATATAGAGATATAGTACCTACATTCAATGCCAATCCGCATTTTTGTCAGCAATATTCGCTACATTATTGTAGGATTGAGTATAATTTCCTTTAAAAAATATTAAAATTAAATTTTAGATATTTTTTAATATTTCTGTATATATTTTCTGTCCATTTATAAGATAAGCTTTGGATATTTGCTATGCATCGTCAGATAGCTTATCGTAATGACCTTTATAAGAATTCATATATCATTTTTAGAGTCTGGATCTAGAGTTCTAAAGTGCTAGAGGAAATACCAAACCTATTTGGTTTCACCTGCGGTCTTGGTAATGCTTACTTATAAAGGCGAGGATACCTAAGTACCTGCCATCAGAGGTCGCTGCCTACCATAGATTGTCAGCATGCTTGCCGCTCTTTATAGTAAGCAGAGCAGTACAAGCAGTTAGCTTGGAGCAATAGCGAATAAACATATAGGGGCACATTGCGGTCCAATTTGCGGGACAATGGCAGCGTCCATCTAGAGTCCCGACTCACCTATTGTACCCCAATTGAGCAGCATTCAAAATATTAATGCTTTTGTGTACAAATTGTATTAAGTACATGAAATTGTATGAGAGACTGTCCCAGATATACCTACACTGTCTTCGAGCGTTCACAAAGGAATTAAGAAATATCCTTAATAACATGACAAAGTTTCAATAAATAATAACCCACATTATACTATAATAATATAATATAGTATATGCGTATGATACTATATATGAGTTAGTATTTTTTTTATGATAGGTCAAGTAGTAAGTAGGTATATAAGATATAGAAAACATAGTTGTTTGTGGTTATAGGAGGTGTAAGGAGGATATAGAATGCTGATGTATCATAAACAACAGCACACATGCTGTCCTTGTGGTTTTCTGAAAATATATTGTTAATTCTGCTCGGTGAGATAGTTTAATGGAGATGAGTAATTTGTATTTATGACAATGGCCCTCTTGTCCCTCCCGCATCGGTCGCCCTCCTCTCGTTTACCGGATTCTGGAATTTGTATTATTGAATATGACATGTGTACGCATAAGGGCGTGCACACACTGTATTAGTTTTATGAAAAACTACCTTTCTAATAATAGTATGTAATTGTATATTTCTATAGGTGAAAGAATTTGAAAATCGACCCAGTAGTTTTTAAGTTTATTTATTACAAACATACAAATCTTCTCTCTTTATAATCTATCTTCTATATATATATATATATATGTCGGCGGCACTTCGTAGAATTGGGCATATCATGATATTCCTGGGCAGATCATATTTCTACCCAATTCTACGATCTGTCCACGACATATATATCTGATATGTATGTAAAATTCTCGGGTCACAGTATTTGTAACAAAACTCCTCGCAAACGGCTTGACTGCTTTTTATGAATTTTTTTGTGTATATTCGGTAGGTCTGAGAATAGATCGTAACCTATTTTTTATAATTACCCCAGTGATAAGGATAGCCCATCACAATGTTTTTTATTTTTTGGCAAAACATCGTTTGCCAGGTCAGCTAGTACCTACCTATTATATATATAGATATAGATTTCTGACATATTTTAAAGATGCATAGAAGTAAGTGGGCAATGAGAATACACGGTTACACAGTAAAACCCATTTATTTGTTGAACTATGCATTGTAGGAATTGGTACTAATAAGGGAGCGTGATCTCTTACGATCTCAGTTCATTGGGCTTCCCATAATCGCCATTGCATTCGATATAACTGTATGCGGGATATTTGTACCTAATATTTACTTTATTGTGTCTTTTATTTATAGCGTTTATTGAACAAAATATTTTCTCTTCTATTGTCAATTTAATACAGATTAAGATCTTTGTTGAAAGTTATTGTAATCTTCAATTAAACTAAATGGTAAAATAGGCATTGTGTTAAGTATACATTGAGGGCTTTCAAGGCTAATACTAGTACTATCTGATTTATTGTTAACTATCTTTTGCATGCGACTTCGTCCGCGTAACTTTATAAAATTTGCCTATGTTACTCGCTGATAATGTAGTTTTCTATAAGTGAAAGAATTTTTAAAATCTGTCCATTAGTTTAGGAGCCTCTTCAATTCAAACAAACAGACAAATTTTAGATATTTTTTTTTAATTTTAGATATAGATTGACTCTTCTTAGAATGCTCTGCTAAAGCCTTTAGTTGCATGGCTCTAAGAATCTTCATCTGAGCTTAATATGTAACTAACTTACCAAGAGGATGCTGCGACTACATTTAAGAAAAAGGCATTTCTTAAACATAGCCTCTACTTACCAAATATCACACGGTCTCTTGAAAAATTTCTATTGTCATGCAGTCTATATTAGGTAACTAAGACATACTGTCCGGTTACGGACCCCCGCGGAGGAGTTGCGGAAGAGTGTTCGTCCCTCCTCGCAACTTCGCCTCATAGCGGACGCAGAGGACGCCAAGAGGTTTAGTCGGTAGGTCTTCCCCAATACCACCTCAGGGCTGCCCTAGGTTCGCGCGAGCAAGGTTCGTGCTGGAAAATGATATCGACATGAATCTAATTTCAGATAATCTGCACAAAATTGTAGATAACAAATATATGTATAAAAAATTGCTGGATTTCTGCCACAAAGTGGCAACGGTGTCGATCATACTAAATAAAAAATGATGGATGAATAATACCTATGATAAAAATGATTATGAATTATAAATAATAAGAATAATTTGTTTAATTAAACAGACAAGGTCCCTTGCCTATGAATTTGACAGGTATGAATTTGAAATAATAAAAAAAAAATGCCACCGCGGGGCAAAAAAAATTAAAACTTGTCACCAGTGCAGCAGTTAGTGTCCTGTAGGCTAGCGACATTACATTAATTAAACAGTTTAGTTCAAGGTACGGCTATGGAGAAGATGGCTCTTAGTTTTGCTATCGTAATGCCGTCAAGTAGGTAGACCTCTATCTGGAAGTAGTATTAGCCAGTTGTAGTTGAAGTGGGGATTTGAACGGGTGGTCCGGCCACCGGTGTTGGGTTTCCTTAAATAAGCGCTATACGAACATAGCCCCACTTCCTACAAATTAAGACCAATTACTGTGCACACAACAACCGCTAATTTTATGATTAAATTTAATTAAGTAATGCTTTCCTCTTACTTCTTCAGTGGTAACATCTTTTTCCTAGTTTGAATATACAAGCTGGTGCCTGCTTCTTCGTCCGCGTTCTGGATGAAAGGTACCCTATGTCCTTTCTGGTGTCCCAGACAACGTGTATGCAAAATTTCATGGTTATCGGTTCAGTAGTTTTTGCGTGAAAGAGTTACTACATCCTCCATACATCCATAGTTCCATACAAACTTTCGCATTTATAATATTAGTACTGATAAGTACGGATTTATTTTATAGCAAACAATGAAATGTGTATAATTTGTTACGTAGGTGTTTGTTGCACTAAGTGTCAAGATGCAAGGCCTTGGCCGGGTGTTTGAGAGCAATTGAATAATTGTCAATTTGTTATAGCTCTGTTAACTATAAACAAACAATGTAAGTACTTCTGCAATGTCTATGTAAGTCAATTGAAGACACGTTTGTTCTAGTGGCTAGTAACCTAACTGTTAACCCAACGGTCGCGGGTTCGAATCCCGCTAGAGGCAAATATTTTGTATCTGAGTCATGGATGTTTGTATATATAATATGTAGTACTTGGTCGTCAGTCTATTAGTAAAAATATACCAATAAAATATATCTCAGAAGCAATCTTATATTAGCTATTTCAAAAAAGTATTTCCAATGAATGTCCAGCAAACCACCAAGAATTGCTCATGTAAGTCGGTCAGGCGGCTCCTTTGATGTTGGATATTTTGTTTACGGGATCACGCGTATGCTATTAAACAAACCCACTCATCAGACCAAACACTACATTATAATGCTAACAAATAGAGATGGGATGATTCTGGTTGTGCTTGCCAGAATTCTCTTATAGGGAACCTTAATAGGAAAAACTAAATTAGGTGATCTAAGAAGTACCTATATTGATTAATTATTAAACTAGACAGACAAAGAGACCTGATGCCGCTAGTAAGCAGCAGCTACATAGACTCTATGAAATAAATTCATAAAAAAAATCAAAAAGTTTATAATTAGGCTTGACCTACACGACAAATAAGTATAAATCCAAAATTATTTTTATAATTCTGTTGTTTATAGAAATCCTGTTTGTTAGTTCCTCTAATGACCTTTCTGCCATTCAATCTGCCAATGCATTTACTCATAGTAAGTATATCAGACGTTACATTCTTCTGACATCACGGGAAAAGTATTTATCTTAATTTTTTTCTCATAAGTTTTTTTAGCATACTAGATGTGTACTTTTAAAATTGTAGGTATTATATCAAACATTGGTGTGTTGGACAAACGTTGGCGCCAAATTTACAACTAATCGATGTTTGTTACTACAATCGTTCGGTTTGGCCCAATGCGAGAGATATTGTGTGTAAACACAGCGCTGTGGTTGCCACGTTCACGCTTGGCCCAAGTTATAAAAGAATGAGAAATATCACTGATCATATAATAAGTATAATAAAATATCTTCATACATTCCACCCACACAGCACCATCTAGTTCCACACTAAAGCAACTAGACTTGTATTATGAATACCAGACAGTTGATATCATCAATACTAATAATAAATCTGTAAGTGTAGGTTTTGAATATATATATGTTCCTCCATAACTCTTAAACGAATTAACTGATTTTCATGAAACTTGGTAGATAAACATTTAGACGTACGGGACACAGAATAGGCTACTTTTTTCACGCGGACGAAGTCGCGGGCGCCAGTACTACTAGTATATATATAACATTAATTAATAATTTTATATTAATCTATACTAATATTATAAAGCTGAAGAGTTTGTTTGTTTATTTGTTTGTTTGTTTGTTTGAACGCGCTAATCTCAGGAACTACTGGTTCGAATTGAAAAATTCTTTTTGTGTTGGATAGATCATTTATCGAGAAAGGCTTAAAGCTATATAACATCACGTTGCGACTAATAGGAGCGAAGAAACAGTCGAAAATATGGAAAAAACGGGGAAAATTGCTTCCGTTGCGTGGGCTGCGAAAACCGTTCGAGATACCCAAATGATTCCCAAAATAACTATTCCACGCGGACGAAGTCGCGAGCACCAGCTAGTTATACATAAAATAAAAGTGGTGTTCCCTTATGAACATGGATCGCGAGTTATCGCGTCGGCAAACCGCACTTTGCTTTGAAGTGTTCTTCGGTTATTTACGCACTGTTTTGTTTATTTTGATATTTGCTGTGGCCCCGACGGTAACGCTAACATATGAACTGAGCTCACTGAAATGCTCCCGCTTACAACTTACTAAAACATTATATACCTAGTCGTATTTTTATTTTTTACATCACAAGTCGATCAGATGTTTGCACTTAGACCTAGACTTTAATTACTTGTAAGTAATTATTTGAACAGCCGCCCTAATAAGGCAGCTTCTGACCGTTCCTATTGGAAATTGACGGAGGAAATTTATGACCAGCAATTAACGTCCTATAGCTGATATTATGTATATACCCACTAATTAATGTGAAAATATGACTCTTGAACAAACGAAGAAACCCGGAAGCGTTCTTTTGTAAATATTGTACCAACCAGAGAAAAATCGAAACATGAAGTTAATGATACACCGTAAACTACCTAATAGCTAATAGTCTTGACCAAGGTCTTCACTAAGGTTAGTCGGTCGCGTATTTTACCGCTTTAGTAGTGGTTTCGCACAATTTTCCACAGTCTTAATAAAATTGTATGGTTTTTGGTATAAGTCTGTTGATGAATTTATAGTATTTGGGGGTTCGAAGGACGAGCCGCAACTGGTTTTGGTGTTTTTTTGAACAACGTTATTTCATTTTGTTGATATGTGACTCATCACACTGCCAGAGCCTCTTATTACTGTATTACAAAAGTTAAGACAGGTGTTTTTGTAAGGTTTTAGTAAATTATTGCAAATCTCAATATTGCCTGAACTGACATTAGTTTGGTTTCACGTGAAGCCGCAAAACTTTTAATAAATAATTAACATAATCGACAATTCATTTCTTATTGTAATCCGTGTGAAGCCGGACGCCTGACGCATACTCCATCATCGGCTTAATAGATATCTCACTGTTAGGTTTCCAAGTGTTACCTAAAACTTGCACCAAAAGTTGTGAAACATTCAAACACTGACACATTCTTGTTTGATTCCTTTGAACATCATATAATTTATGAGCAGATGACGCGGACCTTTTTATACATAAACATGCATGCACTAAAAACTATATTTGACCTACATATGTTTTGATCTGTATAACTCATACACTCATAAAAGCCAGTTTAAATCCAGTATTTTAAGTTCTTACAGAATATATATTTATTCCACAAGTTCTTACAACAGACCTAGCCTCCCATAATTTACCAAAAGGTACCAGTCAGAAGCAGCCTGGACCCACCTGCGACCCGGGACCTTATTAGATCGTCCTTGCGCTTGCCGGGCTGTGGCTCGAGATCTCTTCAATTCAACTTACTGATCCACCAGTTAACCTGCATCTAATATGGTGACCGTCCAGTGGCCCTAGTCAAAGTAACGGATAGGTAAAAATGTATAGGATTGATATAATTATGCCGTCGTTAAATCATGTGATAGGTAGGTACATCTATACATCCCATACAATATATTCTTTCGAACTTCGTTATCGTTTCTTTATCGTTTTGAATTGTTACTTTTGCTAGGCTGGTCACACATGTCAATAATCAACGGATTACACCGATTTCATATGAGTGGAATGAACTATTATTAATCACAAATATATCAGAAGCTTCAGTATAATGTAGCGTTTCCGTCACAAGTTTTTACAAGTTATTACAAGTCACAATTTGTATAACTACAAATTGTGACAATTTAATTGTCTGTAACTGTAATTCTGTAGATGTTTCCATTTTAAAATACAAATTTAATGTAGTGCGCAAAATAAATAATATCAAACACTGTCCATATGATTTTTTATATGTAGCGAAAACACATGAAAATGTGTGAATAGTGAATAATATTATTATTATTGATCGTAAAGCTGTCAATACAGACGGGTTTTCGGTTGTGATGATGTATGTCTTCCAGAGTTTGGTTTGCGATCAAAGGGCGGTTTATGTCTGTGATGTTTCCACTTCCACCCGGATGCGCGTGCGCAATACACTGTTCTATACCTACCGTATTAAAAATATTTGTGATATTGGATTCATTGATGTCGTTTCGCCTCTATATTGTTTATTTATTTGAAGATATTACATGAAATTTTATTGATGCCTTTTGAAAATTGGTTTTTATAGTTATTTCAAAATTATCTATATAATAATATCAGTCTTGGGTTTTAATATTTCACTACTTATAGAAATATTATTGTTTTAATAAAATTTCTATATATTAGGTACTTGGGAATCCTAGTGGCCTAATAAATAAATGCTAAAGTTTTTATGTTTGTAACTCAATCACGCAAAAACGGCTGACGTTAGGTTCCGTATAGGATTTTCAAAAACCAACTACAGCACGTATGAATTCGCGGGCACAGCTAATATAGAACCTGTTGATATGTATTTTTGTATAAAAAAAGTTTTAATTTATTGATTTTTCCCCCACCATGGTCAAAACTGCTACAGAATTCGAGATGGGTTTGCTTTTGGCCAACAACCAGCTGTGTAGCAAGGATGAATTACGATGGAGCGAGCTCACCCAGAAGATGCCTATTCACTTCAACTTTGAAAGGTTTGAGTTATATGAGCTCAGGAGTTCTAAACCTTGGCAGTGCGCATTATAAAGGATGTTTTAAAGCGCTTGGTCCGAAAAAGAGGGATTTCGACAAGATGAGGATTCTTCTCTGTTCAATGTTAATTTAATGTAAGTGCTTTAGACATAACATTTTTGTGAGCGGAAATTAATGTTTACCGTGGAAACAGGTGTAATGAAATTGTTACAGGAAGTGGTAAGGAAATCGGTCGGCGCGGGCGGGCGGTGCGCTTTATGCCGTGTTTATAAGTTTACCTTTATGCGCCAGTCTTTGATTGCGCGCGCGCTGTTTGATCCACATTGCCTTGTTTTCTTTACTAGACTCACAATGTTTCATCTTATTTATAACTAGAGGACTCTTCTCTATTTTTCCAATCAGAAATATTCGGCTAAGCTTTTGTGTGCGAATAATTATCGCCAATTCTCGGTGTTGCCTTTAAAAAGTAATTTAACAATAAATGCGATCACCTGCCGATCACGTATGATATTAGATTAATAGAAACTACTCTTGTTTGAACTTGAAGTATTAGGCCTTAGTCATTCTGTAGACAATATGCGCGTTACTCTAAAATTTATTATTTTATTTAAATTATACCGTTTTGTGTAGTTTCGTGACGTAAAAAAGCCACAACATTATATTTCATTTATGACTAATTCATTGACAAACCAATTTATATACGAAATACGAATTGTACTAGTAAATAAGATCCTAACAATGTTACGTTTTCATAAATAACATCTTTGTAATTAAAAATTTCCTGAATCGTCGTAACCAGACTTCGAAGCATCGAGACTAAGATACGGTGAGTGCAAATAGCTAATGTGATAATTTTATAATAAACGAACAGCATGAAGTGGTCTCTCAAAATATTTTCAAGAGAAAAATGTTCCATCATAACAATAAAAAGACGCTGTCACACTCGTCCGTCATGTTTCCGCGTCGGTGCTCACGCGCACGCTTCACTACTGACGCGATACACCCAAAAAATGTGACAAGGGTACTTCCCAGAGATATAAAAATGATTCTTTAATCAATCTCCACTGTAGTGTGATAAAAGTTTAATTTAGTTTGACGACTGATATTAGTAGAGAGGGAAGGAGAGGGGCGATTTTTCTCTTTCTTTCGCGGTCCTAAATTTATTCTGTATATTTGAAAATTTTTGATTAAAAAGGCTTTTGATTACAAGAGCTTAGAGCTTACTTTTTATAACTTTTCGCAGCAAGTATATTTTCCATAATCACTGATTTTATTTCCTAAATTCAGGAATCCTGTAAGGTCTATCTCAAGATATGATAGGCTAACGCCGCTATAACAGCTTTCAGTTATTAATTGGTTATTTTTATTGTTATATTTATTATAGGTAGAAATAAATTATACAGTTTAGTATAGTTTTTTTAAATGGTCGAATGGAGGTCACGGACCAGCAAGAGTAGCGCAGGACGTCCACACGCAATGTGGACAGATGACCTGTTACACAGGCTGCTTCTGACCGGTCATAATATGTTTAGTGGAAAATTATGAGGAGGCCTTTGTCCAGCAGTGGATGGCCAGCCTCTGAAATGATGATAGTAATGGTGGTATAGATAATATACCTACTTTGTTACCAATACTACAGAATAAAGTAGTAGTACTACCTATATACCACGTTTTGCTAACAGCGTAGCAAGTAAGTCGAGTCAAAATCGCCCTAAATATTTCTTGTTAATTATTATTATCCCCGACAATAGTGCGTGTATTTGGCGGACGAAGTATTTAGTTTGATGCCACGATAGCAAGCCAACGGAAACATTCACATATACTTGGAATATACAAATATTTCTCTGGCGGTGCTTGATGGATCACTCAAAGGTTTTCCGCTCCATTATAATCGCCTCGTTTATCTACACTTTTTACTGTATTGTGTTTAGAAAATATTTTATAGATCGTTCGCAATATTGTAGATACTTATCATATCTAATGACGTTATAAAAACAACAGCAAAGGTCTCCTATAGGTAGTCGTCTCTTGGTAGTGAAGAGGCGATGTCTCTCATTTTTTTTTTAATGTAGCGGTCTACAAGCAGATTGACGGTGTAGTCTGATGGCAGGTGGTCACCGTTGCCTATTAAATAAAGTAATGCTTTAAAGGTTCCAAGTGCGATCTCAACCTTGACAGGATAAAAACGATAAGGGATAAGGAAACTCCTTAAGTGGGCAGCTTTTTAGGATAGTTGATCACCACAGCAGATTTTAAACATTTTTTAATAATTTAATTTAAGGTTTAAGTTGCATAAGTACCTACCTAAACGAAAGTGGCTTTTTATTTAAGAATAACCAAAATGGGCTAATATTAGTGGCGCGAATTAGTGACAAATTAAAAAACAGCCCCATATTGAATTTGGCCCATATCTCAAAAAAGGCTCGCTTTGTGATGAAGTCAAATAGTATTTTTCTCAACGGCCTATCGAAACTCCAAGCCACCACAAAAATGTAATTATATCGCGACAATTTTTATATTCATAACTAATACCCACAAGTCTTACAACTTGTCAGTGGCTAACAAATATGGCGTCTGATTTTGACAGATGAGCGCGCGTTTCCATGGCGCCACTGTTGCTGTGATTTACTGTTGCTCCAACCACTTCATTGTCTCTCTTTTGTCTCTGAACTCGTTCCGAATTCAAAATAAATGAACGAAGCTACTGATTTAAATGTCAATAAGCACTCAATACCGTTGGCGTACGTATGTTTTTGTTTCTGGTTAAATAATTGTCGCTGTGCGTTGCGCACTTGGTGTTGTTTCGTTCTACTTTCAATAATTATATTCTAATTCTTGTTAACTGTTACTCGTAAAGGTATCGTGCTACCACAGCTACAACAATTATTTGTGTATTCTTTTGACAGGTTAAAAATGTCAACGTCATGTAGGTACAGTCGCCTGCAGAAATGCAGATTTACCAGATTATAGATATTATTTTGCTCTGTGCTCTGTGTACTGGTAACGCCTGACAAAATATGTAAAGTAATAAGACAATATACTTACCTATTGCTTTGCATTTATGACATTCATTGACGCCTGACATTATCCTTTTGCCAAGCGTTAGATCTTTAGCCTTAGCCTATGTCCATCCTGAAATTGTATTCTAACTATTGGTGTAACAATTTTTAAATCGAATAAGTATTTTCGAAGATTACCTCCTTACCTTTACCTTTTTTTTACAGTTACAAACAAACTTTACCATTTTATAATTAGTATAAACACCTAAGTATAGATAAGAAGTGAACATGGTAACAACTGTTTCAAGTTATATGTTTTGACGGAAAAGTTACTTAACTATGTTATTTTGTTGCTTTCCAAGTTTTTATAGTGCGTAAGTTAATATTTAAGTACAGACTAAGGCATGTAATCTCTTGGATTTGCAATATATCAAAGAATATATAACTGCAGCCTCGTAGGTACATACCGTGTCTGCACCTATTTCCAAGAGCTCCAATTAATTCAACGTCAAATAGATTCCAGACGGCGTCTACTATAAAGCAATTGCTGGCAACATATTAATGAGATTTTCCTTTTTAAACATTAAACAGACCTTATGTTATTTGTAATAAAGATTGCAATCGCTAGCCTGTATTCGTGTTGCAACTGTGTGTACACTGAGTCTGGGCGTTATTTCGTGTCACAGTACCACAAATCGCGAGGTGATAAATAAAGTCTCGGTCACACGCGGCGACGCTCATTACGCTGAACTGATATACGACTTGCAACGGTGTAAACTCGACTTATAATCGATTCTGAATGTTTTTGGAAGCAGAAACAGTGTGACAACTCTCTCGGACAACTATAATTGTATTCGTGTTGTATATTGTTTTACGCTTTCCACTTTTATATATAAAGGTTTCAACTATTTAAAGACATTTTAAAGTCATGCTAAAACCAAGTATTGTGAGCATTAATAAATGTGTCTAATCTTCATGTGAGACGTCACCTAAATAAATGAACTAGTGAAAAGTAATAAATACACTTTAGTTTATGGACAAAAGCTAAGTTGTCATTTATATCGCAATGAACAATGGACATGGACGCCGTGACCAAAGTAGCCATATTGTATTCGACACATACTTAATTTCTGTGCATTCACAAATTGCAAGAAGCACAGAAGCGACCGCTAGCTTTATGTTCCGTCACGAATGCTGATTTAATACTAACTTTTTTTTTTAGCAGACATGCTGTTGTGCTCTTTTGTTGTGCTTCTCGTCATCTTATTTACGGCTGCGCCACATACGGCGTTATTTTTATTATAATATACTTGATGTCTACTTGATGTAATATACTCAATAATAAAAAGCAATCAATAAGCAAGCAAAATTGACGACACGTTTGGTCTAGTGGCTAGTAACCCTAGCTGTTAACCAAACGGTCAAGGGTTCGAATCCTGCTAGGGGCTATTTTACCTTTGTAAATGTGTTAATATTTTACCTTTGTACCTGAGTCATGGATGTTTTGTATTTATAATAATATGTATCTATCTATTAACAAAAAAGTAATCTATGTAGTATATCAACCATCTGGTATCCATAATACAAGCATTATAGTTGCTTAGTGTTGAACTAGATGGAGCTGTGTGGATGTGTGAAGAAGAAAAACTGCACATTTAAGGATATTTGGATAACTTCCAATAACTTTGCAAATAATGTTGATACGATAGATATTTTCTATAGCTTTTCAATCTCAATGTGTTCTGAAAAAACCCTGAAAGTTTCAAGGTGCTGCGATTTATTTTTCTTAGTGTCCGGAATGTTTAAAATTATACAGTATTAAGTGCATACATACATATTACATACATACATATTGTGCCATGGACATACCACGTACATACCACGGAACCGATTTTAATGTAATAGTCAGAAAAAGCTAAGCTCAAGGGATAAAATTAGTGACCTAGTAGTTTTTTTCTATAGAAAGACTACATAAATTTAGTAGGTTAATTAGGCACGCTTCCATGTAAACGCTACTTGGGTGTTTGCTCTCTTAAATTCATTTCACGGTTATAATGTTGCCATTCTATGTTATCTATTCACAGCTTTTGTTACTACGAGCTCCCATAAATTACGGCTGCCTACTGACTCTTTTGTTTACATTCTAAAGAATCCTTAAAAAAGCGGAGAATCTTGTAAAATATCAGAGATAATAAAATTAGCTTTACCTACCAACCTATTTGTTGATCATAATATGACCTACAATTACTGACATTATTTGCATTTAACGTATACCTATGTATTTTCAATTAATAAATTTTATAAAAAAATTTCATTTGAACGCTTTTTTTTTTATTTCTATGAAATTTTGTCAGTTTAGATTTAGCAAGAGCTGCATCAAGATAAAAGAGTGAAATGAAAGACAAGTTTATCAATTGGTTCAGTTCAGGTAACTAGTGCTAGGAGGCCACTGTATTAGTAATGGACTCAATATTAATCTATCCTTAAACCTACGGAATGAATAATACTTAGTGACATGGCGCAATGCGTTTCGCATTTGTAAATTGGGCAGACCGTCTGGCGGCAGCAACCAATCCCTTACATAAGACCAGAGTGAAATAACAACATTTCTGCTGTTGTGTTTCTGCGAGAGAGTAGCACATGACTGAGCCCCTCCCTATGCCTTATCTAGTAGGAGAAATACCTTACTTCTTAATAATTTTGCCAGCGAATTTGTAGCACCCAAGGCATTGCTATAGTTATAAACTACGGTAGGCAGCTATCTTATAAAAATATTTAATCAAAAATCCATTTTTTTACCTACTTAACATCAAACACTGAACCGAATTTTTGAATATTTGAATTTTTGAATCAATATTTTGAATACACTGAACCGTACAGTATTAAATTGTAAATATTTTTTTTTAAAATTCGAAGACAATATTTAATCTCAAAACAATAATTAAAGCGAAATGTTACCAAAAAGCAGCTTGAGCTTTCCAGTTCCAATTATGGTCGTTCGCCCGTTCTTTGTGCGAAGATTTATTGCGCCCCCTGCGAGCCGGCTAATATCGTTTGCAACTAGAAGGCAGCATCGCCTCTCCTTATAATAAGCGCGCAATTATTTCGTCCCTCATTGATGCCATACGTCAGCGGCGACGGGTGCCACAGTTTCCGGGACAATTGTTGGACAACTTTCCACTTCGGGGAAGACTGTTGGACGCAACGCAACGCTACTATTCAAATGAACATCAGCGCAGGCTTTGTTGGCGACATTAAGTTTGTTATAAGGGCAGTTACACAACATGCACGTTGCCTTTTGTCGTAGCACTGTGTTGGGCACTCGATTCTTTTATTTAAAGGTCTTCACGCAATTGAAGCTTGGTGGCACTTTGTCAGAACATAGAAATATTACCTAATTATATTCTGTCGTCTACTTCTCATGTAGGTACTCATAAAGGTATTTTTTTAATTACTTTGAAAGTATTTAACAATCCTATTGGTCTTGTGGTTAAGGCTTTGATTCTAGAAGTTCTTTGCTTAAATTCCTGGCAAGGTGAAAATGGAAAACTACTTTTTCAAAACTTATAGTCTAGGTATTCTTAGTTTCAGACTTAGTCATTATGAATACCTACTAATTGAAGATTTAAATATGCCATGCAAGCCTATTTGCAGGCCTATCAGGTTGTTGCTTAATAATAAAGGATAATGTCTCAGGCGAGGATAAACAATTGGGCAATGGCATCTTTGGAAATACAGAGTGCTCTTCTGAATGGGATATACTTTTAACTTGCTCTTTAAGTTTAATTTAATTTGAATTTAATTTAATTTTAATTTCTTTAAGTTACAGTGTGATATTACAAATGAACAGGAATATACCTATCTTATTGGACTAAGTCCTGCCACCGTTTTGCCTGGAAACGAACCCCAGTCAGAGTCAGGCCAAAACTTCTGACTATACAGTACAGTAAGTCAGTCAGTTACTGCGCAGTTTTACAGTAACAATGAGACATTGTCTTGTATTAGTACAAAGCGTCATTATCAGTGATTAATGGGCTGCAGAAACGAACGGAAGCCAAAATACTTGAAAGGCTAATAGATAATCAGTGGACTGCTTTGTCGGCGTTTCTAGGAACATTGATGCTTGCACTGCGTGAATAAACTTCACATTAGTTATGCGCAGACGCAAACGATTCCGCTTTATGAAAAAATCCGCCGATAGCAGTTAGTTAGCCATTCACCCCGCAGGGAATCACGGACAAAAATAATAAAAACATCACAGTCAAAATATATGTTGGCGTTACCTGAAAAAAATCTATAAGGAACATCGACTTTCTGTGGACTTTGTGACATGCCGCGACCTGACAATTTCATCCCTTAAATCTCACACGAAATTCAACCTTAAATTGATGACGGAAAAATATAATATTCTTTGAATCCAATCCAAGTGTGTGGAATTGATTTTGTCCTGTTGGATTCTTACAGGGGCGTGGTCCGTCCCAAATGGAAACATTTGCCAATATTATCGTGAAAGGACAGAACAAATGTAATAATTTATTTCCCGATGTCGCTTTGTATCCAAAACTTGGGACCTTTGTTAGTTTTTTGCGTCGGCAGCTTTGCTACCCGGTGTGGCTCCGACAACTCTATTTATCCCTTTGGACGAAAGAAAACCGACTTTACCACGCGAGTCTTTTGAATTTCAACTCTAAACATCTTCACGGAAGTTTTACTTTGTAATACCAAGACGGGATTGTTGTAAGTCCTTTTAAAGTAAACCACGTGTTGACGTGTTTAGTAGATGCGTGGTGACGACAATAGTATTAGAGTGTTGGTAAGTGATCCAGTGGTTTTGTGCAACCCGACGGATGTTTATCGGTCCAGCTATTGACTTATGGGCTCACACTAAATAGAATAAATCATGGTCCTAAGAAGATTATACATAATAATATATAAGCCAAATAGGAAAACAAGATTAAGAAATAGGTAAAACTTCATAAATAACTATGCTGATAGGTTTGTAATAATATCTGTAATGTTAAAAACAATTTTTTTGAGATACAACTTGTTCTTAACTAATACAAATACAAATAATTTATTACCTTGGTACAAGTACAAGTTAACATTGTAGGGACACTCCTATTAAGTATAAAAATACTTGCATCAGAGAAAAATAACGATACCTATCAATCCAGCTTATTTACAAATTTCTATCATAATTACCTTAGGCAACATCTCAAACATACTGACTGTATTCGTTGTATAGCAAACCTAATTTGCTAAACGAGGCTTTGGCGACCTCTACCAGTCAGCAATGGTGAATGCCGACAAAGCGTTTTGCTAAAATATCAAATAATTTTTGGCACATTGGGATTCACAGACCCAGGGATACGATACCTAAGGGATTGTATTTAAAGTATTCATAATTTCATTTAAAACTTATTTCATTTGTCATAAGAGAAGTCATTAATATTTTCAACAAAAACTTGCAATGGAAAAAAAAAATGAAAAAAAGAATGCAAGCAAATCCCAGAAGCTGTTTATATTGTGACTAAATATAAAGAAGGAGTTAATATTTTTCAGTCTCTTGGGATTTGACATTCCAAAAAATGGAAGCGGACAGCGACTTTAATCTTAAAATTATGTATATGTATAATATGCGTGATTGAGTAACAAACATTCAAACATACAAACTTTCTCATTTACAATATTTTGGGATAGGTACTCAAAATCGGATTTACAATTGAAACACACTAAGTACCTACTTAATTATAATTCTTATATACACAAAGTATATAATAATAAACCAAAGAATTCAACATCAAGTTTCAAAAATTTCTACTACAAATTCTTGGTGTACAAAATATAATAATAGGTATCTATGTATATCCCACTGTGCTACGTGTTTAAATATTAACAAAGCAGACAAATGTTTGTCTTAAAAACCACAAATTCGTATTGAACGCTGTGACCAGCGTGAAGACCACTCGTTATCGTATTCAAAACCACCGTTGAAATAGCATTTAATGCATGATCATCGGTTTACAATGGCCATTTTGTCGTTTTGTATACCACAGCCTCGTATGAGGTCCACAACTCGACCACAAAACTGTAAACAATTGGCTTATTTATTGTTTTACAGCAGCCATATAACTTCGTCACCGAAGAAAGGCCCCAATAATTTCTCAAAATGGACCCGCAATAAAACCATCATGGACGTTGGAACGAAAGCTGGTGCGGTGGGACAAAAACTCAGAGCTCTTTCAATAGATTTGGCACGCTCTGGTCGCCTAGCGGTCGCTCTATCGCCTTTATATGCGATGATGAATGTGCGGAAGTCAAAAATCCCTTACAACTTAATAATAACGTCCCCCGTTTAAATAAAATGTTTCGCAACATTAGCGCGGCCATTTTATTAAAAGCTGCGCATACGCAGCCCGTTTGTGCGGATGACATGGATTATAGTGATGTTTGCTAAACTTATTTATTGTGTTGACTATGACGGATTGACGTGTTATGTAAATTTAAGGTTGAGATTAAACTTAATGCGTTTACAGTCTATTGTATATTCTATGTAAACCTAATATCTATTAAACATTTAATACTCGAATTAAAGTTTTTTGTGTGTACGTATAAATCTATATAAATAAAATTAATTCGCTAAATGTGTTATTAAGAGCAAAACTCACGAAGGATCAATACGGCAATTTTTAAAAAAATACGACAGAACAACCTCTATAATAAGATATAAGCCGTATTCTCGATTGGACACGAAGAAATATTCCAGCGTTTTACCCGATTAATGTCTGAGAATATAGGTCCCCTATATACCCTGCATTACTCCCCTATATATCCCTTATTTTACGCACATTTTTATCTGAAGATTTACAACACGACGCAAACAAAAAGACACGCAGATGTCGTAGACATATTAATAGTGGTAACGCCGACGTTTACCACAATAACCGATATTGCAATAACAAACACATCCCCATGATAAATGATAATATTTTATGGAATTCGCCCTCAATACGCGACGGTTATGTCTTTATTTCTGCAAACATTATTATTGAACTCCCCAACAATGACTTGTGCGACATGGAAATAGTTGTTTTGGGGTTGGGGCGACGCTGCATTGAGGCTGCTCAATCGTATAGAACGAATTGTCGATTCTCGGTCGAATCATTAGCGGCGCATTTTTGTCCGAGCGCGGGACCTCTCCGAACCACCATGCGGTCTCTTTGTGCTGTACCTACGTGCAATGCAAGGTTTATGCGTTTCAAAGTCAACTCAAGTGTGGATTTCCTCGCTCATGGGTGTATTGTTAATTATATTGTGTAGAGAGACATATGGAAAAATTAACAATTGTAATTGAATATTTTCATTCAAAATTTTTTCATTGCTCTCAGTACATTTATTTGAAACTAGCTGTTGCCCGCGACTTAGTCAGCGTTCAAAATGTTATATATAGCCTTTTTCTAAAGCCTTTCTCGTTAAATGGACTATCCAACACAAAAATGATTTTTCAATTCGAACCAGTAGTTCCTGATATTAACGCGTTCAACCAAACAAACAAACAAACTCTTTAGCTTTATAATATTTTAGTAGTATAGATAAGTAAATTTACAGCTATTTGCACTGCAGTTTTGTTTTCCATATATTTTTAAATATAAGTATTCCACCACGATAGACCATTGCAGAGCGATGAGAGTTCTTAAATATTTTGTCTCAATATTATAATGTCGATATCAAGGAAATATCATATTATTGGCTATTAATTTAACAAAAGAAAATGATTTTTGGTTAAACAAAAACCCTATGAATGAAATTTTCTCACAGTTCCTTCTTGTTGTGATTTGTAAACATTACTATTAAAATTTGTAAGCTCATAAAATTTTACTTTCACTGTGTTGAACTGTATTACTTAATACATAAAGCTTATTATCGTTTGCTCATTTGTGAAATCGTTTGTTTAATATACTTAGGGAGGCCTTCAATTCAATGTTGCAATGCAACCCCTATGCATATCAAATATGCAGCTAACAGACTCATACTGCAACATCAATAAAATAAATAATATAAACTTTATTAAAAATTATTAAATTTAAGTCTTACGAGACTCGTGTTATATATTAAGATATGTATAAATGTAGTTATATATTAGTACTAGCTACACGCTCCCGGCTTCGCCCTGATTCCAAATAAAAACTATACTATCTTTTAAGTTGGACTAAAATACACATAGTTACGAAGTTTTATCAAAATCGGTTCAGCTGTTTAGGAGTTCATTAGCGTCAAACAACGTGACACGTAATTGTTATATAATATATGTATAATAGACATATCACTACATAGTATAAAACAAAGTCGCTTTTTCTGTCCCTATGTCCCTTTGTATGCTTAGATCTTTAAAACTACGCAACGGATTTTAATGCGGTTTTCACTAATGGGTAGAGTGGTTCTCGAGGAAGGTTTAAGTACATAATTTACTAAGTTACGCGGGCGAAGTCGCGGGCAGCAGCTTTAATTTTATTAACACGTAATTTTATAAACTATAACTAACATGTAGTGCCATCTGTTAACTTTTAGATGAATTAGAGTACTACATTGCTTCAAACAGAATTCCCTAGATGGCGTTGTAAATTTTGCATACACGTTGTCTGGGACTCCAAAAAGGACATAGGGTACCTTTCATCCAGAACGCGGACGAAGTCGCGGGCACCAGCTAGTAATATATAAGGATAAGTTAAAAATAGTTTCGAAGTGAACGGTCTAGAACTAAATATTAAAATTTCTTGTCACCCTCAGGACATCCTTAGGTATAATAGATTCATGGGTCCATAAATAATAGCCGATCACAAATAACCGTTATTGTTGATCATATTGTGTAAGGTAACTGTTATTTTAGTAAAATGTATAATAGTTCAATGAAGCGGCGAGCCCACCCTGGGGCAAACATCTATATCTCACTTAAAACACCCGATTTAGACGAATGTTTAACATAGCTTGAGAGGATCTTTCAAAATAAATGGCCGATTTCAAACATGCCGACCGAGCTTTGCGATAATAGGAATTCTCTGGAAAAAAAATTAATTCCCGCATGTTTTAAAAGTGTTTTTCTATTGGTATCGTATTACAAAATGGTCTTTTTTGCAAGACCTTCCATGCATTCAAGGATATCCATTTGGAAAAAACTTTATTTAATTAATAATGTAATAAGTACCTAAATAGAATAACTACTCAATAGGAATACAATGAGATTTTTTATTACCAAGAACTAGACCCGTATTATTGATACTACTACCATGTTGGTACTGCATAATGGACTAGGGCTGAAATTAAACACATTTAAATTAAGATATAATCTTTGAATCAGATTCCATTTTTCACTTTGCCAGAAATTTAAGCCAGGAACCTTGAATCAAAAAGTTGTCGTTACCACACGACCATTGGATCCCGAAATATTTTTAAAATAATACACAAAGCAAACTTATATGGAGTGTGGCTGTGTCGATATTTTCTTTGAGCATATTTATCCAAGGAATTCGAATATACCAATAAAATCATTAATACTTAAATAATCGAGTGGTGTAATTAAATTTTGGGTATGGAAATAGCTACAGCATAAAACTCTATCCCTAGATTTTGTTGGTAAAAGTCAAAGTACTTAGTAAGAAAAAAGTTAGTGAGCAAAATAGTTAAAAAAAAGCTCGACTACTATCTTACGCAAAATTACGATTTACCAATAAAACTAACGATCACCTTTTAAATAGGGTTAGAGCAAAAAACAAGGATCTAAAACATCAATTAAGTGCAAGATAAACACAGGGATTGGCATGATACAATAACCCGGCGCCATGTTTAACCTAAAAAGTGTCGTTTTAAAAAAATCACCCATTGGACCAGAGCAAAAAAATTTCACATGTATTCGGTGGTGGTTCCGTAACGTAATATTCTTGCTAAAAAGAGTGACTTATTCAGAGTGGCATACTCTTTCTTGTTTCCTTAAAAAATTGCGTTAGCAGTTTTATAAGATTGCGTCACCCGGTCATTAGATTAGCAGATTTTTGAGTAGACTAACAATAGTACGATGAGCCTTGTGCCGCTGGGGCTGGAAGGTTCTCGAGTGGAGGCCACGGACCGGAAAGCGCAGCATAGGACTTCCACCGACTAAGTGGATAGACGACTTTGCTGTGATGGATGAATGAAGTGAATATCGTTCAGGCTGCTTCTGACCGTCTTATTTGAAAATTATGGGGGAGGCCTATGTTCAGCAGTTGATGATGATGATGACTGAACATCAATTCCTTCGACTGACTTCGGTTACTTTAAGGTAGGATCATTAAAATTGTCGGTAAGGTTTACACAAAGTGAGTCTCAGAGAACCCCGAAAAGCTTCAATTTCAAGATGTTCAGTATAAAAGCCGCCTGCAACACATATTAGGGGTGGATCGCTGTGAAAGCCTCGTTTAGTTAGTATCCTTTATCTCAACCACTTGAACTATTTGGGTGGTATTCTCTTCAACTTGTTCGCCGATAAATCACAACTAATTTAAAATGTTTCACATTTTTCATTGCAACTTTTTGCTTGAGCTAAAAAAATAATTCTGTATTTCAAATGAGTAGAAGGCTCTAATAAATCTAATAAGTAGCTGGTATGTCCGAATGCCTTGGCATCATTTTGAAATCTGTCTGTCTTCTGTTTATACCTTAATTTTTATTTTATGATATTCTTAACAATACCATAAAAGTTGATGATGTAAGATGATGAGACACCAATTAGGCCTCTGATAGAGTGGTTTAACAGATAAGTGCACATTCCACTACTCCCTTGAGGATTCCGAAGGTGATTTAATAAATGAATAACGGCGTTAATAGTCGTCAAGCCAATTAGCACACGTAGCACGTGTTCAGCTTGTATTTAAGTCGAATAGCTTTGATTTTACAAACAGCCGCCGCCCGCCCACAGCGAGGAAATATTTGACGTCATCTATCAACGATAATGGTACCTACCAGTTGGAGAGGTGTTAGTTAGTATATATATCATTCGGAACATCAATCATTTCCCACTTTATTTAGATACAACGACTCTATGTTTTCTTCAATTACCTAGTAGTAGATTACATACTTCGTATTAGTATTTTTCTCATTTCTTAGCTATTATAGAGCTAAAAAATTGTATATTATTGTCAATTATTATCAAAATTTATATAATCCTACATAAATTCCGTGATTTAAGTATTAGCTAAAGGGTTTTCCACATAAAAAATAAAATTTAACAGTAATTTGGTTAAAACTCCTAACGAAATTCAATTTTGTTCACTTTGTTCTATCGTACTACTCACATGCTTTATTATGATTATTTTTTATGACTAATGGTGTTTTTATGATAGCTATGTGGGATGGAGACATGTGTGATCGCTTAGTAACAATTCTGCTCCCATAGCAAAGCGACTAATTAGCGGCAGAACAAAATATGCGCGGAATGTAAGTGCGGTAGATCCGAATGTCGCGCGTGCTTGCCATTGACACATATTAAGTTTGAAACATGCCGCTTACGAGGACTTTATTATCATTTCCGGGTGTTTCGGGAAGTTTAATAATTCATAGTGTTAAATCAGGCGACAGATTCGACAGTTCGACAGTTTTTTTTCGCTAAAAAAGTACAATTGTGACAATAACTCTTATCTTTTTAACAAAATGATTGGGCATGACAGTGGTAGGGTAGGTGTAGGGTACACTGTGTAAAGAAATTGCATCCCCTTGACGTTGCAGCTCGACTGCTCCTATACTATTTATAGGTATTACAAAAAATATATGTATTAAATAAATATTTATTTATACAAATATTTGTTACTTAACATATTAATCAATCTATTTTAATAATAATCCATCTACGAATTGTTTTACTAATGAGTAACTAAATTATGTTTTATTGTAATAATCATATAATAGCAACAGTCTTGTTATGAGTTATAATTTCGCACTTATACATATTAAGAGTTACGCAGCTATAGATTGCTTTATATTAAAATAGTATAGCTATTTATATATAATTTTATGTATCTATATAGGTATAAAATAGCTATATATAAATCTATTAAAACTATAGATAAATACCATTTTACAGAAGAACTATGTGAAACAATAATAATTTTTACTCTGTTGTGAATCGATGTGTGAAGAAAGGGATGCTAAAGTAGTTACAATCCCCTGTCCACACCTTGAAGATTATCCTTAATCTTGTTTCCCTCTCTCGCATCTGCATAGCGGTTGCAGAGATCTATACTTGAAGATTTATCTAATAAACGGTCTACCTGTCCATCAGTTATTACCATAAAAAGACAGAGTATACTACGTCACATAAACACATTAAAATCAAATCAAAATCTACTTGTCAACACTGAAAGTAACTTATCACAGGACTCACCCTCGTTGACAGTTTGCAAGATGTTCAGTATATTGAGATGGCATAATTAAGTGCGTTTAGTGAAGGGTCTCTAGGTGGGTGGCGGTTCAGTTCCCGGGTCGGGCCCAATTAGAGACGCCTTCGCCAATAGACGCCGACGACGGATTACTTCGGGTCCCCTATAAAATATTTGTGTGGTACAAGTTTTGAAATTTGCCAATCCGCTGTCGCTTATGACTGAAACAAGCAAAGATAACGAGAATTTTTGAGTTGTTATGAAAGTATTGACTGACCTGATTTTTATATACTTTGTGCAAATAAAGCAATGTAAGCAATGCAATGTGCAAATAAAGCAAGCAATAAGAATATTAGAAAATATTATTTCAAAATTTTATTTTCCAGTCCCTAGAATTATTATTGCGGAAAGCACTAAAAGAATCTCGTAAATCACAAGATATTAATAATTCACATATAAATAAATAAAAGTATTATTTATTGTATATCTACTATTAAACTTCAGTCTGTTACAATAGTATAAATATATTTTTTATATATTTATATAAAATATGTTGTTGGTTTTAGCCAGTAATATTCCAACATAATGAGTCAGTAACCCTCACGTTGATGGGTATCCACGAAGGTTTTTCTAATGTTAAAAAAATTCAAGATCCTAACAAGGTTACATTACATACATATCAACATAGAATTTACAGATAAAAACAAAAACATACAAATATTTATCAGTTAATAAATTTTATTAACTGATTTTGAAAATCTTAGTTATTTTGTAACTTGGACCACCCCCTGTGTCTTAGGGGACCGCAAATTTACGTGCAAACAGCATCTTTTGTTGTCCACTCAACAGTGAAAACGGACACTATCGACGAAGGAAATCTACTTACAACAAAGGTTGTTGTAATGGGCGCTGTTGTTGTAATGGCCAACGCTACAGTGAGCTTCATTTGTCGCTTATCGCAACATCGCTTGTTTTCACTCTTTAGCTTTAATGTCCTTAATGGAGCGCGGAAAGCTTTTGAGTTAGTATTGAATTACATATTGGGTTTAAATTATAAAAAAAGTTAAAAAGTATAGTACTTAGTAGACCATTTCGCCGTCATTAATTGGGCAGCCCGTCTGGAGGCAGCAACCACCCCTTTACATAAGAGCACTGTGAAATAAAAGCATTTCTGCTGTTGTTTCGAAGACAACTTCACCGTAAAATATTCGTAAAAGCCAGGTAAAAGCATGTGTGCTTTTACCTTAGAAGTTAGAATACATAGTGATGAGCCTTTTGGATAAGCGGTTATGGTGCTTGCCTTAACGCTTTGTCTCAGGGGTTCCGGGTTCGATTATCGACAACCGCCTGAATAAGAAATTTTCAAAGTTGGCTCTGGTCTTCAAATAGTGTGAGTAAGGGCCCCCAGCTTTTTGATTGTTCAAAATCCTTTGATTTGGAACTTACAGTTGAATAAGTTATATTATTTATACAACATCTGTCTGTGTTGGCCAACAGTCCTCTTAGAAGTGCGATATAGTATAATGAAAAAATAAATAAATAGAAAATTATATAATACTACCTGTTGCACGCGACTTCGCCCGCACAACTTTATAAAATATAGCCTATAAAAGATAGCTTTTATAGGTGAAAGAATTTTTCAAAACGATCCAGTAGTTTTGGAGCCTATTCAATTTAAACAAACAATCAAATCTTTCCTCTATAATATTAGTATAGATAAAAATAAAAATAAAGTTGCTTGCATATAAAAATGAAACTACCACAGGATCTAGTCGTAAATGCATTCCAAAACTAAAGAGTTCCGCACTAGTGAAAAGCAAGTGTTAACATATTGAGTCGGAATCTCTTTGCCATGTTCCTGTTTAACGATACACGATACAGACAGACACACGTGTTTAATATTATTGCAACGTCACGCGACAATAGCGCCATATTTGTCAAAGAATATTTGACATGAACAACTTTTTTTTAAATTCATCTTTATTTTAATTTTATCTAGAGTTTTACCGACGTAGATTTTTTCTTTCTACGAATTGTGTACAATGTTTTCATATTTGATTTTGCCATATATCAAACTCGAGACCTAATCACTCGCTAGTAAGTTTAATCATCATAATCGTATGCCCATAAGTGTCCACTATTGGACATAGGCTTTGTTTCATCAGTGTCCAATGTCCATCTACGTCTCTTAATCCGTCAATGAATTTTCTACCTTTATACTTGCAATATGTCGCCGACTCCTACTGACTTCGGATGGGATGGGATAAGAGATGGGTTTGCTCTTGGCCAACAACCAGCCATGTAGCAAGGATGAGGCCTAAGATGAAGATTAAGTTAATTAGTTAAGTCATAGACTGTGGCGGGAGACCTCAACGCCAAGTCCTCGGCGTGGGGGTCAACCCGTACGGACGTGAGGGGGGGTATTCTGGAGTCCTGGGCGCTGGGCCTGGGGCTCCAGGTACTCAACCGTGGTACCTCTCCCACGTGCGTACGGTGGCAAGGTACGTCCATTGTGGACGTATCCTTTGCCACAGCCGCCCTTGCTGCCCAAACCCGTAGCTGGCGGGTCGAGGAAGATGTGGAGACCCTATCGGACCATCTGTATGTCCGATATGAGGTCTCCACGCTGGCCCCCAGCGCGCCACAGCGTCGGGATCCTTCGGCGGGTGCTGCCTTCCCCAGGTGGGCACTCGCCAAGCTCCGCCCTGATGTGGCGGAGGAGGCTGCGATGGTGAGGGAGTGGTCGTCTCTCCCCCCTCACCTCGCAGGTGATCCCGACGGGATGGCAGACCATTTTGCGGACGACCTGCGGGCCGTCTGCAATGCTGCCATGCCGCTGTGGCGCCCTCCTCCCAAATGGAAGAAGGTTTATTGGTGGGCGCAGGAGATAGCTCTCCTGCGCACCACGTGCTTGGCGGCCAGACGCGCCCTGCTTCGTTGCCGGAGGAGGCGTTCCAGGAGGACGCCTGACGAAGAGGTCCTCCTTCGTCAGGCGTACAGGGAGGCTCACAAGGCCCTGCAGAAGGGAATCTGCAGGGCCAAAGAAGAGGCTCACGAGCGCTTCCTGGCCCTCCTGGACGCCGACCCCTGGGGCCGTCCGTATAGGGTTGTGAGGGGGAAATTCGCGTCGAACTCCCCCTCTACAGCCAACCTTGGCCCGGAGTTGCTAGAAAAGGTCATGGGGTCCCTGTTTCCGACCCCTGGCCGATTCGAGCCCCCCCGCATGGAGCCTCCGGAACCACTTCCGGAGCTCGAGGTGGAGGGTCCTCCCGTCTCAGATGTGGAGTTTGAGGCGGTGAGGGAGCGACTCCGGGGCAAGAAGACGGCCCCGGGACCAGACGGAGTCCCGGCCAAGGCCCTAGCAATCGCGCTAGGGCCTTTAGAGGAAAGATTCCGGGCGGTCATGGACGCATGCATCGCCCGGAAAAAGTTCCCGGCGAGGTGGAAGGTGGGGCGACTCTGCCTTCTCCGCAAGGAGGGCCGCCCTGCCGACTCGCCGGCGGGGTACCGACCGGTGGTCCTGCTCGACGATTCCGGCAAAGCCATGGAAAGGATTATGGCTCGTCGGATCGTCGAGCATCTGGAAACGGAGGGGCCGAATCTGGACGATCACCAGTTCGGCTTCCGCACCGGTCGATCCACAGTTGACGCAGTGAGCCTCCTCAAGCGGTGGACTGAGGAGGCCACGGGCAGAGGGGAGGCTGTTGTTGCGGTGTCGCTCGACATCCGCAACGCCTTCAACAGCCTCCCCCACGAATGTATCAGGGCGGCACTTCGGTTCCACCGAGTGCCGTCCTACCTCTGCGCCCTCGTCAACGACTACCTCTCCGAACGGGTAGTGCTGTACGAGGGCGCAGACGGGAGAGTCATGCGCCGGCCAGTGGCGGTCGGCGTACCGCAGGGGGCTGTCCTTGGCCCCCTTTTATGGAATTTGGGGTTTAATTGGGTCCTGCGAGGCAATCTCCTACCCAAAATGGAGATTGTCTGCTTTGCCGACGACACGCTGGTCGCGGCAAGAGCAAAGACGTGGGAGAAAGCAGAACGGCTTGCGTCGGTCGGCACCTCGTTGGTCGTCCGGCGCATCCGTCTGCTCGGATTGGAGGTGGCCCTAGACAAAACTAGGGCCATGGGTTTCCATCCCCCACGCCGCAGGATCCCGCCGGGGCTCCGTGTCCGAGTGGAGGGGGTCCGGATTCCGGTCGAGATGCATTTCAAGTATCTCGGCCTAACTCTGGACCCCCGCTGGAACTTTGAGGAGCATTTTAAGCTCCTCGTTCCACGGCTTATTAAGACCGCAGCCGCACTCGGACGGCTCCTCCCTAACCAGGGAGGACTCAATTCGGCGTGCCGTCGGCTTTACCATGGCGTGGTAAGGTCGATGGCACTCTACGGAGCCCCGGTCTGGGCGGAGTGCCTCACTCCCCGCACCCGGGCCCTCTTACGGAGGCCACAGAGGGTCATGGCGACCCGGGCCGTGCGGGCTTATCGCACGGTCAGCCACGGGGCTGCCTGCGTGCTGGCGGGCACGCTTCCGTGGGATGTCGATGCCCTGGTTCTGTCCCAGGTGCATCGGCATCGGGTCGCCGCTAGGGCCCTCGGAGAAAGACCCGTTGCCGAGGACGTGCAACGGGTCCGTGCAGAGGCCAATGAGAGGGCCATTGAAGATTGGAGTGAGGCACTAATTAACCCCACCGCCGGTCACCGGACGATCATTGCGATCCGTCCGGTATTGGAGGACTGGGTGAGGCGCCAAAAAGGCTGCCTCACCTTCCACATGGTGCAGATAATGACCGGACACGGGTGCTTCGGTCATTATCTGCACCGCATAAAAAGGGAGGAGTCGCCGCGGTGCCACCACTGCGGCGACCCCGACGATACGGCCGAGCACACGCTCCAGGTGTGCCCGGCCTGGAGTCCCCAGCGTCACGAGTTAGAAGTGGCGCTGGGTGGAGTGGACGTCACACTGTCAAACATGGTCGCAGCCATGCTTGGCAGTGTGGCCAACTGGAAAGCAGTTGCCGCCTTCTGCGGATATGTAATGTCGCAGAAGGAGGCAGCTGAGAGGGAGCGAGAGGAAGAGGCCGGTCTCGCTTCCCTCAGACGTAGGCGGCTGGGCAGGAGAAGGCGGGCATACCAAGCCCGTCTTTGAATGTCCCAGGGGACCTGCGCACATAGCTGGCCAGCTATGTGTGCCTGCACTAGGTCCCACCGTCTGGGGATTGCCTGGGTGTCTCCGGGCAATCCTCCGTTGGCGTTAGCCTAGCCAGTCGGCTGGGCTGCCCTGGAGTGGATCGGAGTTTGGTGCCTCGGCAGAACCCGGTTCACTCCGTTCACAGGGCAAGGAGGCACCGGGGAGTTTTAGTGGGTATTCCCAGTGCCGCTATGATCAGGTGCTGGGCGACCCCCACATATCCCTACCGTCTAGCCAGCGGTAGGGAATCTGTAAGCGGATTACTCCTCGTCAAAAAAAAAAAAAAAAAAAAAAAAGACTAGACTAAAAGGATCACACGAAGAATTGAAAATAAATAAATAACAGTTAACATTTAATAGATTGCAACTTTGTCAAGACAACACAAGACAATTTCATCCGACTTAAATAAAACTAATTCTTATTTAAAAATAAATAATCTTTAAAACATGCTTGTACCTTTTAGGTAATAGCTTGCATTAAAGCTATTTAGGTAAGTTAAAACATAGCTTCAACTTCCGGAAAGATATGGGATAAAAGATGTAAAGTAATCTTTTGTGAATCTGCCACTAAACTGAATTTTCGTACCTACAAAACATACTTAATATATTTTGAGCATTTATTTGAAAATGTCTCTTTAAAATTTTCTCCATGACAACAAGTCAATTTGCCAACAATGCAGGCGAAGTGAGACGAACAATTCCATTTAGGAGGTAAATTGTAGGTGAATGTCACCTGGGGCGCCCTTTAGGGGCAATCATATCAATTAGAGGCAGACTCCCTCCCTCCCTCTAAGAGATATCGTATCCAATTCACCCTCGCAAAAGCCTTCACGAGAAGCATGTTGATTAGGTCAATTTCAATATTTAGTTAAATCTATACCTACTTATAAAATCGTTTATACAAACTTGTCAACGCACAGCCAAAACATAGAAATCTGAAATTTGATATATAGGCTTATTTTATAACGTACTAGCTGTTGCACGCGACTTCGTTTGGGTAACTTTATAAAATATAGACTATGATACTCGCTGATGATGAAGCTTTCTATATGTGATTTTTTTTTAAATCGGTCAAGTGTATAAACTCAAAAACTACTAGACCAATTTTGAAAATTCTTTCCCCTATAGAAAGCTACATTTTAGCGAGTAACATAGGCTCTTTGCATAGGCTAGACTATACATATATTATAGCTATTCAACAGCAAGTAGTTTCTATATAAAAACGAAGCATGCACTATGGAAGCAAATTTAAAGATGTCATACGGTAGCCATTCTAAAATAAGTCCTTCTTCTCATTATATAAAGTCTATTATAATATAATCATTATAATAGGCATATCCACAATGTTTTCCCGAAATTTTATTGTCTTATTAGCATTGATCTAAACTATAGATGCGGCGTAGCAAGCAAAAAGCCCCGAAATCTGTGGTAGTATTAAAATCATACTTACGAACTTACTGAGAGATTGACACGCAATTCCAAATGAATATTTCTTTTGTAAAAAGAAACTAGTTAAAAGTCTTCTGTACTAACGCATCAATGTATACTACACAACGATATTGACTAGCTTACGACTAGCGAGCGACTATGTGCGAATTCGTCCACTTCGGCTCGAGTGGACGAATTTTACTACTACCATTTTTTGTGGGCTACGCCGTGTCAATACTCCTAATTATACTTATATAGTCTTTGCTTATTAGACGTTTTTTCTGTCAGCGATATATGATAAAAGTTGAGTGAAAATACATATGTTCCGAAATCCACACCTTTGTCTTTTGACGACGTGAGAGTGCAATTGTGATATGTTTATTGTACGGTAGAGGGCGTCACTGAACTATTACGTGTGTTAATAATGATGGCTTACAACAATGCTTACCTACCGTGTCGGCATCGTCGGCGTCCTTTGTTGCGCACACGATCGTTGCAGAGGCGGCACTTCTTTGATAGCTCCATTTTTGATATATTTCTGTTACCTATGTCTTAATAAAATTATCGGTGAGGTACAAAAATATATTATGAGAAATACATTGCTTATCTTATAAATTACCAAGAGAGCCTAAAAATAATACTGACATAAAAATACATAAAACATTACAATAAAATACAATAAATAAAAATATTATTTAAAGATAAAGATAGGTATATCAGAGAATGCTCTTTGTTTTAAAAAAAAGCTATCATTTAATTTGATTTGTGGCGTTCTGCTCAACGGAGTATAAGTACTCTTTGAGGCAAGAAGCGAAGACGCGCGTGCAGGAACAGCGCGTCATTCGCATTAATAAGCCTCGCAATAATTGTATATTCCCCACACCACCATAATTGTGGGACGAATTTCGGTACAACACATAGGTTCGTGTCAATTTACTTCGCCTTCGCCGGTGTTTCATTACAAACGCCGCTATTGTTGTGTTAACACCTGCGCTCTTCTTTTACACTCAATTATACAACCAATTTATCAATTCTATGTTGCCGAAGCTCTCTTTTACAGTTCCCAGTCTCATCTGTAACTTTCTGCACAGTGCCAATATATCAGTAGCATCTTTACAACTTTTTTTTATTAAATATCAATAATATAAAACTTTTTAATAATATAACGAAATATATCAGTATCATAATTAGCTCTGGCCTCTTATTCTAATAGCTTATATAGACCGGGAATACTTACCTTAATCTTGCAAAGGCCTTCTTGCATTTAAACAAAAATATAAATCCAGTAAATCTAGATCGCTATCTTGTCTCGCTAATACTATATAACAAAATATCATTATACAATTATGTGGGAAACAATTTCAGTGTTAGGGTTGTTATACATATTTCATTCGGCAATTTTTGTTGAACAACAAAACCGACCCGAAGTAGGTACCTTCTGAGTTCTGCATATGTTCGACTTTCATACGACTTACCCGATCGGCAAAATCACCCCGGGTTTCTGCCTTTCTGCCGAACTTTCATCTACAACTACATACATTCGTGTCTACCGCCCGACTCGGCTAAAAGTATAGCAATTTGTCGAACGTTCATCTACACATATTCGATTCTACCGCCTGGCTATGCCGGCCCGACCATGTATTGGGAAGCGAAGTTTCTTTTTTTTTTCTTAGATAAGATGGCTAACAACGTTTCCTAATACTTATTAATACTTTGAACAAGATGACGAGCCGCCTAACACAAAATAAACAAAACAATATGTTAAACACAATAGTCCAGTCCGACGTTTTACGGCTATCGATTTCTGTTTGTTCAACAAATAAGAGTTAAGGGATATAGTTTAAAAGTGAAAACATCGATGACAATACCCACAAAGAAAAGTGATTATTTGTGGACAATGGACGACGAGTGTCGCTGAGTAAACAGAACGAGGAATTAGGGCCCACCCACGCATTCCTAATTATCGGATAGACAGATGTTGAGAGCTAAGGCGAAAGTGAATGCCTTTGAGAACATCAAAAATGATCGCCGATGGATTAGCAAGGGACGAAGAAAATTCAATCTTTTAAAACCACTCAATAGAGTTGAAGGTTTTGAAACATTTAAATAAAAATTAAGCCGGTGCATGCAAATTGTATTTTTCTTGTGACAATTTCAGGAATAGACTCTAAAGAGATTGTAGCAAAGTGCAATTTCTAGTGTTCGGCACAAAGTGTGCTTGGCTGTGGTCGCAAAAAGTTGTCAATGTAAAATACGTCACGGATGACAAAGCGGTTGAAGCGAGTTATTTATTCATGCGGGATTATCTTTGGAGATTTAGTTATTTTATTTGTGTCGAAAAGGACAGCGAATGTCACGGGCGACTAATCCACGTGTTTTGGGTACGCTAAATACATCTTATTCATGGATGATCTCGATTTGGATGTTTCAATACAAATGAGTCGGCGAATGATCAAAGACTTTTTCAAAATTGAGACCTCCAACGTTTCGCCGTGCTGTGAAGTGTTGTGTTAATAAAATCCGTTACGAGAAAATTCTTAGGAGAAGTAAAGTCAGCAAAATTGCTTGAGGAATAACAAGGTGTTGCTGGAAAAAAATTAATATCTCAAGGCCGATAATCAATATAGATAATATAGATACAAATTCCATAATAATAAAAAAAGAGCTGTAACAGAGCCAATTAGACTCATCTCGGTCATGTTCGGTACTCTTTGGGCGGCCGCCCTAGGCCATCAATCCGCCTAATCGCATTGCCTATACTTACCTATACCTTACTCTAGAGTTGTTTTAAATACGCACTTTAGTTCTAGAGATTAGCGCTTTCAAACAAACAAAAAACATGTTGAGCTTATATTAGTATAGATTGAGTGGTAGCCCTTATACAAAAGCACAGGTAACGGTAGCCTACCATCAGACGGCCTGCCGCCTCTTTATTTATAAATGGCTACCAGTACAGCCGTTTCTAGAGGTATGTCTTATTAAATAAGTACTCTATATCTTTAAAAAATAGGCGATACATATTTATAAGTAGGTAGTTGTGAATAAATTATTAATTCGAATGAGGTGCTATAATATAATTTAACACGAAAAGCTTTCCACATTTCCATAAATTTTAATAATAACCACGACGTATTCATTTTCTATATATGTAAGTTGAGATATTAATCTGATCGCAGCAGGTCGCGGGTTCATAATAGGGTGACCATTTTATTATTATTTTCTAATTTTCTACTATTTGTTTCACAGGTTTACCTTTTGAACCTTTTGAAACCTTTTGAACTTATGAATAACAAATGAATAAATTGGTTTTTCCTTAGATTAATAATTGGTCTCGCTGCGCTCGTCTAGATACCGCTGTCGTACTTGCCAAATGCGGCAACAAATACTACGTCGAATTCGGCTTGTACACTGCAAGCTGTGTGTGATATGTACGTGTCGAATGTTTTATTAAATTTTGGCCATAATAAAATGCCAGTTTGCGTAGTGAAACCGTGTAAAAAGTGACGATGTTTTACACACACTACAATAAAAAGTTGCCGCATTCACGGAGCTATTGTTTTTACATAGCGCGGTAGAAAAGAACATACTTAGGTTGCCTCTCATGCAGAAAAAAAGTACCTACTGTTCCCTAAGGAAAATAAAAATCCAACACTTGGTAAAAGTGTAACAGCAATAAAGATTGAATAAATTATTGCCCATAAAGAGACGCGGACGAAGTCGTGGGCATAAGCTAGTTTGACAATACAAAATATGAAAAGCAGAAAGTGTATTACGGCTCGCTTCGAATACATTTTGTCCTTAGTTCTCCAAGCGCGTGGTGACTGTAGTCGGCAGATCAAAGCCTCTGTTTGGTGGACGGTCGCGCGAATGGACACAACATGATTACGATAACCGCCTGCTCCACGCACTCTTATTGCTTCGTATCGAGAAGAGGCGTCATTTCATCCAAACGGACCTAAAGCTTCCTATTCAACACCTTAAACCTTTTAGGGCACATAAAACAAAAACTATTTTTTTAATATGCTTACAGTTTAAACCATTTTTTTATTTGATATTTGTAATGTTATTTTAATCTTATATTATTTAATTTATTCAATTATTTATTGTAGGTGCATACTTGTGTTATTTTATTGGTATATTCGGCATTCTTTTATTGGTGTTTTTTACCTATGTTGATTCTTTGCATCTGAAGTAAGTAACTGTAAGACAATTTTATTATTTAAGTTGGCCAACCCACTTCTGATCGTATTATGTCATTATTCTTAACACACATATAAATGTATTTATATGTTATACACATATAAATACATATATAAAACAGTGTCAAGATATCAGTTAACCAGAGTTTCATTAGGCTCATTAGGTTTCATTAGGTCATAGTTATTAACTATAATTATTAAAACCAAATACATGAAAAGGCCATAACACTAAAAGTTGTTCTGTCTAGAAATCTCAATTCACTGTAATACGAAAATATGAGATTGAAATTGATGATTGAACAGCGGTCTTTATGGCTCGGTGTCGGTTTTATAAAACTGTTCTTTATGCTTTTTATCGAGATTGAAATTAAGATGTTCTAATATGTTATATTATACCCAGTGAATCGATCGCCCAGCGTCTCTCTTCGTCGTATAGCGGTTGCGGCTGGACGGATTATCACCAAACTTGTTCCGACCGTAACGTAACCAAACCTCTACATACATTGGACTCGTTTACAGATTGTTTTATTGCCTTGGGGATCTTCTTTTACTTATTGAAATCTTTCACACCTATCGGCGATCTAGCATTTATAGTAAGCTTAAAGAGCAACATAATTTCTGGTTTACCTGTCATGGTTTTCTACCAACATTTCTTCTGAAGGTTACTACAGATAGGCATGTCTATATGCATTTCTAGTCGCCTCAGATTCAAAACTATGTTTTTATTTCGAATTAAAAGCCAGTAATAATCATTGATCTAACCAATATACTTAGGTATATAGTCTTTGGTAATAATGTAAATCTAAATAGATGGAAAAATCAGTGATGTGAATTCAAACCTGATTCGTCTACGACCTACGTTTAGGCTATTTCTAAATCTAGCCTCTATGGTAAGTTAATAAAAGTGTTTGTTCTTCTACCTGTTAGCAAAAGAGCAATTTAGTATTAATTTCACTTCTCACATTACTCCTCTGAATGAGGAGGATTGGACTCTACTCTTGCAATCAAGCCTATTGACATATATATTTCTTATTCTGTTAGTGAATTCATAAAAGTCGACATTTAACATAATTAATATACAAACCGTATTAAAACTGTATAAGGTACAATTTAAAAATAAACAGATATGACATCTCATTAAAAATTCACATAAAACATAATAAAGTATGGAGATAATGCCCTCGACCCTTATCAAAGGCAACACGGAGATACGAAGAGTGCACTAAATAAGCATAATGAAGTTATCTCTCAACGCGCGGGCGCATCGAATTATACGAGCACAATCGCACCGCTAATGTGTGGGTAAAATTGTCCGCGCGGAAGTCAAAATCATTGTCACCCTAATGTTCAATGTTTTCAAACTGATGTAAACTTTATCGCGACACGTTCAGAGTTCACATTGAAATGTAATATTGAAGAACTTTTCACAGGGGTGTAGGTACTATTTTTTGGAGTTTCAAATGTCGTAGCACTTTTGTTGTATGAAAGCGCGGGACCGTAAGAAATTAGTTCGCATTGATATCGTTCCATTGTCGTGTGACGGGTGTTTCGGACGTGTCAATGTGACTATGTCGCCTATGTCGCACGGCACCGTCACAAATGTGTCACATGAATAGCTAATATTTAAATGCTCGCATCTATAAAAATATATTGTTGTTATAATATTTTGTGGTGTTATTGTCACATGTTTAACTGTTACGTTTTTAACATGCAAATAGTTTAATATTATTATTCTGTGAAGTTGTTTTTAAGTACGATAGTTATCAAGACCGATGTAGTCGCTTTGTATAAAACGTCGTTAGTCTAAGAGATATTTCCTCGCTGTATTTAAATACGTGGTAGTATAGATTAGTCGTAGCAGTATATTGATTTATATAAATATATAATAATTGAGTATGTAAAAATAGCTGCTTATCACTAATATAAAAAATATTTCTAAATTACGTGGAAAGTAGTGTTGGCTATAATGCTAATACCTAAATAAATGGTACCATTGCTATGCTATGATATTTATTTATTTAGAGCAAACATTAAGGTAAAGATAAAGTTAGACAAATTAAATGAAACAACATGATTATATAGAACAATTTAAGAAACAATTTAGAGGTCTTTCTGGGAAACGAAAAGTAGGAGTTGTGACATTAAATGACTTAAACCATTAGCAAAAAATAAACAGCACAACTTTGATTTTAATTTATGGAGCAAAAATGTTATAATATTCAAACTATTAAAAGTAATTATTTTAAAAATGTTAAAACTTTTTTATTTCCGGGGGACATACGAAAAAAATATACTTACTCCTATAAAACACTGATTTCATTTGTCAGATATATACTTATTTGGACCATTTTTCATGAAATTGCTTCATAAAATTAATAAATTAGGTAAGATTAGTTTTTTTTTTAAATAATCGGTAAAGATGGGAATTCTTATTTGTGATCTTATGAAAGTCATTGGTAAAAATAAAAATAAAGCAGTAAAATTAAAAATACTCTTGTATTTTTTTAGTTTTTGTACAACCATAATCCCACTCGCTGTGAAAATTGTGAATGTTTCCCACTCTGTCGTTACTAGTGCTACATTATAATATAGTTTAACATGTGTGCAAACATAATTCGATCTACATTCAGCCGCGAACTGGCGCGCGTTATGTATAAATGTACCGCGAGTAGGGTGACAACACAATAGGGCTAATTGTTAGGCCATAAATTGTAAGCGTTAGCGGGATTCACTAAAACGGTCAGCTACATATTTTTAGTAGCAAGAGACCAATCAGCCTATCACCCAATTGGTGATAAATGCCGATCATAACACATGACATACTTAGGTTTACTTAGGTACACGAGTCAGTCATGTCTTATGACTGTGAGTTGTTGCGGATATTCGCATCCGCATAGCATCCACAAATGCGGGACTTACGCATCGTTTTAGACATCCGCAATCGTGTCTACATCTGCAATAATCCTAATATTGCCCTAAATGTGGCAGATTATGAAATTGTTAGTTATTTAATTTAAATGGGTTTAATTTTTTTTATTAAAACGTTCAATTTCAACCATTTATTTCTGGATTAATAAATTAAATCTATTGAAAAAACTTGAAATCCGTATTCTCTAAAAATCCACGCCAGCGTATGTTGAAAATTCTGCATTCACAATAAACCTGTCTATGACTACTAAAATGTTATTTACGTTAACAATGTTAAAAGTAGGTATACTTTTAAATTTCAGAAAAAAACACGAAAGTCAGTACTTGAATAAAAGAAATTTAAAAAGACCACAGTGTGTCATGAAAGTTGTTGTGTAAATCAGACAACCATTATTCGCTTTTCAATTGGGGCACACAGTGTTACAGCCGCATGATATAAAACCGCCGGTGAAATAAAACATTTATAAATATTTGCTGGCATTATTCTTCACAGAGGGGGAGCGAGGTGCGATAGGGGGGGCAGTGGGACAGTAACATCTCCGTTAACACGCATTATACGGGGCTTGACATGCGTACGCGCAGCGAAGGGGAGACGCTGCCAAAATGGGCGCAATGAGAAAATTTACTGCGTTTGTATCTGAGACATCTGAGACATACATCACAAACTGTGGTCATCGCAATGTGTGATCTATATGTTAAGGAAAACGAAAATTATTATAATTAAGGTTTAATTCATAAAATCCTTTTTATTATTATCCAATTGTATATTTGAAAATTAAAGGTACCTATTTAATTTTGAATTTTACAGCGTATCGTGTTACTACCTCCTGTAAGTAGTTAAATAAAACAGATTGATTGTACTTACTGAAAACAATTTTTAAGAGAAGTAAATGTCCAACGATTTATTTAAAAAAATACAAGTAGGCTTTTTAAAAAAAAATGATCACTGTAATTCTGTAAAAAAATTAATGAAATAAAGAATTGTTTACAAAGTTCTATTAATTCGAATATAAAATATTTTTAAATTTTATAAAAATAAAATAAAAATTATTTAATTTTTTGAAATATATAATAAAATTTCATACATTTAAAAACCCTGAAATATTATTATGCTAGAGTAGGTTTCTCGGAATTTTATATTGCAGATAATGTAATATTATGCAATTGACCATTATGAATAAAGGCTAATACACATTTTAATTTAGACATATTACAAGATGTCAAAACACATGTGCGTATCTAAATCAGCGATGTATACAATCGCGCATTGGACACGGTCGCCGAATTTTTTACAACAATTTAAAGCAAACGAAACCGCGTCTTGTTTTTATGGCATTTGTTACGCTCTTATTGTTAAAACATACGCACATGTAATAAAAAGTTACGCGTTCTGTATGTGTGTGAATATGGAAAACTGTAGTCAGCAAATTTACGATCACAGCAACTCGCGTTCGCGAAGCAAAAATAGTCTTTAAGATCGAGTAGGAAAATTCTATTTGGCATGCGTCGAACAACGAATTGATGTCGAAATTAAGACCGCATAGAATAGTCGATTCGCTGCGCCTGAGCATAGGGGAACCTATAAAAATATGGCTGCCAACAAATCATATTTCAAAATGGGTGAAATCTATTGTTAATAATGAAATAAAAATAATTGAAAAGTATACAAGTTTAGTAGGGCGCAGCACCCTTTCGAACATATTTTATTGTGCAACCAGTAGCCATGTTGGGTTAACATTGCCTGCGTGTCTAACTGAACGTTACTTAGTAAAACTCGCCTTTTTTACTAATTGAATTACTTAGATTTGTTGACAATATTTAAGAAAGCAATAATTTTTAATAAAACATTAATTTTAAAATGTTTTATTTATATTGGGTAATTATAAAAAAATATATTTAATTCAGGTACATATGTATATAGAATTTATTTCCTAATTATCAATAAGCATTAATTTATTAAAAAAGCATTGAAGAAAAACATCGACAGTCAAAAAGTACAAACAAATAATTTGATTGATGAGCTTTTCACAAACGAAAATTTCATTGAAGTCAATTATTTTTAAAATAATTAAATTCCTATATTATTAGTATGCATTTAGTCATACATTATATTTACATACATATATACACAATTAGTGTACATTTTACTGAAAAGCGATATATATCCATACGTAACTATGGTTTCCGAATACCTTTAGAATAAGGCTATGAAGGAACGAAAACTTCAGATAGAACTTGTTAAATCAACAAATATTTTAATTTTCTAAATTTAAAAAATATATAGAATATTTAGAAAATTCATTTGCATCTGGTGATTGTATTGAAAAAGTTAGTGTGGGTATTTTGAATGTGCCTGAAATAGACTCGCTACAACAATGAACTATATTATACAAATTCCTCTACAAAAGTATTTGTCGAGTTAATCCGTGAATTGTGTTTGCTTTCCTCGCCTCTTAAAACAATACCAACACAGTATCGGATAATGTAAATAAACTTTGGGCAGATCCAGAAACTAATTTATGTTAATCCAAAACAATTAACGCGACTAAAAATAGAAAAGTTTATGTAATTTTATGGAGAAAGACAACAGACAATCTGATGTGTCAATGTCTGAGAACGTTAAATTGCTAAAGCCCGTTGGTTGCGCCGTGATCGAATAGTTGGCTGTCAAGTACCTTTTTTTTTCCTTCACGTATACCCACCTTCCTAATAATTATGGCCCTCACATTTTTCCGCTTTACCCTCTTATCAAAATAATGCACTACTACCGATGACCGCCGCGTGAGAGGTCAAAGAAGGAACGCGCCCGCGCTTGAGCTGTGTTTCCACGCCTATATCCCTAATCCGCGCCTTAACTCGTTCTCGGAAGTGAAGTGATTTTATCCGCATCTTATCGCTGAACATTTAAATACATGTGAACAGTGCCAGTTGGACATTTAGAGGATCCTGCAGGAGAAGGTATAGAGAGCACCGGTATAAGGTACGTTACGTATAGCAAGGCATATTACGATATATTTTCTATACAAATATTGGAGTGATCACACACGCAGCTACGTTACGACCAACGTATACCGTAATATATATTATAGCACGGTATATTATTATATATTATAGCTACGTTTGTGACAGGCTTAAGTCTACAGAACATAATTTCTCTTTTGAAAAAATATTGTGTTTTTAAATTGATTACGAAATCAAATTTCAAAAATACTCTTTTTTAACTTTAAAGTTATTATGTAATTTCAACTTATTATAAGTAATCAGAATCAGATAAAACGTAGCGTATACCTTATTGTTCATAATAATTATTGTAATAAGGATATTTAGATATAGTTTGAAAAATTCAACTATTTAAATAAAATTATGTAAGGAATAATAATAATAATTCTTAATAGCTATAAAGATTTGACATCTTTCATCTATTAACTAATTATTATGGTTCACAGATTGCATTTCTTCTATCTACGTATTGTATCTATAGAAGTTAACAAATGATCTATAGATTAAAGATTTAACTTCCAATAATAGCTCTTATTCCTAAAGCATCAAAGATCTATCAAACTGTGGCATTGTATAGAATAGAGTGCATGGCGAATGTGACATCTCAATTTGGTGATATTGTCTGTTACAACCCTGATACATATTAAATAAATTACCGTATATCCTTGTTCCTTAGTCCACCCCTCGATATCGATTCTATTTTTATGATTTAAGATTTATGTAGCATATTGTGTTATGCATGGGATTTTATTTGTAGTTTTTAAGTTAATAAATACCTACTAATAAAAAAAATTGTGTATGCTCAGACACACGACTGGAGTTTACTCCTTACGAACGATTATAAAATTTAAATTTTCACAATTCGAACACACCGAAAGAACAACATTGTTCTTTTTTAAAAATAATATTGTGTAGATGGCGCAATATATATTGCGCCATCTACACAATTTGAAACTTCAGATATTCTAAAATATTCAAAAAAATAGAATGAGCCTATAAATTAAAGATTACTAATTAATTAACTGATTAATTAATTTAACGAAGATTATAATTAATTAATTTATTATAAATTAATTAAGAATTAATTACTTATAAAATGCGTGAGCTTACATAAGTAAAAAAAAACAAAGCAATAAGTGAATTATTAAACATAAATGAAATAAAAAACTAATATAAAAGAATTCCAATTCGGTGTTCACCATTGGAATCACTATGTTACGGATTTAAATTTTCAAGTTATTTTTATTGTAACTTTAAACATTCTGAGAGAAATATAGCGGTACTTATTTAATTGCTACCGTCGTTTGCTAGACCAGCGCCGGCTCAATACTAGTGATGTGCCGGATCGTTAAAAATGTAGATCCGCGGATACGGATACGGATCTTAACTTTCTTACTCAATCGGTGTCGGTGCGCGTGACCTTGAAACGATAGTTGACGTCCACCACTTGACTGGATTATGAAGGTGCTAAATGTTTGATTTTAAGAAATAAAAAATAATCTGAATGGAATGTAATAGCTTTTCATTGCTACCTAATCAAATCACCTATATGTAGAGTTTCAGATATGAATTAAAAATTAATAAGATAAAAGATCCGCCAAAAAGTAACGGATACAGATACGGATCTTTCTTCTTCCTCGCATATCTGCGGATACGGATACGGATACGGATATCCGGCACATCACTGTCAATAACACACCGCTATCGGGAGAACACTTAAAAAGTGGAGTGGAGAAACATCACCTCTCCGTCGGCATCTTAATCGGCATAATTACAGATATGACGCCCGGATTCGTCCACGATCGGCTCGCTCTCATCTCGACGGCTTAAATTATAAGCGGAAAACTTTTTAACTGGATTAAGTTGGAACGGCGCGGCATTACTTGGGGCATAATTTAAATTTAATGTGGAAGTTAACTCTGTAACAACTCTGAAATTGAACTCGCCTTCATATTCGCACGATCCATCTTGTTTCATCAAATGTAGACACGGCAATTCGATTGGCGACAGTAACCATTCTCTTATAATTTAAATCTATACTAATATTATAAAGCTGAAGAGTTTATTGTTTGGCTTCCGTTGCGTGCGCTGCGAAAACCGTTCGAGATACCCAAATGATTCCCAAAATAACTATTCCACGAGGACGAAGTCGCGAGCACCAGCTAGTAACTAATATAATAGCAATTTTAGGTATCCACTAGAGTGTGTTCTCCTAGTTTCCTCATATTTTCATTTACTTATTTATTTATTTCGCACGGATTCTTCCAGGCATTTTTTCCTATTTTTCTTTTCATAAGAACCTTCCTCGGACTTTAAGGAATATTAAAAAAAAAAAACATTTTTTTTTATTAGTTTTAAAACAAGTTAGCGGAGAAACAGACAAACGCTGAGAGCGACTTTAATTTATAATAGGTAGGTGTGTTGACCAGGGTAAAATAAAAGCAGGTAAATGACAGTTCGCTAGCACTCTTCCCATGGGACATATAAGTATTGGGTTGGGTGTAGTTTGATGTTAGTTTCTATTTGGAAACAAACGCGTCCTGATTTGCATTAATCTCGTATTAACAGTTCATTAACAAAGTGTATCGTAAATATTTTGCCGTTGGCCAGCGGCTGCCCAACAGTGGACACTTGTCTTGTCCGCTGCGCTTGTCCACTGCGTACGACACTTTCAGGTCGATCGTTCATCTTTTTATTTCCGGTTATTTTATTTTAATAATCATTATATATTTTACCAGGGTTTCAAAAAAAATAATAATATATATTTAGTCACATATACATGTGACTTACATATAGTATTTGAAAAGATAGATATAGTATATTTTCAAAGTTCGAGTGAATAGACATCTTCTGGGTAAGTTCGATCAACACCTCGTCTGTGCTACACAGCTGAATGTTGCAACCCAATGTTGACCAAGAGCAAACCCATCTGTAAGCAAAAAATGTAGTTATATTTCTAAATTCCGCCTTTTTATCTGTAGCTCTATATTTATTTTTATCTATACCTATAATTCTAAAAAGTATATTTATTTTATCTTGTTTACAGAAAACAATACATATCATCATCAGTTTCAATTATACTTCAAGGATTTCTGATAACAGACATTGATAACATTGATAATTTTACTACATATCGACTTTTGTCGATTGTATTTTGTTATCTATTTCAAAATGCAACAATCACGTTGAGTGTTATTTTATACAATGTTGTATGTTAGATTGTCTCTGGTAAACAGTTAAATCAAGCAGGATAACAGTGGAGAACGACTCTATTTGGAGTATCGTATCAAATACATATTAATTCGAATGTTGATCCGTGGATTTCAGTGGGAGCCTGCTGCGATCGGCTATTAGGGGTACTAGGTTCCACTACACCGATTTACATGTATTAATATGTCCATCAGACAGTATACCTACAGCAAAAATAATTCAAAAGAATTTATCGGTTTTTACAGTTTTTCAAAGTTATGTTACATTAAACAAAAGTTAAAGTAACAAAAATTACAGTTTTCGACAAGAAATGACAAGAGTAACAGACAACTAAAATGGGTTACCAGCAAGAAGAGGGGTGCTCAGACTTGAACTGATGACAAGCGATCAACTCGGTGGATGTTGCATGTATGTGTGATGCACATACTTAAGTAGTATTAGGGTGTATCATAGCGTAGGCAGGTCATAAGTGTAGTAGGTCTCTGCTAGAAGTTTCCAGAAGACGGGAATCTAAGACATCGCCTTCCGTAGCTTTCCTTTGACAAATACTGCGCATTCGGTTACTTTTTAATATGGGGTTATTCCGATATAAAAAAGTAATGCGAGACTTATTCTTACTTCTATAAATCAACTAAAATGTTCATGCCGAAATCAAACAAAAGTTATTGTGAATCGACCGATATCGGCCAATATGCTTATGTCATACAATAAAGCTATATTTTCAGCTTTTTAGACTTAGTACTTGCGTTATTAATCTGGACAAACGATTTTATTATTTTAGCGTCTGCTATTTATGTCGACTGAAGTTGATTGAAAAGTGCTCTGTGACGTTTCATAAAGAGGTATTCATTCATTCAAATTCATTCGGAGGTATGATATTGAAAGGGTATCAGTCAGTTGAACGAACGCATTCGCGAATATAGTTGGAATATAGTAGTTCTTATATTTGGACTAAACATAAAGTGGTTTAACTAATGTACCCGAAGTAGAGGGTGCTAACAATAAATGTAAAGTAAAATAAAATAAACGTGCCGTGTGATGCAATGGACACTTTTTATCTCGACCAATAAAGTGCCACACAGAACAGGTAGCTAATGCGCCCAGACCTCTAGTCCGTCATTAATATTTTAATTCGGGCAACACTCAGCCGGAATCTTGTTTTGATAATATTCGTCTCATCAACTCAACGTGTTAATGCGCTCAACATATTTTTATTGCGAACAACAAACTTTAACCTATTAGATTACTTAAGTAATGTAAGTAACATGTTAATGTTTAGAACTCCAACTTAATGACCGGATCATATATATTAGCGCATGTTCAGTCGAAAAGTGGGATTATAGAAGACCTAGTATTATTAATAATTTAGTATTTTAGAAATAATATAATGTGTGTTTTATGAGACACCAAGGAATAGTGAATAAGGGATGCTTAAGCTTATTACTGTTCCATCCAAATTGTTTATAATTTATACTAGACTAGCTGGTGCCCGCGACTTCGTCCGCGTTCTGGATGAAAGGTACCCTATGTCCTTTTTGGAGTCCCAGACAACGTGTATGCAAAATTTACAACGCCATCTAGGGAATTCTGTTTGAAGCAATGTAGTACTCTAATTCATCTAAAAGTTAACAGATGGCACTACATGTTATAAAATTACGTGTTAATAAAATTAAAGCTGCTGCCCGCGACTTCGCCCGCGTAACTTAGTAAATTATGTACTTAAACCTTCCTCGAGAACCACTCTACCCATTAGTGAAAACCGCATTAAAATCCGTTGCGTAGTTTTAAAGATCTAAGCATACAAAGGGACATAGGGACAGAAAAAGCGACTTTGTTTTATACTATGTAGTGAAAGGTCGCCAATTCACTTGAACTTGAAGCATCTAATCAGATAGCGTTAGTCGAACTCCTCTATGTCTGTGGTCGAACTACACATCGTACCATCAAGTAAAAACCGTTATTAGTCTGCCTAAAATATATTTTTTTAGTTTGAATATTTTCTTTTCAAATTATAATTTTAATTAAATATTAAAATACAAATTAATTAAAAAGTCAATTATCAAATTTATTAAAATTAATTAATTAATTTATACAAATGTGAATTGGTCTATTTCATTTGTTTGTTTAGGAATTCTCTCACGTTTTGTTGAACGGATTTCGATACGGTTTGCAATATTGGAAAAGGGATAAACGAGAAATATTTGTATATATAATTTTAATTAAAAAAAAATTTTTCGGTAAAAAAATCCATCCGTATGAATCCGGGGCTGGGTCGCTTGTAATTTATTACTGTTAATTCTAACAAAAAATAAACTAACAAAAAGGTTTCTTACAAGATATAACCTTTCATCTTTCAACCTTAAAATATATTATAAAACAAAGTCCTCCGCCGCGTCTGTCTGTCTGTCTGTTCACGATAAACTCAAAAACTACTGTTCCGATTTTCATGCTGTTTTCACCAATGGATAGAGTGATTCTTGAGGAAGGTTTTAGTATATAATAACTTACAAAGTTACGCGTGTGAAGTCGCTGGCAGCAGCTAGTTTAGGAAATAAATGCCTTGTATGAAACTTTGAAGCTATTGATATAAAATTGTATTATAAACACTTACTCATTAGATACTCAACTAACTAATTTGAAGTTAATTTTAAAATTAAGTCTATAGTTAATATAATAAATACAGAATTGGATGCTTAATTGTTTAGTTATAGGGTTAAGATTGTCGGCGTTCAAACAAAGTCCGTCAGAGCGTCGTCGGCACCTGTTTTCTTTTGGTGTCTGTACCTCGGGGGCGTGTTAATAATCCACTAATAGCCGTGACTGGCGGACGCATTGTTGCTGCTGACCCTCCCTGTCATTTGCTACCGAAAGTGCCGACGGGCGTCATGCTTCTCAACACAACTGTGTATGCTTAAACATCCTGCTGACTTAGATCGAGTTAGATTACTTGGAGTAGAATTTTTAGAAAAACTTCGCGAAGACGCGAAGACACTATTTGCATCCGTATTTGATGCATAAGTCTAGAAAAGTCTAGAACTGTAGGAAACAATTAATTGCAATTGACTTTTTTAACTATTAAACGTTCCTATGTTAACCAAGACAGAAATCCTGACCAATATATTTATGATATTTAAATATCATTTCGTTGGTTATCATCATGACAAAAACAACAAATTAGCTATTCTGCAAATAATAACTTTAGTACTAAAACCATTATTATTATTAACTTAATATCATAGAAATTGGTAGGTATCTACACTTTTACAAAATAAACTCAAACCATATAATAATATAATATGTATATTTACCATTAAAAAATCATGTATACTTAAATGGCAAAAGACATGAAAAACATAGGTAAAGACATGGGTTTTCTCATATCTTACTCACACATAGATTAGTAACTAACGCTTAGGACTAAGCAAGTACTTATCTATACTAATATTATAAAGAGGAAAGATTTGTTTGTTTGTTTGCATTGAATAGGCTTTGAAATACTGGACCGATTTGAAAAATTCTTTCACTGTTGGGAAGCCATATTATCAGCGAGTAACATAGGCTATATTTTATAAAGTTACGCGGACCAAGTCGCGTACAACAGCTATGTTATAATAAGTTAACACTCTGCCCTGCCACTACATACTAATATAATATATGTAGGTAAACGTATAATTTATACAACAATGAAAGCTTCATAAAACGGTCAGATAGATCGGTAGATGTTGTAATTAATTAACAAAGAGTGTAACGACACCTGTTATTATGTGAATGAGGTATTTTTGTACGGTTAGTCAGCACCACGAAATCGGGCGGCAAACATCAAAGTCATCGTCGGACAGAACAAATATAATTAATATAATTGTAGTGGTGAATATACAATAGAATTGATCAAAGAAAGGTGTGGGATATAGTGATGTACCTTTTATGTCAGAAACGTATTGTAATCTAATATATAAAATTCTCGTGTCGCAGTGTTTGTTGCCAAACTCCTCCGAAACGGCCAGACCGATTTTGATGAAATTTTGTGTCCTTATCGGATATAGGTCTGAGAATCAGCCAACACCTATTTTTCATACCCCTAAATGTTAAGGGTGGTCCACCCCAATTTTTTTTTTAGCATAACAACGTTTGCGGTGTCAGCTATAGTTTCTTAATATTAGCCCGAAATTTACGTGTTTTCAGAATTTTTAGTTGTAAGACTTTATATTATTTATTGCATATCTCATTCTCATATATACAAGTGGACTCAGCCTGTCTGTCGAGTTTAACATAAAAAAAATTATTATACAATATATCGTGAATTAATAGATAATTTATTTTATTTATTCATATATATAAGACTAGATTTCGTAATAAAAATTAGCCTTCGTATAGTATTTCTACCTTTCTACCTTCCTTGCGCCGATTGCGCATAAAACGCTTCTCTATAAGATAAAAGTAATTCTTTTATCGACCAATAAAATTCTTTTATCGATTTGATAAGAAACTTCCGGCATATAAACTAACTATGAGAAAATCAAAACTATAGTCTGTTTAAAAGTTTCACTAAGTACGTCTTTACATATTTTTCTTCTGAAAAGAAAATGAATTTTTCTTATGAAAATTAAGGGGTTTTTATATAAAAATTTTTTTATTAGATTGACATCATATTTTGTCTAGTTTGATATTTTCACAACACTACTTGACTTACTTACGGTAGCAACAAAAAATATGATTAGAAGCTCATACATACATACATATTTCTTTGAGGTGTCTGTTATTTGCATACACACAAAGAAATATTTTGTGGCAGTCACGCCATTCTGTATCGCTGTATTTGTAATCAGGTAAATTGCATTATAACGGCTATGTTACACTCCTTACCATATAGGTACCTAACCCTACCTTACCGCACTTAAGCAATCCATTTGAATGATTGTCTCGGGTCTAGGTGTTTCTGTTTACCGAACAACTTCAATCAAATATCAAGTCGTAATCTATTCTACTATAATATTATAAATATTATAGCTGAAGAGTTTGTTTGTTTGTTTGTTTGAACGCGCTAATCTCAGGAACTACTGGTTCGAATTGAAAAATTTCTTTTTGTGTTGGTTAGATCATTTATCGAGGAAGGCTATAGGCTATATAACATCACGTTGCGACTAATAGGAGCGAAGAAACAGTCAAAAATGTGGAAAAAAACGGGGAAAATTATTCATCTTTGAGGGCTTCCGTTGCGTGCGCTGCGAAAACCGTTCGATACCCAAATTATTCTCAAAATAACTTTTCCAGCTAGTATAATTATATAATAGCTGTTGCACGCGAGTTAGTCTGCGTAACTTTATAAAACATAGCTACTCGCTGATAACATAGCTTGAAGAATTTTTCAAATCTGTCCAGTACTTTCGGAGCCTATTTAATGAAAACAAACAAACAAATCTTTCCTCTTTATAATATTAATAAAGATATATTGAGGAGGAAAAAAAAAATTTTCAGGATTTTTTTTATTTCTTTTGCGGTAAAACACAAATGAGTTTGTGTTTACACCAATGTTAAATGAAATGAAGCATTATATAGTTTATAAATAAATAAATAATATACTTAGTAAGTGGTAGATGCCGTGTAAACGTTACTAGAAGCGTCACGTGATCGTTACACCGAAGCGTCACATAAAATTCGACCTTGAAATTTTAATCTCATCACCATTATCATCTGCCAGATCTTACTCAATCTCTTATCTGTTACAATTATGAGGTCAGACAGATGTAGATAAAATGCGCTGACTGCCTGCCCATAACACACATTACATAAAATTGCATAATATTGGGTTATGGGAAGCAAATATATTATTTTATGTAAGTATTAGTTTATTACGAAAAATTTGTATTTTACCTATGTACTAGAAATTAAATAAAAATAAAAACAATACTAAATGCAAATCTCAAATAATAAAATGCTTGCAAGAAACAAAGAGATATTAAAAGACATATAACTAAGCCTAACCGCGCACTAGGCAGCTTGGATGCCGCAGCCTGGCTGCCTAGTGCGCGGTTAGCTGAAAACGCATATTATAACTTTAAAAAAATTACAAACTTATAAATTTTTCGAATTCGTTAACTTGTCAATATAGTTGGATAGTATAGAATTTGCTTTTAGTAAATTTCAAAAAACAAGCGAATAATTTAATAATATAAGTTATTCGCAGTTCGCAGTAATAATAGGTAGGTATAGGTAGAACTTAGATATCGTATTATTAAAAAAAAATTGCTATGTAATAATGTCAACTCGAAAAGAAAATAACCTGTATAACTCAAAATTCGTTAGTCATTATTACAATACTAAATATGTAATTATTATGACACGTAGGTATTACACAGATATTTTTTATCACCGTCTGTTTACGCAAACATTAGAACTTAATGTGTTTGTTTGGATTGTATAATAATTATTATCTTGTCGTAAAATTAAAAAAAAATACGTACAATAAAATGAACTTGCGGGTTTTTCTGTGAAAATTCTCTGCCATTGGTTTTTCCTAATTTTTCATTGACCTACAATAATTATTTTAGACTAACACAACAACTCCTTTTACCTCCAGGAAATCTCACTGTATTCTATCTTGAACTAGTAAAAAAAAAGTATGTAAGTATATAATATATTAGCTGGTGCCCGCGACTTCGTCCGCGTTCTGGATGAATGGTATGCACCCTATCTTCTTTCTGGTGTCTCAGACAACGTGTATGCAAAATTTTATGGTGATCGGTTCAGTAGTTTTTGCGTGAAAGCGTAACAAACAAATGTCAACAGACTATCAATAAATATATAATTTTATTGATAGTCTGTTGACATTTTGTTAATATAATAAACCTACCTACTTATATAATTTAATTTACACATCTATTAGAACACTTACTTTACTAATACTATAAAGAGGAAAGATTTGATTGTTTGTTTGTTTGAATTGAATAGGCTCCGAAACTATTGGACTTATTTGAAAAATTCTTTCACTGTTGAGAAGCTACATTGTCAGGGAGTAACATAGGCTATATTTTATATAGTTACGCGGATTAGTTAGTCGCATGCAACAGCTAGTTATTTAAAAGCTAATACTTGCGTCTATCGTGTAGCAAAAGCGAATGTAAATAAATTACTGAATAGATTTCTGTAGAAAATTGATATAAATATATTCAGTACAAAAGTATGGAAAACAAACCACCTTGTTTGTCGGGTGAAACAAAATACCATGTAGTTGTTGGTGTACAAAGCAGAACTCTTATCAGACCTCATCTACTGTTTGCGACAACAAAAGCCGAAATTCGAAAACTAGCAAATATCGTTATAATAAACCTATCATGTTTCTCGCTGCGAATAGAGATACCATCTATGTAGGGTGACCAAATAATAGCTAATCCTGTATAAATCAGTGGAAATAACAATAACAACCGCTACACTCAAAATTCATGGCTACTTCCTGGCCGTGTCCGGTTCTTGGTGTATTTTGTGGCAACTTTTTTGTATAAAGTGTCGATTTTCGCGCCATTTAGCGCCGGATTACGAAGATTTCACCTAATTCTACCGTTTAGCTTCTATTGTGTCCGCAAAAAAAAATATACTTAATGGTACCTCAAACAAAATTCTCATACAAAAATTTAAATTTATTCTCTAAAAATAATTGTATGAAGATAACTTTTGAGGTTTGTAATCGCGGACATAAACTGCCTAGATATTTTTTTTGGACAGGCAATCATTTTTGCTCGAATTGAGGATATTTTTTATTTATTTATATTTTTAGGTTAGGTAGGTTTGCTCTTGGTCAACATCCAGCTGTGTAGCGAAAATGACGCTTATGATGCAGCGAGCTCACCCAGAAGATGCTTATTCACTCGAACCTTGAAAAGCTTTGGGTTATATGAGCTCGTTATAATTATAAGGTGTTATCGTGTAAGAGAAATATATACTAATATTATAAAGAAGAAGATTAGTTTGTTTGTTTGAAATGAATTTGAAAAATTATTTCACTGTTATCGGAAGCTACATTATCAGCGAGTATCATAGGTTATATTTTATAAAGTTACGCGGACGAAGTCGCATGCAATAGCTAGTTTAGAATGAAATCAGAACTTTAACTAGTTTTTTTTTAATGCTAAATGGTGTACAAAGAAACTTCGAATCAGAAGCAATCTCACGGCAATAACTTACGCAAAATACTCTGATACGGATCGCATTGTGACTGTATAAAGGGACAATGTTTAGTTGAGTGAAAAATAATATGTTTTTTAGATTATTATCTGTTTGTTTGTCGCTAGTGCTACCGTATGTGAAAAGTGTCATATTACTAAAATTAGATCGTATGATCGAAGAGATTTAGACAATAAAGAATAAAAGAACGGTCGGTATACAAAGCGAAGAATAATAGGTTTAAATAAAGATATAATTCATTTGGAATTAGATTATTGACAAAAAATTTAGGTGATAGATCTAAATATAGTATATACTTGTACAATCTATTTGATTACATTTTGTTTATTATAAAGATTAGATGTGAAATGCAGGCAGTGATCCGTGAGTCGCATACGATTCGTGTGGGCCGCCGTTTTCATGACGTGTGGCGTGATATCTTTATTAACGCGTCAAACATCTTGTACATTTTGACATTTGACCTAAGGTGACCACACATTTTGTCATTTTGTGAACTGTCAAATATGTATTTAAGCAAAACCGGGAGAGCACTACATTGTATCTGTGACAATTCTAACCATGACTAAATAATATTTATTAATAAATTAGCTGGCGCCCGCGACTTCGTCCTGTAGCCTATCCTGTGTCCCGAACGTCTAAATGTTTATCTACCAAGTTTCATGAACATCATATAAGAGTTATGGAGGAAAATACGTATAATATACGGCCTATTGACACTTTAAATATTTTACTACAGTATATTTTTATGTTGGTGGAAATTCTAGAGAAAAAACGAAGAGAACAAAAGCAGAAAAAGTAAACAGATTAAATTTTTCGAATGAATAGTCAAACTAGTAAAGAAAAAACTTTCAAGGGATACTAATAATAGTCGATTCTGCAATAATCTCTTGCACTATTTTGTATAAGCAAACATGTTTTGTACAGGAAATTGGTATCTTGACTTTTCAAATTATACAATGCCTTTTACAACGGACATTAACACAGATTTTACAGTATAACGTCACGACTGCGGCATTGATAGAAAACAAGATAGGCAAATCGCTCCCAAAAAACTGTGGTGACCCTACGCTGACCTCCTACTCCTACCGCAGGCGCGTAGCGGACTCCACTCTTAAAAATAAACAAATCCAATCTACGAGTACGTTTAATTACAACACAAAAATATTCATAGAAACCTGTCTATTAAGAAGCATTTTCGTTTGAACATTACTTTACCACAGTAATGGGAAACCGCAGTGATGATTATGCGAAAATGCTGGCGTTTTATCTCAACGTTGTGTAAGACTTTAGACTTCTATTATTTCCAGCAAGTGTCTTCGCATTCTAGAAACATTTAATCTACAACTAACATAGCGCACTTACCTGCTGAATTAAACTTTCGTTGTCAGTAAAACAAATAAGACAATGAACTCCTTGTGAGTACAACTTGTTCTGTGACAATAAGACATAAATAGGAAGTCATTATGCCAGGCCAGTATAGGCCTAATCACGTATGGCTGTTATTACAGTATACTTATTAATGGTTATAAACTAATTAAGAACTTTGATGTTAAACTGTCTCTTGTATGTGAGTATTGTCTTTTTATTTGTTTGTTTGAACTTAGATGCATTTTTTTTTTCATTTATTTGTATACTAAGGTGTCATGTTCATGGAGATAAATATTTCTTCTACTTCTTTCAAATACTAAACGGATGGTGAAATCAAGTGCAATGCACTAGCGATAGTGAACCATTATCTTGTGCGAACACTGTACCTACCTTATCGGTGAGAGGTCGCATAGTTAGCAGACTGTCGTGTGAGGTTGTACTGTGTGTGATGGCGGTGGTTGTCCGTCAAATATGATCATTTTGACAGTTCACGCGCGCATGCGCTACTGATCCAGCCGCAAGAGGTGTTGCGCCCGCGGCCCGCGCCTGCCAATCACACTTTGTTTTGGTATGTGTTTTGTCGGTTCCTAGAAAGAAAATACAAGCTAAGCCAACATTTTTTTACACGTGGTCAAGTCACGACTCGAACTCTGTGATTATAACGCTTGATAAGTCTCTCATATACGACTTAAGGAATCATATTATGATATCAATGTGGCTTATTTACAGATATTATTTACAAATTACCTATATGGTATATCTAGCTTGGGTCCCTTAAAGTTCCAAGCTTTCAAACCATATCCATAGCACCATTACCTACATGACGTTTGGTCGCCATGTAAAACATAAATTGTAGGTACTTATTATATTTTAGATAGTTTTAGCTAAATACGATTTATATTAAGTACCTATAAGTAAAAATTTTGGACCAGATTAAATTAAACTATATGCTAAATGTTGATGAAACATTAACTTAATTTATTAAAAAAACTTAATTTATTACTGACAAAATATTTTTCAAATCTTAAAAGATTGAGAATACCTCGCCATCTCCACTATACATGCCAAAGTAAACCTCTCAGCTCTCCAATATTATCTATATCTATATAATACTAATAGTGTTTTTGCCCGCGACTTCATCCGCGTCCGGTCGCCAATCTGCTACACTAATCTGAAGATTGTCTGAAAGTTTCATCAAAATCGGTTTAGCTGTTTTGGAGTCTATAGGAGACATACGGAGACATACATAGACACATCGCCTTTTATAAGAAGATAAATAAAACAAGAATTTATTATTATATATCACTAATTTTAGCACTGATTCTTGTTTCACTTTATATAATACTTTTTGAATACAATTTAAAAAAAAAGAGTAATTAAAAAAAAATTAAGTCCTAATTATAATTGCTTTGAATTAAAAGTGGTCGGTACAAGGCATACATAACTGATGAGGGTAATGAAGTAAACTATGACCACAACATTAAAACAGTTTTTTCCAGAACGAGCGGCGACCGTCAGCTGCTCATCTTCTCAGGGCCACGAGCGACCGCGCTACTTTGTTGTAGCGACTGTTCTTCTATGTTCGATGTACATCGCTCACTGGTTTACCTTTTTTTTATAAGAGTCAAGGCAGCGCTTGGCCGCGATCTCACTTGATTTAAGGTGCAGATGCGGCCGAAGGTGGACCACGCTTACCTAGTGGATGCCCATTTACCCCAAAATTACCCCGAGGTTGTAATTTTGGGGAAACACAGACGCAGGCAATGAGTTCCATTCCTTAGCAGATTAAATCAAAAAGTTTTTAAATTAATTATAATGGCAATACTAAATAGTTTGAGGAATAATGCGAGTAAGGCCCAAGTATTTTTTATTATCCTTGTATTCAGAGACCTGTAACGGCCACAAGGCGGGCTGCCAGTTCATGAGATCCGACTGCTGGAAACAGACTGCTTCATATGGGTATCTTTGAGGATTGCTTAGTACCTACCTATCTAACACGCAGATTTCCCCACAATCCCCACAATTGTTAGAATAGGTGATCTTAAATTATATTTTCTGCAGAATAATGGAAAGACTCTCTTCCTTAAACTTCTCTCGATTTTATTAAGTTTAGTCAAGAGTTGACCCATCAGAATTTTCGTATATAAAACCGCAATGTATTTGGTGCAAGTTGAAAGAGTCGAAGTACGAATGTTGAATACAAAACAAGTTGTTTCCACAATAATATAATCCACTCAAATATGCAAGCGATTAAACGTCGAAACAACCGTTCATTACCGTCCGCAGTCGGGAAATGGTTCCGTAATTTAGCGGGAACCAACAAAACTGTTATTTAGACTTGTTGGGGACACCGCGATCATGAATACTTTAGTACAAAGTGTATGCGCCCTGATCGCTGTCTTCTTTTACAAATTCTTTCATTTATTCTTTGTCTTTTTCTACAATGACATTTGTATACGCTTCCTCTTAACGCCCGGTTCACATTATTCCAGAAGCATTCCAGTCCAGCGCTGGAATGCCACTGGAATAATGTGAATTTGCACTGTCCAGCACTGGACTGGATTTACTCGCTGGATTGATGGACTGGAATAATGTAAGCGAGTTAATTGCTGGGGATGACAATGACGGCATGTGGTCTTGGCCATCAAGGCACAATATCCTCACTGGCACTTTCGTGATAAAAATTAATAGTAAAAAGAAATGTGTGTTTATTCGCATCTTAAAATCTTATACCCAAGGTTAAAATTTTGGTCAATAAGTATTCGAGCTCAAAAAATGTCCACAACCTAAGGAAGCTAAAAAATTAAACAACATGTAACGTAATTCAAACATTATAAATGTCTGTTTTTTAATAATAGACATAATAACATATTGCTTGTAAATTTGGAAACGAGTTTCCACTACATTAAATTAACAAAGAATCGATGAAAATAAATCGATCGACTGATTACTAGAGAAGGCGACAGCCAAAGTTTCCCACGAATTTTGGTCTTCTACGAGGCACAAGAAATAGCAATTCTTGTGAACCACTTGTTAAACCGTCCACACGTGATCAAGTCCGCAGACTCCAGGGTGGCACTTACCCTCTTGTTGTCGTCTCTCACTCTATTGAGTACCTAATATTAAAGATTTAACTTTATACAAAAACTTGTGCGAAAATTTTGAATTCATTCGCTACTTTTAGGGCAGGTGATCTTGATTATATTTATTTTATTTAGGTACCAGCAAGAAGCGGCTTCGCACGGATGCGATTTTCCAGTTTAGTTGTCATTTCACACGATTTTATTTCGTACGACATATGCGAATAGCTAAGTTTAAAAATAAATGTATTTTTAGTAGTCATCTCGCATATATTTTGTTTCCTTGTATACGACACGACACCTTAAGGAAATCGTATAGTAGGCGATTCCGGCACACATTTCGGGATTTTTTTTCCAATTTTCCCTTTATAAGAACCTTTCTTGGATATCAACGGATATTTAAAATGGAATATTTAAAAAAAATGAAATAATATATATTTCATAAAAAGCTATTCATTTATAATATATACTTATATTATGTTATTATATTTATTTTATTTTATGTCTTGATACTAAACCTTCTAAATAATAATTACATAAATTCTAAACACTTTTTACAAATATAATTATAGAATTAATACTATAAAAAAACCAGCTAAGTAGAAGAAAAATACATAAAAATAAATGAAAAGAGTTGAAAAAAGAAACTAAATACTTTCATTTTTCAATGAAATAGTCTTCAGTTTTTGAATTAAATAGATGTGGTGGTTCAATATTTATTCAGTATACAAACTTGCATTTCTAAATGCACATCATAATTACCTATATCAAATGTGTTTTGTTAGGAAAGAGAAATAAACGTTTTATGTCTCATGGCATTAGCCGTAATGATAGGCGTGTTATTAATTCAAAGTATTATCGAATATTACCGTGGTTGTCGCATGTCCCCGACAATATTGTCTCCAGATGTCTCGAGTCGCACGGCCGCGACCACTACTCGACTCTCTGACCACAGCGACGCTACATTATTCACAAGTGTGCAATTATCAACGTTTTAGGTGGAACTCGATGGAAAAATATACCTAATAACAAGTTTATGTCGATAATTTTCCGCCCTTCACAGTGCTGCGGTCGTATAGCAGATGTATAAGTGTACCTCTACGTATAGAATGACCACACGTATAGAACCCATTTGAACCCAATCAATATTTTTGGGATAATTGACAGTTTACTTTCCTGACCAGGTGTTAACTAACCGACCGCCAAGAAGATTATCAGCTCTCATATAGGTAGATACAATAATATTATATGTAAAGAGAAGAAAAAGAAATGATAATCAAAAAAAATACTTAACTGATTTTTTCATTTTCATTCACTAAAGAAAACCACATTATCAGCGAGTAGCTGATTTACATAGTGCATAAGCTGTATTTTATATTCAAAACCATTAGAAATTCTCACGAAAATTAGAATAATGTAACCCAAAGTATAAAAAATTGTTTACTTGTAAATAATTATCTTAAAACTACATTATTAAAATAGAAAGCGTCTAAAGGGGTAATTAATTATCACAGGATTTTGAGGACGGTATTATACTCATGTGGTGTTTTACTTCTATCCTTGCTATTCCTACCCATAAAAAAGTTCATACAACAGACTAGTTTTTCAATAAGATTTTTTACTTGTGTTTCTAAGCAACTTCAGGCGAATAAACCACACAAACAGTCGATATGTACCTACCATGTTAATTTATTGCTCAAATATCATATTAAATAATAGTACCATCGTGTTAGGATCCCAATTAATTTTGTGAAAGAATCCTAACGTGACTCCAATTTAATACCACAGCGGTGATACTCGTAGTATGAGATCTATCGTGAAATACTGAAATTCATCAACGACTTCCTGATGTAATACGTTGAACGCGTAAAATAGCCTTGGAGATAAACCGTACAAAATACTTATCATTTTTATCACATTATCTTACCTAAATAAATAAAAAATTTCACAACATTGCTCAACATCGATTTTGTTATTGTGTAATAATAGGTAATAATAGCATTATAACGAATTATGTAATTTTTCCTGAATTTTTCCTGAATCAGCAAAAATTTAGATGATAAGATGAAAAGTGAGATTACGTAAAACCAATTCCCATACTATAAAATATACCTATAGTTTCTGCGTAATTTACGGATTTTTACATTATCCTACTTAAGTAAATAACATATTTCACAACATTGCACAACATCTATTTTTTTATTGTGTAACAATAATAATAGCATGATAACAAATTATGTACTTCAAACCTCTTAAAATTTGACAGCAAAAATTTAGATAGTGAGACTAAAAATTTAGACTAAACAAAATCCTTTACGTTAAAATATAATAGTTTCTTCGTAAATTACCCAGAAAAGAACACTGTTTGTTAAAGTAAGTTTTCACGATAAAAGTTACAAAAAGAAATTTAGTGCTTGCTAATAACCTAGATTTAACTCTGACACTGAGTCTACATTTAAAAATAGGTAACTTTCATGAGTCTACTTTTTACACGGGAGAAGCCGCCGATAAAAGCTAATACCCAATAAGACATATTATTTATCTTAAGACATAGTTACGAAGTTTTATCAAAATCGTTTCAGTAGTTTAGGATCTTGACCATAATTATATTCATACCAATACCCCATGATAATCACATGCCATGCAGTTCAAACTATAAGGTATTTGTATTTATTTATATAATTTCAAACTGTGACTGCAAATGCATTTTTTTTATTTACTTACTACTTAGCAAGTAAATACTGATTAGATACAAACAATGACAAACATATCTGGTGTGATAAGTCTTGTTAGGTCGTCAATTTGGTGTGATAATACTAAAAATGCAATATTCATAGTAAAAAGAGACCAAGCTTTCAAAGTGTGCCGGATTCGTCAAAAGACGATTTATAATAAGACCCTAATATTGGGACGGTAAAGCAGGAAGTGGCAGCTTTTAGCAAAAAATATCAACAATGATTATCCAGACACGTTAACATTATGGCAAAAAGCCTGTGGAGTACCTACCAGGGCAGTGCAACACACCAGACTAAGACAGACCAGACCAGACATTAGCCAATAGAAGACGAAAGTCACTGGACACTAAACTCTGACCAATACTTCAATCAGAAAGAAATAGCTCATTTTAGGAAAATACAGATCGCTGTGTTGCAGATATACCGAGAGAGAGGAAAAAATGTTTCAATACCTTTTTGAGACAATCATTTGCGAACGTCTTATCAGTCTCCAATATCCATATTAGTCTGAATAAGAAAAGTTAGATGTTTTCCTCAACGACTGCGTTCAATTTAGATCGTGTTGTATCAACATATAGGTAGGTAAAGGTATTTTATCAAATTCGGTCTTACAGATATGTCAAAAGATAGTCTTAATTCGAGTAGGGATTTCAGATAAACGTGTGATTTTGTTGTTGAATCAGGTTAACTCATATACAAGATATAATTTCTATTGCGCTCAAACAGGATATATCCCCTGTAAAATGCTGAGGAGTTGGGTTTTTCGCAGACTACTTGATGCTGCAGCATCAGGTCAAGGTTACCATGTCATGGAACCATGTCAGGTATGGTAGGTAACCAACCAAAAACCATGGTAGGTACTACCGACGTAACAGTCTACTCAATTTCACATCAATCGAACATGTGAAAGTTAGTGAAATCATTTCGTTAACTAGCAAATGGAGTGATGGTCTTCAAACGCCTAAACAAATCTTAAAGAAGAAAAGAAAAGAAATTTTATTGAGCCAATAAAAATAGCACATGCACACAAGAACAAGAGAAAACAGAACAAACTTAATCATATTGGCAATACTTGCCATACTGTCATATTTGCCAGTGCATGCACCAGTGCATCGACCCAAATAGGCACCCAACTCAGCATTATGGCACAGCATAATTATGGTGTGTGTGCAACGAGTCACACACAGCGCTGATCTTCCGCTGGGAACATATTTGGCTTCACGGACGCCCGACCAAAATGATAGCTAGGTAACAATAATCCCGATTACGTCAGGTTAGTTAGCCTATCAAGGTTATGAGAGACGGTAGCCATCTACCATTGAAATGGTATTTATTTATCAAATTCTCCATAATTGGCTGGCTTCTCTATCTGAGGTTTTGCTGTGCTTTGAATCTTGATACAAAGTGAATGTACAGCATTGATATTAATCTTCCTAATTTGAACTTCCACCGAGTGAATGAGCAAGTGAGGAAATGAATAATGTCTATACATCTTACTTGTTCTGTGTACAGAGACGGTCGCTTTATTTATGAAACAATGATCTAATTACTTCAACAAGCGAAGTGTCACTACGACAACTCGTTTCATCTACACTTATTCCGTTTCGTCCACTCTCGACGAAACGAAACGAAACGAAACGGGAACGCAACGGAACGGAACTTATGCTTTTTTTAGTTTCTACTCAGCCCTAAGAAGAGCTGATCCAATATTAATTTTCCAACGGTAGATTTTCATATAAATGTACAATTCAGTCCACTGTCATAAGTATGAATAAAAACAATGAAAGGCTTATGAAAATATTGCTGCGCCTCCCATACTGCGCTATCTTACTAAAATATTCGTGGGTGGATATATGTATTGATGTTTGTTACTCTTTCAAACAAAAACGGCTGAACGAATTTAGATGAAATTGTGGCACACGTGTAGTTTATCACCTGGACTAACATATAGAATACTTTTTATCCTAGAAAAATGTAAGTTTCTCGAGGAATTGTCTAAAAGTATGAAAAATTGGACGCGACTATCACCGTGTCGGAGCCACCGCCGCGCTGTCACAGCGATAAAGATGTAATTTTTATTTTTTTCAACGCGGACAAAGTCGCGGGCACTAACTAGTTCATCAATCAATACTAATAATATATCTGTATTTGTAGATATTGTATGTATGTATGTTATTCCATAACTTAGTAACTTAATGAAACTTGGTAAACATTTAGACATACGGGACACAGGATACTTTTTTCACGCGGACGAAGTCGCGGGCGCCAGCTAGTTAATAAATAAAATACAGAAGATTTGTGCGTTATTCGTTACCGTAGTGACGCACAATGCATGCTAGCTAGTATCATGCAACGCAATGTGTAATAATATGAGAGCGACATCGGACATCGCCCACGCGCGACCCGACTCCTAATTCAATTTCATACACAGTTCATACTTGTCTCTCTGGACGAATAGTGTTGTGCCACACAACACTATGTTATCGATATAATTATACCGAACTCCATTTTGACGTCATCGTGGAAAGAAAACTTAAAAGACAACTCTTTTTAAGTACGAGTACGGTCAATCTGGGAAATTCTAAGTATAAAGAGGGAATTAAAATTTCTCTTTGTTTATAAAAAGAATGAACTTGCGAAAGCTACATATATCTACTCTCTTAAAACTTTTAACTTTTAAAACTGAAAAAATATACAAAATCTTGATTAAGGTGGCAAAACAACCATAAGTGTTTACTATTACCTTGATTGACTATATACGGTGTCTACTTCATAGTAGAGTAGCAACCTTTTTATGTAAGACTAGCTGTTGCACGCGACTTCGTCCGCTTAACTTTATAAAATATACCCTATGTTAGTCGCTGATAATATAGCTTCCCAACAGTGAAAGAATTTTTCAAATTGGTCGAGTAATTTCGGAGTCTATGGTAAAATATAAAAAAGCCTAAGGTACTGCAATATTTTACAGATGATTTATCTCGGTAGCATAAAGGATATGGGATAAGAGTTTCTTGAAGAAATTTAATTGATAAATAAATATTTTGATTTTTATTGGGGAAACTGCATATATTCTGTTATTTCACAATTAACCTTCTGTGTGTGGGGTTTGCTACTATGTAATTAAAGTCACAGTCTAGGATAATGGAGAAACAATTCCAGACAGGGTTAATTGTTTAGAACCTTGTCTAGAATTGTTTCTCCGTTATGCTACGCTTCCTAGGCCACACACAGAAGGTTACTCCGTTATCATGTAACCAAATTCTATTTTAACTAAACGTTTTTCATAGGGCTTATCTAATGACATAGGCGCATGACATATTATCGCGAGTTACGATACACATAAGTACATAATAATACTTAAATAAAACAAATTTATAGCAGGCATCATGATTTGCACAAGTGATTAATGCTGGCTGTTCCGATATAGCCAAATCATTGCTGTAATGTATACAGCCTTTTTATGTGCACATGATAATAATATTTTTTACATTTATTTGTTTATCTTTTATTGTTTGTACAAGTATACCTATGACAAACATTAAATTAATCTATCAACTTCATCGGTGCGGAAAACTATTTCTACGTGGAAGAAACAGTCATAGTTAGTTGATCTATTGTAATATCTAGTACTAGGTTGCAGTGCATCGTGTGGTAAGTTACTGTAACTTATTATAATACACTTACCCTATACTATAGTGGTGTGTGGATTCCCACACACCACTATGTTTTCTTCGAACCCAGCTCAGGGGACGTAGTACTTCACCTGTCTTCGAAGATCACTAATGGCTTTCACTGGTATTATAAAAGCCATATTGTCGACAATATAAGCAGGCATCCCTATAAGTAGGGCACCAGTCAGCATCAATTATTTAACCTTACTTAAGGTGCGGGTCACAAACATTACGCCGAGACAATTGAAGGTGGGGCCGCAACAAGCCATGCTTCTGGAACTCGACCAATTCTTTGACTCACCGACTAAGCGTTTATGATTCATTACATTACGCTTTTGAATATCTAAATCTTTCGATTATTATGTGAGAAATGCCCCTAAACAATAAAATGAGGATGTAGTCTTTTTAGTACTTTTCCAAGTAAAACTTACTTACTTGGACACTTCAATTCAAACAAACAAACAGACAAATCTTTCCTTTTTATAATATTAGTACCTGGTCTATAGATTGCAGTGATTATCATAGTTAAATATTTGTCCACTAATCAGAACAGCTGTTGATTGCTATTAAGTTATTAAGTAGGTTTCACATAAACCTGTCAATAAGCAATTTGCGTCATTGCACGACCGTTTAGGACTAATTAGTCGGTTTTCATGTTTTCAAATAGATTATCTACAATATTTATAATAATAAATAATAATCGAATTTTTGTTACCGAAATCGGCAGCTATCTATAATGTATGTATAACCAGAGATAATATTAAGATAACACCGGTTTTAGCTATCAATTATCGTAATTATGGCATTTTATTATTAGGTCTAGACATTATCCCTTTAGCTTATCGAATTTGCAAAAAATTGATGTAATCTTTAAGGAAAAATCATAATAGATAGGTAGGTATCAATAGTGACTGTCAACATTGTTATGTAATTTACTTGAACCGGTTGGTCACATTACCTATCACAGTAAGAAGCATCTTGCAGCAGCGAGACGCACAAGTAAAAATGACAATAGGTTAACCCTATTGTCAAAATCTATAAACTTTACGAAAATTTTGAACTATAATTTTGTTATAATTACTTATATAACTATAATTTATATAACTATAATTTTGTTACTCTAATTTTGAATAACAATGAAGTGACGTCACAATATGTTACAATAAAAATTGTTTTAAGCCGCAATTGCTAAAACCCGTGTCCGCGCGTTTATTCAGGTGCTACCAGACAAAAAAGAAAATTGAAAAGGAAATTTTCAACAAAATTCAAACAAATTCGTACCTATAGGTATCAATACCTATAGGTACCTATTTGTACCTATAGGTTCCTATAGGAAAGCATTTATTTTTTCCAAAAAATAGTCTTCATCAGTTTCATATGTGATAATTACATAAAGTATACCTAATAGTGAGTAGGTAACTGTACCTACCATTTCTGTAGTAAGTAGTTATTTATATAACTATTTATATTATTATGATTTATATTATTTAGTAGTTATCTACTACAGAAAGTTTTATTTCTTTATTTCGTAGCTTTTTAGAAATAACTTTGTAGAAAATGCTAAATTTATTTTAGTATATTTTTAAGTTATTTTTGTAATGATTTTTCTTTATTTAAGTATATTTAAATTGTAATATAAAATTAAGATTATAAAATACAAATTTATTATTAATTAAAAAGTGTTTTGTTAGACAGACATGAGTAGGTTATAGGTATTAAATTATAGGTCTAGGCTTACACGTAACAGCGTACCTAAATATGTTCTGTGGTTTGCACAGGTGAATGGTGAATACATATTATTTAATACGTGTATTATTTTGGTTCTATAAATTATTTATTTATTCCAAAGTAATAAGGCAAACATTTCGCCTCAAATATCGACACTTGAATCAACATTTGTTTTTGCTTATTATTACTTACCTATAGGTATTATTTATCTATTTACGTTCAATAAAGGTCACAGAGCAGTTTAAAATTGTATATGTGGGTGTAAATATTAATTTATAAGTTATAAGTAATATTTATTTATTTTAATAAATAAATTAAATTAAATTTATTAATACAAATTACCTATTTTTTTGTGATTATAAACATTTTCAGTAGAAAATTGTGGTGGTCTCTTACCTATAGCACAGATTAAATAATATCGTAGGTACCAATAGCGGACTACTTACCGAGAGGGTTTTATAGAGTAGAAATCTCACATGTTTTTAACCCGATATAGGATGAATATTGTACTTAATAATTATATTATTCATTTAGTTGTTTAAACAAGTTTAAACTTAAGTTTAAGTTTAGTTTTTTTAAGTTTAAGTTTGTGTTTTAACACAATCAAATTAAATTAATCTACCACAGATATGAAACGCTGTCCATAAACTAAGTAGGTATATTAGCTAATATTACCTTTTTTGAAAAAAAAAATATTAGTAGGTATCTAATAAAACATATCTTAAAATGTCTTGTGCATTGAATAAAATTATTCGTCTATGAATGCGTCAATCATCCCAGAATCGTGAACAAACACATTCCAATAGGGCAAGTAAGCCACAAACATTATCGAAACGGGATAACAGTCGTCACACGACCAATCTGTTCATCAGATAACACGGACAGACGGACCAACTAGCATATTAGTGAATAATAGCAGCGTGTATCACAAAGTGTGATCGAAATACATTTTTTCAGAGACCGAATACCATTCTTACATCTAGAGGCGTAGCGTCCAAAATTGCATGACAAATTTTGCGTCAGATAGTATCGAGCGGGATGACATTAAATCTTCCACTAAGTATACGGCTATTCTCATGCCAGATTGAAAAGTAACTTAATGTTACTTACAGGGGTGTCAAGGGGTTGAAGTAGATAATATTCCGTCTCGCTCCTTCATACTTTATCTTCTGATAATTAGAAATGAGTTTATTTACTTAATTTGCAATTCATATTAAGTAGGTACTTTCCATAATACCTATATTTTGTGAGGTTATTCATATCAAAAAGAGTAACAAATTAAAATTTATAATTATGATAGGCTAGGCAATACCTAACACTACACAATGTTTGAATAAAAGATAAAGAGTCAAAAATATGGTTTATTCCCATCTCAAAACCCTCAATGTGCTGAGTAAAATTTAACTTAAAAGTAGGTACAGTTTTCTAAATGTTTAAACATTTAGAAAACTGTGTAACATACATTTTAATAAAATGAACATCTCTCAAAAATATAGAAGTAAAAAAACCAATAAAAATTTTTTTATTTTAGTTTTACTATCACCCAATATTTTTTTCTCGTATATTAATTTTTAACTCTTTTATGTTCATTATAAAGATAACAAAAAGAATTTTACAGTATTTATAAACTAATATCTAAAGTGTATTCAAAAAGAAGGTATAAAGTTTATCTATGGTTTAAATCCTACAGTATAAATAGGATTGAAACCTACTACTGTACTACTGCTGTAGTACTGCTGCAAGTAGGTACCTTATAACAAGAGTAAAGCTTAAACAAATAGACAATAAAATACTTATTAAAGACACACTCAAAGTATTAAAGCAATAAAAACATACTTAATCACAGTTTTTATTACAATGGAGATTTGACCTACTTTTATTTTTAAAATATAAAAAGTTTTTTTAAACATAGGTATCCCTCATATTAATGAATGAGCGTTGGAGAAGCGAAAAAGAAGAACAAAAGCAGGCGATATTTATGAATACCTACTAAAATGGATAGAATTGAAAAGAATAATTATGTGGATAAGAAAGTTAACTACGCGAACAAACACTAAATCAGAAATCAGCTGTTGTTAGAAGAATGTCCAAAAAAAATGTAATCAGAAAATAACTTTGAGGAGAGATTATACTATAAAACATACAGAAAAATAAATATCTACTTATGAAGCAGTAGGTAGGTACTTATGGAAAATAAAACACCGAATACCTACATTTAGTCAAAAGGTGGAGTTTGTATAAATCTTGAAAATTTTCTTTGTAAAGAAACATTAAATAATATTGAAGTGAAAGATTTAATAACAAGTCTGTACGTTTTAAACGGCTTTATAATGTCATTAATCACATTACGAACCACAATCGCTTTATAATTGTGTCTATAGCTACATCTACTAAAGAAAGGCGACATAAATAAACTGTTGATACTGCGGAGGCAAGCAGTGAGACGCAACAAAAAGCTTCAGCAAAGCTCTGGAGGGGACACGGTGTGTGAAGCCCGAAGCTTGCGGCACTTGGGGCGTGTCTATATACAAAAAGCTCCGGTCGCTATTGGACATCGATCCGCTGCAAAGCTGCAAGGGGCGGATACGTAACCGCGACATATAAAAGCGTCCGACCGCCTCCGCGCCCGTCAGTCCGTTCGCCGCTCGCAGTGTCAGCGCATGTGCGCAACGTTCTTACAACACAAGTGTATCTGACAAGTCAGAGTGATATAAACATGGTGAAGTTTGAAGGAGATTTCAGTATCAACGCGATATTAATGAATCATGCGGATAATAAAGGTCCGCCGTCACCGGCCGCTTCGTCGACCGGCGCTACACCCTCGGAGACAGATCTGAGCGACTCAGAGTTAGACGTGACCGGCACCGAACCGGTGGACTGCTCGAAACCAAAAGAAGATGACGACAAAAAGGATAAGAAACATGAGAAACCAGCTTACAGCTATAATGCCCTCATAATGATGGCCATTCGCAACAGTCCGGAGAAACGGCTCACTTTGAACGGCATCTACGAATACATCATGACGAACTTCCCCTACTACAGAGACAACAGACAGGGCTGGCAGAATTCCATCCGTCACAATTTGAGCCTGAACAAGTGCTTCGTGAAAGTGCCGCGACACTACGACGACCCTGGGAAAGGGAACTACTGGATGTTGGACGCGTCGGCGGAAGACGTCTTCATCGGAGGAACGACGGGCAAACTGCGCCGTCGGTCGGCGCTCAATGGCCGTTCTCGTCTTGCATGTTTCAAACGACCTCTGTTTCCCGGAGGTCCCCTGACTGGCTCGTATCCTCCGGCGACTTACTCCCAACTCGTCGGCTTGTACTCCCAGCTGCTCTATCAGAGGTACGCACCAATGCAAATGAAACCATCTCCGGTCGCGCCGAACGCAGTCCATCCAGCGTTCAGAGAGTCGATTGGATACGGAACGCTGCCTTATTCTCCGGCTTTATACTCCTCCGAAAGACTACCGGCTCCGTTTTTAGGGCAAACTCAATTAATACAGAGCTCGCTAAGTCAGTCTGCTCTACTAGCTCAAACGTCACCTCTGATGCCCTCATCGCCGCCTCTCATGTCTCACTCTCCACCGACTTCGGGAGCGTCCAGTCCGGAACTACCCTCGCCTTCACATCATCCGCTCACACCTCACATCTACAAACCTATCACAGTCCTCATGAGGCAGTGAACCGTTTGAAGAAATCTCATCGAGGCTGACAATGGGCCGAAAATCTGCAAACTGCGAGTGACTCAGTTTAACTCAAGTTCGAATTTCGCTTGTTCGCAGAGAAGTGCCCAATTAATTTTCAAATCTGTGATTTAATTTTAGTTAAATTAGTAGCTAGCAGAGTTCTATTGACTGTACGGATGCTGATAATAAAAAGTGTATGCAATATTGTTCGAGGCATTTCTTCAAGTGTACCTTTACAATCATGAGTGTTAAAAAAATTGTATAAATGTAAAAAATGTTGTAGTAGATGTCTAATGTGTAATATTTATTGTGTTTTACGTTTAAGTTAGGTAAAGTTATATTATGATGAATTAAAAAGAATATTGTTTCAAATTATACCATGTTTTATTGTTTTTCATTTTATCATATCAACAAACGACAAATTAAACCGATTCGTTATTAATGAATGAACATGAGATTATTATGTGCGTAATATCTACTTTTGCGGTCTACAATTTTTAACTTATTTTTATTAAGTGGATGAGTAGTCTAAAAATTAATTGGAAATTTAGTTAAAAAATAGTATTCCCTGATTTTTAAGAAAACGTGAGGTGTTTTGTAAATTTCTTTTTCTTTCTTTCATATCATATTAACGAAATTTCTTTCTTTAATATCTACTTAGGTGTATTAACGGGTTAAATGAAATTGATAAACGCATACAATTAAACTTTTTTTTATCAGATAGACACATCGTTTATTATTTATTTTAGATACAAGTATTGAACAGTAGGTATCCATACATAGAAATCTTTGGTTACAAGATATGTCCGAAACTGTCTTCTTTTATAAACACCAAGAAGAAGAATCTGGATTTGGTAAGTCTTTATACCGTTGGCAAAGTACATATTAACTTTGTTCTTAGAGAAAAAAAAATGATAAACAAAGCATTATGCGGATTATTCTACTCAAATTGGTATACTCAAATATACTTATAATTTGAGTAGGTACTTATAGTACTCGAATACTTCTTTTACTTATAATAGGTATTTGAGTAACTGGAATAATCTATTTATTGAACAGTTGTGTCAATTTGTGTTGTTGTCCTGAACTGAGTAGGTATACGGTGACTCAGTGCCTGAACGCAATGTTGTAACAACAAAAGATAACTTTTATCTAGTCATCGTGTTTGGCAATTATATCAACACATGCTTAATATTATGATAAGACGTAGCTTATAAACATAGAAATATGCTACATTGAAGAAAAGATTATATTCTATAACTTGGAGTTTGAGACTATCCGAAGGAACGTGATGGCTAACTTTTCCCGACGGACATGTGCCCAAGCTTTTTTATTATTATTATTTTTCCATACTCCAGTGACCTACGAACTATCCCTCACCCTCCCACCTTCTATTCCGCTGGCAACCCTTTCGATAGGCTTAGAAGCATTTCTTCGAAAGGGCGCTGTCCTTCCAGCTTATGCGTTATTTATTGCCCTGCTTATATGGCATGTTTCGGGGTGTTCTGCTGTCCACAATATACCTACACACTCTTGCCGAAGCTTCAAACATAATTACCTATATCAAATAGATCATATTATTTTGTCTTTAATCGCAAACAAATCATGTCATATCAATATTTATGATGTTTTATTTACAAGTCATGTCGCAAGAATCGTAAGAAAGAGACACATAAGAGATAATAAATTGTATTATCAAAGATAGCAAGCATACATCAGAGCGTATACCTACTTAGTATCACGTTTTTAAATGCACTATCTAAGTTTGAACTAGTTATTGTTGAATCTCTAGATTTGACTAATGAAGGCCAGTCAAGTAAAAGTCGAAACTGTGGGACTGCCTTCTCTGCTCATAGTCATTATTATAGTCATAGATTATCATTATCATTGTCATAGATCTGACTACATATTCAGAATACATTACTGACTAGTACTTATGTGTCTTGTGTTGCTCCGACATGTAAAAATATCCAGGCACTTATGAAGAAGTAAGTTTATGATCAGTAATTGAAGTATAAGTATTACCTATACATTTGAAATATAAGTAAGTTACCTAGTTCTTTCTATTTATTAATTAATTTCCTGATCTTAGTTATTTTGCTGTTCTACACATGTGGCTACCGTCGCCCGTGAATATATGTAAGCACCGCCACCGACATTAGATTACACAGTAAAACATAGAAGCACACATGCTGTTATTTCACAGTGATATTCTGTGAGAGAGTGCCACATTGACTGCTTAATTTATCTATACCTAGGTACTAATATAATAAAGAGGAAAGATTTGATTGTTATTGTTTGTTTGTTTGAATTGAAACTACTGGACCGATTTGAAAAATTCTTTCACTGTTGGGAAGCTACATTGTCAGGGAGTAACATAGTCTAAATTTTATATAGTTACGCGGACGAAGTCGCGTGTAACAGTTAGTATCTAATATAAGTAGGTATAATTTAAATAACTTTGTACTATTAATACTTATACTTATGTAGGTAATTAGGTATATACATAGGTACTTGGTATATTTAACTACCTACTTCTCTGTCAAATGACATATATATCGTAGCTATGATTATTATAATCCCTATTTACTTATCAATCTTCATTAGAAGAGATTACTGCAAATGTCTAATTATTTACATTTTTGTTTACATTGTAAGTACAGATAATTTTGGAATTATTACCACGCCTCGTAATACGTACATTCCCTTATCAAATTGATAAAAATCAATTAATACCTTCACGTTTTAAAATTAAAGCAATCATGTGACTTTAATAGGTAATATTCTTAGTCATATTTTTTTTCTATCAAATCCTTAATTCATTTTTAAAGCTGAAATATCTACTGTCAATTGGGTAGATTAAAGTTTCAAATTTATTTAAATATAATAAAAAAATAATATCTACTTCATTTAAAAATTTTTAGAATATTAAATTTATTTTATGAAACAAAATGATCAGATTACTTTATGAATAAAGTAACACTTGCAAGAGAATATTTACTTACTTAGTACCTACTTATAATATCTGTAGTGATATCTGCAAGAACCACTTTTTACTTCCATGGATTTTACATTGGATATGTATGAGGATACATTGGCTGTGACGTGTATGTCATTCTTACAAAAGAGTTGATTAAACTCGACATTCTATTAAAAATATTGATAGTCAAAATAATTTGTTTTTGATTTATTGCTTATTTCTTATTTCATAAGAAAGGAATTGATTTGATAGATAAATTAAAAATCTTTAAAACATTCTTTTAAAATCTCAAATAACAGAGATTTTAGTTCAAAATAGAAGATAGACTAAAACGCGGTAAATATTATTGGTAATATTTTTTGAATTTTTGAGTTTGTTTAAATAAATTGGTAAAAGTGAATTTCATTTTTCACCTAAGTCTAATTAATTCACACCAATCTAGGCAAATAGATAGGTGTACGAAAGAAAAGCAATTGAATTAAAGTAAAAGTTGTAAAATAAAAGCTAATTCAGTTATTGTAAGTACAAATAAATGTTAGCGAGAGAAGGCGTCCCGCTACTTTACAGCAACAATTGAAATTTGCAACGTGTTAAAATTCATCCCCGGGCCATCTATCACCCGACTACTCACCGGGCTTGGTTCAAGTCAAAAGATATTTTGTCGAAAATTTTACCCTTTTGGCTATTCGAAAAAAATATACTCAGCCTAGTTGGAAACATACATTTTTTTAAATGAGCCAGCCTGTTGCATGGCTATTGTCTTAAAAGCAAATGAGCAAAAAAATTCTAGGCAAATGCATTCATTCAATATTTTATTGAAATATTAACCTATTTTAATATTGTGATAATAAAAGACAATATACGAGATATTTTCGAAAATTTAAATATAACGAAAATTTAAATATAATAAACTAGCTGTTGCACGCGATTTCAACCGCGTAACTTTAAAAAATATAGCCTATGTTACTCTCTGATAACGTAGCTTTCTATAGGTGAAAGAATTTTTCAAATCGGTCCAGTGGTTTCGGAGCCTATTCAATTCAAACAAACAATCAAATCTTTCCTCTTTATAATATTAGTTAATCGTCTACACTATGGAGAGTGTGCATCTATTCACTACGAACTAATCCAAACGGAACCGTTCCATTTGCGGACCACGAGGCTTGGTCAGGGGTTTGACCCCTTCGTGGTTGATGTTCCTCGGTCTCGGACGAAGCGTTACAGTTCCATCTTCCTTGTCCAAACTGCTAAAGAGTGTAACTCATTGCCAACGTCTGTTTCCTCAAAGCTACAACCTTGGGGGTCTTCAAAACTAGGCTAAACTACGGTAAATAGACGCAATTGTACAATAACTTGAATTAACTGTAATTTTGTTCTAATTTATATCTTCAAGTAAAAATACATCTCAAACCTAGATAAGATAACCACAACTATCACACACACACACACACACACACATATGCATTCAAAAACGCGCACATTAGGCGCATAATATTACATACAATATTTTATTTAGTTCTTTATTTAATATTTATTACATGAATAACTGAATGTTGTTTGTGTTCACAGCTATTATAAACAGTCCGTTATTGGCATTTAAAGCATATCTACATATGTATTTATTTCTGTATTATTGTTGAATTAAATGCTGTATGACTTTGTTTTAATAATTCGAGCTGTCAGTTTCGGTTACATTACGTTACATGACATGACAGTGTCGCGAGTTCAATGGTTTTCCGATCTCAAAAATGCCCAACGCGCCTATAGACGTTTTCACTTCAAAAATAAAATAACAACTACCTCGAATGTCGAACGTCCGCTGATCTCTCAGATAAATCGCTCAACGCTTGTAAATTGTGGCCCTCACCTGCAAAACTGAATACAGACAAACAAACTAAGAGAGAATCTGACACGGCTGTCAGTAGCGCACCATCGTTAATCATCCATCAACATGATTGAGAGCATATTTTTGTGATTGAGGTCTCGCGGACAATGATATCCCATTTTCTATCCAAAGTCGGAGTTCGGAGAAATTTGTCGCAATATATCGAATTTAATATTCGGTTTATCTGGTTTAAAATGACTGGCGTATCGTTGCTGGCTTGCAGGGATGACTTTTTTTTAATTTATTATAAAATTATACAATTTATTATAAATTTTTACTTTATTATACATTTTACTATCGCTTTTTACATGCGAAGTTAGCGAAAAAACAAAAGGGCGGACACCAAGAGCGGTTTTATTTTATAATACGTAATTATTATGTACACTAAATTACTTATATGAATTACGTTATAGATTCAACCGTAGTAAACGTCTATCAATATAATAAGCCATAAATCCCAAAATACCAATCAATATACCATTATTCATAGGACTTCTTGAAATTTTGGACGATCGTAACCAATTTGATTGTTCGCTTTCCTTAGTTTGGAACTCACGGGTGGGTCTACGTGGGAAGGAAGGTATCGCAATTCGCCAGAAATTATGGAGTGCTCCCGAGGGAACTGTATGTTTTTGACTGAGTTTGTACCTTTATCTGTTTACAGATTTTATTCAGGGGTGGTCAATATATTTACTTATGCGTTTTTTTTTATGTTTACACAAATTGTTTTATACTATCTTCACTTCACCCTAAATGACATTTGTACTCTATAGATTATTGCTTATCTAACAAATCTAATCAAAGTGATACTGTGACAAGAAACATTTTGAGGAATCCCAGATATCGTAATATTGTGAAGTATGTTCCCAGAAGTGAAGTATGTTGCCAAATAACATTTATTTTTTATTTTATTAAAGATAGATTTGCTCTTGGGCAACAACCAGCTGTGTAACAAGGATGAGGCCTATGCTATGATGAAGCGAGCTCACTCAGGAGATGCGTATTACTCGAACTTTGATTTGCGCTAATATAGATATACCTAGTAAGTATCTACTAACAGTTGATTTTTTTTTTGGTATCAGAATCGTAGCTTCATCGAACTAATATAAATATAACTAAACGGATTAGCTGCTGCACTCGACTTCGCCCTCGTTACTTTATAAAATATACCCTATGTCCTTTCTGGTGTCCCACACAACGTGTATGCAAAATTTGATTAAAATCCATTCAGTAGTTTTTGCGTAAAAGAGTTACAAACATCCATACATACATCCCTACAAACTTTCGCATTTATAATATTAGTACGGATAAGTACATGGCATGTTGGATGGGATGAGATGTCGTCATGCAACACCGTGTCATACAAAGAACGCAGTGCCAGCTTCGATCTGATAAATCTGGGATGAAACCGGGACTAAGAATGCATTGCATTGGGTCCTATTAGAGATATAACACGTGTGCTTTGATATCACAGTGGGAAGTGAGAGTAGATACACCTATAAAATAATTCATCCAGGTAAATTGTTAAAGACATTTGTTGAATCTACAAATTTATCTACAAGGAAAATGCAGTAAGTATATCAAGCTCCCTGACCGCAGCGCGTCTACGTGACGGAATTCATTTTAACGATCATAATTAATTTGCAATCAGAAATTTTGTAAACACCACAGCCTCAATAATATGTTATTAGATATTAATATTATACTGGATTTGTCAAATACTTGGTCTAGTGGACGCTTATTACGCATGTTAAAAGCATGGTGGACATATGAGAAGGATGCCATGAAACAACAATAGAAAAAATAGTTTATTGTGAGACAATGGACAGAAATTAGCAAAAAAGTATTTTTTTTAATTTTTATCGCTAGACTATAAAAATATGTAATAACATTGACACAAGTGCATTAATATAATATCTATTTAAAATTTCGACTTTTAACACTAAAAACAGCTAGGGTTAACAGCTAGGGTTACTAGCCACTAGATCAAACATGTCGTCAAATGTAAAAACGCGGTATGAAGAGAGTGTTGACAACGCGTGCGACCAACGCCAAATGACCATCAAATGAATTGCAATCAATTTGCAATTAGGAAAACAAGCTGTTCTAATGTTGCATACGTGACTCCCGACAGGCCATAACGCACTCTTAACACACTAATCAAAACAAACAATTTGGCTAAACGGCTTGCCCATTAATCGAACATTATTGACACTGTCGGTTTTAGGACGACATTCATTATATACGTTTTTTTAGATAACCAGTTTTAGGTCTTAATACTCCTACCAGTTTTCAGAAGCTCAGGGAGTTGCATGAGCACATACCTTACTTACTTACTCCTCTGGCTCAGCGACCCGTAGTGGATCTTGGCCTCCGACACCACAAGTCTCCAGCGATCCCGGTCCAGACCATACCGCCTTCTTCTTTTTTTTCCATCGGACATACAGACGTACGGTTAGTCACTATCTTGTCGAAATCCCTCTTTTTCGGACCAAGTGCTTTAAAATATCCTTTATAATACGCACTGCCAAGGTTTTTAAGTCCCTGCCGGCGGCGTCTGTATTTCCGAGCTCAAATTTTTCAAAGTTCGAGTGAATAAGCATCTTCTGGTTGAGTTCGCTCCATCATAGGCCTCATCTTTCTGATGGAAAATGGTAATAACTGAAAGCCTTGAGAAATTATATTGCGCATGCGACAAGAATAACTTTAGACATGTGCATTTTCATTTAAAATAAACTATTAATAGAATGATTACAAAAATACAAAAGTGCGGGACATGCAACATCTGTTCAAATAAACATATTTCTATATTGACACAAACAACTATTATTCCACATAATTTCAATTGATAATATTCGCAATGAGCGAAGTCTTTGTGTGTTTTATGTTGTTTATACAACACATAGCGTAGCTTTATCTTATAAAGTAGGTACCTATGTTGGTGTACTGTACGCACAATGATCAAATAGGTATTATGAACATAGTATGTTAATGAATATTTAAAAATATAATGAAACGCATTGTACAATTTTATTGTAATATATCAAAAAAATACTAGAGTTAAAGTAATTGTTAACATCAATAAATTGTAGCGACATAATAAAGGGTGTCTCAGAATGTTTTTCGTTTTTAGATGTTAAATAAAAAACAACAATATCAATTAAAACTCCTTTTATTTATTGTTAAATTAAATAGCAGTTCTTGAAGTTTATTTATGAAAAACAACCGTTTTCAAATGCGCACCATTCACTTGTTCACATTCATTTAGCCTGGACCTAAAATTTTCAATCACTCGCTGGAGCATCGCTCTTGGAATAGACTTGATTTCTTCAGTGATTCTTTGCTTCAAAACATTCAGGTTGGTCGGCAATGGATTGTAAACTTTACTTTTTAGGTAGCCCCACAGGAAAAAATCAGCAGGCGTTAAATCAGGGCTCCTCGGTGGCCAGTTGATGTCTCCTCGGCGACTTATCACTCTTCCAGGGAATAAATCGTGAAGAGCAGTTAATGAGTCATTTGTAACATGAGAAGTGGCTCCATCTTGCTGGAAGAAGGTGTTGCGTAGGGGTGAAAATCTAAATCTTTCGAAATAATGCGATGAACTGTAGATTTTTTCAAATTAAGAGAAGCTGCGCGCAATCTTAACGACTGTCGTGGGTCGTCCATAACAGACTGGTGAACGCGGTCGACGTTCATGCACGTTCTTGATGTTCTTTTGCGCCCAGACGATTTGTCCGGCATTGTATTCCCAGTCTCTTCAAACTTGTACACCCAATGCTTAATTAAATTGGCACTTGGCACATGTTTTAACCTTGTTAAATTAAAATGTGTCCTGTAGAGGCGACGAACAATAGTGTAGGAATCGTTGTTTTTATAAAACGCTCGTACGCAAAACGCGCGCTGGGGTCCCGTGAAACGATTCATGGCTACTAAACTTAACAAGTCGACCAAGCGTTTGAGACCACTCCTCTCCCTCTGCTACCTGCGGTTGGGGCGTATTGGTCAATTCAAAAACGAAAAACATTCTGGGACACCCTTTATAAGAAAAAATGTAGACATACATACTTACGTGTATATCTGAATAATATTCGATTGTTGTGTTTGTAGACATATTTTACAAGTTTTTACGCATATTTTACGCATGCATGACATAACCTAAAATATTGTACGATTTATTAACAAACTTCGCATCCGATTAATTAAGCTTTTTAATTAAGATTAAGCTCATAAAACCTTTTTTAATGTTCTAATTTGATGACCTACTTCCAAATCCAGACCAGAGCCAGCTTTGAAAAGTTAATTTTTAAAGTTGACCCTACTGGGAATCGAACCCTGGTCACCTGAGACGGATTACCATAACCGCTTATACAAGGTGGCTCGTAAAAATTATATGATATATGCATATGAGTGAATTTGATAATAATTTTAATCCATTTTATTGGTTGTAAGTGAACATAGACAAAGTGGGTGTTTAGTGTGTCGAGTAGAGGAAGGCGAATTGTTTATAATAAAATGATGGTTGTGTGAGGAGTAAATACAAAGTGGCTCAACATGTTTACACAATCAGTTGATAATGCAGGAAGTGGTCCGGTGAGGCTGTGTGCTTGTGCTCCGTCTCAAGCAAACTATTATGTGTTATAAGGATGTGTTCACTTGAGCGACAATTGTTGGCTGGCACTCCACTCCTCTATCGCATCCTCACGACTACTCTTCACCAGCGGTTCTCAAACCGCCTAGCTCTATCGTCTATTACTAATATTATAAGGAGACAAGGTTTGTACGTTTGTAATGAATAAACTCACAAAACTACTGGACCGATTTGAAAAATTCTTTCACTTTTGGGAAGCTATATTATCAGCCCTATATTCAGCTATAAGCTATCTTCAAAGTTAAATTGTAATAAGTTAAGTTAAAATTTAAGTTCAATTGTAGTAAGTTAATTAAGTTAAAATTCTAGTAAGTCAAAACTGTAGTAGAAAATAAAAGCTATTTTTATTTTATTTTATTTTATATTATATTATCATCAAATAACATAGGCTATTATGTAAAGGAGCGAACGGAAAGCATTCAAATAAATAAATAAATATGTGAAGATATTTATATATAGTCGAATTTCAGTCTGCTAGTAAGCACTTATTAGTATTACTAATTTAGGACAGATATTATGAGTGTTAGGATTAGTGGAAGTTTGAGTACCGCTGTCTAATAATAATAAGGAATGTGACAACAATTGTGTTCCGCGTCGAGGCAACATTTTATTAGGTGGATACTTCAGCCAGGTCTGGCGGCAGATGATGTCGCCCGCTTTATACTTCCACAAATTGAGCTTTACCGTTCACGCCTATTGACACACGCTGATAGCATTTTCATTTATTACTTCTTTTACTAGTAATGTAACAAAAAATTTACAGCAGTGAATTCAGAGCGAATTCTGTAATTTTTCACCACAATACACTATAATCAACGAAATAGTATATCTCTGACTATAATATCTTTATCTTTTCTTAGAAAAATTAGATATAGGATGGAATAATAATTGATATTTTTATTGACCCAATATTATTGTCCTAATATAAATGCAAAAGTGAGTTTGTTTGTTTGTTATGCTTTCACGCATTAACTACACAAACGAAAACGATCATCATCAAATTAAGGATGTAGGGTAAAAGTAAAAGTAAGTACTGTTCCCGAGGGATCATCTAAAAAAAAAAAAAAATTCAAAAAACAAATGAGCATACACATAATAATATAATTATATTATATCTATTTAAAAATTAATAATGTACCTACCTTGTCTCTTTAAAAATATTAGGAAATACATTAATGGTTTAAATAACCTTGGTAGAAAAACATGAAAAAATAATAATAAATTAGTTGAAAAAAAAATTATAGCAAAAGTTGTAAAATAGTTCTTAGTAATATTTCTTAGTACCTACACTTAGTTTTTCTTTGAACTAATTTGAGCAAGTGTGTATTAGCAGTTTGTAAAAAAAATTGTATTCTGTTTTCAAAATACCTCGTGATTGTTGTAAACCCTTTCAATGTCCAAGCGTGTAATATGCAAACAAGAACCGTGTGAGTGACGACATGTGGTCAAACGTTTCCAAACAGTGGGTGTTTTCACTCACGTGATCTATAATTAGTGAGTGCAGGTAGGTAGTGGTTGGTTTCACAACAAATCGATGAGTGCAAAATTAATTCTGTTTTTTACGATAAATGATTGTATGCAGGCTGACGTTCCTCAGGATGGTAAATCTATACTATATAATAATATTATAAAGATGAAGAGTTTGTTTGTTTGTTTGTTTGAACGCGCTAATCTCAGGAACTACTGGTTCGAATTGAAAAATTCTTTTTGTGTTGGATAGATCATTTATCGAGGAAGGCTTTAGGCTATATAACATCACGTTGCGACTAATAGGAGCGAAGAAACAGTCGAAAATGTGAAAAAAACGGGGAAAATTATTCATCTTTGAGGGCTTCCGTTGCGTGCGCTGCGAAAACCGTTCGAGATACCCAAATGATTCCCAAAATAACTATTCCACGCGGACGAAGTCGCGAGCACCAGCTAGTTGTTTTATATATGCACTAGCTGTTGCACACGACTTCGTCCGCGTAGTTTCGGTCCAGTAGTTTCGGAGCCTATTCAGTTCAAACAAACAAACAATCAAAATATCTTTCCTCTTTATAATATTAGCATAGATGAAAGAGGTCTCTATTCTCAAGAGAAGTGACTATTGTTAATGTATAATAATATAATGGCGGAAGAGATATGTGTCATATAGATTAGATAATTTAGTAACATGCAAACTACTAACGGATCTCCTACAAAAAAAAAACTAATATGTACGAAAACACAACAGTACATATTAATATGCTGTTCACAGTAATTTTATATAAACAAATGTTATTTATTTATCCTTACATATTATAAAACAAAGTTCTCCGCCGCGTCTGTCTGTCTGATCGCGATAAACTCAAACACTACTGCATCGATTTTTATGCTGTTTTCACCAGTGGATAGAGTGGTTCTCGAGGAAGGTTTTAGTCATCGATGTTTTAGTATATAATTTACAAAGTTACACGGGCGAAGTCGCGGGCAGCAGCTTGTTTATTATAAATATAGAGTTACATTTAATTGTGCAAATTGACTTAAAATATTCGACAATGAGACAATGAGTTATCGTATACCTACACAGGTTCAGATATTCAGATCATAAACAGCTTGGTCCAATTTATATAAGCATACTAGCGACCCGCCCCAGGCTTCGCACGGATCCCTAAATAATCATGGACCTGTTGTTGTTCCGAACAGGCTTCTTAGGTAAAGGAAGGTCTCAATCACATAAAATACGATCGCAGTATTAACAATACGAGTCATAGGAGGCATTGTACGTCGCCACATTAGCACTTTAGTATGATCCGATACCGACTAATGTACCAACAATGTCATAAAAAAGGAATACAAAAAAACCTCTCAAAAGACTCCCATACACATCACACATCTGACAAATTTTGGACAACAATACCGCATTGGATCGTGTAAGGGTTAAATGGAAGTATTAACAAGCATAACTCTGCGATTAAGGGGGAACACTTATCGCTAATGTGGACCTTATTACGAGAGCGCTAGAGGTGTTAAAAGTGAGTCCATAGTGATCTAATTGAGACGGTGGTTGATAGTGGAGGCATAGAAAGGCGGCGCGTTTGATGCCGTGTCGGATGTCTCAATCGGGAAGGCTTTGCTGCGCCCGCGCCGCCTCCCACACATCGGGTTATTCTCAACTTATATCCCGTTCCAATTATTTTTACTGTGATTATGATAACTTAATACTTCGGGGATGTAGAATTGAGGTAAGGAGGACTAACTTATATGATGCTCATATGAGTGTTAAAATAAAAAAGTGTCACGCTACTTACAACCGGCTACAGCCAGTACATAGTTCATAATTTGGCCAAAATGGCGCTTGTGCAGCATGGGTGTTTGATAATGATTGGTCAGTTAAGTAGTTCATGAAACAAAATACATCGCCTCGTACTTAATGGTAGCCGACTGACACTTTCTCATGTCAAAGTTGGTCCTCCTTAGACTTCAGCATAAATGACATCTCGCCCTATGTTTATGAATTCTTGTGTAGTTGTACACTATAAATATAACTAAAAGTTTAAATGACTGTAGTCTGATATTGTGTGGATTACTTTAATAAATGCAATGTTTGACTTAATCCAACTAAAAAGTGTGCAAGAAGAAAATAGAATTTAGAATTTAGTATACACCACAGTCAGCCCAGCCATCAGCTTTTATATGCTCTTGTTTTTCAATGAGTGAGTAGAAATAGATGCCAGAACTCACTTTCCTGTAGCCTTCATAATCCCTTATTCGATTCGACTTACTTAATATAAAATATAAATCACTATAGGATAGGACTCACAGCTAAAATACAGGTTCAGTCTAGTTTAACTTTAACAGAAAGAGTAAACAAACGGACATTTGAAAAATCTACATCATAAGCGACATCTAAGTACGAGTACAAAGATTTTATATAATTATAATTCTCATTTACATAAACAAATATTTAAATGCTAAAATATTTAAATAAAATTTAGAGAATTGCTCTCTAAATGAAATGTTTGCTTTCTTCCAACTAAACAAATCAACACATGTTACCGCGTTGAATGTCCATAGAGAAATAAATCGCCGACAATAAATCAAGGATGCGCCTTCAAAGGGTTAATGCGATCACGACAATTATTGTGCCCTTTGCCTTTTCGCCTTTGCAGCGAACTAAACTGCACCTAATTACTAACGAGTAAGAACCAAATTTCTCAAACGCATTTCTTCAATTTGGGACCTATTTAAAACTAAGCCGATATTAGTTTATAGCGGATATGTTATGTGCTTTTTTGTTGTGTAATTATATTTTTTCTAGTTACAACAAAGAAGTGTTACTCGTCGAGGTAACTATATATCAAGGACTATTTCTCGAGCCTATTCTATTGGAGAGTTATTCGGGAAAACAATGAGAAGTGCATCCATCAACAACAAAAGCTTCACAATTTTTCATCTCTGTAAAGCCTTTTTTACACAGGACCTTTTTCGGTTCATACCATATATATACTTATATTATGCTACATTAATATAAATAAACTAGCAACCCGCTCCCAACTTCGCCCGGGGTGCAATTATTCCCAGTTTATCTCTCTTTCCATGTGTGAAAACTGAAAATTGAATTAAAATCGGTCTACCGTTCTCGAGTTTTAAAAGCATATTACACAAACAAACTTAACATTTTTATATACGTATAAAAAGATAAAAACAATCTTCGTTGGATGTATGTATTTGTATATGTATACCTACTTAGGTAGGTTTTATATAAAACAATTTTACAAAGATGAATTTTTATTTTAAATACTCTTTGATAAACATAAAATTGAAAATAAACATTTTTATCAATTGAATATAATTAAATTAATTGAATACTTAATTATTAAGTATTATTATTTAAAAATATAGATACAGAAATGTTTATAGTGGCACTAGTTATATCTAAACTACATTCTGTAGTATATGTCTTCTCTCTGGTCTACACAAGTGCACTAGAATTAAAATTTAGATAAAACGCTGTCGTTTGTTAGGATATTAAGACAATATAAAGAATATTAGAAATTTTATTGCAGGTACTACCTTACCATGCAGTCACACATAAGGTAAGTATTATCTAAAAATAGTAATGTAATCGAATAACATGAACCCTTTAACCGCCGCGTACGGCAATAATCTGGCTCGACGCGCCCACTAAACCGGAAAACGCAAATTATACAACAAAGACGTAACACATCTGCGCCCGCGCATCCAATGCCGATCCTTGAGGAAATTCGCCCGACGCGACCGCCATTCTCAACCCTCCTGCCCCAGCATAAAGGTGTCACGAGTGCTGGGGTTAAGGAGATTTATTATTGATATCAGATATGTTTAATAAGTGCAAAAGGAAGCAGCCGTGCGAGCAAATCCGACTCGAGTGCTTTACGGAGACCATCATTTACTGCTTGAAACGTTCTGCCAACGTAAAATGCCAATGAATGAATATGTAAAAGAATGTTAAAACGGTAAGGTGTTGAAATTATTTAATTTGATTCATTAATTCTTTAAATAGTCTTAGTATTAACACTCATTACTAGGAAATCATTACTAGGTTAGTCCAAACAGTTCTACATGGTTCTACGATAGAACAGTTTGGACAAAAAAAATCCAACTAGTTCTACTGCACAGTATGACAGACTGGACTCGAATAATTTTCAAGTCTACTATTTTTATAGTAGAAGTAAATAAAAAAAACATGCAATGATTTTTCTAAATTCCTACCTACTTTACATTGTTTACAGACATTCCCAAAACTGTTATACTATTACCTAAGCAAAAGTTATTAAAAGAAATGAAACAATAACAAAAAAAATCTTTATTCTTATAAGAAATATAGAATCAGAAACAAAATTTTGATATTTCGATTGGAAAATATTGTCTCTATTAAATTCATGGTCTCCATTTTATTATTGCTATTCGTTCAATGCAAAATGAATCGACAATAACGTATGACTAACCTCTCTCAATAAAGTTACAATCTTTTACACAACCCCTTTTTTAACGATATTAACCAAAATATAAAAAAGTGAAGAGCTCTCAAAGAGGATTAGCGAAGAGGATCTTTCCTTTCAATGTTTTAGATATAAAGTCTTTGTTAAAAAATATTATTTCAACAGTTTGAATTGTTAACATGAAATGAATATTAGTGCTGTTTTCGGTACATTAGCTTTGAAAGGGTTTACGTAAACGTTTTTAGTGAAAGCCTTATCTAAATAATCTCTTTTAGGAACTATGTACTGTTATGTGATAAATATTATAGAGTCGAAGGAATAATGGTTCTGTTCGCTAGTCTTTACTAAATATAAGTTGTTAGCAATAAAATAATTTACTAACCTAATATTTGAATTAGATTTGCACTAGTGATCTCTTCTCGAAGGTGGGAATAAATAAAACTGTTTTATTTTATTGATTCCAAATTGAAAAAACCGCAGATAGGGACATGTTTGGGGTAGGAAAAAAAAGGGGGGTTAAGAGAGGGGAGGGAGGGGAAGGGGGAGGGGGTCGAATTAGTTTAAAATGACGTTGAATGTAGGCTTTTTGACATTTTTCCACCAGACTGTAACATGGGAATAAACCGATTTTGCTACATATCTACACCTATCTTTTTTTTATATGTAGGTACATAATTATTATAAAATTAATAGTCGCTGTCTATTTCTGCGTAGACTTCTGCGATAGTCCCCAATGGCTCTTGATAAGGTTTTTTCACTTATGTAAAGAGCGATAAAGGAAGGTTTGTGCACACAATTTGCAGAAAAAATTCCATCCGTGAGAAGCCGGCGGCGGAGGGTCGCTAGTACCTATACTCATAAATGAAACATTGTTAAGGTCTCATTATTGTACTACGTTGGTCATTACGTTCGGTCTCGTGGCTAGTAACCCTAGCTATTAACCAAACGGTCGCTTGTTCGAATCCCACTAGGGGAATATGTTTATGTGTTAACATTTTATCTTTGTACCTGAGTCATTGATGTTTTGTATTTATAATATGTATATGTATATATATACTAAACGCAACAATTAAAGGATATTATTTAAAAAATATTCCAAATTTTTAGGTGATTTTCAACAGGCGTAACTTTGAATGGTCGTAGGTACTATGTGCTCATTAAAAAAGGAAATTATAGCTTCAAGTCTCTCGTTTTTGAATCCGAGCTTCAAATATTTCTATATTCGGTTTATAAGTAGGTAATCGTCAGAAAACCAACGAAAAATTGATAATTGATTACTCGGGTAATAATTATCGTACCTATAGAAAATTAAAGTAGAGTTTTGTAAACTACAAAACATTCCCTACATAAGGTGCTGAAATTGAATTTTTTTTTTCAAACTGAAAATGGAATAGAATTAGATGTGTGGTATGTGTGGAATGTGCTGTGTGAAGATATTTATTTATATTGTTTGTATGTAATAAGTCAATGTTTTATTATTTTGGCGAGTTCAATAAAAAAATTCAAATTCAGCACCTTATGTAGGGAATGTTTTGTCCCTACATAAGGTGCTGAAATTGAATTTTTTTTTTTCAAACTGAAAATGGAATAGAATTAGATGTGTGGTATGTGTGGAATGTGCTGTGTGAAGATATTTATTTATATTGTTTGTATGTAATAAGTCAATGTTTTATTATTTTGGCGAGTTCAATAAAAAAATTCAAATTCAGCACCTTATGTAGGGAATGTTTTATCCCTACATAAGGTGCTGAAATTGAATTTTTTTTTTCAAACTGAAAATGGAATAGAATTAGATGTGTGGTATGTGTGGAATGTGCTGTGTGAAGATATTTATTTATATTGTTTGTATGTAATAAGTCAATGTTTTATTATTTTGGCGAGTTCAATAAAAAAATTCAAATTCAGCACCTTATGTAGGGAATGTTTTGTCCCTACATAAGGTGCTGAAATTGAATTTTTTTTTTTCAAACTGAAAATGGAATAGAATTAGATGTGTGGTATGTGTGGAATGTGCTGTGTGAAGATATTTATTTATATTGTTTGTATGTAATAAGTCAATGTTTTATTATTTTGGCGAGTTCAATAAAAAAATTCAAATTCAGCACCTTATGTAGGGAATGTTTTGTCCCTACATAAGGTGCTGAAATTGAATTTTTTTTTTTCAAACTGAAAATGGAATAGAATTAGATGTGTGGTATGTGTGGAATGTGCTGTGTGAAGATATTTATTTATATTGTTTGTATGTAATAAGTCAATGTTTTATTATTTTTTTTTTTCAAACTGAAAATGGAATAGAATTAGATGTGTGGTATGTGTGGAATGTGCTGTGTGAAGATATTTATTTATATTGTTTGTATGTAATAAGTCAATGTTTTATTATTTTGGCGAGTTCAATAAAAAAATTCAAATTCAGCACCTTATGTAGGGAATGTTTTGTCCCTACATAAGGTGCTGAAATTGAATTTTTTTTTTTCAAACTGAAAATGGAATAGAATTAGATGTGTGGTATGTGTGGAATGTGCTGTGTGAAGATATTTATTTATATTGTTTGTATGTAATAAGTCAATGTTTTATTATTTTGGCGAGTTCAATAAAAAAATTCAAATTCAGCACCTTATGTAGGGAATGTTTTGTCCCTACATAAGGTGCTGAAATTGAATTTTTTTTTTCAAACTGAAAATGGAATAGAATTAGATGTGTGGTATGTGTGGAATGTGCTGTGTGAAGATATTTATTTATATTGTTTGTATGTAATAAGTCAATGTTTTATTATTTTGGCGAGTTCAATAAAAAAATTCAAATTCAGCACCTTATGTAGGGAATGTTTTGTCCCTACATAAGGTGCTGAAATTGAATTTTTTTTTTCAAACTGAAAATGGAATAGAATTAGATGTGTGGTATGTGTGGAATGTGCTGTGTGAAGATATTTATTTATATTGTTTGTATGTAATAAGTCAATGTTTTATTATTTTGGCGAGTTCAATAAAAAAATTCAAATTCAGCACCTTATGTAGGGAATGTTTTGTCCCTACATAAGGTGCTGAAATTGAATTTTTTTTTTTCAAACTGAAAATGGAATAGAATTAGATGTGTGGTATGTGTGAAATGTGCTGTGTGAAGATATTTATTTATATTGTTTGTATGTAATAAGTCAATGTTTTATTATTTTGGCGAGTTCAATAAGTGCCGCGAATGTCCTGCGTCGCTATCTGCCAGAAAATTCTCCCATACCTATCGTACAAGAGGTCTCTCGCACTAAAGTAATCTACTAAGATCATACTTATACTCGTAGCAACGTTGACGGCTAATGTTTGTGTATCGATTAATTAATAAATCGAACTCCGTATCGAGATACAACATCGATACAAGCACACTCTCTAATTGAGTCAAGCCGACATAAAAGATCATAAAAAACTGACCATCCATATTTACAGATCGTCCGTGCGCATGTCAGAGGAAACCTGCCTTAATTGCGAGCGCATAGGGTACAAGCGGATTCGAATGATCGTAATACAAATAATATAAGAGAGTAAATGCTCGGCGATTGCCTGTCATATTATTAAAAATAAATCGTCGCTAGTGGATAGTGGAGTATGGAGTATGCATGGGAAACGGTTTTGATTAATGGGACCCAAATTCGATTAAGTTGACGTGTTCGCGATTGACGGATCGTTTTGCCGACTTTTTTGCGATATCAAAAAATCGGTACGGTAACTTTATCGCCCGCATAAATCGCGAAGCTCTCAAAAGGCTAATAGAGTTACATTTTTAGGTAAAAACTTTGGAACCCGTTCGCACCTGTTCTCCCACATAGCTAGCACAAAGCTTTCGGCTTTGTTTGACATTCAAAACCTCAATATATCGCGTCTTTGTGCGCTAAAATGGCGAAAACAGTGAAAAATGGTAAGCTAATACGGTTCGCTAAGGTGATTTAAAGACATCTTTGTATGGCGGTGTTGGGTTACGCGTCTCGTGTTGTGTTTCGTTGATTCAGCAGATTGGATTGAATTATAATATTAATGCTGTGAAGGTGTTAAGGTAACTGGATACGAGGTTATTTGCATCGTCGGTTAGGGTTTGTTTTAGACCTTGAATTACGATCGAGCAAGTGCTAATGTTGGGCCAAGTGCTTTGTCTCAGGTTCCGCCAACGAACCTAATGTAGCATAGCCATTCATTTCTTTTCTTTTCTTTCATTTAAATATGAGCATTCGCACGCTTTTTATTTACTACTTTTGTAAACGGTGTTGGAATATTTTTGACAGCAACTGACGGTCCACACATATACACAACGAAATACACAATAAACAGAGACACGATTTGTACATTTTTTTTGAAATGTATAAAAATTTTCTACAAATGTTTTGAATCATCTTTATTTATATATCTTTATATCTTTATTCAGTGACAGTGTACAAGGAGTCATAACAAGGCCAAATGTGATGAATCAATTTATCACTAGAAATAGGTTTGAGCGAAGACTATATATGTAATATTATGTGTTTACTGTTTAGTAATAAATATATCTACTGTTTTAAGACGGCTTGCGACACATACTACAGAAGAATAATAAAATTACCTTCTTCATTCCTTGTGAACTTGCCCAAACTTTGAAATTTAAAATTTCGTGGCTTACCTATCTCCCAAGGCCTAATCAAGACTAATAATAAATCTGTAAGTGTGTGTATGTATGTATGTTCTTCCATGTTTTGAAACATTTACATATAGATAAGTAAAGTATATAATACATTTATCATATACCTAAGTATACAACCAGTATGGTAAAACTTGTCGTCTGCCCTGTATAAGTATTTTTGGTTAGATATCGCGCTTCACTGCCTTCAGTCCTCTTCTTATTAAAATGTCAAGATGACGTGTCTTTTAATATTGCTACGAACATTTAGAGTGCGCTCAATAAAATTCAGACCCACCTACATATTTGTTATAAACTAGTTGTTGCACGCGAGTTCGTCCGCGTAACTTTATAAAATATAGCCTATGTTACTCGCTGATAAATATATAGTTTTCCAACAGTAAAATAATTTTAAGAGCGTATTAAAATATATTAATGAATTGTGATCATGCAGTTTTATTTTCTGCTAGGCTACAAGTTTCGGAGCCTCTTCAATTCAAACAAACAAACAATCAAATCTTTCCTGTTTATAATATTAGTAAAACTAACACAATAAACCTCTTTTACTTCAATACAAAAAAAATAGAAATTATAATGAAATATATCGAATAAGTTACACCAGCTTACTACATTGCTTACTTCCGGCCTTCCGGCCCTTGCGGCCATCGATCTCCGTACTATGTGTCCCGCCCACTGCTACTTCTATAAGGCGACTTATGTCGATATCATAATATAACCCTAACATAGCTATTTAATATTTCATTTTCTTAAAATTTATTTGTTTGAGTTTGAGTTGTTATGTGTTCAGCTCTAATTGGTTGCACACTAGACCTAGATGTTGAGCGATACGGGTTAGACTGTTAAGTGTACTAGGTTGTTGCTGTTTTAAATAAATAAATAAACCCACAAACGTTATCCATTTTCTCTCATTTTCAAATGCGCTATAAGTAATTTTGCAATTTTTGTTTATTATGTAGATGTAATTAACTATTTGTTAGCAAATTTCAATAAAAAAAATAGCTACATTCACTTCTATTGTATTTTGTGCTAAACTATATAATAATTTTACAGTAATTATTTCAATATAAAAAATACTAATTAAATAAGTGTCTTAGGTACAGATGACGCACCTTAATTGATTGTGTAATTATTACTTAATCATCTGAAAGCAAGGTTGAACATGGAAACTGTTTTATCCCTTGGATGAGCCACAGAGACGCCGCCAAAACAAACGAATATAATCCTCACAGGCCCACTCAGGCGCACATACAGATACCTCATACCTCAGCCTCTGCCCAAGCAACTCCTAATGTCTTCACAGCTCATAGTGGATTTGTACCTGAGGCCGATGGAAGGTGCAATATTAACAAAACAAATAAGTTTAATTCCATTAGCGTCAATAATAGCAATTGAACAATAAGTACAGTGGGGTTTCGACTCCGAGAAGCGTCCGCATTTCTGTCCAGATCCTATCGCCTTTGCATAGAGCTAACAATATGTACTGGAACTTAGCAGGGACATTTTGTTTTTTCGAAAAACTGAATATTGTGCTGACTTGTGCTAGGTTTGTGCTGCGTTGTGCCGTAAACCGCGAGTCTCGATCTCAAAAACCGGAGCGGTAATGACGAAAAATCGATTTTTGTCTCAGCATGGACACTTTGTTTTTTCGCAAATCTAATAAATGTGCTGCATTGTGCTAAGTTTGTGCTGGAGTGTGCTGCAAACTGTTTTCGATTATCTCAAAAAACAAAGCCGGTATAGGCAATAAACGAAAAAAATATTTTGTATGGCAGCATGGACACTTTGTTTTTTCGAAAATCTAATGAATGTGCTGCATTGTGCTAGGCTTGTGCTGGAGTGTGCTGCAAACCGTTTTTGATTATCTCAAAAAACAGAGCCGCTAGAGGCAAAACCATTTTGTAGGCATCATGGAACTTGGCATGGACACTTTGTTTTTTCGAAAATCTAATGAATGTGCTGCATTGTGCTAGGTTTGTGCTGGAGTGTGCTGTAAACCGTTTTCGATTATCTCAAAAAACAGAGCTGCTGTCGGCAAAAATGTTTTCTAGGCAGCAAGGAACTTGGCAGGGACATTTTGTTTTTTCGAAAATCTAATGAATGTGCTGCATTGTGCTAGGTTTGTGCTGGAGTGTGCTGCAAACCGTTTTCGATTATCTCAAAAAACAGAGCTGCTGTCGGCAAAATTGTTTTCTAGGCAGCAAGGAACTTGGCAGGGACATTTTGTTTTTTCGTAAATCTAATGAATGTGCTGCATTGTGCTAGGTTTGTGCTGGAGTGTGCTGCAAACCGTTTTCGATTATCTCAAAAAACAGAGCCGCTAGATGCGAAAATGTTTTCGGGAGCTTGTGCTTCCCTAAGGAAAAAAGTCGTTAAGAAGAGCTCCATATCTATTTTTTAGTGTAAAAATCATTAAAATCGGCCCAATATTCACGAAGATACAAGCAAAAATACCATCTTATAAATTCATACCATAACATTCGTGAATGGTGAATTGTGGGGTTTACGTAATATAAATACCAAAATAAATTTTTTCAAAATTTAAAATTTAGCAATAAAATTGACATCATTAGAAAGATCTTGCCAAAAAAGTGAGAAAACTGAAAGATACGAAAAATTTAGACATCATGGTCCAGAGTTACAGGGCACCGAACATAGGGGTCCTGTGAACTGGTGATACCAAAAGTGTCTACGGCTGTCCTGGGGTCCAGGAGCGTCGGAGAAGAAAAGTAACTGCACCAACGGAATCCTCTCGGAATACTGTATAAGAAAACACAAGCTACTCCAGAATCGGACTCGGCTGGACGTCAGCATACCCCAGAAAAACAATAGCACCAAACCACGCTAAGTTGATCCGCGGCTAAACTATCGCCTGCACCCGGACGTGTCCACTGGATTTAAGATATTTAAGCGCTATTTATCAGCAACCAGAGGCGCTTAAATTCAGTGAGACGCTTAATTGGATTTGGAAAATAACCATCTTTTTTCCCAACTTGGCGTGTATACTATTATCCTCACTCGGCTTCAACTGCAAAAATTTGAAATCCGCATAACTCCTTTGTCCTTTGTAGCAGATAGGTGTGCGATACCCCGTTGGCTAGGCCTCGACGAGACCTGTCCGGGGGCCTATCGTGCATCACTGCTACTACACCCAGTTTTGCTTGAGATTTTAAATTAATTTAGTTTTGGCGTTATTTATTAATTTTCTTAATTTTTTTTTCGAATTTCGTCCCTAAACCGACTTCTTTCCTTTAAGACCCTTCCTTCCCCTATTTGGTTACCCCAAACTATTTCTGGGGTATCTGGGCGACCAAAAATCGAGTCCTGGTACTGGCCAAATACACAAAAACTTAGGCTAAGATAGTATAAGTAATTTTAAGAAGCACAAGCTCCTGAAAACATTTTCGCCTGTAGCGGCTCTGTTTTTTGAGATAATCAAAAACGGTTTGCAGCCAGCGACCTGGAATACATGGACGCAGCCTAAGCGTCTCAGAATGACCGCATGTAAACTGAGCTGCGGTGGGCGGGGCTTACAAAACTGAGCCGCGACCTAAATTAGTTCATTTTGTCACATTGTCGAGTGAATACGTCTAAACGCTGTCAAAGCAATTCATAAAAAAACATTTTATTTTATTCAACATGCCTTCGTGTGTAGTTAAGTGGTGCAAAAATAATTCGCTCCATCATCTCAAGGCTAATGGGATCACTTTTCACATGTAAGTACACCGTTTGCTTAACAAAACCTTAAAATTAAAATATCTCATATTCTTTGTTAGGGATGTCATTATGCCAAATGATCTAATGCATTTTATTGAGATAATTATCTATAGGGACTAAATATAAGCGAATAAATATATATAATAAATAAATATAAATAAGGTTAATACGTAAAAACAAATTTAGTTTCTGGTCTTGTTGTTATGCAGAATTACTTATAGTATTTTCACTGTATGATGATATGCGTGACAGTTCGTACTGACTGACAATTTTAGTGATGCAACCTAATTACATTTAATCGATTGTTTGAAAATATCGAATCCGTTGACAAAGTAAATGGGATCGAACTATCGATTTTAGATTTTCAGATTTAGAAATAAATTCTTAATAGAATTAGAATTAGAATTCTAATTAGAAATAAATGGACTCATTGCTTCACTCATCTCGCCAAAAGCTAAATAAGCTCACAATTTTTCGCGGAACATAAACTCATAATAGAGCAGGGCCAAACCGATTTTGAAAACTCGAATTAAAGAAAAATTCTTAACCGCACTAAAAGTTTTTATAACTGGCCAGAAAAATATTAATAAATTTTGAATAACTCTTTAGGACGCTATCGGTGTAATTTCATTCAGTGGATATTGGTTTTTGAAAATTGGTGGTTCAATCCTTACCCTGCTTCAATCAGTAGTTCTATCGCATGCAACAGAGCTTAAAAAGAAATAGAGTAAAGACTACTTCGAAAGCAATAAGAATACAGTACACCTTCCTACATTATTTAGTTTTCGAGTAGTGGATTGCAAGCTCTATGTACTTCAGAATACAAAGATTTATTGAAGTAAAAACATTTTTAGGCGCGTTTTGTGAACCATCAGGCTGGGGTCGGTGATACTGAATAGGGATTACTCGACTCTACTTCGCGTGTGTAAATAAATTATAATGATATTTATAACTTTAAAATTGGAAAAATAGAAGTTTTCACTTCTATCTGCGTTTACAAAATTCTTAAAAGTATCACAATGCATACTTCTAATATTCTAATTTTATTATCTAACCTTTACTTTGACCAAATATCGAATTTGATTCTAAAATAATTAATAATTATAATGTAAATATATTGAATTTTCTATAATATTTAATTCTTTGAAGTAGAATATTTTGTGTTATGAATAACTATTTCTGCTCGTTGTTAACATTTCCTTATTATTTACTTGAAAAAATAATTAAATTTTATTACACAAGAAATGATTGTTGACTCTTGCATGAAACATCCCCGCTTATCAGTCATAACGCCTATATCTAACGTCAGTGACTAATCAACCAGCAACCAATGAACGAACTTTTACAAACTTATTTATAAAATGGCGTAAGTAAAAAGTGCATCCTGATAGCGACCGAGACATGCTATCATTAAAGTTTCTTTTTAAATGCTAATAGTTTGAAGGTATTAATACTTTCTTTTAATGTCATATTCTAAATGTCAAATTTTAGAAAATTGAAAATCGAACATTAAAAAATTCGCGTCGAAAATTGACGGTAACTAGTATGAAGGGACTGCTTCCATGCTCGCAGAGATATACTATTTCGTTGTTTGCAGCACACTCCAGCACAAACCTAGCACAATGCAGCACATTCATTAGATTTTAGAAAAAACAAAATGTCCATGCCAAGTTCTTTGCTGCCTAGAAAACATTTTTGCCGACAGCAGCTCTGTTTTTTGAGATAATCGAAAACGGTTTGCAGCACACTCCAGCACAAACCTAGCACAATGCAGCACATTCATTAGATTTTCGAAAAAACAAAATGTCCCTGCCAAGTTCCTTGCTGCCTAGAAAACAATTTTGCCTCTAGCGGCTCTGTTTTTTGAGATAATCGAAAACGGTTTGCAGCACACTCCAGCACAAACCTAGCACAATGCAGCACATTCATTAGATTTTCGAAAAAACAAAATGTCCCTGCCAAGTTCCTTGCTGCCTAGAAAACAATTTTGCCTCTAGCGGCTCTGTTTTTTGAGATAATCGAAAACGGTTTGCAGCACACTCCAGCACACGCCTAGCACAATGCAGCACATTCATTAGATTTTCGAAAAAACAAAGTGTCCATGCTGCCATACAAAATATTTTTTTCGTTTATTGCCTATACCGGCTTTGTTTTTTGATATAATCGAAAACGGTTTGCAGCACACTCCAGCACAAACTTAGCACAATGCAGCACATTTATTAGATTTGCGAAAAAACAAAGTGTCCATGCTGAGACAAAAATCGATTTTTCGTCATTACCGCTCCGGTTTTTGAGATCGAGACTCGCGGTTTACGGCACAACGCAGCACAAACCTAGCACAAGTCAGCACAATATTCAGTTTTTCGAAAAAACAAAATGTCCCTGCTAAGTTCCAGTACATGCTAACAATCTATTTTGAAGTTGCTGTTACAGAGTTTTCACTTGGAATCAAAAATATAGTCTTTGAAACACAGACATGAAGAGAAATAGGGACGAAACTAGTAATGTGTCAACCAGTTAAATAGGTAGGTACCTACTTATTCATAGTTAGAGGAATAATGAGGAAAATTTGGAAGAGTTTTTTTTATTTGATACTTTTATTTATACATGTACTTCTTGTAAATTTCAAGAATTTGGTCTGGAATACATTTCTGCTAACTCAAATGGGAAAAAAGTATAAGGGATCAAACAGGAAGCTGGGAAATAGGCTCCGGTATAAATCATTCACTTTACTTATGTATCCTGAATTATACATCGATGTGAATAACACATACCTAATCACAAATTAGTATTCAGTAATTCTAAACAAACAAATCAAAAAAATAATATAGGAAGTTCTTATCCCTTCTAAGGCCTATCCAGGTAAGCATTTCAACGATAAGCAAACACAATACTTGGCGATTATCTTGTGCTAAACGTCCCGACCACAATTTAGTTCTTATTACGAACGCGTGAGAGTCTCCATTTGCGTTTAAATTTTAAGATAGGGTCGCACGGTCAACGAAATGTTTCCAATAATTAGTTATCATCGATCATCGGAGCTTGGCCACATTAATAAAGATATTAAATGCCTTCACAAATCAATTAACAATCTAAATTATGTCTTAAGCGTTTGCGGTTAAGGTGTGTTATGGTGTGTTTATTTCGGCCGTAGGCGGTGAGATCAAAGCCGTCGGCGTCTGTTGGACATTACGGGCAAAACCAATCATGTGACAGCACGAGAACGATCTTAACGCACCGCTCGATGGAGACAAACAAGAGAAAAAAAGAGATCAAAATGTTTAGGCACTTTTTTTTTCAGGACAATTTGATTGCAAAATCAACCCTAAAATAGATACACTTTGCCAAACAGCAAACAAATCTTTGTGAAATACAAAAATATGAAAAGTACTTACGAACTTTCTTTACAACATAATATAATTTATATTGCAATACAATAATTTTTAGCAGTAAAATAATGGACAAACCATGTCCTAAATATATATGTACGCGAAGAATAAATCAATTAGCAATGTAAAATGTGACATGTCAGAATGTGTATTGATTCATTTGAAAACAAAATAACAGTTGCAAGTTTGTCGCAAGACTACGTTAATTGGAGTTGGTCTTGTTTGCCGATGACAAGCCAATGTCATTCATTACCTATTACTTTTTGTGTGCAAATATTATTTAGAAATTATGGCTCTTTAGTTTCGATATGGCTAGAACGCATTTTGTAATACGCGATTCGGCAAAAATGGGAAATATTTAGGTAGGTTTCATACTTTTCAAACATTTTTTAAGCCACATATAAAAAAATTGTTCCCAGTCCACATTACATAAATCTAAACACATTACGTAATATAACATAAAAATTAATTTTCAAAATAAAACGGTAAGTAATTAGTTTTAACGATAAATAATAACGCTTAAATTATGATAAATACACAATAAAGAATCGCTACCATCGATGATTGCTACCATAACTGCTATAAAAAGCACTTTATTACAAACGAATTAAAACATAAAATGTGATTGACAAATGATATTTTTTGCTGCAACATATTTATAACGAATCAAATTGAAATGTACTCTGTGACATGCCTTAATTGCGACAAGAACGTTAAGGCCAACAATTTAATTAAAATTTATAACTTTGTTCAATAAACGTCCATCTATAATACAGCTCCTTTTGCATTAGGTCCTTATATATGAAATTGGCATTTCATATATTTTTCATGGAAAAAATCAAAAGAAAAGGCTGTGTCGTAAACATGGCCGTGTATTTTACGTGATTACGTGTACGTTATGAGTAATAAATATTTTGTTTCAGCTTATTATATGTCTATGTACATATGTAACACAAGCAAACGCCACATGTGCTGCCAGTGTGTAGTGCAATTCATTCATGATAATCTTCTGTAAGTGATTTTCATGAATGGCCGCCAGAGGGACTTCCCAAATGATTGCTGACAAGGTCCTAAATGGATATTTTACAGTTGTTTTTAGTTTTCGACAATTTTTACCGCTAAGATATAGATTTATGTTAAGTTATCTTAAAGTTAATAAAGTTATGAACTGTAGTGTGCCCTGCCACTACTTGCCAGATCCAGACTAGAGACTAGAGAAAAGTTAATTTCCAAAGTTGATCCTGTCGGAAATCGAAGCCTTAATGCTTTAAGTCAAGCTTCCTAACCAACTCATCCAACGGGCTCGTCAACTAAGTACTGCCTTGTTTTAACTAAAAAGAGAACATGTTATTAATCCATTTGTATAAATAATATGTGTATTTAATAGAGTACAGTTTTAGCCGCTAACGATGCGGTTTGAAATCTCTGATTGATTAGGTTCATCTTTGCAGGGGTACTGCATCTTTGATGGTTATAATATGAAGGTAATATGGCAACCCTATCGTAGTGAAAAATTCAAGAAAAATGAATTATTACTTAATTATCACTTAACTGAACTATTTCGTGGGCCGTATGTAAATAAGGAACAAAAAAGTAAAAAAAAATTACTGCCCATAAAATATTCAACGATTTCCCAAAGCTATACAGAAGCTTTTCAATTAGTCAATGGAGTAAGTACTAAGTACGCTTTATTCGTCTTCAAAATTCGGCCCAAGAATACCAAGATATGATTCTTCTGCAAGAGGTAAAGCCTCTTAATAATTCGCAGGCACCATCTAGTCTTTAATATTATAAAAAAATAGGATCTTTTCTTTGATACTGGTCTTAAATTATTTATCAAAGGAAACGTCCTATTCACAAGCTTGTACCATTTTGATGTTCGTATGTCGGTGGCCAATTAAAACAATAATAATTGAACCTGTAGATAAAATAATAAAAAAACTGTAAGAAACATAAAATTGTATAAATCCTTGTTTGCTTCTTTGTATCATAAAATAACAGAAAAAGTAAAGCAAGATTATACGTAAAAAAAGAATTATTAAAACAATTTGAATAAAAAAATATGTAAGTATATCAAATACCATATAGATTGACCATAAATATTTTTTATGAAAATAATTTATAAAATTACAACAACCAATCCAGACATAAGTAATGTAATTATAGAATAAAACAAATTTCTATGCAAATGAACCGAACGTTATTCGCCCCTGCCTGGCGGCGACTTCAAAGCCCTTGATCCGTCAGCATTTTGACATTTTTGATATCCACCGACAATTATATTGATACAAAAGAGATATACATTTCATTTAGACTCTATTGCAATGATATTAAGTTCTATTACGTCTCGTTATGTCGTGTATTTTATAGATGCGGAGTTACGTGGCTCGATCTTAAATACTCTGTGCCATACCACAGATTCCGCGGTTTGACACAGAGGAAATAATATGTCAGGATGATCGAACGGCCATTCAGATGTTATTGCACAGTCATATTTGTTGACGGACCTTGTCAGCAGCTTCCATTCCATCTAAACAAATTCCTTTTTTAAAATAGCTAAGCTTTCGGATGCTCGCTTATGTTACTGTCTATTATTATATACTTACTAGCGACCCGCACCCCATCGCCCAGGAAAAACTCAATTACGGTTTATTATATTATCTCTATATATAAAAATTACGTGTCTTGTTTTTTGAGGCCAATGAACTCCTAAACTACTGAACCGATTTTGATAAAGCTTCGTAATTATGTGTATTTTGACCAACTTAAAGGATAGTTTTTATTTTGAGCGTGTAGCTAGTACATTATAAAAAAAATCCCTAAAAAAATTATCTAACTTAGCTGCCATACAGACAGACGCGAAAACGACTTCTTTTTAAAATTACTTTAAATTAATTAATTAATATTAATAAAAATATAATAATTATTTACTAAAAATATCAAGTGTTCTGGTTTCTTCTCCCTGATTAGAACTATCTCAATGTCAGGTTTTATCAAAATCATTTCAATGCTTAGCAATTGAAGAGAGAACATGACGGACTGCGTAACTCTCGCATTCGTAATATTATTTATTAATTAAGTGATAAGAATCTCATGCATGTGTTTAAGTAGGCGTTGGCCATTATGCGCCCGCACCTAATCATCTATCTTGTGATCACACTAATTGAGTTACGACCATTAACTAAGACATACCATCACTATTTCAAATATTTATTATTGTGCATAGAAAATTTTGTTTTAATTTTAAATTTTACAACAGAACATTCGTATGTTGAAAATTTTCTGTTTTGCTGCTGTCAAATCAACTATGTAAATGCGTTTCAAATATGTATCTCTACTGATAGAATGCATAAATATTAATATACGAGTACCTACGTAATATAAAATGGAATTGATTGTAAATATTTTGTCACGGTTTTAATTTTGTCTCATTTGTTTAATAACATTCTATTGCGTAAGGCGTTAAAACTTAAGGCGTTAAGTTTCAAACAAACACCTGCATATCCCCTTGTGTTGCTTCTGCATACTTCTGCAACCACTTATCATCAAGCCTCACACTTTGTGTATGGTTTTGTAGAAACACGGAGCATTAGGTAGAAAGTAGGAAAGTAACTAATTGTATTAGGCCCAGTAAACTTTTTGGCAAAATTTTTCTAGAAAAAATTATAAAAAAGATGATAAAATCAAATAACAGTTAAAAAAGGTGTCGTAGCTTGTCTATTAGCCTGATTAGCTTGACAATCAGCTTGCAGTCGCGCAAATCGCACAAGGCGGTAGATGGCTGTCCAGTCCCCGAGCTGGTCTCTGGAAATGTATGATTGATCGTTGATCGTTGGGCGGTGGTCACGGTGTTTGCCGTAACATATTTATTCCCTTTCCTGTTCAACTGGGGTGACCATATAATATCATGTCTTTATTTGTTTCATTTATCATCAATACTAATACATAGTAAATCTGTATGTGTAGGTATTGTATGTATGTATGTAATAGTATGTATGTGTTTATGTATGTATGTATGTATCCATAACTCTTAAACGAATTAACTGATTTTCATGAAATTTGGTAGATAAATATTTAGACGTAGGTACGGGACAAAGGATAGGCTACTTTTTTAACGCAGGCGAAGTCGCGGGCGCCAGCTAGTACAACATATATTACCTACCTGTACATCACCATAATGATGCATTTATTTCTCAAAGAATACCTATCTTATTCTGCGTTGAAAAATAAAAAATATATAAGCAATATAACGTCTGATGATCATTTCATAATGATCGGTTAAGTAGCTAAGGCTTGAACACGTAACTAACAAACAAATATACTTGCTTTCACATATAGTATTAGTTAGGAAAATTAATTAGTACCTAACTAAAAAGTATCAGGAAAATTAAAAAGTAAACTCAGTAAACTTACAAGTATCAGGAAGTCTCAGTGGATAATTTCTCGTCGTTAGACTGAAAGTATTGTCACCGTAACGGGCGTTACGAAATATTATAATAACTTAATATAGACGTAAAGCATTCAGAAAAGTCCACCGATCGGGTAAATTGATAGACGCCCGCTGTCCTGCCTATCTTCGAAATGGGTGCCACTATCTTTATTACATCTTACTCTAATTTTACAACGGTTGCATTTCAAATTAATGCCTTTTATATCACCTGGATTATATTAGAAGTGGCATTTCTTACTCATTAAATGTCATCGGACATTAATTTTATACTGATTTTGTAAGTTTAAGTAACTAACTCTAATGCAATATGTTATTAAAATTACCTATTAAAGTCATGGACACGAAACAAAATATGTAAGTCAAAATCAAAATATTCAATAATTTACCAGAATGTATCGTTAGAGGGCACTATATTTAAAACATGCTTTTTTTGAATAATATTCTTTAACTAGGTTTGCAACGAATCGATCTCCGCATGTCGTCCTTCAGTTGAAGCAACTGTATTTTATGACGAAATTGGTCTCAATCCGATGATTGCATCTGGTAATACGTTCGCAACACTATCACGTTTAATATAAATAAAGTACAACGATACAGGACGAAGATAAATAAAATTGTTGGATTTGCGATGCGCAGGCGACGCGTGCCGCCTCGTCAACTCGTGAACCTCACACGCAAGGGCTCGCAAACCTTTTTTTTAACTCTGAAATATTATTGTTTTTAAAGTAAAATAACAAATTAACATAATAACATAGAGAATAAACCTCCTTACCTCTTTACCATTAGCATTTACTTAGTTGTACTCTTCGAATAGTAAGTATATACTCCAAAAACTGCATCACACCGCGAGTCTTCCTGGGCTTTCAGAATCCGCTGTGGCCACGTGGTTCGATCTCCTTAAACGTTCTTTTCAGAACAACTTAAATTTAGGTTATATTTCAACAATGTCAATCATTCCAAGTAATGCCAGAGCCTATTTCCTTGTCCTTTTCTAATCCCTTATACTTAATCCTACTATGGTCGGTAGCGCACTTGCAGTAGGTAATTGTGGCGTCGCTTCTGTGATAGGCTAACGGAAGCCATCTACCATCAAGTCAACTATCAGCTTATCAGACGACGTCATAAAGAAAAATCCCCAAGTATTGATAAGTATTGTTACTTTCTGGTCGAATATGAAATTAAAAGATTTTGAACATTTCCAATCTTTATAATATAAAGATTCAATTTCGTATGTTTGTTTCCACAAAACTTGAAAAGTAACAAATGAATTGATTTGAAATTTTTACACAATATTGCATTTTCTCATAACTCTGTTTTTATATAAAAACAGGCCTATTATATAGGAATAGCGAAACGTGGCCGGGTTCAGTTAGTTATTTTTATAATATTTGTTTTAAAGTGCAAGAAATGTTATAAACGCGTTCCTTGTTGCGCGCGCCAATTGCGCCCAGATTATCCAATGAAGGATGCTTTCTGTGCAGCTGTTGAGCGCTGAGGGTTCACTGCTGACCCTGTTAGCCCCTTCTGCACTGCGCATGCTTCACCATTTACTTTCTTTCTTTATTTTTATATTTCTCTCTCAATAAGATTAAATAACGCTAACTTATATCTCTTATTTTAATTCCTTACTTAAGGTTGTGGGGTTGTTTTCCTAGCTTTTGCTAGCTGCTATACCTGCTACACATAAAAGCAAAGCCTACTGCTTTTTGTAAATACAAGCACCATTGCCTGGCTAAATACTTAGCAGTGTTCAAAGGAACGCTCAATGATTTATGACAAAGCACTACTAACAAAGTTATTGTCTGAAATTATAATTTTTATAATTTGTAATCTACGAAAGTTAGACTCCCAAGAATTCCTTTCATCCATATTTATATTACATTTTTACTAAATTTATACATATCAAGGTTTCTAGTTTCTAAATTCTAAATCTAATTAAATTCCTACTTGTATAAAATTTCTTGAATTATAATTATAATAAACCAAATTATAATTATGCAACGTGATCTACAAAACAATACATTTTCCACGACAATAACAAGTTGTTGCTTAAAAGACCCTAAACAGGGAGGTGCCTAAAAACAAGCAATTATTCAAAAATAGAATGTGTAATGAGTGCAACACCATAACGACATGGACACAAGCAATGGAGGGCAAACGCACGAATAACATTATCAACACAAAAGACCAGCGATGTTCGCAGCGGGGAGCCAGTTATCCAACTACACTTTGTATTACCACTTATTTAAAAATAATCCTTAATGCTCCACGGAATAAGTGTGATTCTTCCTCTCGCCGGTACTTGGTCTAACGAAGAAAGTCTTTATTATACAAAATAGAGTAGTTAACAATAGTATCGCTTGTTTGTTAATATCAGATATACATCAGTCAGCTCGTTTGGTTCAGAAATGGGGGTGAAAATTCTTTCTCCATCTTTTAAAAAAGATTTTGCTTGTGAATACAATGCATGCAAGGTGGCTTAATTAATGGGAATAGTTAACAAAAATAGTCAAGTTTTTTAAGGTGCTTGATAAATTTTAGTTTACTGACAACGGAATTAGCCGCAGGTTTGATTGAAGTAATGTAAAAGGTAAGTACAGAAAAGCGCGCAGGTTACCTAAATAATGTCTTACTGTGATAAGACTAATAGTGCTAAATAATCCATAAGGGTAAGTATCTACGGCTGGACCAACTTTTTCTAATATAGTGTCAAATTTATGTTATGTGCTTCTTTCTGCTTCAAGATTTAAGAATGGTTCCAAAATGATTGATGTGAATTTTTCCTGGTCACTTTTTATTCTGTAATTAAATGATTTTATGTTGTTATAATTAACAATTATAATTACCAAAAAAATCAATTAAAATAGAGAACATTGTTACACAAAACGGTCTCGTTAATATATTTCACTCGGAACCATATAAAACTATGTTTTATTAGGTTTTTCCAGCGGTTTATTAACAAGATTGTGTTTAATTGTCGTTTTTACGACGTAAAGGGTTGTTTTTATACGTGTTATGTCGTAGTCACTTTGTTCTAGGCGTAATAGAGTAGTGTTGTGCGACCCATCGTTAAAATATTAGGGACGCCATAACTCAAATTAAGTGTAGCACGAATTTACCAATAAGTTTCGAAGTTTTGAATTGAGTTATTTAATTTTTTTACGTAAAGATCAGCAGACTGGTTAACGTTTCTTTTGATGGTAGGTGAACACCGTCACTTAAGGAAACGAGCAAAACCAGAGGGGTTATTACTACCGACCCTGCAAGAACTTATTTACAATTTGCTATTGTAGAAGCCCATTTTGTAGTATCTTTATTGTATAAACATGACTTCAACACCTCAATCTATATCTGTCGTGGGCAGATTGTAAAATTGGGCAGATCGTAAAGTATGAAATCAAAAATCTTTCACCAAAAGTCAAAAATAGGTGCGACGAGGAGCGAAGCGAAGCAAAGCGAGGAGGAGCGTGTTAGGTTTACATGGAAATAAATTTGGGAGCCGAGCGAAGCGGAGAGGAGTGAGGCGACCCTCTCAGTTTTAACAGAAATATTATCTGCCCAGGAATATCATGATATGCTCAATTCTACGATGTGCCGACGACATATCGATGATCAATGAGACATCTTTGCAGAGCCTCAATAACTGCCCATGTCTCGATCGAATCGAAGGCCTTCTTATAGTCCAAAAACGCCAAACATAATGGCCTATTTTATATGGATGGCCTTATATTGGATTCTTGTGGAAAAGTTTAAAAATTTGATACTGTGATGCATCTCTCTATATAAATAAAAATTACATGTCACATGTTTGTTCCCGATGAACTCCGAAACTAGTAAACTGATTTTGATAAAATTTCGTAACTATGTGTAATGTGGCCCAACTTAAAAGATAGGATCCCGAAGCCGGGAGCGGGTCACTAGTGATACAATATATTGTCGCACAAATACAACGCTTCCTGCTCCGACGTAAGAGTCTTGATAGGAGCCAATAAACGTCCCAAATGAAAGCTGTTAAAAGTACGGTGACATTGTGAAATTGATGACTGCCATAATATTTTTAATGTATACCCACAACTGCTCGCATTGCTTTCCCACTATAACGAAATATATTATTGACGCGAGAATGCTTTGTCCGATAGATTTTATTAGATTTTTAAAGCAATAAAATATTGTCTTATCAATTGTAGAATCGTTTAACTAAGAATAAGAATGGACTATAAAACTATAGTGTGTAAAAGATGCATTTTTAATTATAATAGATTGTGTAATTCAAACAAATGTTTGAAATTAGAAGAGCTTTTAGCAAAACTACAGCTTACAGCAACTACAGAGCTTTCAGAGCTTTACAGAAACCGAAAACGATAAGCAACTGCGCTGCAACAGCGATAACTTTAAACTTGCTCTAACGCTCTGTCTCAGATGTTCCGGAAAGATTCCCAGCAGGGCCAATTATGGAAATGCACTTTTCCAAATAAACAAATGATTTGATTTCGAACGAATATCGAGGAGCGAAAACCATTTCATCGTTAATAAGCAATCAAATTTCCAGACGGGCGAAGCCAAAGGGCACAGCTAGTGGTATGTGTAAAAACAGTTAAAACTGAATGTGAATCAACTCTGCTCTTTGATTATATGAAAAAATAATCGACCATAATTGATACAGAAACAGCTTCACCTCGACTGACTCGAATAGAAACATTCTTATTTTTACGAGCGATAAAATTTTTATATCATCCGATATGTTGATCGTGTAGTAATTTTAATTGCGACCCACCACGTATTAATACGTGTTTTATGTCTGTTTTAGTCGCATTGTCGCTCGTCTGCGGACGCCTAAATGTTTATTGTCGCTCATTCGGTTTTATGGCGATTAGCTCGATCTCGAATTAATTAATCGAACAACAGTTTGTACTTTTCGATTCTACTTAACAATCAAGGCACTACATGTTACGTGTTCCTCACAATGATTCCAATTAACTTGCAAACGGTAAACATAGGGCACGCGCCGGCCCCGGTCAGCTGTCGAGAGGCCGACTTCCTCTGATCTTTGACTCACTCAATTGACTGCATCTGCTCACTGTCTTGGACCGCTTGATACACTCGGTCACATAAGCCGGATCCCCTGCGAGACCAATCCGAGCTAGTCTTGCGGGGACCGCGGAAGCTCAGTTTACTCTGGTTCTTTTAATATCTCACACAAAGTTATCTGCGCAACTGACTACAAGGCACAATGAGTTGATCCAGTAAAGCAATTGTTTGTAGGACCGCAAAGAGACATTTGCTAGGAATGAGTGAATCCGTATGTCTTGAGGCGATGAAATGGATTGAAGTGGTTCGCGATCAACTATGTGCTTCCGTCGCATCAGCTGTCCAAGACAAACATTACAATCATTTAAATGCCAATTAGTGAATAAGGATGAAAACCAATCTTAAGAAGATCTATTCAAATTTGTAGGCTCATGTCATATTAGGCATTTATTTACATTACTATTATTTTTTGGTTCAAGTTTTGTTTTTGCCACAAAAAGTAAAAATGTCGTTCTCCAAGGTCCCATTTATCTCTATACTTACCGAAATTAATCAAAATTAATTAGACGGTTTAGTGCGTGAATATTTAACAGACAGATACGCATGTACTTATCTATATTAATATTTTTCAATGTATTTTTGTTTGCAATGAATAAAATCAAAAACCACTGGACCGATTTTAAAAATTTGTTTACCCATAGAAACCTACATTTTCGCTACAACTATAGCTTATTATAGTACTTCAAAAAAATACGCGCTTTCGTTCTCTTTATAATATTATATCATTAAGTATAATATAATTAAGTGTAATAATATTAGATATTTATGCCAAACAAATATTAGGTACCCGGTCTATTAATTCTATTTTATTTTTCATTAATCTGCAATATAATAGACTACTTTTGCATGTAATAAATTAAAAAAACTTTTATAGGCTAAGTACATTCTTATCTTCTGTTATGCCATAATAGAGTCCTTCTTTTTGTAACATTGCTCTTTGTTTGATTGAGCAGAAATAATGTGTCAGAATAGAGACTGTCACGCGACAAATATTATTTTAGTAAACATGATAACTTAAATTTACAAGACGGATGCCACAATATACCATCATCTCAAAATGACAAAGCAAGTGAATTTTTCTGTAAGCAAAAATCCGAGTCCCATACCTGGAGGTGGTGGTAAAAGGAAATCACGTATGTCTGCTTTATGTAGCAATGAAGATTTGCAGCACATAGTTCAGGACAGCGAAAGAGCCAGACTTATCAATTATCTGATTCAACCAGAAGAAATCAGAAAATTCAATTCATTTTTCTACGAAAAAGGAAATCGGAAGCCAAATGTCTTAACCGCTTCTGGAGTTTCTGAGTCCCAGTTTGAATTCTTGCCGAAGCCTATTGTGTCGACTTATCCTCTGGAGTCTGAATTTCGATTGAGCACTATTGTCGATAATGATTCCCATGGAAAGATAGACCCGAAACCACATTGCAGATGTGAAACTTATTGCAATATTTCTGATTGTACGTGCAAAGAATATGGGAAGAATTGTTTGAATAGATCACAAACGAACATCCTGACTTATTGTGATAGATATACAAACACACCTCGATTGAAACATGCAAGTTGTGGGAGCTGTATTCCTGTACCAGATTACATCTACAATACAGTTGCCGCAAAACAGGATTATAGAGATAACTACAAAGAATACACTACACAATCTATACTCAAGAAGCCACGTAGTTTTGAAAAAGGTAACTATCACGATCAAAATTTGTATGAACCAGAAGAAGCGGTTAGAGATACTGACATTCATGAGGAATATCAACCAACAAAGACAAAGCTACGATCTTGTTTTAAACGAAATTCCGACGCAATATATGATACATGTTTACCGTGTGACACAGATTTTAAAAAGAAAACCCTATACAACGAAGGTATAAGCGACCACGTAGCTCAAAGTTATAACAATGCAAAATTAGCTCAATCATATCAAAGTGTGCCTATTAGAGACTGTAAATCCAGAACTAGTAACTTAAACGAAATGCCCCAAAACTGGATACCATTTTCTTATAAAATAGTTTCAAAGTATCATAGCAATTGTAAAGAAAATAACACAAGACATTTTAATGTGAAAGCCATGACGTCAAAACAAAAGTACTTGGACTCTGAAGAATCCAGTTGCACGACAATTCCCAGATTGCCGAGAAAAGTTTTATGCTCAATGAGAGATATTGACCACTATGTAACAAAGAAAAAGTCAAAAATTTTAATTTCGTCTCAGAAATGTTGCGTTGAAAAAAAGAAGAAAAAACATTGGTTATGACGAATCCTTGTACAGCTGTTGTTCTGCTTTAAAGTGTATTACAAATTTTAATTTTCTATTGTACTTGTTTCTAATCCTTTCATTATTATTTTTTTGTTATTAAAAAACAATAATTATCAATTGATGGTGATTTCTTCATTATAATAAATTCCTGTTTGTAACAATTTTGTACAATTATGAAGTGTTAGAATCGATCTTCTCATTAACCTTTATGAGCCTCTTTCTTGGGCAATATTAGGGGTCAGAGTATCATATAAGACAAGTGATCACCAACAACGCCAGAACTCTCCCAGAGCAATCTCTACCCAAATACTATTTAATTAGAGTCATATACACTTGAAACTGTGTGTCCACTTATTTCTTTTAAACTTGTTCAGAATTTCATGCAGTTTTTCATTAATTCATTCATTTATTCATCATTAAAGAATTTCCCTAAATGTGACTGAAGTCTCAACAATTTCCATGCGATTAAGTATACATAGCTTACTCTTGTGAAACTTTAAAATTACCTTAAACAAATAGAGATGTAGATTAAAACTGCAATAAATATGCTATTTAAGAGACATTCAAATGGTTTATATATTTAAACCCGTTGTAATTACATGCGAAATTACGTATTGCAAAATGCGAAATCGTTAAAAACTAACTTTATGAATATTAATACAATTTGTTAATTATATTACATGAAAATTATGACGACAAATAAAATGGACAAAAAACCCTATAACGTACGAATATGATGAGTGACGGCAGTGGATCTGGGGCCGGGGCACACCGGTGAACCCCCAGGGTGTGCGGTTATAAACAATAGTATTTTTTTTTTCAAGGCAGGTGTAACATGGCATTAGAATGTTATAATATTAATGTTTTATTTTGGCAAGTGAAGACACGGCCAGAGGTATGTGGAATTAATGTTGTGGTACAAGTTATGGGAAAACTTGGGAATAGTTGGTAGGCAAATAGATCTTCTATATTACTATAGTTACAGTGAATGAGTAGGCGATATTTAAAAGTTATCCCATCCGTTATCCTGTACGACAATCCTAGAAAACTGAAGCTTTTTAACTAGATTTTTAACTGATTTTTAACAATTTTAAGTAGTCTTAAGTCGATTGACTACTTAAAATTGCAAGTTAAAAAAATTCAAAAAAGGTAAGAAAACTACCAATTCCTTAATTAGGTATGAATCACGATTTTTCAAATATTGATTACTAGCTATTGCATTGACTTCTGACTTCGTTGACGTTGCTATATTAATGTTATGAGTCGCTAGTAAAATATCGCTCGCTCTTGTGACTTAGGCCAACGTTAGGCGTGACCCTTGAATGCCAGCGGGGGTTCGGGGTCCATGAAGTCTCTGATCATCAATTATTCGAGCCGACTGCTCGCTTATGCGGTTCCCTCTTCGGCACACGGTCATAATCCGTCAACAGGTGCCTGATGAATGTACACAATTTAATTAAAAAATTAGTAATAAAAATATCTAAACCCATCGACCCTCAATACTTAGGATTATTCTGTGCCTTATACTTAAAGGATGGGAGGATGGCCAATGATTCACTAAACTTGGTCAAAGAATACACTTCTAAAATAAAGTCAAATGCCAATTATATAAATTACCATTATACAACAAAAAAGAATTAAGTTTTAAAATTGCAGGCGTCCCTCAAAATAATTTTATTGTCAGACATGAGAAAATTTAATGGATAAAACAATAATATATTTGAAAATAGAAGTGTATTAGCGAAATGATCCATATTTCTCTGTGATTTATTGTGTGTAGTTGGCGAAGAGTGTTCTGTGCGCCTGCGCCGATAGGATGCCGACTGTCGGCCGTAGATCGTGATTAGGCGCGCGCGCAGCGTGAACCAGCCCACGAGATCAACAAATTGAGATGTCTGTAATTATTTAACCCGCGATCATTAGTCGAAGACGGTACAATTTACTCTCTTTATTAAATTATTTTTTTCATAGTAAGCTGTTCTTTTAATTTGCTAGTGCTTTAGGTTGGATTTTTTTCCAAAATCCATTCAATGGTTAAGAACTTGAATAAATAAAATCAGCTGACAACAATATTTTAAAACTAAAATAATAAATATGTAAAAAGAATTATATTTTGTTCTTATTATTCTTCTACTCCGTGTTATTAGGTATTAAACTAAAAAAATGAAAATATTTTAGTAATGTTTCGGCTAAATTTTTGAAAAATATCCACACAATGTTGAAATTTTCCTATTAATTGTAATACACATGTTGCTACCTACCAGAAGATTTCGTTCTTTTATAGCTGCTATAATAGAGATAATTATTACTTATCATTAACTTCACATTAAACAACGATTACTTAACTTTTGTGCGTATGATGAGTGTTTATGTGTATATTGAGTGTGCGTGCGTGCGTGTGTGTGGGTGTGTGTGTGTGTAGAAATCTGTGCGAATTTTGTATTTGGTTGCAAATCTGGTACAGGCAGGCCGTTGCTGTAATACAATGTGTTGAATGGCTTCAACAAACAAATATGGTAACGAGACGGGAACTCTGCATCAGGGAATTTCACCAACTACAAGTAAAGTGTTGATTAGTTACTTTTAGAAATAATTTTATGTTTTATTAAATTATGCACCCGGTTTAGTGCATCCTTCGATAGGCGAATTTATTTTATTATTTTCTTTTTAATGTTTGGGACTTTTATCGTACAAACAAAGGTATATCAGCTAAATTATTCCTGGTGACAGGTGACTTTAAATGACGGATAACCTATTTGACAGATGGTGAAAGAGGCCCTTATACCTACTAATAAACATTTATAATTAACTTTAATAATGTAATGACTTGATTATACGTATCTATATGAAAATGTATAAAGAATAGGTAATATGTTGTGTTTCAATAAATGAATAAGGGCTGACTGTCACTCATCGCTTGATGGTAGATGGCTACCTTTCTTAAGGTCACCGTGAGGAATCCCAGTGAGATTTCAATTAATTCAACCTCATTTTTGAAGACTCCCATGTCATTATAGGTTAGAAACTCTATAAGCAAGGAGTTTCTTTAGAATTATGACTACCTACTACATATTTTGAGTGTATGTAGTAATGCTGTAAGTTCTAACTCTTTGGTCGTCACGGTGTGATGGTCATAAATATTAGAACGCGGTGGTAAATTATGTTTTACAATTGTTTACATTACTGCTTAGTGGGACACAAAGGGTCATTGTCAAATTTTCTGTGCAACTAAACAAGAATAAATACAAAAGTTTAGATTTCAATGAGACACCATATTAAGACCGCAATGCAATGTTAAACTTTTTGTATTTTTCTCTCCTTACTCACTCTTTGAATGTTTTGAATCTTTGCTACATATGTTTTTAAAATTAGATACATATTTAAAAAAGTTTTTAAAATTTTACCTAATACGTTAAGAGATATAAAAGAGAAAAAGACCTCAATTACACAGACACAATATGAAATACCTTACACAAAAATACACACAAACATATCTGAACATATTATTTTGTGTATAGTTAGTTTGTAAAACATGAATAGATCTCGTTGTAAAATATTTACATTTTTACAATCAAAATTTTTCAATTTCTTTCTTTCTTAAATCCTGGAAATGGTTAAGGTACTTCAATAGGATGTTTGATAAATATACTTACTAAAATAATATTATCTAAAATTTGTTTATTGATAGTACTTGTCTGCTGGAAGAAAAAAAATTTGTAATTTATTAAAGATTTCTTATTTTGACAGTGTTTAAAGAACACAAATATAATATAATACAATTAAGTAATTAAACATTAAGGCTGGGTTGCACCATCTAACTTTAACTATAACCAACGCCGCAACTTGAGTTAAAATAACGGTTAGGCCGAAAATGAGTTGCACCAGTTAACAAATAATCATAACTGGTTTACTGGTGCAACTCATTTTCGGCCTAAAACTCATTTTCGGCCGAAAATGAGTGCGAATTAACTGAAGTTGCGACGTTGGTTATAGTTAAAGTAAGATGGTGCAACCCAGCCTAAATAAAGTATGAAATCTTGTTTCAACACGATTGTTTTTGAAGGACACACAAAAAGAGACGAATCAAAGGACTGACGCGTGACAGACAGACATCCTCACAAACGGTTGTTTTGGTTTGAAAATTTACAACTGCAATATTTTATGTAGTGTCCCATTTTTTTAAGCTTGTGACTTGTGTTTAGTTTCGTAGTTTTACGACTCTTCTGAATGGTCACAAAACAGCTTCAACGACAAAGCAATAATTCCAACACAATCGCTTCTTTAATATGTTTTGGTTAAACTTTATTGGCGTACGACTTTTTTTATTATTGCAACTTGACACTTATCTAAATTTATATTTTAATTCCCACTAAACTCAAAAATCAAGTTAAATTAGGTTCAAGTTGAATTTCTCATGTTAGTATTACAATAAGCTTGTAGACTTGAGTATATGTATTGTACTATTGAGTATATATATTGAGGTATATGTTGTACTCTAATGTTCCCCTCAGTTTGAGTGTCTTGACGATGGTCCATAAAGTGCATTCTACCTACTCGGGGGTATTTAAACCCAAATCCACTCAGTACCTACCTACCATGGGTCTTGACGTAGGTTTCCAATGTTTGAGTGATTAGGCTGCTGGTTACATCGTAAGTTTATAAAAAAAATGGTCCGATTAGCTCAGCTACAACTTGCTAGATATTACCTACATATTTTTTTATATGTGTATATGCGAAAAGAGACTAGGTACATCAATCAAGACGTACAGCAGAAAGCGATCAAATCGAACTGCTTTCACATTCCAAGAAGTGGAGTGGCAGCCGCATGGTGTCCACCCGAACTGCTGGTGGTTTATGTTCTAAATTTAAACAATTGTAAACAGGCATTACGACCTCCATTCACGAGAACTCTGCACACAATGCCTGCAAATACAAAGCATCTAATGACGCATTGCGAGTTATACAGTATGTTGCTAAACCTCTTTCGTTCTAATGTTTCAATACTGAGAAATGTGATACTCCATTTAGACAGGATGTTGAATGGTTTATCGTTTAAATTATTGGAATTTATTTACATTGTACAAAGCTCGTCAGATAATTAGGTATATTGGCGACATGGTGGTAGATGGCCACTGTCGTGTATATCACAAGCAACGCCACGGTGCAGCAAGTACACTACCGACCATAGACAGTGTGCCCTGTCACTACTTTCCAAATCCATTATCCATTAGGCATGTCATGTATATTTTTACATTTAGGCATAGTAACTTTGAATGAACCGCGGCTTTGCCTGTGATAAAATCTAGTCCATTTTTAAAATCCCTGCATTCCTAATATTCTACAAATCTGGTGAGTAAATTAATAAATATTAGAGATTACAAATGTGTAAATTTTTGGCACTACATTTTTTGCAACATACTGTATAAGAACAGTGCATAACGGAACAAGAAGGTCGACGGAGAGGTTCAGAAACCGCGCGGTAGCTCCCACCGCGCGTGATGGATCACCGGACTCTCCGGTTGTCTCGTCTCCCGTGCAAACAAATAGACTACTTTTCGCACAAAAAAATATCAGCGGGCGTCTTAAGACAATGCTCGTGGCGCGACTGGCGTGAAACGGAACGCAGCAGGCGTGCCAACTGCACAATGACAAACGGGGAAATTCAGGGAACTCGCTCGCAATGAAACATTGGTTTCTTGTTTACATTTGTTCAGTTAGCCGTAATAACAACAGCGACAACAATTTATGTCACTTCTACGCAATGCCAGCTACAATAACTTGTTGCTTATTATTTATTATTTCAAACAACTATCCATTAGGAATCTGTTTTGTTAATAAAATACAAAATAATATGGTTGAATTAGTATGAACCCATGCGAGATCTAATTTTTAAAACAATATTTAAATTTGTTTAGATTCTATTTCTGTTAATCAGTTTTGATAAAATCTAAACTTAGTTATCATATTATAATATTTGTAGACTAGCTTTAGTAAACGAAAAATTTAAATTTCCATGAAAAATTTAAAGGTAGTCCTACTAATATAATTAATGTGAAAGTCTGTGAGTATGGATGTATGGAAGGGTTGGTCTCAGACGGTCTAGCTAGTAATTTGACTAGTTGTAATTTTGCCTTAATTTTGCTTACCTACATCGCAATATGGCTACCACGTAATAGTTACGTCAAAAACTAAAAGCGACTAAAACGCATAACACCCTAGGCTAAAATTCTGTAAAACTATCTCTAACAGGACATATAACTAAATAAATATACCTACTCATCTGTGTTTTTTATCACAATTACTGCTTTCAAATGTATAAAAAGAAAACAAATCTAAGAAATCTGATAGGTACGTATCCTTTCTTAACATACCATACAGTATACACAATAAGTATTAATGCATATTGTTACCTACGTTTAGTGTTCAAAGGTGACACAACTGTTACCTACAAATTACATTCCCGGAGCAACTATAGTTTATCAATGCGTCGCACAAAGGCTTCGAGATTCTTTGGAATTGTCGTCCACAACAAAAGCTCTAGAAGCGTGTAATGCTCGCAATAAAACAATAAACCACCCACGGGAGAAGCACAAAACACTGTCAAATGATCAATGGTTGTTCTGTGGTAGAAAGAACACCTAAACGAAAATTCTTTTTACTGTAAACTAGCTACACGCTCCCGGCTTCGCCTGGGTTCAAAATAAAAACTATTCTGTCTTTTAAGTTGGACTAAATTACACATAGTTACGAAGTTTTATCAAAATCAAGTTTTATCAAATCAAAGTTTTAGGAGTTCATTAAAGTCAAACAACGTGACACGAAATTTTTATATTATGTATATAAAGAAAGATATTGGCAGACAATCTGACGGTCAACTTGATGGCCTACCGTCACCTAACTCCAAGGGGATGCACCGTAGCGATATTGCAGGAATTTATTTACAGTTTACTTGAAAAACCATTGTAAATGGACAGATTTCAGAAAGAAGGTTGTTGCGAAGATAAATAATAAAAAGGTTACTCATCCGAACTGTGCGCAGGCGCAGAGGCACATTATCCAAGTAATGCGGAAGACTGGATGAACTTGGGGAAACACCTCATCAGATCACTCACCATTTAATTGTACAGATGAAAGAACGCCCAAAGAGAGGCTATTTCTTCTAATAGTTTCTGACATAGCGACTTATTTCTGTAGAGGTACCTACCTAAACTATATAGATATTTGTATCTGACAGGTCTGATATTGATTCGTTAAAAGTTAAATGGAAGTGGACAAAGTAAATCACATTAAGTAGCGATTAAGTTAGTTTCGATAAAAATCGCCGTGACCGGCAACTAATGAACCGACAATAATCGGCCGATCCTTACCAACAGTTAAACAACACAACACATAATAATTTTGATGTATGATCGCAGATAAATCTATTTCGAGATGACATCTCTATCGCGCGCCTGAATCCTATGGGCGGCGGATCTGAGGCGCATTATTATTATTATTTTAATGTTATTATTCAAATTATTATAATCTCGGCAACCATATTTATAGCGTTCGAATAATCCTTTTTGATATGCCGCTTAATGGGGAAGGCGCGACGCACACAAACATACGCGAATTGATTTTATGTTATAAAAAGTGGCAGGCAGGTAGACGGTGGATCTAGTCTGCTATTGACTGGTCTTTTTGGAAAATTATATTAGAAGGAATATTATTATTAGAATATTTACATATAACTCCAGATCGTTAAGCAGAATCAAATCACTGTACTTACCTACGGAAATGAATATTATACTACTTCTGTGTTTATCTGAAATACTTAGGTAAAAATATAGAAATATAGTATTAAAGTGACTTATTATAATAGATTCCTCATTACTGAAAAAACTTAAGCAGGTGATTGTACTCTTATAAATAAGAAGATTCTTAAAAAATATCACAAATATCAACCTTCACCTTAGAACCTTCATGTTACAAGACTTCATGTGTACGTTTGCCCTTAATAGGTGTAAATGCCTTGTAAAATACGCGCGGGGATATATCGGCGACAATTTATTTAACTGTGGCTTCCCCTCCTCTCCCCCCTCACCCTTCGCTACCTGCGACATTAAATCCGCCTTTAACAACACACGATTAGGTATGTTTTCTTTCGAAGAACAAAGTAGGCTTTGTGCTGTACTAAATTAACACTTTGAATCTTATTGCGTAGTGAATAGGATGTATTTTGTTATGGACGGTGTGTATGGTGAGTTCCAAGCACCGTGCTGAGCCGAGATGATTGCAAATGTATGAATAATAACACGGTATGAAGTTGTACAGCTAATATGGTAGGCTCTGTGAAATCTTTATCTTCTTATAGGTGCACAACATTAAAAGATAATTCAATATTATAAAAAAGCAACAGTGCTTTCTTTCTTTAAAAAGAAGAGGAAAAATTTTGATTGTTTGTTTGTTTGAATTGAATAGGCTTCAAAATTACTGGACCGTATTGAAAAAAAAATAGTGAAAAATTCACTATTCTATTTTAGTAGGTATTTCAGGTTAGTAGGTATGTAGTAGTATTAGTAGGTATCCCGTAAATTTATTTATGGTGAAAAAGAGACACTAACCAGATGTCACGGGCATTTGTAAAAAGCAATAATTATATCTACTCAATATAATATATATATAGCATTCTTGAGTCGCCCTTAAAATAAAAGTTAAATAAAAAAGTGCTAGAAAAATAATGTAAATTCAGTTTGTTACACAGTAGCCGGATGACTTACATCTGTAACTGATATTGCTACAGCTTTGAAAGCTAAGTTGCCTTCGAATCTGTTTTTTGTGAAGACAGTAGCAAGACAAAACACACTTCTGTAAACATTCCTCTTCGTTTCGACGTGTATTGTGTTACCTAATAAGCAAAAGCAACATGTGCATCTCTTTTCTTGACGACACATATTATTTTAAATCTCTCAGATTACAAGATACTACTACATACTACGAATAAATAATACACTACATACTAATGATACAGACTAATTAATAAATAAAATAAAATAAAATAAAAATAAAAAAGCCTTTATTTGACCAAGCTACAAGCTGCATGTTCATCTTAGTTTCTAGACTAATTACTAATTGCTATGTAAACAAACTTAAAAATTCCTAACAATTTAATACTAAATGATTTATTTCTAGAAATCTTAATCCCCAGATTGGGTAAAGGCCAAGGCCAAGGCCAAAGATGACCACTTCTGTCTATTCTGCGCTATTTACCACCAATTTGAGCCAGCGACTTTAAACTGACTAATAAATAGTGTTTATTAGGTATATCAAAACACCTCAGCAGTCAGCACGCAAGTAAATTTCTTCTTCTTCCAACTTTACGCTTTTTTATTATACTTAATATCTTACTCATAATATATCTCATAAATTGATCTTATTTTAAATGAAAGGGTGATTTAGAAAAATTGACTAGTTATTTTATTTTAATTCTAACTTTTCTTTATAAAATATAATACTTTATTAAAATATTATTCCGTCAACCATGCCTTGCTCGTATATAGTACTATTATATAGTACCAACCTATTATAGGCTACGGTAGCCAAGTGGACCGTTAGGCTGTCTATCCACCTTACCATAAATAAAAATAAAAGAGTGTCGCAATTTTCAAGATCTTATTCTGAGCGATATTTGTATGAACTTATGTTATAAAGTTATAATAATATATTATTGGCTTTAAAGAAGGAATAAATTTCAATCATGTATGCTTCCAAATTATAGAATGCGTAGAATATGAGCCCAAAGATTCAAAAAAAAATATTTTGAGTTGGCAGCCTCGTATCGGTGGCGTATTTACGCCACCGTTTTGTTTGGTGCCTTAATTTCTGAATTTCATGTTAGATAAAACGCCTCAATGCCTACTCAGACATTATCTTAATCTGTGTAGTGTATAAATACCTAAATTTTATTTTGTTTCTCGCGTTGACACTTGCACCTTGCACATGGCCTCTTATTAGCGAGCAGTGATGCGAAAATAAGTTGAGACGCACCTTTCGCGAAGGTGCCATCGAATGACATGTCCATTTTTGCGATTCCCACGTTGTTAAATAAGAAGTTGTTACGGAGTCGACGGCGCGGAATAATCTGATCAACTTTCTGACACTTCCACTTGTGTCCATTGTTCAATCCTTACTCAGAATTTCGTCCCGTTGTGAACGCATTTATTAGACTGCAGAGTGTGATATGGTTCCGTTTCACTACCTACCCCATTGTCGATTCTATGCACACATTATGCTTAATGCACAAGAGGTGTTACTTATATAAACCTTTGTAATCCTCATATAAGTAGGCACCTTTATAAACCTTTGGTTTAATTCAGATATGCTTATTTATGCCTAATAACTTCATCCGCATAAAATGTTTTAGTCAGGTAATAATGCTACTGCTTGAGCATTGTATTGAGTACTTAGTTGAGAAGCATATAAATACCTAAATTTCCTGATCTAATGCTTACAAAAAATAACAAACCTTATAGGTAGTTGTTACACCTGGACAGTCGTTATTAGGACTACCTAATATAATTCAGGTAGGTACAATGAAATACATATAAGGAAGGGCTTAGCCCCACTACTCCCCAGCCAGGTATGTAGTTCTATGTTAGGGTAATATAGAAAAGTTATAGGAAAAGTTTTCAGCTTGTCTCAAATTCAAATACCTACCTACCCGGAAAAATCTACCATCTCTAGGGCCAAAGGTAGTTTATATCAAGTTAAATCATACTTGGTGTAGGTAATAAATGGAGCCCCGGAGTAACGACTGGTCTCCGTGTATAGGTAACAATTATTAAGGTAACTAGTGTTTTTGCCCGCGACTTCGTTTGCGTCCGATCCTACCAAACCAAACTTTACATGAACACCCGCTGCACTAATCTGAAGATTGTCTAAAAGTTTCATCAAAATCGGTTCAGGGGTTTTGGAGTCTATAGGAGACATACGGGGACATACCTACATACACACATTGACTTTTATATAATATAGAATAGAAAGATGCGACAGTTTATTTATTAGGTACTTGTTCATACCAAAAAACCTATACATAATTATGTATAATATTGAATAATTAAAAATATTACTTTAAAAGAGGTATAGGTAAATTGGTACTAAAACAGACAGAAATTCAATACGAATTATCTATCGATGTTGATGTATAATAGATATGAATTTTGCAAATAACACTCGCGACATCTGTTGCGCAGTAGCATAAAAAACGGTGGCGCCATCTTTTGTGTCATAGCGTTATTATATTTTAAAACGAACAATAGATGGCAGTGACAACTGCCCCGTGTTCGAATTTCAAAACTATTTGCCACAATATAGGCATTAAAAATACAGACATGCGACAACAGATGGCGCTAAATAATTTTCATTATTATTTAAGAAACTTTATTGATAGAAAAAGAAATAATAGTCAAAAGACCTTTTACTAGATATTCAATTTTTTGTTTCCATTTAGTCTAGACCTTGATATCTCAGAAATGTCATGTTTCTTTACGTTTTGCTTATGACCATATGACCAACAAACTGAAAATCTAAGTTTAAACTATTTTTGTGTAGGTAACCGAAATAAAATACAGACAATAATTTTTGTAAATGTGTAATAGGCTCTAACAATTAATTTTATACACTTTCTTACTAATTCAATTTTCATTTAGGAATATCAATATTTTTTATGAAACTTTTATTATTTTCAATCGTAAAAACTTACATTACATGTCCAACAGTAAAAGTATTTATTACATTTCAAAATTGTTGCTCGAAACGAGACCAAACGCAGTTCTTTTTCAAATAGTCGATTTACATACAAACTGACAGTTTCAAGTTGTTAACATTTCAAACCTTTTTTTTTTCTGAAGCAAGACTCGTTGAAAATACTTGACGTTGGTTCCGTCACTAAAAATAAAACGTAAGTAAAATGAAATTAAGTACACTGGACCGCAAAGAAAAAGGGTCGGTTAGAAAATCTTCAATACCTTCAATAGTACCTGACCTAGCTTTTACGAAGTAAAAACTAAATTAAATTTCATTTTTATTTAAGCACATTAAAATATTCTTTAATTTAGTCTTTATTTCATAAAGCTAGGTCAGGTAATTTTGAAGATATTGAAGATTTTCTAACCGACCCTTTTTCTTTGTGGCCCAGCATATTAGATTATTTTAGACAAACACATTTAAACTGAAGCTTAGTCTTGATAGCTACATACAAATTCAAAAGTGTATTGATACAGTATTGATACCAGTGTTTATATAAATGGCACTTAAATTTACAATGTACATCTTAAAATTTAATTTAAAACACTTGAAATTATGTCTCAATTACATAACTCGTTAAAATCATATTCAGGCTTTAAAAAATAAAAGGATCCCTTTTGCACAAGTGACTCACTTCGATGGACTATTTTCTGTCATCCATTCAAAGTTACAAACTGAAAAGTAATGCAATGACGCTTTTAGCGCCATCTATTGTCACATTTCTGTAACTTCTTAGCTGGGGAATACCCATAATGATTTATTATGGACCAGATTCTAATTATTATAGACTTTTAAATTCTCAATTTCTATGACCATATTTAGAATTATTTTAAAAAACTTTTTTTCATTTATAATCTCATCTCAGGACAATATCTTATCCCAAGTTTACTTTACACAAAAAAAAAATATAGATACAAATTACAATACATTTTTACAACATAGTCAATGAGGTGTAATATTAATTGTCATGTATAATACAGCTAATTAATTTATCATACAAAACTTAATAAATAGGAATTACATACATCACATTAATCAAATCCTGGATAGAATATTGCCAATTGCATTTCACTACTGACTAACATTGCTCTAAGAATTATCACAAATTTATTTTGACTACACCAAAAAATACATCAAACTTTTTTTAAAAATATTAATTTTTTTATAAGTACAAATGCTTTTTTTATTTTAAATGCATGTTTACCAAAAAGATATGCACTTTAATAATAAACTATGCCGATTATGTAAAGCAAAATACAGCTTTTTTTTATTAAGTAGTCTTATTCTGTAACGTCGACATGTTTTTGGGAGGATTTATAATAGTCCGGGAAAATATATTAATTAATATGAAAATTAGAATCCCTCTGGGGCCATTTTTGAAATAAAATTACTATAATACATGCAATATCGATAGGTGACAGAAATTTTCGATTCCACCCTGTAGAAGGGGTGAAAAAATAAATAAAAACAAGGGTTCTTTTCAAATTATACAAACATGGTAAAAGAGTTTGTATTGTAATTTTACATAAATTGTAACTTGTTCATATTACATTACTTTTTTGCTAAAATTAAAATTAAGAGAGATGGGAGGTTAGAAGTTAGTAATCTTTTGAAAAAATCACAGTAAGCCAAGAACATCTTCTAACTTTCCTAATTTTTATTTTAGCAAAAAAAAAATGGTATAAATAATGTAAAATAAAACTCTCTACAATATTTATCTGAAACATTTTCTAACTTTTATTTTTTTAATTTGTAAAATACAAAAAAAAATTAAAACAACGTTTTTGTATAATTAAAAAAAGAAACACCTGTTTTTATTTATTTTTTTACCACTATAGGTGGAATCAAAAATTTCAAAATGTCATGTAAAAAGTGTCCCCGAGTGACTCAAATTTTCTTTTGTTAGTAAATTTTCCTGGAAAAATTTTTCCAACTAAATAAGGAATTATGAAAAAGCAATTATATAATTGTTATTTAAATATAAATAATATAAAAATGGTTTATCAATTTTAAATTCTATACAATTCAATTTTGCTTCATTTTGTTAAATACACTTAAAAGTAATGCAATATTATCGGAGAATCTAAATTTAATTTTTACATTTTTTTCAAAAAAAAAAATTTACTAACCAATTTAAAACTACAATGACTTGTGCAAAAGGGTTTTTTGAGAAGCAAATTGCAGTCAACAATCATCGCACAAATTTAATTTGTGTTACATACATACAAACAAACAAACAAATATATAATATAATCAACATTACATTACAATAAATACAAATTATTCAAAGTCATCATCAGTGTGATCAATTTCATTGTATCATATATATAAGTAAGTATTTACAAAGATTTAAATAATTAAAAAAAATTATGTAGTTCTTCCAACACTACTTTATGTTTGTAGTCTGGCCATAAAAAACTACATCGCGACTACATATTATTATTAACTTTAGCAAAATGTGTCTCATTCACTTTATTTATTATTAAATCTCATGTGATTTTTTTACAAGCAAAATCACCATTTCTCTAATTTGCAACTGATTTATTTAAAATTTATAATAGTTAACTAATTTGATTTTAAAAATAATACAGATATAATAATTTTGATGTAAACAGAAAATAAAAGGAATAATTTTATACTTGACCAGAAGCAAAGTATAAAAACACATAAAAATAATAATTTATTCAAAGAATTTCTGAAGCTTTAGAGGCTTATCGTCATCACTGTCAGAGAAACATGCGGAAAATCCACTTTTATCTCGCACTGAGGTCCTTCGGGTGGATTTATCCACGTTTCTCTTGGAACGTGTACACTTTCTGGGAGACACGCGTTTCTTGGTCGGGCTTTCCGTGCCGGGGCGAGCTACGTTCATGGATACGGAGGAGCTCACCGGCTCTGTCGAATTGCTGATTACCAACACCGAGTTTTCCGGCACACACAACGACAACCCTAAACTTCTGCCGCTCCTCGTCTTGCTGGTAAATGTTTCTTCCGGATTCTCTTTGCGCTCAGAATTGTTGTTAACATTGTTATTTTTGTTCGACTTTTTTTTGAGTGACAAATTCACAGTTGAATTATTTAAAACCTGTTCAGAGACATTTTTGGTACGTTTCGGATACCTAGACGTTGTACAAGTCTGGACGGGGGTTACGACACTGGGTTTCTTGTCATTGTCCGTTTTAAACTTGACACCTTCCTTACTTTTCGAACTTTTATTGATAAATTTCATAGCGGATGTGTTCTTGTGAACTCTGGTATCGTTATCCGTGTCCTCAACTGTTACCACATCGATTATACGCTGCGACGAGTCACTGCTACAGTTTAGAGCAGTTTTAGACAAGCCAGGGTTGGTAGGTTTGTTGACACACACGACCATAGCATTATCTACCTCATCCCCCATCTTAATCCCTTTCACAAAACTATGGTTCCCTTTGCTCCTTAACTTCCTGGTTGATTTTGTCACTTGAACTTTTGTAGATCTTATGTAGTTTGCGGTAAAACCGGATACGTCACTTAAATCTTCAAATTGACCGTTACACTTTGCACCATTATTTACTTTTTCGCAAGTGTTTAAACTCAATTTGCTGAGTCTATTTTCAGGTGCCTTTTCTGAATTATTTTTTGATTCATCTATTGCCTTTTTCTCAGCTTTTTTCGGGGTGGATGGGTTTTTGCCGTTGATTGTACAATTGTTAACTTTAAAGGAACTATTATACTGACTGCTGTCGTTGAGGTCTTTCGGAGATTTCCGTAAGTTTCTTCTCAATCTTGTTGTTTCTCTAGGTGTAGATGTAACAATTTTATTATTTTTATTTACTGCTGCCCGACTGTTCTTTTGCAGTTTTAATCTTTTTCTTTTATTTCTCATTGAAGATTTCTTTATATTGTCATCCTCATTGGAGCCAATTGTTTCAGACTTGCCGCTACTCAACAATTCCTTATCGTTTTGTTGCTTCGAAACATCAAAGTAGACATTTTGTACCTTTTCAGAGACAGAGTTATCTTCGAGGATTGTTAACTTTCTTTTCTTTTTCTTTTTGGGTGATGTAACATTATCAAGAACGCTAGAAGGGATTTTCTGTTCTGTTTTAGAGCATTGTGCCGCTCCCAGTTGCTGCTTCTTAGCGACGATGTCGTACTGAAGCAGGCACGGTGCCCGTTTAGTGTAAATCCAATAAGTTATTTCATCCATGGTGCTCATAAAGGGAAGATCGAGTCCAGGGGGTCCCGAGGGGTGACTGTCGGTTGGCGGTTGAGATGAGACCAGATCGAGGTGAACTTCCCTGTCACGAACTGCGCCAGGCACTGAAGAGGCGAAGCCCAACATGTCGCGCCCGTCAACATTTCAGCAGTCCTGTCCGACAGAGTTCCATATTGCCCTCGATGCCGCCTCAACAGAATCTCTTCCATTTTCCGTATATTCTTCACATTTCTTGCATCTGAAAGTATGACGCGCCATTCATACAATAAAGTATAGGACATCTTATTTGAGGTACGTTTTAGAGATGACACTGAAGTTTAAATACTTACGTATTAATGAGCCTTTTTCTTACACTGGAAGCTTCAAGCGAATTTCACGATAACTAACTAATGGTTAAGGAAAATACTTTTTTTGGTACGAATAGGAACGTAAATTTTAGCGGCGTACAGGCCGTTGGATTTATTAGTGAAAACGATTGAAAACCGTCGCAATTACACTGAACACACTACAAATTTATAAGTGTTTAAATTATGAACAATCAATAAAAAAGAGGCTGTTTATTAATGTATGTAATAGTTCAATTAAAAGAATTTAAAATACAAAATATTTTTTACTGCCTGACGCAGACACACAGCGCAAAACATCACAATCTTTGTCTTTACATTACAAAGATGGCGTGTGCCGTGCATAGAGTAACTTATAATATATACGGAAATAGAGACTTATCTTGGCTGTCTAAACGGGTAACAGCTTTGTGACGCCATCTGTATATTGTGTCCAGAACTAACACGTATGCGTCACAGAATAGGGTGGTAGTTATTTCATTATTTATTAATTGTCCTATAACAAATATGGGAATAATGCAATGAAACAAGTAGTAAAATTTAAAATTTATTTATTTCTTACTTTTAGGAATAATAATGCGATTCTTTGTTATGGTGTTTATTCTTTGAACTTCTTCACATCTATATCATCAGGATACCAATACATTAACAGAACAAAAAGCACATAGACATCCTATATTCAGTTAATATCCATAGTACAAGATACGGCCGTAAGAATATGTACCAATCGAGGATTAAATAAACACTTTTTTGTCGGAGCGGAGCCCGATATGTCCACAAAAATAATAAGAGTTCTATCTCAATTTGTGCACTACACCATCACTACACTACACTATCGAACCAAACCGGAGGAGCAGAACTCAACTCAACGGACGAAAAACCAACACAAAACACGGAAAAATATGCAAATTGCAGTAAAATTGGGACAAGAAAAACGACGCGTACGCTGTTCTTTAAACAGACATTTTGTTAGTCATGTTAGTGTTGCTAGTACAAGAACTATAATATATACCCAGCATGTACGGAAAAAAAATCACTATATTAGATTAAAACACAAGTATTCTAAATCAAATACGACAAAACCATGAAGCTATCTTTATCTATAGCTTCATGCATAAAACAATACCGAAACGGTACCATAAATATAAAATAGGTAATCGAAAGTATAAAATTTAATATTACAATAGGCTATTATTGTTAACAACACGATGTTTTTTATTTTAAATAAATAAAAAACGACTCCAGCACAGAATTGGACCGGCGCATTATGAAAAAGAAAGTAATGACTATTCTACCAAAATTTACCAATTTTATTGGTAAGTTTTATCATACGTTATATAGCAATTATAAATTATTCATAAAAAGCGACATCTACCTGATCATGCTCGAACTTAAATTATCTTAATTTAATAAAGCTGAAAGTGCTGCAATCTATTAATTGAATCTTGAACGATTTTTTGTTACACTACATCGTGTTCTAAGATAGTAGGCTCTGGTGCCGTGTACCACAGAAGACCACCTAAATGGTATTGGTATGCAAACCACAGACAGATAATAATTAATGAAGAGTAAGCTTAACCTATAGAATCTACAATCTAAAAAGGAACTTAATTATATTTATTAACTAAGAGAACGTGAAATTAAGGAGAAAATAAGTCATAGCGTTGATCGATATTCATAGTACATCATAAATATAAAAGTAGCTTCGTCTCTCTGTCTGTAACCGACAGCTAACTTTGAAGGTTACCGATCATCATTTAATTCATTAAATTGTGCACAAACTTTGTCGGAGATACAGGAAAGGATTTCGGATAGCTCTCATGCAGAAAAAATACTGTGATATACCTAGATGTTTTATTGCAAACTACGGATGTCTTTCTCTACTATGCTAATTTGCTTGTTGTAGTACAATTTCTCTCTTTTTAATTTTGAATTGTTCTTTCTAATTTCGATTTGAACTTTTCTTAGGATTTTTACCACAACCCACAATTACTCTATGGTTTATTTCAGTACCTAGAGCAAAAAAATCGTTTGACAAAGCAAAGTCGTTGACAATGACATAACAGACACCATTTTCCATTCCATGTTTTTTCGAGAATTTCGCGCGCTGTTTTGCTAATAATGTCATATTTATTGTGTTTATGTTGTTTATTTTTTTCCGCGCTGCCTAAGTCGATACTATTATATGTAAATCCCAGTTAAAACAGAAGAAAGGAAACAAATGGAATATTTAAATGTATTTTGAGAATTAAGGCAAGGAAATTGATGTTTCCGACAGGCCAGGACATTGTGTGTAGCCCTGTGTAGCATACCTACAGTAATAAGTATTGTGACAAAGGAAACTAGTTTCTAACTCTAAAATAAATGCTGTTATTGTAGTTGAGGCGTTTCAATGTGTTTTAAATTGAAAACACGGTAACGGATCACAAATCACAATGAATCTCGTCCAACACTTGATTGACCGGCAACTTGGCACATGTAAGTAAACGAACGCAACCTAGTTATTTATTGAGATAATCTCATTATTAATCAAAAGAAATAAACCCAAAACCCGAAAGTAATTTCTTTAAATTCTTTCGGAGCCTATAAAATCTAAGGATTACTTCAAAATTTTATTGATCACAACATATATTTGTGATCTCAGAACGAATTTAAAGTCTACATAATATTTTACTTGCTTGCAAAGGTTTTTGTATGTCACTATCGGAGCAGCCCATGAACTTCATGGCAACAGTAAGCACCCTATGCATATCATTGTCATCCTTTATCTCGGCCACAGGATGTCCTCTGCTGGATATAGGCCGCCCCCTCAACTTTATAATAGGACCGGTCAGAAGCAGTATAACCCTTATAAGATTGTGTGTCCACCTTTTGGGTGCACACTTGGTCTTGCAGATCCATGGCCTCCACTTGAAAACCTTCCAAGGCCGGCCTATGTGTATAATATAGCAGCAGTGCTCTTTCCTTGTGTACAATATTGAGAGTCTACTTATAGTTATTATTTACCTCTGATGGTCAATAATAAGTCTGATACTTGACTTACATATGGGGTAACATTATATGTACTGTTCTCATATGATTGCTTTATACTTCTTACTATTTAAAAATTGATGTCCATAATCCAACGGGTGATCCTGTGAAATTAAGGTAGCGATTGGTTACATTTTTTTTTTCTATTTAAGAATAAAAAACTAATGATGGTCTGCAATTTTTTGTTACTAATACAAAAGTCTGCAAGGCAGGTCTGCCTTGTGTCAAGTTTATTTATTTGCGTCTTCAAATCACTCGCTTTAAAGGTGAAGGAGATCACCTGTGTGTCCCACAAGACTGTCATACTTTATAGTCCAAGACTAACTGCGGAGAATTTCATTGGTTCCAGATTATCCGCTCAACTGCGATAATTTCCTGAAGCGACTGGTTGTTGGAGAATGGGAGTCCTTTTTTGGGCTGCAGTCGTCACATCTCTCGGATGGTTTCGATGAGCCCACCCCAATATTCGCCAGTCGGTTCTCAGAAGCACCCGGGTACGAGCATGTCATCGCCCTCGCTAATGAGGATGGCACAGTTGCTATTCAGGTACTTCATTACATTACTTTCTATTACTGCATCAGGCTCAGGTATACTACCTACCTTTTAAGCAAAGACAAAGATCTAATGCGTTTTTGACACCACCTGTCTATGTTTTTGTGATATATGTGATTTCTTATTTTATATCACTCTCTCAAATTCTATTTGATCGATTATGTATGTCTTATGATATTTTCAGTTTTGAATTATCCTTTGATTTGTTAATTTATTTTTTTCAGGACACAAGTAGAACGACCACAGTCAACTCCATAGAATGGTTTCAGAGCCACGACAACGCCGTCTTCGACCTCGCGTGGATGCCCGGGAGTAAAAAGTTCATCACGGTTTCCGGTAAATATTATTTTTTGCAATCGACATCACGGCGGATTAAGAGACAATTATTACAACGATCCGTATGACGAATTCCAGGGGACCACACGGCGTGTCTGTGGGACGTGGGGGAGAGCGCGCCGCGCAGGCTGCAGGTGTTCTCGAACCACAGCCGGTCGGTGAAGACGGCGGCGTTCAGGCCGGAGGAGCCGTCCGTGTTCGCCACCGGCGCGCGCGACGGCAACATTCTTCTGTGGGACGCGCGCGCCGGCAACAAGAAGCAGCTCGTGGTGCTGCAGCCCGAGCACTCTCTCGTGCACTGCCACGCGCAGCGCCACGGCAGCGGCAGACGAGCCCGCCTCGAGCGCGAGCGCCGCGTCGTCAGCATCACGGGCCTCGCCTTCCGCGACCGCGACGCGCTGCTCTCCTGCGGCGAGTGCGACGGCAGCGTCAAGCTCTGGGACCTGCGCAAGAGCTACAGCGCCAACGCCCGCGACCCGCTGCCCGCGCGCCGCCTGCCCTACGCCGGCTCCTCCACCAAGAACGGCTTCACCGACCTCCTCGTCGACCCCTCCCGCACGCACCTCTACGCCAGCTGCATGGACGGCGTCATCTACCGCTACTGCATCGCCAAGGAGGACGCGCGCCCCGAGCGCACCTACGTCGGTCACGAGACCGGCACCTTCTACGTCAAGATGAGCCTCAGCCCCGACGGCGCCTACCTCGTGAGCGGCAGCAGCGACACCTACGCCTACGTGTGGAACGTGCAGCGGCCGGAGCCGGTGGTGCGCCTGATGGGCCACTGGGCCGAGGTGACGTGCGTCGCTTGGTGCCAGAAGGGCGAGACGAAGATCGTGACGAGCGGCGACGACGCCACGCACAAGATCTGGCGCGTGGGGCCCGAGTGGCCCCACCCCACGCCCGATTGGCCCCGGCGCAAGGGCTGCGCCGAGGTGATGTCCCGAGTCGACCGCAAGTGTAGCACCCCTGACCCTCAGTGTAGCAACCCCGACACCGACGAGCCGGCGCCCAGCCCCGACAGAGTCTTCGGCGTCAAGAGGCGTCTTTTCGGCGGCCAACCGCCGCCGTCAAAAAAGCCGAGAACGGACTCCGCACCTAGCGAGAAAATAATCCCCACAGAGAGCTCGAACTCGTCAAAACCAGTACCAGTGAAAGTCTCTCCGAGTAAAGTGAGAGTGGTGTCGTTCGCGACGCCCACCAGCGACCTGCCGAACTTCGTGCTGACGGGCGAAGCGCCGCACCTCAAGTCGCCCCTTCGCAAGCGGAAGCGCGATTGGCTCACGCAGATGGGCCAACGGATCCCCGCAAAAGCGCAAAAGACGCCGCCCAAACCCCCGAAGACCGCCAAGAAGAGGCCAACGAGAACCAAACAGTTGCCCATTACACTGTTGATACGGAAACAGACCACCGGCAACGCTCAATAGACATTACGCTTAATGATACCAATGTGACGTGTAACATCACACTAACTTAATAAATAATTTTAAGTAAAAACGAACAACTTATTTTTCAATTCGTCCGTATCAGTGACCACTGGTCAATGCGTGCCATATTAATTATTTGTTTACAGTAAGTTACATATGAAGTAATACAAGAATAAGTTTGCTCAGTAGGCGGTATTGCTCACAATGCTGGGCGACTACCATCAAGTAGACCATCAGTCTGTTTGACGACGTTAAAAAGAAAGTAATTTTGGCAAAGGTGAACTCCATTATTTATTATTATTATTAAAATGAAAGCTTATCACAACTTTCCTGGGTATTGACAATTTTACCCTAAGCTTCGCTCTGCTTTCTTCGGAGGCAATTTTCGTTACCCTACTTCGAAATGATCTTCACTCTTCACTTCTGAATCTGAAAAATTGCATATAGGTTTCACTGTGTCAGATGATGACAATTTATGAAAGTTGTCCTGTTCTGGCCAGCGAAATGACGCCCTCGGCCGTATCTCTGACCCCTGGCTGAATACTAGTGATGTGGTCTGTACCACACCTTCATACTTACGTTATTTATTTGTTAATAATTTGTTCCGCTTATATTGTATAAAGTTTCCGAGCTCATATAACCCAAATCTATTTAAAGTTCCATTTTCGGCCTCGTCTTTGCAGCACGGCTAGATGCTGGCTCATTATTTATAAAAAAAGAAATAATGTTTGTTTTCTTTCGAAAATGTCACCGCCATTCAAATGGTTTAACCCTTTTTTAAACCATTTGAATAGCGCTTAAAAAACCATTTTACACTTTACACTTAACAAAAATTTGTAATTTTTGATTAATACTAATTTATGCAATTAACCTTAACAATGCATAATTTCAAAAGGCTCGCTTAGAAAGCGTAATGGTTATTTAGCAGTGCGAGACATTGCTACGTAAATTAAACGATTATAGTACCGGTCCCAACACACTCCCTTGAGGGACACCACACTTTACGCCTACGCACGGAGCCTAAGGTTCTTCTCATTCGTGTATTCTACACAAAAATTATCTTTGAGTCCATAAATTTAACTCTAGTGCGTGTAATTCCTTTACTTGTTTCAATTTGTGAGCGAGAAAACCTTTGAGTAACACTATCGGAAGCTTTTATCAGGTCTAAGTTTGAAAAGTCGTTATATAGGGATATTATTAAAATAAAACAACAATGAAGATGTGCCATTGCTCACTCTTTATTACACTTGTTAATTCAATATATAAAAACAAAATAATTTATATTTAAAAATATCACCAGCGTTTGCCTCGAAGTGGGACCCGACAACGAAACCGAGTTGGGCAAACGACGCATTCAATTTGTTATACCTACTACATCTAGACTGCACTTAAACACTACTTCATTAACTCTATTTACATACACGATCTTTATTCAAGCGATTTAAAAAACTTACTTCACTACGTCATATTTATTTTGAAAATTTGTTAAATGTCTTTGTGTCGTCTCCTCCGCTGAATCCACTCGCACCGCGATACATATTTATAATAAAATAACGAACGAAACCTCCCAAAATAAGTAAAACGAACGGAACATTATTGCACAATTCCTAAAAGCACTTCTCGTCGCGGACTACGAGCGATTCACCTTCTCATTACTTTATTTATAAAAAAATATTAAAAAGGTTAACAAAGATGGAATCTCGTACATGTTATGACTTCATTTTATTTGTGCTAAAAGCTAATTATATTTTGCTCAACACAAACGAACAGTGAATCAGTCGCGTTTCGAGATCATTTTCACCTACCCCTCCCCCTTCTCTCTCCTCTCCTATCCTCCCCCCTCCCGTCACCTCCCTTTCAGTCGCATCTTCTGCGCTAAACCACGAGTTAATATAGGAAACGGTGTCGTTTGTTGACTTACATACATAGAAAAAAGATAAGAAAATCATCGCTTCTCTGCTAAAACGGCCTAGGCTTCACTGTAAAAGGTTAGGGCAGCAAAGTAGCGCAGAAGATCCGACTCCACGTTCAACTCGAGAGTACAATACCGTATTATCACATTAGTAGGTAATTATTTAGGTATGGTGTGTGTAACTAGCGATGGCCTCTTGGTTAAAAAACAATAAGCAATAGTCTTTCGATAGTTTGTACTTTAGTCGAGCGCGAGGGGAGCGGCGCCATCACCAGCAGAAGACGGACAGCTCGCCGCCGTGCGGGCCGCCCACGCGCCACGAGCGCACGCCGCCGCCCACCTTCAGCTGCTGCATTTTGTCGAAGTCCAACGCCGGCCGGTGTCTGCGCGGCGGTGGCGCTGGCCGGCGACGGCGCGGCGATGGCGGTGCGCGCGCGCACGCGCACGAGCCCACCGCGCGCCGCGGCTTCAGCGCCTCCAGCGGCGGCGACGTGCGGAACCGCACCGGCGTCTCCACCTGCAAACGCAATGCAATATAGAGATGCACTCGTGTGCAACCGTAGCGGTAGAGTTAAGCGTGATGGCGATGCGTCTAAATGGGGGTTAGATGGCGTACCTTGGTGTCGTCGTCGTCCGAAGAAGGCGCCCTGGCGGCCGCGTCGTCGGCGTCCACGTAGGACTGCGCCGCCCACTTGCGCTTCTCGGGCGCCGCGGGGGGAGGGGAGGAGGCGCCCCTCCTCCGCGATTCGCCCCCTCCCGCCGGCCCCGCGCCCCCGCACTCCCCTCCCGCGCCCGCCGGGGCTCCGTTGATCACCTGCACCACCGCACTCTCACCGTCATGACACGCGAAAGGACTACTGAGCATGCTCAACTGCGTTTGGTTCACCCTCAAACAATGACACTCTGTCGCCAAAGTCAACCAACGTAATGAACTGAATTGATGGACAACTGAAAGGTAGTTTCACGTTTAGGTCGCGTCGGTTGACTTTTACGACTGACTCTAGTAGGATGCAGCTATCAGCTTAAATTAAACTTTAGATTTGAACCTTTTAATTTGGTTATACTATTAAATAAATTATAAGAAAAAAATTAACTTTTTTTATTACAAGCTCACAACACCATTTGATGTTGATTACTTACTCGGTGGAAGTAATTAATATTAATTGCTTAGTTAAATTAAACAGTACCTACTCAATAAAATTTACACAAAGTAACAATAAAATTTATGCCTTCGACATTGATTGCTTAGACTTTATTTTAGATTTCTATTAAAGTAATAAAATACGCGATGATAATTTATGTTCCCTACATAATAAAATACAACCAGAATCAACATTTAAAAAGAAAAAGAAAACAAGCCGCGAATTGCGAATTTAATTTTAGAACTTTCAAGTTCAAGAACTATCCAATATTTTAAGATGAACCATAGTTACACATAGTTAAGAAGTTTTATCATAATCGGTTTAGTTTAGGAGTTCATTGCGGGTGTGTTCATAGGGGTCAAACATGTGACACGAATTTTTTTTATATATAGATACCTAGAAAATTATTTTTTAGAAACAATGTGCATGTTCATGTTTAGATGTTTAGTGAAACAGTTTCAATTTGAAGAAAAATAAATAGGTAAACAATTTCCTCGTATAGTTTTTTTAAAGGCTAAAAGTAGTTTCCCGTTTTTCGAGCAATTAAAAAGGCGGCAGTACAAAAGACTTTCTAATTTGGAGCTAAGCGCAAGATAAACAAATATAATGCACGCTCCAGACGCAAAAAGTGGAAAAGAAAATGTCGAATTGTTCTCTCCAGACTGAAAATTTTACCGAGACCTGGCGAGACGCGTACTCACATTCTGGCGAAATCTTATTTTATTTGGGAAAACACAATTATACCATATACATACTTGTAGTATATTTAAAAAAAGAGATACAATACATATATACCTAAAGGTAATAAATCTTAAAGCTTTATATTACACTAGCGACCCACTCCCGCTTTGCACGGAGTTTTTAAAAAATCCTTTCTTTACATAGTATAATTTGAAGTCAATTTTCGCGTCTCTCTGTACGGCCGCTAACTCATAAACCGTACAACAGATTTTGATGTGGTTTTTACCATCAGTTAGATAAATTTTCAATGAATTTTTATATAATTATGTGCTAGCGAGCCGCTTCTGGATTTCAGCTTTCTGGACTTAGTAATATTGGCTATCCGTTGAACGACGATTTTCTATTATTTATACTAATAATTATTTATAAAGTAATTATTTTATAATAATATTTATAACTATATATATTTTATAGTTACGCGGGCGAAGTCGCGTACAACAGCTAGTATTTTATAAGTGAGTATAGATTACAGAAGAAATTTAGCTTTTTGGTGCGTGTGGTCTGACGACAGTGTTTGTGCGGGCATTTTTTTTCCTTTGCTTAATTTTCGCTTACCCGCAGCGCAGAGCCGGAGGCCGTTCACCGTTCACCTGGCTGGATATTATTACTTTTTAATCTTATTATGCAACGCCAACGCACCTATACCACTACCTACTACGATGAGCATCATTTTTAAAATACATATTATTATGATACCGAATGACGTCATACTATGTCAATTATCTGTATCAGCTTGCATTATGGATACCAGACAGTTGATATAGGTACTATTTCAGCGAGTAACATACCTAGGCTAAATTTTATAAAGTTACGCGGACGAAGTCGCGTGCAACAGATAGTTAAATAATAAATGTGTATATTGAATATCTTTTACTCAATGAGAGAAACGTTAATATTGAAATCTTAAAATTGTCGATCAATGAGTGGAATTGGACGATTTAGATTTAGCCTTGATTTAGTTATTTTTTGCGAGGAAATAATTAAACTCTGAGCGCATCTTTAGTGTGATGACCGTAAGATGAGTTGAAGTGACGGTTCAGTGGGCATTTACCAGTCATGTGACAGCTTTACAGGATTAACGGTATGGCCACAGTTAACGGCCAATAGTTAACTAGAATCCGTTTATCGATACTGATTACACCTGACCCCACCAACTGAGACACTAAAAGCCACATCATAGGTACGTTCAAAGCGGTTTTTACTGGGGTTAAGCTATCCTGAAATAGTACTTTTTTTCCTGGAAAATTTTTAGGTTACTGTGGTATTTTCAAAAGACGAATTACAACGCGTACGAAGTTGCGGGCACCAGCTAGTCTTAGAAAGTCAAATCTTCTCTCTTTATATTAGTGTGGATTAATAATCAATTTATTTTATTGTAAATGATAATAGGTAGATTGTTTTGGTACCTCACTAATAGTTGTTATAAATTAATTAATTTTACGACGATTCTAATACTTCAATTCGATTTGCAACTTAATAGGTTAACCTACAACTAATGGAAAACGTTTAAGAAAACATAGACTAGACATATATCGCATGGAACCTCCCGACGAAGGTGAGATGGGAAAACGTTGGCGAAGCTCGATCTAAATCTGATTAAGATAGCCAATTGAATTAATAATCAGATCTCTGGCTAATATTGATTAACTTCTGAGTTCCAAGTGTTCCAACTAACAATTTATAGCTGTTATGATTAGGTATCAAGTTATTAATAAATTGTCTGTTCTGTGGCATGGCAACAACTTTCTTTCTCTGGTTACCGAGCGGGAGCGTTTTGTTTTATTTAAAACTAGCTGTTGCACGCGAGTTCGTCCGCGTTCTGGATGATACTTCCTCTGAACTACCCTATGTCCTTTCTGGTGTCCCATACAAACTTTCGCACAAAGATAATTGATTGGTCTCGCTGCGCTCGACTAGATAGAGCACTATACAAAAGCAATACCTCCGAAAATGTGGCAACTGTTTATTGTAGTGTGTTTAAAAAATCGTCACTTTTTATCACTTTTTACCCAGTTTTATTATATTTTTACACAGTTTCACTACGCAAACTGGTATTTTATTATGCCTAAAATTTAATAAAACATTCGGCACGTACACATCACAGACAGTTTGCAGTGTGACTGGCTCGGGTACGCCGAATTCTGCGTACTATTTTATGCCGCATTTTACAAGTACGACGGCGGTATCTTGTCGAGCGCAGCGTGACCAATCATTTATCTATGCTTTCGCATTTATAATATTAATAATAGGATGTTAAGCGATTATTACACTATTCAATTTTTAGGAAATCTGAAGATGTAATCACAGTTAGAACAGATTGGATCCAATTTAGATTTTAGATTCTATTATCTATTTTCAATTCTATATGTCTTCGATTTAGAAACAAATTTAGTGTAGTGTGATCACTACTTAGTTTCTTAAATTGGTTTCCTACAAATTGAAATGTAAAAACTGCTTTACTCCCTGATAAGTAGCTTTCTATAGGCGAAATAATTTTTCAAATCGGTCCAGTAGTTTAGGAGCCTATTCAATTCTAACAAACAATCAGATCTTTCCTCTTTAACATGTAATAACTTTTAGTATAGAAAAAAAATACACTTGACTTTGGGTCTTTAAGTTTATTGAACTTCACGCGTAGGTTGTCATTTTCTTTTATTTACTTACTTACTGATGATAATTGGAATGGACAACTATGATAAAGAGGAAGTGAGTTACCGTAAAAATATTTATATTTAATGTTTAGTCAAATCGCTGTAGCATTGTGCGGGTGACAGCTGTCAGTATCACACGGCTAGGGAGGTGACATTAAATGCAATTAAATTTTATCGATAACGATTACCTGAGCAAAAAGCCACGACTATCCATCGCCAAACAAATCCATGGTGTCACTTTGTGCGCCATAACACTTTTCTTAAATGTATTTTATTAATTATACCCACTGATTATTTCATATTTTGATTGATATTGATTTATTTTTAACTAGTTCACATGAAATAGAAATAATATTATTAAGTTAATTAATGTTTAGATTTAGTTAGATTGTTGTTTTTTTGTGTATTTTTGTATACCTATCCTTTCTGCATAAAGCAGGTTTACTAATTCGTGGAAAATGTTGTTGATTGCATTATAAATCTCCATTTATGTACTTAGTTATACATTACTCCATTTATGTATGTTGCTCTTTTTTTCTGATTGGTTATACATGGTGTAAATTGTTTGTTTTCCCTCATAAAATAAAATAAAATTTAGTGTGCAGATAAGATATTAAATCATAATTGAACACCGTCAAAACAAATGTATCATAGCACCTTTATCGACAACTATTAGCTGATTCGGTGCTAATATACTCTATTCAATATACGCGTGAACTTTTAGTAAACAAAAACCGTTTAAAGCGGGAGAACGTGCAATTCTATATCTATCCTTTTCTATCAAGACTGTAGTTACAATAACGGCAAGCGCTGTTCGTTCTCTTTCATAGCACGTGTTCAAGGACACACCGACCCCTGTTGGGGCTAAATTAATATAGTTTTCATAAATTAATATCTATAAAACATATGCTTACGATCGGCACAATTTTAATACACATACGACTTTAAAAAATGTTTAAGACCTGCGTTTGGTTTGTTTACATTTAGTTTATCCTTATATTGAATCTTCTATAGATATCGATAACGAGGGTCACACTAGTGTTGTGCGAAAGTGCCTATATCTCTGTATATAAATAAAAATTACGTGTCACGTTGTTTGAGGCCAATGAACTCCTAAGCTACTGAACCGATTTTGATAAAACTACTTTGTGTAATTTGGTCAAACTTTTTATTTTAAACCCGAGCGAAGCCGCGAGCGTGTAGATATATTATATATCGAATCGATATTGAAAACTAACTTTGATTAAATATTAAACTCAACGCATTATTAGTGGTCTGTGGTTATTTTTCTTTTGTTAAAAAAACGAAAAATGAATAATAGGTGCTGAGCGTAAATCATTATCATGCAATGATCTGTTCCTACCGATATAAAACTTAAATAGGTAGGTATATAATTAAATGGTAAAACAATAATAATATATAAAAGACGACATTTTGTACACGGCTTATACGTCTGTCAAGCCTTAATTACTTTGGGCATTGATTTTATTTAGTTAATAGCACTTGTGCGAGGCCGAGACAGGCCTCTAGTTTAACCGCTTGGTTTTGTAAGTTTTTTTTAAAGAAAGCAACTCAATGATTTACAAATAAACATTATACATGTAGAGGAATTTGTCGTATATACGGCTCTGGCGAAAATAATTGTCGGATAAATCCGACTCAGGCGGCTAAAGGGCTATTTAATGGAAATATTGAGTTTGGGTGCCTCTTTAATAAATTGAGTATTCTCTTAGCGGATCGAATCCATTGTGTAATAATGGATTAGAACTTCTGAGAATCTTTGACCTTTGCAGAGCTTTTGTTTTTGAAAAATATGTGTTTAACGCACTTCGAGTTCCTCTTCTGAGGAGTGGTGATCATACAGATGGTCCGGTTCAGGGTCTGGTAGCAGCCGCGGTGGTGTCGGGGCGCAAGCGCAGGCCTCTCCGCCCATACCTGAAACGAGTAAAGGTATCAAATTATAACAAAAACTAAAGAGGTGTTGATGAATGACGATTTGATACTTAAGGCACCTTAAGGTGGCGTCCTAATTGGCTACGATCGTACGAGCAAACGATGCGTTTTCGTCGTGCGGTGAAAATATTCAAATCGGGAATCTAATATTTTCCAATCCAGGCAATAAATTATCTGTATACCAAATTTTATCCAAATTCGTAAAGAAGTTGTGCGTGAAAGAGTAAGAATTATCCATACTTCCATCTTCACAAACTTTTGCATTTATAATATTAGTTTGAATTTTTCAAAAATGCTTTCTTAGCGGGTTCTTACTTTATAAAATAAACCTATGTCCCAAATTTCATCTTTCTAGACTTAGTATGTAGTTTTGTGGCCAATAATTTATTAATTTGTTAGTGACTGCACATTGAAGACGCGACGTAGCGGCTCTAAAAGCGTACTGAACTACTTTGTCAGAAATGTACCGAAATCTACAAGTGTTTAAATATGGTGGTATAGTAGGTATATAAGAGTGCAAGGTTAACCACCCCGACGGTGGGGTAGTTCCCACCTCGCGGTGCTAAGTATAAGCGACATGCATCGCATATGCTCTCTGTTTAAAAATAAATGGAAAAATCGTTACTGAAGGATTATTTCGATCGCAGACATCGCTCCGGAGGCCGATGGAATATATTAGGGACAACTCGCTCAACACCTCAACACTTTTACCTTTATTGGGCCAAGTCTTGTAAATGTAATACAAAAATGTAGTCATACAATATTTTCAAGATTTTTACTATACCTACTAGCGGCACGTTATGATGGCCGTTCTGACACATTAAAATAGTGACGTGAAATATGTCGATTAATTATTATCGAAATAAATTATCAAGTTTTTAATTTAAGTTTTTTTTCAAACAGTCATTTGCTCCTTCAAACGTAGTTGTTCAACTTCATGAGCGGACGAACGTCAAAACGGCCATAACTATTCATTCTTGAGCGTTGAGCTTTCTTACTAAGCAAGAGTGTTTTGCTAATGCCATAGAATTTTGTGACAAGGAACTCAAAATAGGAAATTTTGCTGAATCAGCCGCTACAATAAAGTTTCAATGACCTATTTTGATGTATTAAACTCGCGAAGAAACCGTGACTAAAAAGCCATTAAATCAGTAACGAGGCTCATAGTTAGAGACCCAAGTTTCGGCGCCATATGTCATCAGAATGTGTATAGGACATTATTACTAATCAGATTCTATATTGTATTGAAATTTTGGGCAAATAAACAATTATATTTCTAAATAAATCTTCGGCCAATCATCAAGACCACCGGCCATTTTTAAAACAATATATTAATAAACTATAAATTTTAATATAAATGCGATCGAGTGGCAGTAATTAATATTTGCCCAACGTAGCGATGTAATATAAGTTCAAGGTGAAACGAATTGAATAACATTTGGCAAATGTCAAGTGGGACCAACGTTTGTGAGGCAAGCGGTCATTTTAGTGGCAACCCTTCGGAATAACAACTCGGAAAGTTGCCACATCAATGTCACTTCATTGCGATCGGCAACTTCTTATTTTATTTTTATCAACCGAAAAAACTACATGCAACCTGTTACCAATTACATTTTTTTATTTTTACATATTACGAGATAACATCTTTAAATGCTCAATAAAATTAAAAAAAGTTGAAAACTAATACAAAAACGGTATCGATGTGTGCGTGTGTCTGGTTGTAATATTCTGTAAGTATATTAGTATATACTCTGTGGATTGACTATTCGGTGTTTAATGTGTCACAGAGTAGAGTATTGTGTTGGAAGAGAGAACTCTGTTGCCGCCAATAGTGTCCGCCGGTGCGTAGCTGAAAGGCGGGTTGGTTCGTCAGATGTTATCTCCCTATTCTACAATACTGTTTATAGTAGAACGAAACTTTTCACTGGCAATGGAGTGCCTACCCATGACACTGGTTTCCCACTGTGAGCTCATCGCTCGTTCAAATCTTGTTTTAAACCTGACTTCGTTGTTTAATGTCCATTAGATTTAAATTTAAATTAAATTAATTAAATTTCGTTGTGCTTTCCTGTAATTTAAATTCATACTTGTAATGGTCCTTTCTGTGAGTGTTGTAGGTATATTGTGAATGAGTATGTCTTTAGTTGTTAAGCCTTTAGAAATAAATAAATAAATAGATAAGTAAACTAAATACAAGAAAAATACGCGTATATAATATGTATGTAGATACTCGTCCCAATGCAATTTTGTTGACGGAAATTGGTTAAAAAGTACTGTTAGCAACAATTGAGAGCTTTGATATTAATTTGATTTTTAAAGGGAGCCATCTACCCTTTCACCGGTTAATCAAATTGCACTGGCACTAAAGTCTCCTTCAATCACGGGAAAATGCACATCTCGATGCGAGCATATTGAGTGAGAAGTATTGTATAAAAAAATAACAGATATACCTACCTACGTATTTTAATTTGAAACATCTCTTAACTGTGTTGACTCTCTGTGATTTTTCTCTGGACTTTTCGTCCCTCAGAATAGATAATAATACAAGTACAAAACAAAACTTCAAAACAGGAAACCTTTCTAAAAGATTATTCGCTAATGTCAACAATTAAAATCGTGATTTCTTCACGAATATGATTTCAGAAGTCATCGTGTCGAGCGTAGACAACATGCTTAGACAAGTAGGTATGCATAGAGCGAGATACGAAACAAACACGACACTTAATTTAAAAAGGCAAATATTTGTTGAGCATATTTAAAACAAATGCAGTCGGCATTTAATAATGTGATTGTTTAAGTAAACACGTTCAAGGTTGGATCGAAGCCAATTCGATGCGATAACTTGGCACCCACACACTATCCGATCACAATACGATTAGGGCTATAAACGGCGAGGGATTCATCTATCTCGCATCTAAGGGTGGGGCATCCTAGAGGTGGCAAAGCGACAAGTTAAGTGTATGCATGAGTTAAAAACATGTGGGCGAGTCGCTAATGCTTCGGAACAGGAAATCTCGACCGACAAAAAGTGGACCGGCTAAGAGATAATTGAAAACCTGCTGCGATCATTGTTGCGCGTATGAACATTGGAAAGGTGTGAAAAGCTTTGTGTGTTTGCGTGGCCACTTGGTGGCTCAATTGAGCATCGTCCCAGAGATGACCACTTGCTGTGGGTTGCGCATGTAAGAAACGAATCGGTCCCGCGATTGCGCAAGACTACAATGCTCGTCGCACTGATGTGTGGCTGTGTATACGTATTATGTGCGCCGGTAGACTGGTGGGCGCATGTATAATTACGGCATATTGAGCGCTCACCTTGGCCGCAGCCGAGCAAGGCCAAGGTCGAAACCCCCTCCACCCCCTCCGGGAGCCGCTCTCCCCTCTCCCCTCCCCGCCATACGCCATTTTTTTTTTGCGCGATGATGTAATCGCCGATTCGGCGTTGCGCGGGCGCAGTGCTTCGGTCACGCTCAGATACACTCTTTCAAATAAGTATCCAACTGCAAGTTCCTTTTTAAAGGAACTTACAGTACCCGGGGAATTATTTGGGGAACCGAGACGGTATCATCGGGTAAGGAACTAAGGAAGGACCGAAGGTATGGGTCGATGCAGACCGCAAGGCTCGCTCGCGCAAACCGCAGCCGTTGACTCGCCAAGTGAATACATTACACGAACAATTTAATTGGAATGTCGCTCCTCGTGTAAACAAATTGTCACTAGTGAAGGCGAAATATCAATCAAAATTTTTTTTTTTTTTTTTGATAACACGAATAGTTATAACAATATCACATAATGTCATACAGTAAAAACATTGTTTTTTTTTCGATATCGAATGTTTATTGTCAGGTACACATTAAAAATGATTGGATAAGACTTAACTCTGTAATGAATGAAATGCAACTTCAATAACTCTTTCATTTCAGTTTTAATCCACAAAATGAGATCTGAAGAAACATTCTAACATTACTTACAATTTGCAAATGGACATGAATTTATTGATAACTACTATCTAATGTGCCCTTTTAGTTTTGCGATATAAAATATATCACGCACGACCCAACGAAATAGTAGGATATCTCTGCACGACCATATACCTAGTCGCGTATTAAAATTTGATGGTTGGAGTAGATAGCTTATTAGATATTTTTGCTTCAATATGATGCCAAATATTGTGAGATAATTCTATTCCATTTCAAAAGATGTGCTGCTCTTTCAATCACTATAGAATAAAAACAATATTTGGTTAGTGTATCTAGGTATAAAAACTAAAGCGTCTTTTATCACTACGTGTTTGTAAATATATAATTTTTTTTCTTCGCATTAAATATACATATAAAAATGATTGCCAAGAGACAACACAGAGATGACGACGGGCTCGGCTGCCCTCCCACCCACGCGTCTCCGGCGTCCGCATCAAGCGTATTAGTACGAGTACGGTACGAGATATTGTAGTACGAGCGACGTACCGACGGCAGTGGATTACAATACAAGGCAAGGGCCAGACTTATATTTATTTATTCATTTGCCTAAAACATGGTAGTAGGTAAAGTGTTACAAAAAGATACAAAAGGAACATCATGTTCAACAACATGATGCAAAAATTATGATTATGCAAAAACATGAACAAACATGATAACAATATTTAGACTAGATAAGATGTCAGATTAGATTAGACTTAGACTAGATAAACTGTCACAAGATAAAAATTAAAAAACCAGAAAACAAAAACAGAAGTTTCATTTAGATTTCAGAAATTCGTAAATTATATATTTTTTTTATGCTTCAGTCACAACGTAAGATTTTTTTTGGTATCTTATTAATTATATTTTAATACTTATAGGTATGAGTGCAACTTTTACTGCATTTTGTCAATTAAAGGCACATTCATCAAACACCAATTTATAAGGATTTCTTTGAGAACGTGGGTTGACATCAGTTCATTTACTAAATAAATACATATTGTCGTAGGGTAAACACAGAAATTTCAAAAATGTATAATGACGGAAAAGTCAATAGACCTAACTTAAAAAATCAAACACTTTTTTTGCAAAATGAAAGCTCTATTTGATAATTATGAATTTATAGAAAAAACTTAAGCCCAACATGTTGAATTCCAAGTATTGTAAAAAGAAACGTCTTAAGTACATTATTTACATTTTACAGCTATAAATATTTTCTAAATATCACTAAAATATTACATTCAAGTAAGACTAGAGGATTTTGTTAAGATTAAATCAATAGAAAACGTTTATTGGACAATAAAATTAGCAGTGAACGGTAACCATCTACAATCAAGTAAACCGTTAGCTTGCCTGCCACCAATAAAATTATAACATAAAAAAATACAATAATAAAACTGAAGACTTTGTGTGTTTGAACGCTACCAGTTGAATTTTAAAAATTTGATAATTTAATTCTTGAAGAAAGTTGTAGACGACTTGAAATTGCTCAATCCAATACAAAAAATATTGAAAACTAGCTTTTGCACGCGACTTCGTCCGCGTAACTTTAGCTTTCCAACAGTGAAATAATTTTTCAAATCGGTCCAGTATTTCGGAGCCTATATTCAATGGAAACAAACAATCAAATCTTTTCTCTTTATAATACATATTTTAGTTATATAGGTATATGTTCAAGTTCATGCCTAATGTACCTATTAAACAGCAGGTGAAACCGCGGTGCACAGCGAGTTATAAATATAAGCGAATGAGTGACAGAGCAGAGGGACCAACGCGGTGGGACATCTCTCGACTTGAGCCAGCGAGCGTTGATTTATATCTCGTGTATGCTAATCTAATGAGGACTCGAAATATTTATAATCATAATAATTCTCTGGCTGATTTGTGTAATTTTAAAAAGGCTCTAGTTCAAGGTTAATACGCTGTAGGTGTACGTATCTATACTAATATTATAAAGCTGAAGAGTTTGTTTGTTTGTTTGAACGCGCTAATCTCAGGAACTACTGGTTCTAATTGAAAAGTTCTTTTTGTGTTGGATAGATCATTTATCGAAGAAGGCTTTAGGTTTAGGCTATATAACATCACGTTGCGACTAATAGGAGCGAAGAAACAGTCGAAAATGTGGAAAAAACGGGGAAAATCTTTGCGTGCGCTGCGAAAATCGTTCGAGATACCCAAATGATTCCCAAAATAACTATTCCACGCGGACGAAGTCGCGAGCACCAGCTAGTATAATTATATGCACTTGACTCTGTCTGTGCTGTAAGGATGTTACAAGGTGCTTGTGGGAAATGGACACTTACTGATATCGGTGAGCTCGTTCCACTTCATGATGACGTCGTCGGTGCAATATTCACCTGAAATCAAAGTCTATTGTTACTAGGGTTTTCTTGAGTTGAAATTTTCAAAAATCCTTTCTTCTTACATTATAAAATAAAAAAGTTATGTTTGAAATAGCTTTCTATTCTTTCAAAATATTAGCATTGCTAGACGGATCGCTAACACCGTCAACACTTGCAGCTATTTTGCTTTTTAGATTTTTTTCAAAATTTGTGAAAATGTTTAGCATTATGTAATGTTGCCAGCTTATCCAAGATTTAAGGTAAATTACAATTTTATTCCACTACATTTTTTATTCCAGTAATGTTAGGACACACTTACGCAGCCATAAATTGGCCAGACAGTCTTAAAGCAGTAACAAAACAACCCCCTTACATCCAGCTACGTCAGTCAGCCATATGTAATAGCTTGCTTGTGTTGTTATATATCACAGTAGTCCTCTCGATCAATTGAAATAGCAAATTTTGTAAAGATTTTCAATAAATAATTAAAAAAAATTAGTTTTATTAGTTTTGATGGCCGTAGGCCCGTGGGGCGCCCTAAGTACCGTTGGGAGGACGAGGTGCAGAGAGACCTGCGCGAGCTGGTGACAGCTGACTGGCGCGAGATAGCTCTGGACCGGGATCGCTGGAGACTTGTGGTGTCGGAGGCCAAGATCCACTACTGGTCGCTGAGCCAGAGGAGTAAGTAAGTAAGTAAGTAAGTAAGTTTTATTCACATTTTTGGTCATTATTATAATATTTTTAGAATTATTTCTTATTATTTTAGAATTCATAGAACCGGCTGTATGAGGTGCCTCGCCTATAGCTAGGATAATAGAAAGGAAATGTGTTCGTTGATTACAAAACAAGCGATTTAAGACATAAAACTGCATTCTTTAAAGGTTAGGTGGGTTCATCTAGACGCCGTGTTCTTGTACTAAATAATAAATGATCACATAGATTCCAACTCACTTCTAGAATCTATTTCTTTCAAAGTTCCACAAACCAGGACAATTTCACATTCCCTGCAGTCGAACAAATCATGCTAGGAATCCCTTCCTCCATCGTTATAAGTAGGTATCACTATGTTGGAGTACTAAGTAATATTGACATAATATTTCATATTTTCTCTTAATTTTTAGTTACTCTACCAGACTATAATCTAATAAGACGTTTGCTCTTAGAAAAATAGTGTTTATCATCACTAAATAGATGTTTCTGTTCTCCTGCGTTCGGTATGTAAAAGATTAATAATAAGACTATTAGTATAATAGGTAGGTTACTATATATTTGTAGCTTAGCTTAACCTTAATGAATAAGTAAATAATTATAAACGACGGGAACACGATCGACAGACGTAGCAATAGCAACGCCGACCTGTATAATTACACAAAACTTTTTTCATTTATAATTGAACCGCATTTATGCTAAAATATGATTGTTCAACTGTTAGTGTGAGAGTGGGAATCTGTACAATGGCCGCGCTCAATTAAAATGGCACATAATGGAGTAGTGTTATAAATTACAAAAAATATGTTATATTGAATACAATGTGAATCGCTGTAACTGTCGGTGCGCACGCGACGATCGTCGGCACGCATGCGCATGGCACCTTGCTCCAACGGGATACGCTGTCAACCTTGAGATAGGCGTAAGAAATCGTTTGAGGTTGATAATGTATCGGACTGATTCAGTGCATCATTGACACAAGACTCTAAAATACCCAAAAACGTAGCAAGAAAAACCAAGGGTACAATAGCATTAATCACAGGTCTTAATTTATATGTATAGTCAGTATTGTTATTTGTTAGACTCAAATTAGACTACATCTGTGTATAATACATTTCTTCAAATCTTATTTGGTGGATTAAAACTAATAAAATGAGAGTTTATTATTGAAATTACATTTCGACAATCGATGTTTCTCAAAATAGACGATACAATACCGATTTATTGGATCGAAAAACATCATTGTTTTTTTGTAAGTCCATTCCTAGAAGAGTTTAAAATCGGTTCAAATTGATCTGGAAACGACAGCAATAGGGTTTAAAAGTTTCTGGATGCATATGAATTGGCAAGTGAATGGGAATGGCTCAATAAAGTGGCGGGCGAGGTCGACGGCCGTGTTAGAATAAATTGTTGGGGCAGAAGTAGGCCACGGAGCGCGTCTATGATGCAGGCCACTCGACTTACGCCCATGCCACATTTGCTGTCCTCGTCAGCTCGTCACCGATCTGACTCTTGTCAGTCAAGACCAAGTGTTGGAAAGGTTCCTCTACTGTCCGACTTATATACACTGCTTTTTTTTTTATTTTTATCAGACACCATAGAGAAAAATCACAAAATGACAAAGAATCAATTGTTTATATACCTAGGTTAAGAACATCAGTCTAAACTAGGAAAGCGTCTACCAACCATCACTCTATTGACTATTGGGACAGGCCACAGCCTCTGAACGGATAAAATTTTGTTTGATAGTTTGTTAGTAAATAAGGCGAGGATGTTGTGATGTTCGCAAACGCAGTCGCATCGGCCGCGAGGGGGGAGGAGAGTCGCGGGGAGGGGAGTTGCGGGCGCGGGGGGAGGCGTCGTCGCTCCTCGACCTGATTTCAGTTCATAGGTGAACGACCGCGCACCTACCCACACCTACCCAGCTCAGCTTTGCACGACCCACTGTGTCGTCTATGGTCTGCCTCCGACTACGCCAAACTCCCTCGACCATCTTTTCTCTATCTAGGTATACCTAGTGTAAGAAATCGCACTCTCATAATGCGTCCACGATCAAATCCAATCGCATTATGCACACGCGAGTAATTGGATACTTGGATAAAAATACACTATGTAAATTAAAATAATTGTTTACATTTAAGATTCTCGACACTAAACCTTTGTCACTTAAAATATTAAATGGAATAAGAAAGAATTTCAGAATTATAACTATTGTGGCTGTGTCGCTCTGAAATATCATATGGTCTGAGGATCTGAACTCACGACGACTTAGAAAGTCGAATTCAGCAAGACGAGAACGAAGGAGCTTATTGTCAGCTGTTTATCAGGTCGATATGTTTACGCTAGGTTTGGATGCCGATGCCGGGAGGTCGCTAACCTACATATCCTTATCGGAACAGGGTTAGCATTTGGACGATAAAAATAAAACATTCGGACGTGTATGCCATCACATTATATTATCTTACCATACGATATGTGATAACAATTCTTTCGCGGAAGACAATTATTTTTTGGTGTTTTCTAGATCAGCTGAAGGCGACACATATAGCGAATGGACCACAATCACCTGCTCTGGACTGATAGCCTCAAGAGAACGACTGACAGTGGATCAGTGACAGGCTCCCACACTATATAAAAAAGGCCCGTTTCAAACAGTGGACTCTTATGATGGTGAAGGTGATGATTATCAATATTTAGACAGACTACCTTTCTGCACTTTTGTGATGCTGACTATTTTCAGCAACAATAACGGAAAAACAAATAACAATTTTGGAAAAGGACAAAAATTGATTAAAACTCTTACAGAAAATATAGAATGTGTTACGCAAAAGTATCATTATTATTTACCAATATCATGTAACAAAAGGAAGTTAGATAAGCACAAGAATGATGACATCAGTAGCTCAAACTCCATAATTACCAATCACTTTAAAATGAAATCTATTACCGGAAGATCTAAGAACAAGAATTCGATAGTACATTTACCGGGAGCAGGCATTTGCCGAAGTTTTGTTGAGTAATATGTATTTATATTGATGTCTTTTATTTATATTCTCAGCCGCAAAGACCTGACTCCAAAAAAGAAACATTCAATGGATGTGTCTGTACTCTGTAGCATTTTTCATATTACTCGATGACAACTATAGTAATATACCTACTTGCCAAATTGAAATTATCTCAAAGTATAAACCTTGCAGTAATGTCACATCAGCTATCAAGTATCAAGTATCAAGGATCAGGATCGTAGCTATCAAGGATCAGTGTGTGGCAATACTCACAAAACCTTAGTTTTCTCACAAATAGATGCCGCGTTGCGTGGAGAGCGTGGCTTTATCGGACGGTGTTGATTATGCCTCAATTACGCTTCCAGCTGATTGTACCGAGGGCGCGGTGTGCGGTGGAGGGGGGGCAGTGTCGATTCTGCATTCCGATTGGTTGGAAAACAAATAATCTAACACAAGTGGGCTGCGCGCGCGATTCTAACTTTTTATCGCTTTTGTATTAAAATACGTTAATAGCTTCAAGATTCAGAAGAATAGCCTAGCTCTATACATGCAGAGGTACGGAAATTAAAAACAAGAAAAGAAAAGGGTTCTAAAGTGAACGCGTTGCATGCTATCTGAATTCTGAATTACTGACTGATAAAGATTCGAAGGAAGCTGTTCGACTATCCAACGATATTCTATATTGTTGGCGAAACAAATAAATCAGATTGAATGTAACAACAAATGCTAAATTGTTCCCTAAAACATGAACTAACTTCTCGTTACATTCTACTCATTCTACATTACATAAAAATCATGTATGGTATGAATTAATTGTGCTTTGCTTAAAGCTTCCTCAACAAAGTTGAGGATGCGAATTCCATCACAAATAACAAAAAGAATGTTCCCTCTAAAAAGGCTGACTAAAGAAAAATTGCACCGGAAACATTAAAGTCCTACAATCGATTAAGCTTCAGTCACACCACATAATGCTTATTATTCAGCACAAAATGCTGATTACGACGCAGGCACATACCCTTGTCTCGCTTGCTCCAGGCCTCGTGAGACAAGGTTTTTGTTGCACTTGTAGGCTTGTCGGCCGTCGCGCCATCTTGGGAGCTGCGCGAGCGCAGGGGGCCCATTCACTTCGCAGATGCCAATTGACGGAACGAAATACTACTCACAGTGAATAGGGCTGCAAATGACATTATAACGAGTCTTGCAAACATATTAGGACAGTAACAGTAGGACTTATTTGCTTGCAACTATAGATGTGTTCTTGGCTACAATTAAAAATTTGCTGACATGGGAACCACTGATCTTTAAAACAGTTTCCCATTTTGGAGGTTAGGGGACATTTAACAATACTTATCCAAACTTATTAACACGGTCTTTATTTAAATATAATTTTTTCATGTTAAGGTCGACAGACAGGCTGACGGTCCACTTTATGGTGTTTCCAAAGCCGAATTCTCAAAGACTCAAACATTCAAAGTACACATTATTATTACTAATAATGTGTGAATATCAAACAAGGCTGTAAATGTCTGATTGACGCATTTCAGAAGTAAGGCCCTAATTCGTTATTTCCATCGACATTGAGGAAATCCATGTCTATATTGTCTATATACGAGTATTAAGTCATTTTTATAATACATTCTGGGAAAAAGTGATAACACTGCTAACTTTTATATCGACCTCGGATCACGCGTCGCTACACATCCTGTGCGCTTCGAAGAAATGCCCAGCAATTAATTTATCCACTTTTGGTGATACCAATGTTTAATTCATAACATCTCCGATAGCACCGTACTCGTATAAGATCGTTCCTTCGTGAACCAACCTGACCAGTCGATACCGGCTTCAAGTTAGACGTTCATTGAGCTCAACTCGACGGGATAAATCTTCAAATAAATTGTCAGCGGTCAAAATTCGATACTGATTTAAAACACACTATAGAGTGCTATGGGCCCAAAGAGAAGGAAGTGAACTTATGTTCATAAAAAACATTTTTTTTGTAACAAACATTATGAACATCATAATTTTTATGTTACAAAAAGAAGGGATTTCAATATTGAAGGCATAGTAAAAGAAAATGCACCTTTCATCGGTAGATTTTTAAATTAATCGGTAAATCAATAGACTAATCAATCTAATGCCATGGAGATTTAATTTAAGATCTAAGTAATCTAATAATGATTACGTGGCCAAATTGGACATACTTAAGTCTACGAAGTATTTATATCTACTTACTTAAAATAATGTATTAAATAACACAAATATAACAAAAATCTTGCACGTAGGTAGGTAAGTATCTACCTACAGATGATAATAAACACGTCACACTAATATATAATAATGAAATAAATACATAATTAATGTACATTTTACCTTGAAAATTTATTTACAGTTAATAAATGTTCCGAAGTATATGCAATGCATCGAAAATCAAGATTTTTGGAAAGCCTTGTCACAGTCATAATTTAACCATCTTGTTCAATGTAGGTACAGCTGAATTTTTATTAGGTACCTAAGTATGTTTTAACTCGTATTCATGAAAATGTCTTCTCTTTTTTATTTATTTAAAATTAAAATCCCTAATATACATAATTATATTTATTAGTTAAAGAATGCCTTTGACTTACTATTACTTTAGTGAGGCGTAAAAGTTTTCGGAATTAATAGAAAAAGTTACGGCAAAATTTATTGTTTCTCAAAATAACAAAATCAAAATGAGACTCAGTTACTTTTACATACGAATACACCATTTTTGAAAAAAAAAATGCCACTCCTCAATGGTGACCTCGGAAACATGTTTTTCAAACAGCCTCTTCTGATGATGAAAATCGTTGACCGTGTAACTGGTTCTTAATTTTTGGGAACAAAAAATTCGCAGGATGGCTCATAAGTTCAACGTTTTTCACCTTCAAAATTCGTTTGTCTGTTTGGACGTGTGACAACTAGCAATATTATTATGGCGTTTACGGTATTTTTAAGGAGTTCTTTAATAGCTTCCAGAAAACAAATTGTCGTGTAGCAATCACTATTCACTGTACGACGATTCTCCAAAGCAACAGGAGCCAATGAGTACAAAGCACATTAAAAAAAGAAGCAATCATCTCCTTTGAGGCACTTTCTACGCGCTTTGGTTGCTTTCTTTCGGCTCATCTTGAAAGTCCCATATGCTCGATTCCATTTTGAGCCTTAAGGAAATTGTGTGGGATCCACCGCGAACACCCAAATATTTGTACAGGGTTGATTGTATTCAATGTGTACTAAAATCTTGACGCGGTGGGGGGGGCTTAACCCTCGGCAATCCGGGCGGTTGCACGGAGCAACTGTTTGAAGGCTCCAACCTGTCCGTTGAAGCTTCGCCGGTCACTACTCGGCCCACACGGGTGTTGGCTGGTGAGAGACGACACCCCATGTAGATACCCACAACAGAATGCCATAGGAAACGATACTATAAAATTAACTATAAGTACTTATACCAGCTTTCAGTTGATAGTGTGAATCTTTTTAACGCAAATTTTCCAAAAAAGTGAATAAATTAAAAATAATTATCAAACCTTCAATAAATTTATTTATATTAAAAGAAAATGCTTACCTACTCAAGACAATTAAAATGCGGTATAAGATATCGTACAAATATGATTTTCACAAAAATAATAATTTGTTATGCATAGCGAAATTTCAAGATAAGGAAGACATCGGTGACAGAATTAGCCAATGCACATTTCTTGCCAATTTAATTAATTACTTACACGTCACGAGTCACGAAGCGAGATCGACTGATTAACGATAGACTTAAAGAGTCAAGTGATCACATTGAACAGTTATAGAATCAAGATCACAGATGCCATTTAGGAAATAGATGTCGCATAATTATAGAGAAGAGCTCGCCAATTGCAGAGGCCATCTTGAAATTTCCTACTACTCGTTGTATACCTACCTATAAGGGCAAGTGTGCCGACGGACGCCAAAAGTAGTTGTTTATGTACTTTTTCAGTGAATTATGGCGACCAAATGAACATATCATATTAATGGATGATAACTATCATTGAAGAAATATTATCAGCAATTACATCTAATTCTTGATCACTTTGGATGGCATCAGCAAGAATCATTTTAATGCATTACTTTGTTTATTGTTATTTTCAATGTTTATCTGTTAAGATTAGAATTGAATTTATCATAATGAATTGCTAATTTACGATATTGACACTTTTATGACACCAAAAAAATATCATACACGTGCCATCTTTAAGGTATAAATATATCATCTACGTATACAACACAGTAAGTGGTTTTGTTCGAATACAAAACAGACGTGACTCGTAGGGTGGCTAGTGGCTGCGTTCATGATATCAACAAATAAATATCATACACATATGATAATGAGACCTAATTATTGTAAAAACATGCGATGAACACGTTAATAAAACTTGATATTTATGGTGATAGAGAAGCTCGTGCAATGACTCTGTATGGATTACTTGCGGACTAAGAATGTACGCTTAACACATCCAATAGGCTGATAAGATGAGAAATAAATGCAGTTTCTACATTGAAAACGCTCTTGCTGTCGAGGTGTCTTATTAAATAATTATGTAAATGTTCCTGTATCGTGTATTAAATATATCTGAAGAGCTAATTTAAAAACACGAGCTTGACATCTTTCGTCGGTTACACCTGGGTGCTTGGCCCGTTATACATACAAAGTAATCTTCCATAATCTCTCTCCTACATAAATCTAATGTTGAAACTTCATACATTTTATCTCGAACGAACGTGCTGTTTATTTGACATGTCACACGACACCTTTTGATACGGCTCTCAACTTATTTTTATTATTATAACCCCTTATCAATTGTTTTTATTATGATTGTGTTATTTTGCTGATAAGCGAAAAGAAAATACCTACTGTGCATTTAGCATTGTGCACTATTAAATAGAGTGAAGAAATAGTCACATACCTACTTAATTTTATTCAAAAAAATATTTAAACCTAAAATGCATCTAAATTGCTTTTCAACCAATTTACACAAAACCTTAACGAATTATACACCTGTAGATTCGTCGGAAATCAGTTAATAAGAGTATAATAGTTATATTCTATCGACCGACGCTGTTAATTGATAAAAGTACAGACAGAGAGACACGCAAGACATTTTGTTTTATAATATGTAAAGAAATAGCAGAAAAGCTTATTATTCACCATTAATCAGTTAAGGGCTTTGCATAGACATCAGAATTTATTAAAAAAATATCTAAATGTTTAGGTGTTCCTCTGAAGGAATCAAATTTCAAAATGCGCAATTTTGGAATAACTATCAGCATGAAATTGAAATCTAGATAAGTATATCTGATCGATCATAATATTTTGCGAAAACAAAGTCAGACAAAGGGAGTTTATCGGACACCGGAGGAACCTATTTGATGAATAAATACTTTGATTTGATGACGCAACAGAAATTGATGGGCTTAACAGGTAACTTTGAATGCAACCCTGTATAACTAATTCTGACTCCTTCAGATTATAATTTACTTCGATCTCGTATTCTTAAGAAGACATTTCTAACGACTTTTTAGGTATACTTTTTGGTTAGATGTATTTTTATGTTAAAGTCGTCAGACAGGCTTACGATCCACTTGATGGTAGGCGACTTGATGGTGCAGTTGATTAGATTAGCATCAAGTAAACTGTCAGCATGTCTGCCGACCTCAAAATAAAAGAAGAATACATCAAGTATTCTACAAATATTTTCGTAATGGTTATTGGTCCTAAAACCGACCTCAGAGGAACTCACAAAGTTGTCTGGTCGAGTATACTGAGTATCTTTCGTTTCTAGTAGCAGACGATCCGTGGAGTGGACTTTAAGCTTCCTATTGGATTTGGCATCACACGATAGGTGTAAGAGTCTGGCGATTATTAGAAAATTTCATTGTCGGAATAACGATTAATGGAAAATTTGGCATGTCTACGCGAGCCAAGTTGTTGGTTTTTCGTGTGTGTTTAGAAATCGTTATTGTCTGAATTGTTTTGTTCATAAAAAATTGTAAAATCTTTGAAAATAATAAATTCCGCATAATTTCAGATTATTTGAATTTGAATAATTTTAATGAACCGGATATCTTCATAGGATCACCCTTGATGGGACCCTTGTGGTCTGTTGCAACGAATGATTTATTCCCCTTTGACACTTAGGTATTCGTATTAGCTTATTTTATACTTACAATAGGTATATCTATAAAGTATAATTGCATAAATCTTCAATTGCTTCATCGTGCTTCTTGGGTAATATTTAGTACCTAGTGCTAAACTATTTCCTAATTAGTTAGTAAATTTTATTTACAAGTTAGAATCTTAATGGAGTTGGATCTTTTTATCAAATTGGCGACCACGCCTACCGCTCGCTTTTGTCCGATCAACATCCCGAATTTTCCGGAATCGTTTTCGTTTGTGAACCAACTGTAGCATCCGCCGATGATAATGATTTCTTATTCAACACTTAATTACTATTATAATCCATATTGATATAATATTGAAGGTTAGACGTCAAGGTCAAATAGGGTCGAACAAAGAATTTGTCGCCACCTATCCGAAAATTCACGGCCTTCCAAACGATCGATGTTTAAATTATTCTATTGTATGTACCCCAGATAAACTCAAGAAATATTGTGCTGCAACCGATGCACTACTAAATGTCTAAGCACATATTATTATTATTATAATAAACACTGATTTTAACTCCTACGCTTTTTGGCTTAACTGTAGCGAGTCCTCAATACCATCACTAGGAATAGAAAACGAGTTGTTTTCATTTGAATGCGTGCTATTATTATGTATTGTAGAGGAAGTATAGGTGTAGCTGTAGTCAGTGCAGTGACAGAGCGTAACGTAAAAGCGGAGACCGGCCGGCGAATCAGATAGAATGAAACGGGACGCTTGTTTAGCAATAAAACGGTGATGGCTGACGGTGTGAACTGGTGAAACTCACCGGAGTCGACGCGCTCCGCCTCGTCGTCAGACTCGGTGCCGGAGTCGCGCTCCTCCACCTGCAAAAACAACAACGCCGCTACAAACATCCGATCAATCCGGTCGCCATTCCGAACCTACGCCTATTTCAAAGGAGTTTTCGTCGGCTCCCGTCCGATGTCAGCAAAGAAAGCTACACGAAATGGTTCCAAAGTTAGCAATAGTGGTCTCAAAGCTCGGTTCGAGCGAATTACTCGAGAATTGCGGTAAAGGGGAGCCGGCGAATGTTTCGCTCCTTTGTTCTCGCGGGCGAGGCGGCCATTTGCTGGCTGGTGGCAGTGTGACCTTCACGGCGCAAAGCCGGCTGATCCGTGCCAACACCCACCTTCTCGGAAACGTTCTCCTCATTCAACGAATGCGTTCTTAGCTTGTGGGTCAGGAATTTGAGCATTATTGAGCCTCGGCTCGTCCCTTTGGTTCCCCGCTACACTCACTCGCGTAACGCCCGCGGCTGCCACTCGCGTTTCTTTCGCGATATCTACTGTTTACGGCCTACACACAATCACCTTCGCGTCTATGGGAAACGTTCCAAAAACATTTTAACCCTCAACTCAACAACATCCGCATATCACCGCCGAGACAATACACTCGATCGACTGTCCCCTTCGAACGCCGGACTACTACTAGTTTAGTTACGAGTAGCCTTGCGTACGACGCAGTCAGCTGAAGTGGGAACGCCTCGCCGGAGCCGAAAGGTCTTAAGCGCTATCGAGCTAAATACGGAACTTCTCACAGGAATACATTGTTTGCCAAAGGAGTCTTTGAAAATAATTAATTCCGCATAGCTTCAGATACCCAAATGTCGTGTAATTATCGCGAAAAATGTTATAAAGAGGCACTCGAAATGGACTCGCCCGACAACCCATTGATGACAAAGAACCGGAACACGCAGAGATCGGTCGCGATTGGATAAAACATATTACAGAATAGGATCGAAATTTAATGCAACATGTTCCATCTCGCTCCGCGGGCTCTTTGGGGGCTCGACCTCGGCCACTCGGCTCCTTCTCGGCTCGCTAGCTCTGCTCTGCCTCAGTTCTGCGCACACTAGAGCGAGACGACGCGCTCGGGTGCGAGTGAGACGCACGCCGTCGTGATACAATTCCAGTTATATAACCGAGCTGATAATAAATCACTGATAAAAAAAGGTGTGCACGATGAATTGTAGGGACATTCCTTTTATTTTTTCTCTAGGAAAATAATGCTATTGATTGATTTTCTAGACAATGAGGTTTTGGTCAGATGTAAAATTATTTCTGTTTGTAAGACACGCGATTAAAAAGTATACTTACTTTAGCAATGAGTGCAAAACCGATCGGAGAACAGCGTCATTTTGGGTATTTTGGGTACCTATCTATAAAATTGATTTCATTTTCATAGTCGCAATCGTGATAAACGATTGATAAAAAGTAAAACTTTATCAGCGAGTTAACATAGGCTATATTTTATAAAATTATACGGGCGAAATCGCGTGCAACGGCTAGTCGTTGATAAAAAGTTGAACTGAGGCGGGTGTATCCATAAGTTTCTTACGGAACGCAGTTTACATGGGCAGTCAGTGCGTTGTGGCGTTGCCAATGCCGTAATGAATAGAGCGACGCCATGTCTCTTACCTGCGCTGCGCCACCTATCACCGTCTCGCTCGCACACTTTACGCGCCAAATTCAAATTTTACTTTTCAAAATGCATCGATTATTTGCCGTTAAGAACCACATTAAATTAAAAGGACAAAGAAACAAAGTTCTTCTATCGCAACCAGTTGCGTATAAAGAAAGATACTTCTTCTGTAGCTCCTCGTTACGGAATTCAGTTGCGATTGCGGTCCGGAGGGTTATTACCATTTTGACAGATTTTAGTTTCTTCAGATTTTATTATGAGCATCATAATGTTAGTTAATCGGATTGCTATTCATATTGTGTTTGATCCACAGAAATATAAATAAGCTGATAATTACACCGAATAACAATGTTATTTTTAATAACTAATTCTGATGAAGTACAATACATTTGTGACCATTGATTTCTTATCACTTGGCAAATCTTTAAATTAAGAAAGGCAGTTTAAAAGTAGTGCGAAGACTAACTAGATACACCCTCCACAAGTTATTAATATATCTCCTGATAACTAGGTCTTAATTACTTATTATTAGTAAAAATCAAAGAAAAAGTTAACCTTACGTTCAAAATTATTCTAGTTGATTTCTACAATCACAAAAACGATTTCTGATTAAGAGGCGACTTATTGTTTCATATTTAAATAAAAATTTGCTATATAGAACCATTTATGTATTTGGAATCCAAAAAATCAATAACATTTTTGTACTGATTTAGATTAATGGCTTAAATAGACTACGAGATTTCTTCTAATTGATAAAAAGATGGTCCCACCAAAGACATTTAACCGGAAAATATCTATTAAATAGTTAAATGTATATATTTCAGAGATTCAAAACCACTTCTGGAATAGGTCAAACTTGAATAGGTAAAACAGAAAAAATTGCAAATCAGTGAACAATTCTGTTTAATTGTCTGCATGTTCATTGTACCTAAATTAATACAATCTGACAGGAATAGGACACACTTAATAAAATGGTATAAAAAAACAACCCTTTTCATACAACCTTGTAAAAAAATGCAAATTGAGTTTAGGAGAAATAAATAGACATTATTTCATAGCAGCGATTTGCTATTGAGTAATCTCCAGAATAAATAAAACATGTCAAAAATTATCCAGGACTAAAAATTATAATTAAATAACAATAGAAAAACTATCGCTTAACTACTAAGTTACGAAACACAATATTGTTTCTTAACTGATAACCGGTTACCAACGAAGTTCTTTTTTCAAATTTCTATTATAAATGACATCCGAAATTCCGAATGTTCGGCGTCTTTTTATTCATATAAAATTTGCAAATAAAAATTTAATATATAAAAGTTCGCGTTAAAAGTTTTGCAATAATTCTTATAAATTTCAATGTTTCATAAATTATTAAATGGACATTAATTATATAATTATGTTTTTTCTTCTTAATATAAAACAAAAATACTTAAAATTCACGTTATACCCGAAACAGCCCAATCGATTACAATGAAATTTTGTGAAGGCATATTTGTTAGTTTCAGGTTTTAGAAATTCTTTGTTGGTAACCCGGTTAAGAAATAAGAAGGAGAAACATTCTTCCATCGCAACTAGCATTCGTCTAAGTAAACTTAAATTAATATTTACAAACCAACATTATACTTAAGACGAACCAACTTTCACTAGAAATACACTCGTTTTTATTTTACAATTGGTAACTCCCTGGACAAATTCATTAAATGAATCGTACACCAATATACACAAAGTATACACAATACACATATGTACAAATTATAATAATTTATTACTATTTATATTATGTTTGTACTATTTACACTTCAATTGAAGATTGGCACCCATTGCACATGTCACAAGATTATTGTTAAATTATATACAATTTCAGAGCTCAATTCTCATCCTTCATCCTCATCCTCCATCCTTCATTCTCATCCTCAACACCCTCAATCTTCATCCTCCATCCTCGATATTCATTCTCCACCCTCAACCCTCATCCTTCATTTTCATCCTCAATCAAGTCGATTGTAGCAATTAGTAGAATGTCACTCCTTTAGGACTCACAGGAATATTTTTATATTGAGGATGGCTTCATAAATAAAGTACGAGTTCTTTACGAATTATTCCCATTTGTACTATTTTGTTCTGTTAGTAGAACAAATGGGTTAAAAAATCCCATTCGTTGAGACCTCTTGGATACTTTATTTTGGGAACAGTTAGCGATATTGCTAATTCCCTCTCTACTCTCTGATGTTATAATAAATAGCTCTTCACAGTACTGACTCAATTAATAGTGAAGCTAATAGTTAATTGATTGCACTGTTTACAATAATAATCTTGTGACGTGTCTATATCATACAAAAAACATATTAGAGCAACCGCTGCGAACAACACATTCCGTTTAAGCTATTTATTCATACACTTGTTGTTTAAGACATTACATTAACCTCCAGGAAGGTCTTCACAACAAGCTAATTTATAAATGAAGTTGGAACAAGTTTCATTTAAATATGATACAAGAAACTTATGGGTGTTATGAAGGTCAAAATAAGTTAAATAAAAGAAATATATGAGTAAAATGAACTGAAATATGAAATACAAAGTATATTTAAATAAAAGAGATTGATGAGTAAGATGAAGCTCAAGCGAGTAAAGAAGAGAGCAGAAGAAAAGAATTAATTACAGAAGTAAAGTAGTGATTGAAATGAAGTGAAACACGAAGCGGCTGCTGTACAATAGAAAAACATTTATTCTATAACCTAAAAATAACACTTAAGTAAAAATGTCACCGCAGTCAAACAACATCACAGGCAGCGTCATGTTCATCATAAGCGCATGAGCAGGTCGTCGAGGTAGTTGGGGTTGGTGCGCAGGAGTTGGCTCATCTCCTCCATCGCCTCGGAGAACTGCCGCTCGAGGCCGGGGTGCGGGGTGTAGGCGGGGTGCGCAGGCGGTGCGGGGTGCGCGGAGCGCGCCAGGTGCTCCAGCAGCAACTCGGAGGCAGCCGGGAGCTCGTATCGGCGGAACGCAGCCACGTGCTGCAGCAGATCTTCCGACGGCTCACACACACTGCAACGTCACACCGAAACACCATCAGTATATATCACATTGCGAAGAGGCGTGGGAGAAGGAGATGTTAGTTGCGGGACTCACGTGGCAATGTAGTACTTGTGGTAAGCGTTGGGGTCGAGCGGCGCCGTGTCCGCAACGAGCGAGAGCGCGTACTGCAGCAGCGCGTCCGACGCGTGCGGACGCGCGTACACGAGCCGCGAGCCCAGCGCGCACGCGTACCCATCGGACGCGTCGCGCGAGTACGCGCGCGCCGCCGCCGGCGCCTGCACCACGAGAATGCGTGCGTGCGCCGAGCGCAGCGCCGCGCGCAGCCAAGCGTGCGTCGCGCTCGCGCTCAGTGCCAGCGTCCACGGGCAGAACAGGTCGTAGACGGGCTCGTGCGTGGCGTCCGCCACCAGTTCTCGCAGCGACGCCATGGCGCGCATGAAGGGGGCGCAGTCGCGCGCGTACAGCAGCACCACGCACCGCTCCGCCTCGCCCGGACCCACCGGCACCAGACCCCTCCCGGACCAGGCCATCGTGTACCTATTCAATCATTATCAGGGTAGGTCATGTAAGAACAAAAAATAGAATAATAATATTAACTCTCCAATAGCTGTGATGTTAAAAATAAATTTAATTATTATTATTATTATTATTTTGGAGCGTGATATAATCGATGAAGGGATATAAAGTTTGAGGAAAAAGATACATAGGAAGTTTGAATTTCGCAATGTCGGAGGGTTTTTGCATATTATTATCTATCTGGAGTGATAACTGAATGACTAGTGTGACAGGTCGTGGGTTATCTCCCTTTTTACTATTACGCTCTTTATATTGTTATTTTATCGCGATATGTCGAGGTTTTCCCCCGACCATTATTACTCCATGTATTCATAACAATTAAATATAGTTGAAGCCGAATGTGATTAAATTTTAGCATTTTTTAAAATTGTCACTTCCTTATTTTGAAGCTTTGCGATATAAATTGACAAATACGCGAGTATAGCAACTCTTTCAAAAGTAAATTGTACTACAGTAAATTAACATACAATGCACAGCTAGACGGCAACTATCAATGAGTAAATTTAAATAATTTATCAAAAGACACTAATGTATATAGCGACCAAACTATTTGCAGACAAAATGCAAATTCATTGATCATTTTTATTAGTTACATAACATTTATTTGTTCAGAGAAACTATATAAGCAATGATTACTCAATACTTAAAAGACCATGTCACGTACAACCAGCGGACTATTGGCCACATATCACATTGAGGGGGTCAATTCCAGTTGTGGAACATAAATAATGGTACCTGGGCCGCTTCCAGGAGTCGAGCACCGCGCGGCGCCAGGCTTGGGCGACGCGCGAGCGCCAGGCGAGCAGCGCGCCCAACGCCGCCCCCGCCAGAGCCAGCGCGCCCCCCCACTCGGCATACAACTGCCAATCGCGCGCGCTAGCCGCCGCCGCAGCCTCCTGCTCGTAGCAGAAGGACGCCACGTGCGAGCGCCGCTCACGGAAGAAGGAGCCCAGCGTCCACGGCGCCAAGTGCGTCAGCAGCGCGCGGTAGCAGCCCTCGCGCACGCGCAGCGTGCACCGCACCTCGTTCTCCGCGGCGTTGGCGCTGCAGTTGCCCGTCACGTCCACCCACTCGTCGAGCGAGTGCTGTCGACCACAAAACCTATAGCTTATTGGTCCATCCTACTATGGGCGGCAGCGCACTTGGAGCTTATCAATATTAAAAGGAAGTTCATATTCCCACAATTTAATTAACCAAACATGTTCGAGACATAAATAAAATAAAATAAAAATAAAAATAAAAATAGCCTTTATTGCTGAAGTTAGTCAACAAGAAAAAAGAAACATTATTTATCACCAACAACTCCAACTTGTCTTGCGACATAGGCCTCTTCCAAAGTTTTCCACTCAGTGCGGTCCCTTGCCGTTTTTTGCCAAGCTCCATTTGTGGTCTTATCTAAATCATCTGCCCATCTGAGATAGGGTCTTCCTCTTTTCCGTAGGGATCCTCTCGGGTACCATTCCACGATGTCTTTGGTCCATTTACTCATGCTTTGTCTCATCATGTGTCCACTCCAACGCCATTTTAGCTGTTTTACAATAACATTTATTTTTTTCGTTTTTGCTTTTTCTTTAATTGTCGAAAGTTTAATTTTATCCTTTAACTTTATATTAAGCACACTTCTTTCCATATTATTTTGACACACCTCAAGTTTTTTTAATTGTCTTTTTGTTAATGTCCAAGTTTGGCATCCATATGTCATTACAGGTTGTACAATTCCGCGTGTACTCGCAAATGATATAAAACCACCGGTAGGACTGTCGCAAATAAAACACAGTGATTTCACATCTGATGACGGATCTCAATTTATTTAATTCCTATACATATTTATGAGACACAATATACACAATCATACCGAGTTTACGTTATGCAAAGCGACATCTAGTTGCACTTTCCGTTCTAGGTGGTTCAACAACTCACTAGCGCCATCTAGCGATCATTAGCAATAAATATAACACAAAAATATGATTTAGCTCTAATACCGTTCAACATTCCGCCCACCTAGAACTAAGTCTAATAGTTCTAAGTCCAATAGAACATTTTATTTAATAACTGCCGCCCACCATGGCGTGACCCGATAAACAAAGTACTGAATACTACATAATTACCATCACATAAACAAGCAAATACAAGACATGAATTTTCACAACAAATATGTACACAATCATTATAATATAACAACTAACTATTCAGAAATTATTATCATACAATCTTCAGGTCTCTTAATAACTTAATTTCGCTTGTTTGCAAAAAGACAACACGTGCAATTCCGTCCGTTAACACTATCGTCATCGACAACGACATCACCGATATCGGGTTCCGGAATACCTGATTTCCATTTATTGGTTGGAAAGGAACGTCTTAAATACTCTCCAGACCACTTTCGCCGACCTTGTAACCATGCTATATTTTTTGACTCTAATGCTGAAGTGGTTCTTTTCTTCTTGGTTCTAAACTTATCTTTAATACTTGAAACTTGATACGAATTTCCTTTAATTTTTTTAATTTCGTCTTGTAGTTCTATGCGAGCATGGCCAGCAACCAAACCCGATGATGGTGTAATTGGAGTATTCAACGTCCCTTTGCGAATACTACAATTTTCTGGATTACATGGCAAAGTGGTCGGAAGAGTACTAGATTCCTGGTGCAACAACGTGTGGTGTCGCTTTTTACAACGGCGACACTTCACAAATTTCTTACAAAATCTCGCGATATGTGAACCTCCCAAACAATTAAAACACAATTGTTGGTCACGGACGAAATTATGACGTGCTTCTACTGTACCGTTTAAAAATCCTTTACAAACACTTAATGCATGTGCATCAGAGCAAAATGAACATTTTTCATTAAATACATGGAAGACTATAGGGTTTGACATACTTTTTACACTTAATACATTTCGACTAATTTCTAGAACTTCTAAAGCTTGATACCTATTAATTATAAATTCTTTAAATTCCTTAAACGTTGACAATATTTCAGAAGAACTATTATTATTACTATTAAATTCCCATTGTCTTTTTGTTTCTATGTCAAGTTTCATTGACAAAATATAAATAATAACACTATCCCAATCTGACACATTAACACCTAAATTGGACAACCCATCAAGACAGTCGCATGTAGTGTCCACTAAATCCTTCAAATGTTTTGCCGATTCTTGTGTCGCAGACCTCTGACCAAATAAACGCTGCAAAATATTATTTGTTAAATACTTTTTATTGTTGTAACGATCCGTTAACATATTCCATGCCTTCTCATAGTTTTGTTCCGATATAGGAATCTGTCTCACCAACTGTTCCGCTTCTCCAGCCAAATATCCTTTCAAATAGTGCATCTTTTGTACCTTGTCTAAATTCGGGGAGTTATGTACCAACGACGTAAACAAATCTCTGAAAGTAATCCACTCGGTGTAGCTTCCCGAGAAAATAGGTATGACTATTTTAGGTAACTTAACTTGCGAAGTAGAAGCCATATTCCGATTGTCACCACTATTAAAACCTTCAAGATTCGTTATTAACGACAGTTTGAATTCCAAATAACATTCTTCGCACGTATCGAACAGATTTGTGCTACTGTATGTACTAGCCTTTAGTTCCTCTGACGCCGTTTCTGAAATTAAACTATCATTGTTCTTTTCGAACTGTTCCCAAAGCTTCTCTAAACTAGATAGCCTTATTTCTACGTATGGTCGCGTAATTCTTTCTTTTGGTGTTTTCTTAAAATCTGTTCTTGCTTTAGATATTCTTTCATAAATGTGTTCTTGCAACTTAACCAATCGTTCCATCTTGTTGGTTAGTATATACGATTAATTCGCCCAAATAATTTAAAATAAATTATAAGTTGTTAACCTACAAAATTTTTCTAAGTCCACAAAATTTCTTGAAAATTTTACAAGTGTTTGAACACCGATCTGAAATCCGGCATGGATTCCCCGTCTCAACCACTTATACACGAAAAATTTTACAAGTCCAAATTTATATTAAAAAGTCTAAGTTCTAAACACTACTCAAATTTTAAAGTTACTTTATATTTTAATTTTAAAGTTATTTCTTCACTACATTTAAAGTTCAAAATCGCACGAAAATTATGGAACGAACTCACAATTTTTATTCTTTCTTCGCTTCGTCCCTCGCTGATCTCGATTCCTTCATATCGCCTTGTGCACGTCGCTGTAGTTGCCGAAGCTGCTGTCGTCACGTTGTCAGCCTTCAGCGCCGTGTAGACTCGTCCCGTACAGCGATCCACTGTCAAGGGTCCGAAGGTAGCAGGTAGTCCCGTCCTGCTGTCTGCGTCGATCTGTCACCCTTTGCCGATAACTCAGTTATCCGACTCAGAAGGACCAAATGTACAATTCCGCGTGTACTCGCAAATGATATAAAACCACCGGTAGGACTGTCGCAAATAAAACACAGTGATTTCACATCTGATGACGGATCTCAATTTATTTAATTCCTATACATATTTATGAGACACAATATACACAATCATACCGAGTTTACGTTATGCAAAGCGACATCTAGTTGCACTTTCCGTTCTAGGTGGTTCAACAACTCACTAGCGCCATCTAGCGATCATTAGCAATAAATATAACACAAAAATATGATTTAGCTCTAATACCGTTCAACACAGGTATTATGCACATATTAAATAATTTAAATTTTTGATTTGTCGGGATATCTTTAGCTTTCATCACCTCTTTAAGTGCCCAAAACTTATTCCATGCGTTTCCTATTCGTTTGTCGATCTCTTTATTTGTTTGGTCTAAGGGTGATATTATCTGTCCTAGATATACATATTCTTTAACAAATTCGATTACATTTCCCTTCACAACAATTTGCTCCTCTGTACTATTTGTCATTAATTTTGTTTTTGTCATATTCATAGAGAGACCAACCAATTTGCTTTGTGTGTCTAGATCTTCTAACATGATTTTTAGGTTCACTGGGTTATCTGATATGATTACTAGGTCATCTGCAAATCTTAAATGATTGAGTTTTGCACCATTAATATTAATCCCATGTTTTTCCCAATTTATCCTCCTGAACACACTTTCAAGGACTGCAGTAAATATCTTTGGTGACAAAGGATCTCCTTGGCGAACTCCCTTCTTTATATCAAATTCGTTGCCAACTCTCTCTAATTTAACTCTTGCTTTACTATTTGAATAAATTTCCTTTATTATTCTTATATATTTTTCTGGTACGCCTTGTTCTTTGAGTGATTTCCATATCTCAACATGTCTAAGTGAATCAAATTATTATTGTATTGCCTTATTGTAATCTACAAATGCTATATAGTATTGTTTTCCATATTCGTGATATTTTTCTATTATTTGTTTAATTACTAAGATGTGATCAATTGTGGAGAAATTTTTCCGGAATCCTGCTTGCTCTCTTGGTTGATTTTCGTCTAAAATTTTTGTTATACGTCCTAATATTAATTTTGAAAATATTTTATATATATTGCTCATCAAACTTATTGGTCTGTAGTTGTTCATTAGACTTTTATCCCCTTTCTTATGTAAAAGCGTAATTGTGGTCTTTGTCCATTGAGTTGGTATCCTCTCGTATTTTAAAATTTCATTGAAAAGTCGAGTAAGTGGATCTAGAATTACACAGAGGGTTGCCTTTAATAGTTCATTTGTAATATTGTCATCTCCAGGGGATTTGGACTTCTTTTGTGTTAGAACAGCGAATTCCACTTCTCTCTTCAGGAATTCTGGAATCTCTTCCTCATTCTTAGTTGGATAGGTTTTATGTTTTAATGTATTCTTTTTATAATCATCATCACTGTATAAGTCCTTGTAAAATTGAGTAGCTATTTCCATTATATGTAACCTTTTAGATGTTTGCTTTTTATTATTGTCCTTAATATATGGTATCCATGATTTTTCTTCTCTAAGCTGTTTCATCGCCATTTTTATTCCTCCTGTCTTTTCAATGCTACTCTGTATCTTTTCTATCCTTGTTTTATGTCTAAACTGTCTTATACTTTCGCTTATTTTCTTACTTATCTTTGTTATTTCTTTTCTGTTGCTTTTCCTCGACTTTAATAATAGTTTTCTATGTCTCATTAGATCCCTTGCTTCTTGTCCGATTTTATCCTTTTTCTCTGACATACATCTAAATTGATTGTTTATATTTATTAACTCTCTTGTTACAATATTGTATTTTTCTTGTATGCTAGTGGAGTGATCAATGCAAGCTAATTTTTCGGACAGTTTATTTCTTATTCCTACGGGAATCATGGGAGGAATTTGATATTTGTTATTAAGTATGTGTTTTCTTGATCTTTTTGGAGCTTTTGATATTATTTGTCCTCGAATCAGTCTATGGTCTGAATTAAAATTGATGTTATTCAGTGTTTCTACATTTAAGAATAGTTTTTTGTTATTTGTTAATATGAAATCCCTCTCGTCTTTTTGACCTTTTGGGGACATCCAGGTCCATTTTCTATTAAAACGTTTTTTGAAAAATGTATTCATTATATATAGTTGATTTTCCATTGCAAGTTCTATTAATCTATTCCCATTGTCATTTTTTCTTCCAGTAGAATATTTGCCGATTTTGTTAGTGTATGTTTTTTCATCTAGTCCCAGTATGCTGTTGAAATCTCCCATTACTATTACATTTTTATATGTGTTGTTTAAAGTCTTATTTAGGTCTCTATAGAAGGAGTCTTTCTCAATTTGACTAGCTACATCTGTTGGTGCATATATTTGAATTATTGACCACTTATTTTTATAACCCGGGATATTTATGTTTAACATTGCTATTCTCTCTGTAATACCTTTAAATTCTTCAATTTGGTTTCGTAGCTCATTTTTCACTAGGAATCCAACTCCGAACAAACCCCTTGTTTCTCCTTTATAATAAAAAATGTGATCCTTTCTATCTAAGATTTCCTCTCCAATTCTTCTTACCTCACTTAATCCAATAATATGCAATTTTATATTATGTATAGCTTCTTCTAACTGTATTAATGATTCTTCAGTTCTGAGTGTTCTAACATTGAAGGTCGCAATATGAAACCTATCTTTAATTTGTTTATTTTTAATCAATATATCTTGTGGCTTTGGAAGGTGATAGTCGCTAACCCCACGGCGACCAACCGGCTTGGGGTGGTGTTTTATTATATTACTTTTGCCGTATTGTGTTGGTTTCCAGTTGTTGGTGTCTCTTTCCTATATTACATTTTCTGATGATGACGCTAAATTTAATGAGTTTGATCTATTCCTCATTATGTCAAAGGCGTTAGTTCTGCTATTCTTCGAAGGATTCCAAGAAAGTTTCTTTTGTTGATTATTCTGTTCAGGAGATGCAGACTGCATTCTTTTTCTATTATCCTTGGGTTCTTCTGTTTTCTTTACTATAATTTTATCATATTTTATATACGCTTGATTTCCTTTTTTCCTTTCTGCTTCCAATTGTTCTTGGAGTTCCTTTCTTTTATTTAATATTGCTTTGGGATAATCATCCATTACATATACATCCTTAAAATGTTTCTTATTTTTCCCGATTTCGATCTTCTTCCATTCATTTACAAAAGATATCAAAACAGGTCTTATTTTTCCATTATTTGCCGCTTTCTTACCAATACGATGTATTTTGTTAATTTCTGATTTTTCTAATGTAATTTGTAGATCTGACTGAATCTTATCTTTTACATTATCCATCAACTCGTTATGGTTTGTTTCTTCCTCTTCCAACCCAAACATCAGCATATTATTCTTTTTATTTTCTTTCTCCAAATATAAAATTCTTTCTTCTAAAATATCAATTTTTTGTTTCATTTCTTTATTTTCCCCTAAAATGTAAGCTAGTTTTTCATCCATTCTATCACTTATTGTTTTTGTTACTTTTTCCGATTGTTTCTCCATTTCGATTTTCAAACTGTCAAATAATTGTTATAAAGAACTATTCATTTTCCTAAGTGAAACGGAACGTACCGATTGTATAATTGGTGGGTAGTTTTTATTTTATTTATTTCTTTTGTCTATGTCAATCTCTTCGCAATTTGTTCGGATTATACTTTGATAAATTCCAATGGTTTGTTTTTTTGTGGCACAATTTACGCGATTTTCACCGCAGTTTTTGAATTTTTATTTTAATCACAGTGTTCTTCGGATGTTTAACTAACCCTTGATCGTAATTTTTATTATCGTATGTACTGATAAACAATTTATTTAATATATTTTTCTGGAGTTATTAAAACAACGTCTTGTTACACTGACACTGACAACTGAGAGTGACAACTGTTCGAGACATGTTCGAAAAAAAATATTTAAATTTATGTAAAGATAAACTCAGAGCTGTCGCTGTTGAAAACATTAGGTATCTGCGTATCTAACAGGAAGACGTGAAATTGAACTATTTTCCTACATTTTTACTATTTTCCGTCAGGACGAGGACGAAAAACAAGTTCGCTTTTGCTCAGCGAAAACAAATGTTGCAATATTATGAGCAAATTATTGAATAGTGTTATCTGCGCGAACGATCGCGAACTGTCGAAATGAGATGCAAATTACATACAAGTATGTCATGTCACTGTCCAAACCCACTACACCACGTAAACACACAGACAAACTGATAATATTTTACACTTAAGTATATAAACATTTGCGTCATTCCGAAAAGTCACTTTTAAAAATTCATACCAATGCGCCAATGTGACCTCATATCAGATTAATTTTGTATTGCAGCAATAACTCAACTCCTGTGTTAACTTGTTTGGGAATCATCTCAAAAAGTAAACATTGATTAGCTAAAAAAATGTTACAGTTATTAATTAGTGCCAACAAAAAGATGGCTTTCTTATTTGATATTAGTTAGACATTTGACATTGTGTCTTATGAAATTTCAACAGAGAAACTGCGTATCAGAGGTCCTGCTCTGCAATGGCTAAAGTCTTACTTATTGACTAGGAAACAAGCAGTATATATATAACTAAATTAAACATAATGACTTCTGGAAGATCTAAAGTTATAATTAATAAATTTGGTGTTCCGCAAGGGAGTGTGTTGGAACCTTTACTTTTTATTTGTGGATATTACTAAAACAATATCACAATATTTGATATTTTTAATTTTTAAAATGGGTGCTGCACCATTATCAACCATTTTCAGAGATTACCCATTAAATGTAAAATTATACATGACAGACTTCTTAAAGTAAGCAAAGTAAATTATTTAAAGTTGGCCTAATTCCGTAAGGGGATTTCCACCTCTATCTTTTGCATAGATACCCTAAAAATTAATTGATATTTTTAAGTAATTACGATAAAGATACCTCAGGGCCATTATCTGTGGTGTTGTGCACACTCTGCAGCTGTATGGTGTAATCCGTCGCGGGAATGTGACCCAAGTACCAGACAAGGATAGACACATCGCTGTAAAATGCAAACAACTAAATTATTTTAGGCAACAATTGACATTATGCGCTAATTGGTCGTGCCGTTTTTGATACTATGCTAAATAGCAATATACTAATGATAGTCACTGTCACAACAAATTACTTACCAAGTGATTGTGATCTACGCTAATATAATAAAGTTGATGAGTTTATCTTTTTGTTATAACACAATAATCTTTGAGACCAGCAGGGAATTTGAAAATTTCTTTTTGCAGCTGATAGCCCAAGAGCTGCCTGATGAAGTATTGCCGAGATTGAATCATTTTTTTACTATAGGTCAAGTCTCACAGCCCTAACTCTTGCTTATGCTTATAGATGACGATAGCCAACTACGTAATAAAACAGCGATTTATATAGATAAGAAGAGGCCTAACTATTGTGTCTGACATTGAGAGGTTTGTAAACAAACAGAGTGACCATAATCGTTTTGTCAAGAATGTAAGAACAAAGAAGAAAAATATTTATCATATCTGATAGAACTTATGAACATTGGTATCAATATTATCAGTACATAGTTGGTTTTGTTATAATATGATTATTTTCCATAATATAAATATTTCCTAGATAATATTATTTTAACTAAAATAAAAATATTAGATAATAGAAAAAGTTTAACTTTACTAACCCAGAGCTGATGGCAACAATTCTTGCAACAACTTTGTCTTTGTAACTGAAATTATTTGCTTCACTGTTGACAAAATGCATGGTCTCGCTGGACCGTAATGTGTGCACTCCTTTTAGCCAAGTCTTGATCACATAGCACCCATTACTAATCAAATCCAGAGGTTTCGAGTAACATATCTGTGCACAAAGAAGTTCATTACCTTATGCTGTATAAATAATGGCATTGCCTTAGACAGCGTAAGAAATATAAAATAATTCAGTAGGTCCATAAAATAGTGTGCATATGCCAGCAAAAACGCTTGATTTTTTTATTTATTACCATGGATGAAACAATAATTTTTTTCCTTTCATCTGTAGGCAAGCCCATTGGCATCAATTTTTTGGAAATGTGAGGAAAGATTTCATTGATTATCTAGAGAATGATAAAATCATCTACAATATTATTAACATTTAGCAAAAAAAAAAAATGGACATGACTGTGATAATTAATGCCAATTCTCTAAACAGATGAATCAACAGCAAAGATCTACTTATATCAAATTTATAGCGTATGAATCATTAGGTAAAGTACTTTTGAGACTCCCCTCTATAATCAGGTCTAAGATTAAAATTGGAGGGTAATCCAATGTTATTCTAAAAAAATTAACTCTTAAAGAGAAAACAAACAATTTCTGAATCAATTTAAAATATTAAGTGTAATCATTATCAGATGCCTATTGCTAAGCATAGGCCTCCCACATAGACCTCCGAAATAGTGACCGACTGAAGCTTTGTTTTCTACCAAAAATAAGACTAGAGCCCAAGCTTCCTCTAAAGTAAAAGCCGAAGCTTACTCTAGTTACTCTAAAGTGATGACTAGATGTCTGTGTAGCCCCATTCACTTTTACCAATTAATGTTGGGGTCCTAACTTAGTTTCTCTTGGCATGTAGCATGTATGTAGCGCATTTTTTCTAAGTTTGAGATAACAATGCCACATGAGATATCACTCACAGGATTTCCCCCTGAGAAAAGGAAAGTCTACTCATTCCAATAGCATGCTGAGCAATCTTGAGTTTTCGCATTGGATAACTCAATTACATAACCAATATTAATTAATGAGAAGAAAAAACCCATAGTCACAATTTCACATGTGTTTATGTCGGGTTTAAATCCAAGATATTTCTTTGCATACACAAAATACCCATTTCCTTATCCTTTATCCTTAATTTAACTGTGGTTGGCAGCGGATTTTAGTATCAGTGGTATTGCTTGTGTATAGGCGATGGTGACACCCTACCAACAAGTGTACCATCACAGTTTTTTATAAACTTAACATAAAATAAAAAAAAATCAAAAATACCTACATAAGTGCAATTACTAAAATCCATTAAATTCTCTTGAAATCGTGCGTACAGAGTGACTTTTTGATTATATTTGTAAACTCGACAGGTTTCTTCCGTGCGCGTGCTACTATCGTCCAGATACAGCAACTGGAGGTGCCACGAAGAGTTGGCATATTCGTTATACTGTCTGCAATGTTCGACGACATAGCGACCCGCTGGACCACTCTTCGCGGCCACGAAAGTGGTACTCGTATTTCTTGTTTCACTACTATTGCTACACTTCCACGTAAAACTTGCATTACTCACGTTTAGAATGTTTGTTATAAACAAGAAAATTAACATGAAATGCAACATTATAATACACTTTATCTTTTATATTTACTACCTACATGACATTAAGAAAAAGTTTTCAAAACGAAATAAATTCTAACTTGACACTATAGAAACGACTGCCTAGGCATTGCCCCTCACTCAAACTGCGCCAATACAAACAAAACAAACACTAAACGAAAAGAGAATATTTTATAACGTTCGTTGAAAGATCTCTACGAACGCACTATTAAAGTCTAACTTCACTAATCAACTGAAAACTGAAAACCAAACAAATTGTATTTATCCCACATTGCTTGTTTCATCAACTTGTTTGCTTGATAAAAAATAATAGAGTATAAGAGTACATAGTAGAAGAATGAATGAATGAAATATTTAAAAGTCAGTGTTGCCAGATGAGAAAACTGAAAAAAAAGAAGAATGGTCGATCTCAATATGAAACTGTCTTTATAAAAAGTATTAGAAAATTCTAGATTTAATTAATTACCGAATGTGCTGATCTCTCACTATTTAGTAGTTATAGTCTCAATAGATAGTAGTTATATTCTTTAGTCTAACTACTTTTGTTAAATGCAGTTACGAAGTTTATATATGTCTATGGCAGTGCGATTGCATTTGCTTTAAATGTCAAAATAAACATTGAAGTAGGTAGGTACTCTGTGTACCTCTGTAATGTGTTTCTTTAGTTTGTGGTGTTTCTATTACACGATTGGACATCAAGTTCATTATGACAGTCATAAACATACTTGATTTCGTCGCTAGATGTCATTGCTTTCGGTCATGTGACTAAATTCTACTACGTTTGAAGGTTTCAAATGTAGTTTTACAACAAGCTACCCACGGGACTTCGACTTAAAGTTGTAGGTAGTTTCTTTTCTATTTTTATTATAACATTAAAGTTATAATAAACGGATATCTGTCGGGTATTCATCATGAAGATCGAATGAAGATCACCCGTCGGATGGGGACTCTCAACAATTGGTATTTTTTTACGCAATTTACAAAATATGATTTGGGGTTTAGCCAGAAGGAGTCCGGCACAACACAACCCTGTCGCAATTTTATTGGTATCCCATAGTCTCGAATGAAACAAGTTTAAAGGGTTTGAATTCTCAAATTCATTTAATAAATATAATTTACATCGACTTGGATAGATGGTATCTGGTATCCTCCATTACAAATTCCATTCCTACTTACACAACAATTACAAATGCAATTAAAAATAATTCAAAGATGATTTTGTGTTTAAATGAGTAGTAATAGATGGAAAGAGAGATGAAAATGTCTGTATTTATGACAAGGGTTCTAAAAACTTTCTTATTATCAAGTGTATCAAAACTTATTTATTTAATAATAACAAAGTGGTATATGATTAATTTTGTTTTGGTATACTAAATATTATATAACATAATTATTTATATTAAAGATGTAGCTTCATAAATAATAAATACAAACTAATGTAAGTCTTGGGAATGACACATGCCTTATTGTTATACAGTTTTTAGTAATTAGTAATTAACTATATTCTAGGTACATAAATTACAACTATACTCACCGGCACAAAGTTAAAAGTTACTTCAACTGTTTTATTATAATAAATTTTGTATGAGTTTTAAATTGTAGTATGTAGTAATAGTTTAATAGTTATATAACTATTAACTGTTGATTCACTGTGATACTAGCTGCTTAAAATGTTCAAGTTATCATCTCAATTTCATAAAATAAATGAAGCTGTATTTATATATTAAAATATATGTAATTAATGTATATACTTAGAATATCGTTAGTCCATGACTGGACTCTGTATACGGCACTAGTATGATCCTAGGTATTTAGACATTACTAAATTAGCTTTCACACAAACATTTTACATGCCGATCTGTTGTGCTAAAACTGCATACATCCCGAGAGCTGCCAACCCAACGACGGTCGCATGAACTGCCCTCAGCGTCAGAAGAGCCCAAGCGCTCAGGGAGAGGACGCTGCCCACCGCGTCCTCAATCAACCCTCTGTACGGAGACAGAGCCAGCAGAGTCACCACCAGGGGGGAGTGCTTCCGGGGCAGATCGCTTCTGGTGAAGAGCCACACCAGGGCAGCGGTGGAGGCGTGCTGCATCAGAGCCACGTTGGACTCGGCGCACGATCTGATGTAACGCCAGTCAAACTCGGACCCTCGAGCTCCCACCCACAGGAGGATACTTCGGGTCACGATCACCTGGAACATTGAAAATATACATTTGTTACTTTATTGTATGGGATGGACAGAAACACCATATATATTAATTTTCATCATCCATGGCTATCAGACTTCAAAAGACTGTGAGGTGACTTTTTATTATTTGTACAGAAAAGCCCGAATATAAGCATGATGAAAATAAAGCAGTTTTATGTCTTAAGTAGGTTTTAAAAATAAAGTGGCATTTATAAATTGTAGCGTTCAGAAACAATTTGGATTGATTGTTGAACATCAGATATTATAATGGTGAAACTTATTTTTTTGTATGTGTACTATTTTGTACAAAAAAAAGTAGCACAAACCTCAGCACTGGCCCATCCTATTGCCGCTGTGAGTATTTTGGCATGTCCTTTGCCCTGCACAGAACTCAATGCAAAGTAAATGCCTATTAGATCAGCTAAATCCACTGTTGCCTTAAGAATTTCCTGAAAAATTATAAGTTAGGTGAATGTAACACCTCACTCTCTTTGTGCTTCCAGTAATTAGATCTCTAGTAGGTATTATTTCAATTGGATAAATAAATATATTTCGAAGACTATTACCAGAAATGCGCTATATTCCCCAGCTTCGTGAGTCCCATCTGAATCGGGAAAAAATGTTGCAAGAAGCAACATTTTGCAAAGTTGCGTGAAAATATACAAAATTCCAGCATAAATGCATTTCGAGAAAGTCGCATATTCTGATCTGAAACGATAAGGTTAATTTAATTAGATGTAAATAAACGAGAGATTCCAAAATCTAACCTTCAACACTTACATGCCAGAATACTTGTATGCCATGTGATATGGCGCATAGATTAATGCCACACAATTACCGAAATGATATAGGGTCATTTTATTTCTATTTATATTGTTTAATTAATTTTAAAAGGATAAATAATTCTTGTTACCAATTTATAACCAATTAATGGTTAGTTGTCAATTGTCATTTGACGTAATATTTGAGTGAACTGTAAGATACTGACAGTTGACATTGACAAATTGTTACTACTGTCACTGTCGCGAAACCTAATATAAGTTTAATTTCCCGCAAAACTTGCATTATGTTTAATAATATTTGTCACAATATAGATAATCACGTGGCTATTTTATTCGTGAAAATATATTTTTTAAAACAGAGGAAACATTTATGGTAATGCAAACAATGTAGAAAGAGAATGTAAACTCCCCAATATTATGCTATGCTGCATGCTCTGTCAAAGAAATCAAGTCTGCATGTCACAAAATTATTATAAATTATGATTTTATTGTTATTTATAATATCCATATAGTTATTAGATTAGAGCTTACATCAAAGTAACTATAATTATTAACAGAATACTAAAAACTTTTGTTCGTGCTAAAATTTTGCGTGAAACGGATTCAAGGTGCAAACAAAACAAACGTCAAAAAGTGTTGACTGGAGGCGGGCGGGAGATTTTATTATTTGTTTACAATATGATTAAAGTTTAACATTTCTATACTTTTTATTTATTTAATACTGTTATTAATAAAATAAGTTTTAACCCATATTATATTACTTTAGTATAAGTTATATCGACTGTACACTGTATCATATTTCATCAGCAATATTTGTTTTTTTAAATGTTTTTAGGTTAATAGTTAAGTTTTTTTTTATAAATTTACACTATTTAATGTTTCCTAATTGCTTACATATTGAATAAACTGTTTTATAATGAGTATTTAATGGTAACAAAGCCAAATTGTTTACAATGTTGTTGTAGATATTGAGTTTCAGAGAAACCCCATAGAGTGAGATGCAAAATAAAGGGTGCTCTTAAAAAAGGGGTTGAGTTTTAACCCTTCCGTTTTTTAGCACAGGCGCAAAGAGGTGAGGGGCTCATCATCCAATAGCAAAGCAGAGATTCTAACATTTGAATTTATTCGTCTAAAATGATGTTCGGTGACTGTTCTGCGGGTCCACCGCTTCCCCCGTTGAAATATCTCTCAGCAGTCTCTACCATGGAGTGTTCGCATCATGTAGTCGTTACCTGTCTAATAGTATCGAATTAATTATAATTTTTTACCATTGTTTTGCATTATGTGTAATGGAATTAATTGTAGCACAATAGTAAGTTGTCGAAGTCAAATTTAAAAGTGACTATCTTTGAAATTCTTTAAAGAAAGTAATGGATTTGCACTGCCTTAACATCCTAGAAAATGAACTGAGAATCTACTTATTAAATGGTAAGTTTATTTTGTTCATTTGAAAATGTTTAAGGGACTAAATTTTAAATTCAATTAAGTTTTTTTAACAAAAAAAACAAAGGTTTCAACAGTCATTTAGTTCATTATTGTTTATTTGTCTTTTGCATTAATTATATTGATTTATTTATATTTTTAGATGTTCTATATAATAGGTATGTACTCTGCTATGTTTTAATTTCATCTTAGAATTACAATTTTTTATATTAAAAAGGATGACAAAAGCCTGACTGTCCATAAATTAAAAAAAATATTAAAAGCTTTAGTAAGTAAAAGAATACTTATTCATTTATAAAACAAAAAAAATATTGTAACACTTCAAGTAAAATTGATTTAACAACTTTATATTTCATTTACTTATAATATGTATTTAGATTAAATATTTGCATATTTTAATGCAGGATTTTAATAACTTTTATTTCTATTGCCTTAAGTAAGTACCTAAGTTAAATATCTATGTTAAATACTAATTGTATGAAAACATTTTATTCCTGAATTTTCGTTTAAGAATAATATTGTTTGAAATAATTAGGACTCATTTATAAACAAAGGTTAAATAGGTTATTATTAATCGCTCATGTATGAACCTCTATTATCTTCAGGTGTAGCTAAGATTGAAAATTCGCCCATTTCAACCTAAACTCCTATCCTACGCACATGACTATGCTTTAATCTACACTTATAAAATACTAGCTGTTGAACGCGATTTCGTCGGCGCGTAACTTTATAAAATATAGCCTATTGTTACTCCCTGATAATATAGCTTTCCAAAAGTGAAAGAATTTTTCAAATCGGTCCAGTAGTTTCGGAACCTATTCAATTCAAACATAGGCACAAACAATCAAATCTTTTTTGTCCCAGCTGAGTAAGTAAACGTACTTACAGCCTAGAAAGCTGAAATTTGGAACTTTGGAAGATGTTTATTTTATAACCGAACTAAATTATAAGGATTTTTGAAAAAATCCGTGCGAAGCCAAGGGCGGGTCGCTTGTCTCTAGTCGCTAGTTATAAATAAAATTAATTATTGAAATTATGGTGGTTCAAGTGTATTTCAACGATATTTTTAGTTAAGGACTAAACTTAGCCTGGGAAATGAAAATTGGAATAATTAAGGCTTATGCCACTCGGTTTATCCTAATTTAGAGCTTTTAATTTTTAGAGCTTGACTTTATAGCGGTTTTTTTTTTTTTTTTTTTATATAAGTCAAGGCAGCGCTTGGCCGCGATCTCACTTGATGTTAGGTGCAGATGCGGCCGAAGGTGGACCACGCTTACCTAGAAGATGCTCATATGCTCACCCTACGTTTGAAGACCCCGAGGTTGTAATTTTGGGGAAACACAGACGCAGGCAGTGAGTTCCACTCCTTAGCAGTTCGGACAAGGAAGGTGGAACTGTAACGCTTCGTGCGTGACCGAGGAACTTCAACCACGAAGGGATGAAATCCCCGCCCGCGCCTCGTGTTTCGCAAGTGGAACGGTTCCGGTTGGATCAAATCGAAGAGAATGGACGCACACTCTCCATGGTGCAGACGATAGAAAATTGATAGACATGCTACTTTTCGGCGATGCTGTAGGCTTTGAAGTTGAGACTCCACAAGGGAGTCGTCGCCAATGAGTTTCTTAGCTCGCCTTTCAATCGAGTCCAGTGCAGCCAACTGATATCGGGCAGACCCATCCCAGAGGTGGCAGCAGTTCTAAAATTAGGACTTTTAATACACAAATTTGTCCATATAATTATATATACTTACGTACCTATAATTATTTTCAAAACAATTGACAATTGTCGTAGGTCAACTCAATCGTAAGTGACATTAATAGTTAGGTAGGTAGATATCGAAGCGAGTGTTAGGAATAAGGAGAATAAAAAGCGGAGTCCACTCACGTCATCCCTCCATTATAGCATTGTCCTCGCGACAATAGAGATAGAGAATAAAGAATCGCGGCCATTAGGTAAATTTCCTTATTCATTTTTTGCGTGACACCCTCGAAGCGTAAAAAAGCGGGGAAAAGTACATTTATCATGTGGAGGAGTGAGCCTTGTTCTCTCTCAAGATCTCAATCGAGTCAACGCGCTCACACCAAACTTTTTGCACTCTTTAATCGCACGAGTGTAGCCTAGCCTAGCTACCTATTTTGTCATTTCCTATACCTACCTTTTATTTATTTATTTTCATAGGTAACAGCTATTATAAAATTATTACATAAAATATGACTTAAAATCTACAGCCATTTACAGAAAATCTCCTTTTTATATTTTTTTTAATTGACGCTGTAAGTTAAGGTGTTGCCTAAGTTTTGATACCTACAGGTATAAGATAAAAATTTTTATTTTTTTATTTTATTAATTGTTAGGTTAGGTTGTTCTAGTTCAAGTAACTATTTTGCTGAACTGTGGTAAAGTAATCATTGCTTACTTATTTTGTTATTTACTTATTTTAAATTATTTAAATGACGCCACATATAAGCATAATATATTAATATAGTCGTCACATTTTATACTAGTCTAGCTATATTTAGTGTTGTGTTAAAAACATCGATATGGAAAAAAATTGTCAGCATTAGTCGCCTCAGTGAAAACAATATTATTTTTAAATAAGTAAGATACGTAAAAAATACATTTCGGGCTATTCGGCTCCTTCTCAAACTTTTCTATTGAATTTATTTAAAACAATTACTTACCTAATATTTAAATTGCTGTGATCTTACATATTTTGTCTATATTTCTAGAAAACTTTTAAACAAATAAAATGTGTAATAAAATAAAATGTGTAATTTCTATAATATTGGAAGGAGGGACCAAATTATGGCGCGAGTAATTAGAATAATCAAATGATTTGGAGATGAAGAATCAGCATTAGCAAATGCAATATTCGTCTCACGTGCATTGCGGGCGAGTGTGGGTAGCAGATAAGCGTCGGTTGGGGTGGAATACCGAAAGTCCGACATCCACCGCCAGGGGCCTTATCGGAAACGGCTTACGGTGACCCCATGCAAACTCCCTAAAGCGACATTCCTCACCGGTCCCTCCTCGGGGGCTTGTACCCTTCGCCGATCGATCTCGATGCAAAACTACCCTTGCGAAGGGGGATAAATAACTTTTGTTTTGGCCTTGTAATATTCTTATTGCTTCTCCGGCAGACACACATCGATTGCTTGTGTATTCTCTCAATCATTCAAATCTTAGGTAAACTAGAAATTATTCAGTCTTTTGGTTTCCTTGTCTCAATTATATCTGATGTTCACTAGTACTTATCAACCTAAGACTCCAAAAATATTAGCATACCTAAATGTGTAACTTCTATTAGCATAATTATGTATGCATACCAAAAATATTAGCGTAAGTATGAGGAAACAGATGAGAAGCTTGTAGCAGGAAATTCTGATTTATAAATTACCCCTATAATTCGAAATAATAGATTCTATGAAATTCTATTGCAACGTAAAGGCATTGTAGGGCTAATTCATATAATTCATCTATTGAAACACCTAATGATAATCACTTCTTAGCAAACAAAGGACGGTAAATTTATTCATGAGCTTCAAAAAAGTCTTTTTCCTTGTACCTACTTATCTGTACTTATATTTATAATAAGTCGTATTTTATGGAATCCGGAAGTAGAGAGAGAAAGAGAAAACAAGTAATCCACATAAGACGAGCGACGCGCCAGGGGATCGGTTAACCCACGTTACATGACGCACGCCTCCCAACGGAGAATTCCGACTTTCCACAAAGAAAATAGCAATCAAAATTTGATTTACCGCCTCCCGCGGCCATACATCAAACCGTTCTAATCCGCGGAAAGAGAGAAGCCTAGAGTCTGAGGGGATCTGCGACGTTGTCCGATTGAAAATCCTAGAGGCACGACACCTCTTTAATATTTATGAGCGTGTAAAAAATAGCCGCTGCCCCATGAATAAATGTCACGGAATAAGTTGGAGGCCGACATCGAGACAAGAGTGGCTAAGCTAACTCGTCGCACTAAGTAGTTACGTACATGTGAACTTATTCAAACTTATTATTCTTAAGAAGCATGCAGGTAGGCACCAACCGTAGCCTTTTATCAAGCATAATAGCAAAAAATCATGTATTTATTTTTTATAAGACGGGGTCATTGTCATAATCGCTATATTATCTAATTATAATTATGTGAAGTGAAAACTTCGGATCTCTTTTTTATATTTGTTTGTGAACTGCTTTATTGTAAAAATATTTTTAGATTATAGAGCAACACTAGTTTTTTCAATGCTGCAAAATAATCTCAACTTTTTCAAGCCACAAATATTATAAGTGTTTTTATGCCTTGTAGTAGGTAAATTTGGTACTGGTGGTAATTTATAAATCAATGCAAATTAAGATTAAAATATAAAATAAAACGGTTATAAATGATTGAAATGTGGTCCTAATGCAATGTGAGAATATATTTTTTATTTTGTCTTAAATACCTACTATCTATTATACAATATTATGGGACTAGCAAGTCATTAGAAGTCTTACTTAATAATCAGTTATAAAAATCAATCGAAACATAAGGATGTAGGTACGTAACCCAAAAATAAAGTATTTTTTTCTAAAACCTAAATAAATTGCTTCGGAATTGCTGAGACAAAAGTTATAGAAATACTTTTGAAATGTATTGGAATTGTTTCAAATTGAAGTTTACTTAGGGCTATTGAAATAAGATTTGTTTGGTTAAATTGATTTTAGCGAAGTATCGCGAGTGGAGGCCGGAGCCCGGGAGCCCGGGAGCCCGGGGCGGGTTCCGTAACCACTTGTGTGATCCAATTGCGGATCACTTGAGAGCCTTCAAACGAATGGAATCAAATTCAGCCGCCCTTTAAATATTTCAACTGACGCTAGAGGAACTTCCTACTCTAAATGGAGGGGTGAGGCAGCCTCCTTATGAATTTTTAACATATATTATTCCTTTGCTATGCTTGCCAAATAACTTATTTCGCGGATAAAGTTTTATAAAATTACTCAAAATTCCAATACATCCAAATCTAGGTACATAATCTTTATGAGCCAATATATGCATCACCGCTTCTCTTCTGTGTGAGGAAATAAAGCCTCATATATTCTACAGTCCACCATTATACATATATTCTAATTAACATTAGTCGAAAATATTGAACTCGGAAACCGAGTTTTCAGTAATAAATTGGGCGTCCATCTGTCGGCACTCGGCAGTGCAGTGTGATACGAGATTTAACGTAAAACAATCTAACGTAAGTACACTCGTTACAGACATATTTAACTAGAAAGTAAGTTAATTTAGAGGGGATGGGGCAAGATGGGTGTTCCACCTACGGATAAAAAAGGTTCTCGAGAATTTCTCGACCCTTTTTATACTAAACAGATAGCTAACGCGGCCTGAGTGGAGTTTCAATAGATGCTTTTTCGTCGGGCGAAGCGACCTGTAAAGAATCGAGACGAGAGGGGCCGAAAAACTCTCCTATATACTCCTAAGTACACCTGACTATACCTCCACACTATGTCACACAATTTTCCCTTTATTTTTTACGCGTGCCCTCCTCCGAGGGATAAGGAGTGGAATTCTTTTTAAATTGGAAATGTTTTCTAAGAGGATTACTATTTGTAAAGGTGTGCGCGGATGTTGGATATTGGGAATAAGAGGGATTCTCTTGTTTTGTGTTTAACATGCTTGCAATTCTTCGGGAGACGGTTTCTTTTACAATATTAACGCGCGATCAAAGAGACCGGACATTACAGTATAGTTAGGTTATTTTTATTTCATATATTTTCATACTCAAAGAAGAAAATCTTAATTTAAAAATTATTGGAATTTATTACACAACTAGTTTTTGCAAGTGATTCCGATCAATTTAATGTCTAACTTAAATCCATTAATATTGAAATATTAGTTGATAAACAAATAAGGATACTGCTAACATGATGCATTAGTTCAGATATAATTTTTGTCAAAGGATGGTCAAGGATTTTTAACTATTAAATAAGTAAGTTTCTAGTACCTATAATAATAAATTTTGTTTCGCGAAGATTTAAATAATGCAAGATAAAATTGTATAAGCATTGAATAGTTCCTAGGATTTTGTTTTAGGAGTGTGGCTAGTCTTTTGGTGGGTTCCTAAGGGCTGAATATAAATCAACCTGTTACCAATGATATAATAATTTCAGTACAGGTATAGGCCGCGTTTCTCGGTCATAAATTGGGCATATCATATCTCTCTCTCTCTACCTATGTCATATCTCGCGGCAGTGACCACTCCCTTGCACCGTGAAATTATTATTTCACGGCACATGTGCTGTTGTATTTTTATATGAGTAAGGGGTGCTGATCCCATTTCCCTATCACCTTTACCCTACTATACGGCGCAGTGCATTTGTAATACCTATGGAGTTGCTTTTCAGGTGATGGTAGCAATCTACTATATCAAGTGGGCCATTCAACTGTATTTTTTAAGTTCAAGTTGATAAGGAATTAACAATTTAGTAAATAAGCCTCACATTGGCTGTAGGTATCTCAGAGTTCTTAGTGTTATTGATCGAGAATTTTAATATTAGGTATGTCCCTTGTTAAAGAGAAAGCAAGGACAGACAATTTTTTTTCCAATCATTTTTTTTAAGTTACTTTTTAATCACTTTTATAGAGCTTGTAGGTTATCTGTGGAATGTTTCTATTTACCTGTTATTATTACCATAAAGTAAATAGTACTTAACCAGTAGGTACTATTTACTCTATGTTATTACGCATATACTAAAGTTGCTAATAAAAATACAACTCATGTATCAATAGAATTAAAATAATATATTTACAAAAAAAATATTGAAATATAATATCAAATGAGTAGGTAAGTTAATTTTTTCGTAGTAAATATTCGTTTATCACTTATGCCAAAAAGGACTCAAAACATTTTATTGAGTACAATGGCGTGAACGAATGCTCTAAAGTCCCGTTCGCCATTACGAGGGAGTGTGGCGTTCGCAACCATAAAGCCCCATGGACTAATTCACCAAAATAAACGCTATTTTAGAATGTACCACCATTTGCTCGCAAACAAACAATTCTAACGCGTCGCCCTTAAAGTCCATTTTTCTGTGAGCGAGAGTTTTCATTGTTGGAAAAATGCGTGAATACACGCGATTATCCCTGGCAGTTGCATCGCATATATTTATTGTAAGAGCTTTATTTTAAATTTTCATGTCGCGGAGTGACCCCTCTTTTATGGCTTAACATTTGCCCAATTTGAGCAGATTTAGTGTTTTTTTTTTCATGTCGGCAGCGATAGGTAGCTACGTCGTTTATAAGTGCTGGAAGTTCATTATCTATGTTAGTAGGATATCTAACTAATCTAATTATGTTAGTAGGAATTAGGTGAGGATAGAGAAATGGGCTCTGGCATTCCTCACTCACTCACAGAAACGCAACAGCAGTCTACCGTTATTTCTACAATGATCTACTGTAAGACGGTGGTTACTGTAGCCAAATTGGGGGCTCAATTATAATAACTGCGAAATGCAGTTACCTACTCCTATTACTAAAGCGTAGGTATATCTATACTACTAGGTACTAGCTACACGCTCCTAGCTTCGCCCGGGTTCAAAATAAAAACTATCTTATCTTTTACGTTGGACCAAATTACACATAGTTTTATCAAAATCGGTTCAGTAATTTAGGAGTTCACTGGCCTCAATCAACGTAACACGTTATTTTTATATAATATAGAGATTATACAGAGAAAAGATTTGTATTTTTGTATGTTTGTAACGAATAAACTTAAAAATTATTTAATCGATTTTAAAAATTCTTTCACCTATAGAAAGCTACATTATAAGCGAGTAACGTAGGCTATATTTTATAAAATTACAAGGAAGAAGTCGCGTGCAACAGCTACTGTTGAATATGTTGGATATACAAAATATGTTTGGATATCTGATGAAGCCATAATGAGATATATTAATCATAATCTAACAATTTAAACATTGTAAATATATCCTAATTTCTCTTTGATGGTCAGAGAAGATTCGATTTCAAATATCATATTTTCTTAACAAAAAAAATAAATATATTACCCACTATGAGGGTGAACCTGTGAAATCTCACGAAGGGTGAGTAAAAAACACATTATGCTTTGAGCCGGGGGTAGGGCCACGTTTTAAAGTGTATCGAAGTGTCCACCCACAGTAATTCAGTTGTACGTTGATGTCCTGCAGGCGCTTCATTCAAAGCTATCGTGACAGGTGGTCGTTTCAAAAGTAACAACGTATGGGCCCTTTAGACGCGGAACGGATATGTCGGTTTAACTATATGCAGGTAATTGTATGTCGATTAGTAACTCAATACGAACGATACCTTTAATAGTTTGATTGACGTCACTCACAAAACGCAAAAAAAATAATACTACCCACCTTGTCCAAGTACAAAGATTTTTGTATGATTTTCTTCAAGATGGCGGTGGTCACCTATAAGAGTGAGAGTATATTATGGACAATAGTAAATGTGGCTTTATGTGATATTAAGATCATTTTACTATTACGACTACATCCTGGCCGAACGTAAAAGTTATAACGCACCATTTTGTTTATTGTAAGAAATATTATTGTATGTTCATTACACGCTGTGCTGGGTGTTATTTTTTTTTTATTAATATTTTTCAAATCGTCGACAGATAGATACCGTCGTTTAAACGCAGTTATATTGTAGTTTTAAAATAAATAACCTTTTAATTTAGTTGCGATATTCAATTGTTAAATATTAAGGAAAACATATTTTAAAAAATATCATATTTATGTAATTTATTTTTGTAATAGTTTTAAGCAAAATTAAGTTTTTTTTTTAGATTTCTTTAAAATCTTTTAACTAACTACATTCCTAAGTATTTGCACATAGATAAAAGCATTTTTTGATTGTGTAGTTTGTGAGTGAACTTGTATAAATACTTGAAGCTTAGGTAATCTAAAATATTTTGCTTAACTTTGAAAGAACAATATTATAATATTATTATTTAGTATCTAAGCTGAGATCCTAATATATAATATTCGTTATAATATCAATATTTGTTGGTTTGAGTTTGTATTTAAAAAAAGCTTTAAAAATATTTTAATTTTTTATTTTCAATAATAAATGTTTGAAATAGTGATTCATCAGAAAGAAGATGGACAAAGCCGACCCTAGGGCAATAAAAGGACACAGTACATTATAAATCGTAATAGGTCTCAGCCAGATATTGTCCAGTTATTATCGCCAGAAAGAGCTCAAGGCGTGTCGTACTAAACCATTTTATTGTTTTTTCACGGCGGGCATCTACATTGGCGTGTAATCATTTTCTTTAATGTTCCCTTCTCATAAACTGTTATGCGCTAATGCAACACTATATCTATACTACTCGTCTAAACAAATGTTGCATTGAGATCGACTCTTTTATATATAACACTACATTATATAACACTATAAAAAAAGAAAAAAATTGTAATCTAAATAAGCCGTTAACTTTTCAGTTAGACAATTTTTATAATTTTTGTGTGAAAGAGTAAGAAATCTGTCTTCTCAAACTTGCATATTTACAATAGGTATAGGTAATAGTAGGATCACGCCTTCTAAGATGCTATTGACCGCTTTAATAATTGTTCGGCAATAGACAGACACAATAATTCGTATTTTTATATATTTGTGCATGTCTATGGTGAGTAGGCATATACAGGAGTATAAGTTATTGACATTCGAGTATCGGCACTATCGGTGTAGTGAGCAGTTTTAATACCCATTATGATTGATGAACTATATAGAGAAGGCGGTACTTACTTAAAGGGTTGTGTTGTGTCGCGAACGCATTATCACGTAAATGATGGATGTGCTCTACTGAGACTTGATATCGCCATTATCTCATTGGGTGCTTCCGTTTCGTTTAATATGCCTAACTTTAGTGGATATACGATTAGCGATCTTCTCTTGTCAGTCTCATGTTGACTTAGTTAACAACACAATAAGCGAGGAGCCTAATATACCTACCTTTTTTAAAAGCTGTTTTCAAAGAGGCAGGCAAATGCAAAAATCAGATAATTATCAAAACAATATACAGTCATGTATATTGTTTTGATAATTATCTGATTTTTACTGTAAAAAGTATTTAACATAATGGTCGTTGAACATTGATCGTGAACGAAGAAAAAGTTTATTTGACATTCGTATTTCTCGTTAGTGTATCTCTGATAGGATAGGATATCAGCGCTTCCTAAGTTACATGGGTGTAGGCCCAATTATACTTACATAGTCTTTGGGTGTAGGACGTTAAAAAATTTATAGAGTTCGTTTCAATTAGTAAAATAAATTTAAGAAATGGTTACTAAATAGTTTTGGGACCTTTTTAGGTAATAATTTAATATTACCTTATAATTTCTGTGGAGTTTCTTTGGGCGTTCTTCTCCACAGAGGAATGCACACTTTGGTAGTGAACGTGCCACTCTCTGACGTCGAAAAGCGATTTTTTTAATCTTATTTCGAATAAAATGTTTGGAATTTTGAATTTTTTGAATATTGAATTTAAACGAAACCATTTACTTAGTTCTAATCGGAGGCAGAAATTTATTTCTGGTCTCGAATGGAAATGACATTTTGTGTGATGGAAATATATTTGCAATAACACTGTGTAGTGTATCTATTAGATAAACGGCAGACGTCCGGTCGGTTGACCTCGGCCAGTCACGGCTCCAATATTAATCATAAGAGGTTTTCGGACGCGGAACCTTCCAGAACCGACTGTATGTTAATGGAATTGAATTAGGATAGTCGAGTCATGCGAGTCATGCGGACTCAGCTGGTCACAAAGCTAAAAAAAATATTAGCGAATAACCCTTCGGTGCGCACTTTAATATTTGGCATAATGGCGGTCCATGGACGCAATCCGTTAAATGTAAGAAATCACTTGAAAATCACCAACTCATGGAATAAACATGACTCGGGCTGAGTTTTTCTGGCCGACAGAGAGATGCCAGTTTTTGCGGGCGCTCGTCTTGCGTCCACTGCTTTTTTGCCCACAGTACTTCAGCACCTGTTTATCTATCCAGATATGTATCTCCAGCTCGTAATGAGCTTGAGTTATAGAAATGTAAACAGCACTTTATACAAGCAACGACAACAATGGTTCAAAGTCAACACCGCGACCAATTATTGCTGCTTTTTTTTCCTTTATACAGCTGGATTTGCTAATAATAAGTGTTAGGTTAGTGCTTGCGTAAATTTTCCAGTTTATTTCTTTTTTACTATTGGCACCTACGCTGATAACGTTAACATTAATAATGTATGATTTTTAAAACTTAAATATTAGGTATAATTATAATGTAGAAGCATATGTTCAACATCATTACAGTAGGTACATGTGCTCCTCGCATTTACAAACGCATTTCAGCCTTTCATTTTACATATAAATTAGGGTTCTGTTTCGATTTTTCAGGTCGACCTAAATATTTATGAAGTGCTGTCAAAGTCTACGATACCTTTAAAAATTACCTACGTTTGCAATAATATAATACCTACATCCTCGTAACAAAATCTATATCCAAATGATTTCATGAATACTTAGTTAATTTTATATCGATTTTAGCAATCAGCGTTGTAATTCGCTGTGTAAGAAATTCTTACATCAACATTAGCCTATCAGCTACCACACACGAAACTAATAAAGGCCGTAAGGGCATTCTTACTTCAGTTGACTGATTCTTTTGACTATACCTATCGACCATCTCCCTATCCCTTCCATCTAATATGAGGCAGCGATCTTGCAGTAACTATGATGATGCTTGTGTTAATCACCTACCATCAAGTGAACCTTGATGTTAGGTTATTCTTGATTAGCCTGTTGCGAGATCTCCATATTTCGGATTCCTCAGAGCAGTGCCAAGGATACCCTTCTCTATAGCACTTTAGTAAAATGACTAATTCATTTGAAATAGTTTTCGAAGAAAGCAGATAGGTAAGCGTAGAAGTTTTTGAAAAGAAACATAATATAATGCACGTTCCCAAGTGGAGGCCAGCTTGTTATTCCGCGCATAAAGTGGGGAATATTTTGGCGAAGCCGGACGTCGGCGGGGGATTTTGAGCGGCGGCAGAAAAAATTGATGCGACTTATCTCGCTCTCGCGTGTTTTTAACCCACGCTAAGCGTATGAGATGTTTTATGGATGTGCGCCCCCATACCCACCACGGATGACCCCCACACCCATCCTTCGACGCGCGCCCACTCTAAAACTGAGGGAAACTTTACTTTCGCCACGTGCAATCACAAATTCCTAGCGCTCCTTAGGGCTCCTGGAATGTCCTCAGGAACAACTCGTTTACGGTAGGAGGACGGTAGTAGGAAGAGTTAGAATGAGTTTAAACTACATATTATTATCATTAAGTATAACATTTTAGTTATTACGCGTTTATTAATTTAGCGATCAACTTTTTCTCTTCATCTTTTTCTTTATTGCAAATATTGCAATCAACAATTTTTTTAAAAATGTTAGGGTTCGATTTAGTCCTAAATCGGTTTTTTTAGTGATTATTTAGTGTTATCTAAACCACATCTAAACTAACTTTATCTCGTTATTAAAAATGTGTTAAAAAATGAATTTTTCAAGTTGTTTTTCAATGATTTCATAAGTTTGTTTGTCCTAATGTTTTTCTAATTTTGTCCTTGGCCACTTAAATTTAGAATGCAAGTACAATTACATGTGTATTGTAAATGTATGTAATAGGTACTATGTATGTATATTTCTATTAAATTTTAAATTATGAAATATTAAATATTGTAATATTTTTAAATAGCATGTTCAGTTGTAAATTTTTTATTTGTTTGTTATAAATTTTCAATAAATAAACTGCACTGGTAGTTTCTAGCCATATTTGATTAGGCACAAATGAATCGCATTTTTATGCCCTTCCTGTAGTTTTATGTGCCATTAACGCACTCTTTGAATAAGGTATCACGCCAACAATGTTAGTTAACACATTTAACATAAACATTTGTTGTTAAAGCTTCCGGTTTCATGCAATAAATGAGCCATGTTCAAATTAAAAAGCGCACTTTAGAAAAAAAAAAACATTAAGTTTTCTGAGAACGGAGAAAATGGAGACGCGAAATGGAACTTAGCGCCAAAATGTGATGGAGAAATGTTTCCATTTATCATAAAACATAAATGATTGTGAATGCATTCATTACAAGTACTAAATGATGGAAATGCTCCAATTTGTAAACACTCATTCACTTTTTGTTTTATCACAAATTTTATAACAAAAGTTTTATCATTCTGGAGGCAGAAATCACCTTCTTACAGAATACCGTAAAACAACATCATGTGTCCTTTTGTGTTTTAATGAGCAAATAAAGGATTCCAAATCCCATTTAATTGTCCCCACAATTACATAATACATGTAATACACAAAACTTACTCATTTATCGCTCTTTTCATTAGTGAAAACCGCATCAAAATCTGTTGATGACTTAGAAGAAGTTAGCTGAGAAACAGATAGAGGTGTACAGCGACTTTATACTAGCTGTTGCACGCGACTTCGTCCGCGTAACTTTTATAAAATATAGCCTATATATATATTGGTTACTCCATGATAACGTAGCTTTCTATACCTAGGTGAAAGAATTTTTTAAATGGGTACAGTAGTTTTGAAACCTATTCAATTCAAACAAACAAACATACAATCAAATCTTTCCTGTTTATAATAATTGTTAGAATAGATAATTACTAACGATAATTACTACTACTACTGCTTCGCCCTGGCTTCGCGTAGGCTCGCAATTTTTATTTTAAAAGATATATGTACCTATACTCAAACTTTTCTCGTTTATCGCTCTTTTCATTAGTGAAAATCATATCAACATCTGTTGAGTGGAATAAAAGAAGTTAGCAGCGAAACAGTCTGAGACGAACTGCTAAATTATATTTTATAAAATTTATAGGACATAATTATTTATATATAGATTTTTATAGGACATAGTTATACCTATATAGAGGATATAGATGTAGAAATCGGTAACGCATAAATACAAAACCTATAATGAAGACGACGGTAGCCACTTAACATTATGTCAGCCTGCCGGCCTGCCTTTACATAAAAAAACTTTGTTAACATAAATATAGCAAATATTAGATAAACTGTGCAAGAAAGAAGGGCACGAGAAGTTTATAATAAAGATGTCATAATTCAAGGAGAGTGAATTATTCCATGTTTTTATTGAGTAATGATTAGCATACGGAACCAGATCGAGACCGGCAGGGGTCCTCCGAGGGTGGCCCTTATGGAGCCCCACGGAACCCCACGGACCCCACGGAACCCTGCTGATGTCGGCGTTTCTCGTGCAAATATTCAACTTATTTATTGTTAGCTACTATTACTTTATTTTTTTGTTGAACTAGATTCATACAACTCTGTTTGTATTGCTTATTACTTTCAAATCTATATATAATTACCTACTTATAGAAAATTCTATTTATAAACAAGTAGGATGTGTATTTTTGTTCAATTCTATAAGGCCTTTTACAAAAAGATTAGCCTAGATTCGTAATAAGAAGGATGAAAAAATTGTAATGACACACTACCTACGTTTCAAAAAACTGAACAACGCCCTGAATGGAGACTAGGTTCAGCACTTGTGCTGTCATATTTCGATGTGCGATCCTCAGGTTTTGCATAGGTCTATTAATTATAATGAATTAATATCAAAGAGCCATTTTTCCATGACGCAATAATATCTACTCGCGTTCGTGACGTAGCGACATCCAAGAAATTGATGTACGCACTTACACTCAGCGGCATATTAGTTAAATATAAGGTAAACAAAGATATATTATTAATAAACCATTAAAATAATTGCATAATCAATAAAGACAGATGATTATTTATTTTATATATTTTTAAAACTCACATTTATTCACATTGATTACTAAAATCCGCTTTTGGGATGTTTTTTTTATAACTATAGTGCATATGTTTCAAAATTTATCTTCGTGTTTATAAGACGATTTTTTATGCAAATGTAGGTCTGTACAACGAGACGAATAGTATTTCGTTAAATAAAAATTGAACGGTACTTAAACATGGTGGCTTAAGAGTTTAATTTATTCAATTCTTTCCGCTTTTAAGCAAGCTTTTGTTGGTGAAAAAAATAAAAGAAAAAAAAATACATATATGCGTCGCTTTCGCGTCTCACCGCTGCGTATAAACTATGAGTTTAATTAGTATTAAACGTAATTAAAGTCCGACCATTACTCGCCGCGAACTCGAGAATGTAACTGGTACGTTTGAGAAGTATTCAAACTGCCCAAGCTATGTTGGTTCAATATTATAACTTGTATTCAATCATTTGGAATTATTTTACTATAATAGCCTCTAAGGTATAAGGTATAAGTATTAAATATAGGACAATAGATGGTGCCCGCGATATTAGCCTACCCTAAAATTTTATTCCAACTATTTGTAGGTATTGGTGAAATATTTTTTTAAAGCTAATGTATAGTTGCAGATTACCTCCTTCATAAAAACAAACAGACATACGAACTTTATCTCTTAATAATATGAGTAAGATGAATGAACGATGAAAAAGAGAATTAGCTCTGGCCTGTGGTCTTTTAAGGTTTCTGCTGCAAGGGCTTGACACAATACTTGATTAATCTATAAAATGGACACTAAACAATGGTGATAATATTGCATTAAGAAAGTGCACTAAAATAAATTACAAATATGGCAAAAAAAATATTAAGAGTTATATTTATCGCAATGCCTAATTACGTACTATCGTCTCGATATATCCAGATTGTTGTTTGCGATTTATGATCGGCGGGATGTGCACGCGCAGATTCCTGGAATCCCCCCCTCCCCCGTCCCCGCACCCCCATTAATAATACGCATTACGCACGCCGCTGTGACCGAATGTACTTGTGCTAGATTATTTTGAATACTTCAACAGTAAAGGAGAGCCTCTCAAACTTAATATTACAGAAAACGTAATTTGGTGTATGAAGAATTTTACATAATAATTATGATAATACAAATAACTAGCTGGTGCCTGCGAATTCGTCCGCGTTCTTGATTAAACCCTATGTCCTTTCCGGTGTCCCAGACAACGTGTATGCAAAATTTCATGGTGATCGGTTCAGTAGTTTTTGCGTGAAAGAGTTACAAACATCCATACATCCATCCATCCATCCATCCGTACAAACTTTCGCATTTATAATATTAGTACGGATATACACTGCTAAATATAACGATATCTATACCATATTAACCATATACGCGATTTCTTATAATACAATGGATTGTGTTTGGAATGCATTCTTTCCGTCGCGATACATGCGCATCGGTTTTGAAGGTTTGTCAGAAAAAATAGCGATATTCATATTGGCTATTATTGTAATCTGCAGTGTATATGATGCGGCTGGACTGCGGGCGGCAGTTGCTTTGTGTATACCACAAGACGCTCCCCTCGCTTCGCCCTGCCCGCCCGCACCTCGCGAATATTTAATGAGAGGAGACGCGGGCGCAGCCAGGTGTCGCCAACAATTTCACAACTTCTCTCACTTTTTTGTTCTCTGATACAATATTTAAAATTTTACTGTCTTCAGTTAAGTAATCGCAATTGACTTGGAAAGTTTTTATTTTCTAAAAGAAGGTACATGACTTGCATTCAATTTTTTTTTGCGTTAGCACTATAGGTATCTTTACTCAATCATACGATTAGCAATGATCGCATATCTCTAAGTTGCACGTTCGTGTGTTGGTTTGTAGGCTAAGTTAATTCGGCGAATATTGTCCGCCGAGAGCAGTGGAGCCCTGACTCTTTGCGGCGCCGACGTCACCTGTCATCCATCAGTCTGCGACAACGCGCTTGCGCATACCGCGCACACACGCGCACGCGCACGCACACACGCGCACAATTCAAATTTAACGGTACTACTTTAGCGGAATGCAACAAAACGGTGGCGGTTTGCATTCCGATTTGGATCGAGTTAGACTAGATCCAGTGTTCCCGAGTTCCCGACACACCGCCCACAAAAAACGAGCCGACTTCGAACGATGTCATGCAATAAGAGATATCACGCATTGCTTCTTCGATTATGGATTTTAAACCTCTCTTAGGTTTCTGGATTAACTCCTAATCCTTAACAATCATTTCGTGTATGTTCCATCTGATGTTACTGTTACATTTTACCGTTCCAATTATGAATATGAATGAATATTAGCGAAAACGATGGGCCACTAATTACTCACAATTGTTGAGAGGTCGACTCTTAAAATTTTCACAAAATAAAAGTTCTGAATTAAGTGAATGGTTATGTATTGCATTGGATATTTGCATTGCTTGAATATATATTCAAATCGGCTTTCACTTTATAAGAAACTGTACATTCCGTTGCAGGACTATTTTATCAGAATCCGTTTGAAGAACAGCCGCACTTTTTCCTTTGTCTTTCCTTGTATTGGATTTTGCCCATTATTTATCATTTCATGCGCTTAGATAGAAAAAGAAAAGAAAGTACTTCATGATTTGGAAAATTTAAACCTCTGTCAATTACTAAATTTGAAGAGTTTTAGCCTATAGCGTTACCGTACCAAACCATTTCCACAGGTGTTGTCTGTGTTTTAAATTTTGAAATATCAATATGAAGTCACTTGCAACACCTGTTGCGTTGCTTGCGTTATAAACAATAATAGCCCTCTACCATCAAGACAGTGGGCCGTCAGATTATCTGATGGCCTTTACACAAATAAATTAAAAGTTATTCCAAGTTCATTATTCCCAGTTCATGATTTTTTAAAGAATACTTTACAGAGCTACCAAGAAGCTATTTATTATTATTCTTTCTTATAATTTCTGTTAATGTTTTTATAATAGGTTTTCTATGATTTGTTACTAAAATTTCAATGTTTCTTCATGGCGACATATTTATATTATCAACTAGCTGGTGCTCGCGACTTCGTCTGCGTGGAATAGTTATTTTGGGAATCATTTGGGTATCTCGAACGGTTTTCGCAGCGCACGCAACGGAAGCCCTCAAAGATGAATAATTTTCCCCGTTTTTTTCCACATTTTCGACTGTTTCTTCGCTCCTATTGGTCGCAACGTGATGTTATATAGCCTAAAGCCTTCCTCGATAAATGATCTATCCAATACAAAAATAATTTTTCAATTCGAACCAGTAGTTTATAATATTAGTATAGATAAATCTGTATGTACATTTTCACATACAGCTATCAATAAGTATGTTACTATATTTGAAACGAATGAAATAGGGAAGTGATATTGTTTGACAGGCAATAGTATGTACCTATATACCTACTTAAGCTAGTAAGTAGAAGCAGTGGCTGGTCAGAACGCAATTTGAACTTGTGGAACGTCGAGCCGCCCGCCAATTGCCTAAATTAGCATACTTATGCCGACAGGCCGCCAAATTCGACTTGTATCGCTACTATCAAAGAGAACACCGACCACCTTCTAATTCGGACCCTAAACACACCAGCTAAGAGCACTTTTTGCTCTGCTCCACTTAAACAATGCGGGCATTTAGATGCGAAACTTTGTGTTCGAATAGAGGTGTTGAATTCTGGTATTAAGGTTGGTAATTGGTTGGCGGCACGGACATGAAACGATCTGATATTAGGATCGTCAGGCATCGAACTCTGACCCGCGTGTAATGGGCGCAAATTGATCGCGGAGGCAAATTTTTAACTCATTATGCGGGATGAGGTTGTGTGAGAGCCGAGAGGCGGCCGAGTTTAGCATTATTATAATGAATTTGTTGGTAATTATTGTTTGGGATCGCGCCGCAGATCGCTGTAGTGCGGTTTCGAGTAAATTGTCATTAATTAGGAAACATTCCTTGAACACACTGGAATGCTAAATGAAATATTTCCAGAGACAAAAAAAACATCCGCGATTTAATTACGACGTTAGCTATTGTGGCGCGACGTCTTTGAGAACAACCATTTTATCTAATTAACTGGTCAATTGTGATGTTTTCATTAATGATTGGTTGTCTCCATGACAGCCGGCTCTATAATTACGACTCTAATGGTGAACTTAAGGCAGCCATGGCACAATTTGTCCGATTTACATTTGCTGAACGCTGGAAATAAACAATTATATCATTTGCTTTTAACTATTATGGTAACTATTTAACATTTCATAGCGATCATTCATAGCACTCTCGACCTTGCTTTGCCTTCATAAGACCATAGGCGATTTTCATACAAATATGAGATATAAACTATAAAGCTGATTAATTTATAACTTTACTGATTTGTCGCTTTTTAAATTTTTAATAGATCGATGTAAATTTCATTGAAATAAGAAAAACAAAAATCTTAGTTTTGATTCATATTCTCAACTGTTGATTCATACATCGTACTCTAACTTTAACCACTAATTTTCCAGTAATACAAAAAGATGTTACTGGTCGACGCCATTATTGGATGATTACTAAATATGGACCTATACTTATTATATTATAAAGATTTATTTTTGATACCTATATACGTATCTATTTATATTAATGCAATAACAATGCTTTATATGTGTTTCTCTATGAAAACATCTATGGAAACTAATAAACGCAGGGCGCCGTTTTACGAGGGACAAGAGAGGACGAGGAAGATAAATAACTCTTTGACTTAAATATGTATAAAAGCAATATGATTTATTTGTAAATTATTGTTTATGCGGATCTAGTAATGACTAACATTTAGCATTTAGTTCAAATGTAATTTTTAGTTAAGTGCACCAATACAAGACAGGCTCTGGTGCAACTCCCACTCGTTGTAACTTTTAAGATCTCAATTGTCTTATAATCCCATGTCACTTAAAGCAAGTGTACATTTCACTTTAATGTTCTTTTTTTGTTAACAACGAAACGTGACAATTACGTGTGATTACTTTGTTGGTGTTATTAATGTGACCTTCAGTTCCTTTGTTCCCGACGTGAAGCGACGATCCCGCTTGCACTTTAACCAACGAGCCGTCATCACTTTTTGCCACGCCACGCCACCAAGCCCTTGCGCTTTGGCGACAAGGCCTACAATTGCGTGCACTCGGCTTAATATTATTATCTTTAATTAGGTGAAAGCGTAAAGAGATAGAGTCGCGCAAAAAACACCACTAATGTAACGAATACCAAGTACTGGCGCACGTAAAGGGCATTACATCCTCTTTGTTAACATCGTGTTTCGTGGATTCCACACATCACACCGTAAACACTCATTAAATGCGTAAATGCAGTTTTCAACAACCTTAGATTTATCAAAAATATCAAAAGATAATGATTTAGAAAGGATCTCAATGCATACCCATGTTTTGATGTGTCTCATATTACTGTAGCTGAATGGAAACCCTACCTCTAAAACAACAAGTAGGTAAACTTTATTACCCACTTATATCTTTGTCAGATTCCCTATCTATCTAGTAAAGAGAGTTTCCTCAAAATCGGTTTAATAGTTGCGAGTGTCCAAATACATACAAGAAATGTATCAAAATGTATAATTATTAGCGTTAATTTTATATTTTATTAGAAATAAATTTCTTAGTATTGTAAGGTCTACCGGAGCAGCCTTCCGTAAAAAATAGAGTCGAAATCAATTTAACAATGGCAATAAGGCATAATGCTACAAGTGCAGATTCGTGGGGTACAAGCGAAGCAGTCACCCTTCGCGACAACTATTGTATCACTGGATACTACCCCTCCTACCCTCTTACCCTCCCCTTCTCGACCGGACCGTGTGTGATCGCATGTAACATTTCATTTGAATCGAACGAATCGTATAAAAGAAATTTTACATTTCTTTCGAATGCTAGTCACATTTAGTTAGGTATTGCCAGGACATATTGTGCTCGTACAAATGAAGTGCCTTAACTTGGCCTTATTAAATTTTCTTTTGATGAACTAATGATGGTCAATGTTTGCTGTTCAAGTTTGCAGTTCCCCCTCCCCCCTCCGCCCGCCGGCCCGCGCCCCGCGTCGTCTGTGCCTCGGGCGGGAACAATTTAATTACCAAATGGAGCGTTTTTTGCGAACTCCCGTCCTCCCGACCGACCGGACCGTGTAAACACACAACCGGTAACGAAGTACACGCGGCCCTAGCTTCAATTTGCACCTTAACACCATATAAATACCGATTTAAACGCAACGGCCAATGTAATTTCAATGATTCAAACTCTTGATCAAACAGAGCTTCTGGGAAGCTACCGCCGCCAGTTTCTGTATTCTGACTTTTGGTCCAAATAGGTGCCCCTTCACACAGGTGTCTATGACGTGAAGTATTGTGTGTGAACAATACTTTACGTCAGAGCAGTAACTCTGTTTGTCTGTTTTTCTGACCTCTGAACCAGTTTTTATGTTAAAATTTTACACAAAATTTCGTAAAAATTGTGTAGAATTGTGGTTAACTATCTCTATACAAAATTTAGCCTGTGCTCTTCTCCAAGATCGAGGGTCCTGGAATCCATGTCCATATGGAACCTAAAAGGACATAGGTAATCATAGGCTATTTTCAGTCGCGAAATTTAACCAATTAGTTTATAAAGAGATGTAGCGTCTCTTTATGTGTTCTTCCAGATACCTATACAATAATGGGTATTCTGATGAAATGTTCCAATTAATGGCTACCCTGAGTTCGTATACTGCGCGCCAAAGTTATGCAAGTTCACGGCAGCGCACTTTATCCCTCTAGTGGCGAAGGTAGCCACTTACCGTCAAGTAGACAGTCGGCTGCTTGCCATTATAATTAAAAACCATGTCATTCCATATCGTGTTAAGCGAGTGGGAGCTATTGTGATCAAAAATCCCATTTTAGTAAAAGCACTAAATTGCGGACTACGATCGTTTTTTTTATAATGTCATTGGAACGAAACTTTAATGATGTGAATAGAGCTTTGGTATAGTTACTGTAGCATTGTGTCGTATAGAGGTTTAAGGTCCACTAACTAGCAAGACAAACTCGCCCCCTCGTTATTTTAAACAATTCGATAATGAAGGCCGCCCCGCGTCCCGCACCCAGCATCCCGCACCCCCGCCTCCAGGCCCCCCGAACCGTGCTTTGATTGTAGTACAAAGGGACCAACTTCCACCCTAATGAGGTTTTTCTCTAGGATCTCAAATAATGACGTCTTAAAGCGACGTTTGCCGCAGGCGATTATCGATACGAAAGTGCCTACAGACGAGGCATACGTAGGTATGTAGCTCTAGCCACTATAAAAGTCAATTTTGCGAGTGTGTGATTAGTTAGTCAAAAAAAAAGCACACACACTTTATTCGATAGTGTCCCTAAAATCAGTGTATAGTCACCTCTAACCGCATTACCCGTAATTTATTTTATTAATATTTAAAATTTTGTTGTAACTTTCTATAATTAGATTTGTCTATTTTTTAAATCAATAAATTCTATACCGGGAAGTCATTTAACAAAAGTTTTATAATAGTCGTTTTTAGCGGTTGAATCACTTGATTAAACTTACCTAACTTATCCGAGTTAGGTAAGTTAGGTACTTACCTAACTTGGGATATGAATCGCGGATGTAGGTGTACGCACCGCGCAAGACTCGCGTCGCCCAATCACGAGCCTCCGCCGCACTATGTAAATGTTCTATATTCAAATGAGTTTAAAATCAGAAGGCGCATGCACGAGCCTCGCCGTTTTATTGGCGCTTTGCATACCAAAGGGCTTTTTTATCTTGTCACCATTCGCGGGACGCCGGCGGGGTGCGAGGCGGCTGCCGGCTTAAAAAATAGGGTTGACGCAACCCTTCCGCAACCCTTTTTTTATGTGCACACGCTTTTTGAATCTAGTCGGTGGCACGCGATCGTATAGATTTTGACGCGTTTTTTTGCTCGCTGCCAAAAAAATTTAAATATCTATTTAACTTTTTTTTAAATAGAAAAAACAGAACATCTGTCACAAGACCAGGTGAACACGTAGGTAGTAAGGCATTTTTATTTATTTTAGTGTTGTTATGGTGATCTGTCGTGTGGTGTATGGTTATGGTTAAGAAATGTGATCAGTGTTCAAAGTTTGCGCCATAAATGTTATTGAAGCGAAGATATTTCCAACTATTAATGTCGCGGGTCTAGAAAGTATTTGTGCAATATAGGTATATAGTTTATTAATGAGTGTTTTCTAACTTCCTAATTGGGTAACATTTTTATTTATTTTCCTCTCAATATTATGAAGTTTACTACCAATTATTTTTTGTAATAAATGATAGAATTATTGTAAAATATTTTTTTATGACTATGATATTAGAAACACAATTTGTCCGTTGATTAATACAATGTTTAACTGGCCATCAATTAAAATTGATTTCGTAGCAAATTAAATTAATCTGCAGCTATATTTTATTTATTAATAATTAAGCTGTTTTAGTTGTATTTGCTTTCAGTCTGCAGCAACGAATGTGAGCAACTTATTCGTTACATTTGATTATTTAGATATTGTACGTATAACTTTAAAGTTCTTAGCTAACCAATTATTGTATTTTTCAAAATATGGTTTACATCGAGGAGAATTACGATTATAATTTTTGAACTTTTTTTATACTAGTATAGTTAAATAAGAATAATACTTAATTTCTGGACACACTTCAAAAACGACCATTCTCATGAAGACTCATTATTATTTTGTAGAGAGAATTCAGTAATAGAGGAAAGGTAGCAAGCGAATATTAATATTATAACAGACCACCCGCCCCTTCAATGGAGTAGCGATTGAATATTTCTATGGCATATAAAAAAAATATTACGCAGGAAACATTAAGGTAGATCTATTTGCGTCGGTAAGTAAATATTTTGTGTCGGCTGCGGTGCGGGTGCGGCGTCGCAATCAGCTAATGTGGTGTCACATTACACGAACACCGGAAATAACCGGAACCAACCGGAACAGCCAGAGGCGTAGCGTGGACTACAGTAGGCGTAAGTCTAGTTTCTGCATTAAAGGCTTCGACGCATATCCGACTGTACCTGTGCAGTTCAGTAAACTGCAACTGCGCCTCGTTGACTGTGTGTCAAGTTTCTCTTTAATTATTCCGATCAGGGTCAATTGGGTACTTTATAGTATTTTAGGGTACCATCATAGCATAGTCTAATGCTATGGAAGCAATTTTTTTTTGGACCATAAATGTAATCTATACTTTCTTAATAAAATCGTGGGTACTGACTGATTTATCAACGTACAGCCAAAACTACTAAGTGTTAGAAAGCTGACATTGGCATAGCTATATTTTATAAAGTAAGCATCCGCTAAGAAAGGATCTAGGAAATTTAACTCCACGCGAAGCCCGGGTCGGGTAGGTATTTAATATAGTCATTAATATAATTATTATATTAAATTATATCGGATTATTTTTACACAATACAAGCTGTCTGAAATAAACAAATTTGCAGTGACAGACTTGAGGTTAAGATATATGAGCTGTAGGATGGCTGTAGGTGTATTGACAGATCACAGATCATTCTTCAAATAGATACGGTTGACAGGAAGTGAGCTGACTGGTTATTAGGCGGAGTGGACACACATCGGAAGGGCGACACTACGCAAATATCAAACGAACGCTACGTTTTTTTCGTGTTTGCCTTCACTCACACTTTGTTTGTCTTATATATTTTTTCGCAAACGTTTCCCGTTACAACTGCCCAAATGCTTTCAGGAATATGGTTGGAGACAATTTTTACTTTCATATTTTCTGTCCATATTCGACTACATTACCTACAATACAATGATTCCCAGCAGTAGTTCTTCTGGACAAATTGTTAAAAAATTCTGTAACTCCTATATTTTATTATTATTTACATAGATTACTTACTCTTTATATTGATTATATCTTAACATATTTCTACCTAGATATGAAAATTTTATTATAAACTTTCAAGCTGTGATTGCTTCATTTGACTGTTGAGTTTGTGTCAAATGTAAATCTCAACTCTTTCGCGTTCAGTTTTCCTTTCAGTGCTCGTAAGATAAAGGCGGGAGGATGAAAGAGGATGAAGAGGAAGTGAGGGAGGGACGGTGGAGGGGCAACCCTTTCCTCCGAGGGGAGAGTAGGCCATCCATCACCGGCGACTAGCGAAATGTATTTTAATCCAGTGGCCCGCGCCGCCGAGCCGCTTCATGAAATGTGAAAAATGATCCCACAGCGCTCGCCACTCACAACGCCGGACATATCTAACTACACCTACCTACTGTTGGTTAAGTAAACTACTCACTCTCTTTATTGTAATACCGGCTCTAGTTAAAGATCAGAACAGAAAGGATGACGGATAGTTAACAAGAGTTGGTGAGGCAGACCTATTCAACTCGAGGACTGTATGATGATTTTAAATTATTCAAATTCGCAGGATTTTCATTTATGTGACACTAGCGCCAATAAAAAAAACTACAGGCTTATCATTATAAACGCAAATCAATTCTTAAGGAGTAAATTCCAATAAGTGTTTGAAGGAATTATTTAGTACAAGGGATATGAGACGATTTTACAGTAGTATCTTGTGCCCAAAGCTTCCGACATATGTGGCTTGATAGTATGATTCCATTAAGTGTAGCCAGTCGGGAGGATCGGCTCGTGTAGCCGTCATAGTAGTATAGGTCCCGCGAGGCGCTCGATGCTCGGATTTCCTGCTACTCCTGTGATGTGAGCAGATACTGTCCATTAATCATACACAAATTGTTGCGCGCCGTCAGGGACTGACTTGTCTCCCCCTTCCTCCCCTCGATGAGATATTAAGCTTCAATTGAGCCAGTCATCGTCTCGATTCTTTAAGAATGTTCCTCTGAACGCTCCATTACACGATAAGCCGGATAGTAAGTCGAAAAGCGATAAATCGAATGATGGAATGTATCAGACGAGAGTTTCACCTCGTTTTACTAACGTCCGACGTAACGCTTTCTGTAACACTTATAAGAAAAGAATAAGATGTGTCACATTATGCATGCGAGGACGTTTATGAGATGATCGCCGGCAGCGGCATAATAATAACATTGAATGTTTTATTGGATTGCTTATCGCGATCTCGTCGCGAGGAGAGGAGAATTGCTAAAACATCTGTCGCGGAAAATTCACTCTCGAATCGTTTATCGCACTCGAGGGTAGATAGAGAAAAAGTGCAATAACGCGGTGTCATAACAAAGACGACGCCACCGGCCGATAATACTATGATTAATACCGAACGTTATCTCGAGAGTGCAGGCCTCGCCCGCCCCGAGGAAGGAAACGGTCGTCGTGTCCAGGAACAGAAGGACTCAAGTCGACGACACCGACGTCGGGAAATGGACGTTCGGAGGCCGACGTAGGGTCGGGTGTCGGTCGCCCTGTGATCTGTTTAAGGTATTCTTCCGAGCCGGCATAAGAGTTACGGATTTCGCATAATGCATACTATATTCTTGGAGGGAGGCTCGGAGGGCGCCCTGCTAGCAGACGCAGGGGGGTTGCGGGGTGAGAGGTAGTCGAGGGGTGCGGGGTGTGGGGGAGGCGGTAGAGGTCCGCGTGACCGCACGTCTTTTGCACGCGACAAGCTCTCGACATTTTTTATTATTATTGCGCTTCGATGGAATGTATTCTGAAAAGGGTCCGTAATAGAATAGCGGGCACGGTTGTTTGCCCCTAATGGCGATTTTGAATATGATTTTTAAATTACATAATGGAGTGTAGACGAGCATTTTGAGAGTGGTTCGAAGGGGAGGCGCGAGGGTAGTCGCACCTTTTTAAAGTACTTGTTACGTTTTTATGATTGGTTGCGGTAATTAGTTTCTCGGGCCATTGCGTTCGTAAATAAGCGATCGATGGAGGCACAATAAACAATGTTAATCTCAGCCTTCAGCCGCAGGTGTAGCGGGATATTGGCGCGGGGCGCATTATCAATTAATTCTTGGGGCGCTATGAGAAATATCATTACAGTAGACTGCCTGCAGTCGAGGGGCAGGGCTGACGTAATTATACAGCCTCTTCGTCCCTCCATGTGACCACGTCAAACGCATATTTATGTTAATAAATACATTTCCTACGATGTTTGTTTTACCTAATGACAGACTTGAGATGTGAGTCTAGAAAAAATATGACTATTGTTGCTAAACCAAATATAATGTTAATATAGACATATTTATTATGGAGTTGCTCTTTTGATCATCCAAAAATAATTGCACCTTAGGGCTTATCAGGTGTTTTTAATTCACTACGTAGGTACCAACGTCGGCGAGTTGGTCCGTTGGTCATTATCGGACTATAAACTATTTTTCAGGTAACGTCCAAAATAAAGAATACTTAATTTTTTAATGCAAATCAAAATGCAACGTCAAAAATGTGGACATTATTGTATCTAGAATGAACAACCAAACTAGAAATGTTTACGTTATTGTAATGCAAGCAGAATAAAGAACGGTGCGAGACGAAAATTCAAGGAAAAATTAAATTCACATTAATCAATTAATAAATTCACTTTGAATAACTAATAAAATAATTTAGATCAGAATTGAGAACGAAACAAAAGAATCCTTACAACACTTAAAAAAGCTTCCCTCGCCTCCCCCTCCTCCCCCTCCTACCCCGAAGGTGGACGTGAGCCTACACGTATGGTAAGAGTACAGTTACAATACATGTTGACATATCTTATATTCCAGATGCGAGCGGGACGCGGGATGAATATCGATGACCTGTCTCCGTCGCAGTTAGCAGTGCGTCAAGAAGAAACCATGTAGCGTGCTACTACTGTGATTAGGCTTCGGCACATATCCGGTGGTATGACACAATTCCAAGCTTGGCACTGTCGTGATCCTTCGGATATGTGTCGCACCTTTTGCCATCCAGAGGTATAAAGAATCATTTATTATAATTTGTCGTTTTCGCATTTGCAATGAATATCTAAATTTTCTTTTTATATTATCTCTGAAAGAAAGTTAACAATCACATAATGGCTCAATTAAAATTTTAATGTTATGTTATATTTATGTTAAAAGATTTAGATATCCGAAAATGTATTTAGACTTAATAAGCAATAGAGCTTAAAAACCTTTAAAACTATTTTCGTTTAGAGAAGATTACAAGTGTATTTTGTGGTACCTATTAGTGTTTCATTGAAATTAGTATTAAGGGGCCGTTACGGAGACGCGCCGCGCGATGTTTAGGTTTTTAGCGCTACTCTCACAACGATCGAGGCTCGCGCATTGCACACGCACACATGTACGTAAGCATAGAGCAAGAGCCCACGACGGCCAGACCTTCGTTATTTTATAAACGCTGAAAGTTTCTCTATGCATAGTAAATGTGTATAGTATTGAAGCTCAATTTTTTTATATTTTCTTCGGGATAACTTTAGAAATCACGTCATCCATTGCCGGAGACTTATTACAGTTGCTATTTTGTTACCAAATATAAAAATTGTTGTCAAATGTATTATTAGCGTATAAATAATTGTACTTATAATAATTTTATTATTTTAGTTGCACAATACAAAACGAAATTGTTATTCCCAATTACAAAAATAATATATTGTACTGAAAAAGTTTGTACAAAAAATCTGCCTGCTAGAAAACCTGGGATTCCTTACATTAGAACTTATTCCTTGCCTGTTCCTTACGAACCTTTTATTCATCAGTTGCATTCAGTACACCCCCTCTCCCTAAACCCCCTGTCCGTAACTGATGCTCCGCTCGGACCCCTCCGACCGTAACTTGGAAACGGTGCGACGCAGCCGGGTGATGTTTGGGCTCATCGGAGACGTCTCTCCGAGATAGATAATTTGACGACCCCCTCGGACCCCTCCGACCGTAACTAGGAAACGGTGCGACGCAGCCGGGTGATGTTTGGGCTCATCGGAGACGTCTCTCCGAGATAGATAATTTGACGACCCCCTCGGACCCCTCCGACCGTAACTTGGAATCGGTGCGACGCAGCCGGGTGATGTTTGGGCTCATCGGAGACGTCTCTCCGAGATAGATAATTTGACGACCCCCTCGGACCACTCCGACCGTAACTTGGAAACGGTGCGATGCAGCCGGGTGATGTTTGGGCTCATCGGAGACGTCTCTCCGATATAGATAATTTGACGACCCCCTCGGACCCCCCCCCCGAATTGTCAATTGTCAAATGTAGACCGGAATTGTCAAATTTTGAAATATGGTCTACTAAAAAATTCATCTCCCCGAGACGTCTCTGATGAGCCCAAACACGACCCGACTGCGTCGCACCGTTTTCAAGTTACGGTCGGAGGGGTCCGAGAGGGTCGTCAAATTATCTATCTCGGAGAGACGTCTCCGATGAGCCCAAACATCACCCGGCTGCGTCGCACCGTTTCCAAGTTACGGTCGGAGGGATCCGAGGGGGTCGTCAAATTATCTATCTCGGAGAGACGTCTCCGATGAGCCCAAACATCACCCGGCTGCGTCGCACCGTTTCCATGTTACGGTCGGAGGGGTCCGAGGCGGTCGTCAAGTTATCTATCTCGGAGAGACGTCTCCGATGAGCCCAAACATCACCCGGCTGCGTCGCACCGTTTCCAAGTTACGGTCGGAGGGGTCCGAGGGGGTCGTCAAATTATCTATCTCGGAGAGACGTCTCCGATGAGCCCAAACATCACCCGGCTGCGTCGCATCGTTTCCAAGTTACGGTCGGAGGGGTCCGAGGGGGTCATCAAATTATCTATCTCGGAGAGACGTCTCCGATGAGCCCAAACATCACCCGGCTGCGTCGCACCGTTTCCAAGTTACGGTCGGAGGGGTCCGAGGGGGTCGTCAAATTATCTATCTCGGAGAGACGTCTCCGATGAGCCCAAACATCACCCGGCTGAGTCGCACCGTTTCCAAGTTACGGTCGGAGGGGTCCGAGGGGGTCGTCAAATTATCTATCTCGGAGAGACGTCTCCGATGAGCCCAAACATCACCCGGCTGCGTCGCACCGTTTCCAAGTTACGGTCGGAGGGGTCCGAGGGGGTCGTCAAATTATCTATCTCGGAGAGACGTCTCCGATGAGCCCAAACATCACCCGGCTGAGTCGCACCGTTTCCAAGTTACGGTCGGAGGGGTCCGAGGAGGTCGTCAAATTATCTATCTCGGAGAGACGTCTCCGATGAGCCCAAACATCACCCGGCTGCGTCGCACCGTTTCCAAGTTACGGCGTGTCAAATTATCTATCTCAAAATTTTCGCTTTTTCGGTGCCCCGCGTAGACTTGCCGCCGCTCCGCTCCGCTACTCATACTCACCAGTAGACATCATTGCATGTTTTTTTTTTGTTCTATTATAAAAATAGAATAGTTTGGACGTGTTCCAGAGTCCAATCTGTCATACTGTGCTGGGGAACTAGTTGGATTTTTTTTGTCCAAACAATTCTATCATAGAACTATAGTAGAACTGTTTGGAACAACCCACTTATTATTTTTTATATATTATCTCAAAAGATTGTAATAAATAACGAAGGTCGTGGGCTCTTGGGCTATAATTTCAACATCAAAAACGACATATTTGTCATTTTTTGTGTAAGTACACGGTTCGATCGCGAACTGTCAATGCGGCGCAAAGCGACGTGCTCTCACTTCGGAGGCGCGTGGCCGACTGAACCGACTACTAGCGTAATTTCAATATAATAGCCTTCATAGTAATTTGTATGAAGATTTTGAGCGAAAAAATTGGGCAACTTTGTGATTTTTTTTACATAGAATAAGGATATATTAATTAAGAAATAAATATTCCAGCAACTTTTTTATAGTTTTAACTTTATTATTTGATAAAATTCATTTAATAAATTTTGATACTTACGGCTCAATTGTAACAACACGGGAGTGCGATTTACACGATTTTAGTGATTTTCTGATTTTTTTTTACACTTATCTATAAGCATTATCTAAAATTCAAATGTTTCAGCATCAAGTAACATTCATTGGCTAGCTGTGTGATTTTTTTCAAGGTTGTGGAGCATCGTTTTATATATAATTCTCTTACATTCCCGACCCTCGATTGGCGAAAGGGACCCTTAATGTATCCACTAGTTGTTTCTAAAATAAATAGACTAAAAAATTATAGGTATGTGTTAGAAAAAGCCCACTTTTTATTACACAATGATTCGATAGTTCATTCCGTTCCATAGCCGCTACGGTAAATTTGAAGCCTTTAGGTTCGAAAAGGCTAAAAAGGTTAGGAGTCATCAAGGCATGTGAGGTGCAACAAATCTGCAGTGGAGTACTAATAATATTATATGAGAGTTCCTGTACCCATCAATGGGTCTCACTGAAATCACATATAAATTCTAAGTTCAAATAGTTACTAATGAAATAATATTATATTTCAGGATTCAGTTCGTAGGTGAGATGGCGATGACATTGGTCGTCGTAGCGCGTAGAGCCGCTACGCCACCGAGCTTGCAGCGCGTGCGCAACCAAAGCAACCAAGTGAGTTTTTCTTCTAAATTTATGTACACCTATATAGCTACGATAATTACTCTATATCTAGCCGGCCACTCCGCAAACGCGTCGTCTATACATCTTTTCGTCGCTTCCGAGTGTGTGTAATGTCGCCGAGCGTTCTCCTGTACCACGCGACCATCGCAACGAGACACGGTGATCCTCATTCTACAGCTCCCCTAATGTGCCGTTTAAGATTGCCTTCGGGGGGCGCGGCGGGTCACGTTTAGCTGGTCGTGGATCGTACATATTTCTGCAATTGATTAGGCTAGGCGGGGGCGGTCGCCATGGCAACGGGCTGCACCGACCCTCCCCCCGCGCGTCCACCCCTCGCCTCTACAATGAGCGAGCGAGCTATACACGCTACCTACTTGCCTACGTACAAGCAACGAGACATTCTTAATTACCTTTTTAATACACTTCCAAGTAGGTATTGTACAACTCTCGTAATGAAAATAAGAAACATACAAATACAAATTTTAAATATTTTATTAAGAATCATATATATACCTACAGTTTCAAATATGCCATTATTATAACTAGCTGGCCAGACAGTCATTGTCCTGTCATGTCAATTTCATAAAAAATATCACTAAAATTTCCCACTTTTCCCCGTGGATTTTCCAAATATTTTCTTTCGTACGAACCTTGTCCTGACAATCACGAACACAATAAAAAAAACAGCCAAATCGGTGGTACCGTTCTCATTAGTGATGCTTCGTCAATTTTTTTTTTTTATTTATATAGAAATAAACAGAATTGAAGGCAGGTGGTCGCTTTGCCTTCTCGCTCTGTTCGAGAACGTCGTCGAGCCTTAATTACAACGCCTATTCCCTCTAAAATAGTGTCCCGGAAGCCATTCGCTTTCAAGTTAATTTTCTCGGAGACTAATCCGCGCGCCTAATTATTGCAACCCTCTACGACTGTAACCCCCTCTCCCCCCTCCCCGCCACCGCCGCAACCCCTTCGCTCTCCGTCTCCAACTAATATGGTTAAATTAAATTTTCTTACAACAATTAAATGTTCTTAATGTAGAAATAACAAGTTTTCATTCAAAATTCATAAGTGCTATGTCATTAATTTACATAAGCCAATTTCATAAGAATATCTGTATTTTATAAGTAGACTAGCTTTTGCATGAGACTTCGTCTGTGTATCTTCATAACTTTAAGCTTGGAAATCGGTCATAAAATTTAAATAAAATAGGAAATGAGATATTTTACCTATTTCTTCAGATGTTGTGTGTTGTCAGGAGATTCTTAGCTATTAACGTTTTGAATCTTGCCTGGCTACCGACAGAAACATCTAACTAAAACATTGCTAATTACTAGAGAAGAAAATGAAATATATAGGGAAGTATAATGGTAAGGTATGATTGAATCCGGAGTAGATAGTGGTAGGTAACGCTTTCGTATTTAGCAGAGTGATCCGTTCGACCGGACCTACGATAACGAGGAGCGAAGTGTCGCTCGCTGGAGGTTTAATTAGGGTCCTGCGGGACGTCGGCAACGGGTGGAGGTGCCCCCTTCGAGCGGATATGGCGGACTGGGGCCGATGGGGGTACATGCAGTTACTCCTTGTTACGGACTTTCAATATAATATATGTATGAAAGATATTCTCGCTTATGGCTTCTAAAACAATAGCCGGCACCACCCTGCGCCCCCACCCTCTGGCTACACGAACATCATAATATATTATCTTACAATGGATAGATATTACTTTATATGAAATGCATCTTAACATGTCCTTTGCGAAGTCTCACAATATGGAATTCTCTAAACGTAACATAGCAATGAAACCAGTCTTCTTTGTACGCTTATTGATTTTATTTATCCCAATGAAGCTACACACACACACAGAGTGAGGCGTATGTGCGAACTGCACTCATCAGCTTATGCAAATAGCGGGCTAATGTATTCGGCACGCGCACTCGACTGACTCCCCTCGTGCGTCGGCTATCGATTTGTCCATCTCAGACGTAAACACTGGCAAAAACAGACATTATTTACAAGCAGACGATTTATTTACATTGTAATATTACATAAATACTCAAACTATTCATTAATTATTTAAACAATAATTACTTACCTATGTAGTTGATGGAGAGTTTTGTAGATATTTTAGTTTTTTTTTCGATGTATCCTACTTTTATGTTGACAATAACAACCACAAACAATGTTTGCTACACTGTAAATTCTTATCTTACTAACAAATAAAATTAAAAACATACATGTTATGTCAAAATAAATGCTTTTAACTTAAAACAAAAAAAAAATGTCTGTCTGTATGTTTCTTCTGTTTCTCCCATTAAAGATAAAATTGTGCTACGTTATACGAAAGCTAATCAGTGGTTTGCAACATTGCAAATGTTGTCGAAAAAGGAGGAATGCGAGTGCAAATGTGCAAATGTATGCACCGGCTACCGGCATGCATAATGAATGTCAGAGCTCTCTCCCCTTAATGTGGAAAATGCAATCACCAATCACTATGGACTGTGCGCTTCTCATTCCATTTGTATTTGTACTAAAAAAAATGTAGCATTGCACGTCTTTCTAATAATATTGCAATTGGAGAAAAGGATGACAATTTTAATTTTCATAAAAAAATATTGTTAGTGTCAACTCCGACACACGACTGGAGTTTACTCCTTACGAGTACGAACGATTATAAAATTTAAATTTTCACAATTCGAACACGACGAAAGAACAACATTGTTCTTTTTTTAAATAATAAGGCACTAGATGGCGCAATATCTCAGAAAATTTGTCAGAGATATACTAAAATATTCAAAAAAATAGAACGCAACTATAACGCATAACATAACGTATTCGTGTGACAATTCTAATTTTACTCCCATATATTTTCATACCACGACGGCAAATAAATTCTTAAGGAGTAATTCTGAAGAATGTCATTTTTATTTTTATTTTTTATTTATATACAACAACACTAGGTATGTCCAGCATAGTGATGTGAACTATGTCCAGCAGTGGGCAGTATAAAAGAGTCCATTTGGCGCCATAGTAATAAATTGAAGCGTCGAGCGGCCAAAGCGCGAAAGACACACTTTATTAAACTTTAAATTGTTTTTATGACCCGACGCTGATTTAATGGCATTTTTAGTATTAATATCGCGTTTATGGCCATTTAGGTCGAATGTAATTACACCACTATCACTAAATTTATAAAATTCACTATCCTTACGATTATGTCAGCCCACTCACATTTCATATCGTGTGATAATATTATTTATTCGTACTTGTAGTAATAAATTACAACAGGTAAAGTTAATATTTTAAATATGAACACATCCGGTAAATTAAAAGTCTCATTATGTATTAAATAAGTATAGAACTACTCTTTATTTAATTATTAGTGAAAGTGACTGAGTTGCATAGTACTATGTAGGATTTTTGTTTTGATAAGCACTTTTTTAATCACTTTGCAACTTCATGAAACGGCGCCATATCACGATCTGTCTAGGTACATCACGAATTATACACATATAGACAGACAAATAAAAAGAAATGGAGGCTTGTGTTTCTTTAATTTAAAACTAAGAAAAGTGATTACATGTAAATTAGAAGCAGACAATTGAAAATTAAATTTCGTAGTACAGTTTTTTGCATTTCATTCAGGATAAGAATAAAATCATATTTTCAGTAACGTTACTGTATTTGAATGCATGCTCTCGTAGAAGGCCTTGCGTCGCAGTAGTAGTAGGACTACCTACTGAGATGCAAGGTGGAGGGAAGAAAGGTGCGAGGGGTTGAGTGGAAGAGAGGGGGGGGAGGAGGGAGGGAGTTGTGAGACGAAGCATTTCGCCCAACAACCGATATTATACGGCCGTAGTTAGCGCGCACTGATATTAAGAATTCCACACACGCACAGAGTAATCAAAGCCTTTTCTCTCTGTCTCCACTTTTTAAATTTAATAATGATCTTCATTTTAATATTATCAAATCAAGAAAAATTATCCGAATAAAATTGATGAGGCTTTGCTACGAATCGCTACGTCGCGTAGCACGCTACGACAATAGCTACGAATGAGACTAATTTTATATGTTTACTCGTTTTTTGCAAAATAACGACATATTTTATAAAATAATTTGATACATTTTTCATTTTATTTTAAATAATTTAAATCCATTCATTTATTGGGTAATCGTGGAAAAAATCATGTGTCATGATGCTTCGTTACCGCTAACATCTGAAACAATTTATTCCTTTTCAATGAAATTTTGTGAATACTGTATATTTGGTTCCAGCTTCATAATTTACAAAGATTAGTGAACGAAGTCGCGTGCAAAAAGTAGTACGGAAATAGTAATTCATAGTAATTCTACTCTGTCCGCGAAATCACTCTGCATTCTGAGATTGGAGCGAACGGCACAAAGTTGGTAATTGAAAAATCTTTCCGGTCTGCCTGTGCCTCCCACTCCCCCCACTCCCCTCGAACGGCTTCCTCGCTCCTGAAACTATATACTTAAATTATAGTTTGCTAAATTAGTAACTATCTTACCTTATAAACACTATATGAACGTGTAATAGTATGACCAGCACTCAAACACAATTCTCTCATTGTACTTATCGTCTAAAAAATATTCGTGTAGTATCAGTATGTAGTACGGTTATATCGCTCATTTAGTGCAACAATGACGTAATTACACTTTTTTAAAAAACAAGTTATTTATGCCAAAACATGCGGACAGACTATTTACATCGGGAGAAACATCGACAGAATTGAATTTTATGATGATTGTCACGAGATGGCGCGATCGTCATTGTTTAATATCAAATTGTGCCGATCCAGATTTTGTATCGAACAGATGATAGACGTTAATTTTGAAAATGGTGTGCATACACAAAGGAGCATAAATTGTACTTTCGAACAATAAACCACTGTCATATTACGCCTATGTACGCGGGGGAATTATATGTCGCGAGGCAGATATAACCCCCCCCCCCACCCCGCATCGGGGACAGAGCCCAGCGGTGGGGGGTGGGAGAGGGATGTGGCCATTCGTCAGCTCTCCACAGAAATGTTTTCATTTTTATTTCATAAATAAATAGTGGAATTTGGTCCGCCTCGTAATGAGAGAGTCAGAACAGTCTTGCACTGAAAACGTTTTATCTTCATCTCGATATGTATTGTGATATCTACATATAAATATGTAGATATGATTGATTATATAATCAGTATTCATTCGCTACAGTAACTGTACACTTGAGAAATTACGATGAAACCGAAGGTCCCCGTCGTCCCCCGTCGTCCCGGGTTCCTTAAAAATTATATATTATTCATTGGTATAATAAAGCGCACCCGATGAAAATGCTGTCTTAAAATACGTTTCCATTTGCGAGGTCCCGTGAGGGTACTTTTATTGCTTATATTGTAGAGCAGGTTGGGCATAAACCGCCCATGAATACATCTGTCGGCCGCCCCGCTCGCTTTCGGCCGGCCTCCCCCCTTGTATAGAGACTTCATAATTTTCTTGTATTTCATATCTTAAGATTTCGGCACACATCTGACGGCTCGTAACCTGTGTCGGATGTCTCAAAAAAAGCTGGTGTTTTATTTGGACATAATAATTATTAAATTTGTTCCCCCAAGTAGAAACGTTTAGTAAAAAGCCTCCCCCGTAACCAGCGAAGCGATTACAATGTAAACAAGTTGGTACATTCCGCGGAAAGTGTTTAAAATTGGGTTGTTAAAGCTCCGGGAGGCCTAGGGCTGCGGTGGCGGTCGAGAGGGCAGCCCCGCGACATATTGCGCACATATTCTCCGTTTGAAATTTATTGTAAATCGCGGCGGGGGATTTGAATTCGACCCGAGCCACCCCTCGTGCGAATGTCAATAAACCGAATGGACTTTGGAAATTCGCTACATTCGCTCCATGTTTGTGTTTGCTGCCTTCGCTTTTTTCTCTTGTAGCGAAAAAAACGGAGTCCCCTCCTCCCTCCCCCTCGCCCGTCGCCCTCCGCTCGCCCCGGGCGCTTCCGATTTTATTTATCTAAGGTTTTCCATTCCGTCGTAATTGTGCGAGATGCGAGCTCGATTGTTGCTAAAGCGAATATTTATTTGGGCTTCGGTTTGCTTTCCATTTGCAGCGTCGGCCGTCAAGTGTCCCCGCGACTAATGTCGCCCCGCGGCGCTCCTCGCCTCCCGCCGACATTGTGTTCCAAATTCAATTTGCCCACTTGAAACGGAACGTTGTCGCAAGAAATGACTTGTCGCCGCCGATTGACATTATCAAAAAATTGATCGTCGTCTCACTCATACGGCAAATCTTTACTCGTCCGCTGATTATTTGGTAATGAAAGGCCTCTCGACCCTCTCGTGAGTCGGGCCATCGATTGAATATAAATAAAATGTTTTTATTTCATATCGTTAGCGAGTTATGGAAAGCGGAACGAGCAATCAGCATTATTCGGAATATATAGCGTAAATCTTTCACGGCAGCTTTTATGTTTATCGTAAAAAATGTTCCGAGTGTCCAACGAGTCACCATAAATATGCCTCGTAAAGGCCAACGCGTCTCTGTAATTCGACAGAATTAGACGCTTCTACTCTTGGACGCATTATACCCCCCACCCTCCCCTCGCCTTTCTCTTTTCTCTTCTCTTATATTGCAAATCAGTTGGACATTTACCACTTTTACAAGTATTTTTAGATTGTCAAATGCATTGAAGTTAAATTAAACTAGCGACGATTGGAAACAAACAGAAAAATCCTTGCCCTTTTAAAATAAGTCTTTCAATAACAATAAAATATTACAATATATTCAATATAAAAGACTATAAAAATATAAAGATAATATATTATTATAATATTGTGAAGAAAAACAATTCATTTCCATGCATTTTATCAACAAGGTACTTAGTAATGGCAAGGTACGCTATGGTGGTTTTATTTTTACAAATGATTGAATTTATTTATAGACAGATGCTAATAGTTTGGAAATTATCATAGTAATTAGTAATATTATTATAATATAATATTATATAATAATATACGTATACGTATATTATTATAACCTTTAAGAATTACTTCTTCTATGAGGCCTACTGTAGGATTGACTAAGCAACAAAACAACTAACTAATAAAACTCTGTTATTATTTAATAAGCTTAAATTGTAGAAGTCATTATTTTTGTTGAAAATTGTCAATGCTATATTTTTCTGAAAATTTGGCATAAGTATTCCTTTTCAACCATGGTTTTATACATAGAGTTTACCACATATAATATTGACTGCTGCTTGACTTACTATAATTGTCGTCTTCATGTTATGTTCATGATGTATTTTAAATAAATTATCACAGATATTTATGTTTTAATCTTCAGGATAAGGAGAGGATGTGCTATGAGCCTCGCGTACAAGAGAATGCTGGCTGGAAAAGTACAAGTATTTTCGCGGATATGCTAATAACTAAAAAGGTAATTGGATGTACCTAATATCCCATCGTCTTATCTAAAATACAACAAACTCTAGCAGCTTGCAGCTACACTTAAATAAATATATCTATTAAAAAAAATCGCCTCTAGATCCTTTCGTCTATTTTTAAAGGTCTTTGTTTTTTTGAAACTAATGAAATGAGTAGTCGAAATGATTGCCTATCACATGTAAATACGATTTGTTCTGTAAGGAGAAGCTATAAACCACTTATAGGTATCAAGTAAACTTGTTGAGAGGATTTCCGGTAGTCCGCAATCACACTTAACAAGATAGATGCGTGTAACCGTTTAGCCGTAATACCAAATAAAATCGACAATACCGACATACGGACAAGTGTCGCTTCTTCATGTTACAATGAATGAGGCGGCGAGGATAAGGCTTCAGGTTCTTATAATCTGATACTTCTGATATTTGATGCCGAGAATGCAGAGAAGAGAATTTTTAGTATTTGGGTATATTGATGGTACGAGTACAGTCGCCTAAGGACAAAAACAACACTAGGAAAAATCTAAAAAATTGTTTACAGCTCGCTTGAGGAAGCCCATAATATCGTAGTTTCCGGTATAAATATTCTATCCATTCGAACAGTTAATCGAAACATTTCGTCACAACACATACAATTGTACATAACTAACAATTGTGTTCTATATTTTAATAAATTTTGCCATTCCTGTACTAAGGAGGAGAGAGGACTAGGCTGTCTTGGTAATGGCGCTATGAAGTGCCACATCTGTTTAGATGAGTGAAGTTCGTGCATCTGTGGGTGTCGATTTACGCGATTCGCTCAAAGACAAAGTGTGTTATATTTCTCGCGGGATCGGCGCGAGTGGTGGCGCCGCCCGAGGCGAGGCAGGAGCCCAGAGGTGGGACTGGTGAGGGGGTGCTGTGTGTGCTGTATGGCGCATCCTCTAATATTTTTACGAGCGCATTTTATTGTCCGCCAACTATAAATATGTCATCGGTCTAAAGTCCTAAGTTCGCATCGCGTCGCCTCCTCTCCTAATACCACGCGTTTTCATAACAGTTCTATTCGCTTCACATTGAGCTGTGTGATCTCGAATGTATGAGCAGGCATTACTCGTATACATAGGCTACGTGTAAAAATAATCAATTTTAAAAATACATACAAGCGTGTATCGAATATTCTCTGAATTCTAATTCGATGTCTGTTTTTCTATACATACCAATTATAACATGAAGTCATTGTCTCGGCTTTATTTTATAAAATATGTGACTTATTAGATTTTGTTTTGTTTAACTTAAGAATATTGTTTAATTCTGAATGAGTTAAACAACGTTTAATTCGAAATCAGAAACTATAAGTGATTTTGCTAATTTATTCCATTATTATTATTATTTATTACCATAAAAATATAACAAATATGTTGGGCAGTTATAAGATTCGAAGTAATTATGATGTATACAATATTTTCCTATAGTTGATATTTACAACACTATTGAATTTAATAAAAATGGCTATATTACAGTAATTTACTATATAAGTAGGTACATATAAATAATTATAATGATGGAATCGCTTAAGTGCCTACATAAACATGAGTAACTAATAATATTTTATGTAAATTGGATAGAATCATTTATGCAGCATTTATGTCATCTGGAATTTGTCGATCAATATATAATACAATCAATCATCTAGATTTATACGGTCTTACTACAAAAGATTCAGTAAGCACTGTTCAAACACATGCTTAGTTAGACAAGCATTAAGCATTTAAGCATAGGTTAGCGAGCGTTTAAAATGTCCCTACCACAAAACCTTATTTAGCGCTTGTTTCGGTAGACAGTGTTAAAGTACGTGAATGTTATTGAATTATGGCAACCTTGGCAAACATTCATTCAGTCACTCGCACTGCATTCATGTCGTTTTCATTTTACGCAGATCTGATAGGCGTATAATGATGAATTTTGGTTTTTCACAAGCTATTATTACGGACTATATTAATGATATCAGCAAATCATAAGATTGGAATAAGTAATAAATTACAACAAATACGTTAGATTATTTATAAAATTTCGTAATACCAAAAAATATTGAGCATAATGGAACGTAACTAACACTGACGTAATTGTCAAATGTGGTCAAATGTAAAGTTTAATTTGTTAAAATTGTTAAATAAAATTTTTATTTGAGGATCCACCACTAGCATCCCATGGTAGATCATCCTTTATTAAATAAATAATCTTGTTACCAAAGTTATATATTCGAATGGATTAATTCTCTCACGATGTATTCTATCTCAAAAATTATCCATGTAATCCATATCCTCCATGTCAATTAAATTTAAAATATCCATACTCATTTATAAAATCAAAAGAAATCTTTAATATTAACTATTAAGTATACTCAAAACGAAATTTGACACAATACATCAGAGGAAGAGAGGCCGTTAACTAGATAGACACTCGTTAAACTAGCATATGGCGGTGGTTAAATTTAAATAATGCTGAAGCATTGTTTATCCCTAAACAATGCCTAGACATTCTTTTGTAGTAAAGTTTTTTTTTTAACACGTGTTTTAAGCCTGATTAAAGTGTGTTTAATGTTTTTGTAGTAAGACCGATAATGTTTAATTATTTCCTTACTTACTATTTATAAGACAAGACAAAAATGACTAAGTTAATCGTATGCCATGCACACATTCTGGTGATTGGTGGTTATTATTTTTCAATATATCTATAAGTATAATAATATAATAATTTTATTCAGACCCTTCTATTGTCGGGTATGAAAAAGGTTTCAATAATTATTCTCTACAACTTGGATAAGTAATCCTGATATTATGTCAAAATGTTGAAGGGACAAACATGGATCATTTATATTAGTCGACCTTTAAAAATAGTGTTTTCACTTAATTCATCCTTGAAGTCCACACTTGGTAACATATCATTATATCCAGTTATGGTTAAAAAAAGTTGCATCGCAACGTTTGACTCCGCCGCGTCGTTTGCGTCTCGTTCCCACAAGAACGGACGCGGCCGAATGGCATACTAGTCTATCTTCAAATAAAAGAAAAAGGTATATCAATTTATCAAAATTTATATTTTAATCTTTATTTATCAGGCATCACACAGCCCACATTTTGTTATTAAAATAAAACCTAAATCATGTCACTATGGATAATAAGGAGGGCTTTTATTATAGAAATAATAAAATCTTCAATTAACATTTACTCCGTTATCTTTATACTGCTAATCCAGAAATTGAATATAGCATTCTTAAAAAAAATACTTAAGGTGATAAAAGTTTATACCCATTGGAAAAAAAAGTTTCGTAATGTTGGTTAATGTTTTAAAACTCAAACTCGACAGGATACCTATCTTAGGGCCTCTTTCACACTACAAGTAAAGCGTTGATTAGTTACTTTTTAAATACCGCTAATTGGCCTATTTGACACTTTACTGAGAGATGGTGAAAGAGGCCCTTAGGCATATAATTAAATCAACAATATCTAGTTACTTACAAATAATTGAAGATTAAAGTTGGACTGTTATGCGATGCACCCTCCGATCGCTTAGACCTACTTAAGGCGCCAATGACGCAGCGGTTCACACACACTTTATTTCATTACAGAAGCGGCCAGCGATGGTTTCCGATTGCCAGCCACTGCCACGGCCGCGGATTTAACTCGCGTCAAGAAGGCGAGGTGATTTATTAAAGCCATTTTCGGGAAATAAATTATTTTACTCATTATCAAAACAATTCTTTATTTACTCGAGAAAAGTACTTATGTACCTAAGTAGTATGTAAGTCGGTACTAACTCGAAGTAGCCAAGATTATATATATATTATAAGAAGGTCAATTAAAACAGTAGGTATATGAGTACCTACTATAACAATTATATAAAAAAATTATAACATTACTAAAGTATCCTGCTAATATAAATGGTAAACTTTGTGGGGATGGATGAATGGATATTTGTTATTCTTTCACTTAAAAATTACTTAACCTATTTAGATTAAATTAAGCACACAGACAGTTTATTATTTGGATTAATATATATTATACTTTTCATTCTGAAAAAATATAAAAAATGGGATGCCACTGTCGTCACAGTATTTGTTTGTTTGTTTGTTTGTTTGTTTGCATTGAATAGGCTGCTTAACTACTGGATCGATTAAAAAAATTCTTATCAGCAAGTAACATAGGTTATATTTTATAATAAAGGTATGGACGAAGTCGCGTGCAACAGGTAGTAAAAAATAAAATAACTTCAGTTATCAATATTCATACAGATATTGAAGTTGGATTTTCAATTCTCTTAACATTGAACAACTATAAGTACCTACATATTAAAGAGCCTTCATATAAAGGCCAAGTATTTAACTCATTTATGTAATCAGTGATTTATTGCGAACCAATAACGACTGATATTTTCTCACCAAGGACATATTCTTAGATAATTCCGATGTTTGGCTGTGACGAGAAAACCATGTCAACAATAAAATCCAGCAAACGTCAATCATTATACGATATTAAAACAACAACAGTTTTTTTAGTTGTTTTTCAGTACAAATTCTCACTATCTCACTGTCAATTTAGGAATATAGGGCACACTGCATTTTCCATCAGGAACCTCTCCCATTCAGACCTTGAAATCACAGCATGAGTGCATTCTGCATGTGCGCCATTCCATGCCGATTCCAGAAAATTCAACTGGAAGTTCAACCAGTAGAACTATGTATACGTTATTTGCAATAAAAAATTTATTCGGAAATCCTTCCTCCTAATATTTTATAAAAAAAGATCCCCAGGCAGGCTGACCATCAAATGATGGTAGGTAAGTGAAAAGAGTACTTGTCGGATCTGAATCTGAATGAGTTTATTATTTTGAGAACAACTAAGTAACTGCTTTGTCATTGTTGTAAGAACTGTTCGTGACAGTTTAGTTTTATACTTAAAGTTGAAGTAAAACTTGAAGTTACGTAGGTTATCATTGGATTTAAACATCTAAATTGTTAAAGTCAACTAGTTATACGAAAACATATAGTTTAAAATATTAAATTACGCATAGTAGCTAGGTAGGTTCTAAAGGTACGATACTCGTACCTAATCTATAATAATGAATGTAAATATTTGCGAATCGCTTAATCGGTCGTCGAATGGAACAATTCAAATATATTATATCTTCGAGGCGGTAATATACCTACAAATCGTTTATATTATATTAATTAAACATTGATTCACGCAAATAACATTAAGTATTGCATGATAAATGGCGGCATGGTGTGGCTCAAGTTGTAAGAGACAGCTTTAAAAAAAAAACAATTAGAAAAGCAATATATTTACTGTATATTTTTTGTTTTGTTTTAATTTACTTATAGCATTTAACCTATGAGTATATTTAAAGATAACAGAAGATAAACCATATTCAATCAGTGGATATTTCTATTTTACTTTTATAAGTTTGTACTTATGTTATATTCATTAGTTATACTGGTTATAATAAGTATGCATTTTTTCATAAGTTCTTTATAATGCATCTCTTAATTTCTTACTACCGTTTTTTGTAAAATAAATCTGAGCATTTTTTTATAAACAAAAAATAAAAGGTTGTGACCTATTCTGCCTGGATATAAAAATTTAGTTTTCAATAGTTCTTCATCATCATCATCATCATCTCAGCCGTAGGACGTCCACTGCTGGACATAGGCCTCCCCCATAATTTTCCAATAGGACCGGTCAGAAGCTGCCTGGATCCACCGCTGACCCGCGGCCTTTATTAGGTCCTCCGCTGCGCTTGCTGGTCCGTGGCCTCCACTCGAGAACCTTCCGGCCCCAGCGGCCGTCGGCTCTCCGTACTATATGCCCTGCCCACTGCCACTTCAACTTACTAATCCGCCGGCTTATGTCGGTAACTTTCGTACGTCTGCAGATCTCCTCATTTCTGATTTGATCTCGCAGTGTAACCCCGAACATAGCCCTTTCCATAGCTCGTTGAGCGACATTGAGCTTCCTTACGAGGCCAATAGTTAGAGACCACGTTTCAGCGCCATACGTCATCACTGGCAACACACACTGGTCGAAAACTTTTGTCTTGAGACACTGAGGGATTTTGGACGAGAAGATGTCTCGGAGCTTCCCGAACACTGCCCATCCGAGCTGGATTCGACGATTGACCTTCCTCTCGAAGTTGGCTCTACCTAACTGGACCAATAGTTTTTAGGTTAAATAAAAAATATATAAAAACAATTAAAAGAGGGCTGTATGTACAGTCAAATGAATTTGTATTGATCTGTCTCATTTATAATTTAGTGAAGTGAGTTTAAGTTGAGACACTTGTCTCGATATGATAATGCTGGCACAGTTTGCCTTCGCCGTGCGATATACTTACATAGTTAAGCGATCGCTTTCCACCTTATTTGTTTACGATAACTTTCACGATATCGACAACTTATCTATTAGAACAAACATCGCGTATCTTCACTTAACCATAGCAAGTAACTGTCGCGTCAACTTCAATATTACGTTAATGCATGACGGACAGGCATACGTCGAGGGGTTTCCACATAAACGCTAAGACAACAGGCCATAAATCGTCACTGGCAACAATCACTAGGTATTATTATTAGAAGTGGCAAGGTTTCGCAGTCATAAATTGGACCGCCTTACAGTCCATGTGGGCTGTTTTGATTCAGCGAGTAAGAGATGCCAGATTTCCCTTCTTCCCTGCTAAGGTCATCAGAGCTTTGGCGCCATCTAGGGCATTTCTTGTATTAATTGGCAACGGTAGCCACAGTCAAGTTGGTTTACATTTAATAATAGCTTTTACACGCGACTTTATCCGCGTAACTATATTATAGGCTATATTTTGTATAGGCCCTATATGTTACTTGCTAATAATGTAGCTTTTTTTAAAGATGGGTTTGGTCTGTGCCAACGTCCAGCTGTGTAGCGAAGATGAGGCTTATGATGAAGCGAACTTTGAAAAGATTTGGGTTAGGTATATGAGCTCAAAAATACGAAATTCTATAGGTGAAAGAATTTTTAAATTCTGTCTAGTTATTTTTTGAGTTTGCTCATTACAAACAAAAACACCTACTAAATATTTTTAAAATATTATTATAATAATAGATTTATTTTTTATTTTTAATTCACACATTCCACACAGCACCATCTAGTTCCAAAGTAAGCAACTTAATGCTTGTATTATGGATACCAGACAGTTGATATACTACATACAATACTTTTTTTTTTGTAAATACATACATATTATAAATACAAAACATCCATGACTCAGGTACAAAGGTAAATGTTAACACATAAACATTTGCCCCTAGCGGGATTCGAACCCGCGACCGCTTGGTTAACAGCTAGGGTTACTAGCCACTAGACCAAACGTGTCGTCAAACATAAATAATAAAAATCATGTTCAAAATCAACATACATACGTATAAAATATGTTTTATTTTCAAATATATATTTAAAAAAAAAGAGATAAGAGAGAGATGGGTATGGTATAATATATCAGAGTGACGTCACACCAAACTAAACAGTTTACGTAGTATGTCGGTTTGTGCAGTACCTATATCCCTTGCGGTATTGCGGGAGACGTCTTCGCGATTAGCGATTACGAATTCCACCACAGTGGGTGACAGGTATATCGTGAAACACTTGTCTGTTTGTTAGTCTTTTGAGTGTATGATTGATTTTCCTGAAAAAGTTTACGGAGCACCTCGAAGATCCGAGAATAATACATTTTCACTAAATCACTAGAAATAGTGTTAATATCGCAAAGTGAAAATTATTGATAAAAATTGTTAGTCATTCTGATGCATGAATAATTATGGTTGATCATTGCGTTACATAGTTCGCAAACAAATTGACGTTTATCGTAATACGTAAATATAAAAAATGTCGAATTAAAATGTTCCGTGGACGGTTTACAGTGACGTGACCGCAATTTTGGTTTAAATATAGTGAGGTTGAAAGTGAACTCTATTTGTGAGACATTTGGAGTGTTATTCGTTTGACAATCCGACGTGTTCTCCTCGGAGTATTACGCATTCAAATGGATTTGAGTCAGGTATGTTTAATTTTATGGATAAGAACAACAATTAAAAATGTTACCGAGTTTAAGAACCTGGGTCCACCTCACTATTCTTTCAATTTCAAAGTGTGTGTGTGTGTGTGTGTGTTTGTGTGAAATGGTACATTCTCCACATCATCATAATATATCATACGTTATTGTATGATTATAATTGTTTTGTATTTAAGGTTTAATGTTAATTTTGTTTATTATTATCATAATTTCTATTTAAACATATAAATATATAATTTCAACATAATATATTTAAACACATAATTTATCATACATCATAAATATAAATTATATTAACATTCTTAAGTAATTCTGTTCCGAAATATTATGTATTACCTATATTAATGTCATTTTATAAATGAAATCGTTTAACAATGTCGCGTCGCGAAATTATTATAACACAAACCCCTCTTTTCTTGATAAATTTGAAATTGCTAAATAATTACGTTTACAATTTAAAAGTGTTCGTCGTATATCGTATTATATTATTAATGTGGGCTGTCAAATGTGAGGGAGTGAGGCGATAAACAGTTTAATTATGCAAATGACGTAATGAGTGATCATCGGCGCCAACGCGACAGGTGACGCCTCGCCACTCGCTTCCTCGACCTATGGACTACCTACCTGCATATCTTTCTTCAAATGACAACCTACCCACTGTCTACATCAATTATAATCTAGATTTTTTTGCAACATTAAACAACAATAAGTATAATTATAAACACGCAATATCTGCTGTAAGTTGCTGAGGAGTTGAGTTTTCTGCAGACTACTTGATGCTGCAGCATCATGTCAAGGTTACCATGTCATGGAAATACCACCGGAGTAAAATAAAATCCCTTCGTCATCTAGGAAATGGGCTGATGGTGTTCAAACGCCTGAAAAGATCTTCATAATTTATAGCTAAGAGCGAGCGCGACACGGACTACGTAACCAAGATCGCGATCATTTCAACAATTGTTTTTCAAACAAAAGATAATGGATCAAAATACACTGTCTGTGTATCTGTGTATGTGTGTATCTGTGTTACCTACGTCTAACTTATAACACCTTGATCCGTCTTTGTTCTATGATGTGCTTCTTCGATTTGATCCAACCGGAACCGTTCCACTTGCGAAACACGAGGCGCGGGCGGGGGTTTCATCCCTTCGTGGTTGAAGTTCCTCGGTCACGCACGAAGCGTTACAGTTCCACCTTCCTTGTCCGAACTGCTAAGGAGTGGAACTCATTGCTTGCGTCTGTGTTTCCCCAAAATTATAACCTCGGGGTCTTCAAACGTAGGGTAAATGGGCATCTACTAGGTAAGCGTGGTCCACCTTCGGCCGCATCTGCACCTAACATCAAGTGAGATCGCGGCCAAGCGCTGCCTTGACTTATATATATAAAAAAAAAAAATTTGCTTTTGAAAAGATATAGGAAGAAAAACAAGTTCCCTGGAAAACCCAAAACAGACAAACAGATTTTACATTGTTTTTAAAAGAAAGGTATAGGTTTTAAGTGTCTCTTAAATAATTATAAATGCGAAAGTTTGTAAGTATGGATATATGTTTGTAACTGTCTCATGCAAAAACTCAACGGATTTCGATGAAACTTTACAGTAGTATAATTTATACGTTAGAATATAACATATAGGTATACTATATATACTAATAAACAGATATGCGGTCGCTAGCACATGACTTGTAATTTTTAATTTAAATATTTTATTACATGATAATATTATGATATTTTGTAATTCATTGAAATATGCTCACAAGTGTCCCATAATATTCAAAAGTTAATATCAATATTGAGTTATGTACATAAATTGGCTATAAACGAACGCGAATGCAACAAAGCACTTGAAAACGCCGAATTCTAAGAAAGTTGAAGTGTGCTAATGTTTGCAGAATGATAGCCGAACGGAATATGGGTCAGCGTTTTGCCTTTTTATCAATCTGATATAAAGGGTAGGGCCAGTCTTAGGTAGACCTCACTGCTCTAATAGTAAGTATGCTTTCGGGCCTAAAGCATACTTACTATTAGAGCAGTTTAGGCAACTAAATTAAAAAAAAATCAGAGATAATGTGTGATTAATACATGCATTAAACAAATTTAGTTGAGTGATTGCGATAAGAGTGTGGGAGCGGTACTTGGGTACGGGCCGGGCTCTTATTATCTATAGATATGACACGCGGAATTCATAGTCTATACCAAAGTATATCATCACTAGGTTATCAAAGTATGTAGGTACTATAGAATTTTGATTACAAGAATTCAATTAATTTTAAGTTTATGTAATATACTCGACAGTGGTGAAACCAATTATAGTAAGAGATTAGGTATCAAGATTAGCACAATGAGCACTTATATTTTTTATCTGTGCACGAAATTAGGTACAATTTGGCAAAAGTACCTTAATCAGTGTTTACGTGGAAATTAGTGAAAATAATATTTTTTTTACGTAATCTTTAATGCCTATTTTGATATTTGTCAATGTAATGTCGTAATAGGAAACTTGTATCGGTAGTAGATAAATTATTGTTTTAATTTTTTGTTTTAATTTTTGTTTTATTTTTTGTTTTAATTTTTGGAATTCAATGTTATTATTTTTTACTGAAGATGCACTAATTTAAGATATCTACTTATTAAAGAATATAAAACAATAAAAACAGTTATCAAACCAAATTATAACACGAGTGATTTAAAAAAAGAAATATTTCATGAATTTCTTAATTATCATAATTTTATAAAATTTAATTAGCTGCTTTTGATCAATTTTATTTGCACAAAAAGTCAAATATAATTTTTCTTTGTGTGTCGGTCTGTCTGCTTACGGCTAAACTATTTTTCAATGATTTTTTAGTTTCATTTTATTAAAAATGTTTATATTTTAATCATCTAATATCGCAAAGATACAGATAGTATTATGTGTTGTCCACTAATAACTTCATTGAGATAAATCCTCATATCCGTAAATGTTCGCTGAGAGTGGTAGACAGTTTGCCGCAATTTGGTAAAACATGCAACCGGTGCTCTCTCTGACGGAGCAATCAATTTAACTGCGACTGTCCCGAGTATCGTGAACATGGACAATTAGCTGACGCTAATTGGGCAGATCACTGTTTTTGATAATAAATATGTAATCTAGACATACACATCTACACATTCATGGAACATTGTAATTTTATGAAATTCCACCATCTCTATCAAATTAGCATTCCCCTGCAGTAGGTCGATTCTGATCCTTATTTACTGGGCACTAAATGCTAAATTGAGTCAACTCGATGCCACTTACTGTGAGTTACTGGGTTGGAATTTATTGTGAATGAGTTGATATTATCTTATGGCCATGAATGATAAAGTACTCTAGAGTATTTTTTTAATGTTTTTACACTTTATTTAAAAACATTCCACTTGAGACCTACTTATTGACATTAATCTAAATTTACTTAATATTGTAACGTATTTATTATGTATTTGAAAAATTATTTAACTATTTGAAAGGTTTTATTCCAAATGGACACAGACGGACTAGTTTACCAAATACTTATACATGGACTTCCCTTTTTAGACTGTTAGAAATTACGACAGTCTTATTTTAAATATTGCTTACAAAACAGTAGGCTGTTTAATTTGTGTCATGAACAGAGTTGGTCACGTGAGTTGAGTCACCGGTGCAAAGTTGACCACGTGGTAAGGTAAACGCACGTTCCATGTGTTTTAACACCAAAAGAAGGCTCTGTCGGTTATTGTCGGTGCTGACTTGGTGAGAGACAGATGGAAGTGGGGGGAATGGGGGGAGTGGGCGTGACGGAAGGCGGCGCGCGAGCAAACGCTATGCGCCGTTTGCGCGATCATAGGAAGCATAATAGCATCGGCCATTCGACCAGTTTCTTGCAGACTCATATTGAAATATTATGTTGAATTCGTTATAAATTATTAAATGTAGATTTTATAGAAAGTCTCCGGCCATATGCGCACACGCATAATGGCCTCAGCGCATTAGCGACATGCGTTTGTAATGCAATACATATCTAGTTTTTGTTGCGGCCGTTTAGCTCGCTTCGCAAGTGGGTCACGCAGCGTGCAACCACGGTGCAACTACGCAATTAACATTGTTAATCCAAAATACATTGCTTGTGTATATTGAATTTGGAATTTATAATAATAAGTTGGGATTCTATTTATCTCATTCCATTTGAGCTTGTGTGGACTAATGTAATTTTGGTTTGGTTCATTATAGTCCCTAATACACTCTTTTGTTATTAAAAAAATAAATAAAGGTAATTATTAAATTAGCAGTCTGAGAAATCGCAACATGAAGCCTTCATAAAATCCCACCTTTTTGATTTAAATTTATTTAAGTATAACCTGTATAAGTAGGTAAGTATCAACTCGCACATAATTCTTAAGGATAATTCATAGGGATAAGGACAAGGATTCTCTTTCATAAGAAATATTGATTGTGGGAACATGGTAGCAATAGGTGTTAGTTTACATTAGTATATAATTATAATATACATTAGCATTTTAATGCTACATTAAAATGATCTTATTGGCCTTAATACAATCCGTAATAGTTGTGGGCAGTTATCGATTGCAACACGCACTTTGTTCATGGGAATATTTATCTCTGTCATGCCCTTTAACTAAATCACAATAAAGCTGATTACCATTGGACTAGATGACAGCCATTCTTCAGAGCTGATTAAGTCAAATACTGTCCTTTTTTACAACGCTTGTGTGGCTAAAATGATTATCTTTTTATTTAAAGAGGTTAAAGCCCGTCACAAACGTAGCTATAATACACTAAACGCAGCAGGATATAAAGGATATAAAAAAAGTTGCAAATTTTTAGGTGATTTTCAACAGGCTGTAACTTCGAAGAAAATGGTCGTACGGTGCTCATTAAAAAATGCAAATCTCTAGTTTTTGAATCTGAGCTTCAAATATTTTTCTCGTTAGCGGTTTATGAGTAGGTAAACATCAGAAAACAAAAAAAAAATTAAATTTTTTTTCTTATCTTGAAATCGCTGTAAAAACCGTACCTAACATTTTTTTGTGATGACCTTGGATTTCCTTGGATGTTGTTTATAGCTGGAACTTATTGTACCTATCTAGTGACAGCTAGCCAATGACAGCAATTCTAATAAAGTACCTATGTTTATTTAGTTAACATTTAACTATTAGAAAATTATAGTTTCTATTCGAATAAAGGATGCGCACCGCAGATGTGTTTGTTAATTGATACAATCCGCTTTATTGGTAAACGATCCAACTCTCAATTGATATGAATGTCCCTCATCAGGCACCTCGCTGATGGCGACATTATGGCTTTTTAATTCCATTAAACAGCGACCGATTAATAGGGGTACCGATGGGGTAAAGTGGACTCCGGCGATGCTTAATTAAATACTTTATTTCACGATTTGTATTCGATTCGTATCTTTACGGGAATTAATCAGTTAATTTATAAACAGCCGTTTAACTGTACGAATTAACTGTTACGGCTTTAAAGTATGATAACTTTCGGTTGCTGCAGATACTTTTTGTAAGTCTACATTTTTATATTCAAAAGCTATAAAATAGGTTTGGCACTATGGAATAAACTATTTCTATAAAAATAATTAACCGGTGCGAAAGAGTCTAATTGATGGTAAGTGGCTACCGTCACCAATTAAGTGGCTACCATAAGAAACCTATTAAATAGTTGCTGCATTTGCGAGTCCGCTGCCCTGCCGACCTTAATAGGATAATGGATAAGGATTAAAAGCGTCCTTTACTCACTCATCGAAACTCAACAGCAAACATTTCATGGTGAATTAGAAAGAAAGAAAAATGTTTATTTGGTACGTTCTAAATTAAATTCTACATTATATTAGTATAAAAGAGTGTACCACAAATTCATGTTATATCTGTAGGGGGTAATTACTGCCATATGGGCGGCCTAATTTATGACCGCGAAACGTCACTAATAAAAATACAAATAAATGTTAGTCAACTCGGCATAAAAAGGCTAAAGAAATTTAATACATAACTTTGCTGAGGAAGCATACAATTATGGCGATTGTATATTCACGTGAAAATAGTCACACATTTATAGATTCAACTACTTTTACATTTCGTATAAATTTCAAGGATGATTGCTCAAGTTGGTATTTCGTCCTTAGATAAACAAAGATACTTTACGTGAGACACAAGTATTCCAAGTAAATGTTGATTTGGTATTCTCGGTTTTAATTGAAACGAGTAAAAGGACTTTTGAGCGGTGGGCGGTGGGTTCTTGTGGGCGACCACATGCCACATGCCACACTTTTTGTGTATGAGTTCGATTCCCGGAGACCTCCGCGTCGCGCCCTCCCATACTGCACTTTACATACATTTTACGCCAATCCCTTTTTAATTCTTTCATTGTCCACACAAGGGCATATAAATCGCCGATTGTAGCATAGGTCAGCTTGTCCGCCGATCATTGTAATAAAAAGCGAATCGCGCATAAATATCGCGGCACGTACCAATTTGTGCGCCACCGCCATCGTCAGGGTCGCAATGGATGCGAATGCGGCTCCATATATTAATTGTGGTCTAATTGTCGGTGTGTTTTTTAATAATAAGAGGCGATTCATTTCAATTTATTGCTTCCTAACACCCACGCTTACGAACTAATAGAATGGACACATGCCTCGCACTAGAGGCTAATCTTCTTATAATGCGCGATCAGTTCTCTTGCTCAACACAATTAAAGCATAATGGTTAAATAATAAAATTTATGGTTATTATGCAAAGTATTTATATTTCGTTTAATTGTAATTATATCTTTATTTAATGACAATTCAATAAATTGGATATATACATCTACATGAGGATAAAATTCGTTATTATCTGGATGGCACTACATTTAGATTTTGTGATAGTCAAAGGTCGCTCCGTAGAAAGTCTGCTAGCAATATAATTAGAGCATCTCTGATAGTGACGAGGTCCATGGAACAAGAAGTGACATTGCGATCGAGCTTCTAAGCAGTGGTTAAGATTTTCGCATACTAATTGGCGAATGTCGACTGGCCAGCGGCTAGCGGCCACCCGCGCGGATCTCTTGTGCACTTGTGAATATATTAATAAGTACACTGGACCAAATGTGAATATATCAAAGAAAAAGGGTCGGTTAGAAAATCTTCAATATCTTCAAAAGCACCTGTCCCAGCCTTTGTGAAATAAAGACTAAATTAAAGCTAAACTTAATAAATTTTATTATTTAACTAAGCACATTAAAAAGGTGTGCTTCAACATTGATTTAGGCTATTTAGGTACATATATTAAGTCATTCTAACGCCCATGATTCATGATGTCCTCAACCTCGGATGTATTTTTGTCCAAAATAACGGGAAGATTATATAAACTACATATAGTCCAGGTACCTACTTACTTTAGCATTAGATATAGGCAAAAAAGCGAAAAAAGTTTACGATTGTGTACGATTTCCTAGAAGCAAGATCTACTTTAGAAGGGCATGGATCGCATGTTAATTTAGTTTGATAAGTATTGTGTGGGTGGATATATTGTAGTTCGGTATGATGAGCAGAGCAGTATTACGGAACGCTATGCAATCACGTCCTCGCGCCGCGTGCCCCTTCGATTAAACAATCAGATAATCACATTAATCACACAGCGCGGTGCGCGCGCGCAGCCAGAGCTACCCGCCGAGATACTTCTAATAGCGTACGTATCGGATCGCGGAGAAGGTTGCAATTACTCAAAACAATCAATGTGAAAGGAACTTTTACTTAATAACAGATATCATGTAGAATAACCAAACCATTTCCATTTTGTTCTTGGCTAATATTGTTATGTGATGTGGCCACGGAGGGCTTCCATTTCACTAGATTGCTGCGCAAGACAACAGAAATTATCCTCTGTGTATTATGCTTTTTATTACTTACACTACTAATATTATGACAAGTATCAAATGGTTAATAATGATCATTGATCAAAGATCTTGATTTGGACAGAATTTCCTCAGTTCAACACGTATTGAGTGATTGCTGACTTAATGACAAACACATGTCTCTATTTATTGTGCACCGTCAATCTATTGACATCGTGCTATTTTTTTTACAATATTTTATGATTTTTTTTTCTTGTAGTGTTATATGTCATTGTAGAACTGTATTATGGCGAAAATACTATGTCTGGTTCGCTAGATAGCGCTAGTCGTTTGTCTTGTCCATCTAAAGCTGAAAGTGCAACTAGATGTCGCTTTCCATCGTATGAACACAGTAAGTAATATATATATCGGAGAATCATTATTCTCCTCGATATCGTCATTAGTGGTTACAGGCTTAGTGGGCGTCATCAGGGTTAAATGCAAGCACAAAACACAATAAACACTGATTTATACGATTTTAATTAGCAAATGAACAATAATTTGTCTCTTTACAATATTTAGACCGAGCAGCGAGTTCAAGGCGCCTATCTTACTTGAAACAAACTCTAAAAACGCTAAACTCAAAACTACAATGATCCAACTCGATCAATCGTGTTCACTTATTAATTTCAAAAAATCAACTACCGCACGACATCAAGTATAGCGCCACGACCCCGCTCCAAGCATGTGCTTTGCTCTGATTGGTCGCAATACGTAAACAATATTCATTACTTTTTTTAGATAAGTAAGGTTTTTAAACATAAGAAAAATGTAACAAATGAAATAAAATAAAATTAGGATTTTTAAAAACAAATTACGATGTAAACAATTAATATTGTGCGTTACGCCTACAAGTAACAATCAACTAAACTCATAGCTTCCTCCGACACGGCCGTCCTGACATTTTACACGCCCTCGTGTGATGTTGAAGGTCGCGCATCATCGTTGTCTGAAAAAAACATTTTTTTTTTAATAGTTTTGTCACTTCTGACCAAGGAAATCGTTTACCTACATTTTTATCTTCTGAGCAACAACTTCATTCGCGATGTTTTCTTAAATTCTCAAAATATTAAGTCCTTTACAATAATAATAAACTTTACTAAATTAAGTCCTAATAACAAAACAGCCATCTTGCAGTTTATCGTTTTAGTATTCACTACAGATTTTAGCCTAATAACAATATCCAAGTTGCCGCATCGCCTTTTACTCAAAATAATAGACTTGGCCACCTCGCCTCTCAATGGCCACCTCGCCCTTTTAATGGCCACCTCGCCTTTTCAATGGTCATCTTGCCCTTTTAATGGCCACCTCGCCTCTTAATGGCCACCTCGCCTTGTTAATGGCCACCTCGCCTCTCACAAAGCTTAACTAAGCCTTAACAAACCCCACGTCGTTAGAGTATTTTATAAATAGACTGAGTATTCACCACACTCACATACATACACACCGATAGCAAATTATTTTAAACACAGTGAATTTAGTACGAAGATCTTACCACCATTGTCATCCGACAGACATAGATCTAGTTCGGTCAGGACATAGGATTGGGAAAGTGTACGTAAGCGGTCTCTTGTGTACTTATAAGTACGATTACAATTCAGACTCTTGAGATGATACCTGTCACCGTCTAATATTTCAATAATTTCGTAAGGTCCTTTATATTTAGGATCTAATTTTGTTTGATTTCGTTCGTGAGTTTCGATTAAAACGTAATCCCCTACCGAAAATGAAGTGACTTTTGTCTGACTTTTATCGACCCGTGCTTTATCAAGACATCCGCTTAATTTAATTAACCTATCAGCTTGTTCTCTAATCTCTTCTAAATCTACCTCAACCTCTTGATCGTCCACAGTTAATAAATTTAAGGGTCTAGCTGCCCTACCTATTAGCAACCTTGCATGTTATGCTGTTTTCAACAAACTTTCTGACATATTTCGACATATTGGGAAACCAATAATGTTTTATCATTATTTTATCATTAACTAAACAAAGTTTTATCTCATCCCAAATGGAGGATTGACGCGTGAATGTTATTTATAACCGACCAACGAAAAGCCCTAGGTACAATTGGTAACCAAATATTACGATTGTTACTTTGAATTTTCCTATAGAGCACATTAGATCGCAATTCATAGATACCTACTACAACTCTCCAAGTCAAGGTCATCGCTTTCGAGTTTACTAATAATTTCATTGTATTCGGGGTCTCGTCGTTGTTCCGCTTGTAACCAATTCGAAGATAACTCAGCTATATTGATACGTCTTTCCTCTACATAATTTGCTCTACCTAAACTAGCGGCCGTACTGTTCATCTCAGGTAAGTGATTTCTCGAGAAAAAGTCGACGTGGGCCATTCTTTCGCCTTCCCCGTACTGTATGTCAAAATCGAAAGCTTGAAGAAAGGCGTGGGCCTTTCGGTGTACTCTAAGTGTTAAGTCAATTTTAGTTTTAGAACCTTGCAGTGAATTGCAGTCAGTGACAACTGTGAAAGTCCTCCCATACAAATAATGGCGAAAATGTTTAACCGAGTTAACAACTGCTAGTGTTTCCAACTCTTAAGAGTGGTATCGAGCCTCCGTAGGCGTAGTACGTTTACTGTAGTACTCTACCGGGTGCAGTTTCCTATCAGCTCTTTGGAAGAGGATCGCGCCGTAACCTTCACTACTCGCGTCCGAATGTAACTCTATAGGTAATTCTGGGTCAAAAAGCATCAAAACCGGGGAAGAAGTTAATACCGATATTATGTCTTGTCTAATTGTTTCGCAATCTGTGGTCCAAATTATTTTTGAATTATTGTTAGCTAACAGACGGTACAGCTGGTACAGCGGTGCCATCGCGCTTCTTTACTAAGAGTAGATTTACTTGGTCTAATAACTCCAGCAGATAATAGTTCACTACAATTATTGCGTACTACCAATCGCTCTTCAGGGCTCAAGTCATAAGGCCGCCGTTGCACAATTTTGTTACGATCTACTAAATTTATTTCTAATTAACCTGTTTAGTAGGTGTGCCTACAACAAATGAGTCCTTAAAGCAGCTAAGAAGCTCTATCAATTGAGGCTTAAAGTCACTGATATGTCGGTAGGTATCCACATTATGAAAGTCAGCTACTGCGTTATTATCTATGTTGCAAATATTAACTAAAAAGGGCTTCTCAACCATAGTAAGTTTATCACTCGATATGTGTACTGACAACCCTAAGCCCAACAAATCACGTTCAATCAAAGTATCGTTATTTAGGTAATCATCAGGCATAATGTAAAATAAAATTTGTACGTCATGACCACTAAGGATAACCCTAAATAAAATTTGTGAGTCACAAAATACGCTAGATTTTCCTACACCAGTCAGAGTAACAATTGTACGTTGCATTGTACCAACAAGCCTACGAGAGACGCTCTCTTTAATCAAGGATCAATCAGCACCGGAATCGAAACAAAATGAAAACCGCTCACCAAATTGCGTAATTATCCCAGTGACAGGTTTCACACCACACATGTCCACTCGCTTCACAATGCTGGGTGTGATGGCGGGCTGTGCGCTGCCGCTTGCAACTGGCCATGTCTTTGAGCAGCGCGATGCCACGTGACCCTCAACACCACATTTGTAGCAAGTCACAGGGGCCCGCGTAGAAACGGCCGTGTTGGGGCGCTCAGAAATCGGAGTTGTTTGCTGCTTGTCATGCGATCGGCTGAAACATTCAGAAGATTTATGACCAAAATTTCCGCAGGCATAACATTTTGTACCAGGAGACGATGACCTAGGACGTTTAATATCTTGTATAGTGCTTGCAACACTCTTTGTTATCTCTGGACAACTCCGCTTGCGATATGAAAACGCCATTAGTTCACGTTGCATTTTACAGCGGGTAGTTATTTCTTCGGAAAAAATGTTGCGTTGTAATCGTGGCTCGATTTGCCCCATGTGTGCAAGTATCACGGACACGACCATTGCTTCCTTGCCTAAATTACCCCATCGTGACATGAGTATAGTAAATAAACGGCTTGCGTATGCAGCGAGACATTCACCTTCTTGCGGTTTACCAGAAAACATTTTTAATACCGTCGCTGAACATGTTTCTAATGTATCAAAACGAGAGAGAAAAATTTCTTTAAATTATACCCACTTCATATTAGGAAAAGCTATCTGAGAAAACCATGTTGCAGCTGAGCCTCTCATAGCCTTACTAAGTATAAGAATTAATTTACTTCCCTGTATATCAAGATCCGATAAGCAAATATCCGCCGTTGCCAGCCAGGCCCGGGCGTCAGTGTCTTCATCTTCCGGTTGGAATTTAGGCAGCGTGATGTTCTTATCCTCGATATTAGGTGGCTTAGCTAGCGCCTCCACGAGTAGCTTCATGCTGTTCTGTTGCGCTTCGAATAACGCGCGGCATCCGTCATTTGCCGATGTCCGATCGCTCACGTTTTGTGCCCGCACGAATCCCACTTCTGATATCGGAGAATCATTATTCTCCTCGATATCGTCATTAGTGGTTACAGGCTTAGTGGGCGTCATCAGGGTTAAATGCAAGCACAAAACACAATAGAATAGAATAGAATAGAATAGAAAAACATTTATTTGCAATACACATGACACACGAATACATATAAAGATAACAAAACAAATAAAATACATACATTAATTTTTCACATTTTAAAGATAAAAGATAAAGATAAATTCAATAAACACTGATTTATACGATTTTAATTAGCAAATGAACAATAATTTGTCTCTTTACAATATTTAGACCGAGCAGCGAGTTCAAGGCGCCTATCTTACTTGAAACAAACTCTAAAAACGCTAAACTCAAAACTACAATGATCCAACTCGATCAATCGTGTTCACTTATTAATTTCAAAAAATCAACTACCGCACGACATCAAGTATAGCGCCACGACCCCGCTCCAAGCATGTGCTTTGCTCTGATTGGTCGCAATACGTAAACAATATTCATTACTTTTTTAGATAAGTAAGGTTTTTAAACATAAGAAAAATGTAACAAATGAAATAAAATAAAATTAGGATTTTTAAAAACAAATTACGATGTAAACAATTAATATTGTGCGTTACGCCTACAAGTAACAATCAACTAAACTCATAGCTTCCTCCGACATATATTATGTACATTGTATTTCGCGTAATTGTACAGTCAATATATTTAATAGCATTTTTATTTATTGTTACATCCACTTCAAGTTCGTGCTCTAGCCTGACCAATGCGAACCTTGGGAACTCGAGCAGCAGGTGTTCAACTGCTTCTTGAGCTCCAGGTCCTCACGAGAAGCTGAGAAGACTCTTATGAACTGCGTTTTTATTGGTTTCATTTTAATTTTTAATGTGATCTTGTGTGCATCCTCTGTGTCTAGTACGTATATAGAAATGGTAGATCGGGTCGAACGAGTAAAAGATATTTTTTTGACTTAGTGGATGCGTGGATAACGTAAAGATCTTACATTACTGTGAGCGAACGTGGCTAGTACCTAAAGTTTGGTCCCGATTTGATCTATTGAGCGAGATGCGTACGACTTATTCTTTCTCCATTACTCTGATACCTACTAATTGCTAATATTTCGTAAAACACATCGTAGGTAAGGTATGAATGGTCACATATCCTTGACTCTATAATTTTAAGTTAATTTTTAAAGTTTTAAATAACATTGCAAAAGAAATTTAAAAAAAATTATCGAGCGTTCCTTTTGTTATGGAATCAAATTTGAATGCGTCCGTTCTAAAAATATTGAAAGCAATCTTTCCGAGGAGGTTTTAATAATTTGCGATACAATGCGTCCCTCGTTCGTGATCGTGTTATTACCGGTATGCTCATGGTGCTCATGGTGTGCTATACACCATAATGCCGAGACCCCGTACGCAAATCACCACACCGCCCGCCGCACGACCGATAAAAATAATTGCATCTGCGACCGCCGCCATTATCTCAAACTATACACAATTACTGACCACTGGCCGCATCATGACGGGACAGTCGACGCGGGCTCATCGCCGTGCCTCAGTCCATTGCGCGCCCGCTTTCACCTCGGAGACGCTTCGGGCGTGGTCGAGCAGCGATGGACGGCGGACGCCCCGTCGACGAAGCGGCTCGGTACGGGGGAAGTTATTCTTCGTGCTCATTATAATATTAATCAATGCTTTCACATCCCGGTCGGAATAAATAAACCGATTCAGAACAACCTTTAATGTTGGTTGCACAATACTAATGCAGGGTCAAACGCAGGAAATGATAGAGTGGACTTTCGTCGGTCGCCGTCGCCACTCTCATTAAACTTAATCAAGACGTCACTTTTTGTTGTTCTTGCTTATTCCATAATTCCGAATTCTTTAATACAAAGACTTCAGAACTGATACGCTGGGGATTTTTTTTAAAATTGGCACTATTTCACAGCGCATATTTTACCTTTAAATTTTAAGGAGTTTTTAAGATATCAAAATTTTAAATGGACGAAGTCGCTAAGAATGTAGGATGCCATTCAATCGTCATACAAATTAAAATCAGTGGAAAATAGGATATAAATAATAAGAAGATAAGTTTTATTTAATTCTTAATATAAAAACACTAATTAGAAAATAAAATTGTCGGTTTGAAATAAATATTTTTTAGTGATAGTAGTCACAAGTGCTTTTTAACATTCTTAGAATTGATTAAGTCATTTACGATAGTGTTATCATTACTAAGTCTGTCGAATACATAATATCACCTACACATTTTAATTTTTTGTTTACTTTAGTTGTTTACAAAATTATATATTTATGTCTTCAGTTGAAGACCACGTGAACGAAGTCGTGGGCATCGGCTAGTTGTCTAGTAGACCAAAACAATGGTACACAACTTTTTTTTTAACAATGAACATGCCAACGGATCTTAACTCCGGTTAGAATCACAATTACAAATATTATTTGTAGTCCATTTATAATGACGGGGCGTCGTTTAACCCTACTCGCGTTTATCTAGAAACGCAATCACACTAGAAGGTGGACCGAATGTGTTGAGGAGCATTTGGAAGCAGCAGCTCGAAGCAGCTGATGGGAAGACGGAGGCCGTAAATCACGCAAGGCGAAGCAACGTGAGCGCTCCATCGAGATACCGCTGCCGCAGCCCCATTTGCCCCACTTGCCCCACTTGCCCCACAGCTCGAGGGAAGGACGAAGCCATCGTGCTCATTACTCATCTCGGATTCACAAACTAATCTGCCTCTTCTTGTTTCAATATTCATACAACTTTAAGTTTAAATTTGTGACTTCCATAATAAAGAAAAACTCGTCGTTCCCCTAGACTTCATAAAGTAAATAAATATTTTTAAAGGTTTTTTAAAGAAAATATAATTTTAAGTATATTTCTTCCCTATAGAAACAGATTCTTTCGAACTGGTGGTAGTTTAATTTATTTTCATTGTGTTCATTAGCAAGTGACATGATCAGTTTTAATATAATTTAAATTTTTTGTAAATTATCGGTTACAATATAGATTTGTTATATAAGAAGTTAATGCAGCTAGCACTAGGAACTAGATTTCAAAATGATATGATTTGTAAAAAAAATGTGAATGACAGAGGCCAGAGTACTCAGCCAAAGTAGTTACAAAGCGCGTGTATTGTATTGTTTTGTTCTGGTTTCGGTGCAGCGTGGGGCCAGTGGGGCCAGTGGGGCCGATCGCGAGAGACGCTCAATAAATAAATTTAACTAGATTATTAGCGCGCGCAGCACCGGCACCGGACCGCCCGCGCCCGCCGTGGACGCCACATTGTAGCCACCACGCTTCTCAAACTATGCTGCCGACACGAGATTATCTGGCAAACATCACGCAACGAACCAACTGGATATTTGTTTACGCCATTAGCTAGTACTCAGATTTACAGTTTGCGTGATGAAATAGGACGTACCTATGTGTATTATGGCGATCGGCGTGAATTAATTTGTGAGGCAGCTACATACCGTGTCGCGGCTCACCGTAAGCGCAAGAGATATTCAAAGTCGATCGCTGGCTTATGGTTTATGGCACTCCGGCGAACACACGCAATTACAATATACCGCGCGTGAGAATAGCCGCTCCTTTATTGCCCTCGTACTAGCATCCTTGGGACTCGCAGGTACTTGCCTGACAACTCCATACATCACACTGCCTCATCTATTCCAGCCCAAAATGGTTCCTTTTTTTAATACCTAATCTCGTGTCGAAAGAATATTCGGGAAAAAATAATCCCGTTTCATGACTGTTACAGGACTAGAAATTGAACATTAATTAGAAAATATTGAAAAAGATTGCATGAGCACAATGTTCAGGTTTATGATGATTTGAAAGGAAACATGTCCCTAAGGGAAAAGCCTTTATTTTTGCCTAAAAAATGATGATTTGAATCAATGATCAATAAATTTCTGAACCTTGAAACCTTCCTCAAGAATAGGAGCCATCAAATGCAAAAAGAATTCTTCAAATCTGAGTTGTTGTGTCTGAGTATAAAAATTACGAGTCACGTTGTTTGACGCCAATGAATTCCTAAACTACTGAACCGATTTTGATAAAACTTAGTACCTATGTGTAATTTGATCCAACTTAAAACATAGGATTTTAAACACGAGCGAAGCCGGGAGCGTGTAGCTAGTTAGTGTAAAAGAATCATTTGCCACACCAAGAATCTTTTGAATTCAATATCCTTTCGCATAAGACATTAAAAAAATCATTGCTTTCTTTACATAGGTATGCAATTTGGTTTTTGTTTTGGAGACATTACACTCACGCAGTAAATGTATGATGTCGCTTACTCGCTTCCTCTCGTAGAAAGGAGATCACTTGTTTTCTGAACGAATTCACATGTCGTTAAACGAAACAGAACATGAACGATTTATTGGGTGATTAAAAGAGATGGATGCCATTATGATGGTCAACGTATTGTGTTTTCATAATAGTTTTGGATTTGCATTGTACACCACGGTTTCAATTTTCTAAAAAGACTTCATTTATAACAATTTCTAAAGAAAAGCTTGTGTTAATTCACCACAAAGTAAACTTTGCCACTGGGTATTCTACAATATTTTTATTAAGACACATAATTATTATTTTGAAGTAAGCCAAGAGGACTCTATCGGTAGATACTGTCTTTTTATTTCGTCTCCTTGACCGTTAGTAGGTAAATCATACGCCTTCTGTCGCTCGAGCTTTCTATTTTCGGCAATAGACGAAAGCAAATAGGTTTGAATATACTTACTTAATCACCTCGTCTCGTGGCTGTGTAATCATTGTATCCCTGCCCCTATAGCAGGTTCTGGTTTCGATACTGTAATTGTAGGTAGGTCTACCTACTGATGAATAAGCACACGATATAATCTGAATATTTTCAACAAAAAACGGTTTCGTCAAAGCTCCGAGTCGGAGGCAAATGACAGGCCGCCGATTTGGGCAATTAAAGCATTGTCCGCGAGAGTCGGGCCAGTGCGGGGACGGGTGTGAGGTGCGGGGGAGGGGACAGTGCAAAAAAATTCCGCGCTTCGTCCACATACACTCATGCATATGCAACGCTCACCCATTGTCTCGCATCATCATCTTGCTGCCCGAGATGACGGACCCACCGACTCATGTTTTCGAATAATAAACCTGCAATACTGACTCGGGAATTAGCCAAGTAACGCGCACATAACGAATTAACAATTGGTTTATTTCATTGAGCCATAACGAATGAAACCGCCGGTTAATTTGTGCGAAGCGTTCGCGGAAAGTTTAACGGGTGGTTAATGGCGTCGGATGCCTCCGCATCAGCACCGATAACAATCAGCTGAATAGAAGCTCGTTTCGCGTCCGGCTCGAGTCGCGAGGCATTTCCTCGATTATCATGCGATTAGTTTTTGCTCGCGACAATTACGCGGCATCAGTATGCATGCGGGAGGCGCGCGAAATATCCGCACGACCTCCCCACCTCCCCACCGCCCCACCTCCCCGCCTCCCCAGCTCCTGAGAACGGTTTTTGTCCGAGCGAAGGCTGTGCGTGGCCGTGGGAGCGACGCGTTCAGATTTACTTCTAATCGCCAACGCGATACCTGTTTAATGCGAGTGCGATACTCGCCTAACATTTCACTTGCCCTCTTGCCTGCTCTGCTCTGGGTGAATATTTCTTGCATTCGAGAGCTAGAAAAAGTGTCGGTCAAGCGGAGTTTGCATCCCTGCACCAGCGCTGCCATAAAAACTGGCGCATTCAAACGATCTGCGCTCCTGCGAAAACATTAGCCCTGGGGCACACTGTCACCTGCATTTTATTAGGTTATTATGCTGTTGTGTTCAGACTAAGTAACTAAATATGTAATAAAACATAGTTATATATCATGTATTATATGTGTTCATAAAACAGAGTTGCATGTGAGTCATCACATTGCGTGTACTAGGTACTAGTATGCGACCGAAACAATTGCTGTAAACATGTTAGATAACATTGTTATATAATTTGTTATAAGTATAACATGTTGTTTAATTTTAACGCACCTTTGTATTATAACTTCTGACAGTTATCTGTTACGAACAGATGATATCTGATATAATGTTTGTAAACATCTCAATTTTTTTTTGTTACGGTTGTCGACAGCAGGTGCGCTACGGATCTAAGTGGGATTAAGGATAAGGCATAAGGAGGCGTTAGAAAAATGTGTTCTGACAACCTTCATTTCACGATGGTCTTTTGCAGTGAGATAGGCACCGACGTCAGACGAGAGCATGGATACATGGTCTGATCACCTTAATTCAGTCACTTGAGTTGACAGCTGGCTCAAGCATGGCACTTGAATTCCTGTGAATAACCTCGTAAGTAAGTATTGTAGTGGCATAAATATAAATGTTATCCGAGATCAGCTGAAGTGGAAAGGTGTGGGAAATATGCAGATGGTGTTGGGGTCAACGAGTGCAGGTGACCATCAATCTGTCCGCTAGACGATGACCTCAAAGAGAGCGGCTGGCAGTGGATGGTTGGACCAACAGCGGGCTGATGATAACAAAATAGCAAGTGTTTACATGAATGAATAAGATAAAAATAAGTGTGCGATGTCGAATTGTGAAGTTGGGCCATTGCATTGGAATGTAAGGCGGTCGCGGTCCATCAAAGCGATCCACAGTCCGACACTGCGGCCGCCTCTCATTTAAATATCACTCCCCTCGCCCCCCGCCCCCCTCGCCGCACACCCGCGCACGCCCCTCTTCGCATGCGCGATTAAGCGACAAAAATTACTCACTTTTTGTCAAACATCGTTTCGTTTGACCTCGACAGACGAATATCAAATGCCCTAAATCCCGACGAGTTGAAGTATTAAAATGAAAGATATTTTGAAGGCCTCGGTCAGAGGGCTACCCGTAAGCGCTGCTCATCAATCATGGCCGGGGACCCATTAGAGGCGCACTCTAAACAAATTGTAATGAAGGGTCGCGTTCGGTGGTTCGCTGGCGGCGCCAACTCGATTAGCTCTAATTCATAACAATTATACTTCCACGTAAACACGGTTTAATATGGCAACACCTCCATTAATTGACCACCTTGTTTCACTAATTCGTGCGTCTCTATTCGAGCCTCTATCGCCCTCGCGTCTGGGTGCGATGCGGTGCGCTATTATAATCCCATTACTGAGATTTGATACTGTACAGAGCTGTGTGTCCGTTATAATTATGTCTTAATATCTGTTGTTGTGTTTTTATGTAAAATAAAGTGGCATCAATGCCACTCGTTTGGTTCAAAGTCCAAGTGGGAGTAAAAAGCTGTCTTTTCACGAGAAAGAAGACCCCTGATAAAGAATGCAATTTAATTAAAATCAATAATATTTATAATATTTTTTTGTGTATAGAAACTAATCTATAATGCAATAATAAATATTCTAGAATTTATTATAGTAATTTTAAAAATCTGATAAAACAACGGCGTTCAATATATCTCGATTTTTTTTCGTATATTTTGTTTGGTACATAGACTAAATAAACTTAGTCTGTTTATTTGTTGGAATGGCCTGTTTTTCTGAGTCTGTTGCCCGTGTAGCGTGAAGGTAGTAGGTGACATGGCCAGGTGACATGGCGTCAGTGAGGCCACGACGTGTGACAATGTTCAACTTGGTTCTAGTTGTAAACGTATCAGGTGTAAACTAATCGCGATGTCATGTGGACGCATTCATGAATGAATTACAGAAGCGATCACGGAGCCCGATAAATACATTTTTTTTTTCTCAACATTCATACATATTGATCGAGCCCTGTGTCTTTTGCTACTGATAAATCTTTTAATACCTTTTATGTACGATCCGTAAGGGTACAGGTAGACATAGGCTTATTATTGTTTATAGCTGACGACAAAATTCTCTTATATCTTTGAGTGTATACAATTTTTCTATAATAACATACTTATTAGAATAGTTAACTTTTTATTCTTCCATTGTTCGAGAAACATTAAAAATTTGAAGTCAGTCTGATTGCTGACCAATATCATTTGACGAGCCCGTTGGATGAGTAGTCCCGGGTTCGATTCCCGGTAGGACCAACTGCCAAATTAATTAATTAATTTATTTATTTATTTAATAGCTTTTCAAATTTGGCTATGGTCTGGATTTGAAAAGTAGTGGCAGGGCACACTGCGTTTCGCAGTTATTTGGGCAGACCCTTCGGCGGCAACCTTACAGAACCTTACAGAACCTTACAGAAGAGAGACCACAATGAAATAACAGCATGTGTGCTGTTGTGTTTTGGTAAGCGAGTAAGGGATGCCACACTACTTCCATCCATTACGACTCAGCATGTGTGACATATCGCTACGACTGCCTAAAGAAGTCGCGCTGAGATACTTACAATTCGTGTTACTTATTGACTATTTGTGCCTTATATTGAAGTATAGCAGCTATTATGTGACTTTGAACGACAAGGAAAAGTAGAAGGAAAAGCTAATTAGCATCCGCTTCCCATGGCTTCTGTGATGTGACAAAACTGAGTCCAGGGAACGGCCGTTCATACATGTTGATATGGAGGGCACGGAAGCAAAAACGCGGCGTCGACGCGCGATCCGATCGCGAGTAATTGAGACGGTTCCCAGCCCAGTGACTGGTCGCTGGCCACTGGCCACTGACCACTGGCCACCGGCTGCCGCTGAAAAACGCAGCGGTTCTGCGAACCTCCGCCACCGCATCAATGACATTTTTATACGTCCATTGACACTCTGCACTGCACTTGAATGCATTCAATCAAGTGCAACTCACCAACACGGCAAAAAATATTATTACTATCACACAAACCATTAGCTACTTTGATATTACTATTTACCTGTGTAAATAATATTATTTTACTAATATAATTTTGTTTATCATTTTAGTCAGCAATTCGGAAAATGTTTCTTGTCATCACGAATCGAAATTCGTTGGCTGGTCGAGAAGAAGTCGGCGGAGAAACAGATATATTGACGGATAGCGTCTTTATTTTATAATATGTATAGATGTAGATAAATACAGAATAGATAGATGCAGATTAATGGGACAACGTCAAATGCCATGCGAATTTGGCTTTGTAATTGATAAGGTTTGTTGTGTTATATCGATTCAAGTAAAATATGATTAGCTTCAACGGGGTGATAAATTTGAGCCGGGCAAATGTATGGTAATATATTGAGCATATACAACTAAGGAACACGTACCTAATGATTGTATACATGAAACCGTGTAAACGCGACAATAAATCATTTGTTCACCGGACTCGGAGCTCTATGGCCAGTGGCGACATTCCCTCGCGCCGGTGCACTTGCTAATGAATCTTCACTTTTTGTCGTCTGTCAATCATATCCGTTAACGGGTACGGGGAAGTGTTCGGCGCCACCAATCATTATGAACGCAGTAAGTATGTGGGATTTTGATACTTAAGGAACTGGAACTAATACAACAGCGTTAGTGGTTGGTCTCAGGGAATAGGTGCTATACGGTTAATCCGATTAAAATTACGAAGAAATTGATTTAAGTTTTTAAAAATCTTATCCGTAAAGTAAAGTTTTTAGGTTTAAAGATTTTAGACAATGTTGCGTTAAGTCGAAGGAGGACTGAGGTGCTAGACGCAATTTTTCTGACGAGCTCTAAGCTTAAATTTAAGAAATTAACATAATAGGCTTAATTTAACTTTGCAGAAAAATACAGAATCCCGCTACTTGGTGAGTTCCGCGGGATTGAGAATGGTCAGTCTGTTAGCTACTGGGAATGAAATTATTGCTTAGTTAGAAAACGCAGAGTGACAGTGACGCAGAATGCGGTCCTATTGAAGGCAGAACATTACGACAACGATTCGCGACGAGAACTACGTCGTTAAACATAATGTTAAATGCACACGTCTGTCTCAAACTATCGACATTTAGAGATCACTCATACATAAAATAGTAGTCACTATTTTTTTAACCTTTAAGAAATAGAGAAAATGCACACCAACTGTCTATAACTAAATTCAAATCAAACTATTGTGTTGACCGGTGGAAGATTATTTACGAAGTTTACGAGATAAATGAATTATTATCAAATATCAAGCAACATGTGTGAAGTAGTGCGGATAAGACCACATATAAATTAGGTTATGACGGAGTAGATATATAGTGTGATTGATATATAACTGCATACAAATCTGAAGTATTTAGCATGACTGCATCGATACATTATCAGCATACATGTCACGTCCAACAGTTCATGTATCTTAAATATTCGTAATGACTTACCGGTTACACGGTGTTATTCGTTTAACGTATACATTACTCGGTATGCGGGGCGATGCAGCAATCTGCGAGGTGCTCGAGTGGCAATGGACGTTAAACTGTCGGTCGTGCGATAAGGCCGCGTGTCCATTGGCGTGTAGGCGTACGGAGTTTCCCACGACACATTTGCCCTTAGCAGGTTCTTGCGCCCGCGCACCACTGCACTGTCACCCGCTGCGGCCCCACCAAAACAATGGACGGATCCACCAGGTCTGGCTTCACAGTTGTGTTTTGACGTAAACACGTGTTTAAATCTGCTTTCATAGTAGGAGGCAATTCGGAAATGTGATATAATAAAATTGGGAAATACAGTTTGATGCTGTAGCTACACATACAAATCGTCTACACCACTTGATAGCTTACAGTTATTTTTAAAAATTTAATTATTGCACTCGATAGCTAAAGTTTCAAAGAGTTTTTGGTATTATGATATACTTATTCAAATTCGAATTACTTTTAACGTACACGTACGTACGTGTATTCTTTTATTACACAATGCTAAATTTCAGTCTTAATATACAAAATTCCTTTGCATTAATGCAAAATGTTCAGAAATCACATTTTTCGGGAAGAATCGACATGAAAACGTATCAATTTATACGAGTACCTAGTCTTTTTGTATATTTATAATTTCTGATTTACTACTCTTAAATTTGTATATAATATTATGGTGGTGTGCCTTGAATACGATTTGAGATCTTATTATAACAGAGCATCAACATAATATAAAAAATATTGATTTATAAGCCATATTCCATGTATGCACTTCCAAATTATTATATTGTCTTGACAATAGCCCATAGACAATAGACAAAGTGTATTGGACTTGCTTTGCCTTGTCTATGGCTAAACTACTAATTTACTGTCAATCTTTGATAAATGTCAATACAACTATAATAATATCTACATAAATTTTCATGTTAAGCTATGAGGTTGTCCATACATTTGATATTGTCAATTGGCGGTAATTATACAATATTGATCGACAGGCGATTTATTTGCAAACGATAATGTTACAACTTGATAATTTATTCGTTTCTTTTAAAATAAATATTTTTTTAAATAGTATTCAGTTGTTATTGAGAGGCCGTGCTTAAATTAAAGTATAAGTACTAACTTATTGACAATACCTAGATATTTTTTGAAAATAAAAATAAAAATCACTTTTTATTTACAGCCATAGTTTTTTATTTATATCGCCATATATACTCGTATGTCTAACAAATAGATATTTTTTTGAAGATATGTACCTACATACTTTTAAACTGTTCTTGATGAGTTATCTATATTTTACTTACTCAAATAACAAATTTTTATTCAAAGAGAAAAGATTATTACCTACTTTACATACATAATTTATATAAATTTTAATAAATTTTAAATTAAATAATTTATAATATTGTTATTACAATAAAGATTGAACCTGCTGTGCAGTGACTGTGACTGCCAATCTAAGAAAAGAAAATCTCAGTTCTCTCATAGGTAAGTAATCCAGTCGCAACTAACTTGGGGTGATGAGTAGCAGGACCTCAGGACAGATAATTTGCATCCGCTTGACAGTAGTTAACCACCCGTTCACAGAAGATTGCAAATTAATTACAATAAGGAAAAAGTTAATAAATATAAGGTCTTTAACTTAGGTAGCTTTATAGCTCACAATAATTATGTTAGGTACACAACAAACTCGATTACTCAAAAGTACATCATTTTTTGCTTTGTATTACTAATAAGACTGTTTAATGACTTCTCTGAATGCCAATACATTCAAAATCGGAATTAATATGAAATGATTTTGAAAGAAAGTTCCCCTAACGAAGATAACGAGCGATATACCTATCCCCCAAGGAAAGAGGTACTTTGGTTAAGTAACTACAAAGTTATGCCTAAGATAGATATCAGTGATGCGTAATTAAGCAAATTGTTAATTAAATCAACGACATTCCATATAAATAAACGCAACGTTTATAAAAAAAGTTGCAAATATAATCACATAAAACATGCCACAAGTGCATAATAATTAATACGAGTAAGTGAATATATTCTGTTGTTTCGAAGCACGTTTATGTGAATTTTAAATAGAAGGCAGATAATGTCTCGTCCATACGGACGCGAGTAGGTGTACCTAGTATGAAGGACCATTAAAATCCTATTAAGGTGGAAGAGTACATTGTTAGGTTGCAGTGTGGGCAGTTTGGGCGGTTTGGGCGGGCGGTGCAGCGCCTCGGAGGGCGGCGGGTGTGGGGTGTGGGCGGGCGGAGGCACCTGCCGCCTGCTGTAATATCCTATTTATGAATAATGTTTTATTCTAACAGCGTGCGACCCCCCACTCCCCGCATCGCCACCCCTCGCACACCCCACTTTAGGGTTGCCAATATACATAGGTATGTCATTATGCATACACATTTCTTATAAATCATTAAGTTATTATAATAATAAGACGCCAGAAACCGCAACTGTCGGGTAACAGTTCACTGGGCTATATAGTTTCGTGCCAAATCAAGAAGAAATTACTACTTAAAAGTATCTATTGTTTTCTACATTACAATTATAAAACTATAATTTAGCTCAGCAAATAATAACAACTGTTAATACATAAGCAAAAACTGAATGCGATGCTCGAGATTATGCAGAATAAAGTTGAACCCAAGTGAGACTTGAATGCGGCAAACACCTGAACAATAGCTAATAAGCCAATTTAGTTTTATTAGAACTAGTCTTGTTTCAATGTATTAATATAGAATGTTTATTGTCAGCCCTGCAGTCCGCTATTGCTTGCTTTGTTTTTGCGAAGGCGAGGGGCAGGGGTGCCCGTGTGGAGAGGGGGACGCGGCGCGCCGGCTTTAATTAATGGAATAACTCTAACGCTACGCTCGAGTTTGGGCCCAGCGTCCCCCCGGACTTGGTCCCGGGCCCACTACTGCACTCACCCACTCCGCCGCAAGCAAATTTCCGATAGCCTAGGTAATGTAGCAACACTGGATGCAAGAATAGGTGCAGTGCAGTTATTCACGTCCCGTTTTCGTTCCGCACCTTACATTATTATGATTTAAGGCGCCACGGTTGCAGTGCTGCATCCCCTGCCCCGTCCCATCCCACCGCCCCCGAGGACTTCCACGGCGCAGCAGGCAGCTTCGCGGGGTGGCTCGGGCCGGGGGAGGCCCGGGCGGCCGGCAAGTCAGCGATGCTGGTAATAAAGCCAGCCATATTTCACACTTAGCGCGTAATGAGCGCGCGCCCAAATAATTGGATCACGTACATAACTCATTATTACCTCGCACCTCACTTCGCCGTGCGAATGTATCATTACCCGGGACTCCCGCTCCCCGCTCCCGCCCCGCCACTGGCCATCGCACCGCTCTTTGTTAATGTCCCCGACTGGCCCTTTCCCTCAGAGAGGACCACGTCGCCGCTCTCTCCGAACCGACTCTGCGAAGTCTGCGAGCAGAACAAAGGAAAAGTACCTAGCTGCTATGTAGCGCAATGTTTTTTATTCAGAATAAATGAATTGTTCGTTCGATATTGTGTTTTTTCCTCAAAACGGTCTTATTTCATGTGGCTAATAGATGCGGAATGTAAATGAATGGCTATAATTAGAAGTGAATCGTGAATGCTTAATCTGTGATCGTGGCACGATACATCCAAAGCGGTTCATCAAACGGAGGTGCGGCGTAAATCAGCCCGCGCACGCAACGGCGAACGGCGAAATGCGCGGGCGCACTGCCTTCGTCGCCGATCGCCTCCGCCGTCGCGCGCAATCGCGCCACACCCCACGCAGTGTTATTCAACTTTAGCATTTACCACGCAGCCGTTAGCATATTCATGGCGCGCGTATAATTTCACCCTTTCTTTCTAATGAATATGGAGATAGAAGAAAGTTCTCTTTGCTTAAAAACTAGTAGCTACTGTAATTGGCGGTGCTCGTCCACTTTTTGCGTGAGACTGCGCTACCACCGAGCAACGCAGAACATTCAGACTTACTCAATAATTAATATTTTAGATTTCTGTCCAAAAAATTACGTTATCAATTTATTCAAGTAAATGAGTATTTACACCAATTAATAAATTAATCACCTTATTTAGTTTTTAGTTCTTTAGAATCTTTTTAGTTGAACCTTATTTATTCGTAGTTTCTGACTCTCGTGCTAACCCAAGTTGCAGAATCATCCCGTGTACTTATCAAACAACGCAATGGATTGATTTAGGTACAATGCTATCACAGAGAGCAGTCCAAAACGTGTTACTAAAATTATTGAAACTGGACACGGCCGAGTTCCTAGATTAATACAAATATTTACAAGCGGTGGTACAAATAGACACAACAAAGAATACATGTTCATGAATAGGTAGGTATATATCTCTTTCCATGCATATATTTTGATTGTTATTATCCATTGTTATTATCCAGCCTGTTACAAATTCTATGAGTATTCTTTCTCATGAACACTAGTAGGTATATGGTATATTGATGACTTAGAAATAGGTCGCCTAGGTGAGTGTGTCAATTACAGTGTGCAGTGAGCGACGACATCAATGGACGCGGTTGAGTGGTGCCGAGCTGTGTCAGGAGCACGTAATAAAGTTCTTGCCTCAGTTGAGGGAATGAAAAGCGAGTGAATATTTTGTGAGGAATAACTGTGCATGGAAACGCATGGTTTGTTGCACGTGACATTTAGTGTAGCGAGCAGCAGCTGTGAACAGTTAGCGCATGTTGTGTTTACAATTTCAATATTTCCCGTGTCAATGGTTAGTCGTGACGTTGCGAGGGGCGTAGGGTGCGCGAGGTGGCGCGAGCGCAGCCGACGCTCAAATAACTCCTGATCAAATTGGTGATACCGGGAACAACTGAGTTATTGATTTTCGATTCAATTAGAAGGCTTCGCCGGAGTACCCGTTTGCTCGGATGCTATATTTTAAACGAGAGACCTACCGCAGCCGAACCGTGGACGCGTCAGCAACTTGTGAAGAGGATGCACTTCATATTATGATGGTACGGTTTGTGGTTAATGTTCGAGATTTTTTTTTTGTTGGAAATAATAATATTAATATTTTGTAGGAATAAAAGATTAATTATTCAAAATCGTTGTCTTTACATATCTACCATCTAACTGGAAGATTATTGAAACCTTTGTGATAGAACTCTGTGGACATGACTTTAAAAACTGTCTGAAAGCATCTTGTACAAATTGTGTATGGCGGATGTTTTGTAACTGCAGGTCTTGTAGTGTTCGAGCAGTGAGACCCTGTAAGTGTAAGTGCCACTGTCTCATTTGCATTATTATGATTACATGGTTTTGGTTCAAAATAAAATTAATAAATAAGGGAAAATAATTTGATTGATATATTTTGAGACAATCTGTCTTTCAACGGACTTGGGCTTTTCACATAATATCACAAGTAGGAATTAGTTTCTCCAATTAGAGTCGGCCGAGGCGAAGTCACAGGAGATGGCGGAAGGACGGCTTTTAGGACTCAGTCTCCAGTCGCAGAGAGAGAGATGTCCACCGTGATTGTGCTCGGCCGCAGCGGTAGCCAAGTCGATTGCGTCGCGACCGCATCGCAGCGAGTTCTGAGTGGCGCGGGCCTAATATGTCGCTGCACCTTCAAAGTATTTTTATTTTCAGTGACCGGGATTTTATTGTGTCACATATACAATTATACGGTAATTACTGACCCGTGGACAACCAGTGTTACTGCTAGTAGTGCCACAGGTTAATACTTTTTGCCAGCAGTAGGTAGGTACTGCCAATCTGTATAACTAGTACTAGGTATAATAATGTTTTATGCAAACAAGAAGTTTGCAATAATAACAATATACCTACATTAAACTTAACCTAAATATTTAATAATTTAAGCTAAGTAGTGTAGCCGGTATCACGGGAAGACCAAATATGCGGGTGGATAGGGCTGCAGATTGAAGAACCACCTGGCAATACGCGCTGTACAAGAATTATCGCATTGTTTTAGCAAACTGTTCCTTTTACGATATTTTTTATCAAGGCAGTGGTTACCGAATCGATAGTCCACAATCTACATGGAGGTCAATTTGAAGGCCAAGCTTATCCACTTTGACATGTAAAACAGCTATGTCAACAAACGTTGTCCTGTTTTGAAACCGCTCAATTACCATGACTAGGGTAACTTTCAGATAAATACGGTGCTCAGTTGTAATCGTATCGTGCGAGCGTCATATTAGCGCTCCCGCCACACAAAAAGTGGTCCATTCATATGCACGACCAGAAGATGGCCAGTTTTTGTGAAGGCGGACGTTCCCCGCGTTTTATTTGTAAATTGGGAGAGTGACCGCCACCGAACCCAGGCCGCTGGTCGTCCGCAGTAGTGACAGTGCGAGCGGGCATTGAGCGCTCGCGATAACGAGGCCCCGCGCCATTCAAATAGCGAGCGGTTGCTTTTTGCGCCCGCAACCCGCATAACTGAATCCAAATGCACACACGCCGACGACGCCGCTAATCTAATGTGTCCGCCAGTAATGAACGGCTCGTCCGCATTCCGTATTGAGCCGTATCTCCGAGCCGCAGCGTCCAGATTGCATCGCCCCGACGGCTCCGGTTCGTTTACATAGTTGAACAAGTACGTAAGTCTAACCGTGGCTTCTTGTGATTAATAAATGCTTTTGATGAGTAACATCGACATGGTGGAATAATTAATTGAAATGCGAGTGAATGATGGTTTACCTACTCGCCTTCTTTGACTGGTGGTACTGGGAATAGTCTTCTGGACGGCGGCCAACAGCTGCGTGCGTGAATGCAGCGCTACGGATGTGAGCCATTTCGGCCAATCGCTTTTCTCTGTGGAGAGTGAGTAGCAACTAATGCAGCAGGTCTCCCATTTGTTACCAAGGCTTTGTCACATTAACTTTTTAAAACTGACCCCTTTATTGTTTTAACAAATCAAATTCTGTATATTCATAATCATAATAATAATCTATAATAATTTTTTCTAACATTTTTAGAATGAAACAATGAATATGATATTTAAGAATTAAAAAGAATCACCTGTAGGTACACTAGCGAGATTCGACTCCTCTAAATACAGACGACAATGAATGAAAACACAAAAAAGTTAGATTTGTTAGCTTAAAACATTTAAAGAAAATTAATGTCGCGACTCGTAGCAGTGCCTGCAGTCAGGGAAGCCTGACGCACAACTTTTTAGAGTGAACTGGTTATGTGAACTTAACGAAAACAAAGCAGACTCGCATCTCAACCACGTGCTATTACTGTTACAATACAAGGCTCCATTTCACTTTAGATTTTGACCCAACATATCTCGCAGAAGAAAGGAATTGTAGGTCTGTCGTTTACTTACATTTAACAAAAGGAGACCTAGATAATTTAGCACACATGCTTATATCATTGTACCTATTTCGAGAGTGTAATTGATACTTTACATGTTTGTTTATTTTGTTATTACCTCTCGATATTTCATTTAATAAACTTGTGTTGTGGTAAGTCTTGTGTTTGATTTGTAGGTATGCTTGCCTCCTTCATTCTCTCTAGCAAAGGTCTCGTGCTTCTACCTGCTGAACCCTAGTCGGTGGTAACGCCCTGGGGCAGCGAGGTGACCAAGGTTACAAAGTTCACTGTCGCTTCGCTTCACGAAAGTCTTCTGTCAGGAGGCGCCTACTGCTACCAGTGGACTGCCCAGTTTATGTTTTCTTTACTAGTGAATACCTACTAGCTCTACAGAAATATATGTATTTCTTACATATAAGTAGTTATAATGAGCCAGCACTTATATCTGTTAATTTATTGGCTTATTTTAATTGAACGGAGCCTGGTCGAAGCCGACATCCTCAGAGCATTCAATGTTAATGTGATTTAAAAGTAATGGCCTCTTCGCCAATTGAGCCTCGTCGCTGCACTCGACAATTTTCAACTGGACACACATCTACACACACTCATCCAACCAAATGCTTATTCCCTATACTAATTTAAAAAAGAGTAGCGGAATGACCACAAGATAGTAAGGAAGAAAGTGACAGGCCAAAAATGTTTTATGTATTGAAATAATAGAATCATGATAATGTTTTATGATTGCGAATGCTATGCCTTTTAGGTAGGTAAGAAAAGTAATTAAGCCTGAAGCATGACTGCTAATTTTCCAGGGGCAGGGCGGTTTTTCTTCGTGATTGTAGGTATCTCAGCTCCAGGAAAGAATGTTAGTTGAATATGCTCATAGGTAGATATGTAATGGATTTGATATGATTTGATTTGTGTGGCATCAAATCATCAGTAGGAATGAAAAAGACACATAGGTTGGCGTGGCACCAGCCGCTACCACCACCTACGTCGGTAGGTAAGTGCGAGTGCCATCTCGCTCCGTCCGATAGGTAGGTACCTACCTATGTGCCGAAGCCCCGTCGAGGAAATTTGCTCTCCGAAGTTTTAAATGGGCAGCAAAAAGTGTCGTCGTCAGTGTGCAGCCTTTTTGTGCGTTTTCTTGTGTCCGCGCATTCCGCACTTTTTGCGCGACACGCTCCCGACAAACGAGCTCGGACTAGTTTTTGCGTTTTTGCGCTGAAACAATGGTGGGCCTGTGCGTACAGATAGGTACAGCGCACGGCGACAGTGATTGCGCGGGCGCAGGCGGACGCGCATTTGCATGCGGCCGCCAATCGCGAGCCGAAGCCACGCCCAAAGCCCCGCCTCTCCCGCCTCACCGCCTCACCGCACCGGAGCTATGCATTAGCATTAGCCACACGCCACTATTGTTCTGCTCCGCACTCCGCTCGTCGCGACCTCTACCGGTGCTCAAACCGCAGCAGAGCCATCTTGCTGCATCCCTGACAACTAACACTCCTTCTACGATCCCCTCAGAAATTGTCAAGGTGACCATATGAGGAGGTTGCTAAGTAATATTTATTATGTAGGCTAGGTATCTACAACCTACAACCCTACACCGGTTCCACTGGGAGTCCACACGGTTGTATTATTATTAGCTATTCTGTGATAAATATTATTGATTGCACCTTCACAAAATAGGTACTCTTTTGATCGTTAATTTCAAAAATACCTTCAGTCGGATTAGTCCACCTTGAGACAGTGACAGAAGATTAAACTCTGCCAAATGTAACTACTGTTGAAGAAGCTTAGGTAGGTAGGTATCTTATCGAGCATAACACCCACTTAAGTCCAACGAAATGGGTCAAATGGGCATCGAAACACGACAACTTTCTTGGTTAGGCATCTCCAAGTTTCTGCGATATCTGAGCCACAGCATACCTACTTATTTTCTGAGCTATGATTAAAAAGTATCTACTAAAAGAATGTTATGTTGAACAATTAAAAGCTTAGATACCTACGTAAGTGACATTATACAAAATCGCAGCCAGGTAGACCCGGTATAACAGCTTTGCTATGATTTCCCAATATAAACGGTCCATTAAACTCAATCAAATTAAAATACTCAGATAAATTAATTTAAGTAATTTTATGGTAATAATGTGAACATAAATATTATATGTTTTGTAGAACCTGCAAATATGGGATAAATGATCTGTTGATAGTAAATGAACACAAAAGTTTAAATGCGTATAGAAAATGTGTCCCACATGTTTTTTTAGTATATTCGGAATAAAAGTTGCGTAAATATACACACAGTGATGATTGATGAACGCATTTGTGAAACACAAGACGTCTGGACGCTTTGCGTTCTCTCTCTGCTATCTTTTATAAATTATTTCGAAGTTCCCGTTTGGAATTCGTACCTACACAAATTCAGTATTAACATAGGTATTGTTGTGGCTGCCAGTAACATCAGGGAATCCATTCCTTAACGCCTTCGGTGTTAAGGTTACTAGCTGTTGCATGCGACTTCGTCGGCGTAACTTTATAATACAGCTTAGGTAATGTTACTCGCTGATAATATAGCTTCCCAACAGAGAAACAGATTTTCAAATCGATCCAGTAGTTTCGGAGCTTATTCAATTCAAACAAACAATCAAATCTATTATCCTCTTTATAATATTTAAAAAAATGTATAAGAAAGACAGTCACACCTAACTCCTCTTAGAAATAAATATTTCAGAACAGACAGAAGTAATATGTCAACTAAAGACAGTTCAAACTACATATATTAACGCTATTATGATTGATAAACATACAACCTATTGTTATTAGTTATGTATTACATTGAGAATTATCGCCACTAAATAGAGGTACCTACTTAAGTATTTAGTTGATTTCATACATGATATATCAGGAATTGTGTTTAGATGTTTTAGGTAGATACATATATGTGGTCACTTCTTAACAATACCCAATGCATTTAGGTACGATGTACTTGGCTGTATGAAGCAATTAAGTAGGTACGAGATTTAAAAGTGGAACTCTGTGAAATTGTTAACAGCATTTGTTTAGATATATTGAACTGTGTTGTCTATTAAATAATTGTTTGTAAAAATGGAGATGGATTATCTAAATTCGAAAACGTTGAGACAACTTGGCGAGATTCGGCGAGAGTTGGCAGAGAGATGCGTTTACCTTTGTGACCATTAGGTGAAGACGACTGTAGGTAGTTCCTGGATCTAATATTGACCTACAACTTATTGAAAGTTATAAAAAAACTTGTCAGCTATACATTATGTAATAATAGATATGTAGATCTATAATACTTCGAAGTCGAAAATGGTTTACGTATAACTTATACATTTTTTATAGGTACTTAAGTCAAGGATTGTAACTTAAGGTCCCATGTCAAATTGAAGTCGATTACATTATAATATAATATCTATTAATTATTTCACTGCAGTGCAGGACTGCAGGAATATTTTGTACTTTTATCTAGAGAAAATTGATATTATAGTCAGATTTTATTTTTGTCAGATCTTCATAGAATATGCACACCGTAAGTAATGGTGGCAGGTAGGAATAAATGTAAAAGAATTGACTTTTGTAAGAGACTGAATTATTTATTTGCACTCATTTGATGCGAATGATCAAAAATCACTGTTTGTGGAGATTTTAAGAAGTTTAACCGAGGACAATCGTTTTTAGCTCTATAATATTGCGACAGGTGCCAAAGGTAGGATACGACAAGTGACAAAAATTTTGCTAATGTTCGGAACCTTGCGCGTTGTGACTTTTTCTCGTTTGAAACAGTGGTCAATTCATTTTAAGACAAGACCAAAGTGGTATTCACGATAGCTCTTCACAGTGATTCCAACGAATGCAACATGTGGTGGTATAATAATATGTGCCTTTTTTTGTGAAAATCACTATAAGTAAGCACCAAAAAAAAGATGCCTGCCTAGATGAACAAATTTCTCTATCAGGTTTTAGGCTAAAACACGCTTTTGCCGAGGCTGATACGAGTGGCGTCTAATAAAGAAGTTAACGACGATGTAATCTCAGACACGCTCGGCTTCGACCCCGCGACCTCACGGCAAATCATCGCAGTGCCCGCGACTCATTAAGATAAACCGCGATACCTAATGATATTCCCTCTAAGTAGACTCACGTGCGCCCATACGTGTACGTACCGCTAAATTAGAGGCGTGTGGGCTGTTCTATCGATCACCTATTCATGCTAAACGCCGCCATCCATCATCGCATCTATTACGCCGCTATTGAAACCCCATCGAACAGAGCAAACATGTCCCGCGCCTAATCCCCTTTCAGGGACAACCCTTTGCCGGCGCGCGACACGACACGCGACAAAAAGGCGAGAAAAAGACGAGGCGCGGAACAGAGCGAATGGTGTGGAATTCGCGAGGCGCGTTCTCAGTCTCACGCTCGTGCTGATAATAAAATGAAATAAAAGTAAAGTAATAAGACGCGCGCCCTCTGGCGGGATTAGTTCCGCGCACCGCATTCGTCAAGCGACGTGTGCGACCGGCACCTAGTCTAACTGCGAAGATAAGCAAACTAACTGCGATTGAGATGTAAACAGGTGCGCACTCGCAGCGTAAAATCGGAAATGAGTCGCAGACACGCGTCCTTTTTACATACACCATTAAAACGTCATTTGCGTGCACTTTACGCCTCATTTTGCATTTCAGTATCCTCTTCAGATTGACACCCGTAATTCAATTGCGTACATCGTGTGTGGCTTCTCAGATCTAATCATTATTTTATGAGAGATTTTTATGATAATGTGTGTCAGACAGTCAGTTGGCCTCACTAATGGAGAGTCGCCCGCAGGACTGTGTAACACCAGGGGGTCGCAATCATGCAGGAATCGAAACAAAGGTGGACATAGGATGACAATAAGGTACAAGCTGGGAGTTCTGTTTTAAACAGTAAAGGTTTTTTATAATAAAGGATGCAGGCAGGCAGACAGACAGTCAATTAGATAGTAGATGATTATTGTCAACTTGATAATACAAGCGAAACTACGGAAAATGCAAGTGCGCTACTTTATTACATACAAAATACTTAGGTAAGTATAATGAAACTAATCGATGAGGAGACCATTGAAACATAACAGACCGTCTGCTGTTTTATTTCTGTACGTAAAAATGCCAAGGTAAAATAATTAACTGAAATATTTAAGTACAATAAAACATCAGACGTACTTATTGTTATTTTACAATGGTCTTCTTAAAGTTACTCTGTGGTGTAGGGGCGCCATCACTCGCGTCTGGATAAACGAAATGAGTGATCAAATTGAATCAATATTAATAAAGATACCTGTAACAGAAACACCGAAGTGGGGTGGGAGGGGAGTAGGGGCAAATGATAAAGTTTCTATTTGTCTAATAGCATTATGTCCGTCAGAACGGGGTCCAAGTTGGGAGCAGTTCCCTAAGCGTATCTGAAATGCGTCGCGATTTCGAATCTATGTATATATACACGATTGGTATACTCTTATTATCTCTTTTCATATATTATTATATTTATTATTTGTACTTACATACCTACTTGAAAGTTCTTCTATTATGTATTTCAATAAAAACTTCTTGCTCACACAAATAGAGTGTAAAAATGACTAAGTAATGTTGATAGCCATATCACGCTCATAATTAATTAATGGTACCTGGAATGGAAATTGAATCGGCCCATTTTAATGAAGAGAGATTGAGCAGCCGTAGAAAGGCAACTCATCCCACAAAGTCCACTCGTCCACTTGTCCGTTTGTTCGCTGATAATATCTCTCTATTACCGTGTCTTGTCTAGGGTCGTATTCTGTCACGCAGTGTCGCATGCGACACTATACAGTGTGCTTCCATTCCAATAAGATCTAATAAGATCCAATTCGAAACTCTACCCAAACAGATTTATGTTCCCATAATGCTCCTTTAATATTGCGTGCGTATGAAAGTGATGTATAATATTTCTAACGATTTGAGAATAGGGGTGGCCGGTGCAAGCTAGTATTAAAATTTAAAAGTATAGATGCGCTGGCAATTCCGAGCGGAGCGCACAAAATTTATTAGAAAGGCAGTCGCGCCCTTCTCCGCTCGCCAATTTACTAATCGTAACTCATCTGCGATAAGCGCAACAGGTATTACCGATGCGCCCGCGATGCGCCCGCAAAGCACCCGGACGCGGACGCCTAGAGTAGCTCCATTGTGCTTCGCTGCGACCCGCGCATTATCGATACCCCATCGTCCGGTAATAAGGAGCCTAGATTGGACCGCTTTAAATAATATCGGTAACGATGCACGTCGACGCCGGCCGTTCACCCCGACGATCTGCGGATCGAACCATTTCTCACGACACCGCGCACCCAATTGCAACCAGCGCAATTATACAATTGTCTCGCCCTGCACTCATCAAAAATTAATTATCCCGAAACGACGGGTTCCTTTGGTTCGGAGATTGTTGTTAATAGATGCAACGATTAGAGGCGCACAAAAAAGCCACGACCGGCGCCCGAACCGCAGACTGTAGGCAAATTATTTAATTGCCTCCGCGGCTCGCCGCTCTATGGTTACGGGCCATAAATCTAGCAGAATCATCCGCGAATTATCCAAAGAGGCCGCCTCGCAGTGTTTACGTAGCCCCTCGGTCAGCGGCGTTGTCTTCGCCGTTGATTCATAGCGTTTCCTGTGGGCCAAGGCGCTGTGTCACTTGATAACGCTATCGCCGCGCAACTACAATCGGCTGCTCTATCGCACCATCTGCGTGAAATATTCCACTGTCGCCACAATACTGCCAACGCGTGCAGCCCTCCTCTGCGGTCGCACTGGACTCTGTGCTCTCTCCGGTAAGGTCGACTTTCGAGCGAACGGGACGCTTCTGAGCGTTTGCAGTGCAATAACGACCTACGGTCGCGTAATTCACGCCGCCGCGTTCATCATGCAAAGTGTCTGCATCGCGAGCTGCATCCGAATGTCGACCTTAGCGAGTGCACTTCAAGACGCATTTCCTGTCGTCCTCGGGCGAGTAGATCGCGGGGGAGTAGATCGTTTGCTATGGGAATTTGAATTTTGTGCGGTTACCGATACGCATCGGCTTGTTAGCGATATCAGATTGCAGTAATTGGCACGGGCTGCGCGTGCGCAACTGTACCGACCGACACTCGCACAGAAGAGAGCGAATATCGCCCTGGCTTTTATCAATTTTCCATATTCCGCATTTGCCTGCTGGTTAAGGATAATGCTCGATGCGCGATTCTCGTTCGCCTTTGCGTTTATTCAATCACATGTTTCTGCAATATAAATTTCATCTGATAGCACGCAAGGAAGGCATTAACAGACATATTTTTGAAAGCAATAAAAATCTGCCTTCATTTTTAGTACAGCTACTTAGCGGAATTTGTTAGCGACGTTCAGCAATAATGGACGTCTGTAACATTTTTTTTTCAAGATAATTAAATCAATATAAAGGAGATTACAAGTTTAACATATTTCACTTTAAAAAAATTATATAATTTTCAAATACGTACACCTATTTTATTTATTTTTGATACCTACTACATATTACCCTATGCTTTCTTAATCCCTCTATTCGACAGAGCCCTTGCAATACATATTGTGGCGTTTATTGTGTCAGATAGGCATTATAGCCACCTCCTATCGAGTGGACCGTCAGCCTGTCTGTCGGCCTTAACATAATGAAAGAAAACCCAAAAATTCTACTAAGACTGTAGTGAAAAGTTAACTTATTCAGAGTAAATATAATGATTTGTTTCATTTTTAAAATAGCTACTCTGTGGTATCGATTTCGTAAATTATAAGCACTTATTTTCTGAATTGCAACATTACATACACTTATTGTTATTTTGTCCGGTTCTAACACAAATTAAGCTCACTTGTAGTGTTGCCATGTTTGAAGTTTATTTAAATAATTGATAGCGCGAGGTGTCGGACATTAGCATACAATGTGGGCCGATCATTCGATATTGTTTCTATCCGTGCCTTTGTCCGCTCCGAACCGTTTCCACCGAGAGTAAGCTGCTTTTGAATGTCAACCCACTTAACTTAAGTCATATTAAACCGATATACCTGTCGACAATTTGTCGCACGGGCCCCATCTAAATATCACCTGCCCACTTCGTTAAGAGGCTTCTCGCCATTAAGCCTTTCGAACACTATAAATAAAGGAGGGCGATAGAATCGTAGAATATTAGCGCGACATCGGAAGACAAATGAATTGAGGGACACTTTAGCGGAATAAAAAAGCTACGCGTCCGTTTGTTAATGTTGGCTGATTGTAATTAGCCGGCGGGACGAGGGACAGGGGACGGGATGACATGAGCTGGAATTAAAAAAGGAGCCGCCAATTGAGACGGCGCCGATCGCGGCCGCGGGAACACTCCCAATGTCACACTGTCTACAAGGAGAGGATGTCCATTCAGCACGTTTCAACTAACGAAAATTCACTAGGTACACCTAGCGGCGATAAGTCGGGTGCATCTCTATGAAAATAGCAACATTTGCTCATACCTATCAAAGTAAGAGTCGGTAGTGAACGAGCATTGTAGTAGAGCTAAAAATATCTCCATCATAGTGACGGTTGTCCTCTCTCGTCCTCCCTCGTGGACGATATGCCTACTCTAAATCTCATAAGGTGGGGGCACCGACATGAACCTAAAAATAGTCGCAAATTAGGCTGGATTATCTGTAGCTTAATCACTGCTGTGCAATATAGAGTGGGATTATCCAAAGATTATAAATTATAAATTCTCGTCGTTGTAGAGAAGTCTGTATGAAAACATTACAAATAATAAGTACTAATTCTTGTTAAAGTATAAAAATGTACCTTTATTTGTGGCTGACGTTGAATGTTGTATAATGTCCCGTAAAAGTAAAAATACGTTAAACAGATATCGTAAAAGTAATGTCACTTGCAACAAAAGGAATGGCGTCAAGATGTTATCGACGAAACGCTGTCGACGGTGACCTTTAGCCGATCGTTAAATTGTCGTATTGTTGAAATATTTTGATATTTGTGCTCTTTTTATTGCTAATTAATTGCACTCATATCTGCCTAACGCACTCGTACTATAATCTAATCAGTTTTCGATTCACCTGTCATCATATCGTATAAGTCTTAACTTTTTAAACAATCTTCTATCTGGCGTACTTTTGATTATGATAAAGGAAGGTTCACTATTCAATTAAAAGTTCTTGCGATAATCAAAAGTGGAGTTAAAAACTGATCGACCTCCAAACGTGACAATTAATATGTAAGTGACAATACAGAATAAACAATATTATTATGTATGTTTGGCCGTATAACAATGGCGCATAAAATATCGCTTGTAGCGTTTCCAGTTACCGCTTAGCATCGTTTAGTGCGAAATGAGACGAGCCGAGGCCGAGGCACGAGCCAATACCATATTGTTGGCGCTACACATTCTAGGAACTTACCTACTCATTTTCAAATATTCATCTTGAAACACGTATTTGTATTTCTAAATAACGTTAACATTTTTTTTTTCATATTTCCTAGTATAAAATTTTAATCCTAACGCAAGGAAAAAAATATCTTCGATCTGTATTTCAAACTAGCTGGTACCCACGACTTTGACAGCGTTGAAAAACAAAATGTGTGAGTAACCAGCTGTTGGACGCAACTTCGTTCGCGCAACTTTATAAAATATAACCTACTAGCTGGTGCCCGCGACTTCGTCCGCGTTCTGGATGAAAGGTACCCTATGTCCTTTTTGGAGTCCCAGACAACGTGTATGCAAAATTTACAACGCCATCTAGGGAATTCTGTTTGAAGCAATGTAGTACTCTAATTCATCTAAAAGTTAACAGATGGCACTACATGTTTATAAAATTACGTGTTAATAAAATTAAAGCTGCTGCCCGCGACTTCGCCCGCGTAACTTAGTAAATTATGTACTTAAACCTTCCTCGAGAACCACTCTACCCATTAGTGAAAACCGCATTAAAATCCGTTGCGTAGTTTTAAAGATCTAAGCATACAAAGGGACATAGGGACAGAAAAAGCGACTTTGTTTTATACTATGTAGAGATATTACTCCCTGATAATGTAGCTTTCTATAGGTGAGTTTGTTCACAAACAAAAATACAAAATACAAATCTTGTCTGCAATATTAATATTATCATATATTTTATCGCCTGAGATGTTTATCACTGTGACGACGGACGGTAGCGTCGCCATGGCGACAGTGGCGCCTATTTTTTATATTTATAGACGATCCCTCGGGAAGCTAGCATTTTCCAGGATAAAAGTTACCTGTATGTTGCAGGTAATAAATTTTCTATGTGCCAAATTTCATCCAAATCCGATCAGTCAACTTTGCGTGTAAAAGTAACAAACATCCATCCATACATTCATACATCGTTAGGAAAAGAATCGTTCTACTTGTAGAAGAAAATCTACCTACTCTGTGAAGAAAATGGAGAAAAAAATGAATTCTTCTATAGTTTTTTGTAGGTGTCACCTAGCAATGCAATAGAAATGTATTCAAAGTCCAAGTTATTACTTAAAAGCTTACATTAATAAGCTTTCTACAAAAATACGAAGCAATACTCATCATTTTGAGTGAAAAATTTATGAAAATTTAATAAAAAAGATCAAAATAATCAACATTTCTTTATTAGGATTATATTTCCATTCCCCCCGCCACATCTTTATGGTAACACATGCATTGCTGTGGTTTTCCGGGACTTCCCTCGCTTCTGACTCGTTATAAAGACACAACAGACCTGTCATTGCCAATTTAGCCACAAAATATGACAATGTTCCCCTGGAAGTCAATGTAACCCCGTTTGACGGTACCTACCCAATATTATTAGTATAATTAAAATATTTTAAATATTATGATCTGGTTTAAGTACTTTTATCCGATGTAATAATAACGGAACAGATGCCTGTTTTATAAATATAATAAAAATAAAAATAATAATAAAATAGATGCGGGTTTGAGGTTTTTTTATTTTCATGTGGGAAAAAAACACGAAATGAAATGTATCGAGAGAGACTTAGTAGGTACATATGGCATTTATTGTGAGCATGCGAGCTCACAATCCCGGGATAATCTATAACACTATCGCCATCTCTGCGGAGTTAACCAACGCTGATCGCTCAACACGCACTGCCTCCACGAGTAGGTACTTAGGACTGGGTCTGCTCGACCCAAGTCTACACTGTTTGAATTTGTTAGACCAGTTTCAACTAAAAAACATTGGAATGTTTGTGGGTTATCCCCTACGGTTATCCCGGGGTAAGACGGGATTAGCAATGTAACATTACTCCATAGTAAACTCTACCATATAAGCTGCTTATAACTTGAAGTAAAGTAAATTTGAATTTATTAATTTGACATGTATTTTCATGTAGGTATGTTTGAAAACGACGAAATTGATACGCATTGTTGATTCGGTTTTATTAGTGGGACGAGAGTAGGTACAATCCCCCAATGCTTCCTCACTCGACGTGACATGTCACGTGATGTCATGAATATTCATTCTCACGGCACAGTTTCTGCATCTCGCGGGGACATCTAGAGATATAATCGCTAACATTGTGCCAACGCGTTAAGAGTTACGGCACTTTTTGTTCGTCTCTTCACGAACATTAGTGTATCGTATCTTATAGCTGAGCACGTGTCGGATCCCTCGTTTGACGCGATGGAATTTAGTGCAGCAGTGGTCAGTGTCCCAGAGGCCTGCGCCGGCAGAGTATGCGCAGCGATCGTGTCGATCGGCGCGCGCCGATATAATATAATTAAAACGCTCGCCGGCGCACGACCCGCGAAATATTACCATAACCGCGGTATCGGCGCATCGCACGACCGACGGGTCGGCGCGAGTGGCGGGCGGCTGCGGGCTCCACCTTCCACCTTCGCGCGTTGAGCACCCGCGGAGCGCACTGGTCAATGCCATCGCCGAGAGACGAAATCACAACGCGCCATCCGGTCCGGCGAGGATTGTGGATTTGTGGATGCGGCGCACGCACTGCACACCTGCGCTTGCGACGACGTCGCGCGTCGCCCGTGACTCGAATCCATTACGGCCGCTCGCCCACAAATTACTTTTTGCCCAATTTGTTGTTTCGACAATCGGTACTACATTCAGACTTACAATGCAGCGTCGAGGCCAGGGGTGGTCAGAGGCCACATCGCTAACGCGACTTAGATGCTCACTACCGGACGAACGCAAGCAGTAGGTGCAGACAGATGTCTGGGAAAAAATCAGTAGGTATGTACATCCAAACCACAATTTTATCATCGTGTCAATTTTGTAGCAATTCTCTCATTGGGTTACAATTTGACAAATAAAAAGAACAAAAACTTTTGTATTACTTTATAATGTACTAGCTGGTGCCCGCGACTTCGTCCGCGTTCTGGATGAAAGGTACCCTATGTCCTTTTTGGAGTCCCAGACAACGTGTATGCAAAATTTACAACGCCATCTAGGGAATTCTGTTTGAAGCAATGTAGTACTCTAATTCATCTAATCTCACTTCGAATAATGGAAAAAGTCTGTTAACAGATGGCACTACATGTTAGTTATAGTTTATAAAATTACGTGTTAATAAAATTAAAGCTGCTGCCCGCGACTTCGCCCGCGTAACTTAGTAAATTATGTACTTAAACCTTCCTCGAGAACCACTCTACCCATTAGTGAAAACCGCATTAAAATCCGTTGCGTAGTTTTAAAGATCTAAGCATACAAAGGGACATAGGGACAGAAAAAGCGACTTTGTTTTATACTATGTAGTGATAAGTTCCACCTTCCTTGTCCGAACTGCTAAGGAGTGGAACTCACTGCCTGCGTCTGTGTTTCCCCAAAATTACAACCTCGGGATCTTCAAACGTAGGGTAAATGGGCATCTACTAGGTAAGCGTGGTCCACCTTCGGCCGCATCTGCACCTAACATCAAGTGAGATCGAGGCCAAGCGCTGCCTTGACTTACCTATATAAGAAAAAAAAATAAAAAAAAAATAAGGAACTTTGATCATTGGGAATATGTTTTTAGTTATTAATCATATTGTAATCTATTGTAGGTTGTAATCTGGTTAAGAAATTAGAATCGACTTTCAGTGCAAGAAAAAGCATGTTTCTTGTCCAACGGCAAGTGGTCCCTCTCGTCAAGGAGTGGACTCGAGTGACGCAGTCGTCAGCCGCAGGTGTCCAGTTCCGAGAGGTGCTTCCTTCCCCGAACCTCCGGCCGATTAGTATGCGCGTGCGCACCGGCTCTATTGTAATAGGCGTACGCATCTCACATACCCAACTCGTCACAACAAACATACTCAAATTCCTATAAATCCCTTTGATTTCTGTCGGACGAGTAAAAGGGCGTAGGTCCGTCGCGCGTCGCTGCATCTAGTCGCATCGGTCGACGCGCATAAAGGCAATTTCGCTTTCATAAAGATAACCAACATTGTATTTATAATCCGTTACGTTTGTTTACCAACTTTACTTGCGTTATCTTCGTTATAATATATTAAAATTTCCCTCACCCAAAACTAAATGCTTCGTTAAGCGTGCTAACCTAACGGAACGGTAGCAATACTAAATCTATGGTGCTAACATTGATTGTGTTCGAATATTTAAGTCTGTTTGAAAAAAGGGACACGTTGTTTATAACATCAGACCGTCAGACTTTAACCAGCTTATAATATTTATTATAATTATAATATTTGGAATATATTATATTATTCATAGAAAATCTTCTTAATCTTTTTTGGATAATTTAAAAGAAATTCTCCAAATGATTTTCCAGTGCACACCGCATTAAAAAATTAATGATTAATTACTAAGACGTCAAGCAACTTTGTTTTGGATTTTTGTATTTGAATTTTGAATGAATATTGGTAAGGCACTTGTAGGTACCACCGCAAATAAGTCTGGTTACACAAAATGTAACCGGAAATAAATTTAAAGAACACTGCTTTAGAACAAGAACATTACATTATACCTGTTATGTAAAAAGTTTACAAAGAAGTATAAGGATAATAATAACAAGTTGGGTTAAATATCTGTGTGCTATCGCACGCACAACAATGTTAACTCATGATTCCGGTTCATTTTAGGCGGTACGATTTCCTTATTATTTTTTTCGCATTCACTTATTCAGGTATATCTTAACATATATTATAAATGTGAAAATGAGTTGCTTTTTATGCTTTCACTTTCACGCCTTTATTAACAACTAAACCCATCATCACGAAGTTTCGTATACACAGAAAAAAACTTACATTTCATCTAGAGAAAGTAGAATATAATGTCAACTTAAGCTTAGGACCCCACAGTGGGCAAAGCCTGTTCAGTTTGTGAGTGTGTGTGTTGGGCGACGTGTTAGTATGATGGGTAGTATTATCATTAAGTTAATAAGTCGCGTGTCAGTCTAACTTTTGTAACGTTGCGGTATCAGAAGTTACATAAGTAAGAAAGTTATGAGTTCTGCATAAACTTAACAAGCTAGCGATGAGCCATGCGTTAGGGTCCACCGAGGACTATCGTTTGGTGAACATGCACCATTGGTGTAGCCAAAGGAGCGGAAGGCGCCGAAGACGTTCGCCTTATCGAGCCGAGAACACGCGCTCCCGCCGGCCCCTCGTTCGCCATTTCCCCGCGAATTTACAATGTACAACCCCCTCACCCCTCACCCCTCACCCTCCTGCGGCCCACACCGCGACACCTCCCGCCCGCACACACCTAGCCAGAGACGCGACATTTTAAACTTTACTCGCCCATCGCAAGGGCGATTGTCGCGTGGCGCCTCCACCGAGACTTCGGTGTGCGTGAGATTTTCTCGCCTGGAAATTCTAATGCGCCGCGCGACTGCGATAAAAAATGAAGGCTTCGGCACATATCCGACGGAACAGTGCGCCGTTGCGACGCTGACTCAGCGTTTGTAGATGTATTTTCTTAAGTTATATTCCTATTATTTAAAAATAAATTCTACGTAGCCGTCCCTTATACCACACTATCTTCTGTCTATTTCAGTACTGTATAGCAGATCCTTAAAGGATCGTATCCAGCGTTTACATGTGACTTCTGCCCAACCGTCCTTTGTGAGCAGATATGGATTAGAGTTGGTATGTGGTCAGCGTGAGCGAGAGTCACCATCGATCCGACCGTCGCACGTGTACCGGCGCCTCGAGTGCGCGACTGCGATAAAAAATGAGTGGCTGGAAACGTGAATACATTAGGGGAGCGAGACGGAGCGCGGCGCCTCCTTCGACGCCGCGACGCCAACGCCCCGCCTTTTTACACTTTATGTAAAAAGGCTTTGCGCTTAAATACATAACCGGAGATGCCCCGCTGAAAAGTGCCGCAGATTCGCGCCTTCCGCCCCTCACTCCGACGTAAGGGTTATTACGACTAATGTATATGAAATGAGATTATAAGAGCGACGCGGAGGCGACAGGCGACAGCCGGATAATGAAACGGCGTGAGAACGCAACAGTTAATTTGTTCCGGCAGCGAGGGTCGCGCGCCCGGCGTTAGATATTAGCGGCCTGTATAATTAGCTACGTTAGAAAAAAACGCAACGCGACAAAAGGGTTGCGTTTTTTGTGTGAACACGCGCGGCCTTCACTTTTTCTCGACGGCCCACCTGTGCGCCGCACATGTCTTCCCATAGCGATTCCTAATACATTCTATAGAAGTGATAGCATGCGTGTTGTTGCAGCGCCGCACTCCATGGCTGGTTTACCCTCCGACGCGGCTGCAGAGGCTGCTACTCCAGGGCGCGAGGGGCGGCTGCCCACCCAGGCGTCGCTCGGTCATCAGAGCAGGTACACCATCTCATATATTGGGCAGCCCAGGAATCAAACCTGAAATTCATGAGTGAGCAATCCTTCTAAATTAAAGTCAATAATAAAACAACTGCATGCACCGTTCGTTCATTTCTGATTTTAAAGTTGTCAATGATGATTTTTTCTTTTTAAAATGGTAGCAGGTAAACTGACTATCCACTAGACATCTGGAAGGTCAGGTGCTCTCCCAGCTTTACAAAAATTTATAATTATATAGCGCTGAAAAAGCCCAGCATAAGTGTTCTTTACAAACAAATCACAGATTTAATATGTTTGTTAATGTTATAATTGCTATGATTAGGTTTGTTATTGATTAAATTTTTAATTATAATTTTAATCAATACTCATTTGTAATTTTAAATCCCATTTTCTAATATGATAACTCTTCACTGTTTTGCTACGTTTTCAAGGCTAAGCCTTTGAACCGATTGATCGAAGTTTTAGAGGGCAGATCGGTCCAGAAGTTTCAGTTAGGTAAGACATCGTGTATGATTTAGAGCAATTAGTAGAGCTAAAATGCGGACACAGCTTCATTAGTGCGATGAGATAAACAATCAGGTCGATCTGTAATTCCCAAGTAGCTACCTACCTATACCTACCTACATGCAATACCTACTTTTTGTTTGTATCAGACGACAAACCACATCGAGACTATCCGCAGCAATTATGCAGACTGTCACAAGTGGATTTAATCATTGCGAATTATAAAAATGGCACATAGATTTGCGTGGGCTACCTACTAGTTAGCCACTACTCTCTCATAAAAGTAGACTCCTTGTCTAAGAAAATAAGATAATTTAAAATACACTTCACTTTTGGGGATAAGAGATTAGGTGTTCTTAAGTTTAAAACTGCCGCAAGATACTTACCATAGCATCAGGTAGGTATCACAAATTATTACAGCTAACCCATTTCAATAAATCTCCAATACGCTGGTTAGGTGTGGTACCTATCTATGGCAAAATTTAGACAATTTAATTAGTAACAAATATATAAGTTAGTCACGATTAAAACATTTTCTAAACAATAAACCTAAAAATTTCAGGAAAAGAGCCTACATATTGAATTCACACTCAAATAAAGCTGTGTATAAACTCTTGATTTGACTTAGGACATTATTCGATGATGATTTGAGGAGTAAGTAAAAAACACACTCTAATTAAATAATCGAACTGCTAAGGAGTGGAACTCACTGCCTGCGTCTGTGTTTCCCCAAAATTACAATCTCGGGGTCTTCAAACGTAGGGTAAATGGGCATCTACTAGGTAAGCGTGGTCCACCTTCGGCCGCATCTGCACCTAACATCAAGTGAGATCGCGGCCAAGCGCTGCCTTGACTTATATATAAAAAAAAAAACAAAAAAATAATAATTCCAAAATATACCTATTTGTATGGCTCCACCGATCCACCGTTTGACAGTGGATGGTCAATTTAAAGAACCAGCCCCCGTTCGGGACAAAAAACTTGCAAATTGTATTTCCCTCGTAAAATGAAGTGTCACTGGAGTATAAAAAGTAGTTTCGAGTAATCGAGGAGCCGTCGATCGAATCCAAGATATTATATACAGACAGACGATCAATGAGACTATCAACGGTCGGACGTCGCAGCGGGATGCAAAAACGGCCACCGCAACCGTCTTGGTCACACAGCTTTGGTCCAGCTTTCCGCAACATTTCGCAAACAAATCATAATATACTTGAAAGCCTTCCATGGAGCTTTTCCTCTTGTGTAATAATTAGGTGCTTTTCGATAATATTCCGTTCGCTATTTGACTCGTATGTTTTACAATAAAACCGGGATCGTTCCGAATCACATTCTCGTGTCTGCCACAAAAAGCGGCAGGTATGTCGGGTGCGTATCACCCTTATAATTTGTATATTTTTTGCATTGTTACCTGCGCCTGCGACTGCGACCATGCTTAATGCGAATGCGTGCATTCACGATCATTTCTTTGTCGCGTTTTTTGCATTTTTGTATCGGGAATTAAATCAATAATTAGTTAGACGCACCCTACCCACTCAACCTACTCGTAGTTAGGTATGTCAACAAAGACAAAAAATTATAGGTAGGTGATTTGAATAATACATATTCAAAATTCAAAGGTGTATTTAATTTTACAGTAACACATATTATATGAATAAACATATACCTACAATATAGAAAACGACAATGTTTTAATACTTAGGTTAGGATTGATCGTGTCGCGATTGAGTTAACATTGCATTGGAAAGAGCACCTTTCTCGCAATTCTTTCAACCGGTGACGATAGATCTGAATGAGATAATTAAAATACGAGTGCGTAAATGAGCCCGATTCGATGAGTGGTGCGTTTTGATGATTGCAAAGGCGCAGTGGGGCCAGGTGGCACAGCGCGTGGGCGGCAGATGCGCGGCTGGCACGCTCCTGCTGCCTCTGACCCATATATCACTTTGGCACATTGTGTCGTGTCGCACCCTCGACAACACTACGGCCAGTCGGGGTCATCTCGCCTTTGCTTCTGACACCATACACAAAATTCATAAGGGCCTCGCTTTTCATTTATGAATATGACATCACAACAAACAAATCATTATACCAATCTGAGCACATGGACCTACTTAAGTAGGTCTTATAGAAAAACGGCGACCCCTTTTGTTCAAACGACTTTCCCTTTTCCCATTTCGTAGGACGAAATTAAAAAAGGAAATTGATCAGTTTTGTATGAAGATCAGGCCATCAGTTTATTTTCGGTTTAGCGGTTAAACTTGCACCTACCATTAATTTATTTTATTTATTTATTTATTTTAAGAATCAATTTTACTGTTTTAAAAATTATTTAAAACAGTTAAATTTGAAAGTATTAAAATACCTACTAAGCATTTTCCAGGTACAAAGTCATTATTTTCATATTTATTTACGAAATATATGAAATTATTAATCTTAATTTTATAAATCTGAAAAATTCACAAGAAAAATTATTAAAATTAAGAAAATCTTTTATTACCAAATTCTCCAGTGTTAGTTAAAAAGAAAACACAGGCCTGCTTTTAAATGATGTCCTTTATGAATAGGTTTTATTTAGAAATATAATTTGTGATGTGATGCAGACGTATGCAGTTGGCTCCTGGCCAACTAGGACCTATAAAGTGAGACCATGGGGTCACTCATCGCTTCCCAAATGCGAAACAAATAGATGTATACGTACCTACGTACGTACGAATTGTGTAATCAAGTTATCGAGTTCAAGTTCGCAGTGGTGATAGGTTGGGCTACGAGTCATTGACCCCGCTCGGATCGCGACCGAGGCGACCTCTCCGCATTCCCTAATTAACCAGGTACTTTTCGCCTACGCTAATCTATCAATGCGCCATTTGCATATCTGATACCTGCGTCTATCGTGCGTTATCTATCGCATTAGACACGCGTTATGAGCGCCGATTGTCCGTCAGCATGAGTCGGCACTAGCGAGCGACGCGTGTGCCGTTTGGCAATATGTTGATGCGTATGTAAAGTGGGTTGCGTCGGAAAATCCATAACGGTACGCGGAAAACCCTTTTAATATACGGCACGTAAATAAGAGGCTCGCGGAGGAGGCCGGCGGTCGCGGGAGGTGGGAGGGAGAGGGGGGGAGGGCCGGAGGGCGGCGATTGGTCGGCGGCGTCGCCCCGCCTCCGCCCGCGCTCCAAAAAAGTGAGGAAAAAAGCGGGAGTCGCACGGCAGTGCCTCACGGACGCGCTCGGTGGGCGGACGTCGCGCACCAGAGAGACGGCGCAACCGACGACCGGCGGCCGCGGCCGCGCCATGCCCGCGCTGGCCCTCGACCAGCCGCTCGACTGCTCCATGCGCCTCCGGGACCTGCCCGCCTGGCCGCCGCCGGCGCCCCGCCTGCCCTCGCATCGCCTCCAGCGACACGGTGTGTACCCGCTCAGTGCTCCCAGTGTATACCCGCCGTCCACCCACAGTGCTCTCAGTGCCTTTCAATTATGTGATCGTAGCCATCATGGCCTAACAAGTAAACCTATAAACTGATCTATCCCCCAAGTGTGTTTAGTAAGGAACAGGATAAATTCGCGACACAACACTCGAGCCATATTCAAATTATATAAGTATGTAGGTACTATTAAGAGCCAATTAAAATCAAATTAAGAGACATAAATCAAACCAGTTCCCAATAATCGAGAAAGTGTTTTGTATCTTAATTGTAAAAATTTGTAGATACAAATTACTCGAATGATAACTTAAATATGTACTTCTTCAATGATAACTGTCGATTATAGGTTTGCGAATAAACAATTATTGGTAGTTCATGATAAACAAAGTTTGGATAAGATTTGAATAATCCACTAGTGCAAATCTTAGGCGCCTACAAACTTATACAAACATTACATTTGGCTCGATATTATCCAAATATCTTAAATTTAAATATTTTTAATACCTATTTAATTTCTAAATTGAACTTTTATATACTGAATTAAAAATATTAAATACTGAAATAGAAAGTTGAATGCAACCTATTTGTTGAACAACACTTACTTTCCTTTGTGATCAAATCAAATTCTCAAAAACCATTTAATTACTACCAGAATCATTACTTACCAAAATCTTAATGAACATTAAATTAATTAACTTAATAATATCTAAATATGGTAAAAGAACATCACAATACTCAATTCCCAATGTAATTAATAAACTGCCCATAGATTAAAAAATAAAATCACACATTTTAAATAAATCAAAATTGAAAATAGTAGGTACCTACCTACTTAACTTACAAATTAATAACAATAATAAGATTGGCAATTTAATTGATCACATTTTCTTGATAAAGTAGAAAATTAAAGAATAGGTAAAGTATGATATTACCTATGTATTATATGAATTAGAGCAATCTGTATGAGATCATCTATTTATTTATAATTTTATATTTATACCTATAATTCACACTGTATACTCGTAGGATAACCATAGCTCATCGTATAAACAACCCTATTGATGAGGGTTTAAAATATTACTCACCATTTCATTGTAACGTTGGTTGCATTTTATAAATAAACAAATAAAATAATCTTAAGTCATGTTCCGTTAATATAAACAATTCGCTATGTATTATACCTACTTACATAATTAATTTATAATGTCCACTGAATGCGCCCCTCGATCCAATATTATTATCACCGGCTCCTTCGAGTTATTGAGTAGTTTGCTCAGATGGATATCGTCGGGACTCGGGAGTGTCCAACAGTTGCTATAAAAAATATGTCGACAAGTAATTTGACGATAATCCTTTATCGTAACTTATGTTTGGGGTAGATGCAGGAGCAGAGCAGGGGTCAGGTCAGGTAGGGATTGTGATTTAGCGCGGGGTCGCGCACTCGGTCACAATGAAACCTGCATCGGCCTCTCGCACTCCCTCGCGGCCCCGAAGGGGTTGGCCCACAAATAATATTAACTTTCTCAATACACACGAGCCTTTTGTCACCTACGAGTATAGTCAAATGCACTACACCCGACTCACGGCCGTGTCTAATGGCGTCTCTTTACCAATATTATATTAAAATAACAATTGAATTGGCAGCGGCGGCACCTCGTAACGACAGTGTAATGTATCGATGTATAGTTTCAGCGGTAATTTGTGTAATAATGTCATCTGGAAGGTGCGTATTATGGTTGATGGAGTCACGCGTTGGTTACCATCTAATGCGTATTCCGGCGGCACTTAATCGCGCGGCGACTGATACGCCACTAGCGCGCACTGTGGGACCGGAGTGAACTTTGCGTCGGCGACCAACACGCACGCGACACACCTGTCGTGTCCAAATTACAACCGCCTCAATGTCGACCACCGAAACGATATAATATATATTACTCAACACCCAAGTTACACAGTAGTCCCTAACCAGAAACGTTGTATGTGTGTAATATCGTCGAGTTAATATTTTCTGTCTCTGGCTATAGATAAAAAACCTCCAATGGAAATCCACAAACAAAACAATCCTGAGCTGCTGAGCGATCTGAGTGATGAAACATTTATATTTAGTTCTGACTCAAGTGATAGACATTATTGTCAATGCCTATAAATGGGCAATAACTATGTTTAATTGTAATGTATGTGGCGGAAACACCGTCGCCAAGTTGTGCCTAGTAATTTAATGAAGTCGCGAGACAGGTATGATAAAACACAGGCAAAGATGAGAATCGTCTATTAGATTTGAACTTGTTTCGGTGGATCGATTGGCGTATGTAGGGCGAGTGGTGGCATGTGCGTAAGGTCCGCCGTCTGCGTGACCCAGAGAGGGCGCGGGGGATGAGGCTAATTAACCACCCACGGTCAATGACACCGTCTTATCCCCTTCGCCTCCGATTCTTACGACGAACTTGGCCCTTTTACAACACAACACGACACGACACGAAATCCTCTCTAATGGAAAGTTGCGAGTGATGCAACTCAGATATACTAATATGGTGAACCGTTATTGTATTCGTATGTGGACAAGTGGAGGCTCATCGTCACGCAACGGGTTCTCACACGATCGCTGATAACGTTTCACCGGTGACATTATCACGCTTCCCCGCGCCACCGCTGGCTGCTTTTCATAACGACTTAACCACACACTACTATTTTGTAAAAGGAAAAAGGAGTGCGTTTGACGCGTGTACATCCGTTCGCCCCGACCTGACTGAAATGCGGAATTGGGATGATTTTAAACCGCGAAAACAATAAACGGGCTGTACGGGACGGCCGGCGAAGCGAGAGGTTGCGAGAGGTTGCGAGAGGGCGCCGAGGCCGAGATGGGGTCTCGACGATTTACATTCAAGACGCCACTCCGCCCTCCCTTTATTCTTTCAAATTGGATTTAAACATTGCGAATTACCTTTCTTTGATTCGCGGGTTAGCCAAATGGGGACGATTTATGGAACCGTCGAGTAGGTTTTGTGAAGCTCCCGAGGGACGCGCGGGTAGATTATTCTTCGGTTGGGCAGTATTTCACGACGGGCGATTTACTGCGGACCTCGCCGGACCCCATTCGCTCACTCTCCGGACCCCCTTTTTAAATAGAAACCGTCCCAAAAGCGTCGTTTATTTCTCCATCCTTAATAAGATGCTATCTCTCAGGAGCTAATGGTGGCGAGAAAAACGGACAGGCGCAATTTGAAAATCATTTCCACTGGCGACGGAACAATCGGATGTTACGCAACGCGCGACTTGACTCCGCCACGGAGCATCGCGGAGCAGAAACATTCCGCCGGCTTCTAATTAACTTTTATCTTTAACTACATTATAATATTGTTGTTGCAGTGTCGGGCCGCGGTGACGTCAGCAGCTTCTTCAACACGCAGATGGTTTTCGACCTTAACGGTAAGTGCACAGAGCTCACATTCGCATGCTACCCCGCACACCTCGGCGTTCATTTGAATACCGCGGAAGGTGGTGTATGAAATTAGATTTTTTTCAAAAGCTCGAGTCGTTGAGAGATCTCGGTGCGTTCGGTGAAGCGCGATTCCTCGGCGATCCCTTCGATTCGTCACTTGGTCCGCGACAAAAAGACGATTTAATTAAATTAATACAGATTCACAGCTGAGCCCGTTTTTGTGGCGACGACACCGAGACATTTCTCATTTTCGTTTAGATCCGTTTTTTATTCGCGTTAATTACGGGATGAATGGGCTCGGGACGAAAAAACCGAGTTCGGAGCGCGCCGCGGTTTTTGTGCCGCGCGTGCTTCACGGAACTTACCGCCAACGGTGGTCGCCGGTGGCCGCTGGCCGTTGGCCATTGTCGCCGCCGCACCATTGCAACGCCATTATTTAAATCATACACAAAAAAGACCGCTTCCATCTGTCACACTCCGCGGTCACTCCCGCGCACACCTTGTTCGAGAGACCTACGAGTAGTTTGAGATAGACACCCTTCATATTTAATAAAGATTTTATAACAGCGCCACGGACCGGAACGATCGAGGTGTGTTTCGCCACAAACGCTATTTTTAGTAATAATTAATTGAATTTTGACCATTCACAATTGCGACAGAGCAACGATCCACTGATTCAAATTAGTGACGGCCATTCGGAGAAACTTTCCACTTGGCTCTTTTTTGTGTTTTAGTAAGTACCTAGGAATTTGTAAACGTAATGCTGCCGGTCGGCGATCTCGGTCGCAGTACACGCGAGTTCCAATACTTATCGAATATTTGCATGACGTCGACGACGGCCCGCACCTCTACCTGCGCACACGCATCTGCCTGCATTTTTTCTATTCGCTCGATCGGTCCAACAATCACTATGGCTTGCATATTTCTTTCTATTTCCATTAATTTTTTGCTGCCTTCTACCGACGTGAATAAGGAATCATTTTTTTTCGAAGAGATTTATCGCTAAACGTGCGTCGAGATTTGCACTCGGAACGTACCTATACTAAACGACAAAATTAATGTGGATTTGTGTATTGTGCGGGCGGCCAACGGTTTCCTCCCCCGACGAATCTTTCCAGAACGAGGCGCATTGTGCGCATACCCGGCGCTGTCACGCGTATCATGTGCGCCCATTAGCATATGCGCATATATGCGTTAGGCACCCCTGCGGTGGAAGGACGACCTACTTCCTCATACTCCTCATTTACATACACCATGAATGCACCGAACATCATTATGCTAATTCACTTGTTATGGAATCGTTATAGCCTCATTAGCATTGCGAGCATTGTTTCATATTTACTATTAATCTGACCGATGGTTTTTCTTACGGCTACTGATTCCACAAATACTGTGTCTACCTGTCTGTTACTTTAGTTATTTATTGGCCTCTTCTAAATAATTATGATTACAAAGAATATATCAATTGTATTTCTTCATTTTTGTAGAAATTTGGTAGAAATTTCAAACAAGTTAAAGCGATTAGTTAAATTAGGAATTTATTGACTTAATACTCCTAATAAGTATTATAACAATAATACCCGCCTGGGGTTTAGAATGCCTCCATGTATTCAATGGAACCGTTCTGCGTTGAAACTGCGGTTGAAAGACCAAACCGTCTGGCAGCAATAACGATTCCTTCTTACTAACTTACTACTTATCCTCTTTACTAAAGAAGGCAGAACTCCTGAATGTCCCAAGACAAAAGCTATAGGTCACAATAGCTACTTACCTACAAATGAAGAGAAACGACAACCTGCTATAGACCTATAGACCTAAGACTGATCGCCACACGAGGAGTGAAGAGTGTCTCGTCTTCTCTGTAGGTTCTAATGTCTTTATTATGGTGAACTAATGATGAACAAAAGCAATAAAATAGTTGCACAAAACGATCAGATAAACGGTTGGTGGCGTGTTTTTGTGAATTGCCGTTAAATATAGAACAATCGAGTTGATAGCGTTGATCCGTTCGCCCGAAGTGTTCTTGTAAAAAGTATTATACAATGATAGCATCTGCTCGTTAGTGATGAATTGTTTGACCATTAAAGGAGCATACGATACGACAAACAGGAAAGGGTGGGTCGAATGCACATGCAAATGCAAAATAGACTTACGAAGAAAGGTTCACAACCTTTTTATGGCTTTCGCTTCGGAATTCATTAATTATTAAATCTATCATTTGCACAAAACTCTTTTTCCTGCACTTGTAGTAAGTGATCTTAATATTTTTACCTTAAGGGTGCCACGTAGTTTATCAGGGGACTACGTCAGAGGGTAGGAGGTGGCAAGTTCTTATTGGAAATTTTTAAAAATCCATTTTTTTATTTTATTCCATATTTTTTTATACGCCCAACTTTTTTGTTTGCCGCTTTATCCTCCTGTCAAAGCCATTTTTTTTTTCAGAGAAATGAATGAGAGTGAAAAAATAGTGCAATAAGAAGCCAAATCGTTTAAAATCATAGAAGTTCGTTATTACAGCATCCGCATTTTCCTAAGTTTAATGAAAATTAAAAACAGATTCCACGTGGTTAAAATATTAACTCAGCACCGCGTTTGCTAGTAAATTAAGTAAATCAAGAAACGTATCGTAACTGACAGTTACAAAGAAATAGAAGACAGACAAGCAGACTGTACAATAACTGGACGTTCCTACATTTAGTTCAGTGCAATTATTAGGTCCAATCGCATCGGAATCCAGTTACCTGATAATAATTTATTAATAAAGTATTTTTTTTGGTTTCTAATGGCCCAAAATGAAAAGCTTACCCATTAAAAGTTGCTTTGCAGCTTTTTTAAAAGAAATTACCTATATGATATTTTTGTAAAGGCGACAAAATTCTTTTGTGTTTCTTGCCTTTGACTGGTTTCAATATATTTGTGCTGACATGATGTATGAGCGTAATATACCCACAACTTTACAAGTATTGTAATACATCATATCTCTGGCCTAATCCCTGCTTAGGTAATTTCAATAATTGAACCAATATCATTACTGCTCTGGGATCAAGTTTTTTCCAAAGAAAACAAAATTTTTTTTCAATATCTGATGAGCCAATAATCTCACTATGATTATTCATAAATTAATAAAATACATTACATTATGTGCGATAAGATTTTTTTTAAATTAAGTAAGTATAAAAAATGTTATCATTGTAGTGACATATACGATCATAAATGTTTCTGTCGGTAAATAAATCGAGAATGTTGACAAATGTATTAAAAAATAATTCTATACCTGAAATACCTATTTTTCCAGAACATTTGTTGTCCTCTTTTAATACTTTCTATCTCAAGCGAAAAAAATATAGGTGCAAAAATAATAGTTATACTATAAGTCAGTGATATGTTAAAAAGCTATAAGTAATAAAAATAACTTCAGATAGACTACGCTTAAAAGAGGGTAAAGTTTTCAGTAGGTAAACTTTTTACTTTTAAGCATAAGAAACTCAAAATGTCCTTCACTGAACTATACCTACGTGTAGGTAAAAATGTATTTTTATTTTTATTTTAGTTTATAATATACCTATGTATGTTCACAATATGTTGTCAGAAGTTATATCAATAAAACATATATGGAAGTCAGTATAAGGCTAGCAATACAAGAGAATTTCTCGCCTCCAAAAAAGACGATGAAAAGATTTAAAAAAAAATCACTATTTTTACTTTTTATTATAGACCCATTAGAAACCCAAACCAAAATTAATTCAAATCCATTCATTAACATTGGATTCCGTCATTTTCCTTGTACTATTTTCATAAAATCAGTTTGAGAATAACTGTATGCTGTATGCATACAAAATTTTAAAATATAAAAAAATATAAGTATAGGCAATTTTAAAAACGACTAAATCGCTTTTGGATGCGGTTTTCACTGATGAATTATAGCAAGCTCCCTTAACATTTAGTGTTTCTTTCATTCCAATCGGTTTACAAACAAAAAAAGTTAATTGCAATAATACTTTTAGCCGATTAGCCGACACTTTTGTTAACTGTAGTTTGTAAAACCATCGTTGGAGGTTTATCCGAATATATTGCATGCGAAGTCGCGGTTACAACTAGTATGCAATAAGAATATTTTACCTAGCTGAAACTAGATTATACAATAACTACATAGCAATAATAAAAATAACTAAAGGTAAATATGACCATGACTGTCTTTTCCCTTTTGTTTTTATGTACAGAAAAGCTCGCAAAGATGATTTATTGTAACTTCCAGATACCGCTCCATCTGAGATTATCTTGTTTTGACAATTATATAACGGAATTTTGAAATATATTTGATCCCGTTGATAGAGATCTAGTGTTGAAATTCGTTACGAAATTTTGAAGAATAACCGATTGGTATATATTGATCTACTACGAGATGGTGCTGCGATATTTTTCATGATCGGTGCTCTATTTGGTAAATTAACATAAAATATTTTATGAATCTCTCTTCTATTTTTTTGCATAATTATGCGATCTAAACGACATATTTTTGAATGAATCAAAGTATTATTAAAACTTTTAAGAGATCACTTTATTATGTCTCTCTAGGAGCTAAGTCTGCTGTGGTTTCAGGGACAGTCGCCTGCAATAAACTTGAATTTCAAAAAGATTTTACGGGCTGGATATTTTACCTAAACAAAGTTTCCACTATTTCGCAAATTTTTCATAAGGTAATTTATATTGATTTGATCGTCATTTATGGATAGGTTCACAATAAAAAAAATAATAATCAGTATCAGTAGGTAATCACCCGATGACATCTTTTTTCATTCAATTTTCGAACACGACGCGACACTATGCAGAGATTTGTCCAAACGACGGAGCGTAGGCGACGATTTGTCTACATCGAATTGACGAGTGCGAGTAAAGATATTACATTGTTGGATCAAAAGGCACAGGCAGTGACATTTAGCTATAATGCTAAAGCTACCGTTATGCGGCTGGCGAGGGTTGTACCGATAATTGTTGTTTGTGCGGTCTCGGGCGCAACATGCAGCGCCCACTGCCCCGTTACTCGAGATACCCCCTCCCGCGAAATTCACCTGACATTTGACTTTTTGCTGATCGCGGGGTGAATAATTGTGCACTAGCCTAACCCTCAGTCGCGGTTCAGGGTGACATCGAGCCAAGACGACTGCCAACTCATCGCCTCATGGCCACGGGTGAGAATTTCACATTTATCTGCTCATCACTCCTCCGTCACACCCAAGACCGTCATCTTCTCTCAGTCAATACGCACTATACGGTTATGCTTTTTAAAAACTGCACAATTGTTTAATAATGTTTATGGTTCTTCGAACGACAATTATGACTTGTATTGTGTCAGGGAAAGTCACTAAAAAGATCCGTTTGACAAAAAAGTAACGGACGCTTTCTAATTTATTGCTCCACCGTCGCCTTTTAAAGAACTTTTTTAAAAAAGTACATTTTTTATTGACAAATAAAAATTGCACAACCCTCCCCTCGCCGCTCCCCGGGGCCGGCGTTTGCGTCTCAATCGTTACAAAGAAGTAAACAATTCGCTTTTGTGCTGTACACGGCGCAATTGGTAAACATGGCGACGCCATAAAAGAAAGTCCTTTATGTCAAAACACTCGCGTATTGTATTTCTGAAGTAGGAGCGATGAGACGCATTTATTTACCCTCCGAACTTATCCGATGCCCCGCGCCTACATAACACGGCGGACGGCGGACGGCGGGAGGGGAGCGACCGGACCACTTCACAGTTAGCTACTTTTTACTGGAAGGGTTGAGAATTGAAGTGTTTAAACATATGCGAGACATTTCCACCGGCGGGAGAAGGGTCGGAGTGACCTTTGCGAGGTCCCGTTACGGACACCTGCCTCGGCCCGCTTCCATTCATTATTATGCTATGCTCCTAATAATACGGCGAGTCGCGATCACGAGCGCACTGGGTGTGATGGACTTCTATTCCCTTGTATCTCATTCCACTCACTCTCATTCCGCGGACTAAACCGCTGCCCGCAGGCGCGAGTGCGATCCGATCGGATAACGGGAGGCTTATCTCGGGGGTGAGTGACATATGTTGATATTTGAGCGGCGCGTGCGCAGAACACCTGTCGCCGGAGCGGCCGAGGTCAAGGCCGAGGCCTCCGAAGCCACGATATTGCGGCCGCCTTTTGAATCGACACATTTTGCACTTTTAATCAACCGCTATATGTGAATTTAGTGTGGAATAGGTTAGGTGTAGTTACAAGTGAATCGCTGTTGGGTGAGGTTTGGAGGCGCAAGTGGCATGTCGTGTAACGAGTTTAATTAGTCCGCTGCGGAGATTAGTGGCGGGTGAGTGTTGTAAGCAACAGGCGCTCTGTCGATGGTTATCGCGTCGCCGGTGTCCCGACTAATTTACCCAAATGATATGCACGCAGTTAATTAGGGCGCGGAGGAGACGCGAGATGTGTATGCGCACTGGGAATTAATAACGTATAATTGTCTAAATATTATAATGAGCTCGCCATTTTCAATTATCCGCGCGGTAATGAGCTCTCATGGCTCGCGGGTTCCGCTCCAAGGCGCATTCACTATTTTTAGAACCGCGCTAATTAATATTATTCTAGTATTTCGTTGTCAGGTGTAAAGCACGTGTCAGCGTGTCACCCTCCCCAAACAATGCCTTTATCCCGCGTCTACTATTCGCTTAATCCCGTTCGTAAGCTGAGAGCGATCTCGTCTCGAATTGTGTTAAGAGGCATTCGGTACTCGTCGAGGCGACTTTATTCCAGATATTGCGATGACTTTAAATATATCTAAGTGCCGGGAGAATATTACGCTCTTATTACTGAAAGTTGCCGTTCAATTTCGAGCCCTATGCTTTTTTAGTGCTAGTGATTGCTTAAATTGGTAATTCTTAAGGAACTGGCACACATCCAACGTTGCAAGAAGATCGACATAGGCCGATGTCTATGTCGATGGCGCTCCTTTCCGTGAATACCAAAGCCTTTATTTATGTATATATTTAACTAGCAACCTGCCTCGGCTTTACATGGATGCAATTTTTTTTCTGAAAATTATACAATCCGTTTAAAAGAAGTTAGCTGAGAGACAGACGGAGGCGGATCGCTACTTTATTTTAAAAATAATACCAATATGTAAAACAGCAAAATCTTCTCTATCCGGAGAATATCCAGTAGCGCAAATGGCTGACGAGCAATTAGCCTTCGACACAATGCAAATGGTATAGGCAATGTTAGGGTTTAGTGGGTCTGACGTGTCGGTTGTGATTGCATGTGGGGGGAGTGGAGGGAGTGGAGAGAGTGAGGGGAGTGAGGGGAGTGAGGGAGTAAAGGGCACAGTTCCGGTGGCGTTGCGTGCCGCCGCCAATGCACGCACTGTCGCCGCCGGTCTGCGCCCGCGCAATTCATTAACGCACTTTGCACACTGCCATTCCTCCGCTGCGTAATCTCTTCCGCTGCAGACAGTGTACTCGTCACCGAACTGGTTTCATTCAAATTCTCCTAGTGCTGTGATGCCATTAGCGTTGTACGATTTGGTGCTCAATTACTCCGCGGCGTCCGGTCTTGTTAATGACAAATAATTTTGTTGTGTTGTAAAACGGGATATGCAACATCATCTCTGTCTTCGATAATTCCGTTTTTTTTTGTGAATTTTCATATTCAAAGCGAAGATCTATATAGGTATAAAAACTACTGAACCAATTTTGATAAAACTTCGCTATGTGTAATTTGGTCTAACTTAAAACATAGGATAGTTTTAATCTAATTGAATTGAATTGAAATCTGCAATACAAAATTCGAATTGAAGTTGAATTAATTTTGAATAATTAATTGCATCTTTCTGACTTATTTGTGTTCCAATGACTGCAAATTTTTATTTCCTTCTTTTGCCATAAGATTCCGGTAGTCCTCTACTATTGTTATTAATTAAATACAATCATGTAGTAGGTATATAGTAGCTTTGTGCTTTCTGTGCTTCAGTGCGCAAAGAATGTCACATATTGATAAGATACATGAATGGCTTGTTATTGCAATAACTTTGTTTGGAATCAAATTCTGAAGACTTTAACTGAATTATGTTAACTAATTATATGAATATTCGAATAATGTTGGAAGGTGCAGTGAGTGAAACTCGCTCTATGGATAAAAGCATAATAGGTTTGTAGCGGTATCCCACTGGACCTCGATTAGAACGTACAAGTTGTCCGTCATGGGATTTAATATGGTCCGTCATGGGAACATCTCGCTCAATACCGGTAGCGTGATCGCACTCGCCGCCTCAGACACCAAATATTTATGGGTGACATTTTTGAGTATGCTCACATCGTCAAAAATCAATTAACGCCGTAACGAATCACGCGATCGATGTAAAGGTCACCGTTCACCGTTACATGCAAACAATCAGAATACTTGTTACAATTTTCATTACTTTATCCATACTTAATTTGTTCATCAAAGATAAATTTGGCCTTATTCACTTGCATTTCTATATTTTTTTTTAAATGTACAATTTTGTCTTAATATAATTATGTTGTACATACACAAAAAATGTAGATAATATTATTTCAATAATTTATTTGAATACAATAGGTATCTGTACTATAACTGTACCTATTTGTAACCTGCGAGTTCAAACAATATCAAATCGGTGTACAATATACAATATACGAGGTATACCTACAAGAAATCATGTCAAATATAGGTAGGTACTTAAAATTAGTCATTAAATAAAATAAATTATAATGTATTTTTACAATTTAAATATTTCCTTGCACGATAAAAAGATAGGTACCTATCAATTTTGACATGGTTTGTTAGAAGTCTGCAATTTTATTCATTATCGTGTTTAACATTTTACCTTTGTACCTGAGACATGGATGTTTGTATAAAAAAAAAGTAATGTATGTAGTATATCAACTGTCTGGTATCCACAATACAAGGCTATAGTTGCTTAATATGGTGCTGTGTGGAATGTGTAAAAAATAATATTTATATTAAATAAAAGTCAGTGATAACAAACACCGATCTGATTTATTTCCTTACAAGTTGTCCAAAGAACTAAATTAAGCTGTTTATGTCGTATGCCGGACAGTATGACAACTGGGAAACGATATGTAGTCTTGTAACTTTTGATATTACCATTTGTACGAATACTTAATTAAAATACTTATAGAACAAAAACTCGAGTGGAAACGTGCTATTTCAACAATGCTATTCACCAATGGTTTTTTATGTAGGAAACTATTGTTAAAAAAATAATAATCATGTCTTAACTTTTTTCATCGTTGGATGAACACGTTTAGTGTCACTGAATAAAATGATTTAATTTCTAATTTGACATATTTGACATATTGGACATATTTAGATTTTGGAATCTTCTTAAAATTTTTCATATTTTTTACTGTCTCTTGCCTAAACACAATAATTTCTCGCGGTAGCTATTAGAGCATTTCACAATACATGAGTCGAGCGTACTCGTACTCGTACGTGTGTACGCCATCGGCACCTTAAAAAGGCTTTCTATGGATCTAATTAAAATTAATGACGACGTAATAAACAAAGGACCACAGAGTCCTTTTTGTTTGTGAGCCACAAGAAAAGTGGCTCGATCGACGCGCGATGTACAACCCACCAACTATTTCATTTTTATTATGCGTGACCTGTGAAGTTGACATAATTTGTAATTTATTTATTTATCTTAAAATCCACAGCTCAACATAAACATACCTAACAGGAAATTACGGATTTTACATTTTATGATTTAATGCTAAGTAATGTTTTATAATGTTTCGTAATAAGATGACGTAGAGATATGCAAATGTATCCCGAGGTTCCTTTGTGATTATTACATAAGTATATTAACAAATATTGATAGATATTATTTACTTTTTACATATTTGTTGATAATTGATGAGTACGGTGCTTTTGAGACATTTTTGAATCGTAGCCTAATTAGAGACGATGATCGCTTGCTCTAACTGTGAACAAAGATAATATCTTATTATAGTGATACTAGCTGGTGCCCGCGACTTCGTCCGCGTTCTGGATGAAAGGTACCCTATGTCCTTTCTGGTGTTCCAGACAACGTGTATGCAAAATTTTGTGAATTTGCGGTTTTTGCGTCACGAAAAAATTTGCGTGAAAGAGTTACAAACATCAATACATCCATACAAACTTTCGCAACTATAATACCTATTAGTACGGATTCTAGAAGCCAATCACTGCTAGGCTATAGATAGGCCTCACATCGATCTCACACAATTAGCATCCAGCATACAAAGTTAGGCTAATATTTTTACGAATTCTTAAATTTCATAACGATTAGCATGGGATTTATAAAAAAAAAACCGTTATTTATCTGTTAAGGTGGATGATTGTCATGAATTTAACACAAGACACAATAATAAGTTGGCTGTACATCGAACGTGGTTTACGAAAATCAATAAATCTTTTATGTCAATGCATAATACCCTTTTAGAAAAGGGTCCAAATCATATTCGAGCCCCACCTTTATACAAATTTAAAAGTGACCTTATGTTAGGTACTTACTCATTATTATGGTTTGATTTAACTAGTGGAATTGTCTTGAACTGACCTTTATTGTTATTATAAAAGTTAGGTAGTACTTAATTACTTATAATATTATACTTAGGTATACTTATTGTATCACTTACACAAGTACTTAAGTTATTAGAAAGTTATAGTCAAAAGAGCAACTATGAGGTTTTTTTTCCAGTTATTTATCATTTGTAAGACATTTTGTAGTGAATGCTTTTGTAACACTGAAATATAGTCCTATGTAATAAAGAAAACATTTTTATTTTATTTCAAGTTAGTGTTAATAATTTTTTAATATCACTACACAATGTTTCGACCACATTTGAATAAGAATGTAAAGTTTTGAAATTTGCAAAAGGCGCATGAATGCGTCGCCCGTTAGTATAGAAAAGATATCAACGCGCTTCAGTGGGTAGCTGGTCGCACATTAAGCATTAAGGTACTCGTGGCATAATTAAGTCGCCAACGGGCCACGAACCGGCGTCCACTCATCGACGGCGGAGCCTTCGCTCACAATCCCATTGTGTCGGACGGAGATCGTGAGAATTGGAAAATTAGTTCTTACAAGAAAATTATCCGATTGCATTTATTCCTAGATCTTATTAGATATTCCGTAGTAGAGTCGGACGAGCGAACAATGGCCGCGGATCTAGTGGCCTCCTATCAAATTGGATCGCCGATGTAATCCAACAAGCATCTCGATTCGGGAATGTGGCACGCGCATTGCGCAGGCGCACACAATTGAGACGCAAACTCACTCCGCTTTGTTTGCGTCTCCGACTCGCTCCTACACTAATACGGGCTTATTAGAAACGCATCGAACAATTATTCAACGCGATCACTTCGTAAACAAGCGATCGTCTGAATGTCGGCACGTCATCGCGACTGACGACACGGCAACGTCTTAGGGGTTGAGGCCGAGGCTTTTTCGCCGTCGAGATGGAGCGGCGGTCGTTCACCCGCAGCCGATTAATAAATTTAGATAAGAAATTAAAGCGAACAATGAGCCCTCTTTGTCTATGGACGGTGACCGCTCACCGCTCACCGGCGAGGGCGACCGGTGATCGCGAACGCGCGGCACGTGTGACGGCGGTAAACGCCGTGTTTACTGATTCCGAAGAGTATCGAGTCCACTGAGTCCCTCAATAGAACTCAATAGAAGCGAACTCCGTACAGCGTTATTGATTGACGCGGCATCCGCGCGGCGCGCACAAAGGGGATAATATCTTCATAAATCGATATTTCCACCGCTAATAAAGCGATATTAATTATCTAGTATTCAAATCTCGGATGGTGAGCATTCGTGGTGCGTCGTGACCGAGAGTTCGATTAATAATCGATCGGTTCGACGGCCGCGGCCACTCTCGATCCCGTGGGCAGCTCTTTGTCAGCGCCATACGCCATACCGTTACCGCATTATTTGCACGCGACGAAATATGATATTTTACTTTTAATAGACAGCTCAACAAGATTCGTGTGATGCGAGCATAATGAAATATAGAAATTAATAAAAGATCGTGCAGCTGTGTGCAGGTAAATCTATAAGACAATACCTTTTTACCACTTGTATAACGGACGGTAGCCGTCAACCGACATGAATTATTCCATAACACGTCATTATAAATCCAGCTATAATCGGTTCTATGTTAAAGTAATTAAAATATAAATATTTGCAGTGACAGATTTTCTTCGGATAGTTTATCTGTTTACTTTAGATTTTTAGGGCTTTTAAGCGTCAAAATATTTTCTGGAAATTGTTTAAGTATACTTAACTCTTAATTTGCTTAGAAATATGACCTTGCGTATGGTTGTTCGAGATTTTTGAATTATTTTTTTTAAATCAACAAAGTAGGACTAGGATATATATTATTAATTAGGATAGGATTATAAGATATAGGTACTAGCTAATGCACGCAACTTCGTCCGCGTATCTTTGTAAAATTTACAATCCTACAATTTAATTACCGAATTCACTAAGCGTAGGGCTGTTCACACCGAGGCATTTTTTTTAATTTAGTTTTTTTATACCCGTCGTTACAGCTAAACGAAAGATCTGATTCGAATAATTTAAAGAGGAATTTACATTACGTAATCAACCTTGATTATAAAACTATTTACTTAGAGGTAATAACATGATACGAATGTCATCATCTTCATCTTCTACACGTGTTTTATTTAATTGACTAATTATTTATTGTGACTTAACTGTAGTTGCCTACCGAACTGTTTTTTTGGGTAATGATATGTAGGTACTATATATAAACGTGCATTACATTATAATAATAATAATAATAATAATAATAATAATTTATTTATTTTCAAAGATTATTTATTTATGATCAATAGTTTTCGCAACATACGCCAAATAATGGTTTTTATAGGTTAATTTTTGATAACTTTGTGTTACATTAATGTAATTTTCGTAGGTTGCTGCTAATGAATGTTTCTATGTATAGCTGAAAGAATTTTTAAAATCAGTTAATCAATATTTTGAATATATCCATTACAACAACAAAATCCGATCTTTTCTCCTTATAATTTTAGTGCAGGTAAATGTTTAGATTATGGCAATTAAAAAGATTATATGAGATTAACAAATACTTATTATAAAGAATGTGCCAAATCCTGTATCTACTTACAAGAAATGACAGAATGAATTTTATTTACTTATGAATGTTTTGTTATTTGTTAAATGCTTTTAACTTTGTGTATTTATACATTTTCTTCAAACGCGTTATCTTTTTACACGATGGAGCTGGTTCTAATTTTTCATTCAAGTTGTTTTGGGTGCTTACTTGGATTTAATTACACCATAATATTATACGGCATGCATAATTAATATAATTATTATGATACATTGTTTGTAATCTAAATTGTAAAGATGAACGATGAAAACTTTGTAACTGCAGCTTATTTGATTCTTAACGCGATTGTAACATTTCTCTACTTTATTATTTTGAACACGTATTAGGTAAATATTGAACATGGCGTTGCCACTTTTCACACACGCTTTTTTCCATAACCAAATAACAATAATATTGTTGTTGTTTTAGTTTTATGGTGTAGCTTAGTTTTTATTTGGTTTTGGTTTTCTTTGTGTATTTATTTATATAAATATGTATAAAATTAGTTTACTCTGTATAAATTAGATTCGTGGAAAATGTTGTTGATTGCACTGTAACGTCTGTAATCATTATTTATATAGGTTTCTCTTTTTTCAAATTTAGGTACTATGGGTATATGGTGTAATTGTTTGTTTTCCACTCTGAGTGATGAATGTACATAGGCATATAGGTATACTAAATACTTACATAATTATATAGTTAGTTAAGTTCATATTAGTAAAATGTCCACGCGATATAGAGGCTTGAATAAAAAACATTTTCAATAAACAAATGAAACTTTAATTAATTTATAATTATAGTTAATTGTTTTTTAGCATCAGGAAAAAACAATACCGAACATTCTGGAATTTAACACTACTTTACAGTAGTTCTACAAGTGGGCGTTGCATTTTAAGCTTTTCTCAAATAATATTTTCAACACAGTCATGTTTGTCTAGATTCAAAATTGTCGCAACTCACAGCGCCCGTGTACATTGGTGATTGGTGACAGAAGCCACCTACTCGTGGCTACCGTCGAGTCGATCGTCACGATAGCTTCAAAATCTACTTGGTTATCATTTTTCTACAGGTTTATACAGGTTACTAACTATCATTTAGGGGTAAAGATAGTATGTCATGTCACAGAGTCACAGAGTAGTAAACAATACCTACAAGGTGGTCATGTGGCGATTTCTAATTCTTTTTTTTTTATGTAGCTATTAGTTTCTATTGGAGTGTTCGGAATCTTGATATAATAAATTTATGATCATTGGCGAAACAGTTTTCTGTGCATCAGATAATAATTGCCTCACGAATACATAAAATCTAATATTTAGATCTCTTTAAAGTAGGTATATTGCCTATTTCAAACAAATAAAATTCTATATTCTTTATATTATTTTAATAACGGTTTTAAAGGATTAACTTTTTTTTTGTTTAACAAGAACTAACCAACCAACTAAACAATCCAATATTTAGTTATTTAGCCCACTGCATCTATTAAACATCAAAAGACCTTTGGATTGTGTTGGCGTAGTTAGAACCTTGTATTCGTACTATTTTTTTACAATATCAGGACGAAACCTCAATTGTTTTTAAATTATTGTGTACTAAGTTAAGTAAGGAGCTGTAGGTATTTATAATATAATATATTTTTATTTAACCACCTTTTCAAGTCGCGTAAGTCAAAAATACTTTCAAAAATATTTGAAAAAGCAATGCTTAATCGACTTAATGATGTTGTTAAAACAAAATTAAGCCCAAAAAAGTTGGCTTTCGTAAAAATAGCTTTAGTTGGCATGTTCTGTCTAATCAAAACAGGTTACAAATGTGCTGCCTTTTTATCGATATGATTAAAGCATTTTGATTTTGTCTACTGAAAAACTGTAGAATAAACTAGAAAGGCATTATATTGAAAATGGATTAGGTAATAATATTTATCAAATAGATATCAATTTAAAAAATCTATCTATCTGCAATAGGTGTTAAGATAATAAGGAGAGCTAGCTTAAGAATAAATGAGTGGGGAGTTCCTCAAGACAGTATACTTGGGCCATTTTTATTTTTAATATTAAAAATAAACGACCTTCCCGAATTGTAATAAAACACATTAATTGATTAACTTAATTATATAATCATAAATTTAAATAATTAGGTAAATAAAAATATTTGCATGCCTTTGTCGGGTAGAATAACTTCGTGGGAACTGAAGAAATGTGAATGATAGTAGGTACCTACTACTTATTATAGTGCTAATACTTATTCTGTGGTGATAGACGAGAGTAATTTTAAATGTTAGGTGCGGAGTTGGTAGTGGAGTAGTGGAGTAGTGGGCAGGTAGTGGGATTGTAGTCGGCGGTGGGATGCGGCTTCCTCGGCGCAAATCTCGTTAGGTGAATATGCACTCCAATCTACGGCGGAATCGAATTGTCGCCCTCTTCCCGCTCTGCGAGAGTGGCCTTTTAAAGGGCCTGGCGACGAGATGTTGATGGATTATTTGTGAAGTGGCCGGGGTCGCCTTTGAAATCTTTCACGCGTTAAAACGGAGGTAATCTCGGCCCTCTCGGCCACTCGACGCCCCCCCCCCCTCCCCCGCGCCTCCTCCGGACTCCGCAAACAGCCCGTAGCCCGCAGCGTTCGTTTTGTTTGCCTAATCATTTTATTGCGCCCTCCGCTCCCGCCTCCGAGCCCAAGGCGCCGCGTCGCCGTCCCCGCGACCCATTCCGAATCCGGTAATCTCTCCGCGACAGATGTCCCGGCATGTCGTCGGCAACCCTTCTTCCGCAAACTGCATTTCGCCTCTTGTACTACAAGCCGATGCCGATATTAGATTTATTGCTCCATAAAAAACGACGACTGCTGAGAAAGACGCGATCGCAAGCTGCGACGCGATTTTTACATTTTTACCCTTAAAATGTGTGTCAGAGGGGCGCAGGGCGCAGCGCGGCGGGAGGGGGCGCAGGTCCCGAAATCTCTTTTTTAGCACAAAAACGAAGGAGCGGAACAATACCTGACCCATTTCCCGGCCGTGGGAAGCAGTAACGACTTCGTCTCCGCGGAGAGCAACCGATTTTTGCAATAAAAAACGCATTACCCCACATTTTTAAAAATCATTCAAATAAAAAACGCATCGCGAATGCATTGTTTGGCGAAATATTGAAATTTCAAACTCGGAAGGGTGAGATTTATGTCGAAAATAACGGTTTTTACAAAAAAATCCCCATTCAGCTGTCTTTGGCAGACATGGTAAACAAACTTCAACTAGGTATTGAACAGACGGAAGGTTCTAGTTGTAGGTCGTTCCAGCTGATCGATGTAGTGGACGCAGTGGACGCAGTGGACGCAGTGACGGGCGAGTGTCGATATGCAAACGAGAAGGTGTCGGGGCGGGCTTAAGATAAAAAACGCCCCGCGAGCGAGTTCCCCCCGCGCGCCCCCTCCCGCCGCCCGCCTTCGCCCTCTCAACGCTCACCAACGGAAATCGGATAAAAAGTGGCGCAATCTGTTCCGCGACGACCGAACCCAAAAGTGAAACGGTGAAGGGTGACTCGAGCCGCGAACAATGCGTCGCCGAAGGGTTGCATTGTTGTGCGCGCGCGCACCACCAGCCTGCGTTTCACTTTTAATAATAAAATCTGCGTTCTACATACGACGCCATGTACCTACATAACATCATGTTCTTGTTCTCCTTTTATTCACCCCCTAGTAAGTACCTACTATCTAATGCAGCGAGGCACATTGCTTTAATATTGTTGAGCATCATACTAACGAATCTGTCATTTATGGAATGGATATATTTTTTAGTAAAAAATGTTACTTGCTGACAATGATAGGTTTCCAATAGTGAAAGAATGTTAATAATCAGTTAAGTAGCTTTTTTTTTTTTTTTTTTTTTTTTTTTTTTTTTTTTTTTTTTTTTTTTGTTCTGGTATGTACTACGATCTGTCGCCTAGAGGGACAATAAATAGTAGGTGTGTTGTATCAGGTTGGCAAATGGCATGCTAGGAATGTGACCTGTGTCACATCCTACTCGGTATCTACATATTTAATATGTCCTGGGGAACTTTGCGCTTCAGTCTGCGAATCAGCAGACCATCCTCCATCAGAACCCTCGCCAAGGTGTTAGGGTGAGTTATAATCCTTTTTTTATAAGTTTTGGTATGTCGACGTATTTCTTCTGTGACCATATTGATGTGTAAATCATGATGCAGTTGTTCGTTTGTGACATACCAAGGGGCATCGGTTATTAATCTTAGCATCTTGTTCTGGAATCTCTGGATTATTTCGATATTGGAATGGGAAGCTGTTCCCCAGAGTTGGATTCCATAGCTCCAAATCGGTTTTAAAATGGCTTTATACACAAGGAGTTTACTGCTGAGAGATAGTTGGGATCTTCTGCCAATCAGCCAATATAACCTTCGCATCTGTAGACCTAGTTGTTTGCGCTTAGTAAATATGTGTTTCTGCCACGTAAGCCGCTTATCTAGGTGTAATCCCAAGTATCTCACGTGGTCCGCCTGTGGGACTTCTAGATTATTTAGCTTCACTGGCGGACATTTGCCTCTTCTCAAGGTGAAAGTAACATTAACCGACTTGGATTCATTTGCTTTAATTCTCCACATTTTCAGCCAATCAGAGATTTCATTGAGTCCGCTTTGCAAGATTCTCGCTGCCTCTACAGGGTCCTGATGGGAAGCTAGGATTGCCGTGTCGTCAGCAAAGGTTCCGGTAGTAGTATAATCAGATGTTGGTAGATCTGACGTGTAGAGTAGGTAAAGTACTGGACCCAGCACGCTACCCTGTGGTACTCCCGCGTTAATGCGACAAATCTTAGAGACGGCCTCACCATTTTGAACAAAAAAATTTCTGTCTTTAATGAATGATTCCAGGACTCTATACATATATTCCGGGAAGGACGATTTAATTTTAAATAACAATCCCTCATGCCACACCCTGTCGAACGCTTGTGATATGTCCAGAAATGCACTTGCACAGTACTTTTTGGTCTCAAAGGTTTCATTTATTTTATTAATAAGTCTGTGTATCTGGTCAATAGTGGCGTGCTTCCGGCGAAACCCAAACTGATGATCCGGAATGAGCTTATTTGTTTCCATGAACGGAATCATTCGCAATGATATCAAGGATTCATATATTTTCGACGGTATAGGTAGTAGGCTAATAGGCCTGTACGACTTAGGATCCTCAGGTTGCTTGCTTGGTTTCAATATCATTTTTATTTGTGCAACTTTCCATTGAGGAGGTATGAATTGTAACCTTGTTATTGCATTATAGATACCTGTAAGCCGCCTCACTCCAGAGTCAGGTAGTTCTTGCAAGACTTTATTTGTAATTAGATCATAGCCTGGAGATTTTTTTGTATTGGCCTTTAGTATCACTCCTTTAACCTCTGCTTTTGTGAACTTTTTTGGGGTCACTACTTCTGATCCGCTGGTGTTTAGGAATTCCAAGACCTTAGCCTCATGTTCGGGAGGACCTTCATAAATATGAGGCTGGAAAACATTTGCAAGATGATCTGAAAATGTATCTGCCTTTTCCTTCTCGGTGCGTGCCCAACTGCCGTCAGCTTTTTGTAAAGGTGGGAAAATAGCTGTGGGTCGCTTAATTTTTCTTGTTGCTCTCCACAAGGAATAGTCTGTAGCGGCCGTTGCATCAAGACCTTCAATATAAGCCTGGAACTCTGCATTTCGATTGTCATCAAGAATCCGCTTAAGTTCTTTAACTATTCGGTTTAAGCGTTTCTTTGTGTCTGGGCATCTGTTTTGTTGCCATATCTTTCTAAGCACTCTTTTCTCCTTGATCTTATTCATAATAGTAGATGGTATAAATTTCTGAGTGGAATTATGCTTATTTAAAGGAGTCGAGTCCCAAGCGGCACTTTGGATAACATTATTAAATAATTCAACGGCATTTTCAATGTCCTTGTCGGTCTGCAGTCGGATGGGTTCATTAAATGCCTCGTCAACAAGATCTCGAAATAGGGGCCATTTTGTCCTATTATTGTGCAATGTGCATTTAGTACTCATTTCCTTAATCTCGGTACTGACTTCCACTAAGACAGGTGAGCTTTTGGTAAGTACCTAAGTAGTACCTAACCCACCCACTAAGTACCTAACCCACTAAGTAGCTTTTGGATTTTTAAATTTAATTTATCCATTACAAACAGACAAAAATCAAATCTTTCCTTTTTATACCTAATATTGACCGCATTATAACGATAACATATAACACGATACTAATAAAACAGTAAGTAACGGAAACTAAGTATTTTAATTATTTGCACAAATCGTTCAAATTTAACCTTACATATGCAATATTGGATTAAAATTACAGAACATAAAATAAAAGTACAAAATAATATTGAAATGATGATAGGAAAGAAACGAGAATGATTTGACAGGAATATTGGAATAAGTCATCTGAATATTTAGAAAAGAATGTAAAAAATATAATGAATATGCGTGTGAATATTACAAATTTATCAAGTTACAAAACTTAAGCACTTTCTCAGTCAATATTTACAGTTAATAATTATAATAAGTATAATAGCTGTTGCACGCGCACTTCGCTCGAGTAACTTTATAAAAGTTGTTACTTGCTGATAATGTAGCTTACTACACGTGAAAGAATTTTCAAAATCCAGTATTTTTTGAGTTTATTCATTGCAAACATACAAATCTTCTCTCTTTATAATATTGGTATAGATACCAAATAGAAGAAAACGCTTTTTATTAGAATAGAAATACTTCCCAACAATTATTGTGGCAGCCATAAGCACAACTCATTAATAAACCATAATGTGAGCACTCGAGCTGAATCTTAAGGGAAATTCTCCCTTCAAGTTATAGTCATGGGGAACGAATCTGTCAGATGTTATGTCAGATACTAAACTTGATTAACAACTTGCTTGACCTATGAATCCCAAAACTGTTCTTTATTTATACATAACAATAAATACACTGGACCGCAAAGAAAAAGGGTCGGGTAGAAAATCTTCAATATCTTCAAAAGTACTTGCCCTAGCTATAAATGAAATAAAGACTAAATTAAAGAATATTTTAATGTGCTCAAATAAAAATAAAATTTATTTAGTTTAGCTTTAATCTAGTCTTTATTTCATAAAGCTACGTCAGGTACTTTTGAAGATATTGAAGATTTTCTATCCGACCCTTTTTCTTTGCTGTCCAGTGTATAATTCAAAATAATGTTAAGGTACTTTTGTTACCATGGACTAACCCTGTTAATGTCTTTAAGTTTTTAAAATAAGTACTTAAAATGAAATTTACTTGCGGTGGAGCCAACTCATTAATTAGGTACCTATCGATTGATAAAGGATTGACAGATCGGCAGCAAATACCCAACAACAACTGTTACTTACCCATTACAAACTATATAAATTTGTACATCTGTCCAAAAATGCAGGAAAAATCATGAAATGGAGCACGCGTTTTGTGACCAAATACCGATACAGCCTCCGACTCCGACACTCCGACCGAGGGTTGATAATTGTACTTAGTTCACTTTAAGCGTAAGACACGTTGTTCCCGTTGGTGGTTCTTAATAGAATTTCAATTTTAGCAGGATATGTAATCTTTTTGGGAATTGAATGAAGTGTATGTGCGTGTGTCGGACAGTCGGTGTCCAGCGGGCGCTTTGGGGAGTCAGGGGTTAGAGATCAAAGAGAGTGAACTCCGGTCGTCGGAGGGTGAGGCCCTCAGCCCTCACGGTTTAAACAAACTCTTTTGCTCGGATGCGTCCTCCGCGTTCCGAAGCGATTGCACATCAACCGATTCGCAAATTTAATATCAGCCGAAAGCACTCTCACCTCAGCCGCACTCACTTTGCCACTACCACTTTTCACATAGGTACCAGTGGGCGGGTATCACTATTTTAATAATAATATCTAATGCTTATTTGCAATGACCATGCTATATACTAGATGACATTTTTTTTATACCTACTTACAATTTTTTTAACTTACAATTTCCTGCACATATATCAGATTTCCTAAATGGGGATAACATTCGAAAATTAAAAAGTCTTTTTAATACTTTCAAACTTAAATATCTATGAACCGAATGACACTATATATTCCCAGTAAAATCTATAATGAATCGATTTGCATAATTTCTATAAACTATAAACCCCCCAAGTTTTAACCAACCAATCTCACAAAAACTGATTAATCTCCTTTGGAATGCACATATAAATTATATTTATTTTGTATTAGTATTTTAGTAGTAAGTATTTAGTACTACTATAAAGCTACATTTACATTATTTACAAGTTTTAAATAATTTATCAATAATAATTTAAAAAATATAAAAATTAAATTAATATGGTTAATTAATGAAGGGTATTTTACATTATGTAATCATTAACAGAACAATAGCATTTACCTCTTGGGAGGTTGTTTGAGTTACGAATTGTGTACTTTATTATAAACTAGGTTTTGCCCGCGACTTTGTCCGTGTCCGATCGCTACCAATCTGAAGGTTGTCTGAAAATGTCATCCATAGGCAACAAACATAGGTACATACAGTGATATGTTAAAAATATATCACTGGGTACATACACACATCGCCTTTTACATTATATCATTATATCACGGAAAATATTGTTATATAAGAACATAACAAAATCTATGTTGGTTATGACAGTTGCGTAAAGTGACATCTGACATTTTGCAAAACAATTTGTGGGTTCATTTCTACAAATACAGCCGTTTCGTAAAAGTGATGGAAGCGTTAAAATTTTATATATTTTTTCAAGTTCAGCTGTCGGAGACTTGTGGCTTAAGCAAGGCATATTATTATAAGCAAAATTATATGTTTATTGGCTGAGTTGCTCAACAAGATAACACCATATCTGGGCAAAGATTCATTGGAGCTATGATATAGGTATACCTACATTAAGTATTATGTCCAACTAACATTAGTAGCTAAATGAAAATAAACGTACTGGGTGGAATCGAAAGATTGTGACATTCGTATATATGTTTTATGTCTTATCCAAGTAAATATTCACTAATGCCTATAATGAAAAAGTTACTTTATTTGACACTGACAATCATCGAATGTTAAAATATTTTTAATAAGCATATTTAATCATTGTACCTACTTATGAGTTTTTCAAAAGAAAACAATTTTAATTTTATCATAAATTATTTTTATAGATAAAGTAATTTTAATTAAAAATAACCTTTTTACGCAGATAAGTTTTTGCAGTTTATTCCGAGACCTAAATTAGGTATTATAAATTTACTTTACATATATTGTGTATTGTAGGTAGGTATATACAGGGTGGAAAAACAAGTCGGGCCCTGGAGGGAAACTACCTTAAATCCTTAAGATGGCTCATTTTACATAAAGGAGACATTCCTTTATTTTAAAAAGAAACAAAACCGCATTCAAAGATTTTCTAAAACTCGCTTGACTCGCCCGGGACTCGAACCAACTAAAATTAAAAAAACAAACACTCGCTATTTTATTATACTAATCGATAGGATTATTATTCCGGATAAAATTTCTCTAACAAACATTTGGTCTTACTCTCGTCTGTAGTACAAGATATCCATGAAGAATACCTATTTAGTACTTAGAGATAAATGAGCAAGCGTGTACTTCATACGCAGTCTTTGAATGTTGGAGAGATAAGAGAACTGTTACGTGTCTTTTACTTGTTATTTATTTATTTATTTATTTTAACAAAGCACACAGACAGAATACAATCAAATGCGTGAAAACAAAAATACTGTTGAAAGTGAACAGTAATACTAGGTAATGTTCATTAAAGAACTTGTATACTAATTAGGTATTCTTCATGGATATCTTGTACTACAGACGAGAGTAAGACCAAATGTTTGTTAGAGAAATTTTATCCGGAATAATAATCCTATCGATTAGTATAATAAAATAGCGAGTGTTTGTTTTTTTAATTTTAGTTGGTTCGAGTCCCGGGCGATTCAAGCTAGTTTTAGAAAATCTTTGAATGCAGTTTTGTTTCTTTTTAAAAATAAAGGAATGTCTCCTTTATGTAAAATGAGCCATCTTAAGGATTCAAGGTAGTTTCCCTCCAGGGCCCGACTTATTTTTCCATCCTGTATATAATATAATATAGAAATTTCTATGGCACATTTTGCAAGTGCTCCAGTCAGAGCAATGATTTTATTGCGAATGTGTGACTTAACCTATTATCTAGAATGAGTCTTAAGTTTGTTGGATCTTTGCAGTTATTATTGATGATATTAAGTAAAAGATTTCCGTTTTTATCCACCACAGTTGAATGGACAATGACATTTATGATTCATCCGTAACTTAAATCAATAAATAAAAAAAAAATAGTTTAGTTGTAGTTACAAATTTGTGTTCCCTATTGGATATAGCGATCTGATGTTGTATTATCGTTTAGATTAAATCAGAGATTAATGGATGTTGAAAAAAACCATTTCACTTTCTTATTTGGTAAATGATTATTGGTTCTAAATGTTCGGGTCCCGCATCGCCTCCCCCGCGCGACCTTTCAATACTCGATTGTAAATGAAATAGAGTTAACTGTCGCCAAAGGGTTGCGGGTGTTGCGGGTGCGGCACGCGCGCGGCGCATCGACAATCGGCTCACAGCTGCCTGCGCACGCGAACAGACCGACTCAATCTCATTCGTCGGACTTAGATCCATTCATTATAAATTTGTACTGAACTAAATAAAGGGCGGCAGTTGCGTTATATTCATCTTAATACGAAAATACATCTAGCGGAGCCATTCCGCACACTATAGCGGTATTTCACGGTATAGCATTCTCTATGCGTAACTATAATTTTGTTTGTTAGTTAGTTATAGGTACCTAGTTCCACTCTGGCGAGTCAACAACGTCCCCCCACTCGTCCCAGCGGTCGCCATTTCGCCGTCGCTTTCTGCTTGGCCGTGTTTACATTGAAACATTCATAACTTGTTTCAATTGTTGTTCCAACATTGACCTCTCCGCATATTCCGTAATGCGTTTGCACAAATAGCCTCCGGTGCCTGGCCGCATTGATTGCTTTCGGAGGCACCACCCTCGGCCCGAACGAACCATACATCATGGCTTTTTAAATTAAAACCGTCACCGATATTGTCGCGCGACGGAATAATTTACAAATATGACATCGCGTTAATCATAAATCATGCGCCGCGTGTCGCTAAGTCGCAGCTCGCGACCAACCCTTTGGCGTCGCCCCGCGTCCCGCGCCCCGCGCCCCGCGCCCCTCGCCCGCACCCGCCGAGCTTTTTATCCAAAGGGTTCGAGCGCCAATCACGACTCCCTATTTCCATACCATTTACATGTCATTTACATAGACCGCCCCGCGAACATCTCTATGTGTACGCGAGCACTGATAAGAAAGCGTTGGAAGGTATTCGTACCTACAACCCTCACCATATGGCGCCAACTGTAAAACGACAGTTGTGCCAAATTCGTCTCGTTAATCCTAATAAAGGAGTGACTACGCTTTTTCAACAGTTGCACAGCAAGTTCTAAATCCAAAGCTTGTGCCTGACCACACAGATACTAATTATATCTTCAAAGAATTTTGGTTTTGGTCTCCAAAGAGCCCAAAGTTATCTCATTTGTCCTGGCGTGTGTAGGCATTCGGCTAATAATAATTGAAATGGAAGTGTTATCTGGCAACGGCACAATAGTGGCGATAGCATTGTGGATCGAGTATCGGGCCTGCGATCTTGGATCCCGGTCGGAGGGGTGGGGGAGGGCCGGTGCAGCTGCAGTGGCTATTGATTAGCGCCTTAGCGCCACAATGAGCGCCGCCCTGCCCCCCGCGCGGCCTTTGCATAAACACAACACGCCGATGCATAAGTAAATGCGCTATGTGCCAGTTAACGGGATTAGCGGAGGGCGCAGCGCAACCCTTCCGACGCAAACGCGCGTGAAACGACCTCGGTCCATTTACACACGAATTGAAAATGCAAATACGCCGCTAATCCAACATGGCGCCCGTCCGACCCTCCGCTTACCCCTTCACCTCTTATTATGAATCGATCGAGGGTGCATCGGCTCAACTGGCGATCAATTAACAAATAACAGTATCGAAGGTCACTTTCATCTCAACAAATTAATACTACAAATTTAACTCCGTCGAGCCGCGCTTTCGTCGCCCATCCGCAAAAAGCTTAGACGAAAAGTTATTTCAATCTTTTATTTATTAAATAATTTACGATGCTTTCTAATGAGTTTTTAAAAAATATTCCCAGAAACACACTAGGCCGTTAAATGAAGATTAAAATTCCTACGTCCACGTTATAAACTGTCTTTGAATAAAGTATAAAAGCTCTCATAGATGATTTCGTATGTAATTGAAACCTGTACACAACCCTCCCGCGTGTTGTGAAAGTCCTAATGGAATAGGTATCCAAAGAGCGGGAAGGGTTGGAAATTGGAATGCACAATCCCCGCATTGTGACACGTAATAAAATTTCACAAATATAGAAATCAGTGTTCATAAAAAGCCCATAAGAGGAGGACACGAGAAGGGTCCAGCCGGACCGTACCCACCCTCGGCCGGCGCGGACAACCCCGTCCGTAACTGCGTAGCGCCGTGTCGTAGACCCCGCTACGGCTACGGACGCTCGTAGCCTTTTGTTTTATTTTATTATGGACTTGTCTCGAATCACTTATTACTTATTAGCCAAAGTTGTCATACTGGGGTTGTTTTTCCACATTCCATCTATTCCATAGACAAAAGGTAGTATTGAGTTTTTAAAATATTATTTAGTTATTAGAAACCTTATCTGAAACCCATGATAAGTATAACCCTAAATATAATGATAATTGTAGTCTATATAAATAAAATATATTTTGATTCGGTTTTCACTCATGGATAAACAGAGGATGGTTTGTGTCTATAAAAATTGTATCTCGAGAGAAGCTGGGAGAGGGTCTCTAGTAAAAATAACAATGAACATTGTTTTACTCATTTCTGTCGATAGCATCATTCACAAATGTCATATATTTAAAAAAATACTTCTGAGTGCTAAGCAGTACCTACCTAATTAAAATTAAGCGAAAAATAAATTAAAGATAGTTTAAGGAAACCCTCAGCAGTTTCAATGCCAATCAAAATAGTATTATTTATGATATTGAATATTCATTATAGAAAACCACCTCCGACATTAATGTGTCGCATTTCGCTTTTGCATTGCTAAAAAAGATCTAATTATAAATTGAGGGCACTCGGTCGCTTCGATTTCACTATAGCCATCGAATTGTGAGAGAAAAACATTTATCGAAGACGGTTAACGCAAACATATTATTCAGCTCGGAAAGAAATTGAAGAGTGCTCCACAAAGGAGAGCGAATTTCTTATTCAAAGTAGCAATACGGCGGCGCCTAAACAAACACGGGCGGAGGCACATTACGTAAATGCATGCGGGCATCGCGATGCATGAGAGGAAGGCTCAAAGTGGCCGGCGGCCGCTGTTTGCCACAATTACCATCACAAAGAGTGACCACGAGTCTCCTCTCCAACCGACTCCGTACACCTTTTTATAATAACGAACCCGACTCTGGAATTCGCGCATCGGTTACCCGAACCCGACTCGTTCCCCTTTTCACAAAAAAACATTAAACAGCTTTTAAACGCGCATCGCGTTCGATCCGTTCGACGAAAGCGAAAAAAATATCATCTCAGGTATATTGAAATAATAGCAAAGTGCGCGAAAAAAATTCACTAGGAGCAAAAAACGAAACGGATTTGTAGAAAAAAGTAAAATTTTTTAATTCGACGGTTGAGGGTTGAATCGGGCGGCGGGAAGGGGATGGTCTCGCGATCGGGCGCGACGCGGCTCAGAGCCACAGTCGCTCGCGAGTCGGCGGCTGAGTAGCGTGAATAGCGTGAACAGCGCGAATAGCGCGAATAGCGCGAATAGCGTGACAGAGCCTCGCTCGGGCCATCACGGAGAGCGTCGCCATTTCGCCACCATGGTGCTGTCGACGTGCGTACGCGCCCGGACGCGCACTTACTGCTCCGCATTCCGTGAGTTATATTTGCATATTTATTATCTTCGAATACGACTTCATTAACTAGTTGACAATAAAAAAATATATCTGCTATTAATGCACGGCAGTCTATTTTAAATTGTGAGCATTCGCTAATAAAGGATTTTTGAAAATTTCAACTCGGTTCGTCTGCTGTTTACATTCGCTTTATTGAAGAGTTTTTACATAATAATATGTATAGTTCCCTACTTCTTTTTACGTTGTTCATATATTAACATATAGTGTGAACACAAAATGTAAATATCCAAATTTATTTGTAACAACGAAGTAGTAGGATCCAAATATTTCATTTTCAGACTAAAATCTAGACTTGAATTGTATCATAGATATAGTTATTAACTAACAACTGTGTACTAAGCATAAAATAATTGCCGAATCCTATATTTACAACAGAACTTTGACTTATTGACTTTAAATTTTTTTTTACAGTAAAACAATTATTAATTAATTTATTAATGACGATAAATTTTATTGGAATAATGATAAAATTTAACAAAACCATTTGAAAATTCGTTTAATAAAATATTTTGTATTGTTGATATGCGAAGAAACATTTATTTATTATTTATTTGATGTCTTTTGAAATTGAGAAGATTATTATACCTAAGTAAGTATGCTGGTTATAAAACGTTATAGACTTCCATATGTTACATTGCCAACTTACGTCCCGAGGGTTATAGTTACATTAATCCGACATTTCACAAAAAACGGGCAACTTTTTGCACAGAAAACATTTCAATTTGATACACCTACGCAATTTTTTCTCTCATTGTACCCTTTAAAACGAATGCAAAGGCATAAAAAATATGAAAGGTCGCGTCGACGGTCTGTGATGTGAACGAGCTACGTCTTCATTTGACGCAAATGCGCCACCTGTCGCATTTACTAATGAATGATCTCTTTGTTACAGAAGAGTCCGGGGAACTAATCAAGTCTCCTTCGCCGCCGCCCAGCCACGGTGAGTACCAACTGGCTTTACTACTACATTCGCACGTGTCCAATCACTTTTGGTTTCTTTTAACTAAACGCCTTTTACAACAAAGTAACAACGCCGCGGATCGACAGGGGTTGCAATAACACCTTCGATTTAATGGGCACGTGTATCGCACACGAACAAGAAAGACTTGCGTCGAATCGTCGCACGCGCACCTCGGCTTCACCCTTTCACGACGCACCCCAAACGAACCCAATGTCTCTAAGACCAACCCTTAACAAAATATACCGAAACAGGTATGTACCACAAAGGTTCGACACAAGTATTTCGAGTCTCCTCAATAGGTTCACGTGTAAGGCGGCACCTCATAAAACTAACTTAGCTCTTATAAAACCAAGGCCAGAAAATATAATGTACACCCCTTTATAGCACTATCAACAATTACAAGTTTAACCTAAGTTGAATCCAGTGCCAGAAGCGTTGCTCCTCATTAGAATTCAATTTTAGTGCTTCTAGGAAGCAAACACACACAAAATTACTGACCAACATTAATTCTTAGCATCGTCCATTGTTTCTTATTGCAAATATTACAAAAAATTGTTTCGCGTGTATCATAACGACGGCGATAATTTTTATAGAAAAACAGGTCACGTCATCGATTTTTGTAAAGTGACAGGGAATATAATCGCAAATATCAGATTCTTTAAATGTTCCTCTTATTCTGTTTTAACTTTTTCTATCAGCTCCTGATAGAACTATGATTGCAACATAATATTAAAACGATCTTGAAAAGTGTATATAGTATATACTTACTTTGGTACCTATATACACTACGATCTTGGTCATCACATGCAGGTATACTTAGGAAAAGGAGGCCCAAATTAAATTCTGTTTCAAAAATATCACGAAATACCTACCTAACCGTATTTTACCAATCAAATTTTTATTAATTTTTTTTCTTTCATATTCTTCTAAAAGAAGTTTGTTCAACGTTTAAATAATCAAAATAACTTTCAAACCATCAACCGAATCTATTTAATCATTTTTTTTATTTTTTATTTCCTATTTATATTATTTCAACACATATTCATTAGTGTCTGAATAATGCTTATGTATATTAAAAATTATTAATAAACATATATAAAATATTAATATTAAAAAGAAAGTGTGCCAACAACAGTATAATTAATATAAGCACAACTAACGGATTAAAATAATATGTTATGTTACAAAACAATAAACATTTCAGAATAAAAACAAATATATTAGTTAATTTAAACTGTGAGTAAATTAAGAATAAAAGAGGACATCACTTCTCGTTTTAACCACTTTTGACTTAGTTATTTTTTCCGAAATTCCATTATAATTCGTTAATGATACCTCCGTGAAATGAAATAACTGTTGAGTTTGTGTTGTGAGAGTTAGTAAAGGATTCCATTCGCCTATTCGACTCTTCTGGTTTATCCTTTTTCATTTTCAATTGAGTTTATTCTTTTTATGATTTTCATTTGAAGCCCCCTTGGCCTTGGTGTTGCTTGTGTAAATAAGCGACCTTAGCTAGAGCTACCTCAGCCTCCACTCGGTAGTGGACCGTTAATGTCCACCCCATCCCGAGTGGCGTACCCTCACATCAATCGTCAAATGCAGACGGGTTCAGTGTCAGCGGTCAGACTAACAATTATTGAAATTTAGCCTCATTTCATTTCCACAATATTCAAATAGTCAATATTCACACAGTCAAATAAAATTTTCTAAAATCTTAAAATAAAATGTTCTGCTAATAAATATTTTGTTGAACTAATTGTGCCTAAAATAATTGTAGGTAAAGGAAGATAAATGTCGTTTGTTTAATTAAAGATAATGGTTTATTAATGACACAATAGATAGAATATTTGCGAGAATATTCTAATGGTAACGTAATTTTGTCACATTTAGAACATTAGTTATTCTAAATCTAACATTAGTAATTAGGAACGCTTACTATTAGAATAATTAATAAAATTGGGCATCCTAGGTATTTGATTGATCTGTTGATTTTAATGTAGCATTTTGAATATCTAATTACGCTGGACTCCAAATTTCACTTCGATATCTTAGGGAAGACTTTTAAACAACCTCTGTTTTATTGCGTACTGGTCTACTGGTAAGCCTTTTAGTAAAAGCAAAACCCTTATGATTTATATATTATATACTTTATCATACATGTTGGTAATATTTTGGAATTCAGGAATATGATATGATAAAAAATATTTATTTATAAGTATTTTATTTATTTATTTTACTTTTTCACATCATATACAAAATATATTTTTTTATTTAAGTTTTTTTTGGAAAAACAACTATTTAAAATTCCACGATCTTCCTCATCGTGTCTAACAAATACCTTTCACATCCCTCCTGCCGCACGAACTACGATGAAATACCCATTTCAGACGCACAACATGCATTTGCTACAAAAATTGTGAAATATTTTCTGTTTTGTTAAAGATGTTTAGGGGAGTGATTGGGAAATCTTCTATTGTATCATGTAAACCAAAATTCTATGTTATTTTTTTATGCTTTTTTTACCGTCTTTTATAATATTATATTGCTTATAAAAAGTTTGTAAGAACATAGCTTGAGCTAAAAAAATAAAATAGAAATAAAATATTGAATCATTGTGTATTAAACTAATGTTAATTTAACCGTACCGAGTATTTAAGGCGTCTAATGTTTTCCAATGAACACGTTTTATATACACGACGAGTCTCCTACTGAATCATCGAACACCCTCTGGCACTGCATTTTGTAAATCTTATCACTCAAGTAAGAAGCAGCCATTCACTTGAATAGTAAGAATTTGCAATAAGTGGAGTATGGACAAGGAGCCAATTTCGAAAAGAAGTCAATCTTCGCATCCAGCTCCGATAGGCAGAGTTCGGGAAGCTCTGAGATATTATATTCTCGTCCGAAATTCCTCAGTGCCTTAAAACAAAAGTTTTCGATCAATGTAACACACATTGCTTCACACACACACACACTTCAACACGTCATCACACACGCCAGTGATGATGACATAAAATATGGCGCTGAAACGTGATCTCTAATTATGGGCCTCGTAAGAAAGCTCAATGTCGCTCAATGCGCAATTAAGAGGGGGCTATTTCTAATCGAACCACGAATTTTTCTTCAGTATAGTTTATATTATAGCTTTCATTTAATAATATTAAAAATTGTTAGAAAAAATCAAAAATCAAAAATATGAATTTATTCTCAGATGGATCAGCCAGCGGAGAAGGCGAGATCAGTGGCGACGAACGACCGCCGTCGCCCCCGCGCGCCCCCTCCGCGCCCCTCCCTCACGCCGCGCAACCCGCGCCCCCTCATTCTGCCGCCGCCGCCGCCACCGCCGCCGCTGCCGTGCTCAACGCCGCCGGCGCTGGCAGTGCCCTCGCGCAACTGCAGCACCTGCTGCTCACGCAGCACGGCGCCCACTCGCTGCTGCTGCATACGCAGGTACTTCCCATTCATAGACTCCGTCGCATGCAGCGCCACAGCACAGACACTCAAACGCTCACTCGCTTCCAGGTGCAGCAGGCGGTGGCGCAGGCGGCCGCCCAGCAGCTGCAGCAGTTGCAGGCGCGCGCCGGCACCGTACCTCCTCCTCCCTCCACAGGTCAATCGCATACTCTTATTTACCATTAGCTATAAATTTATGTCGTTTTTCTCAGATTTTTGCATATTTACAAAAGTGATGATAGCAAAATCGAGGGGATAGATTTTGATGTTGTAGCTACATATCTATTACACCAACAGTTCATTACACCACTAAAGGATCAAAGACATTTTTTGGTTTGCTATAATATGCCCAAAGAAAAAATTACTCGTACACATATTATTCAGGTAAAACACACGGACGTGTCCACGCCAAATTATGAAAGCCATGATACGAATTTCGATACGTGGCATTTTTGTATTTTCCAAAATGCTATGTGGCCGCTTAAAAGTAGTTATTAGCTCACAACGTTTAAAAGTATTGTGAGCATTTTTTCGCTTAATGAGCGTTTTCGGTTTTTGAGCCTAACATAACAACTGCTAATGGTTATTACATATGAAACCCATTAAATCGACTTTAAACAATTAAAGGATTTTTTATTCGTCAATAGAAGGCCGATCGCCGTCTCCTCGGCGGACGCCGCCCGGCGCCGGCGCATTCCTCACGCCGCTGACGCCGGGCTCCGGCCGCGCGCGCTCGCCGCCCGCGCTGCACCCCCACGCACACACGGCGCTGCATGCGCACGCGCATGCTCACACGCCGTTGCACGCGCACGCGCACAAGCCGCGCGCGCTCGAGCCGGCCGCCGACGACACCGCCGACCTCGAGGAGCTCGAACACTTCGCCAAAACGTTCAAACAGAGGCGGATCAAACTAGGTATACCCATCACCGATTGACTTTCCAATTTATTCGCACGCCGCTTGTCCGAGACGGTGCTGATAGCTCGCTTTTCGTGTGCAGGTTTTACGCAGGGCGACGTCGGACTCGCCATGGGGAAATTGTACGGGAACGACTTCTCCCAGACGACGATATCGCGGTTCGAGGCCCTGAACCTTAGCTTTAAGAATATGTGCAAATTGAAGCCGTTGCTGCAGAAGTGGCTAGAGGACGCCGACTCGTCCTTGGCGGGGGGCGGCGGCGGCGGTGGGGGCGGGGGTGGGCTGGGCGCAGGGCTGGCGGAGGCGGTGGGGCGGCGGCGCAAGAAGCGCACGTCCATCGAGTCGGGCGTGCGCGTGGCGCTGGAGAAGGCGTTCATGCACAACCCGAAGCCCACGAGCGAGGAGATCGCGGCGCTGGCGGACGCGCTGTGCATGGAGAAGGAGGTGGTGCGCGTGTGGTTCTGCAACCGGCGGCAGAAGGTAAAGCGCTCGCGCCAGGAGTGCGAGTCCGGCGGCGCCTTCGCGGCGGCGGTGACTAACGAGCGTTGTTGGGGTGTACAGGAGAAGCGCATCAACCCCCCGGCGCCGGGAGATGTGGGCGCGTCGCCGGGCGGCCTGCCGCTGGCGCTGCCGCACTCGCACCCCCTGCCCCACGCCGCCCACGCCGCCCACGCGCACGCGCACGCGCTGCACGCCGCCGCGCTGCAGCCGCTCGCGCTGCTGGCGCAGCGGCCGCGCGACTGACGCCTCCACACATATCCTCTTTGTAAATAGACTCGGCCCCGAGCCGCCTGTACAGACCGACTAGTTCCTTGTAAATATTCTAGGTATATTGGTGCGGGCGCGTCCGCCACTGTAAATTAGTCGCTAAGTTTATATTATCAGTGAATTTTATTTATGTTCGATCGAACGAGACTCTAGCTCTAACTCCTTCTCGGCGGTACCCCGAGGAGGTCCCTCTCGAATTATATTAAAGGCAGCGTTGGCGGCCGTCGCCCGCCCCTCCCCGCCCCGAGCGCCCCCCTCCGCGGGCGAGAGAGGGGGTGCGGGGGGCGCGCGGGCCGCGGGCGGGCGGGAGACGGCGCGCGACCTCCGATGTACAGAGCTCATATCAGTTAGTGCGCGATGCGTATGTAAGGTGGATGTGTAGAAAACTTATCTATATGTTACAATAAAATCGATAGACTATAAAGGTGTCTTGTTTTATTACGTCCAACAGTGGTCTCGATAAAAAAAATGTGGTTTCCTAGCCACACGAGTCACCAGAAAACTTCCTTGGAAACCGTTTGGTCTTTTCATGTGTAGGTTAATATGAATCCTGGCGAATTCGTCTTAATTTGTAATAATCTCTTGCTCGATATTAACTGCTGTAATTCTCTTCTCGACAAGAGATTTTCAATTATAAATATAAAAAATCAAAAATATTTACAGTATGTCTAGATGTGTTTATTGTTAACAAACCAAATCAAATCTTTATTTATCAAGGCTATACCACACTATAGCCCATATTTTGCTTGTAAAAAACAAAATAGGTAGTCCTTACATAAGTAATTATTCTAAGAAATTTTGCAAAATCCTTATTTAAACCGTTTACTTTGAATTCTTACAGTGAACACTCAGTGAACACTCAGTGAACAGAGAATAAGAGCCATCACTTATCTTATGATGAAAATCATCACCCCTTCCACATAATATTACCTTTACAAGAATCGTTCGCCTATTGATGAGACATGAACATAATTATTGTTACTAACTTTTATGACTTATCAAAAGCATTTAACTGCGTTCAATATAAATGTAGGTATTAAAACGTTTATACATATTATTACATAATAATAAAATTTTAGGTAACCAAATGTTAAATTTATAATAAAATGTTTTTATAGTCCTTATTAAATTACTTTAAAGCATACATTTAGCAGATATTTGATCGCAGTTGGTAATCAATGGTAGGTATACCGCAGGGCTCTATCCTGGTTTCGTTCCTATTAATTAGGTACGTCACATAATTATAGGTACTAATATTATAAAGAGGTAAAGTTTGTATATCTATTTGTTTACATGTAGGAGATGATCTTCGAAACTAATCATCCGATTTAAAAAAAATACACCAATACCTAGTTAGAGTAGAACTGAAGCTTAACAATAGCTTCATTTATCGAAGCTTTGAAATTCTCAGTGAGAATAAGATGTCCACAAAATTAACCAACCCCAGCATGCTATTGCAAGACATTTCTCAGTATTTTCTCAGTAAACACTTACGGTCTTACTACAAAAACATTAAACACACTTTAATCAGGCTTAAAACACGTGTTAAAAAAAAACTTTACTACAAAAGAGTGTCTAGGCATTGTTTAGGGTTTAACAATGCTTGAGCATTATTTAAATTTAACCACCGCCATATGCTAGTTTAACGAGTGTCTATCTAGTTAACGGCCTCTCACGTATTGTGTCAAATTTCGTTTTGCGTATACTTAATAGTTAATATTAAAGATTTCTTTTGATTTTATAAATGAGTATGGATATTTTAAATTTAATTGACATGGAGGATATGGAATTACATGGATAATTTTTGAGATAGAATACATCGTGAGAGAATTAATCCATTCGAATATATAACTTTGGTAACAAGATTATTTATTTAATAAAGGATAATCTACCATGTGATGCTAGAGGTGGATCCTCAAATAAAAATTTTATTTAACAATTTTAACAAATCAAACTACATTTGATCACATTTGACAATTACGTCAGTGTTAGTTACGTTCCATTATGCTCAATATTTTTTGGTATTACGAAATTTTATAAATAATCTAACGTATTTGTTGTAATTTATTACTTATTCCAATCTTATAATTTGCTGATATCATTAATATAGTCCGTAATAATAGCTTGTGAAAACCAAAATTCATCATTATACGCCTATCAGATCTGCGTAAAATGAAAACGACATGAATGCAGGGCGAGTGACTGAATGAATGTTTGCCAAGGTTGCCATAATTCAATAACATCCACGTACTTTAACACTGTCTACCGAAGCAAGCGCTAAATAAGGTTTTGTGGTAGGGACATTTTAAACGCTCGCTGACCAATGCTTAAATGCTTAATGCTTGTCTAACTAAGCATGTGTTTAAACAGTGCTTACTGAATCTTTTGTAGTAAGACCGTTAGAAGTTAACTGGTATTAACTGTCGGTATCACAATGTCTTTGGAGGAACCGACGATAATTCCTACATTGACCCCTACGGCATATGAACCCTACGGCAGTGCACTCCTTGCCGCTCTTAACAAGTAAGCGACATCTCAATTATATCCAAATGATCATTATAAAACAGCGTCACAGAGATACCTAATATCTACTCATGTATTTTCTCAGGTGTTACATTTTTTATTTCTTAACGTGAACTGATTGAGCCATCTAAGCGACGCAGAATGAGCTAACTCATAAACATCTTTATGAAGCCTTTTCTAAAGTTGGATAAAAAGATTATTAAATATCTAGACCAGTGTGTATAGGTACACAAAAAAATGAGAGCTATATATACCTACACAATCAGATATTGTTTACAGTTTTTGTGTATTACACCACTGCTTCATCGTATGAACTATGGATGGACCATTACGCTAATTCGCTGCGCCTGCAGCAGGACTTCACAAAAATGTCGTCACCGTTAGAGCAATGCTTTAACGAAGGTACAGACGGGCGATCAGGATTGAACGGAAGCATACTTTGATTCATACTTTTCCACGGGGCTAATTACTTATTACGGATACCTATATTTATTACTAGCGGGCCGCTCCCAGCTTCGCAGGGATATATTTCTGCAAATTTTGTATAAACATTAGTGAAAACGGCATTAAAATCCGTCGCGTAGTTTAAAAGATTACATACAGAGAGACAGACGGCGGGAAGTGACTTTGTTTTATACTATTGAAAGTATGTCATGTGTCGATTGAGAATTGAGAACAAAGTCTGTGCTGCCATCTATCTAAAACTGCTGATATTTGATTAGCATGTTATGGAGAAGTAACGCATTGTACGAATAGCGTTCTAGCGACATCTACAGATCACATGAAATATCTCGATTCATTATCACGAGGCGGTTCCACTGCGGTTCCACTAACGAGGTACTAGAGGGCGGTCCACGAACGATTTAATTTTTATAGTAAAGTCGACACAGGCTGACGGTCCAGTTGATGGTAGGTAGCTACCGTCGCCTGTAACACATATCTATAACGCCACAGGTGCTCCAAGTGCGTTGCCGACCGACTAAGTATAGTAGTATTGAGGACAAGGGATTTGGATAGGATACAGAAATGGGCTCTGGCATATCTTATTTATTCACCGAAACACAAAGACTATGTAAGTATAATTGGGAGTACCGAAAGACAGTAATTTTCTGTAGGTAAAGGGGTGGTTACTGCCACCGGAAGGGATTTCAAAATGAACCCAGTGTTCATTTTGAAATCCCTACCACTACTTATTAAAAAAATATTTCAGTAGGTATCAACTTTCGGCGCCAACTTTTTATATGCAGTATGATACCATTAAAATGATGAAATTATAAAAACATTATAGAAAAATTAAATGTACCTTAAATTGTTTACCGTCATTTTTCGAGTGCAAATTTGTATGGGTAAAAAATTCAAAAAAGATAAATGTAGAAGCCTGGGTTGATTTCTACCGATTGGAAGCCTCAAATGTAGAACTCAAGACTAGTACCTGTTATATATTATGAACTAGTCTTTAGATCCCTAGAGTCTTTAGAACTCGTTGGATTGCTTTTCCCAATAGTTAAGTATATTCGGAAAGTGTCAATTACGCTCCACGTGTAAATGAAATGAATACAGTTTGGCATCACCGTTGGTCACAGTACAGAGACAGAGAAGAGGCGAGAGGAGAGCCCCTTTTTGTGTCGTAACGTAACCTAGGTTACATAATAAATGGTAGGCCAACGGCTAATGAACGCATCTGCGAGAATCATGTTGGGATTAAGTCGACGCGACTTCGTCTCGGTGCGAATGATTGCCGCTCGGAATCGAAAACAAGCGAATGCACAAACACGGTGACCCACTTAACTTTTGTTTATTGCTGATGCACGCGCCACGCGCCACGCGCGCGCACTGCGTGACTATATTCACCGGTCATTGCAATTATTACGCGAAATCAATCGCTGAAACACACATTTTATACTGTTGTTACTCATAATTTGTGTGGGTATGTTAATTTGCGACACAAACAATACTGTGAGGTCAAGAGTCGCGCGCGTAGCGTTCGCATTGTGCTCGTGCGCACATTCTGGCCTGTTGTGCCACAACTCCTCGGTGATAAGGATTAGTGCATTGTGTGGTTAGGTTAGCGAACAGTTTAATATTGGATTAGTGGCAGCGGCGAGAGACGCGTGACGTCACCGACAGCCCGGATGATATCAGCCGCGCTATCGCTATCGTTATCAGTGCGCGATTACACTCCGGCGCAGTCGCATCGCCATGGGGGCTAAGGATCGGCTGCAGGAGCTCAAACAAGTAAGGACTCACTCGAGCAGCGTTATATCGTGTCCATTCAAGGCGGCACACAAAATGTGAAGGAATGCATCTCAGAGTGAATTGTGAATGAGCGGTGTACTCGACTCGGTTCCAGGCTGCAGGCGAGCGGCTAGCCGGTGGCGTCGACGGCGAGTCGTACGGCCCAGACGACCGCGACGACACCGCGTGCGACTCCTCCGATCTACCGAACGACGTGAATCTTATGTTTAAGCAGGTCAATATTCAATGTGTCATTATTTACTTACCTAATCTCCAACAAATGTGTCATGTGGATGTGTTAGCGGCCGCGCGAGTTGATTGCTTTAATTAATGAATAGAGTTAATTAGTTGATAGTTTCGCGACGTTTGCATGTGACCAAGGGTGCCATAAATGTTCATTATTTTAAATTGTGCGCTTTTGTTTACGGATAAATATACGAAGCGCCTGTTGAATGTCGTACTGCAAAGTGGCACACGCAGAACAGGTAGAACAGAACAAAGTAGAACAGGAGCTGAATCTAGATATTCATCTTTTAGTTAGTTTATTTGTTACCTATTTGTACATCATTAATCCTACCTACTCTAAAAACTAGACTTTGGTGCCTATAGTCCGCCGCACATGCGGAGGTTCCCTCTTTATTCACATTTTCATTTGCCTTGATGGCCTTGCTGTAAGAATTTTGATAATAGCAATAAATAGCATATTATCAAACAAACTTTCCTATATTAACAAAGGTCCGCTTTGCGGAAGGTTACACTCGCACAGTAAAAAATAATTTGAAGGCTGTTCACTGGACAGTTTTAGTAAATTGTTAGCTTTCAGTTATAATACATTTATTCTCCACACACAGGAGCTATATCTCAACTACAAATACAGTATATCATTTCAACTCTCACTAAAGCTAACTCTCTATCATTAACTATTTCATAGGCCATTTTTCCAAGAACCATCCGCCATCGCCAACGATCGCTGCACCAGAGAGCGTACCGCGGCCTCTGGGTTGCCCTCCTTACCAAATTTTCATCTCCCTAGCGTCAACCATAGAGTAAAGAAATCTGTTTTAGACTTGGTACATATTTAAATGACTCTTAAATTAATGAAACCTAACAAAATAATTTAACATTTTTATACGTAAGTACGTAGGTAGGTATAATTATGGTTGTGTAGGTAGGTATATTATATTCATTATTTCCCAAAACCTTAATAATAATATGAAATAAAGTAAACTATCTTTTTGGTATACGAATATTGGTAAAATTTGTAATGACTGCACATACCTACTACATTATTGCCGATTTTGAACAATCAAAATCAACTTATAAGCAAAAATGAACCTTAATTGATATTCTATTATCTGCGGTTGAAACCTTATCTGGTTGTTTATTTGGTTTATATAGGCTAGGCAAGGCAAAGTTTGCACAAATTTAATAAAGTTTTCATACATCGACTATTTTATGTATATATTTTGTTTAATGTTATCATATAAAACAAAACTTACTAGCTAGTGCCCGCAACTTCGTCTGCTTTAAAAAATAAGAGCATTTAGCGCCTGACAACGTGTAAAGCAATATAACGTCTAACATCTTTATTGCTGTTATATATTTGCTAGGTGTTGGAAGAAGGTAGCCACTGCCTACGGCTTCTGCCGTGTGGAATCTATATATCCTGAAATTCTATTCTAACTTGTGGTACCTTACCTTACCTCTATAATATTAGTAAGTATACATACCCACATTCAATCGACGACACTTACCTAGATTCAGTAATCTTCATCATTATTCGCAGCAATATTCAAATCACGAAAGGACGTAACGTAACTTGACACATTTTCTCACCTTTTTAAATAGTTAATCGAGAATCACCAAAGTGCAAGAATAGTCTTAGATACATTAGTAGCTAGATAATTTTTTTTTTTTTTTTCAGGTGGACGAAATGAGATGGTTGATTCACGATCTGAATTTCAACACCCAGTTCATAAAACGACTGCACACCGACCCGACCTTCCACAACAACTCGAGTGAGCCCTGTCGTTTTTGGTTTAATTGTTCTGTGGTGTTAGGCGCCGAGCGCAATTAAGTGACTTCCCTTCGCAGACCTGCAAGAGCAGCTGGACAGCGTGATCCGGGGCTCGAACGACATTGGAGCGAAGCTGTGCGCGTCGCTGCGCTCGTTCGAGGCGCGCGCGACGAGGAAGGACAACGCGGCGGCGTCGCGCATGGCGCGCTTGCAGTACGCGGCCACCAGACGCCTCTACGCCGACGCCTTGGCCAACCACCACGACGCCCTTCGGCACGTGCGCGATCAGCGGCTGCGGCTGCTGCATCAGCAGATCAAACTCAGTACTTTTCCAATCAACTCACTATCATACAGACACTCTTACACAGTCATGATACGCTAAAAATACTCAGTTTTTAGGTACATAATTAATTTTAGTTTTAGTTGATTTTAATGTAAAGATATGAACCGAGGAAGCGAAGGAACCTATCTCCTTTACAAGACCGAGTGAATATCTATACTATAGTAAGTAATACATATTAAAAGCTGAAGAGTTTGTTTGTTTGTTTGGTTGAACGAGTTAATCTCAGGAACTACTGGTTCGAATTGGAAATTTTTTTTTGTGTTGGATAGTAGGTACCTACATTTATCGAGGAAGGCTTTAGACTAATAACATTTTGACCGCGGATAAAGTCGCAGGCACCAGCTAGTCTAAATACCTATAACAATGAAACCATAAACACAAGAAAAATGAATGGTTTATTGTATTTCAGCAAACGTGGCCATCAGCGAAGAGGAGTGCGAAGCTTTATTAGATTCCAACAACATTTCGCTGTTCGTCGATAACGTAAGTCTGTCTCCGCTGGTGGAATGCTCAAATAAAATAAGAACTAAAGTTAGAGCCCCGTAGACGGCAGAATGGAGCCTTTAAAAATTGAAAATGTGTAAAAGAAGGTTTCAAAAAATAAAAAGCAGGATGTAAGGAACAAATATTTTCAAAAAAATATATCTTAGAACTAAAAAAGTCAATACGCTAAAGGGCTTGTTTAGTTGTTATTTGGTCTAGTCTCTTAGTGCGGTGAAGAGTGTTTGGTGTTTGGCACAGGTGCAGGCGGAGACGGCCGCGGCGCGGACTGCGTTGCGAGACGCGGAGGCGCGTCACGAGGAGTTGGTGCGCGTGGAGCGCTCTCTGCGAGAGGTGCGTGACCTGTTCGCGGAACTGTCGCATCTGGTGGCCCAGCAGCAGGACAGCATAGACAGCGTGGAGTACTACGCGCTGCAGGCGACCGACCTCGTGGGCGAGGGAGGGATCGCCATCTACAAGGGAAGGGTGAAACGAACCGACACCAGAAAGAAGAAAATCGGTTTAATCATCTGCTTAGTGACGGGATTCTCGTTAGTGTTATTAGTGCTAATTCTTACTTAACTCACATTCATGTTTACGTTGGAGATAAACGAAACTCGCTTGCAATCGGGTGCAGCCTGTCGAGCGGAGTCCTATTTCATGGAAAAATAAATAAGTACTAGTCATATTGACTGTAATAATATTATTATTATTTATTTATAAAATTATTCGGAAGTTTATTGTTGTGTTTTTATCCCATACAGTTCGCAGGCTAACGATGGCTGTCGATAACGCTTGCACCGCATACTTGAGATTGTAAAACAACTGGGTTGGCATTTAAATCCTGTAAATCGCTAAATTAGTTAAGAATGGTTATTTGTTTTATAAAAATACAGTTTTTATGTTTAGGAAATCCATTCACAATTAATTTTATAAACATTTTAAAACTAAACCAGAAATTGTTTATCAAAATTTCCAATATTATCAGACATAGAGTTAATAAATAGTGTTTATTCACTTAATATTAGTACTCTGTGTCATCTTTCAGTTCTGTTTCTTAGACATAGACTACTTCTAATATATAGTGTTTATTTACTTATCGGAGAATCATTGTTTTCCTCGATATCGTCATTAGTGGTTACAGGCTTAGTGGGCGTCATCAGGGTTAAATGCAAGCACAAAACACAATAAACACTGATTTATAAGATTTTAATTAGGAAATGAACAATAATTTATCTCTTTACAATATTTAGACCGAGCAGCGAGTTCAAGGCGACTATCTTATTTGAAACAAACTCTAAAAACGCTAAACTCAAAAACTACCATGATCCAACTCGATCAATCGTGTTCACTTATTCATCTCAAAAAATTAACTACCGCACGACATCAAGTATAGCGCCACGACCCCGCTCCAAGCATGTGCTTTGCTCTGATTGGTCGCAATACGTAAACAATATTCATTACTTTTTTTAGATTAGTCAGGTTTTAAAACATAAGAAAGATGTAACAAATGAAATAAAATCAAATTAACGTTCTCTACTATCCGAATGACCTTGGGCAACTGGGCTCTCTTCACCCCACACACTTGCCCACTCCCCTGCACTTCTAGCGCTAGCGTTTCTAGCGTCTGCCGGGCGACACGTACGAACTAAAATATAGTCCAAGAGCCAGTAGCTTTTTTACTTATGATAAAATGTAAGGTAATAAAATAAATGTATGAGTATTATTTACTATCGATTTATTAACTATACACGTGCAACAACAGCAATAATATTCTAATAAAGGGAATTTGATGACACTTTAGTGAACGCAAACATGTTTTATTATAATATTTTATTATTATTTTTTAATCATATTTATAAATCCACAGCCTAAAATCATAAACAATTTGAAATATGAAACATCATCAATCAATACTAATAATAAATCGTTTCTCTCCTGTCAATATGATGTCGCTAGCTGAGCAGCCTAATGGTCCGTGATTACATAAATCCAGTAATTGTTTCACAAAGTATGAGATGTCTACAATTCTCCTCCCAATTTTCTTATTTGTCATCTCTTTACTTTCAGTTGAAATGCAAAACTGAAAAAAAAAAACAATACAATACTACTACTATTTTCGAAAAAAGAAATAAAAAAATACTAAGTAACGTGGTGTAAGTACAGTAGTAAGAAAATAGAACAAAATACCGTAAATAAAGTACTGTACCACTTTCTATAGTTTTTATGTATGTATTTAAATTTTCTTAAAGATTTTTTTCATAGAATTTATCATTATAATATAATCATTAATATTATTATTCAAACATGTAAGTAACGGCTGAATTTAGCAGGTAAAGTTTTCTACATTGGCACAAACGAACTTACTAAAGTGATGTTTGCTATTTGCCCAAAAATGACTTTCCTCCCAAATAACAACCCTGTCTTATCTTTGAAACCTTATTTGTGAAATTTTCTATTTTCATCCACTTTTTTACGCCTACAGGAGTAGAATTTCCAAAAACCTATTTACTTTCAACCAAGGCCCCAAATCTCAACGAAATACAAACTATTTCATTATTATTTTTAATTTATGAAAAAAGCCGCATTGGACTCCCGGTCTATTATGTACCGATACTTTTATGTGTACCTAATCTTATGGCTACTGACGAATATTTTCAATGTTGTTTTACACTACATTTTATTATATACTAATAAAATGTACAAAAATATACTTACTCTGGCTTTGGTAGTGTCTTATTATAAAAAAGTCAGTTAACTCTTATCACTCTCACACATCATAATAGTTTATTTTTCTTTTTCTTTACGTAAGTGCGATGCGCTGCGCAGCAATACGTGTTCCCCGTACGAAGGCTGACAGCCGTCTGCCGCCCGGCCCTCGCTAGGGCACCCGCTACTCGAAAATACCAAAAAACCTTTGTTTTTCTAAAACTATTGTTTCATTTACACTAATTGTTAGTGTCATTTATAGTTTAAATGAAACTCTATCGTTTTATTATAGGCACATTGCAAACGCTTCTTGAAACAACAAGTTGAATCTATTTTTGTTACAAAGCAAGACATTCAAATTTTATTTATTTTCCCGTAAACTATTATACTTAAAACAAAAATAACTTGCTAGAAATATAGACCAAGAAGTTATGTATCACATATATATTTTTTTGTTACATTGGATTTATGTTTGAACGAGCTGAATAGGAAATAAACAGTGCCTTTTCTTATCGATGGCGGGGAGGAGCCTCTTAAGATTTTTAAAAGTAAATTACAATGTAAACAATTAATATTTTGCGATACGTCTACAAATAAAAATCAACTAGACTCATAGCTTCCTCCGACATACTTAATACTGTGTACTTATTACAAAATGTGTTACAAGACTTATTTGTACTAGAAACAAATAGGTTAGGTAATAAAAAAAAAATGAAAACAGTTCTAAACTGTGAAAATTTATTGTGTTGTACTGAAAACATCACTACTTTTTAAGTGATGCTGATAAAATACCCTAAAAGAAATTTACAGGATTTTGAATAAAAATAAAAATGAAATTAAAAATGTCTAAAGATGTGATTTACGAAATTTCGTCGAGGCCGAAAAATTCACCTCCCCCGAGCCGTCTCAAATGACCGGGCTGCCTTGCACCGTTTCTGAGTTACAAGTGAGGGGGTTTAACTGACTTCGTAAAAAAAAAAAAAAAAAATTAAAAATTCGTCCACGAGACCTCTGTCTGTCTGTCTGTCTGTCTGTCTGTCTGTCTGTCTGTCTGTCTGTCTGTCTGTCTGTCTGTCTGTCTGTCTGTCTGTCTGTCTGTCTGTCTGTCTGTCTGTCTGTCTGTCTGTCTGTCTGTCTGTCTGTCTGTCTGTCTGTCTGTCTGTCTGTCTGTCTGTCTGTTTAGGTTAGGTTAGGTTAGGTTAGGTTAGGTTAGGTTAGGTTAGGTTAGGTTAGGTTAGGTTAGGTTAGGTTAGGTTAGGTTAGGTTTTTTTTTTTTTTTTTTTTTTTTTTTTTTTTTTTTTTTTTTTTCTAATCCCTCCAGCATATTCGCTGTAGCCTATATTTGCTATACTCATTCATACTAGTCTCGCATTTATGCTTCTCGTACTTTTATCCTGCATACTTTTTCTTTCTTTTATTCATCACACATTCATACCATTGCGGGTGGGATGCCCGCCTATTATCTATCCATTGTCCTTTTTCTTTATTTATAGTATTTAGGGTCATCATTAAATAATTGTACACATTTTCTTATTTTACATATAAACATTACAAGGTTAACATTAATTCAATAGTTTGTATATATAAAAATTAAAAACATTAAATATTAAAAACATTAAAACATTAAGACATTAAAAACATTAAAACATTAAAAGCAGTAGAACATTAAAAACAATAAAATTTAAAAACATTAAAAACATTTAAAGAACATTAAAAACAATAAAAATTAGAAACATTAAAATATAGAATCATTAAAACATTAAAATTATAAGACATTGAAATTAAATATTAATAATTAAAGCATTTGTGTACAATTTATTCTATCTTAACTATTTACATATTCAATCATGTTTTGTTTCTATCTATTACCCTAATTACTATTTTCTTGCAATATTCTATAAACTTCTCCCTTTTGCTACTTGCGATCATTGCACTTAGGTTGGCTGGGCACACTTCCATATCCAGCTCGTACTCTAGCTTCATCCTTTCCGTGGCGAAGACAGGGCATTCCAGTAGAACATGCGGGACATCCTCATCCTTGTCAGAACAGATGCACGATGGGCTCTCCTTGCGCTTGAACCGATGCAAGTACTCGGAGAACCCACCGTGCCCCGTCAAGACCTGGGTCATAACACCTTCAAGTTTCACCTTCCTCAGGGTTTTGTAAGCGTCTATGGCTCCAGGGAAGAACAGCCTAGTAATTCCAGCCGTGGCGCCGTTCCTGTATCTTTGGTCCCATTCGTCAAGCGAGCGCATTCGGATGCACCGCTTGACAAATGAGACCGGACACAGGTCGTACGCTGGCTTTCTTTTACTTTTCAGTGCGGCCTCCCTCGCGAGGTAGTCCGCTCTCTCGTTCCCCTCTAGTCCAGCGTGAGCCTTTATCCAGAATAGTCTTATTATTCTTTCATGCTTATGGATGTTCGCTAAGTTCATTCTTGTTTCAGCTGCTAGAGGGTGCGAGCATTTACTCGCCGCGATGGACTGCAATGCGGACCTCGAATCGCTGTATATTGCAACGGATGTTTCGCTGCGCCCGAGGGCAACCCTCGACGCCTCACATAGCGCCAAGAGCTCTGCCTGGTAGACGGTGCAATACGACGGCAGACCAAGCTTGATGGCCCTGGTTTCGGCGTCGCCCTTCCATAGGGATAGTGCGGCGCCAACCCGACCCTCAATCTTGCTGCCGTCCGTAAAGATGCGAAGATGGTAATCGCTATTGGCATTTAGCTCGTTCTCGTCCACCAGGCTTCCGAACTCAAGGTTAGCCAGTTCGGCGGGGTGGGGAGCCTCGGTCGCAAGAACCCCCCGCTCGATGTCCCTGTCCCCAAGCCCAGGCTGCGGTACTCCCCTCTTGGCCTCGTAAAGTGAGGCTGCCTCGCGGACTCGCAAGTCAAGGGGGAGTATCCCAGCCAGTAATAAAGCTGAGTTCAGGGACACCGTTCGGTAGGCTCTGCAGATTTTCTGCGCGAAGCCCCGTTGCACAGCGTTCAAGATCCGCATAATCCCCACCCTGCGAGTCGCGGGTGCCCACGCACTCGCAGAGTAGGTGATTATTGGTTCCACCGCGGCGATATAAATGGAGCGAACGATCTCGGGATGGAGACCCCAACTGACTTTGGCTGCTCTCCCGAGCTGCTTATAAACCCCGAGGGCCTTCTTGGTCACATTTTTGACGTGATCCTTGAAGGTGAGACCCCTGTCTATCGTTAGCCCTAACAGTTTGATGCTGTCCTTCATGGCAATGTCAATCCCGCCCATGGTAAGGCGTGGGGTGTCAAACTTAAGTTTCCTGGTCAGCACCATGGCATTTGTCTTGCCTGGTGCGAACCTCAGCTTATTTCTGACACCCCACTCCAGAACATGCGCGAGAGTGGCATTGGCACTCTGCTCTATCTGGAGCGCCCTGTCTCCATCAAAGACGAGGACCACGTCGTCCGCGAAGGCCTGGCAGTAGACGCCTCTACCACTCAGACTCCGCAGCAACGGGTCGAGCGTCAGGTTCCAGAGCAAGGGTCCGGCTATTGACCCTTGGATGCAGCCCCTGCTTGGCTCGGCATTATGAACCTCGCCGCAGTATCTGACGTTAACCGTCCTGTCGGCGAGGTAGCTGTCAAAAACTCGCCTCAAGTTCACCGGGCATCCCGCTTCCGCCAGCCTGACCCTGACCATAGGCCACCAGACGCTGTCGAAGGCCCCCTCTATGTCCAATGACACCAATGTTACAATTTTCTTCTCATCGAGCTTTTTGTAAATTCGCGACACTAGGTCATAGAGGGCGCCCTCGGTGCTCTTCTGGGGCACAAAGCCATACTGGCGGTCGCTTATCCCCGGTAAAAGATGGTATTTGAGGCGAGCTACCAGCATTTTCTCATATACCTTTCCAAGCACGGGCAGCAGTCCAATTGGTCGGAACGACTTGGGGACGGTGTAACTATCCCTCCCCGGTTTCCGAAGGACAATCACCGCCGCTTCTTTCCATATTTTTGGAAAAATATGGTGGGCCATACAGCTGTTTAATAACCCCAAAAAGACTTTGGGGTTACAGCCGATGGCCCTGGCACAGATGTCAGCGGTGAGCCCGTCGGAGCCGGGGGCCTTCTTCGGATTGAAGGACTTCACCGCCATCTCCAGCTCGGTCAGCGTGAACGGGGGGTCGCAGGGTGAGTCTTGCTCCCCTACGTTCACCCTGTCCGCCTCCGCTCTGACATGGCGGTGAACCTCTCCATCCGAAGTTGCGTGGTCTTTCGGGTAGAACACCTCCGCAAGCCACTCCGCCGATTCCCTCGCATCGAGAACCCTTCCGTCTCGAACCAGCGGCGCGTCCTCCCCTCTGACTGCCGTTCTTCCAATCACTCTATAGATGCCATCCCATACGCTTTCGCCACTCTGCCGCTCGCAGAAGGACTTCCAGGAGTCTGTCTGAGCCTGCCTCACGGCCTGTTCGTACTCCGCCTTTTTCTGAACGTACTGCTCGACGACCCACGACCGACGGACGGGTGCGGCGTTCCTGATTCTATTTTTCCTGGTGGCGACCTCTTTCTTCAAGATTTCCAGGTCCTGCGACCACCACGGCAACGCTAGCTTTTCCCTCGTCCCCTTCCTCGGAATGGCGTGGTCAGACGCCTCTGTTACTAATTTTGTGTAATTTTGTACGGCCGAAATTGTTTGTTCCCTATCTGGTACAACCCCTTCTTTAATCTCATATTTTTCTATTAATTCTAAAATTTTGGATCTAAACTCTTCCCAGTCTGCTTTCCTGGTGTTGTACCTTCTGGTCGATCTGACCACTTCCATTCCTCGGGAAGGTCCGAGGTTCAGCCTAAACGCGATGCCGTTGTGGTCGGAACCTGTTAAATCATTGAGGACTTTCCAGCCCTCCACCAGGTCCAATAGGTCATGTGAACATGCAGTGATGTCCACATGACTACAGAAGCGCCGCCCCCCTCGGATCGTGTCGAAGGTCGGAGCATCACCTGCGTTCAGAATTTCGAGACCAAGCTCCTCCAGACTACCTGAAAGCACCTCCCCCCTCGAATCGATCTTGTTACTGCCCCACCACGGACTCTTTGCATTTGCATCTCCACCGACCAACCACCTCCCAGCTCCCAGCTTGGCCTCCGTTTCCCTCAGGAGCTCAACGTAGGGTTCAATCGGCTGGTCCGGCTCGAAGTAAAAGGAGGTAAGCGTAGTCGTCCAGCGCCCCATCCGTATCCCCACCACCACGAAGTTATTGGTGGTGAGTTCTGGGTACTGTATGATTTTAAGACTGCTATCGAAAACTACGATAGCAGCCTTAACAGTACCCTCTTTAGGAGTGGGGTTTTGGAAGACCCGCATCCCCCTCCGACCCCGAACCGTGCCAGCCGCCCCCACGTAGGGCTCCTGAAGGAGCGCTACGGCCGTTCTCCTCCTTTCTGCTTCCACTAGGAGCTCGGAGGTAGCCAGTCGGCTTCGCTGCAAATTGACCTGCAAGAGCCCGTAGGTGCGGCCGTCGCCAGGGCTGCCCTTAGCAGTATTGAGTAGCAGAGCGAGCGATGGCATCCCATTTCATCCTCACGGGACACTCCGAGCTGAGTGCGTTGTGCCCTCGGTTTCCGAGCTTGGCCACAGCACAGTTCCGGCACGTTGGGGGAGTTCCCGCCTTCCATTCGGGGCACTCCATCTTCAAATGTTGTCCCCCGCAATGGCTGCACAGGTCCTCCCCCCCCGTGCAGAACTTTTTGCTGTGTCCATAGCCCAGACACCTTGAGCACTGCACCAAGGGCGACTGATCCGCGACCCTGACACGTTGTAGGTCTATGTGCAGGACCCCGAGTTCAGTCGCCCTTTTCCACACCTCTGGGGAGGTGCTCAGGACGATGTGCCCCGTGAGTGGATTCCTTGCTCTCCTTCTATACTTTACTTTCATTCTCGACTTCTCTTCGTCGAGGCCCTCAAACAGTGACTTGTTCTGGTTTCTGATCGCCCTTAGGACCTCCTCGTCGTTGTTCGACAGTAGGACGTCCCAGACGATCAGCAGAGGGTCCCTGTTTGTGACCTCGCCGCAAAGAAGTCGCTTTCCAGATTTTTCAATTTTTTCCTTTATTTTCTTCCTATCATCCTCTGTGCTACAACTCATTATTATTTTCCGGTCTTTAGCTTTCCGTACTCTTTCCACTCTCACCCAGCCATCCTTTGCGCTGACTGCCTCTCTGATTTTATTCAAAACCTGCTCACCGGTGTCCGTGACGTCTTCCGACGTCACGACCACCGAGTGCAGGGTCGGTTTCTCAATTGCAGTCCTTCCCACGGTCTCCGCGTAGGATCTTGCTGGTGCCACAACATTCGTCGTCTCTGCCTTTTTTTGGAGTTGTTTTATTTGTTCTGTATGATCCTTTATAGCTGCCTCGTTTGCTTTCAATATAACTAAATGTTTTTCCAGAACCTCCAATATCTTATCATTCGTTTGTGTATTCTGGGCGGGTGAAGGAGGAGGTTTAGCCTCCTTCTTTCCCGGCCCGGCTTTTTTGCCTCCTTTTCCGTCGGCCTCCGCCTCCTTCACCAGGGCGAGGAGTCGGTCGAGGGCCTGGACTATTGTCATCTTAATCTCTGTCTTGGTATTTCTAGAGGCACTGAGGCTAAGCTTTGCCGTTTTTAGACATGCCGTCGCCTCAGTGACTCTGTCCGGGTATTTAATACTTTCCGTGGCCCTCCCCGTGCTCATCGCCGGAGGCAAGGGGGAGATGGAGACTCTCCCCGTCTCCCACTCCCCTATGCTCCTTCTGACACTCGGAAGCGGAGGCGACATCTCCGGAGCCTTCTCGGCCCGTGACAGTTTGGTTCGATCCGCTGCTGGAGACCGCAGCATGTTGAGGGATTATCGTCACTGCTATTAAAATTGAATTTGGCTGTAAAGTGGCCTCGTTCTTATTGTTAAAATATCAAGCTGTAAAGGGGCTCGTCAAAATTTAATACTAAGAGCTGTATAGCGGCTCGTCAAAAAGTCTTACTAACTAACTTAACCTAAACAGGTTGTAAGAGGACCTGTTATAAAATATAAAATATCAATACAGTTGTCAAATTAAAGATAAAATACAATTATTAGAGAACAATACAATTATCACTATACAATATAAAATATAAGACGTCAATTCCAATTTAAATATTTACAATTAAAATGCTATACAATTTGGTGGCTGTAAAAAGGCTCACCGGTCAAATTTAAAATTGCACTTAATTAAGTTAGTTAAAGCAACTAGCTTAATAAGTCTAATAAAATGATAAAATGATAAAACTACCTTAACCTACTTATTCTAAGTCTCTAGTTGCAATTAAGTCGAGGGCTCGCCTCCACCCGGTGGGTTTAAGGTAAGGAAAAGGAAAGGCTGTTCGACCAAGGGTTGTTCGACCGAAAGTCTAGAACCCGAGACCGGCAGCACAAAACTCCCGGAGTTCCCGGAGTCTGGGGACCAGAGTCGGCGGCGCAACCCCGGAGCCCGAAAAGTCCGGGGGCCCGAAGGACTTCCCAAAAACCCCCGGCGGACCAAAAAATTTGTGGGCCCGGCGGACTGCCCAAAAAATTTGGGGGGCCAAAAAGTTTGGGGGCCCGGCGGACTACCCAAAAAATTTGGGGGCCCGGCGGACTTGCCCAAAAAATTTGGAGGGCCAAAAAGTTTGGGGGCCCGGCGGACTACCCAAAAAAAAAATTTGGGGGCCCGGCGGACTTGCCCAAAAAATTTGGGTGGGCCAAAAAGTTTGGGGGCCCGGCGGACTACCCAAAAAATTTGGCGGCCAAAAAGTTTTGGGGGCCCAAAGGACTGCCCAAAATTCCCGGGGCCCGAAGCCAGCGAACCAAAATCAGTACCCCAAAAACCAGGGGCCGAGAGCTGGGCACCGAACACCCAGGTCCCGACAAACGGCTGGCCAAAATAAGGGGGGCCCTACAATGGGGGCCTAAATTAACGTTGGGTTGGGGACTAAGGAATAGAGGAGTCGGCTTGTCAAACCCGCCCCTCGTCGAAGTTACGAGAGGATATCCAAGCACAGCCGTCCACGACAAGCCACCAGCCAACCGCGATCCGCGGTTAAGCACCCCCGAGCCCGGTCAAAAGATGGATGGGTGACCGGGGTCGTGCTAACTTGGCTGGTCGATCAGTCAAAATGCAGGTCCCTGCTTGCCGGTCAAAAGATGGATGGGTGACCGCGGTTAAGCTCCCCCAAGCACGGTCAAAAAGTGGATGGGTGGCCGGGGTCTTGTTAACTTGGCTGGTCGACCAGCCAAAGTGATAGCCGATTTACGGGAGCTCCAGTTATGCTGGTTTCTGGTCGCTTTAGCTATACTTAGGACAGATTTGAGAAGCCGTTTGTAGCTGGAACTTTTGGAAGGATAATGGGATTTGGAAGTTGACACCACCGGGGGGTAGAACGAAGTCCCACGATTCCGACAAGATAACGCACACAATTTTTGGACAATTATATCACTTTGTAAAGTCACTAACAAAGCAATTCGACGGGCGCGATCAGGTGAAGCACTTGTATGGTAAAAGGTCTTTCTGTTAAACTTGTTTGATTTTTCACAGAATTCTGTGAAGATTTGTATTTTAGTTTTTTTTTTTTTTTTGCTTGCTACTTTTCAACCACTGCACCGATTTTAATAATTTTTGTATCAAAAAATAGCTCATGAAATTCCGCACAATGCTATATGTATCTCTTCTTCCCGAAACTTCTTTTCAGGACGCTGGAGGCTCCCGAAAAAGAGAGTGTTTTCGTAGAATTTTAATTTTGCGTTTTCTTCGGAACTGGTGGACCGATTTTCGAAATTTTTTCAGTGTTCCACTCGCCTAGTCCGTCCGCTGCCTCAGGTATATTTCTTTAATTTTTCCGGGGCCCGCTAAGGGGTCCGAGTGTTGCGACCTCCGAAAAAAGCGTCTGTCCCTCGGGATCCTGGGACAGGAAAAATCCGGGCTCCTCGGGACAAATAGGAACAAGGTACCGGCTATCCGATGGTACTAGCCGATACACGATTTCCCACACAAAAAATGGCAGCGTATTCGTTCAAAGTTTTTTCCGTAATATTTTCACACTTTGAAATCCAATTGTGCGTTTAATTTTGGTCGGATTTTAAATCTGAAGGCACCCCCGGGTTGCCCACGGAAAGGCGCGTCGAATGACGTATCGCACACTAAACTATCACTTAAATAGCACGCACACTTGATTTTTGAGGGAATTTTCACTTGCGGAGCACTTTGCAGGGCTTTTGCATGCGGCCGTTCGCTACCAGCGCACAACAGAGACTTGGTTAGGTTAGGTTAGGTTAGGTTAGGTTAGGTTAGGTTAGGTTAGGTTAGGTTAGGTTAGGTTAGGTTAGGTTAGGTTAGGTTAGGTTAGGTTAGGTTAGGTTAGGTTAGGTTAGGTTAGGTTAGGTTAGGTTGGGATTGATGCTGAAATTTTCCAAAATTTCCGTATTTTCAATCGCGAATAACTTTGTTATTAGTTGGTGTATCTCGTTGTTGCGCATATCGATTGAAGCCTTTTTCAAGGCTCCTTCGATCTGCACACAGCAGTTGTTGTTTTTCTTTGTTGTTACTGTTGTTTTTGTTGTTTTTGTTTTTTTCTGTTAGGAAATTTTTAGATAAAAACCGCGATAAGTCCCGGTTCCCGTAGCTGGATCTTGTCGCGGTCTAAGGCTGAAAGTTGCCTCCCTGTGAGCTCTTTCAGCCAGTCTAAAAATTTTCTTTAGATTCTCTGTTGTTAAGTTTTTATCGTTGTTTTTGTTGTTAGTTTTTTAAGGAAATTTGTTGTTTTTGCTGATAACTTTGGTGCCAGCAGCCGGATCGCGTCGCGGGTTTGGGTTGAAAGAAGCATCCTCGGAAGCTCTTTCACCCAATCCAAACCGGTTGTTGGTAACCCTTGTTATTCAGAAAATATTGTTGTTTTTGTTGTCTAGTTTTAAGAAAAATCGTTATTTTTGTTGTTGTGTGTTAGCACCTTTGTTGTTTTGTCCCCCCTCTTGTAGGGGTGGACTCACCAACAAGTTCGGAGGTCGGCAGGGCCATTTCGTGGCCCATGTCGGACTCCGCTGAGACAAGCGGGCCAAGCCCGATGGAGAAAAAGGGGGCAACGAGGCTCCTTTATTCTAAGGTTTTGACCCGTTCGGCGGCCCGTAAGCGGTCCGCAGTGAAGGAAATGTCGGAGGACTCTAGGTCCTCCAACAAGTTTTTCGACCTGGCGTCCGGTTCGGATGAGATGGAGGAGCTTGCGGAACCCTCAGTTCCGCTCAAGTTTAAGAAGGGTAGCAAGGGCCGCGGCGGCAAAGCTTTCGGCCACGACTTCGGAGTGTCGCGAGCTCGCCGCGAACTGTTGAGTGTCTCCGACACAGAATCCGACAAGTCTGAGAGGACATACCGGTCTGCAAAGTCCTCGGCAGGCTCCCTAGAGGAGCTGACCCAAAAGGCCGAAGCCAGCGCAGCAGCGATACTCGAGGTTGTCCGCAAGTCGGGCAACCTTAAGGGAACATCCCAAAGGGATATTAAGGAGAATACCAACTCCATCCTCGGAGTGGTTGAGGCGGTGGCGGCGCGCAAGTCATCCAACGAAATTCGAAGACTTCGCGCCGATAACAAAAGGCTTCGTGGACAGATCGACGCTCTGATTCAGGAAGTGACGGCGCTCCGTAGGGCCTTTTCCGAAAGGCCCTCACCGGAAAGGACTCCAGCCGAGCACCAGGCTGTAGCACCGCCCCCTACAGTGGCTGATTCACAGTCACTGTCCAGGGCGGAATTCTTAGAGGCGTTTTCCGCTCTTCAGGCGGAGCTGACAGCCCATGTAGGGGGTGTAGTTAACGCCCACCTGGATGGATTGGAGGTGGATGGGAGGCTCCTCCCTGCGCGTCAGCTCCGTCCTCCTCTAAGGGCGGACAAGAAACGGGAGGATCGTATAGCGTCCTCCCAGAAAGAATCGGGGTCAACGCTTGCCCCCCCGGCGAACCTTCCTAAAAAGGCAAGGATGGTTAAAGCGGCCAAGCCCGTATCTAAGGCTCCTGAGCCGCAGCCGGGGCGCTCGGTTGAGACGGCTGAGTCTTGGACCGAGGTGGTCAAGCGCAAGAAGCGCGCTCCCGCCACTCCAGCCCCGAAAGCCCGGCAGGTGACCGCAAACAAGCTCCCCAAAGAGCACAAGAAGCTGGCGGTCGTTGTGGCCCTCAAACCCGAGGCCATCGAGAAGGGGGCCACTTACAAAAAGGCCTTGGACAGGACCAAGGCCTCAGTTTCTTTGGACGCTTTGGGCATCGGTCCTGCCCAATTTCGCACGGGCGTCACAGGAGCCCGTATCCTCGAGCTCCCGAAGGATACTACGCCCGTGCAAGCAGACAAGCTGGCGGCCCAAATAAGGGCCGTACTAGGTGACGACGCTAAAGTGACGCGTCCAATAAAAACGGTCGACATCCGGATCAACGGGCTCGATGATTCGGTGTCGGCCGAAGAGGTGCAGTCGGCTCTGGCCTTGAGCACGGGCTGCCCCCCCGAGCACTTCAGGGTGGGCAAGGTCCACCCGGGAGCCAGAGGAGTGGGCTCGGCCTTCGCAACGTGCCCTGTCGAAGCCGCCAGGAAGCTGGCGTCCGGGGGCCGTTTAACGGTTGGATGGAGCTCTGCCTCCGTCCAATTATTGGAGCAGCGCCCCATGCGCTGCTACAAGTGTATGGGGCTCGGCCACCCGGTCGTCAGATGCCCGTCTAAAAAGGATCGCAGCGGTCTCTGCTACCGCTGCGGGACCGACGGGCACTCCGCATTTGAATGCGAGGCGGCGTACAGGTGCGCGGTCTGCGCGGACGCCGGGCTCCCGGCCAATCACCGCATGGGGGGAATGAATTGCTCCCCCCCAGCTGTAAAGGGCCGTCTTACGGCCGTTAAGCCGATAGCCGTAGCCGGGGCTTCTGGCACTACCAGGGAGGAGCCAATGGAAACTCTAAATGCCCAGTAGGCCCACTGCTAAAATCCTCCAGGCGAATATCAACCACTCCGCTGGGGCACAGGATCTACTGTGTCAGTCCATGGCGGAGTGGGAGATACACCTGGCGGTGGTGGCGGAGCCATACACGGTCCCCCATAATGCCAACTGGCTAGGGGACCTGGACGACTCCGCTGCTATAGCAGTGAGGCCTGGCGGTGAGGCTCCTCCCCTTTCTCTCAGGGAGAGAGGTGCGGGTTTCGTGGCAGCAAATTGGGGGAGAATGGTGGTCGTGTCGACCTACTTCTCCCCAAACCGCAGTCGGGCGGACTTCGAGTTCTTCCTGGCTGCGGTGGAGGGGGTGGTGAGGCGTGCGGCCCCACTCCCAGTTTTGGTGGCGGGAGACCTCAACGCCAAGTCCTCGGCGTGGGGGTCCCCCCGTACGGACGTGAGGGGGGGTATGCTGGAGTCCTGGGCGCTGGGCCTGGGGCTCCAGGTACTCAACCGCGGTACCTCTCCCACGTGCGTACGGTGGCAAGGTACGTCCATTGTGGACGTTTCCTTTGCCACTGCCGCCCTTGTTGCCCAAACCCGTAGTTGGCGGGTCGAGGAAGAAGTGGAGACCCTGTCGGACCATCTGTATGTCCGATATGAGGTCTCCACGCTGGCCCCCAGCGCGCCACAGCGTCGGGATCATACGGCGGGTGTCGCCTTCCCCAGGTGGGCACTCGCCAAACTCCGCCCGGATGTGGCGGAGGAGGCTGCGATGGTGAGGGAGTGGTCGTCTCTCCCCCCTCACCTCGCAGGGGATCCCGAAGGCATGGCAGACCATTTCGCAGACGACCTGCGGGCCGTCTGCAATGCTGCCATGCCGCTGTGGCGCCCTCCTCCCAAATGGAAGAAAGTTTATTGGTGGGCGCAGGAGATAGCTCTCCTGCGCACCAAGTGTCTGGCGGCCAGGCGCGCCCTGCTTCGTTGCCGGAGGAGGCGTACCAGGAGGACGCCTGACGAAGAGGTCCTCCTTCGTCAGGCGTACAGGGAGGCTCACAAGGCCCTGCAGAAGGGAATCTGCAGGGCCAAAGAAGAGGCTCACGAGCGCTTCCTGGCCCTCCTGGACGCCGACCCCTGGGGCCGTCCGTATAGGGTTGTGAGGGGGAAATTCGCAGAAAGCTCCCCCTCGACAGCCAATCTTGGCCCGGAGCTGCTCGAAAAGGTCATGGGGTCTCTGTTCCCGACCCCTGGCCGATTCGAGCCCCCTCCCATGGAGCCTCCGGAACCACTTCCGGAGCTCGAGGTGGAGGGTCCTCCCGTCTCAGATGTGGAGTTTGAGGCGGTGAGGGAGCGACTCCGGGGCAAGAAGACGGCCCCGGGACCAGACGGAGTCCCGGCCAAGGCCCTAGCAATCGCGCTAGGGCCTCTAGAGGAGAGATTCCGGGCGGTGATGAATGCATGCATCGCCCGGAAAAAGTTCCCGGCGAGATGGAAGGTGGGGCGTCTCTGCCTTCTCCGCAAGGAGGGACGCCCTGCCGACTCGCCGGCGGGGTACCGACCGGTGGTCCTGCTCGACGATTCCGGCAAAGCCATGGAAAGGATTATGGCCCGTCGGATCGTCGAGCATCTGGAAACGGAGGGGCCGAATCTGGACGAACACCAGTTCGGCTTCCGCACCGGTCGGTCCACCGTTGATGCAGTGAGCCTCCTCAAGCGGTGGACTGAGGAGGCCACCGGCAGAGGGGAGGCTGTTGTTGCGGTGTCGCTCGACATCCGCAACGCCTTCAACAGCCTCCCCCACGAATGTATCAGGGCGGCACTTCGGTTCCACCGAGTGCCGTCCTACCTCTGCGCCCTCGTCAACGACTACCTCTCTGAACGGGTAGTGCTGTACGAGGGCGCAGACGGGAGAGTCATGCGCCGGCCAGTGGCGGTCGGCGTACCGCAGGGGGCCGTTCTTGGCCCCCTTTTGTGGAATTTGGGGTTTAATTGGGTCCTGCGAGGCAATCTCCTACCCAAAATGGAGATTGTCTGCTTTGCCGACGACACTCTCGTCGCGGCAAGAGCAAAGACGTGGGAGAAAGCAGAGCGGCTTGCGTCGGTCGGCACCTCGTTGGTCGTCCGGCGCATCCGCCTGCTCGGATTGGAGGTGGCCCTAGACAAAACTAGGGCCATGGGTTTCCATCCCCCACGCCGCAGGATCCCGCCGGGGCTCCGAGTCCGAGTGGAGGGGGTCCGGATTCCGGTCGAGATGCATTTCAAGTATCTCGGCCTAACTCTGGACCCCCGCTGGAACTTTGAGGAGCATTTTAAGCTCCTCGTTCCACGGCTGATTAAGACCGCAGCCGCACTCGGACGGCTCCTCCCTAACCAGGGAGGACCCAACTCAGCGTGCCGTCGGCTTTACCATGGTGTGGTAAGGTCGATGGCACTCTACGGAGCCCCGGTCTGGGCGGAGTGCCTCACTCCCCGCACCCGGGCCCTCTTACGGAGGCCACAGAGGGTCATGGCGACCCGGGCCGTGCGGGCTTATCGCACGGTCAGCCACGGGGCTGCCTGCGTGCTAGCGGGCACGCTTCCGTGGGATGTCGATGCCCTGGTTCTGTCCCAGGTGCATCGGCATCGGGTCGCCGCTAGGGCCCTCGGAGAAAGACCCGTTGCCGAGGACGTGCAACGGGTCCGTGCAGAGGCCCATGAGAGGGCCATTGACGATTGGAGTGAGGCACTACTTAACCCCACCGCCGGTCACCGGACGATCCTCGCGGTTCGTCCGGTGTTGGAGGACTGGGTGAGGCGCCAAAATGGCTGCCTCACCTTCCACATGGTGCAGATGATGACCGGACACGGGTGCTTCGGTCATTATCTGCACCGCATAAAAAGGGAGGAGTCGCCGCGGTGCCACCACTGCGGCGACCCCGACGATACGGCCGAGCACACGCTCCAGGTGTGCCCGGCCTGGAGTCCCCAGCGTCACGAGCTAGAAGTGGCGCTGGGTGGAGTGGACGTCACACTGCCAAACATGGTCGCAGCCATGCTTGGCAGTGTGGCCAACTGGAAAGCAGTTGCCGCCTTCTGCGGATATGTAATGTCGCAGAAGGAGGCAGCTGAGAGGGAGCGAGAGGAAGAGGCCGGTCTCGCTTCCCTCAGACGTAGGCGGCTGGGCAGGAGAAGGCGGGCATACCAAGCCCGTCTTTGAATGTCCCAGGGGACCTGCGCACATAGCTGGCCAGCTATGTGTGCCTGCACTAGGTCCCACCGTCTGGGGATTGTCTGGGTGTCTCCGGGCAATCCTCCGTTGGCGTTAGCCTAGCCAGTCGGCTAGGCTGCCCTGGAGTGGATCGGAGTTTGGTGCCGCGGCAGAACCCGGTTCACTCCGTTCACAGGGCAAGGAGGCACCGGGGAGTTTTAGTGGGTATTCCCAGTGCCGCTATGATCAGGTGCTGGGCGACCCCCACATATCCCTACCGTCTAGCCAGCGGTAGGGAATCTGTAAGCGGATTACTCCTCGTCAAAAAAAAAAAAAAAAAAAAAAAAAAAAAAAAAAACAAAAAAAAAAAAAAAGGTTAGGTTAGGTTAGGTTAGGTTAGGTTAGGTTAGGTTAGGTTAGGTTAGGTTAGGTTAGGTTAGGTTAGGTTAGGTTAGGTTAGGTTAGGTTAGGTTAGGTTAGGTTAGGTTAGGTTAGGTTAGGTTAGGTTAGGTTAGGTTAGGTTAGGTTAGGTTAGGTTAGGTTAGGTTAGGTTAGGTTAGGTTAGGTTAGGTTAGGTTAGGTTAGGTTAGGTTAGGTTAGGTTAGGTTAGGTTAGGTTAGGTTAGGTTAGGTTAGGTTAGGTTAGGTTAGGTTAGGTTAGGTTAGGTTAGGTTAGGTTAGGTTAGGTTAGGTTAGGTTAGGTTAGGTTAGGTTAGGTTAGGTTAGGTTAGGTTAGGTTAGGTTAGGTTAGGTTAGGTTAGGTTAGGTTAGGTTAGGTTAGGTTAGGTTAGGTTAGGTTAGGTTAGGTTAGGTTAGGTTAGGTTAGGTTAGGTTAGGTTAGGTTAGGTTAGGTTAGGTTAGGTTAGGTTAGGTTAGGTTAGGTTAGGTTAGGTTAGGTTAGGTTAGGTTAGGTTAGGTTAGGTTAGGTTAGGTTAGGTTAGGTTAGGTTAGGTTAGGTTAGGTTAGGTTAGGTTAGGTTAGGTTAGGTTAGGTTAGGTTAGGTTAGGTTAGGTTAGGTTAGGTTAGGTTAGGTTAGGTTAGGTTAGGTTAGGTTAGGTTAGGTTAGGTTAGGTTAGGTTAGGTTAGGTTGTACTTGCTTCGGCAGTACATATACTAAAATTGGAACGATACAGAGAAGATTAGCATGGCCCCTGCGCAAGGATGACACGCAAAATCGTGAAGCGTTCCACATTTTTTTGAGGTTGTGGTGCCGAAATTTTCCAAAATTTCCGTATTTTCAATCGCGAATAACTTTGTTATTAGTTGGTGCATTTCGTTGTTGCGCATATCGATTGAAGCCTTTTTCAAGGCTCCTTCGATCTGCACACAGCAGTTGTTGTTTTTCTTTGTTGTTACTGTTGTTTTTGTTGTTTTTGTTTTTTCTGTTAGAAAATTTTTAGATAAAAACCGCGATAAGTCCCGGTTCCCGTAGCCGGATCTTGTCGCGGTCTAAGGCTGAAAGTTGCCTCCCTGTGAGCTCTTTCAGCCAGTCTAGAAATTTTCTTTAGATTCCTTGTTGTTAAGTTTTTATTACTGTTTTTGTTGTTAGTTTTTTAAGGAAATTTGTTGTTTCTGCTGATAACTTCGGTGCCAACAGCCGGACCGCGTCGCGGGTTTGGGTTGAAAGAAGCCTCTTCGGACGCTCTTTCACCCAGTCCAAACCGGTTGTTGGTAACCCTTGTTATTCAGGAGATATTGTTGTTTTTGTTGTCTAGTTTTAGGTAAAATTGTTACTTTGTTAAATTGTTGGGTAACACCTTCGTTGTTTTGTCCCCCCTCTTGTAGGGGTGGACTCACCAACAAGTTCGGAGGTCGGCAGGGCCATATCGTGGCCCATGTCGGACTCCACCGAGACAAGCGGGCCAAGCCCGATGGAGAAAGCGGGAGCAACTCGGCTCCTTTATTCTAAGGTGCTGACCCGTTCGGCGGCCCGCAAGCGGTCCGCCGTAAAGGAAGTGACGGAAGACTCTAGGACCTCTAGGAAGTTCCTCGACCCAGCGTCCGGGTCGGAGGAGATGGAGGAGCTTGCGGAACCCTCAGTTCCGCTCAAGTTCAAGAAGGGAAGCAAGGGCCGCGGCGGCAAAGCCCTCGGCCACGATATCGGAGTGTCGCGAGCTCGTCGCGAACTGCAGAGTGTCTCGGACACAGACTCCGACAGGTCCGAGAGGACCTACCGATCTGCAAAGTCGTCGGCAGGCTCTTTAGAGGAGCTGACACAAAAGGCCGAAGCCAGTGCAGCGGCTATACTCGAGGTTGTCCGCAAGTCGGGCAACCTCAAGGGAACATCCCAAAGGGATATTAAGGAGAATACCCACTCCATCCTCGGAGTGGTCGAGGCGGTGGCGGCGCGCAAGTCATCGAACGAAATTCGGAGACTTCGCGCCGACAACAAAAGGCTCCGAGGACAAATTGATGCACTGATACAGGAAGTGACGGCGCTCCGTAGGGCCTTTTCCGAAAGGCCCCTACCCGAAAGGACTTCAGCCGAGCACCAGGCCGTAGCACCGCCCCCTACAGTGGCTGACTCACAGTCACTGTCCAGGGCGGAATTCCTAGAGGCATTTTCCGCCCTACAGGCGGAGCTCACAGCCCATGTAGGGGGCGTAGTTAACGCCCACCTGGATGGGCTGGAGGTGGATGGGAGGCTCCTCCCTGCGCGTCAACTCCGTCCTCCTCTAAGGGCGGACAAGAAACGGGAGGAGCGCATAGCGTCCTCCCAGAATAAATCGGGGTCAACGCTTGCCCCGCCGGCGAATCTACCCAAAAAAGCGAGGGTGGTAAAAGCGGCCAAGCCCGTTTCTAAGGCTCCTGAGCCGCAGCCGGGGCGCTCGGCTGAGACTGAGTCCTGGTCTGAAGTTGTAAGGCGTAAGAAGCGCACCCCTGCCACTCCAGCCCCGAAAGCTGTGAAGGTGACCGCAAACAAGCTCCCCAAAGAGCATAAAAAGCTGGCGGTCGTTGTGGCCCTCAAACCCGAGGCCATCGAGAAGGGGGCCACTTACAAAAAGGCCTTGGACAGGACCAAGGCCTCAGTTTCTTTGGACGCTTTGGGCATCGGTCCTGCCCAATTTCGCACGGGCGTCACGGGAGCCCGTATCCTCGAGCTCCCGAAGGAAACTACGCCCGTGCAGGCAGACAAGCTGGCGGCCCAAATTAGAGCCGTACTAGGGGACGACGCCAAAGTGACGCGTCCTATAAAATCGGTCGACATCCGGGTCAACGGGCTCGATGATTCGGTGTCGGCCGAAGAGGTGCAGATGGCTCTGGCTCTTAGCACGGGCTGCCCCCCTGAGCAGTTCAGGGTGGGCAAGGTCCACCCGGGAGCCAGAGGAGTGGGCTCGGCCTTCGCAACGTGCCCTGTCGAAGCCGCCAGGAAGCTGGCGTCCGGGGGCCGTTTAACAGTTGGATGGAGCTCTGCCTCCGTCCAACTATTGGAGCAGCGCCCCATGCGCTGCTACAAGTGTATGGGGCTCGGCCACCCGGTCGTCAGATGCCCGTCTAAAAAGGATCGCAGCGGTCTCTGCTACCGCTGCGGGACCGACGGGCACTCCGCATTTGAATGCGAGGCGGCGTACAGGTGTGCGGTCTGCGCGGACGCCGGGCTCCCGGCCAATCACCGCATGGGGGGAATGAATTGCTCCCCCCCAGCTGTAAAGGGCCGTCTTACGGCCGTTAAGCCGATAGCCGTAGCCGGGGCTTCTGGCACTACCAGGGAGGAGCCAATGGAAACACTCAATGTCCAATAGGCCCACTGCTAAGTTCCTCCAGGTTAATATCAACCACTCCGCTGGGGCACAGGATCTACTGTGTCAGTCCATGGCGGAGTGGGAGATACACCTGGCGGTGGTGGCGGAGCCATACACGGTCCCCCATAATGCCAACTGGCTAGGGGACCTGGACGACTCCGCTGCTATAGCAGTGAGGCCTGGCGGTGAGGCTCCTCCCCTTTCTCTCAGGGAGAGAGGTGCGGGTTTCGTGGCAGCAAATTGGGGGAGAATGGTGGTCGTGTCGACCTACTTCTCCCCAAACCGCAGTCGGGCGGACTTCGAGTTCTTCCTGGCTGCGGTGGAGGGGGTGGTGAGGCGTGCGGCCCCACTCCCAGTGTTGGTGGCGGGAGACCTCAACGCCAAGTCCTCGGCGTGGGGGTCCCCCCGTACGGACGTGAGGGGGGGTATTCTGGAGTCCTGGGCGCTGGGCCTAGGGCTCCAGGTACTAAACCGCGGTACCTCTCCCACGTGCGTACGGTGGCAAGGTACGTCCATTGTGGACGTATCCTTTGCCACTGCCGCCCTTGCTGTCCAAACCCGTAGCTGGCGGGTCGAGGAAGAAGTGGAGACCCTATCGGACCATCTGTATGTGCGATATGAGGTCTCCACGCTGGCCCCCAGCGCGCCACAGCGACGGGATCCTTCGGCGGGTGCTGCCTTCCCCAGGTGGGCACTCGCCAAGCTCCGCCCTGATGTGGCGGAGGAGGCCGCGATGGTGAGGGAGTGGTCGTCTCTCCCCCCTCACCTCGCAGGTGATCCCGAAGGCATGGCAGACCATTTTGCGGGCGACCTTCGAGCCGTCTGCAATGCTGCCATGCCGCTGTGGCGCCCTCCTCCCAAATGGAAGAAAGTTTATTGGTGGGCGCAAGAGATAGCTCTCCTGCGCACCACGTGCTTGGCGGCCAGGCGCGCCCTATTACGTTGCCGGAGGAGGCGTACCAGGAGGACGCCTGACGAAGAGGTCCTCCTTCGTCAGGCGTACAGGGAGGCTCACAAGGCCCTGCAGAAGGGAATCTGCAGGGCCAAAGAAGAGGCTCACGAGCGCTTCCTGGCCCTCCTGGACGCCGACCCCTGGGGCCGTCCGTATAGGGTTGTGAGGGGGAAATTCGCGTCAAGCTCCCCCTCTACAGCCAACCTTGGCCCGGAGTTGCTGGAAAAGGTCATGGGGTCCCTGTTTCCGACCCCTGGCCGATTCGAGCCCCCCCGCATGGAGCCTCCGGAACCACTTCCGGAGCTCGAGGTGGAGGGTCCTCCCGTCTCAGATGTGGAGTTTGAGGCGGTGAGGGAGCGACTCCGGGGCAAGAAGACGGCCCCGGGACCAGACGGAGTCCCGGCCAAGGCCCTAGCAATCGCGCTAGGGCCTTTAGAGGAGAGATTCCGGGCGGTCATGGACGCATGCATCGCCCGGAAAAAGTTCCCGGCGAGGTGGAAGGTGGGGCGACTCTGCCTTCTCCGCAAGGAGGGCCGCCCTGCCGACTCGCCGGCGGGGTACCGACCGGTGGTCCTGCTCGACGATTCCGGCAAAGCCATGGAAAGGATTATGGCTCGTCGGATCGTCGAGCATCTGGAAACGGAGGGGCCGAATCTGGACGATCACCAGTTCGGCTTCCGCACCGGTCGGTCCACAGTTGACGCAGTGAGCCTCCTCAAGCGGTGGACTGAGGAGGCCACGGGCAGAGGGGAGGCTGTTGTTGCGGTGTCGCTCGACATCCGCAACGCATTCAACAGCCTCCCCCACGAATGTATCAGGGCGGCACTTCGATTCCACCGAGTGCCGTCCTACCTCTGCGCCCTCGTCAACGACTACCTCTCTGAACGGGTAGTGCTGTACGAGGGCGCAGATGGGAATGTTATGCGCCGGCCAGTGGCGGTCGGCGTACCGCAGGGGGCCGTCCTGGGCCCCCTATTGTGGAATCTGGGATATAATTGGGTCCTGCGAGGCAATCTCCTACCAAAAATGGAGATTGTCTGCTTTGCCGACGACACTCTCGTCGCGGCAAGAGCAAAGACGTGGGAGAAGGCAGAGCGGCTTGCGTCGGTCGGCACCTCGCTGGTCGTCCGGCGCATCCGCCTGCTCGGATTGGAGGTGGCCCTAGACAAAACTAGGGCCATGGGTTTCCATCCCCCACGCCGCAGGATCCCGCCGGGGCTCCGCGTCCGAGTGGAGGGGGTCCGGATTCCGGTCGAGATGCATTTCAAGTATCTCGGCCTAACTCTGGACCCCCGCTGGAACTTTGAGGAGCACTTCAAGCTCCTCGTTCCACGGCTTATTAAGACCGCAGCCGCACTCGGACGGCTCCTCCCTAACCAGGGAGGACCCAATTCGGCGTGCCGTCGGCTTTACCATGGTGTGGTAAGGTCGATGGCACTCTACGGAGCCCCGGTCTGGGCGGAGTGCCTCACTCCCCGCACCCGGGCCCTCTTACGGAGGCCACAGAGGGTCATGGCGACCCGGGCCGTGCGGGCCTATCGCACGGTCAGCCACGGGGCTGCCTGCGTGCTAGCGGGTATGCTGCCGTGGGATGTCGATGCCCTGGTTCTGTCCCAGGTGCATCGGCATCGGGTCGCCGCCAGGGCCCTCGGAGAAAGACCCGTTGCCGAGGACGTGCAACGGGTCCGTGCAGAGGCCCATGAGAGGGCCATCGATGATTGGAGTGAGGCACTAATCAATCCCACCGCCGGTCACCGGACGATCATAGCGATTCGTCCGGTGTTGGAGGACTGGGTGAGGCGCCAAAAAGGCTGCCTCACCTTCCACATGGTGCAGATGATGACCGGACACGGGTGCTTCGGTCATTATCTGCACCGCATAAAAAGGGAGGAGTCGCCGCGGTGCCACCACTGCGGCGACCCCGACGATACGGCCGAGCACACGCTCCAGGTGTGCCCGGCCTGGAGTCCCCAGCGCCGGGAGTTGGAAGTGGCGCTGGGTGGAGCTGATGTCACACTGCCAAACATGGTCGAAGCCATGCTTGGCAGTGTGGCCACTTGGAAAACAGTTGCCGCCTTCTGCGGATATATAATGTCGCAGAAGGAGGCAGCTGAGAGGGAGCGAGAGGAAGAGGCCGGTCTCGCTTCCCTCAGACGTAGGCGGCGGGGCAGGAGAAGGCGGGCATACCAAGCCCGTCTTTGAATGTCCCAGGGGACCTGCGCACATAGCTGGCCAGCTATGTGTGCCTGCACTAGGTCCCACCGTCTGGGGATTGCCTGGGTGTCTCCGGGCAATCCTCCGTTGGCGTTAGCCTAGCCGGTCGGCTAGACTGCCCTGGAGTGGATCGGAGTTTGGTGCCTCGGCAGAACCCGGTTCACTCCGCTCACAGGGCAAGGAGGCACCGGGGAGTTTTAGTGGGTATTCCCAGTGCCGCTATGATCAGGTGCTGGGCGACCCCCACATATCCCTACCGTCTAGCCAGCGGTAGGGAATCTGTAAGCGGATTACTCCTCGTCAAAAAAAAAAAAAAAAAAAAAAAAAAAGGTTAGGTTAGGTTAGGTTAGGTTAGGTTAGGTTAGGTTAGGTTAGGTTAGGTTAGGTTAGGTTAGGTTAGGTTAGGTTAGGTTAGGTTAGGTTAGGTTAGGTTAGGTTAGGTTAGGTTAGGTTAGGTTAGGTTAGGTTAGGTTAGGTTAGGTTAGGTTAGGTTAGGTTAGGTTAGGTTAGGTTAGGTTAGGTTAGGTTAGGTTAGGTTAGGTTAGGTTAGGTTAGGTTAGGTTAGGTTAGGTTAGGTTAGGTTAGGTTAGGTTAGGTTAGGTTAGGTTAGGTTAGGTTAGGTTAGGTTAGGTTAGGTTAGGTTAGGTTAGGTTAGGTTAGGTTAGGTTAGGTTAGGTTAGGTTAGGTTAGGTTAGGTTAGGTTAGGTTAGGTTAGGTTAGGTTAGGTTAGGTTAGGTTAGGTTAGGTTAGGTTAGGTTAGGTTAGGTTAGGTTAGGTTAGGTTAGGTTAGGTTAGGTTAGGTTAGG